>CAWUFW010000426.1:1473519-2947038 GCA_963921515.1 Calotriton arnoldi | reverse complement strand
TCTATACTCAGCTGCAGGTATTTGCACAGGCCGCTCGTCATACCTGCCACCTACTCCAGGAGGAAAAAGATGTGGGAAACACTGAGCGTCTACATTTTTTTCCCACACACTTAATGGAGCTCCATTTGCTTCCTTCATTTGAAACAGCTCAATGGCATCACCAATAACCTCTTTAGAATGCAAAGGGTGGATGCTATAATGCTCATAAATTTCTTCTGTCCTGGACTGATCCACCTTCTCAATCTGACCTGTTGATAGAAATGTCTGATCTTCCATTTGTGTGATATCTTGCAGGCTTTCCACATTTCTATAGTAAACATTGTTTTGTACCAGATATAAAGTTGTTTTTTTAACATCTACTAACTCCTGCCATATCTTCTTGTTCTTGGTAGGCACACCATTTACAAGAATTACTAGTCCTTCCTCTAAATCTCTATCTACCCCTACCGTTTCAATGTTTTTCTTGACATCTAATGGCAAATACACTACTCTACCTTTTAGACCTTTTTGCAGCTCTATTGGGTGTAACTTGCCTGTCTTCGGCTCCTTACATACTATAGCCTGAAATGGATATATAGTTTGGATAAGAAGGGGCTCATAAATATTTAAACTTTTAAGTGCTTCTGGAATGGGAACCAGTTCTAACTTGTTATGCACAGCTTTAGCAGGCATTTTATTAACCTCTAATTTAATATAGCAGTACTTACATATAACTTGTTGTGTGGGCAAGTCAAATCTTTCTTCTACAAATAAGTACAGTGCAAACCTTTGCCAGTTATCATTATTCTCTATTTCACTTTTTAAATATAAGTGAACAGTCCACGTGTGATACTTGTAGTGAGTGCATCGACAGCATATACAAAGATAGTCTGGCTTTTTAGTACATACTGTCTTAAAATTTGTAATCTCTTCTTCAAAACAATCAACTGTAGTACCTGTGTCCTGTTCTATAACTCCTCCTGTTATCAACTCTTCAATTTCCCTACAGTCCTGTTTTGGACCAAAGAAACAAAACTGCACATCATCACAAACCTTTTCTACCTCTGCCACAGTACCATGCAAATGTGCCCTATTCATTTCTCTTAAACAAAAAGCAGGAATTTTCACATAATACAGCCTCCTAACTAAAGTTCGCATTGTTGAGTGGTGTACCGCTAACATCCTAAAATGATGAAAGGTGCTTTGGCACACTTTCTTTGATAAACAAGCTAGTGAGTGTCCCTGCAAATTTGTATGCTTGCAAGGATCCAAACCTTGTAAAGTACTTATTTTGGGGCATATTCTCAAGGATCTATCGCCCAGTTATTGGCACTTTATCGCAGCCAAAGTTGCGATAAATTCATCGCCCCATTCACAAGCTGGCGCTAACAGCCCATAACACCAGTTTACCTGCGAAAGCAGTCGCAAAAAACATCGCCACAGATGACCCCAGCAACTAACGCTAATGATATGCAGAGTAGGCGTTAATGTGCAAAAATCCGCGACAACACCACTCCACAACATTCTCAACGACCAGCCAGATCGGCGATAAGATCACAAAACATGCGATAAGGCGCGTTAGCAGCAGGAAATTAACACCTGCTCTTACCTGGTGTAAAGTCGGACGACAACCGGCACCAGACAAGGGAGCACAGCCCATAGTCACACATGAAGAACAACAGATGCCCTGGAGCAACTGATCATGCAGCCCTGAGCCCCAATAGGCCAACAACACCCACCGCCACCACCCCCAGGACCCCACCACCCCCACCACCCCCCCCTGGGCCGCACCCTGGGCACCCCCCACACCCCTCTCCTTTGGACAAAGACATTGCACATCAACTCCACGAAATCATGAACCAAACAAATCGCCTGAAGTCGCACAATCACAAAACCCAACATACATGTGTGGTCAGAAAAAGGGAAATCATACATTCATATCATAACATCCAAATAATACGTTTATTACAGAATAAACCAAATACAACAATTCTGAAGAGGCATGGCGGGTCTTCTCAGGACAGTCACAGCCTGCAAAACTGAAATCTGGATAAGAAGGTGTGCCATGTGCCCATCAAAGTACAGAGAGAGAGAGCGAAAGAGAGATAGAGAGAAGGAGAGAGGGAGAGAGAAAGAGAGAGGGAGAGAGAAAGAGAGAGAGAGGGAGAGAGGGAGAGAGAGAGAAAGAGAGAGAGAGATAGGGAGAGAGGGAGAGAGAAAGAGAGGGTGAGAGAGTGCCTACACTGTGGACCTAGGCCTCACTGCTCACCTGCTGCCACCGGTGTGTCTCCAACCACGTGCCGGTATACACTGCAGTCCCCCAGTTCCCTTATCTGAAACAGTGTCCAGAGACATGAATGGCAGAGTCCATACAGTTGCACATGCCATCATCGCTTGCCCGCCCCTGCGCACACAAGCTGCTGCATCCCAGCCCCTCCCGCCGCCCAGTGGCGATTGCCTGCCCCTGCGCAACCAGGCCTCACTGCTCACCTTCCGCCACCGGCGTGTCTCCAAGAGGGCCCACCACGTTCCAGTGGGATCTCCAAGCCCGGGGCCCGCGACCATGGCACCCTCCACATCATGCAGCCCGCACCGCGGGCCACCAGGTCACACACCTGACTCTGGGTCTTGATTTCGCAATGGCAGAGACCACATCAGTGCACACGGTATCATCGCAGACTGCACACTCGCTCAGCACTTGAGGTGCCACTAACTCTGAAAACCGCAAGGCAACGCCACGTGGCAGGAGGCCCGCACTGCTCGCTGGCTCAGGCCTACACTGCAGTCCAGAAGGGCTCACACTGATCCTTGCCAGTCTGGACCGCCAGGACGGTGCATCATCGCAGGCTGCACACACGCTCAGCACTTTAGGTGCCCCTATCTCACTGCACCGCAAGACAACGTCCCATGGCGGTGTGTCTGTGCCTGCTGCAGTGTATCCGGTGGCACCAAGTCTGTGCACCGCTAGCCATGGACCCTTAATGATTGAGTCCCATGGTGCGGATGCCATCATGTCACCCCCGGCACTGGGCAACGTGAGGTGGCAGGGCCCTAGGCCCTCATGCATACATGAGAACTACACAGAGACACCCAGTTAGAGAGTGGAAATGGCATCCAGCACGTGCGCCAGGCCCTTTTTATTGGCAGGGTCACATGTCCTGTGACGCCTATGCTGGATGGGTGTGGTGTGGGTGTACACCAGCCGTGAGGGAGTGGCTGTGGCATGCTGACAACTAGACCTGTGAGCTGCAGATCCCTACAGTGAAGACCTGGGACATGTGACGTTGTCATCCCCCCCTGTGTGCGTAAGCAGAGTGGGCTGCCCTGTCGTATGCCAGTCCAGCGTAAGGGTGTGAACAATGACCCCGGAGCTCTGGGCGTGGTTCCGTCCTGGGCTGGACAAGGAAGTGACTAATGGATGTGTCTCTGTTGTAGTGTCGGCGCCACCCGGACCGCAATCGGCAATCTGTCACCCTGTGACAAAAGTCCCACAACATGAGCAACATGGACATAAGGGGGAATCACTGACCCTACATTCATCCATACTTCCACACTTGAAAGATCATAGACATGACACATCTGTGTGAATATGAATGTTTATTTCACATTCAGTGTAGTGTTGCAGCTGGAGCAGTACAGGGCCATGCCAACCCCACTTTACATTGTTGGCCCGTGGAGGGCCAGCCAGAGTCCTTCAGGGAATAACAGGTACATCAGGAGAGGAGGAGTTCAGGCCGCAGTCTGATAGCTGTGTCATTGGTGGCCAAACAGAATATGGCAGTCCATGTCGAGGTCCAAGGTGAGTGTCGCAGAGTGCATTGGGGGACAGTGGAAGGTGATGATGCAGAGGGCAGAACCAAGCAGAAACAGGCCACATGGCGGAGATGAATGCTACTGCGTCCTTCTGACCACAAAGGCAGATTCATCCGCATCTTCGTCCTCTGCTGTTGCATGTGCCTCACATGTTCGTGGTGGTGTTCTGTCTCAAGCACTGTGTGGCAGTGACACCTCAGGGGCCGGAGGTGGAATGTCTGCCGTACTGTGTGGCACTGACACATCAGGGGCCGGAGATGTGGATGGGGTGGTAGCAGCAGCATGCATCAGTGCCAGACCTTGTGGCAGCAATGCCATGAGGAGGGTCTTTAGGGCATTGAGGGACCCAGCTACCTCTCGCTGGTGTGCAGCCGTGGCAGCCGCTCTTTCCGCCTGCGTCCGCTCCATGTTCTCCATGATCCTCCGCATGTGTCCCAACTCCCAGGCAAGATCGCTGGAGGCACTCTGACTAGACAGTCGTTCTTGTCGCAGAGTCAGGACTCGAGCGATGTCAGCCATGGTCCGTTGGAGAGCATGGAGCGGACTGTGGGTGTCCGTTAGGGACTGTGAGTGGTCCCTGATGGGACTTAGACACCCACGTATGGCGTCTAGTTTGGCTGCCATGCGGTCGAACCCCACCTGCACCTGTTCAGCCAGCTTCTCCTGGCACCACAACACACGGCATTGGAAGCCCATGTGTTCGTCGTGGGGGTCCTGGGAGGCAGCCGTGGTGGTGGGTGCTGCCTGCTGTGTGTTCTGTGCAGGGGGTGGGTTCTCCTCGTGGCAGCTGGGCTGCTCTGCTCCTGGAAGTGGGCTGCGGAGTCTCTCCACGAGCTGTTGGAGGGCATCTGAGTCAAAGGTGTGGTGGTCCTCTTCGTCATCAGAGAAGAGAGGTTCGGACTGCTCCGCAGGAGGTGTTGGATTTCCCCCTGCAATGTGAAGGGGAGATGCAGTTTAACATTGTGTTCACATGTATGTTGACGCATTGTACATGTTTACATTCAGACTGCATGACAGTGTACATTGTGACTGTTTGGGGGGAGCTGCCTATTTTATGCGGGACAGTGGACATTCCGACTACATCACGGATGTGTGTTTGTACTTGTACATTGTCAACTCACATTCCCTGCAATGCCATATGTGATTGGCCAGTTTCTAAGCACATGCAGCACCAGTTGTGTCCTCTGTTCTGTTGTGGACATGTTGCAGTTTGTACCACATCGTTGTCAATGTTGATGTGCTCTGCAAGTAATGTGTGTGTGCCGCATTTTGGGGGAGTCGCCCCTGCAGCTCTGATTTACCTGCCCCTTATCCCTTACATGCGGTGTGCCTCGGGCTTCTGTGCATATGCGGGGCTGAGATGTTGCATACCTGTGTGCATTGGTCTCTTGGTGGGAGTTGGGGATCTGGGGCATGGTTTGTCCGCAGATGTGCTATGCTTAATTGTGCATGTGTGCCATTGTGCCCATCTCCCCCCGTCCCCCCAGTCCCTGGTCGTTACTCACCCTGTTGCTGTTGTGTCCGGTCATGTTGAGCAGTGTCCGGTCCCCCAACTCCTGCCACCGTCTCCCCACTGATGACTGTGGACACCATTTCCTCCATCTCGTCCAGCTCCTCCTGTGGCGCTGGACTCCCACCTCCAGTCTGCATTGCTGCCTTCCGGTTGTTTGCGAGTTTCTGCTTGGTTTTGCGCTTCACTTCATTCCAGCGCCTCTTGACCTCATCCATTGTCCTCCTCAGCACTCCGACTGCATTCACTTTGTCCACGATGGTCTGCCATATTCCATTTTTAGTTGCCAGTGACACAGTGGAGGTGACGAACAGTGGTTGATGGTGTTCTATCACCTCCGTTATCAGGATCCTGTTTCCCTGCGGACTGAACTGCTTCTTCCTACTCTTCTTGTCCTTGCCCTTCCCTGACCCCGAGGTCACAGGCTGGTCCTCTGGGGGGCTTGTGGGGTTCTGGTTGTCCTCTGTACTTGCTCCGGATGCCTCCATTGTGCTTCGCTGTTGTTTGGCTTTTGTTTGTATGTTTTTTTTCTACTTTTATAGTGCATTTTCCCACATGACGCGTGGGAATTGCAAGCCTGTGGCTGGTTGTCGCAGATTTTTGTATCGCGATTGGCGTCATTGCTACTATTTTCGCGTTGGGGTTTCGCGTTTTTGCGGCGTCGCGTTGATTTTAACACGTTCATTTGACGCGTTATCGTGTGACTATCGCATGGTACCGCCGTGTTGGGAATACCATGTTAACACGGCGTTATTTTCCCGTGATGGACTGCGATGTGAAGTGTTGCGTTAAGCTGTATTTGCAGTAGTTATCACACGTTCTTGAGAATATGTCCCTAAGTGTTTTAAACTTCGCCTTGGAAAAATAGAAATTTCCTTAATATATCAATGGATTGCTGCCTAATACTACAAACACTACTACAATTCCATTTGTATACAGGGGCTTGACTACGCATCCCATGTACCTCTTCTGCAATAACTTCTTCTACATTTCTAGGTACCATCACCTCTTTTGCTATAGGATTGCCATTCTTCATTTCCTAACATATTCCGCTTTCATCAATAGCAAGAACTAACCTGTTATCATGGAGATAGCTTTCCTCATTGAAGAAAGACTCTGTGCTAGAAGTATGCATCCATTTTTCCCTAAAAACTGTACAAAAGCTACTTCTATTCACTAATCTTTTCTTCTGGTTTTGTCTCTTCATGCACAACACTATTTTATCAAGAGTCTTCATTCTATTTAGAATCAAAATGAAAAGCTTCCGCTTCGAAGCAAAGGCGTTTTCAACTACTCTCTCAACTCGTTCTTTCTGTTTCAGTGCCTCTCTCCTTATTCTATACTTCTTCATAGTTCTCTCTAGATTTATAACCACTCTACTACGAAACATTCTGGCTCTGATTTCCTTAAACTGCTTCTGTCTCTTGGTTAAGGCGTGTCCATGTCTTTTACAATTTTTTCTGTTCTTGCAATGTACAGTTTGTCCATTCTTATTGTTTTCTCATAGCCATAATTTCATTTTCTTTATTTTGTAATCTTTTCAAATGTGTGCATATACTTTTAAGAAATGACTTTGTCTTCTTACGAGTAGCTCTTTTTAATTTCACCACTTTTTCTGCATTTTGCCCCTTTTGTAACTAATTTCTGCAAACATACTGTAGTCGCTTCTGTTGCTTTTTTGTCCAAGCTTTTGTAGGCATTGTAGCTGTGTGTAGTTATGTAGATATTAGTCTGTAAAAAAAAAACAAGTATATTTTCATTTATTCCCTGGCCAATCTACCAACTACTTTACTACTGACTTACATATAATGCAAAAACAGTTTTCATGTTAAGTTGCAATTTTAAATCTACAGATGAACCTATAAATATTGCTACATGCACTTACTTCAATATAACAAACCCAGAGCAAAACACAAAAGTATATTTATTAGTTACCTTTTAATATTTTAGCACCCTCTTGTACAACACAGCTACAGCATATATCACTGCTCACTTATACATGGTGAAAGACCAGTTTATCCCTTCTGTAGTAAATTTTAAAATGAACATCAAGACAAGGAGGCATATTTACACGCCCCATGCACTTTCCAGGGCATCACTTTTTTGACACATTGGCACCATAATGTGCTCACCATATTTACAAAGCAACGTAAAGCCACTCTGCGTAACTTTTCATGGCCCTATAAATACAGGCACTTTTCAGGCATCACTTTGCATGAAAGAAGCATGCCATTGGTGTTGCTGTAGGTGTTCCCATGCCATGGATTCTGCCACATACCCAAATTTACAACAATTTGCAAACCTGGCAATGCATGAGAATCCTACACCTCCCCAGGGGAGGTGTAGGGAGATGCGACGAGGAGAAATACTTTTTTTTCTCCTCATTTCTTCCTGTTTCTATGCGTGCTGGCTTCTACAGCATACATACAAAGAGGAAAATACCTCTTGTGATTGTTTTTGTACAGGAAGGTGTCCCTTCCTGCACAAAAACAATCATCCCCACTACACAGGCACCCTTGCAAGGGTGCCTCCGTTGGTGCATTGCAGCCAGTTAACTTCTGGGCCAGCACAGGGAAGAGCATAGGGATCCATCATATTGTTGTAAATATGACGCATCCCTGTGCTTTGAAAGTAATGCTGCATGGCGCAGCCAAATGGATTGTAGCTCTGCACTGCATTGCTTTCTTCTAAATCTAGCCCCAAGTGTACAAGTACATACAGTGTCTCAGCACTATAAATACGAAAACACAACATAAGAGCTATTGGATGCCTCTCTACCACGGTGTTAGTGGTCTATTTACTATCTCGGTACTGTTCTACTTAAATGTATCAGATTTACATTTTGGGAAATGGTGCATATAACAATCTGCACAGTAATATCTATCATAGCATATATCTCACTAATTCTTCCAACTACATTCAAAGAGTATGTCACAGCTTGCATATATAATTATCCAGATGGTTCTAAAAGACTACATTTTCTTCAGTAAAATTTAAAAACATGAATACTCCCTGGATGATTGAATTGTTGCATACATAGTACCTTGGTGATTCTCTGAGGATACAGGTACTGCCTTGATGATTCCCTGAGTATATCAGAACTCCATGGGTCATTCCATATCTGCTTAGTTACTGCCTGCATGTTTACATGAGTATATCACTACTATCTGGATGTTTGAATGAGTGCATGAGTAGTGCCTGAATTATTAGATAAGTGCATGACTAATGGCTCAATACATGCATAGATACTGGTTGGATGATTAAATGAGTGCAACTTTAGTGTCTGGATGATTGAAGGAGTGCATAGATAGTATATAGATGATTTATTGAGTGCATGGATAGTGCATACATGATTGTTTAAGTACATGCATAGCACCTAGCAAATTGGATGAGGGCATGAGTAGTGTTTCAGTGATTGCATGACTACTTGGCTGCTGCCCATGTGTTTTTGGTTCAATAAACAGGTATTGCCTGGGTGTTTAGATAACTACATGGGTTGTGCCTGGATAATTCAATGAGTGCATCAGTAATGTCTGGATGATTACATCAGTGTGTGACTAGTGTCTGAGTGATTGTATGACTCCATTGTTAAACCTTGAGAGATTGGATGAAAGTAAGTGTACTCCTGGGGTGACTGTATTAGTGCAAGAGTATTCCCCCAGTAATTAAATGAGCTCATAACTTCTGAATAAAAAAACAGGTTTACTACAATAGTACTCTCTACGTAATTAGATGACTGCATGAGTAGTACCTGACTGTTTGCATGAGTTCATGCATGTGCCTCAGTATTGCAATGACTGCATGGGTTGTATGTGTATGCTTAGATGACTGCATAGCTTCTGCGCAAGTGTTACAATGACTGCATAGTTACAGCCTTGTTAATTGCATACGTAAATGGTTTATGTCTGGTTGATTAGATGAATGTATAAGTAGTGCCTCCATAGTTGAATGACTACATAATTTCTGCCTGCCTGATTGCAAGAGTACTTGTGTAGTGTCTAGGCAATTGAATAACTCCATGGATACTGAATCACTGATTTGATGAGTGCCTCACTAGTGGTTGGATGATTGCATGAGTACCTGACTACTCCCTGACTGACTATGAAAGTATCTTCATTACTGTTAGATACATACCAATTGTGACTATATATCTGACTCATTGGTTATCTCCTTCTGTCACTATCAAACTACCTTTTTTACTGTATATATGTTTTTCTACTGATCTATGTGTGACTGAAGTCTAGATATCACATTTTGTATATAATTGCATACATGGCTTTCTAGCAGCATACATTGCTTTGTTATTGTGCATCCACATGCATCAGTAAGTTTCTAAAACGGAAAGCAACATTTTAAAAATGTTCAAACCACAATACCTTTTGTGAATGTTATAGCTACATCATTTCTCAAATACTTCTTCTGCCTATATTCAGCATTTTCCAAACCAAAGTTACACTCCAAATGAAGCTAGCACAATAACTCTCAAGGCATTCTGCACTTTTAATCCTTCTTAATTTTAAACAAAACATGTTTATAGAAAAAACACCACCCTCACCATATACATGAAATTTTTGTCAGCCTTACTGAATATAGATCACCATGTAAACATATATTCGATTTCATAATAGATGTACACCTTCAAGCCATCGTTCCAAAAACATATACCTCTCTGCATCTTTAACTAACCTCAAAAGTCCCACCGTATATAAAGCTATCTGCAACCACAAGAACCATATCTCACCATCTAAGCATATGCTAAACAATTGTATAAGTTAAAAATCACATTGACAACACTTCCCAATATATACCTAACAAGTATTACTTCTTTCTAATTCACATACAGGCAGACAACATTTTCTCATCTTTTATTTGTGACTACACTACTCCTGTTTAATAATGTTACTAAAAGTACTACAACTCCCAGAATTACAATGACAGATGTATCTCTTTTGCACATGATATTTAGACATTTAAAACATTCTTAGATCCTCATTGCAACTTTCCACAATGCTATACTATTATTTTTCAATAAAGTACAAAATGTAATAAAGAGGCACTAATTAATTTTTCTTACTTCCCAACACATTCACCACTAACCTCTTAAACACATACCCTCTAATACATACAGTTCATCTGATATATTTTTTCATATCACAGTGATACTCTTTTTTATCAAACTCTCATATACATCTTCATTTTTAATGTAATTTTTATAAAGGATTAAAAGGTTATGTACATACCAGTGAATTCAGTTTGTAGATTATATTGTGGTTTTAGCTCTTGCTGGACAGTTTTGACACTGTTAGCATTTGTAAAAACTAAGCACAAGAATGGTACACCACTCTCATAAAAAGCAACCATGAAACGGCAACCTCTTCAACTTTGCACTCTGTGATCATGAGAAAGGCAGCAAATGAAACCATGTCTTTCATTTTAGACTGCTCTATCTCCACTCGTGAATGGTTCGTATCTGTTAACCCTTTCCCTAGCTTTCAAAAAGAGATTCCTATCCATGTGTGTTCGCGATGTATTCATGATGATCGCGAAGGAATCGCGAAAAAAAACAGGAGTCCAAACCTATTATATCTAGCTTAATTTAAAAAAGATTTAAATACTACACAACAGTTTATTACATAGTACTGAGTTGGAAAATAGAGCTTGCCATTACTTAAATTGTGTCATCACTCCTCCACTTTTTAAAGAACATTTCTATCTCTTTAACACCTTTCCCTCCCAATACACTCTTAGCTCAGTAAACATTACAATCCAGTGGAACCAGTGGGTCACAAGTTCACAGCACATTCTAGAAGGAACATGCTACTTCTAAATGAGATACAGCATGTGTGGTTACTCCACAGATTCAAAAGCATATCAATGTCTGTATTATATTTCCTTTTTAAACAACAGCCAATAATAAAACGTCTTCCTGAGCCATCCAACACACTACCTAAGTTTATTCACTTTCATGATATATATATTTTTAAAAAAACACCTCCATTTTAACTTCTTTTTTTGGGGAAAACTACATCTTTGAGCTCCAGCCTTCTCCTGACTACTAGTGCTCCTTCACTTCAAATTGCTTCGAGTATGGATCGTGGGTCACAGCTATATCTATTATGCTAAAGAGGCTACAAAAAAGGGAGGTATTGACAAGGACTTTGGTTTGTCAAATGTGCATATTACTTGGTTTGGCCAAAGAGGGTTACAGTTTCATCAGTTTCTGCCTATGGTTAAATCCATTGTGGATTCCCAAGCGCCTCACTTCATGATTGTGCACTGTTGTGGCAACGACCTAAGCACATTGACTGGGGTAAGGCTGGAAATCCTAATGAAAGAGACCTTTGCAGAACTGATGTCGCTTTTCCCTCACACTGTCTTGGTGTACTCTAATATATGCCAAAGACAGAAATGGAAGTGGTCAAATAATTTCTGTCCACAGATTGACAAAGCCAGGAAACATGTTAATTAAACTGTTTCTGCATTCCTCAGAGACCATTGCATGGGCCGTATAACAACAATCTGTGTTTTGACATGCATGGAGTTTATAGAAATGATGGAGTGCACTTTACAGATGAAGGCAACAGGGTGTTTCTAAGTAACCTGAAACTCTGCATCTGGTCTTATGTGTAGCAGCCATATACACACAACGGCTCTTGTCCGAACCACCCTAGTACCCGAAGTTTTGTGAAGTTTTTGTCTGAAGGGTTTTTCTTCTTTAGTTTTTGGGGATCTTCACAACTACCTCCGCATGATCCTCACGGAAGTTCCAAAAACAGAAAACAAAAGCAGACATTCAATGACCACCAACACATCCAAAAATAATATGTAAAAAAATCCATTCTGAACATTGCTCTACACATATTGATATATTCATACTTCTTTCAAAGCATGTTTAAACACATATTTTTGTACTAAGTTTGTTTAAAAACCTTCTTTCAGACCTATTTCCCATTTTTGTGGTTATACCGGACATTGTGATGACGTTGTTAACTGTGACGATTGCGACTTTTCCATAAAGTCTAAGACACATGTCTTCACACATACTACAGTATTTTACACATTAGGGGATTCTTACAGTACTCTCTAAAGTCATGTTTTTGTAGAGAATTTCTATAAAAACCATCTGTAAAACCTATTTTATTTTTTCGCGGTGACTCTGGAGATCGTGATGACGTTGGTAATCGCGATTTCCCCGGACACGTTGCAAAGCGGAAAACAAAAGCTGACATTCAATGACCACCAACACATCCAAAAATAATATGTAAAAAATCCATTCTGAACATTGCCCTACACATATTACTTTATACATACATCTTTCAAAGCATGTTTAAACTCATATTTTTGTACTGGGGTTCTTTAAAAACCATCTTTCAGACCGATTTTCTGTTTTCGCGGTTATTCGGGATGTCGTAACAACCTCGTTAACCGTGACGATCGCGTCGTTTTCCATAAATTGAAAACACGTATATGGACACACATTACAGTATTTTACACACTTGAGGTTTATCACTGTATACTTCAAACTCATGCTTTTCTAGTGTATTTCTAGAACAACCATCTCTAAAACCTATTTTCCGTTTTCGCGGTGAAGCAGGAAATTGCAATGACATTGGTCATCGCGATCTCTGCTGTTACGTTGCGACAGCAGAAAGCAAAAGCAGGAATTCAATAGCCACCACTGCATTAAAAAATTATAACTATATAATTAATTCTAACCATCACAGTACATAACTAACTATATAAATATTTCTATAAAAACATTTATCAATATCTTTATAACAATGCATATTAATATTCGTGACGACGCTGATAGTCGCAATGTCCCCGCGATGGTACACGGGGGCCACGCTGGCGGTCGAGTCATCATCACACGTGATTAAAAAAATCAATTTTGGACACTTAACTTGTGTCGCTAACACCTCCATTTCTCAACCGTGGGGTAAGAGTATCTCCACCCTTACCCCTTATGTGGCCTTTTCAGCCCCGGGAACCGTTCCCGATAGATAAAATGGCAGCTGCAACTTTCGATTCAGGTTGCGTCCGGCCAATCAGAGCATTACCATTGGCGTGTGCATCCGCGATTCATTGCGAAACCTTCGCGAAATATCCGCAGCCAGAGATATCACTATAATTTTAAACTTAAATTTCTCAAAAACTACTGAACAGATTTACACCAAATAAGCAAAAGGCATTTCCTTCAACCGACATCCACCTCCCTGCCAAATTTAGTTTAAGTCCGTTCAGCGGTTCGGGCTGTAGAGGTGGCTAAAGGTTCCTATGGGAATTAACATTACAAACGCAACCTTATTTTCCGGCCCATATTCTCGGTCCCCAGTCCACGGATCACCCCCAAAATCTCCATAACAATTGTACCCATCGTCATACTTTTTTGGCAAAATTTCTTACAGATTGTTCAAATGACACCAAAGTTATGGACAAGTCTAAAAATGCTTTTCCTTTGGAAACTAGGTCCTAACTATAACTAGTTGCTGGCGATCGCATATATATATATATATATATATATATATATATATATATATATATATATATATATATATATATATATATATATATATATATATATATATATATGTGTAGAATATAGGGATATCTTTGCTCGTCAAGTAAAAAGTGACAGGTCCCCCGCCCCGGAAGTGATGTAGGTGGGGGGTGAGAGCCCTCCCTGGACCTGACGTAGGTGTAGGTGTAGGTGAGTCATGTGGGTTGTGACATAACCTGTAACGTGTTAGTCATGTGCCAGGGTCCTTGCTATAGCATGTAGGGCTATGGAGTGTGTAAATATTGTAGCCCTACCTGTGCATTCGCAGTGCTTCTGAGTCTAAGAGGGCAAGCCTGAGCATGTTCAGACATGTGTCAGGTCCCTGTGTCAGTCTCACCACAGGGTGAGGCAGTGGAAATACACAACCAGCTCTCAGCCGAATGACTGCCTGACCCAAAGGGTTGGTCAAATGCTGGTTTTAAAAATCTTCGTGCAGCCCATGTATAGCATGGAGCTGCAAGGGTGTATCCCGCCTTAGAGCACGACATCTAAAAATTGCAAGTCATAGAGGTCTTGATGATGGAAACCTGTGTAAAGGTCAGATAAGTGTGTCCAGCACGTCCAAGGGGGTTTCATGCAGCACATGACCTCACTGGAGCAAGGTGGGTCTATCCCAGCTTAGAGCAAGGCATCTAAAAACTGTAAGTAAGAGCTGCCTTGATGTGGGAAAAGTGTGTAACAGGTAGATAAGTACGGCCAGCACACCCAAGGGGGTTTCATGCAAATACACCTTTTCTATAGGAGTTGCTACCACCACCCCTATTATCTTTTTGGTCCTGCTTGTTAATGCGTACTTCTAATAATGACCTTCCAACCTCAGTTTGTGCTTTCACAGTAGCAAACAAGTGATGCTAAGGGAAACCCAAACCCTCAACACCTATTTCTGTGCCCACCCCTCACCAAAGTCAGGCCTATGCATATTTAGCAAAAGCCCCCCATGCCATGTATAAAAAGGCCTCTCCAAGACTCACTCTACACACAAGCAGTCACAGAAACAGCCACAAACCATCTATTTTTAAGTTTGAGGGCCTTTGGGACACCATCATCCAAAATGGAGAAAAGCGTGGATCAGATTGGCAGTGCGCAAACTGATGCTGCAGCTCAACTGCTTAAGGTAAACAACTGGATGACATGTTTTGTATTTACTATGTTTTCTTCATAGGTATTTAACGTAGATTGGGTTTGTATTTAAATGTGCCTAAGCCGGCACCATATTGCTGAAGGGGCTGTATGGTAAACTTGGTAGTAACCTTAAAGATTTTACACCTCCTTGAAACCGTTTTACAGGGTGTATGTATTTTTGTAAAGGGGGCCTGAGCATACAAATATACTAAACAGTTTACAAATAAAAAACATTGCTTTCATATACTCATTCAAAGTGCGTCCTATGTGTATGGTCGCTGTGACTTTATGCTCTGGTTCATCAGATGCTCTGGGCCATGCGGTGTCCTGGGCTGGGGGCCTGGCGCTGCCTTGTTCTGGGTGGGCAGTGCCGTCCTATGTCTGCCATTTCCTCCCCCAGAGCACTGTTTCAGCCATACGGTGTTCTAAGGGGCTGAGGCTCGTGTGCTGACAGATCCTCTGGTGGAGACTGCTATCCCTATTATGACGATTCCACCCCAGAGCACGCCGTAGCCATGATGTGCTCCGGGTGGCTTTGTGGAGCATGACTGTAAGTCCTCTGTTGGGGGCTCCTTGGCCCCATCTTGTTATTCCGACCCCAGAGACCTCTGCTCCATCCTTGTGGCGCTCTGAGGGGTAGTGGTGCGCTTTATGGCTGGTCCACATTGGGGGCCTGCTGGCCTCTGCGTCCAATTTAGACCCCCAGAGACCATTCCATCCTTGCGGTTTCTGGGGGCAATGGGGCGCATTATGGTTGGCCCTCGTTGGGGGCCCGCTGGCCTCAGCATCCTATTCCAACTCCCAGAGACCGCTCCATTCTTGCGGTGCTCTGGGGATCGCTTAATGGTTGGTCCACAGGGATCAGTGTCCCCTGGCGTCCTATTCTGACCCCCAGAGATCGCTGCAGCCATGCGGTGCTCTGGGGCTGTGGTGGGCTGCTGGCGTGGCTGATGTCCCCTTGTGGCCAAGATGTTTGTGGAATGGCTGCAGGATTGGCCTTCCATGTTCGAGATGAAGGCTGACCCCACCCCCTTGAAGTCATCATTGCGGGACACTGTAGACATCCCAGGGAAGGCCAGCCTTCTACACAAACGCGGAAGGCCTGCCCCAAGTCATTTGCCCACCACGAAGTCTGCTGTGCCCCCGCAGCTGCAGGGCACTTACCACGTTCACGGTTGCAATTATTTGATTTACAGCTCCCCAAGTGTTAGCAGAGCCCCAGGGACAGCTAACCAGGTTCCTCGTGGCTGTAAATCCAAATGAGTGCGACTTAATTGTTGCCTCCAACAATTTTCAGGGGCAAAGATAAAAATGTAAGATAACTCCAGGGCTTAATGTTTTTCCTGGAGATACATTAGTGTTTTGTCTAGGTGAGGCTTTGACCTCCCATAAAAAAAATCACAGAGGTTTAATATGCATGCCACAAATATTGTGTACCATATAGACCACAAAGTGCATATAATGTAAATTGGTCCGCGGGTTACTTTTTTTTTTCCTTTTTCCTAAGAGACATCCTTTTATGACATAGAACCTTGAATTAATGATGATCATCAAAGAACATCATGTACACTGCAAAGTTTAGATGTGAGAATAGATTAATGTTGCAAAATAGGCTCATTTGTGTGGAAATCTATTCTTAATATTAAAGAGAACCCGACAACTAGGGTGTTCAGTTTCCAATTCAGAGTTTGTGCCCCTCCAGACCATGCACTCTTTAACTATGCTGTCCACTAGTATGCATGACAGGTGGTTCCTACATCTTGTAGTCCTCTAGCATATGCATCATTTTCTATATGCTGATTTAAACACGTTATGATTGATTGGCTCTACGTAGTATGTGTGATGCATAGTGCTCAGACACCCTACGCTGGTATGAGTGGTGCTATATAACTAATTAAATGCCTCTGAAAGAGAGAAGTTGTGGATACTTAAGGGACACTGTTAAAAGTTGGTGGTGGTGGTGCAGGAATCCTGGGGTGGATGTGGTCACCACTTCCACCGATGATGTGTGGAGGCATCAGCATACATTGTGGCACAGGGAGCCACCAGCACTAAAGTAGGCCCTGCTCTGTAGGGCTGCCCAAAGCGTTTCTAGGCATCTCTACTTCAGAAATAAGGGGCACTGTTTTCTTAAAATAAAAAATAAAATGTCAAGATAACGCTGGTGGTTAATGGCACTGCTGCAGAAAGATTGGAGTTTTGTCTAGTGGCATTTTGTATAAAGTGTTTTTATTTTGCGAGGGTTTATTTTGGCACAAATAAATTACCTATATTATCTTTATAGCTGGGTTTGATAGTAGTCCTGTCTCTTATATATTACCCATGCATAATTATTTGCAAACTGTGAATGTGTTTGTAGACGCTGTGCTATGTTAATTGTGTATTAGCATTTTGAGAGGTAATTGTAACAAATGGTAATGTATTGATTATTAGTGCTATTTTTAAAGCAAAGCTGTCTGTTCTACACACAGGACCTCCCTGAAATAACTTTGACTCGCGAGGAGACAATTGCCTTTCAGCAAGGTATAGATATTTAGACTTCTATAGTTCAGAGCCCTTTGCTAACAGCTTTGCCTCACCACCTCAGTTTTTTCAAATTGTTTTCTTGTGTATGTGTGTTTTTTACGGGTTATAACGTAGAGGTTGAAGTGACGGTCAAAGCGCTAGAGCAAATTCTAGAGGCTCAAGACGTTGTGATCAGCGTACAACCTAATCC
This sequence comes from Calotriton arnoldi, assembly GCA_963921515.1. Lineage (NCBI taxonomy): Eukaryota > Metazoa > Chordata > Amphibia > Caudata > Salamandridae > Calotriton > Calotriton arnoldi. The sequence goes on along the minus strand of CAWUFW010000426.1, from coordinate 2,929,338 downwards.
TGCTCTTGCAGGTAAATATAAAGGACCCGGATGCAAATGTGGTATAATCATTAGGCCCTGCCAGTCCAAAAATCCCATAGAGGTCCTATAGGAGGGGTGTCCTCAAAAGAGTGGTCCAAGTCCTTGTACTATGCTGTAAAAATGTGACATTTATTTATTTTTCTTTACAGTTCCCATGGACGTGTGCAAGGACAGCGTACCTCCGCAAAAGGTTAAACCCCGAGTAAAAAAGGCAGTCCAAAAAGAAAGTCTTCAGCATCTAAAGACTCCGAGGTTTGGAGACCCCAAATATTGTCCACTCCCAACCCACGACAGACAGCCACAGGCGTTGTGTAAATCCATTGAAGGGGATCTCAAGCTATGCAAAAAAACAAAAGTAAATTGTCTTTCCTTAAAGAATCTGAAGAAGAAGCTGTCAGTCTCTGAGGTGCAATCAGTTCCTTTAGACCTATCCTTACAAAATACCCTCACGCCTCAGACTAACAGGCCGTCACTTGAGATACAAGTAAAATCTGCAATCAGTACATTGATCACTCCTGCAGGAACTCCATTTCTGCCTAGGGTTGGAGACCCCAAAGGGGTCACAATGCCAGCCGCCACCGACACACAGCAGCAGGGACTGTATAAAACCAATGGAGGGGATCTCGAGCTATGCAAAAAACCAAAAGTGAATCGCCTTTCATTAAAGAATCTGAAGAAGAAGCTGGTGGCCCCTGAGGTGCGATCCGATCCTTTAGAGATTCCCAAAAAATACCCTTACACCTCAGACATGTCCCCGTAATCTGCAGGCATCTAAATGTTCAACGTCTGAGGTAGTGAATGTAGATGTGCTCCCCAGAGGTCAGTCCTCAAAACTTTCTATAATTATACCCCATACTCTATTGGACTCGAGGCTTGAAAATGATCACCACTTAGAGGACCCTAATCTGTGTGTATAGGGCTTCTTAAGGCACTGACCGGGGTGGTGGAGAGTTCTGAAACGACAGCCAAAGCTGCACACAATGGTCCTTCTAGTGTAGATCCCCAGGGGCTGCAGTCATCTGTTCTGCAAACATCTGTTCCCAGTCCCGGAGGTTCCTACACTTCTGCTACCCTTGCCTATTACGACCAGCAATTAAGCTCCCCATACCTCATGTCCCCTGTTACACGTCCTAGAGCTTAGGATCCCACTAGCCCCGTCAAGTGTGAATATGTCATCACCCACCTCAACATACCCCGACAGTAGTACAGGATGGAGCGGGTGTCAAAATCAGAGTTTTGAATCAACGTCTAGGGAGATCTTCCTCCGGAGCAGCAGGGTGCTCACATTGGGACCATGTTTTTTTGATCCCCCAAAGTCCTGACCTTCAGAAAGGTGTTAGCAGGTGTAACCAGAGAACTGTACTAGGTGCGCTTAGTGGTAACATACACCCCAACCCACTGCCCTCTGCTAAGGCCCCCAAATATGATGTTTTGACCCATAAAACTATACTAGGGACATATATCAAAGACATACAACAGGATGTCAGAAAGCTAAAATCCAAGATGAACTATGGGACCTTAAAACTGGGAGAAATAGGAAGTGGAAAGATGTAGAAGAGAAATATTACATGGTTTTGAATCAGTCGCTGCAGACATAGGGGCTATACCAGCATGACTAGGCCTACATAGATCCCTAAACAGTGATGCCCCCCCCTTTTTTTAATAAAACCATCCAGAGATCAAAATATAAATATAAGGCCCAAGATATACTTACTAAAGCCCTTCGGTTCTTACAAGTTCTCAAGACCAAAAATTAGTTCGACCCCCACAACCAAGGTCTAAAAGTTCCATAAACACTGCCATCTAAACCCTTTCCTATTAGGCCTCAAAACACAGACTTAGGAGAAAACCTCTTGCATTCCAGACATTTGAGGTGGTCACGGGGTAAACTTCAGAGACTAGAATACCCTGTACACCCTGAAGGTCTTGCTGCTAGGTCAGTAGTCGGGGAATCTGCTTGGACCCTGCTCGCAAATACATCAGCGATAGTTCAAATAGGCTGTGGGAGGTTACCTAAAACAGGTGGGCTTATAAGAAACAAAAGTGGACTAATAGCGCTAATCAGTTCAGGCGTTTAATAAGCAAATTAAAGAAAGCCAGAATATGTGCTACACGGCGGCTTAAGAATAAACATGCGCAGAACCATAGTCAGCCCTCCCAAAATGATTCACATGAGATCTCATCATCCAGCACCAACCCCCCATCTGAGGCTTCCGGGCCTGTGTTTTTTGACAGTGTTAGAAGGTACACACGTACTGTAGAGAGATTTAACACTACAGAACATTACGAAGAATTCAGGTTTGTTAACTTGGATCGCATAAACTTCTCTGATCACGGGTTTTTAGCTATCCATGAGGCCATACAAACTCTCATAGAGCGATTGTTACACGATGTGAGTCCTAATGATTTCTTCCAACTACGCTTTCAGGTGCAGGGCATTAATACCCCATTGTTCACCAGACGATCGCTCCGCAATGTGTTTGAAGCTGTGGAATGTCTGTAAAACCTCTCTAGTCTTACAGAGTAAGGCTGAAATAGTCGCCTATGGGACCTTCAGAGTCAGAGCCCTAGTTGTCCGTGGCCGTGAGGGGGTGTTTCCAGACCATTAAAAAGTATCTTGCACAGTAAAATTATTGGAAAGAAACAACGTTGGCTGCTCAACTTTAACAGCGGAACGTCCAACACATGTTTGGCAGATAGCATCGCTGGGTTACTGTTGGATCTTAGCACCCGATGCTGTCATTATGTCTAGACCAGCAGACGCCCATGAGACACTTGAAATATCAGCAGATCATCTGGTTAGCTTTGGGGACTGTGGGCTTTTTAAGCACTATTTCACCATTACGGTGAAAGTTCTTTATCACAACGGGAAGTACTTTACAACCGGGTAGCGTGTGAAAACAAGAATTTATACGTTCTATACCATGAAATCACTTTAACAGTATCTTGAACCTTAAGGGATTTCTAGGAGCCAAGTACGCGTGCGCCCCTTGCGATAACATCTACAACTCTCAGGCAAATCACCAGTGTGAAATGCACTGTAGGATGTGTTAAAGGACGTTTGCGTTGTAGACTCCACCCAGAAGGTGAGGTGTGGCACCTGTAATCTTTTTTGTCGCTCGCAAAACTGCTTGAGCATATACAACAGGGATGTTATGTGCATTCTTAAAAGAGACTGTGTGGGGTGTGGGCACTTCATGGCAGAAGATCACAAATGCACAGTAGTGAAATGTCCCAGGTGTCAGGCATCTTTTCAGGCTGGAACAGAACACATGTGTTACATGGTTAAAGGGCGACTCCAGACCAAAACAGAAGACTACATAGTGTTCTATATGGAGTGTACACAAGAGACAGGTGTACACCAACCTAACTATATTTATGCTCATCATCTAACTTCCGACGCCAACTGGGAGTTTGAAGGGGACTCATGCGTGAATGATCTCCTCAACACTTTAATTCTGCCAAAATTCAAAGGGTATACCATGATGGCGCATAACTCAAAAGTATATGACTCTTTCTTTATTTTGCAAAATATGATTCACAAAAAGATGGCTGTAGAACTTATCACCCAGACTTCCAAACTGATGTTGTTAACTGCTGGACCTTTACAAATAAAGTTCATAGATACCCTGAATTTTCTGCCCATGAACTTGCGCAAGCTGCCAAAAGCCTTTGGTTTTCCCGGTGTAAAGGTTATTTACCACACTTTTTTAACACATGGGCAAATCAGAATTATGTGTGTCCCATGCCTCCGCCCGACAGCTAAGGTGTTGAGTATATGATGCCTTCCAAGAAAGAGAGCATTCGACAATGGTATGGTGAAAACTGTGAAAATTAGTTTCATTTTCATACAGAATTGAAAGCTTATTGTAAGGTTGATGTAATGAGGATCATTACCAACACCACCAAGGTGACAAATTCCATAGAATACATAGACCCTTTTCAAAACATCACATTGGCTTCCATGTGTATGTCTATCTACAAACACATGTTTTTAAAACTTGAAACCATCACTCGAGTATTGCCAGATCTCTATAACAGTAATCAGAAATGTTATTTCTCCCCATCTATCCAATGGCTCATGTACGTCTCTGCAAAGGAAGACATACATATTCAACATGCCTTACAGGGTGGTGAATACAGTTTGAGTCCTTATTACCTAGATGGGTACACCTTGTTTAAGGGTCTGCCAATGGCCTTTGAATACAATGGATGTTTTGACCATGGTTGTCCTCGTTGTTACAAACCCAATGAGTTTAACAGACTGTTGGGTACCAAGTTTGAACACCTACACAGGTGTACTCTGGTGAAGGCTCAATATGTTGAAAGCTGCGGCTTTGTAATGAAATCCCTATGGGAGCATGATTGGATCGAAATGGTAACATCAGATGCGGAACTCAGCTCTTTCATTAAGAGTCGTGAGTTACCCGAACCTTTGGAGCCCCACAACACCTTATTTGGCGGTCATACAAATGCTATACAACTGTACAGGATCGTGGGCGAGAAAATACATTATTATGATTTCACCAGTCTGTACCCGTTTGTGAAAAAGCTGAAGTTATACCCATTAGGCCACCCCATCATCATATATAGAAATAAAATTGATTAAAAGCAACATTTACCCAGAGGCATCTAGGCACTGAGCGAGACTGTGAACCGACTATATTATGGGAAGGTAGTGAGAAGCTATTTAGCGAAAAGCCAGGTTTTTAAATTCTTCCTGAATTCCAGTAGATATTTTTGTTTTTGAGTTCTATCGGGAGAGAGTTCCATAGCCTTGTCGTACATGTTATGAACCCCCTCCCTCCCTCCCCAGTTAACTCTTTTGAACTAGGGACTACAAGATTTCCTCTAGTGGATGATCGCAGTGAACGTGCTGGAATGTAATGATGGAAACATTGTTTCAAATAATCTGGGCCAAGACCTTGCTGCACTTTAAAGGCTATGCAGAGCACTTTAAATTGGATGCATTTTCCAATGGGAAGCCAGTGTAGTTGGACTAGAGCTTGAGATGCAGATTTATGTTTGGCAGTTTTATGTTTAGCAGTAACCGAGCTGCCGCGTTCTGCAACGTCTGCAACTTGTCCAGAAAACGTTTTTGAGTATTAATAAAGAGCGCATTACAGTAGTCTACTTTAGAGGAAATGAGAGCCGTGACTACCATTTTTTGCAAGCATAGTGGAACATAGGGCAAGACTTTTCTTAGAATTTTCAGGATATAGAAACAAGAGGAGGTAGTGTGATTTATCTGTCCTTCGATGGATAGCCTGGTGTCAGAGATTACTACCGAAAACGATATGAATGGGTGATTTAACGGGTGAAGGCGCTAAGAGACAAATCCACTAGGAAAATGTACTCCCGAATTTTAATAGTCCTCGCATGCGGTGCTTAAAGAGAAGAAAGTAATTCACCCTGCTCCCCCAAAACCGATTAAACTAATCGGACAATGACCATACAGATCTCTAGTAACCCTGGGCATCCAATTCCGCTCCGCTCGCGGAATTTGCGGAATTTAGGCAATTTTGCGTTCCGCGGAGAACGCGGAATTGCCAACAATTCCGCGATCCGCGGCGTAGCGGAATTATTTTCTTGTTCGCGCTTTAAAATGTGTTCTAGCGCGCGCGATAGCGACTTACCGGGATTCCTGCGTTCGCCGACGGGTTTTCCTATCCGTTCGCGTGCGCCACGAGATTTCGGTAGCCGGCCGCGTTATCCCGCGAGAGTTTGCGATCGCGAACACGTCATTCGCCGTGGCATCGGACAACGCGAGAGTGTGCGATCGCGAACACGTCATTCGCTGCGCCATCGTGCACCGCGAGAGAGATTGCGATCGCGAACACGTCATTCGGGCGCGCCATCGGACATCCGGCGGAATGTTGGTCAAGCTCGCGAACCCGAACACGCAAAATTTTCAATCTGGAGAACAATAACATCGCAAGCAGCATAAAAACTTCTATAAATTGATGATTTGGATGAAAAAAAACCTCAGATTGATATTTGGCTGTCCTTTTTTGTCAAATGTTTTGGGAGGGAGATGGAGGAAGTGCCACAGAGTCTCCTACTTCCTGTTCCTGTCCAGCAGGCTCCTCCCAGTGCTTTGTCCATCTCCTGTTCATTTTTCACTTGGATTTGAGCTGGAAGGATCACTCTTTGTGTCTGCTGCATCATTATCATTGGATTTGAGGATTTTGGGATTTGAGATTTTACAAGTAAGTTGGTGTTGTTTGATTGGGGCATTGCAGTTGCTGCAACTACAATTTTTGTACTTTTCATCATTTTTAAAAATAAATAGTTGTGGGTAGCCAGTAGGCCCAGAGCTAGTCATGGGTGGGTGCATGATGAAACATGATGAGACAACTGTTCCTTTGCTGTGTGATGTATTTATTAATTTCAAACATCATTTAGGGGGCATGGATGGCATTGGATTGAATTGCAAAATGTGTTTTTTGGGTGTATTTCAGTTTTTGGGCTGTGTGTTAAATACATGCCTTAGTTGTGTGTGGTGTGCTGCAGGCCTTGTTAAGCCCTGTGGATTTTCGTTTTTGCATTTTATTGCATTACAGGCAAAGCAGTGTGGTTTACCATGCAGCCTTTGCCTGGCTATTATAGGCCTGTTTTCAGTACATTGTTTTCCAGGCCTCCTGCTTGTTGCTTGTGATTTGTGAGTGTCCATGTGGCTAGTTGCCATTTCTGGTGGGAGTTATAAGTGTGCTGCTTTTGCCATATACTAAGGCCTGCATGTGTTTCCTTTGTGGCCTAGGCTTCTTGTTGTGGTCCTGGCCATGAGGCTGGCGGCCATTTTGAAGCCAGGCAGTGTGCTTTTTGCCCTAGGCCTGCATTGTCTGTCTTCAGTTTCTTGTTGTTGTGGGCCTGGCCATGAGGCTGGCGGCCATTTTGAAGCCAGGCAGTGTGCTTTTTGCCATAGGCCTGCATTGTCTGTCTTCAGTTTCTTGTTGTTGTGGGCCTGGCCATGAGGCTGGCGGCCATTTTGAAGCCAGGCAGTGTGCTTTTTGCCATAGGCCTGCATTGTCTGTCTTCAGTTTCTTGTTGTGGGCCATGAGGCTGGCGGCCATTTTGAAGCCAGGCAGTGTGCTTTTTGCCATAGGCCTGCATTGTCTGTCTTCAGTTTCTTGTTGTTGTGGGCCTGGCCATGAGGCTGGCGGCCATTTTGAAGCCAGGCAGTGTGCTTTTTGCCATAGGCCTGCATTGTCTGTCTTCAGTTTTGTTGTTGTTGTGGGCCTGGCCATGAGGCTGGCGGCCATTTTGAAGCCAGGCAGTGTGCTTTTTGCCATAGGCCTGCATTGTCTGTCTTCAGTTTCTTGTTGTTGTGGGCCTGGCCATGAGGCTGGTGGCCATTTTGAAGCCAGGCAGTGTGCTTTTTGCATTAGGCCTGCATTGTCTGTCTTCAGTTTCTTGTTGTGGGCCTGGCCATTGTGAAGCCCGGTAGTGTGCTTTTATCCATAGTCCTGCAAGCTTGTGGCCTAGTCTGCCAACGGGCCTTTCATCCAGTAGGCGCAGAGGTAGTCAGGGGTGCATGAAACAACTGTTTCTGTGTGTTCTGTTGAATTTTTAAACATCATTGAGGGCACATGGATGGCATTGGATTGAATTGCAAAATGTGTATTTTTGGGTGTAATTCACTTTTTTGGGCTGTGTGTTAAATACATGCCTTAGTTGTGTGTGGTGTGTTGCAGGCCTTGTTTAGCCCTGTGGATTTTCGTTTTTGCATTTTATTGCATTACAGGCAAAGCAGTGTGGTTTAGCATGCAACCTTTGCCTGGCTATCGTAGGCCTGTTTTCAGTACATTGTTTTCCAGGCCTCATGCTTGTTGCTTGTGATTTGTGAGTGTCCATGTGGCTGGTGGCCATTTCTGGTGGGAGTTATAAGTGTGCTGCTTTTGCCATTTAGGCCTGCATGGTTTTCCTCTTGGCTTACTGCTTGCATCCATCCCCTTTGCCAGCTGCAGCTCCCTGAATGATGTGATGAGCAAATAATTTAATGCCAAACAGGGTCCACTTCTATTACATTTGTATTTTTGTTGTTGTTCCTCTTCTTTCCTATCCTTCCTGACAGTGTACACAGTATACCATGAAAGCCCTTGTTGACAGTCTCACAAATGGCTACACTAATTTATATCTTTTATTTGTTTGTTTGTACTACTAGTAATTGAACCACAACAACAAATGCAACATTTCACTGATGTTCTTCTCCTGGCTTCTTTGCTTTTAGGTGCACAAAAAGACAGAGGAGGAGGTGTCATCATCATCATCATCATCACCCGTTGTACTGCCAGGCAGAAGTCCTGCTGCGCGTCACGTCCACGTGTGACCACAGACATCTCTGCAACTTGTGCACCTGCGTCCTGCTGACATCTGAAGAAGATGGCCCCAAAGAAAGATACCAGGTCCTCCAGCACCAAGAAAGTTGCCAGTGAGAAGAAGGAACAGAAGAAGGAAGTGGCACTTGCCAAGACTGGTGTGCCGGCCGATGTGTTTTTTGGTAAAAAAAAACTTACGCCTGCAGCAGCGGTGTCCGGCGGGGACCAAGCTGGGAGCAGCACCTCCGCATCAGCTGGCCCACCCCAGCAACCTAGGCCCAAGCCCATGACTGTGGCAGAGGTAGCCAGTCTACTAACGACCAGTGATGTTGAAATGTCATTATCGCAAAGTAGTACCCAATCCACGCACTCGCAGGCGGAAACTCAGCAGATAAGTGGGCAACCACAGCCGCAACCACAGCCGTAACCCCAGCCGCAACCGCAACCCCAGCTGCAACCCCAGCCGCAGCCGCAACCCCAGCCGCAGCTGCAACCCCAGCCGCAGCCGGAACCACAGCCGGAACCACATCCGCAACCACAGCCGCAACCACAGCCGCAACCACAGCCGCAGCCGGAACCACAGCCCACAATAGTAGTTGTTCCACCTGAAGTAGGGGCAGTTCAGGAAATCGAGCTTTTTGCAGACGAAGAGGAGCAAGCCACTGTTCCAGAAGATCCATTGTCTTCCAGCCCCCAGCAAGGAAAAGGAGGGTTAGTCCATCAACTTCTTCTTCAAGCCCCGCTTCTGATGATCTAGATGCCACTTGGAAGCCACCAGCTCAGCCTGAGAGTGATGCACGCCACAAGACAAGGCTAGTGAAAAGGAAGGTTCCAGAAAGCCTTAGAGTTATGGAGGTAGATGTAGACGAGGGGGTGATGATGATGATGATGAAGAGCCAGTCATCATGAACATCACTCCTGGGCCTGCGGAGATGGAGACCAACATTATTAGACTATCCAAAATCGCTGCGAGGGATGTAGCACGGATACCACCAACACAGGTAATGCCAACACGACCTCCAGCTTCCATGTTTGCCTTTGCAAAGGCCCGGCAGGGACCTACATCCAGCTCAACCACCACCTCAGTAGGTGGTGGTAATGTAAGTGCACAGAGTCAAATTCCAGGCACACCCTCCAGTTCATCTGGTATTGAAAGTGGCACCTCCAGCAGCGCCAGAAAGTTCTCCTCCCCAGTTTGGGACTTCTTTTCGGTTAGCAGTAAGGAGGAGAACATTGCTATATGCTCAATTTGTCGGCAGGCTGTTAGGCGGGGTAAGCTTGGTACAAACTATGGTCATCTCAAAAAACACCACAGTATCAAGTGGGAGGCTCACCTACTTCACTTAGAAAAAAGTAAAACTGGACCCATTGCTGTTGTTGGGGATGAAGAAGTAGGGGAAGATATGATCGCGGTGGAAGGTCAACAAGAGGGAGACATTTCTAGCCCTACCCCCAGCAGTGTAGTGGTAACGCCCACATCCTCAGCAACATCTGAGTGGCACCGTACTAAGAGTCAGCCTGAGACACCAAGTGCGGCGTCGTTGAGCCTAACTGGGTTCAAGAAGAAGGGGGCACCACAAAGGAAAATATTCCAGCCTACCATTGACAGCATGCTTAGGTCGGAGGGGCAGTACCAACGCAACCACCCAACGGCACAGTTGTACAATGCGAAGCTGGCTAAAATGTTAGCGCTGGACCTTCTCCCTTTTTCATTTGTGGAAGGGGTGGGTTTCCTTGAATTTGTGTCAGCCATCTACCCTAAATGGAAGGTTCCCATCCGGTCCTATTTTGCCCGAGTTGCTGTTCCAGCACTACATCACGATGTGCTGGAATTGGTTGGACAAGCTTTGCAGCAGAGTGCTGTTCACAAAATCCACCTGACAACAGACATGTGGACCAGTTGCCAAGCCACTGATTACATGTGCATCACTGCACACTGGGTCTCTTTTGTGGGGGTTAGAGAAAAGCTATCTGAAGTAGGTGCTGTTGACACAGCTGAGATTTTTAATGCTTCTCGGAAACATGCAACTGTAGCCATGTTCGCCATGGAGAAATCTCATACTGCTGCAAACATTTTGGAAGAGTTTAACAGCAAGGTCTTTGAATGGCTGCGCCCCAGAGGGCTTCACATTGGTTTTGTTGCCACGGATAATGGCAGTAATATACTTAAGGCCATGGCGCTTGGTGCCTATTTCAGGGTCCTGTGTTTGGCGCACTGCATTAACATTATAGTTCAAGACTTTCTGAAAAAAGAACCCATAGTCAGCAATTTACTGACCACCTGCCGCAGAATATGCACGCATTTCAGCCATTCTTTTAAAGCCCGGAAGCAGCTGAGGATCATTCAGCATGACTATAGAATGCAAGTCAAAGCACTCATCCAGGAGGTGGCAACACGTTGGAACTCAACGTATTACATGCTTGACCGTCTGTTTGAGCAGTACAGACCAATCAATGAATATGTCATGCAAAGGGCGGATGCTACTGTGAAAGGCATGACCCTTCAGATGGACCAATGGTGCCTAGTTAAATCTCTTACAGAGATGCTTCTTCCTTTCGAGGTCTTCACACGTGAAGTCAGCAAGGAGGACTGTACTATGGGCCAAGCTATCCCATTGTTGCACATGCTAGAGCAACAGCTGAAGGAGGTGTCTGAAGCGTACATAGGTGTGGAGGAAAAAAAGAAGCATATGAGTTGGTGGAGAGCTTATCATGTCGCTTAAGAGAAAATGCAAGGGTGCAAAATAAGATTCTGTCACAAGAACATTACATTTGTGCCACAATTCTGGATCCACGGTACAAATCGGCACTGCACAGTAAGACATTACTCCCTTTTTCAGAAGTGGATGTTGCCCGGTACAAAACTTGGATAGCTGAGGCAGCCAGTACATTGGAAAATGAACGGCTGGTAATTAAAGGCCTCAAACCCATGTCAAGTACTGCAGCAGGGCATCCGGCGTCAAGTTCAACTTCAGAGCCTGTGGGCAGTGCATTTGGTTCACAGCTGTCACCAACACTATCGACAACAGCAAGAACCGGATCATCAGCCCCAGTACAAACGGCACAGGATTGGTATTTACAGCAAGGACTTGCTAGGTCCAGTGCTGATGCAAAGACAAAAGAGGCCGAACAAAGTGTAGCACCCCTGAACATTGACTGAATGGTCCAGGCCTACCTGGATGACACAACAGAGGTCTACATTGATCAAAACCCATTGCGGTATTGGTATGGCAAAAGGGGCCAATGGCCAGTGCTCAGCAGGCTGGCGATAAACTATCTGGCTTGCTCTATCGCAAGTGTCTCTTCTGAACGTGTTTTCAGTGCTGCTGGTTCCATTGTAACAGTGAAAAGGACCAGTCTCTCACCCAAAAACGTGGAGAGGTTAACCATGATCAAAATGAATCAGCAATTTATACCTCCGAATTACACAATACATGAATCAACGCAGGAAGATGAGGACAGCGGCTCAGGTGACGGAAGTAGCGTGTTGGATGCTGATTACCTACTTCTGGTTGAACCCCCAGAGTTTGAGGACGACCTATACTTCCCTGACAACTAGGCTTTCACTTCTTACTGTGGTTCTCCCTTATTTACTTCTATTTGTGTGTCTGTCTTTCTGTTTGGAAACTTCAAATCACAACAAATCCATCACCACCGTCTTCGTATTTTATTGCCTTATATGAGTTTCAGCTGTCTGCATTTCAGTCCACTCCTCCGAGTCCTGCTCCTCCATCCTCCTGAATCGACCTAAATCTATTGCCCTCAAGCCAGATGATGATTGGATGTAGCATAATCGAAGAAAAACTAAAATCTTGCCTCGTTGTTGAGTCTCTCCAAAAGAAGTGGAACATGATGATGACTACTATAGCTGTCCTCCTTTCCGAGCCGATACAGACTGCCCATTAACTGAAGATGAGAAGGAACAGGTAATGAATGATGACATGCATTGGACGCTCACTGAGTGATTTGTGTTGTTGTTGTTTGTAGTGCATGAAGGTAATTCATTGTGTACTATTATCTAATCTACACACTAAAAGTAACTCAATGCAATGTTTGTTTCCATTCTTGTTTTTTAATAACAATTTTCTACTTCTACTGCAGGCCGATCCATTGCATTTTGAATATGGAAAGGGGACTCAATCTGTACACTACTGCACACTGAGTTGGACAACACACCATGATGATGACCACAGTGACATAAAAATATCTTCGCAGTCACTCAGTACGATCCGAGATGATTGATGGAATAACTCAGGGCGTTTCATGAGTGCATTAAAAGGTAACCAAGTCAACAACAACCACTGCAGACCTACATGTCTGTGTAGTGGTGGAGTTGAGTGTGGTGGTATGACTGACAGCGGGGCATTGATTTAGTCACTTAATTTGTAAAATGCTATGTTGCTGTATATCTGCTTTGTCTGCCTCTGTCAAAAAAGGTACGCTAAATGGAGGATGGGTCACGGGTGCCGTGGGCCTGCTCTGTCCTGTTGTTGTTGGAGGTTAATGCTGGAAACAGACTAGAGTAGACATGATGTATCCAAATCCATGCCGCCTCTGAAAGTGTTCTTGTTGCACTCCACCGTAATTTAGGCATTTTTTTCTACTTGATTTTTCAATATCCCTTTTGTTTTCCCATCTGCAATTACAGGCCGGCTCTTACCCTGTGCTACACTGGGAAAAACAACTCTCACTTACCTTACCAATGAATCTACATCTGCCAGGCAGGCAGTGGCGTCACCCAAGATTGATGGCCGGAGCGTCCATGGAAGGGAGGACCAAGACGAATGCCGAGATGCAACTCCCCATTTTGACCAGGATAACATACAGTAACAGTATCAACTTTCATCATCTTTTAAATTTGATTCATTTTTTGTCTTCAATCATTACTACTGTGTGTTGTTGTTGTTGTTATGTTTGCTCTCTGCTTATAATTCAATTCATCCCTACAGCTATTTTTGACTTTTCTTTGCTATCTTTAAGCCCGGGCCGGTACAACAGAACAGAAACTGTATGTAATTCGGGTCTCTCTGAGGGCAGACAGGCAAGGCAAATTGCATAATATACTGCTGCCCTGTACTGTCTAATTGTCTAGTAGTAGTAGTTAGTAAGTACTATCATTAACCATCAAGTTATCATCATCATGCATGCATTTCCTTTTTCTCCCTTAACAGATTTATGGATATGGTTGTCTGCCAAGATTGTGTTTTGTTGTTGTCCATGCGTACTGTTTTTCTTTGTCAAACCTTTCCCAAAACCCCCTTCCCAACCATTCATCAAACCCTAACCCTCTTCCCCCGGGCTGTGTGACTTATTGAGGTGTGACTAAATTAAATGTACACCAATAATTTATCACACGCTTGCTGGGGCGGATGTGGCTAAAGCAACAAAAATTCATTTTCAAGGCAGGGCGAGGATCTTCTTCTGCTTGCCCACCTATGAGCAGTATATTTGCGAGATAATTTTTTTACCAAAGGAACCTAATCCATCAGCATTAATTGCCGGCATAGATTGGATTTGTTGTCATCCTCCGAAACAGCACTAACGGTTACGCTTGTGTCGAGTGTACTGTAGGCCTAGTCGAGTGACTCGACACAGCTAGAGTTTGTAACTCTATGTACTAGCCTATCCCCGCCACCATTATGTTTCCTTGTATTTTGGCATATTATTGTTTGGCAGTAAGTTCCGTACTGTACTTCGTTCTACTACTCCTCCCACAGTCTCTCTCAGGCGACTGACTGTCTCATTTTCTTTTTTTAGCAAATGCTACTGCCAGGGTCTACTACTACTACCACCACAACCATGGCATGTTGAGAAAGAAAACCATCATCACCATGCAGCCATCGCCGTGCCCAAGTTAAACATCAAGCACAGGTAAGAGAAGAAGTTTGGGGGAGGCATAATTAATAACAGAATTTTTTTCATTAATTCTATTTCACACACCCCTTTGAGTCCAGTTGCAGAATGCATAGATTAGGAGGAGAGACTGACAGTACTAGTAGGACAAGTCCCTCAGTGAGGGGTACCGCATCTGTCTGTTTGTGTCTTAGTAACTCAGCCAATTATTTAAATCAAACACTGGCTGTGGCACTGCACCAGCAAGGAAACAGTGTGACGTAAAACAGTAACCCCACCCACAAAACATTAACAACATCGTATATAAAGTCTAAATATGTAATTTAATACCCTAACAAAAATAAACTATGTAAAAAAATCCCACAACACCTGACCCACCCCTCTCCCTAACCCCAACCAATGTCCATGTCCCGGAACGAAAAAGTCCAACAAATGTCCAATAGTCCAAAACCCAACGCCCGATTCCCACCCACCAAAATAAGCTATAAAAAAGGGGCAATAAATAAACGGGGTCTCAGCGGGCTCGCCTCTCCAGGACACGGATGCGCTCCTCTAGGCGGGCCACGCGGCGCTTCAGCGCGCGGCAGTTGCATCCACAGGGGGGGGCAGCAGTGCTTCTTGCAGTGTGGCGGCGGGCGGCTGCCAGGCGGTGGCGCCGTAACACTGGAGGGGGGTGGCTGGGGCCTGGGGCATTGGAGGAGGCTGCAGCTGCTGCCGCCTCCTCCTCCTCCTCCTCCTCTAGAACCACCAGCCGCTGGTATTCAGCCTGTATGGCCTCCAGCTTCCGGCGCCGGGCCTTGGCTGCCAACTCCTTCCTGTCGACTTTACCTTTGGAAGGAGTAGCTATATCAAGAAGAAAAAACAAGACTATTGTAAAATATACTCTTAGCAAAGCAGTCAGACAAATTCATTCTACACATAGTGGCACAGTAGCACAAGCAAGCACAGTACGTAACATTTGTGGTATGTATCTATCCTCCCACTACCTCGGCCTCGAACATTTGTGGGAGTTTCAGGCATTCCACCACCCATGCATCTGATTCCTAACAGACACCTATGCATGCATCCCACGTATCCTTCTCTGCCAGTCATAAATATAAAATCTCGCCCGTCCTTCCTCCTTCCACCCTTCTTTCCCTTTTCGTTCAACCCATCCATCAAGGTCATCTGATCTGACTTTTAGTCTTCTCCATAAAACTTTCACAGCTGAGTTGAAGTCCGATAGAAGAGGCCATTGGTTACTCAGTACACTCCCGTCGCTAATGCTATTGCTAATGCTAAGTAAAGGGTGTCTTCTTCAACCGTTCACAACAACTTCTTACTTAAGTCTCAACAGTACAGTATACATTACACCCTTGCAGCGAGTGTAATGTCAATAAGTAAGGATTAGGAATATAACTTACCACCGCCCGCCACTGCTGCTGGCTCACCCCCTGCAGCTCCTCCTACAACTGCTGCATCGCCTGCACCCTCAGCGGCCGCGTCACCTTCGCCGCTGGCCCCGGTACTGGTGGTCGGTAGTACGCCTAGAAAAAACATTACACATTTTTCAGATGCCATATACACCTCCCCCTATTTTTCACTAGCAAGATTGAAAAAAAAGTTAATACATACATAATACATATACAACATACATCACTAGTACAAATCAGGTAGTAGAGTAGACACTAGTAGTGTTATATGGTCCCTAGGGTCATTCTAGTCTTTGCTAAGTTACCCCGAGCCATGCAACCATTTTAGCTTTGTGTCTTTTATTTTTGCGCAAGTTACCTCGCAGCTTGTTGTGAAAGACGCCTTTGAGCCCACATGACCTCATACTGCTACTGTCTGAGCGCTGCGTACAAGGTCGAAAAACAAGCCACTTTGTTATGGAGTTCTGGTGTTAGTCCATATTGCTTATCCATAAAAATACTACACTTTTTGGCACGACTGAGAAATGCTTGCACTATACTAACGCGCACCATTTTTCTCATAACAGACGGAAGATTCCCTTATACGAAGAACCAGAGCTTTGGAGAGCTTATGATGTAACCAGTACTAGGTTCTTCTAAGGTGAGGGGTCCCCAGAATTCTCACATCTCCATTTATAATTTTATATAAACTAGATTCCTACCAAGGGGAGGGTGGTTCTTCCACCACTGTTCAGTTATCATGATCTCGCCTTTTGGCTTCTATGGACTTGTAGTTGTAAGTGTAACTAAGTGTAACAATGTTTATAGTTTTAATCTTTTGCATTTTGCTGTTGCTGCTGCATTATAGAACAACGTACAGAGCTTGTCAGTTGGAAATAAACCTTTTGAACTTACATAGACTCAGTGGTATTTGGTGTGGACTTACACAAGAGAGAGTGAGCGAAAGGGTGTGCATTGCTTCCGCGACAGAGGTCGGGAGTGTTATGTTCTGGGTTGTCTACTCATTGGGTATTTTGGGGGGGTTTTTGGAGACCTAATGAGACACTATAACTAGTCGGTCAGGGGATTGTGGTGGCTTCTGATTGAGGTGTGAGGAAGGTCCAACCTCCCATCACCAACGTCCTATTTTCTTGTGCAAAGTTCTGTATGTGCAGAATCCCTACAACAGTAGTAGTATGTCCTATCCTATCAAAAATTGTAAAATGTGGTTGGGCATTTTCTTGGTGGGAATTGTCGAAAAGCCTCAAGATTAAGAAGACTAGAAGTAGTAGAAGAGGACAACCCAAAGGACTGGACTCAATGGCTAGAGCTATTGGTGAATCTGAGTTTTATTTAAAATATTTTAAATAAAGAGTGGCCAACTGGGCAAGCTTAGCTACAGACAGACTAATAGTAGTAGTACAGAGAGTCATAGCAGACGCAGTTAGAGGCAGGGATAACAAGAATTTAGAAACAGATAGTATAGATCAAAGAAGAATTTGTAAAAATTAGAATTAGGATACCGAAATAATAGTTCGGAAAAAATAAGGTGCAGGAAAAGTTTGGGAAATATAATTATTAATATTAACCACTGGAGGACTTACTGGGGCCAGCAGCAGAGCCCTCGATAGAGGAGCGGTCCTGTCCCTGGGAGGCATCTTGGAGATCTTCTTGGCCCGCCATCTGTGACCCCGTCTTCTTGCCCCTGGGTGCTGATCATGTAAGATTTCATAAAGAAAGAGACAAAAATTAAAGTTTGGTGTGAAATAAATAAAATATTTTCAAATACGCACCAAAAACATTTTTGGTAACAACAATTGCAATAAAATTGACCTATCTAATCTGATCGACTGGTAGTATTGCGAGATTCACGGACCGTCTAGCAAGCCTAACTACCACCTGACCTAGCCCACCTATTCCAATCCAGACGGGCCAATTGTTCAGTAAGTCTGCATTTCCATTTATTTTAGTCCTCAAAAATGCATAGATGGAGGACACATGCATACATTTTTGCATACACCAAATTGTTGGCTGGTTGCTGCTGATGTTCTGCTAGTGATGATATAAGCCTATTAACATTAACACTCAGTAAACAAACTACAAAAGGTTCTACTAAGGACTGGGGTAAGCAGCACTCAGCAGCACGTGACGTGACAGAGGATGCGTCACGCACACCACTTAAAAATTACCAACTAATAAGTAACTAAACCTATCAATCCACCACTATCCCTACTTAGTGGCAGGAGGACAAAGGAAGGACTACTCTCTCTAGCATTACGTCACTTAAGTTCTCTAAAGTAAACTCTTACATAATCATCAGGCCAAGCGAGCGCAAAGTTGCAAACAAGTAAGATTAGTAGCGCCGAGCGCCTGTGTCATAACAATCACAGATTTTTAAACGTAATTTACCTGCAATGTAAGCAGCAGCATTCTTGCTGGTCGGAAAAAAAAAATATTCGCAACATATAACACAGAGCAGAAGAACACAAAGTAGTAATATTAAATAGCTACTCACCAAGCCCCGGGACCTCCACTCCTAGCAGGTCCAGCAGGTCCTGCTCCCGGTCCAGAATATCGGACCACCGGTGCGTCAGCTGATTATTGGTGCGCCGGACACCAGAGCAGCGAAACACTGCCCGACGCACCTTGCCCCACCGCTGCCGACGCTCCCGGAGCCTGTACCCGGACCCAGGCCTTCCGCCTGCTGCCAGGGTTAAGGGGAAGTGAACAAAAAAAAACAGTGCGGCCACCTCCGCCTCACTGAATAAGGCCCGTGCCTGCACCCCTCTTTGGTGCCGCCTTCCGCAAGGAAGGCGGTCGCGGATCTGGCTAAGACTCCGAGCCCTGTGGCTGTGGCCCTTTGCCATGGTTCTGGGTAGGCAGGGGGCGGAAAAGAAAAGGTAGGAATTAAAAAAAGTAAGTAAAAGAAATTAAAAAGCAGGTAATAGAAAAAGTGTGAAAAAGTAGTTAAAAACACACAAAAAGTAGAAAAAAACTCAAAATATAGAATCAGGAAAATAGAGAGATAGATAATAAATAAAAAAGACCAAAAAAAGTTTACAGAAACAAAGGATTGAAAAGATAGAGGGAGGATTCAAAAGCAGGCCCAGAACCATAGCAATAGAGTGAAAAACAACATGGCCGCGCCCATTGCGACCGCATGTGTAAATTTGCGCGATATTTCCCCCCCCGAGCACGCAAAAAGCGTCGCGAACACGTAATACGCGTTCCCGAACAGGAAATACGTATCGCGAACAGGCGGGAGCATGCAATACGCGACCCGGAACTGGAAATAAGCATCGCGAGCGGGCGGGAGCATGCAATACGCGACCCGGAACAGGAAATAACCATCGCGAGCGGGCGGGACAAGTGAAAAACAAGATGGCCGTGCCCATTAGCGACCGCATGGGCAAGTTAGCGATATATTTCCCAACGAGCACGCAAAAACACATCGCGAACGGGCGGGACCAGCAATTCCGCAACTTCGCAAAATTTCTACGTGCTCGCGGAGATTTTTAACAATTTCGCGGAGATTTGCGTAACGCGACTACGCAAATTCCGCCCACCCTTAATCTCTAGCACACGCTACCTAAAGTGTACACATTAAATCAAACAGTCAATTAATGCGCATTGAACCATGTAATTTGCCCGTGCTCGGGAATTCTTTCTTTTCTTTATTCTTTTCGTCTCTTGTTGGACTCTTTTCTTGTTTCTGTTGCCAACAAGTGTTTAGTCTTATAGGGAATGCCCCAAGACTTCTTCAGAGCTATAAAACAATAACAGCTCATCCTCATCATACAACTAATATATACAACACTTTTTACAAAATTGTTGTCTCATTACTGTACATGTACATTTGAAATTAGCCCTCTGAACAGGGCCGGTGCGTCCCTTAGGGCATAGGGGCATTGCCCCACTCATATTTTGTCCCCCTGGCACCTGCAATTAAAGGTGAGTAATAGTATTTCAAATTATAGAAAACTTACTTTACAAAACAAAGCCATTCACGGAAGAGTTTGTGAGGCATGCCCTGGTGAAGCCAGTGTGGCCGGGCCGAGGGGGTGGGGCTTTCACTAGCCAGCGGCAGTGCACTGCGTGCAGATGGCCCCATGTGCGCATGTCGGGTTGGACGGCCGCCTTCCTCCATTCAGCCAGACATGCGCACTAGAGGCCTCTTCACCTGAGCATTACTGAGCCAGGGGTGATTCAAAGCCGCAGCCCCTGGTCTCAGTAATGAGCAGTGAGGCCGCCTGCCCGAGCGAATCCTGGCGCTGCTGTAACAGCAGAAGCAGCACCAGGATTGGCTCAGAGAGAGACGCAGTGGTTTGGTTACCAGGGCCCTCCCTGGCAGTGTGTGCTGTGATGTCACGTGAGGCAGCGCAGGCATGGGATGAGGCAGTCTCTCACTCCCATTTTGGTGTGACACAAACACGATTCGAGAGACATTCGTTGGTTGCTTGTTGTTACAGGCCTACGCATCAGGCAGGTGTCAGAATTTCCATTCAGATAGTGTAAATTTACTTCAGGAATCTAGATGCACTGGTGCACTGCCATAGGTGGACTATGAATCACAATATTTGTGAACATTTTGGGCCCCAAAATTTTAAGGGCAAGGCAAATGGGAACCAGAAGCAATTATAAGTTTTTATTGTCAGGCACTAGGCAGACGTTCCTTTTGTGCTTGCTTAATAGTCACTATCATCAAGTCTGGCCTCAGTTTTACTTTCTGGGCTCACATCAGTACTTGAAAAGTGTTCTTGCTTTTTGAAGGCCCTTCACAAGCCACTCCCAGGTTTCTCGTTTTTCAATTTATGAAAAAGTTCTTGATTTTGGTTTGTAACAGTAACATACCTTACATACAGGCCTTCATACCACACTGCCATTTCGAAACATTTCACATAACATCTAGACTTATTGCTCAATTTAAAGATATTCCATTTACTGGCCTCAGATGGAAGGCTTTGATGGCTTTGCTGTGATTCAAACTATTGGCCTGCAGCTCACCAGATGTCAACGGCCAGCATTTCAATCATTTGACCAGCTTGATAATCTTAAATCATTATGTTTACCACTACATAGGATGTAACTGGAGGGCAATAAATATATAGCATAATAATTTGAAAAGGCACTTCTGGCAGTGGAAATATGAGCAAAATACTAAAGTTGTGTGGTTTGGTTCAGAATCTTTATATATCCTATTTTAAATTTCTTTATCACCTACCTGTACTAATGGTTTATGGCGGTCTGCTTACATGTGGTCTGTATTTGTATTTTGTAGGCCATCAGCATACACTCCGAGGCATCATGGCGGTACTGATTACGTGTTGCTGATCAAGTACCACAGAGAGACAGGATACTACAGAGTCATGAGTGACAGGGATGAGTGATTTGCAAGTAGTAGGAAGTGTTTCATTTATAAAGCTATATCAATAAATAAGGGCATCTGTGGGGCACTCATCATTGCTATCTCAAAGTCTGTTATCAAGTTCTGTGTTTATACTGAATAAGCACCTATGTATGTCATCATATGAAATCTCTTTATTGATGTCATAAATACACTTTCAAAGTTGCCTTATTAACCTTGCTTTCTCAAATTTGCTTGAAAATGCACCATTTGCCCACTGTTTTTAAAAACAATTTGCAGGAGGATAACCCCCTTAGACCCCCCCTTATGGCAGATAAGCTTGCTCGCTACAGGTCACTGATCCCGAACTTTTACGCGTCACCACTTTCAAATGTCACCAGCTGCCACTGCCTGTGAACAG
This sequence comes from Calotriton arnoldi, assembly GCA_963921515.1. NCBI lineage: Eukaryota > Metazoa > Chordata > Amphibia > Caudata > Salamandridae > Calotriton > Calotriton arnoldi. The sequence continues at coordinate 2,907,990 of CAWUFW010000426.1, read as the reverse complement.
TTACATGGAATGGTGGACATGTGTTAAGACTATTCATAGGTTGTGAGAAACCCCAAAAGGAGCCAGTCTTCCACTTAATCTGCCCATTTGTGGACTATACATGCCGATCCAATCAGAACATAGGTGGCGTGGCACACCCTAGTGTACAAGTGGCTAAACAAAATTCATCACCAATTCGTATAATAAGTGCCCAAATGTGCAAAATTGTCCCCAGTTGCGTGAGAAAATGCGCCAGTCCCAAGTATCTGCAATCCTGTTGTCTTTTCACAAAAGCAAATCTAAAAGTCGGTTCTAAATCCACACGATTGATAAAGTCAGTGTAATGATAAGCAGATATCCTAGAGCATTAGGACCAAATAGATAAAAGATTTAAAGTTATGTTGGGTTGCCATTAAACTCAATATCTCTTGATTTGTCAATGAGTATTCAATAACGATTCTTAGTTAGTACAGAGTATCAATCTATGGAGTCAGCACTCTCCAAAAAGTGTATAGTCTTCCTTAATCCTTTCAGGTATAATGCCAAGATAGCTGTCCCTTCCTGTAGGTTTCCTCTCACAAAATCTATCCACGTGACCTGTTGACCAATAAATCAATAAGAGCTGATCAGTAACAATACCCCCTTGTTTAGAAAGTAAAAACTGGCTGAATAAAACTCCCACGCTTACCTGCAAGGCAGGTCGTATGTATGTGAACAAATGTAGAAAATCTCTGCGGCCAGGTCCCTGCATCAGTAATTTCTAATAAACATCTCCCCCTTGGGGTGTAACATCAAATCTGTTGAAAAAGGGTAAGTGTAGGAAGCTGGCTCTGTATATACTATACCAAAACGAGGTATAGTGTGCACAGAGTCCAGTGGAACCCCAAAGGTAGGCAGAGGTAAAAGTAGATAGCACCTTACTCTCTATTTGTGGTAGTGTGGGCGAGCAGTAAGGCTTTATCAGAGGGTAGTGTTAAGCATTTGTTGTACACACTCAGGCAGCAAATGATGTCAAACACTTAAAGACTGAACTCAGACCAATGTGTTTGTATAAAAAATATCATTTAGTTTTATTTATTTTCTAGAACCAAACAAGCCTGGTACAGGTAAGTGTAAATGGTACTTTTCAAGGCCAGTTGAACAATACAAGTAAGCTGAAAGAAAATGTCTTTGTTATTGGTTTGTAAATGTTTTCAATACATTGGACATTACTGTTAGATTACTTTCGATTACTTTACAGATTACTTTATGGACTACTTTTTCTACTCAGTGTGATATGCCTAGACATCACACTGGGACATTTCCTAGAGAAAAGGTAAGTAAAGCAGTTTTTAGTTATTTGCAGTTTTTCAAGTTCTTATACAAAACCAACTCCACACTTTGAACTATTTTCAAGGAAAAACAGTCAATGTATTCCTATGGAGAAAATGTGGTTATCGGCTAACAGGTAAGTACTTTGTTGTGGGAGTTGGTATTCTGGGGTAAGAACCAGGGTTCCCCCAGGGTCAAGGATGCACTCTCAAAGCACCCTCAGCGGCACTAGGGCGGCCAGGTGCAGAGTGCTGAGGCCCAATGTTATCCAATAGGGATAAGGGGCCTTCCATTGGTGGCTGCTCACGAGCAGGTCACAGGGTTGTGGGAGCAAAGCTCCTGGTGTTAGGCTCAGGGCAAAGGGGGATCCAAGTTAGCACCCAAAGTACACTCGCTGGGTGCAGGGTGCTGGTTTAGTGTTTGGTGCCCTGTTGATTTCAATTGGGATTCTCTGGTTGCAACAAAGACTGCAGGCTCGGGGATGAAGATCTTCTGGAGGTGACCACCGGTTGGAGAGGTAAGGTGGGATGCCTGGGGATGCTGGGACACTGTCGGTTGGGCCACCCAAGGCTGTGGGACGTCGGGTGCAGGGGTGTCTTTAGGCATCGGGTTTTTCTTACCAGCTACGGTCGAGGTCGTGGCGAGCCTCCAGAAAGAGGCTGCAGGCTTCGCTTGGAGATTTGAGGCAGGTCAGAGATCACCAGATCCGGGAAGACCTCCTCGTGGTGTTGGGCCACTCGAACTCGGGCCGTAGGCGTCGGGTGCAGAGTGGTGCAGACTTGTGGATTTGGCCAGAGTCTGTGGGTGAGCAAATCCGGTGCTCGCAGGAAACAAAATCTTTGACTTGTAAGGCAGGGCAGGTCCTCGGGGTTCTTGAGGTTGCTGGCTGCAGGACACACCGGGATTTTGCTGGAGCAGGTTCGAGGTGGGGACATGCCGGTAGGGCTGGAGTGAAGTCGGTGGGCAACCTCCTCTTCTTAGTTTCAGCACGGGTTCTTCGGTCCCTCTTCTTTTTGTCGATTCTTGTCTGAGGAGGTAAGGTTCAGGGTTGCCCTTAAACACTAGATTTAGGGGCATTACAGGTAGGTAAAGGTTGGGACCAATGGGTCCCTTCCTTGGGGTGGGTACACCCCCTATTATGCCACCCTCCAGTGGGAGGGGGTATATGCCTCACTCTGGTTGGCTGGGTCCGCCCATCTGCAAGATGGCGGGGACTGAGAGTTGTGCTTCACACCTCACCTCCCCCACCTGAAGGGTGGGGTTGGCAAAGGTGGGCACACCTCCCTTACTCACTTTGTTTTCGCACCGATTTTCCTGCCCAAAGTGGGGTTCAGAACCAGTGGGGGCCAGTTGCTGGAAGCAGCAAAGGCCTGGTGTAGCTCACAAAGGTGGCAAGCCTTTGAAGCTTCCCCTTCGTGGACCCTGCCCATCCTGGGAGAGGAGGCTTGGCAGCTCGTCCCAGGATGTGCATTATTTCAGACCCCGAGAGCAGCAGGCTCTTGACCCAGGGGTCCAGAAACATGTCTGGTGGTGGCAGCTGGAAAGCAGCCACTCAGCCTGGACACTACCATTAGGTCGTTTTTCAGGGGGCATCTCTAACATGCACTCTGAGTGCATTTTTCATTAAATCCCACACTGGCATCAGTGTGTGTTTAATGTGCTGAGAAGTTTGATACCAAACTTCCCAGTTTTCAGTAAAGCCATTATGATGCTGTGGAGTTCGTAATGGCAAACTCCCAGCACCATATTCTCTTAATGGCATTACTGCACATACACTGTAGGGGTACAGGGCTCATGCACCTGTTCCCTCACCACTGGTATAGTGCACCCAGCTTGAGGGGTGGCTGACCTATTCCAGGGCAGTAGGCTGTAGGCATGGCACACAGGGATTTGTGTGCCATGTCAACTCTTCACTTTGTTCTGCACCAAAACACGCAGCCTGCAATTGCAGTGTGTGCGCGTAATGGTACAGGGCCTCTAAGGGTGGCACAATAAGTGCTGCAGCCCTTAGAGGCCTTCCCTGGCCACAGGGCCCTTGGTTCCTGTGGTACCATTTACAAGGGACTGACCTGTGGCCAAAGAGTGCCAATTGGATTTTGTTTTTAATGCAGTTTAGGGAAAGAACATAGGCCTTGTGTACCTGTTTGGCAGGAACCCATGGCACACTCAGTCAAAGTACATCAGCAGTTTAGCAAAAAGTGGAGGCAACCATGATAAAAGATGGCACTTTCTTACAGTAAGTATTATTTTTTAACACGAATTTGAAACCCCATATTCACCACTCCAATATACAGAACTACTAGGCCACAGTCCTGCTTACCTGGAGAAGGTTACAAGTCTGTATCTTGCATTCCAGTGAGTATGCGGAAACTATCTACAGCACTGGTCGGAGTTAACAATCTGGATAAACCCGGTCACAAAGCCTTCCAGGATAGACATAGAAAACGTACTATCTCACCATGGGCGTTGATTACGTTAAAATGAGTATCATAATGGTGTGACTGAGGAATCCAGACTCCTCAAAGAGTCAACTCAAGCCTTATTGGCATATGAATGTGTAGAAAATAATATCAAATAAAAATGAACAGTAAGACCAAACCAAACTTAGCCAGAAGTGAGTACAATATTTAATTTTCATGGGGACCACACCACCTATCGTACCCAAAAGAAACACATGTAAGACCCTAAAGCAGATCTAGCCAAATTCTGCTCGAAAGCATTTCATTAGCCTTGGCACAACCGTTTGCTGGTAGAATTGTATGTTTGTCCTCGTAATGATACAGTTTCTATTCTCGCATGGGATATAGGAATCTGTTTGATGATTGTTGATCTGAGTGACAGAGAGTAGTGTCTATATACATGTTACCACTTCTGTTATACAAGTGTCAGTAATTTACTAAATAACATTTTGTTGGCATTAGCACAGTTTCAGTAGAATCACCCGTATGTCTTCATAACAGTACAGTACTTAACCTAACAAGGGATACAAAAATATGGCATGTGATTATAGATCTATAAAAATTCCCATCTCTCTTGTAGAAGTGTCAATAATCATGTGGATAACATTTTTTTAATAATAGCGCAAGTAAGGTGGCAAAACCTGACGCACCATATGTGTTTGTGCTGATTAAGAAGAAAGGCGAGTCCCTCTGGACATGAAACAAATATGTGTTTGGAACATCAGTCACTTTCGATTATTCTCAAGCAGTCTTCTGTAATATTGTGCACAGACAATATATAATGGGTACATAGCACAAGCGATAGAGCCCCTGCATCAGTACCCCAGAAAATATTGTAAATAATGATGTATGTTCAGTCCCTGTTCAACAGCCTGTAAGGGCATGATTCACATGGCTGCCTTTCTCCTTAGTGTGAGTTCCCTGTTACCTCCTCTGGGATCTCTATGTATATGTTCAATCCCAAAGAATGTGAAACCCCTATGTGGTCCTTGTGCATCACACTCTCTCACATGTACCACTATAGGGTATCTCCCCATTATTGTTTTTTATAGCCATCATGTGTTCACTTACTCTTTCCTTTAGCATCTTAATGGTGCTACCCAAATTTCTTTGGTCACATTTGCATTTGATAACGTACACTACATACGTGGTATTGCATGTTATATTAGAACAAATATCATAGGTCTTGCTATGTTTGGTACAAAAATTCTTTATCTTGACACTAGCCCACTTGCACATACCGCAATGTCCACATTTAAAAACACCACGACTCAGGTCACTCATCCAATGCTCTCTGGGTATGGTGGTGGGGAAACTCGGACTTAATCGGATTCGCAATGTACGGCCCCTGCGAAAGGTGATGCTTGGAACAGCAGTTATAAATTTAGAGAGGGTTTTATCTGCTCTCAGTATGTGCCAGTGTCTCCTCATGCTCTTAAGTACTTGTTCAGATGTTTGTGTATAATCAGTAATGAGGCGTGTCTTTTCAGATCTAACACTCTTACTTACTTTCGTCCAGAGTGTTACCTGCCTATTGATTTTATTGATTTTGTCTTTGGCCCTATGAATAATCTTTGAGTCATAATCTCTGTTTGTGAAACGGTTACTTATGTCCTATATACATGCATACAAATATTGGTCCTGACTGCTATTACCCCTAGCGCACATCATCTCGCCATATGGTATCTCTTGAATCTGACTAGTTGGGTGTGAACTAGATGCATGAAGGAGAGAATTACAGGAGGTCGGTTTTCGGTACAGTCTACTATGTAGGGTGTTATTGAAAATAAAAAGTTTGGTGTCCAGAAAGATGATTCGCTCTGTACTACTATGGTGTGTAAATCTGATGTCTGCATCATTGGTATTAAGAAAGTTACAGAATTCCTTCAGTTTGGCTGCAGTACCAGTCCATATCATTAAACAATCATCAATGTACTGTCCACAGTACAGGACATAATCTGTCCACTGACCACCCTTTTGGTCCCAGATGAACTCTTCTTCCAACCACCCCATAACCAGGTTCGCATATGCTGGAGAGAATTTGGAGCCCATTGCTACTCCCTGGATCTGCCTGTACCATTCATTCTAAAAAAAGAAACACATTATTATTCAGAATCAGTTCAACCATGGTAATTAACATGTTCGTATGCTCCCATAAACTGGCAGATCTCATGTGCAATATATGTCTCCGTGCTCTGATACCTATGTCATGCCTAATGCTTGTATACAAAGCTACAACATCTATAGTTACCAGAGTCATACCCTCCTCCCAGACCACATCAGAAATAAGGCTCAGTATATGTTTGGTATCGTTGATATAGGAGGGCAAGTTGTACACAAAGGGTTGCAATAAAATATCTACATATTCTGATAATTTCTCTGTCAGTCCCCCTATACTGGACACAATAGGTTTGCCAGGTGGGAAAGGGAGGTCTTTGTGTATTTTGGGCAAAGTGTAGAAGTAGGGGTATCTCGGATGGTCAACTTTTAGATACCAATATTCATCATCGTCCAGTAAACAGTTTTGATTCCACATCTTAAGATGTTTGTTGATGGTTGTCATAAGTGCCCAAATGGGATTTTTGGTCAGTTTTTCATAGCATGCTTGATTATCAAGTTATACCATAATTTCTTGTTTATAATCAATCCTGTTCATTATCACAATATTACCACCCTTGTCTGCTTCTTTGATTACGAACTCTTTCTGTTTCATCAAAGTATCCAGGGCTTTCTGCTCACCATTACTCAAATTATGTCTGACTTTGTCACACTGGGATCTTCCCTGTTGTTCCAGTTTGTCCATGTCACCCTTAAGCAGTTTGTAAAATATGTCCATATTATTACCAGCAGTTAGTGTGGGTGTCCATTTAGACTTGTTTTTAGACCACTCGTAACACTAGTGTCCACAACTATTTCTAAGTCCTCCAAAACCTTTGAGATTGTGATAGGATCACCCTCAAGTTCTGCAATAGATAGTAATGTTTTAGTGTCCTATGTATCCTGGATAGATAGCATGCTAGACACACACTTTGATTGCATCATAGTAGAACCTTTATTCATCACAGGATTCATTTTGAAATGTTTTTTTAAATTTTCAAACGCCTGATAAACCTGTAAATGTCAATTTTATCTCTACATAAATCACCTCCACTGGTGGGACAGAAACCCATACCTTTTTTCAATTATGAGATCATGTCCTTGTCTAATGTGAATTGAAAAAGGTTAATTACTGATAAGGCTTCTGTCGGACTAGTTACTAGGTCCTCCTGTCACAACCTTGTTTCATGCCCTTTCTTTCTTCCTGATTTACCCCCTCTTTTTCCCCTCCAGGTTTTCTTGTATCGTCTGATCCCACTGATTGTACTCGATTGCCCCTTCTGATTCTCTGTATTTCTTGTAAAAAAGAAGAATTGCCACCCATACTCTGTCCTGATGTGCCCTCCACAGCATCTGCCTCACTTTTACTGGTAGGTATAGTACTCAAAGAAGTGGAATTTGGAGCTCACTGATGCCCCGTCCTGTGACCGTATCTTATTCTCTGGATTCACCAGATGGGCATGCGTTCTGGAGAAAGTAAAAATCCTTCCATTATTGTAATCATGTTTATCCATTTTCACCTTTCTAGCCTTCCGCTGTTTAATTTCATCCTGATGTTTAGCAATAATGATGTTTAGAATCTCATAGTTTTTTTCTGTGGCCTCCGGAAGGTTAAGGCTACCGATTTCTAATTACAAAGCCGCAATTTCTGCCTGCAATTTAGTCACCCTCCTCAGAGTTTTCTATTAGTATCCCCATTAGGTTACATGAATTCGATGTCAGTTCCTTCTCCCATGCTATGAGTAGATCCTCGTCCAAGTCATCATACGTTGGTATGATTTGTGTTCTTGAGCCTCTTGGTGCCCAGTTTAGCTTAATATATTGTTTCAGGGTGGCCCCATCCCACCATTTAGATGTTTCTTTTTTTTAAGTTAAGTCTTTCTGACCTTATAAACTTATCCTTAAGTCCTTCCTTATGCGTGGGATTTGCACTTCTAACTGCCCTTTCAACTGCTGTGCCTTTACTTAAATAATTAAAAAGCTCTTCAGCCATCCTGCTCAGATCCATAACTCAGTGTAAGTGTTTATCTGATTAAAGTGTGTACCTAGCCGCTGACCCTCTGACCTGAAAACCATATGAATGGGTGATTTAACGGGTGAAGGCACTAAGAGACAAATCCATTAGGAAGATTTACACCCGAATTTTAAAAGTCCTTGCATGCGGTGCTTAAAGAGGAGGAAGTAATTCATCCTACTCCCTCAAAACCGATTAAACTAATCGGACAACGACCATAGAAATCTCTAACACACGCTACCTAAAGTGTACACATTAAATCAAAATGTCAATTAATGCACACTGAACTGAATAACTTGCCTGTGCTTGGGAATTCTTTCTTTTCTTTATTCTTTTCATCTCTTGTTAGACTCTTTTCTTGTTTCTGTAGCCAACACATATTTAATATTATAGGGAATACCCCAAGGCTACTACAGAGCTACAAAACAATAACAGTTCATCCTCATCATACAACTAATATATTCAAAACAAATTACAAAATTGTTGTCTCGTGACTAGATTTTAAATTAGCCCCGTGAATAGTTACATGGAATGGTGGACATGTGTTAACACTATAGGTTGTGAGAAACCCCAAAAAGAGCCATTCTTCCACTTAGTTTAGCGGAACCTGGAAAGGCTGCCAGACGGTAGTACATTCTTAACGCTGCTCATTTTGCATCATATGAAGACTTAAACTGAACTGTTTTCACTGAATCTTCATTTATAAATAAACGTATTCCTAATCTTTTAAAAAAAAACGTATTTTAAGCTTTGCGCATTGATGTTATCTCGCTCTTAGCCTCATCTTTTTAAAAAACTTATTTTAAGCTCTGCGCATTGATTTTATTTCGCTCTTTGCACTTACTTGTTTTAGCCCTCACTCCTCATCTGACCGCAGGCTGCACCCAGTTTCCCCGCCCGGTCCACCGCGGCTGTGTGCCGTTTGTGTGGAGGGCGGGGCAGGCAGCATCAGGGACTCCGGTGAGGCACTTCCGGTCCAGGAGGGGGCGGAGTAACTTTCCCGCGCTTCCCCCTACATAGGACCGATGTGTCAGCGTTCGCGCAACAGACGCGGGCAGCGGGCGCGCCGCTGGCGCGCCGAAGGCACGCCTAAGGCAAGCCCGCCTGCGCCCGTCCGTGCCCGGCCGGGACCAGGCGCCACGACCCCTGCCCCCCTCAACCCCACCGAGACAGACATAAGCACTGTAGAACACTATTCAAGGGAGTCCTTGTTAGCGATATCCTTAAATCTGAGAAACAACAATACGCAGTGTATGAAAGCCCATCGAGGAAACACTGAGGGCCCGTTTTCCTGCCGTGGCTGTAAGTGGCATAGCTTTGCGTTTTCTGACCGTTCCCACACAGAGACAGACGATCAGCAAACACTTAGATGTTTATATTTTAATGCCAGGTCGATACCTAGACATACTTCTTATATCTGGGACACCATATAAGAGAGAAATCCTGACCTGGTTTTCATAACTGAAACATGGTTGGGCGATAACAATCTCCCGGATATCGCTAATGCCCTACCCCCCAAATATAAAATATTGAAACAAGATAGGCAGAGATGGAGGGGAGGGGGGCTGGCTGTCCTGTTTAAAGACCATCTCGCCTGTCTCCACCCTGAAGTGGTGCCATTCGGAGAGCACGAAGTATTAACGTTTCAGGTATCCAGTGAAGGCCACACTTTGCTTGGGGGAGCAGTAATCTATAACCCCCCAGGCCACCAAACCGAACTGAGTGCTAAACTTTTTACTCAACTTTTCCCTTTTGTGTCTGAAATACAAACATTACCTAGTTATAGGAGACTTTAATGTACACTTTGAGGAAGTACTCAGTACCGCAGCAAGGCACCTCGAAAGAGATATGCAGATTCTCCAGCTCAAGCAATGGGTCAAAGGCCCCACACATAGCGCCGGGCATACTCTAGACCTATTATTCTCCAACATAGAGTCAACAAACATCCAGGAGATTACTCCTATATCTTGGACAGACCACTCACTCATTTCTTTTACACTCAACCTGCCGGCGAATGTAACCAAACACCTCAAGATTGTACGAGTGGCAAACAGAGCCTGGAAACTGGTCACTCAGGACCTGTTCCTGGCCCACTTTTCCCCAGATAACCTAATTACTCAAGACACTCTGCCAGCTAATGCGGAAGCAATAAAACTTGAAGCCGAGATCACTAGTACTTTAGATACCTTTGCTCCCAAACTTAAACCTAAACTAACAAATAAACCTCCATCCGAGAAGTGGTACTCACAGGATCTCAGGATACTGAAAAGGAAGTGAAAATCTTTAGAACACTCCTGGAGGCTGTCTAAACAGGAAATAGACAGATCAAGATATAGGGCTGAATTAAGGATCTATAATAATGCCATCAAAAAAGCAAAGAAGTCATACTTTGCACAACGGATTAACGAGAATTGCAACTCGGCAAAATAATTATTTAAAGTAGTGAAGGTGCTCTGTAAACCAGCCAGCCTGTCTCAAACCTTGGCTCCTTCAAAGGAAAACTGTGAAAAGATCAGCGAGTTTTTCACTGATAAAATCAGCAAAATCTATTCCTCATTTGATACTAACTCTTCCTTAGCCATAACTAATTGGGAACACCTACCCCCACATCCAGAGGTCGCAATACAGATGGGCAATTTCTCCCCTCTTACAGCACCAGAGGTTGAGAGAGCCATGCTGGAAGTAAAATCAGGATCCCCCCTCGACCCATGCCCCCACTTTATATTCTCCCAGATTACATCAATAATATTCCCCTATGTCACTCACCTACTTAATAGATCCCTGGACACAGCAGTATTTCCAGATATATGGAAACAGGCTGTAGTGACTCCTCTGCTGAAGAAATCCGGAACAAACGTTCATAATCCAGAGAACAACCGGCCCATTTCTCAGCTTCCATACCTCTCTAAGGTCTTAGAAAAGCTGGTGAACAGACAACTGTCCAACTACCTGGAGGTTAACGAACTACTGGACTGTTCTCAGACTGGCTTTAGAGCTACTAACAGTACATAGGCCACTCTCCTAGCCATCCTAGACAACATAAGATCACTGACTGATCAAGGAAAGGCTATTTCCCTGATCTTATTGGACCTGTCGGTGGCGTTCGACACGGTCTCACACAATTTCCTGTTGGAAATTCTCTATGAAAAGGGTATACATGCCAAAGCTCTTCAGTGGCTTAACTCCTTTTTGAGGAACAGAACTCAGATGGTACAAATGGGCCAGTTCTCCTCGAAACCAAAAAGCATCAGCTGTGGTGTTCCCCAAGGAGCCTCCCTGAGCCCAACACTTTTTAATGCCTATGTGTCATCTCTGGGATTGATAAGCAGGAAATGGGGCTTCAGCATCTGCTCCTACGCGGATGACACTCAGCTGATGATAACCATTGAAGAAAGGCATGAGGACACCAGGGTTAAGTTAAATAACTGCCTCTCAGAGATGGCAACCTGGATGCCCGAACACTGCCTTAAGCTAAATGCAGGTAAATCGGAAATACTGCTTTTCGGAGGAGCTAACCTAATTTGGGATGCCACTTGGTGGCCACAATCCCTGGGAGATGCTCCAGCGCCTAAACAATGCGCAAAAAACTTGGGTATAACCATCGACAACACCCTGTCCATGAAGGATCATGTGCGGGTTCTGTGTGGAAGAGGTTTTGCGATTTTAAAGCTCCTAAGAAGGCTTTTTCCATGGATCCCACTAGAATGTAGAAGGACGGTTACACAGGCATTACTCATCAGCAGATTAGATTATGGAAATGCACTGTATGTGGGCATGGCAGATTACCTTTTCTCATGCCTACAAGTGCTGCAAAATGCGGCTGCCAAGCTTGTGTGTAACAAAAGTAGATTTAGTTCAGCATCTGCATGCATGAAACAGCTCCACTGGCTACCTATGCGCCAAAGAGCAAGATTCAAGCTGCTGAGTCATGCGCACAAGGCACTGCATAACCTTGGACCCAGAATTCTCCAGAATAAAATCAAATTCTACGTCCCCACGAGGTGCTTAAGATCACGACACCAAGCACTAGCCAGGCCCAGAAGTATAAAGAAAGTGAGAGCAGGAGGCCGATCATTCTCATACCTGGTGGCTAAACACTGGAATGAATTACCCCTAGACTTACGTCTTACTGAGGACTATATAACTTTTAGGAAAAAACTAAAATCCCAGCTTTTTCCTATGACGTAAGTGTGAGCAGCTGAAGGCACCCAATATAACCTACCATGTGTTCTGCAAGACAGCGCCGTGAGATCCGTCAGAATGAATGTTGCGCTCTACAAATAAATAAATAAATAAAAAAATAGTTTACCCATTTGTGGACTATACATGTCAATCCAATCATTACTCCCAAAAATTTTGCATTACTGCTTGGGGTGGGCAAGGTTCCCAGTTCTTGAGGCCACCAGTTAGAGGACCAAAAAGAGGGGTTATTACCGAACAGTAGAACCTCAGTTTTTATGGAGTTCAGCTTCAGGCAGTTAATGCCCATCCAGTTAACAATATGGAGCATGGAACCATGAAACTGAACTGCTGTGGCATCAGGGTTACCTGGTACAGACAGAATGGTCTGCGTATCGTCAGCATACGAGACCAGCGCAAGACCATAGGATTTGCTCAACGCTGCAAGCGGGGTGACAAATAGATAAAATAGGGTGGGGCTCAGGGATGAGCCCTGAGGCACCCTGTATGGTGGTGAGTAGGCTGGTGATGTAAAGTCCCCAAGAGAAACTGTTTGGATTCGGGACTTTAAACCCATAGAGGAATACTTTGGGCTCATTAAATCTACCCTGGGGGCTTTACTTTCCCGTTCTACCATACAGAGTTGATGGTCGATGGTAAGCTAATGTTCCCACTATGTTGAACATGCGCTGAAAGTAAGCAGACTACCGAGTGCACACATACTGACGCGCAAAGGGTGCTTGCAGGAACATGGTGTAGTATAGAGGTACAAAAGGCCCTGGAGAAAGGGTACCGACTTGGTAAAATATCAGAAATTTGGCACTTCAAAAGGCCTACAACCCAGCTCTTTTCTGAGTACATTAACTTATTTCTCAGAGACAAGCAGGAGGCATCTGGGTATCCAGAATGGTACATTAATGAGACCTCCAAGCAAAAGTACATTGATGATTACCACGCCCATGAGGAGAATAAACTTGAGACCCGAGTTCATGGAGGTCAACCCCGCCAGACGCCAGTTAGCCAAACTCTGTTGTCAATTCCTTATGGGGTAAATTTGCACAGCATACAAACTTGTCAAACACAACCATCATCACGGATCCTGATGAACTGTTTAACTACCTTTTTGCACCCTATTATGATGTATCCAGCAGCGAGTTTATCGATGATGAGATCGCAGCACTGTGTTGGAAATACACAAAAGAGTATCCGACAATGTGCAACCATATAAACATCTTCATAGCTTGTTTCACAGACTCTCACGCTTTAGAGCTTTACAATGTGATGGATAAACTTCAGTACAACTGTCTGTATCACGATACAGACTCAGTTATTTTTGTGAGTAAACTAGGTGATTATCTAGGCAATCTAACTAGCAAACTCAATAAGGATGAGTATATTGTTGAATTTACCTCATCAGGGCCAAAAACCTATTTGTACAAAACCAATAACAACAAAGTATGTATGAAAGTCAGAGGCATCACTTTAAATGTTAACCATACCCTCTAAATCAATTTTGACAGTCTGAAGGATCTGGTGAACAAATACTCTGCATCAAGTGACCGTGAAAATTATAAAACAATCATTGTAAATCAGCCTAGCATAGTCCGGTCCTAAAAAGTTGGGAAATTACAATCCAGCCCTTACATAAAACCTTATGCATAGTGTTTGATAAAAGGGTCATGACTGAGAACTACAAAACCCTACCTTAAGGTTATTAATGATGCATTGGAACACCGAATCTTCACCACTATGGACACCAGATTGCAACACCCTTCTCCTGCGTTTTAAAGGCCCCTCAAATTGCTATAAAAGTTATTTTATAAAGAAGCTATTAGAAAATGCTCCAGTGGTTTTATCCCAAACCCTTAACAATATTGTACGGCTTTATTCATGTTGGCAAGATCTTTATACTGAACTATCCCTAAGGATTCTACACATCGAATTCATAGAAGGTATACCTAGTAATGCCAACGACGACACATTGTTACCTAAGGACCTTGTAAACATGGTGATTGTAGATGACCTTATGCGCAAAGGTGGGGATCACCCTCAGACAGAGAAAGCTTTTACTCAATATCCACACCACCGAAATCTAAGGATATGCTACATCGTGCAGAACTTGTTCTACAGCGGTAAAAGAAGTCGATCTATAGCTCTCAACACCTCATAGCTTGTTTTATTTCAAAACCCTCGTGACAAACAACAGATATCTATCATAGCTAAACAGATGTACCCAGGGAACACACAGTTTTTCTCTGAAGCATTCAACGACAATAGGAGAATCCACATGGCTACTTACTGGTAGACTTAAAACCCAATACTCTAGAGGACTATAGACTGCGTGCTGGTGTTTTCCCACTCAGTCTCCCCATTGCTTACAAACCTAACACTAGATTCAAAGCCTATAAAGAGAATCACTAAAAAGCCTATCGTAACATTTACACTCTAAACCTTATAATGTAAGGTGCTGACCATGTCTGCGCGTCTAAGCTGTATTCTAAAGCAAACACAAGGAGATGACGGACGGAGTGCTGAAACTTTTCAGACACTCACCCCCAGTCACAGATCTGGGTTGAATCCATCATCGTTCTTTAGCTCACTTCGCCACCCCAGTTCAGACACAGCTATATGCAAATCAGTCTTGACCCTGTGCCTCATGGGAACAGTCCAGCACGAACTGCCAAGCCATGTCTTCCCTGGACCGGAAACAAGCATCCTGGGACCGGTTTCGGGCTAACAGCCCTCATCAGCCAGACTAGCTTGAATCCAGTGGCAAAGTGAGCAAGGGACCCACGTCTGGGCATACCCTGCCAACTTAGGGCTAACAAAGCAAACACAAGGAGATGATGGACGGAGCGCTGAAACTTTTCAGACACTCCCCCCCAGTCACAGATCTGGGTTGAATCCATCATCGTCATTTAGCTCACTTTGCCACCCCAGTTCAGACACAGCTATATGCAAATCAGTCTTGACCCTCTGCCTCATGGGAACAGTCCGGCCCGAACTGTCAAGCCATGTCTTCCCTGGACCAGAAACAAGCATCCTGGGACCGGTTTCAGGCTAACAGCCCTCATCAGCCAGGCTAGCTTGAATCCAGTGGCAAAGTGAGCAAGGGACCCACGTCTGGGCATACCCTGCAAACTTAGGGCAAACAAAGCAAACACAAGGAGATGATGGACGGAGCGCTGAACCTTTTCAGACACTCACCCCCAGTCACAGATCTGAGTTGAATCCATCATCATTCTTTAGCTCACTTCGCCACCCCAGTTCAGACACAGCTATATGCAAATCAGTCTTGACCCTGTGCCTCATGGGAACAGTCCAACCCGAACTGCCAAGCCTTGTCTTCCCTGGACCGGAAACAAGCATCCTGGGACTGGTTTCGGGCTAACAGCCCTCATCAGCCAGGCTAGCTTGAATCCAGTGGCAAAGTGAGCAAGGGACCCACGACTGGGCATACCCTGCCAACTTAGGGCGAACAAAGCAAACACAAGGAGATGATGGACGGAGCGCTGAAACTTTTCAGACACTCACCCCCAGTCACAGATCTGGATTGAATCTATCATCGTTCTTTAGCTCACTTCGCCACCCCAGTTCAGACACAGCTATATGCAAATCAGTCTTGATTCTGTGCCTCATGGGAACAGTCCAGCCTGAACTGCCAAGCCATGTCTTCCATGGACTGGAAACAAGCATCCTGGGACCGGTTTCGGGTGAACAGCCCTCATAAGCCAGGCTAACTTGAATCCAGTGGCAAAGTGAGCTAGGGACCAACGTCTGAGCATACCCTGCCAACTTAGGGTGAACAAAGCAAACACAGGGAGATGATGGACGGAGCGCTGAAACTTTTCAGACACTCACCCCCAGTCACAAATCTGGGTTGAATCCATCATTGCTCTTTTGCTCACTTCGCCACCCCTAGTTCAGATACAGCTATATGCAAATCAGCATTGACCCTGTGCCTCATGGGAACAGTCCAGCCCGAACTGCCAAGCCATGTCTTCCCTGGACCGGAAACAAGCATCCTGGGACCGGTTTCGGGCTAACAGCCCTCATCATCCAGGCTAGCTTGAATCCAGTGTCAAAGTGAGCAAGGGACCCACGTCTGGGCATAACCTGCCAACTTAGGGCGAACAAAGCAAACACAAGGAGATGACGGACGGAGCGCTGAAACTTTTTAGACACTCACCCCCAGTAACAGATCTGGGTTGAATCCATCATCGTCCTTTAGCTCACTTCGCCACCCCAGTTCAGACACAGCTATATGCAAATCAGTCTTGACCCTGTGCCTCATGGGAACAGTCCAGCCCGAACTGCCAAGCCATGTCTACCCTGGACTGGAAACAAGCATCCTGGGACCGGTCTCGGGCTAACAGCCCTCATCAGCCAGGCTAGCTTGAATCCAGTGGCAAAGTGAGCAAGTGACTCACGTCTGGGCATACCCTGCCAACTTAGGGCGAACAAAGCAAACACAAGGAGATGATGGACGGAGCACCCTAAACTTTTCAGACACTCACCCCCAGTCACAGATCTGGGTTGAATTCATCATCGTTCTTTAGCTCACTTCGCCACCCCAGTTCAGACACAGCTATATGCAAATCAGTCTTAATTCTGTGCATCATGGGAACAGTCCAGCCCGAACTGCCAAGCCATGTCTTCCATGGACCGGAAACAAGCATCCTGGGACCGGTTACGGGCTAACAGCCCTCATCAGCCAGGCTAGCTTGAATCCTGTGGCAAATTGAGCAAGGGACCCACCTCTGGTCTTACCCTGCCAACTTAGGGCGAATAAAGCAAACACAAGGAGATGATGGACGGAGCGCTGAAACTTTTCAGACACTCACCCCCAGTCACACATCTGGGTTGAATCCATTATCGCTCTTTGGCTCACTTCGCCACCCCCGTTCAGACACAGCAATATGCAAATTAGTCTTGACCCTTTGCCTCATGGGAACAGTCCAGCCCGAACTGCCAAGCCATGTCTTTCCTGGACCGGAAACAAGCATCCTGGGACCGGTTTCAGGCTAACAGCCCTCATAAGCCAGGCTAGCTTGAATCCAGTGGCAAAGTGAGCAAGGGACCCTCGTCTGGGCATACCCTGCAAACTTAGGGCAAACAAAGCAAACACAAGGAGATGATGGACGGAGCGCTGAAACTTTTCAGACACTCACCCCCATTCACAGATCTGGGTTGAATCCATCATCGTTATTTAGCTCACTTCGCCACCCCAGTTCAGACACAGCTATATGCAAATCAGTCTTGACCCTGTGCCTCATGGGAACAGTCCAGCCCGAACTGCCAAGCCATGTCTTCCATGGACCGGAAACAAGCATCCTGGGACCGGTTTTGGGCTAACAGCCCTCATAAGCCAGGATAGCTTGAATCCAGTGACAAAGTGAGCAAGGGACCCACGTCTGGGCATACCCTGCAAACTTAGGGCAAACAAAGCAAACACAAGGAGATGATGGACGGAGCGCTGAAACTTTTCAGACACTCACCCCCAGTCACAGATCTGGGTTGAATCCATCATCGTTCTTTTGCTCACTTCGCCACCCCAGTTCAGACACAGCTATATGCAAAGCAGTCTTGACCCTGTGCCTCATGGGAACAGTCCAGCCCGAACTGCCAAGCCATGTCTTCCCTAGACCAGAAACAAGCATCCTGGGACCAGTTTCGTGCTAACAGCCCACATCAGCTAGGCTAGCTTGAATCCAGTGGCAAAGTGAGCAAGTGACCCATGTCTGGGCATACCCTGCAAACGGAGGGCGAACAAAGCAAACACAAGGAGATGATGGACGGAGGGCTGAAACTTTTCAGACACTCTCCCCCAGTCACAGATCTGGGTTGAATCCATCATCGTTCTTTAGCTCACTTCGCCTTAGAATTACGAGAAGGGAATCGAGAATTGATAGCCTATTTAGCTCAGTTCAATAAATTGATTGTCAAGACGGATTGGCCGGAATCCAAGAGAGCTGCAGTGTTCTATAGGGGATTAAAGGATGAGCTGAAGGATGCCCTTGCTCAAGTGCCTAATAGGCCTACAGAAGTATCAGCTTTGATAGACTTGGTATTAGAAATCGACTTTTGACAAAATGAGTGGAAGGGAGAAAGAAGACAGGATTATCGTTCAACTATTCCTCGGTTTGATCGCATTAAGACAGAAGGTTCTAGAACGAGTGAAGGTCAGCAGGGAATAGAGCCAATGCAAATTGGGACCATTCGTGGGCCATTATCCAAGGAAGAGAAGGAAAAAAGAAGGCAGAATAAGTTATGTTTATATTGCGGAAATAGTGGGCATTTTGTGAGGAATTGCCCGCCAAAACCAAAACAACCAGTGAAGGAAAACTCTCAGCACCACCAGTGAGCGGAGTTGAACTGGTGAGTGCAAGTGTTAATCCGACTCTACAAAATCACCTTTTGGCCAATACCTTGCAAGTGTCATCTCCTCATCTGGTGATCTCCGTGACTCTCAAGTTTCGAAACCAACATTTAAAGAATGTTTCTGTAATGGTGGATTCGGGAGCGACTGGGAATTTCTGCAATTTGAAGTTCGCTAGTAAGGTTGGGTTACTATCCTTAAAGAAAGAAAAGAGCCAAGCAGTCCGGGCAGTGGATGGAACCAACTTATCATCAGGGCCAATAACCTGTCACACTGAACCTGTGGAAATGAAAACAACAGAAGGGCATGGTGAAATCTTACAGTTTAACTTGATTGACGCTCCCCAGTTCCAGTTAATTTTGGGGTTACCCTGGCTTACGGAGCATAACCCTACGATTGACTGGAGTGCACGCACAATCGTTTTGGACTCCAAATTTTGTAGGGAAAACTGTCCCAGCAAGAAGAATTTCGAGCATCTCACTCACCAGCTTTGCATTTGTGTGAAGGAGGTTCTACCATTTGTGTGATTCACACCACAGAAGTTCCTCGCCAATATGCAGAATATGAGGATGTCTTCAACGAAATAGAGGCGGAAAAACTACCTCTGCATAGACCCTTTGATTGTAAAATCGAGTTGGAGCCAGGAGCGAATTTGCCTTGTAGTAGGATTTACGCCCTAACCGAAAAGGAGAACCTGCACTTGAAAGAATACATACAAAGGTACCTAGACAATGGGTTCATACACCCCTCCCAGTCTCCCGTTTCCTCTCCACTTTTCTTTATATCAAAGAAGGAAGGCAAGTTAAGAACTTGTATTGGCTACAGAGCGATCAACCGGATTACAGTCAAGAATAGGTATCCGTTGCCATTGATCTCTGTACTTCTTGATCAGGTTAAGGAGGCGAGGATCTATACCAAGTTGGACCTGAGAGGAGCCTATCACCTGGTACGAATTCGTGAGGGTGATGAATGGAAAACAGTTTTCAGGACCAAGTATGGGCTCTTTGAATATCAGGTCATGCCCTACGGATTGTGTAATGCTCCATCGGCTTTTCAGCATTTTATAAACGATGTGCTAAAAGACTTTATTGGTCAATGTGCCATAGTTTATGTAGATGACATATTAATTTACTCAAAATCAAAAGAAGAACATGAACAACAGGTAAAAGGAGTATTACAAAAATTAAGGGAGAACAGTTTATTTGTAAATCTGGAGAAGTGTGCTTTTAGTGTCTCATCGGTGAAATTCTTGGGTTTTGTGTTATCACCCACAGGCATAACTATGGATCAGCAGAAAGTGAAAGCTGTAAAAGAATGGAAATCCCCCAAGTCTGAAAAAGAGGTCCAAAGTTTCATTGGGTTCGCAAACTTCTACCGCCGATTCATTCAGAACTTTTCACAGAAATTGATTCCCCTTACACGTCTACTCAGGAAAGGCATTCCTTTTGAATGGTCAGAGAACGCAGAGGAGGCCTACCCTGCCAACTTAGGGCGAACAAAGCAAACACAAGGAGATGATGGACGGAGCGCTAAACTTTTCAGACACTCACCCCCAGTCACAGATCTGGGTTGAATCCATCATCGTTTTTTAGCTCACTTCGCCACCCCAGTTCAGACACAGCGAATCCATCATCGTTCTTTAGCTCATACCCTGCCAACTTAGGGTGAACAAAGCAAACACAAGGAGATGATGGACGGAGCGCTGAAACTTTTCAGACACTCTCCCCCAGTCACAGATCTGGGTTGAATCCATCATCGCTCTTTTGCTCACTTCGCCACCCCAGTTCAGACACAGCTATATGCAAATCAGTCTTGACCCTGTGCCTCATGGGAACAGTCCAGCCCGAACTGCCAAGCCATGTCTTCCATGGACCGGACACAAGCATCCTGGGACCGGTTTAGGGCTAACAGCCCTCATAAGCCAAGCTAGCTTGAATCCAGTGGCAAAGTGAGCAAGGGACCCACGTCTGGGCATACCCTGCTAACTTAGGGCGAACAAAGCAAACACAAGGAGATGATGAACGGAGCGATGAAACTTTTCAGACACACCCCCAGTCACAGATCTGGGTTGAATCCATCATCGCTCTTTTGCTCACTTCGCCACCCCAGTTCAGACACAGCTATATGCAAATCAGTCTTGACCCTGTGCCTCATGGGAACAGTCCAGCCCGAACTGCCAAGCCATGTCTTCCCTGGACCGGAAACAAGCACCCTGGGACTGGTTTCAGGCTAACAGCCCTCATAAGCCAGGCTAGCTTGAATCCAGTGGCAAAGTGAGCAAGGGACCCACGTCTGGGCATACCCTGCAAACTTAGGGCGAACAAAGCAAACACAAGGAAATGATGGACGGAGCGCTGAAACTTTTCAGACACTCACCCCCAGTCACAGATCTGGGTTGAATCCATCATCGTTCTTAAGCTCACTCCGCCACCCCAGTTCAGACACAGCTATATGCAAATCAGTCTTGACCCTGTGCCTCATGGGAACAGTCCAGCCCGAACTGCCAAGCCATGTCTTCCCTGGACCGGAAACAAGCATCCTGGGACTGGTTTCGGGCTAACAGCCCTCATCAGCCAGGCTAGCTTGAATCCAGTGGCAAAGTGAGCAAGGGACCCCGTCTGGGCATACCCTGCCAATTTAGGGCGAACAAAGCAAAAACAAGGAGATGATGGTCGGAGCGCTGAAACTTTTCAGACACTCACCCCCAGTCACAGATCTGGGTTGAATCCATCATCGCTCTTTTGCTCACTTCGCCACCCCAGTTCAGACACAGCTATATGCAAATCAGTATTGACCCTGTGCCTCATGGGAACAGTCCAGCCCGAACTGCCAAGCCATGTCTTCCCTGGACTGGAAACAAGCATCCTGGGACCGGTTTCAGGCTAACAGCCCTCATCAGTCAGGCTAGCTTGAATCCAGTGGCAAAGTGAGCAAGGGACCCACGTCTGGGCATACCCTGCCAACTTAGGGCGAACAAAGCAAACACAAGGAGATGATGGACTAAGTGCTGAAACTTTTCAGACACTCACCCCCAGTCACAGATCTGGAACAGTTGCGTGCTAACAGCCCTCATCAGCTAGGCTAGCTTGAATCCAGTGGTAAAGTGAGCAAGGGACACACGTCTAGGCATACCCTGCAAACTTAGGGCTGAACAAAGCAAACACAAGGAGATGATGGATGGGTTGAATCCATCATCGTTCTTTAGCTCACTTCGCCACCCCAGTTCAGACACAGCTATATGCAAATCAGTCTTGAACCTGTGCCTCATGGGAACAGTCCAGCCCAAACTGCCAAGCAATGTCTTCCCTGGACCGGAAACAAGCATCCTGGGACCAGTTTCAGGCTAACAGCCCTCATCAGTCAGGCTAGCTTGAATCCAGTGGAAAAGTGAGCAAGGGACCCACGTCTGGGCATAACCAGCCAACTTAGGGCAAACAAAGCAAACACAAGGAGATGATGTACAGAGCGCTGAAACTTTTCAGACACTCACCCCCAGTCACAGATCTGGATTGAATCCATCATCGTTCTTTAGCTCACTTCGCCACCCCAGTTCAGACACAGCTATATGCAAATTAGTCTTGACCCTGTGCCTCATGGGAACAGTCCAGCCCGAACTGCCAAGCCATGTCTTCCCTGGACCGGAAACAAGCATCCTGGGACTGGTTTCGGGCTAACAGCCCTCATCAGCCAGGCTAGCTTGAATCCAGTGGCAAAGTGAGCAAGGGACCCACGTCTGGGCATACCCTGCCAACTTAGGGCGAACAAAGCAAACACAAGGAGATGATGGACTAAGTGCTGAAACTTTTCAGACACTCACCCCCAGTCACAGATCTGGGTTGAATCCATCATCGTTTTTTAGCTCACTTCGCCACCCCAGTTCAGACACAGCGAATCCATCATCGTTCTTTAGCTCATACCCTGCCAACTTAGGGTGAACAAAGCAAACACAAGGAGATGATGGACGGAGCGCTGAAACTTTTCAGACACTCTCCCCCAGTCACAGATCTGGGTTGAATCCATCATCGCTCTTTTGCTCACTTCGCCACCCCAGTTCAGACACAGCTATATGCAAATCAGTCTTGACCCTGTGCCTCATGGGAACAGTCCAGCCCGAACTGCCAAGCCATGTCTTCCATGGACCGGACACAAGCATCCTGGGACCGGTTTAGGGCTAACAGCCCTCATAAGCCAAGCTAGCTTGAATCCAGTGGCAAAGTGAGCAAGGGACCCACGTCTGGGCATACCCTGCTAACTTAGGGCGAACAAAGCAAACACAAGGAGATGATGAACGGAGCGATGAAACTTTTCAGACACACCCCCAGTCACAGATCTGGGTTGAATCCATCATCGCTCTTTTGCTCACTTCGCCACCCCAGTTCAGACACAGCTATATGCAAATCAGTCTTGACCCTGTGCCTCATGGGAACAGTCCAGCCCGAACTGCCAAGCCATGTCTTCCATGGACCGGAAACAAGCATCCTGGGACCGGTTTTGGGCTAACAGCCCTCATAAGCCAGGCTAGCTTGAATCCAGTGACAAAGTGAGCAAGGGACCTAAGTCTGGGCATACCCTGCAAACTTATGGCAAACAAACCAAACACAAGGAGATGATGGACGGAGCGCTGACACTCTTCAGACATTCACCCCCAGTCACAGATCTGGGTTGAATCCATCATCGTTCTTTTGCTCACTTCGCCACCCCAGTTCAGACACAGCTATATGCAAATCAGTCTTGACCCTGTGCCTCATGGGAACAGTCCAGCCCGAACTGCCAAGCCATGTCTTCCCTGGACCGGAAACAAGCACCCTGGGACTGGTTTCAGGCTAACAGCCCTCATAAGCCAGGCTAGCTTGAATCCAGTGGCAAAGTGAGCAAGGGACCCACGTCTGGGCATACCCTGCAAACTTAGGGCGAACAAAGCAAACACAAGGAAATGATGGACGGAGCGCTGAAACTTTTCAGACACTCACCCCCAGTCACAGATCTGGGTTGAATCCATCATCGTTCTTAAGCTCACTTCGCCACCCCAGTTCAGACACAGCTATATGCAAATCAGTCTTGACCCTGTGCCTCATGGGAACAGTCCAGCCCGAACTGCCAAGCCATGTCTTCCCTGGACCAGAAACAAGCATCCTGGGACTGGTTTCGGGCTAACAGCCCTCATCAGCCAGGCTAGCTTGAATCCAGTGGCAAAGTGAGCAAGGGACCCCGTCTGGGCATACCCTGCCAACTTAGGGCGAACAAAGCAAAAACAAGGAGATGATGGTCGGAGCGCTGAAACTTTTCAGACACTCACCCCCAGTCACAGATCTGGGTTGAATCCATCATCGCTCTTTTGCTCACTTCGCCACCCCAGTTCAGACACAGCTATATGCAAATCAGTATTGACCCTGTGCCTCATGGGAACAGTCCAGCCCGAACTGCCAAGCCATGTCTTCCCTGGACTGGAAACAAGCATCCTGGGACCGGTTTCAGGCTAACAGCCCTCATCAGTCAGGCTAGCTTGAATCCAGTGGCATAGTGAGCAAGGGACCCACGTCTGGGCATACCCTGCCAACTTAGGGCGAACAAAGCAAACACAAGGAGATGATGGACTAAGTGCTGAAACTTTTCAGACACTCACCCCCAGTCACAGATCTGGAACAGTTGCATGCTAACAGCCCTCATCAGCTAGGCTAGCTTGAATCCAGTGGTAAAGTGAGCAAGGGACACACGTCTAGGCATACCCTGCAAACTTAGGGCGAACAAAGCAAACACAAGGAGATGATGGATGGGTTGAATCCATCATCGTTCTTTAGCTCACTTCGCCACCCCAGTTCAGACACAGCTATATGCAAATCAGTCTTGAACCTGTGCCTCATGGGAACAGTCCAGCCCAAACTGCCAAGCAATGTCTTCCCTGGACCGGAAACAAGCATCCTGGGACCAGTTTCAGGCTAACAGCCCTCATCAGTCAGGCTAGCTTGAATCCAGTGGAAAAGTGAGCAAGGGACCCACGTCTGGGCATAACCAGCCAACTTAGGGCAAACAAAGCAAACACAAGGAGATGATGTACAGAGCGCTGAAACTTTTCAGACACTCACCCCCAGTCACAGATCTGGATTGAATCCATCATCGTTCTTTAGCTCACTTCGCCACCCCAGTTCAGACACAGCTATATGCAAATTAGTCTTGACCCTGTGCCTCATGGGAACAGTCCAGCCCGAACTGCCAAGCCATGTCTTCCCTGGACCGGAAACAAGCATCCTGGGACTGGTTTCGGGCTAACAGCCCTCATCAGCCAGGCTAGCTTGAATCCAGTGGCAAAGTGAGCAAGGGACCCACGTCTGGGCATACCCTGCCAACTTAGGGCGAACAAAGCAAACACAAGGAGATGATGGACTAAGTGCTGAAACTTTTCAGACACTCACCCCCAGTCACAGATCTGGATTGAATCCATCATCGTTCTTTAGCTCAATTCGCCACCCCAGTTCAGACATAGCTATATGCAAATCAGTCTTGACCCTGTGCCTCATGGGAACAGTCCAGCCCGAACTGCCAAGCCATGTCTTCCCTGGACCGGAAACAAGCATCCTGGGACTGGTTTCAGGCTAACAGCCCTCATAAGCCAGGCTAGCTTGAATCCAGTGGCAAAGTGAGCAAGGGACCCACGTCTGGGCATACCCTGCAAACTTAGGGCGAACAAAGCAAACACAAGGAAATGATGGACGGAGCGCTGAAACTTTTCAGACACTCACCCCCAGTCACAGATCTGGGTTGAATCCATCATCGTTCTTTAGCTCACTTCGCCACCCCAGTTCAGACACAGCTATATGCAAATCAGTCTTGACCCTGTGCCTCATGGGAACAGTCCAGCCCGAACTGCCAAGCCATGTCTTCCCTGGACCGGAAACAAGCATCCTGGGACTGGTTTCAGGCTAACAGCCCTCATCAGCCAGGCTAGCTTGAATCCAGTGGCAAAGTGAGCAAGGGACCCTGTCTGGGCATACCCTGCCAACTTAGGGCGAACAAAGCAAAAACAAGGAGATGATGGTCGGAGCGCTGAAACTTTTCAGACACTCACCCCCAGTCACAGATCTGGGTTGAATCCATCATCGCTCTTTTGCTCACTTCGCCACCCCAGTTCAGACACAGCTATATGCAAATCAGTATTGACCCTGTGCCTCATGGGAACAGTCCAGCCCGAACTGCCAAGCCATGTCTTCCCTGGACTGGAATCAAGCATCCTGGGACCGGTTTCAGGCTAACAGCCCTCATCAGTCAGGCTAGCTTGAATCCAGTGGCAAAGTGAGCAAGGGACCCACGTCTGGGCATACCCTGCCAACTTAGGGTGAACAAAGCAAACACAAGGAGATGATGGACTAAGTGCTGAAACTTTTCAGACACTCACCCCCAGTCACAGATCTGGAACAGTTGCGTGCTAACAGCCCTCATCAGCTAGGCTAGCTTGAATCCAGTGGTAAAGTGAGCAAGGGGCACACGTCTAGGCATACCCTGCAAACTTAGGGCGAACAAAGCAAACACAAGGAGATGATGCATGGGTTGAATCCATCATCGTTCTTTAGCTCACTTCGCCACCCCAGTTCAGACACAGCTATATGCAAATCAGTCTTGAACCTGTGCCTCATGGGAACAGTCCAGCCCGAACTGCCAAGCAATGTCTTCCCTGGACCGGAAACAAGCATCCTGGGACCAGTTTCAGGCTAACAGCCCTCATCAGCCAGGCTTGCTTGAATCCAGTGGAAAAGTGAGCAAGGGACCCACGTCTGGGCATACCCAGCCAACTTAGGGCAAACAAAGCAAACACAAGGAGTTGATGTACAGAGCGCTGAAACTTTTCAGACACTCCAGTCCAGCCCGAACTGCCAAGCCATGTCTTCCATGGACCGGAAACAAAAATCCTGGGACCAGTTTTGGGCTAACAGCCCTCATAAGCCAGGCTAGCTTGAATCCTGTGGCAAAGTGATCAAGGGACCCAGGTCTGGGCATACCCTGCCAACTTAGGGTGAACAAAGCAAACACAAGCAGATGATGGACGGAGCGCTGAAACTTTTCAGTCTTGACCCTGTGCCTCATGGGAACAGTCCAGCCCGAACTGCCAAGCCATGTCTTCCCTGAACCATAAACAAGCATTCTGGGACCGGTTTCGGGCTAACAGTTCTCATCAGCCAGGCTAGCTTGAATCCAGTGGCAAAGTGAACAAGGGACCCACGTCTGGGCATACCCTGCCAACTTAGGGCGAACAAAGCAAACACAAGGAGATGATAGACGGAGTGCTGAAACTTTTCAGGCACTCACCCCCAGACACAGATCTGGTTTGAATCCATCATCGTTCTTTAGCTCACTTCACCACCCCAGTTCAGACACAGCTATATTCAAATCAGTCTTGACCCTGTGCCTCATGGGAACAGTCCAGCCCGAACTGCGCAGGGTCAAGACTGATTTGCATATGGCTGGGTCCAAACTGGAATGGCATGGTGAGCAACAAAACAATGGATTTAGGCCCAGATCTCTGTATTGGGGTGAATGTATGACATTGTTCTGCATTCTGTCCATCAATTGTTCTTTTTGAATTTGTCACCCCGAGTGGGACGGGTATGCCCAGACATGGGTCCCGTGCTCTCCATGCCACTGGAGTCAAGCTATCCTGGCTGATGAGGGGTGAAACCCCGAAACCGGTCCTACGATGCTTGTTTCCAGTCCAGGAAGGACCGGGCCTGGCAGTTCGGGCTGGACTGTGCCCATTGGGCGCAGGGTCAAGACTGATTTGCATATGGCTGGGTTCAAACTGGAATGGCATGGTGAGCAAAAAAACGATGGATTTAGGCCCAGATCTCTGTACTGGGGTGAATGTATGTCATTGTTCTGCATTCTGTCCATCAATTGTTCTTTTTGCATTTGTCACCCCGAGTGGGACGGGTATGCCCAGACGTGGGTCCTGTGCTCTCCATGCCACTGGAGTCAAGCTATCCTGGCTGATGAGGTGTGAAACACCGAAACCGGTCCTAGGATGCTTGTTTCCAGCCCAGGGAGGACCTGGCCTGGCAGTTCGGGCTGGACTGTGCCCATTGGGCGTAGGGTCAAGACTGATTTGCATATGGCTGGGTCCAAACTGGAATGGCATGGTGAGCAAAAAAACGATGGATTTAGGCCCAGATCTCTGTACTGGGGTGAATGTATGACATTGTTCTGCATTCTGTCCATCAATTGTTCTTTTTGCATAAGCTGTATTCTAGCCTTACTAAAAATGCAAATCACAGCTAGCCCCCAGCAAAGAAAGGCCATACTGTGTGCGACTTCGGACAATTTAGTGGGGGCCATTTCAGAAATCGCCCTAAACTCCCTAAAAGGGAATGTCTCTATCTATATTAGAGTATCAGTTCAGAGTGTTAAAGAAGAAGCTCAGTAATAAAAGGGCGTCCCTCATTTATAAGAAGAAACTGGCACTATTTACTGGTCTACAGGAAGTTTACAGAGGGGAAATCTGACAGTCCCACCAACAGGGCAGTGTAATCCTCTATTACAAGACACTGGTGAAAGTAGGGAATGCACATGCACAGGATTCCTGGTCAGCAGAGACCTGGATAGCCCTGCACAAGCCACTCTGCTATTTTAGATTTCCTTACAAACACAGGGAAGCCAAAATGGATCCCGTCCTACACCCCGTCAGATATGCGCACAGTATACACACTTATCCTGCACCTTGCATATAGTGATCATTCACTTTTCACTACGCACAGATGGCAGTGAAAGGATCTAGTTGAGGAAGGTTGTTAGAACTGTTTTCACAGAGATGATCAGTAATTATCTGTTGTTGAAAAGACAGGTAAACAGGCCTGTCAATTCACTATAAATCATGCTGTCATCAATGCCAGGCCTTTGAAGCCATGTTAGAGAGACTTTACCCAAAAGTTACGGTTTGGATTTCAGCCTAACCCTCAGAGCAACATTCTTTTGTCTCAGTTAATGTAACAGAGAGTCCTCCCATTGAGCTTCAATAGTTTCCAGGTACACTCATGGAAACATCAATAACACAGTGACTGGTCAACAGGGATAACAACGTTTGGCAGGAGAGTACTGTCTCCAGAGCCATGTAGAGGATTTCCTGCCCAATCAATAAACAAAAACCAGAAGAAAGGCAGGCTGGTGGACTTCAAAGGTCTGAGGACCTATATTTAGTCAGGCCTTTGTTGTCAAGGATAATAGAATCAGAAATAGACCCTAAACCTGGCTGGGTTGGGTGAGATGAGGCTTAGCTAGCCTGTGCAGATCAAGGCAAAGTAAGGCAAGGCAAGCGTCGGTGAGGTTGGAGCATAGCTGTAAAGTACTTGGTTCAAGGGCAGACTTCTTTTCATGTGCCCTGCTGAAGCTATCTTGTAAAAGTGCACTGTACCAAAAAGAAACATACACAGATCTTTCTGATCAGGCACTGAGTCTTCCTGCAGGCTTTGAAGAGGAAGTCTAACCTTCTGCACGTGGCCCGGGCAACGTGAAGATGGTGTTCAGGATGATGTTCCCCCATTACTGATGCAGTGTAGTATTCTATCCTGGACCTCTTCCTGAAGTACATCAACAAACTAGCCACAGCTACAGGGCTCGTCCGCTTTTCGCAAAACACAATACCTTGGTGTTTCCTCCTGACTTACGACTCGCTACCATTGCCTACAGCAGTATCATTCCATGCTCAGTCGATGGATTTACAATACAATTGTAGCTGCTGTATACTTGGCAGTCTTGCACAGTGACCCTGTGCAGAAGTAGTCAGGTTTGTCCTCCTGCTGCCTTTGACAGTAAAGCATAGTGACAAATAGCTGATTTAAAAATAAGTTGGATATATTTGAAAGCTTTCTGGGAGCAAAAAAGGTTTAGGTTTGCACATCGTAGTTATTTCTATTTGAAAACAGAGCTGCTCAAATTTTGGAACAATCACACTTTACAAACTATGAGGCCTATCCACAAACTGCCTTTTGTAGTGCGTTTAGTAATACTTAGAACTAGTAACATATTATAACATGGTATTCACAAACCTACATGCAGAAGTCTACACCTCCGTCTTTACTATCTTTTATGTGAGGAGATGTCTGGCCGGCTGTGGAGTCTTCCGTACAGGTACACGTATTACTACTAAATGTTGAAGGCACAGGGTAAGTGGCTGGAAAATGAGGGGGGGTAAAGGGAGAAGTAAGGATGGATTAAGGAAGGAGTAGAGAGGGGTTTAGGGGGAGACATGGGCCATGCGCCCACCCATCAAAGAGTAATCCCTGTGCTATTGACAAACTGTAATTTTATGTTTACTACATCCAAAAATAATGCAAAACAGTAGTAAATGTACTCCAGCTGAGAGCTGAAGGCCAGCACCACACATGGCCAACCACTGGTACTGCAACACTCTCCCAAAGAAAATAATGAAGGCAGGGACTTAAAATAATAACCAATGGGGGATCATTTACAAGGCCATTGCGTCTCCGGGGTGTCATTTTTTTTGATGCACCGGCGGCGCACTGTGCCTGTCCATATTTACAAGGCCATGAAAAGTTACAATGCCCTGCGTGACTTTTCATGGCTTTGTAAATATGAGTCCCTTTCATGCACTACTCTGCTTGAAAAGGGTGGGTGTTCCCACTCAACATCCATGGAACCTGACACATTCCCAGATTTTCAAAGTGTTGTAAAGCTGGGAATGTGACCGAATTCGACGCCTCCCCAGGGGAGGAGTAGGAGTGTCGCAACGAGGAGAAATACTTTTATTTCTCCTCATTTTCCCCTTTCTATGCATGCTGCATTCTGCAGAACACATAGAAAGAGGTAAATGCCATTAATGATTGTTTTTGTGCAGGAAGGTATCCCTTCCTGCGCAAAAACAATCATCCCTGCAGCGCAGGCCCCCTTGCAACATGACGTAAGGATGCCTGCGCTAGCGCATGGCAGCTAATTGTGCGCCAGTGCGGGGGAAAGCACACAGATGCGTCGGATTGTTGTTAATATGACATATCCCTGTGCTTTTAAAATGACGCAACTTGGCGCAGCAAAATGGCTTGCGGTGCCGAGCTGCATCATTTTTTGTAAATGAGGTCCATAGGAACTAATATAAATGAAATTAGCCTATTTTAACTTTTTAAAAATATAATTAATTTCAACTTAATGTGAAAATAATTATGTATGAATAAACAATAATTATTAGTTTAATATGAAACATGTTAGTATCCTTTTCAAATATCAAAGTTAATGTACCTTTCATTTTTCTAAAATAATGATTCCCCTAATTTACATATTTTTTAAACATAACTTTAATAATTTGTATGACACAATTAATAAATATTTTTTTTTTACCTTCGTGGATTTTACTCATAAGAAAACTAATTTACATTTATTTTAATAAGTTCTAAAAAATTACATATTCATTTAAAATTAAGTTAATAATGCTGTAGCATTTTTTATTTTGTTCTATATTTAAAATACATATTTTAACTCATTTACTTGAATGTTTGTCCTGAAAATATTTTTACTAATTTGTTTTTAAACAATAATAAACTTTTCCTGATACTTTACCACAGAGAGATCTCTGCCTACATGTATAAAATTACAAGTAGTAACTTTACAATGGTAAGCTGGGCTCCACTGAAAACAGGAAGTGGAGACATGTAAACCCACACTTTGTATTAAATTTACACTTGTAAAAGGCGAAAAGTCTAAGGTAGTTAATTTACTACAAAATGAATAAACCTACACGCCTAGATTAACTCATGTCTAAGTTTACCTTTGTGGGCCCCCTGTATTTTTAATGTATTGTGTGATGTCCAATGAAAAGCTAAGTGAAAATGCTAATTGCTTTCAAAATTAACTTCATTTTTCCATTGTGCATAGCTACACCAAGAAACCCGAAGAAATAGAACTAAATTGATATACAGCTACGAGAATAGTTTATTACAGTGGTCTAGGGAAACATAGCACACTCACTGTGTTTTTTTTTTTAACGCAAATAGAAATATAGGGGCCCTGGCTTGTATTAAGGTTCTCACAATTCGTGGCTTCAATAACCGGAAGAAAGAAATTGTAAGAAATACTGGGTCCGCTCTAGAGATGGGAAGTAGAATAAAGTCCTCCGGTTTCCCGCTTAAAGTGCTAGATCCAGAGTAGAATCCATCACTGGATTGTTCTACAGCACACTATGCCTGTTGTTCAGTAAATCCGTCTTATATTTTGAGCTCTGAATCGAGAACTTCTTTCAGAAAGAAATAACCACCCACCTCTAAATCAGACTTATCTTCTTTCAATGTGTCATGAGAAATATAATTCCCCGGAGAGCATTCTAGGTTCTCTAAATAGAATCAGGATATCACTGTAGCAGAACTACTGCTCCTTTGTAGAAACTGTGGAAATGAATGTTTCATGAACATCCAGTCGTCATGATTTCAATTTCTCTGTTGAAAAGAGGTTTCACTCGAATTTCATTTCAGGTATGAGAGAAAGCATAGGAGGCCACGAGAGGCTGCACCTTGAAAGAGAACCAGAGAACTACCAAGGGGGATGCGCCAACAATGAGCCTCTTCATAAACTTTCACCTCACAACCTGGTAGAGCTTCAGGGATGCAGCACCGTGAATTGCGAAGCAGAAAATAAGAGAACCATGGACTTAATGCCTCAAATGGATGCCTGCATTTCACACAATGCAGCGCAGAAAGCAGTGCTTCATTTGCAAAAGAATGAGTTCCGGTCCCAAAGCTCTGGTGAGAAGCCCACGGCTAGCGCAATTAAAGGCCAGCACATAGATCACCAAGGCTACGTAGGCTTCAATCCAACTCTTGCCTCTCTAGTACACTTCCAGACACCCCCTTCCCTTTAGTCTCACTCTTGCAGCTTCCTGATTTCTCCCTTTTAGATGTTTTGCCCATCGTTTTCTTCCCCCTTCTATCCTTCTTTTTCTCTTGTATGCTTTCCCTATCTTGCTCTTGGGAAATGTTGGATGAGAAAAAATAAGTGGGAGCCCCCAAAAATGAGTGTCAATGGCCCACACCGGCAACCACTGGCTCTAATAAAGCACTGACAGCAAGTTATGTTACTGTTCTTCACTGTATGAAAGGAAGAGAGCAGAACTGCACTATATTTTCAGATAAATGGCGTAGTTCTGGTCTCTCCCTCAACTGGCACTTTTGGGCTGCCTAGCGCCATTGCAGGCATCCTGGAGCCATAGTACAAGGGTGTCTGCATAAGGGCAGGATAGTTTTTGTGCAGGAAGGTGTACATTCTTATGCAAAAACTATCTTTTAAGGCTACTGCCCCTTTGCATGTGTGCTCCAGAATGCAGCACACATACAAAGAGGACATAATAAGGAGAAAAAAGGAATTGTTTCTTACCCATAATCCTAGTTCTCTCTCAGGGGACTCTCCATTGACATAATAAGCACTGAACAGTCCCGCCCACATGTGGGGATCCTGGAGCACTTCTTTACAATATATCTTCTTAAGTGTAGATGTTTGCGTTTCTTCACTAAGGCTCGGAGAAGCACTTAAATTATTAAGGGTCCGATTACGATGTCGGAGACGGACCGCCACCAACAGGCCTTCGTTGGCGGACCGCCTGATGTCTAGGGCAGCGGTATGACCACCGAATTATGATGCCGGTGGTCGGAGCACAGCGAGCGGTGGGAAAGTCCGCCGCCTCTGACAGGCTCAAGGAGTTTGTCAGGGGGACAGTCGGAGCCTAATCCCTACAATGGAGGTGGTGCCCGCCTTGGAGATTAGGACGTCAGCCATATAAACGCTGTCAGAAAGTGACTTTAGGGCCCCAAACAGGGCCCCTGTAGGCCTCTGCGATGTGGCCTGGGGGGCACATGTGGTGCCCCCCCAAACATCCATGCACTGTGTCCCAGGCACCACACGGTGCCAGCCACACGGTGCATGGCTGTTTAAAAAAAACCTTTTTCTATTGTGGCTTGTGCTGCGGCCTTTTTCCAATCCGCAGCACAAGCCGCAATAGTAAAAGGGATGTTTACGACTGCCTGAATGGTGGTCGTATTGTGATTGGGCTGTCGGGACCGCCGACTCCTTGTCGGACGTTCTCGAGCCCAAAACGATGCCCGACCACCATCGTAATGAGGCCCTAAATGTGTTGCAGCCTTTAAATAAGGCTATAATGGTTAATTGCTTTAATTTGCATTAAAAAGGGTAAATATATAATTTAAAAAATCATGAACCAATGAGCTGGAATTACGCTATTTGTTCTAAAAAATCTAATTCACAAACCTTTTTAAAGGAAAATGATGAAGAAGGAAGAGGACAAAGTAGACCTATAGGCTGCAACTCAGCAGATATGAAAAGAGAGGCTTCGCCTTTAAGGGCTCACAACCCACCAGTATCCCATCATGGCCAGTAGGCTGCAGTCACCTCAGTTCATTTTACCAACCCAGCAGTACTCCTAATCTTCTCTCTTTCTTCCACGGGGAGGAGGGCGGGTTGCTTATAATTTCAATGGAGATTCCACTGAGAGAGGACTAGGATTATAGCAAAAAAAAACACTCCTTTTCTCTCAGGGAATCTCTATTGATAATCATAAGCAATGAATAGAGTAGCAAGACGATCCCTATAAACTGTGGTGGAAAAGAAAATAGATGATCCATAGAGAAAATTAAGCAAATAGATTCCTCAGAGAAGCCAGTCCTACTTGAGCATCTGTTCTTCTCTCTGAGTCCAAACAAAAATGTTTGGTAAAAGTGTAAACTGATCACCAAGTAGCTGCTTTGCATATTTCAGCACTGGGGACATTCCTCATTAAAGCAGCTGTAGCTGCTTTCCCTCTAGCAGAATGAGCTTTTGGCTTACCGGACAGAACTTTATTTACTTTCTGGTAGCATAGCAAGATGCAAGACACTATCCATCCGAAAATAGATTTTTTAGATATAGCTATACCTGTATGAAAAGGGCCATAGTTTATGAACAATTGAAGAAACTTGCATATGTCATTTGTCTTGTTGAGGTAAAATTTTAAGACTCGCCTAACATCTAAAGTATGGAGATTTCTTTCTGCTGGAGTGGAAGGGCGCCAAAAGAAAGAAGGCAAAGTAATGGACTGGTTAATGTGAAATTCCGAAAGAACTTTGGGTAGGAATTTCAGATGAGTCTTCATAACTAGGGGTGGGTAGAATTCACAGAGTTTTCCGCGGAAATCTGCTGAGTTACCTAAAAACTCTGCAAGATTCTGCAGAGTTCTGTGAGCTGTAGAATTTTGGTACGTTATGCTGCGCGCGCTGATGTTTAGACCCAGGAGCTTGTACAGTGCTGTAAAATCAACACAAATGGCACCACATGGCATGCCAGAGGGCGTTACTTCTTCCTGCTGCTTGATTAGATGGTGTACTCGAGCGGCAGCTTGCTCAACGCGAGCAGCACCTTTCTCAACATGAGTGGTAGCGACCTGCTGCGAGTGCTCGCATTGAGAAATCATGCCGGGACTTGTCCTAGCGCTCGATTTTCTCGTACTCACCCACTTAACATGTGTGAACTGTGCGCAAGAAAAACTCCATCACATGGCGTTTGGTGTGGTTTTACCGGAACTCCATGCTCTAGGCAGAGCATGGAGTGGGCAAACTCTGCGAACCCCACTGGTAGAGGAAGTTTACCGCCTACCCCTACTCATAACCGCCTTACTACTATGGAATATGGTATGCAGTTCATTAGAGCATAAAGCCTGAATCTCACTAGCCCTACATTCTGACGTGTTAGCCACTAGTAAAGCAGCCTTCCAAGAAAGGTGTTGCAATGAGGTTTTATGGATGGGCTCAAAAGGAGACTGCATGAGCTGTGAGAGCACTATGTTCAATTCCAAAGGAGGGGAGGCGTATTGGAGGGAAAACTTTCTTCAAACACTCTAAGAAGTTATTAATAACAGGTATTTTGAAAAAGAGGTTTGTGATGGACATTTTCTGTAGGCAGTAATTGCTGACAAATGGACTTTGATAGAAAAGAACTGTAAGTCGGCTCTGGCCAGATAAAGCAAATGTGGAAGAATAGCTTTCTCTTGGCATGTTGTCAGATCTTGTCAGAACACCAGATACAGAATCTCTTCCACTTAAAAGAATAACCTGAACACGATGATGGGCGTTTAGCCTCCTTGAAAATGTTCATGCATTCTTATGATAGATTTAAATGCCCATACTAGACGAGCTCAGGAGCCATGCTGCCAAACTCAAAGAACAGAGATTGGGATGAACCATCTGACCTCTGAACTTCATGAGAAGGTTCGGTCTGTATGGCAGCTTTATATGTGCAGGCTCCAACATGTAGAAAAGGTCTGTGAACCACCATTATAGGGGCCATTCCAGAGCTATCAAAATCATTCTGGCCTTCAAGTAAGACAGCTTGATGATTACTGATGGAATTAAGGGAATCGGAGGAAAAGCAGAGAGAAATTTGCCAGACCAGTCGATCCATAGTGCATTCTCCAATGTCCCTGGTTGATAATACCTTGAAGCAAAGTTTGGTCATTTTTTGTTTTCTGCGGTTGAGAATAAATCTATGTGAGGAATGTTTTGAATGGTGTCGTTATGTAGAACCCACTCGTGATTTTCTTGAAGAAGCTTGCTTAAGGAGTCTGCTTGAAGATTCTGTACCCTTGGAAGATGGGTTGCAGTGATTCTCAGATCTCTCGTTAGCAACCCCAATTCCATATTGTTTGGGCTTCCTGAGACAAGGCTCTGGACCTTGTTCCTCTTTGCTTGTTCAGATAGTACATTGTTGTTGTGCTGTCTGTCTAAAAAGAAGGGATTGCATCTTGAAAGATGGTATAAAAGACTTCTACGCTAGATGAGCAGCTCGTAGTTCAAGGAGGTTAATATGATGTAATTTCCTTCAAAGACCATGTTCCCTGGATTCAAAGGTGGTCCATATGCGCTCCCCAACCTAAAAGGGAGGCATCTGTCACTATTGTCTGAGAG
Source organism: Calotriton arnoldi (assembly GCA_963921515.1). Classification (NCBI taxonomy): domain Eukaryota; kingdom Metazoa; phylum Chordata; class Amphibia; order Caudata; family Salamandridae; genus Calotriton; species Calotriton arnoldi. The sequence continues at coordinate 2,871,642 of CAWUFW010000426.1, read as the reverse complement.
GGAGCATCCTGATGAAAAGGCCTCCTGTGAAGAAGATTTTTCAGCTTGCACCACCATTTGAGGGACTGCCTTGCTTTAAGTGAAAGTGCAATCTTTTCTTCCCAGTTGCCTGACTATTTACTCCACTGGTTCTCCGGACATTCTTGTAGCGGTCTCATGTGGAGACGAGAATTTGGCATCAGAAATATGCACAATGCCATCAAGCTTAGTAGAGATGACACTTTTCTCACTGCAGGATAAGAGGCTTTCATGAGAGACTTGTTACAGCAAACAAATGATGTACGGAATGCTGACAATGCAAACATTCTTGCCCAGTCAAAAGATCTGGGTTAAATCCATCGTTCTTTTGCCCACTACACCACCCCAGTTTGGACCCAGCCATATGCAAATCAGTCTTGACCCTGTGCCCCATGGGAACAGTCCAGACCGAACCGCCAGGCCAGGTCCTCCCTGGACCGGAAACAAGCATCCTGGGACAGGTTTCAGGGTATGTCACCCTTCTTCAGCCAGGCTAGCTTGAATCCAGTGGCGCAGTGAGCAAGGGACCCACGTCTGGGCATACCCATCCCACTTAGGGCGAAAAGTGTTACAGCAAACAAATGATGGACGGAATGCTGACAATGCAAACATTCTCCCCAGTCAAAAGATTTGGGTTAAATCCATCGTTCTTTTGCCCACTACGCCACCCCAGTTTGGACCCAGCCATATGCAAATCAGTCTTGACCCTGTGCCCCATGGGAACAGTCCAGACCGAACCGCCAGGCCAGGTCCTCCCTGGACCGGAAACAAGCATCCTGGGACAGGTTTCAGGGTATGTCACCCTTCTTCAGCCAGGCTAGCTTGAATCCAGTGGCGCAGTGAGCAAGGGACCCACGTCTGGGCATACCCATCCCACTTAGGGCGAAAAGTGTTACAGCAAACAAATGATGGACGGAATGCTGACAATGCAAACATTCTCCCCCAGTCAAAAGATCTGGGTTAAATCCATCGTTCTTTTGCCCACTACGCCACCCCAGTTTGGACCCAGCCATATGCAAATCAGTCTTGACCCTGTGCCCCATGGGAACAGTCCAGACCGAACCGCCAGGCCAGGTCCTCCCTGGACCGGAAACAAGCATCCTGGGACCGGTTTCAGGGTATGTCACCTTTCTTCAGCCAGGCTAGCTTGAATCCAGTGGCGCAGTGAGCAAGGGACCCACGTCTGGGCATACCCATCCCACTTAGGGCGAAAAGTGTTACAGCAAACAAATGATGGACGGAATGCTGACAATGCAAACATTCTCCCCCAGTCAAAAGATCTGGGTTAAATCCATCGTTCTTTTGCCCACTACGCCACCCCAGTTTGGACCCAGCCATATGCAAATCAGTCTTGACCCTGTGCCCCATGGGAACAGTCCAGACCGAACCGCCAGGCCAGGTCCTCCCTGGACCGGAAACAAGCATCCTGGGACCGGTTTCAGGGTATGTCACCCTTCTTCAGCCAGGCTAGCTTGAATCCAGTGGCGCAGTGAGCAAGGGACCCACGTCTGGGCATACCCATCCCACTTAGGGCGAAAAGTGTTACAGCAAACAAATGATGGACGGAATGCTGACAATGCAAACATTCTCCCCAGTCAAAAGATCTGGGTTAAATCCATCGTTCTTTTGCCCACTACGCCACCCCAGTTTGGACCCAGCCATATGCAAATCAGTCTTGACCCTGTGCCCCATGGGAACAGTCCAGACCGAACCGCCAGGCCAGGTCCTCCCTGGACCGGAAACAAGCATCCTGGGACCGGTTTCAGGGTATGTCACCCTTCTTCAGCCAGGCTAGCTTGAATCCAGTGGCGCAGTGAGCAAGGGACCCACGTCTGGGCATACCCATCCCACTTAGGGCGAAAAGTGTTACAGCAAACAAATGATGGACGGAATGCTGACAATGCAAACATTCTCCCCCAGTCAAAAGATCTGGGTTAAATCCATCGTTCTTTTGCCCACTACGCCACCCCAGTTTGGACCCAGCCATATGCAAATCAGTCTTGACCCTGTGCCCCATGGGAACAGTCCAGACCGAACCGCCAGGCCAGGTCCTCCCTGGACCGGAAACAAGCATCCTGGAACCAGTTTCAGGGTATGTCACCCTTCTTCAGCCAGGCTAGCTTGAATCCAGTGGGGCAGTGAGCAAGGGACCCACGTCTGGGCATAACCATCCCACTTAGGGCAAAAAGTGTTACAGCAAACAAATGATGGACGGAATGCTGACAATGCAAACATTCTCCCCCAGTCAAAAGATCTGGGTTAAATCCATCGTTCTTTTGCCCACTACGCCACCCCAGTTTGTACCCAGCCATATGCAAATGAGTCTTGACCCTGTGCCCCATGGGAACAGTCCAGACCGAACCGCCAAGCCAGGTCCTCCCTGGACTGGAAACAAGCATCCTGGGACCGGTTTCAGGGTATGTCACCCTTCTTCAGCCAGGCTAGCTTGAATCCAGTGGCGCAGTGAGCAAGGGACCCACGTCTGGGCATACCCATCCCACTTAGGGCGAAAAGTGTTACAGCAAACAAATGATGGATGGAATGCTGACAATGCAAACATTCTCCCCCAGTCAAAAGATCTGGGCTAAATCCATCGTTCTTTTGCCCACTACGCCACCCCAGTTTGGACCCAGCCATATGCAAATCAGTCCTGACCCTGTGCCCCATGGGAACAGTCCAGACCGAACCGCCAGGCCAGGTCCTCCCTGGACCGGAAACAAGCATCCTGGGACCGGTTTCAGGGTATGTCACCCTTCTTCAGCCAGGCTAGCTTGAATCCAGTGGCGCAGTGAGCAAGGGACCCACGTCTGGGCATACCCATCCCACTTAGGGTGAAAAGTGTTACAGCAAACAAATGATGGACGGAATGCTGACAATGCAAACATTCTCCCCAGTCAAAAGATCTGGGTTAAATCCATCGTTCTTTTGCCCACTACGCCACCCCAGTTTGGACCCAGCCATATGCAAATCAGTCTTGACCCTGTGCCCCATGGGAACAGTCCAGACCGAACCGCCAGGCCAGGTCCTCCCTGGATCGGAAACAAGCATCCTGGGACCGGTTTCAGGGTATGTCACCCTTCTTCAGCCAGGCTAGCTTGAATCCAGTGGCGCAGTGAGCAAGGGACCCACGTCTGGACATACCCATCCCACTTAGGGCGAAAAGTGTTACAGCAAACAAATGATGGACAGAATGCTGACAATGCAAACATTCTCCCCCAGTCAAAAGATCTGGGTTAAATCCATCGTTCTTTTGCCCACTACGCCACCCCAGTTTGGACCCAGCCATATGCAAATCAGTCTTGACCCTGTGCCCCATGGGAACAGTCCAGACCGAACCGCCAGGCCAGGTCCACCCTGGACCGGAAGCAAGCATCCTGGGACCGGTTTCAGGGTATGTCACCCTTCTTCAGCCAGGCTAGCTTGAATCCAGTGGTGCAGTGAGCAAGGGACCCACGTCTGGGCATACCCATCCCACTTAGGGCGAAAAGTGTTACAGCAAACAAATGATGGACGGAATGCTGACAATGCAAACATTCTCGCCCAGTAAAAAGATCTGGGTTAAATCCATCGTTCTTTTGCCCACTACGCCACCCCAGTTTGGACCCAGCCATATGCAAATAAGTCTTGACCCTGTGCCCCATGGGAACAGTCCAGACCGAACCGCCAGGCCAGGTCCTCCCTGGACCAGAAACAAGCATCCTGGGACCGGTTTCAGGGTATGTCACCCTTCTTCAGCCAGTGCTCTCCATGCCACTGGAGTCAAGCTATCCTGGCTGATGAGGGCTGAAAGCCCGAAGCCGGTCCTAGGATGCTTGTTTCCAGTCCAGGGAGGACCTGGCCTGGCAGTTCGGGCTGGACTGTTCCCATCGGGCGCAGGGTCAAGACTGATTTGCATATGGCTGGGTCCAAACTGGAATGGCATGGTGAGCAAAAACGATGGATTTAGGCCCAGATCTTTGTACTGGGGTGAATGTATGACATTGTTCTGCATTCTGTCCATCAATTGTTGTTTTTGCATTTGTCACCCGAGTGGGACGGGTATGCCCAGACGTGGTTCCCGTGCTCTCCATGCCACTGGAGTCAAGCTATCTTGGCTGATGAGGGCAGAAAGCCCGAAACCGGTCCTAGGATGCTTGTTTCCAGTCCAGGGAGGACCTGGCCTGGCAGTTCGGGCTGGACTGTTCCCATCGGGCGCAGGGTCAAGACTGATTTGCATATGGCTGGGTCCAAACTGGAATGGCATGGTGAGAAAAAAAACGATGGATTTAGGCCCAGATCTTTGTACTGGGGTGAATGTATGACATTGTTCTGCATTCTGTCCATCAATTGTTGTTTTTGCATTTGTCATCCCGAGTGGGACGGGTATGCCCAGACGTGGGTCCAGTGCTCTCCATGCCACTGGAGTCAAGCTATCCTGGCTGATGAGGGCTGAAAGCCCGAAACCGGTCCTAGGATGCTTGTTTCCAGTCCAGGGAGGACCTGGCCTGGCAGTTCGGGCTGGACTGTTCCCATCGGGCGCAGGGTCAAGACTGATTTGCATATGGCTGGGTCCAAACTGGAATGGCATGGTGAGAAAAAAAACAATGGATTTAGGCCCAGATCTTTGTACTGGGGTGAATGTATGACATTGTTCTGCATTCTGTCCATCAATTGTTGTTTTTGCATTTGTCACCCCGAGTGGGACGGGTATGCCCAGACGTGGGTCCCGTGCTCTCCATGCCACTGGAGTCAAGCTATCCTGGCTGATGAGGGCTGAAAGCCCGAAACCGGTCCTAGGATGCTTGTTTCCAGTCCAGGGAGGACCTGGCCTGGCAGTTCGGGCTGGACTGTTCCCATCGGGCGCAGGGTCAAGACTGATTTGCATATGGCTGGGTCCAAACTGGAATGGCATGGTGAGCAAAAAACGATGGATTTAGGCCCAGATCTTTGTACTGGGGGAATGTATGACATTGTTCTGCATTCTGTCCATCAATTGTTGTTTTTGCATTTGTCACCCCGAGTGGGACGGGTATGCCCAGACGTGGGTCCCGTGCTCTCCATGCCACTGGAGTCAAGCTATCCTGGCTGATGAGGGCTGAAAGCCCGAAACCGGTCCTAGGATGCTTGTTTCCAGTCCAGGGAGGACCTGGCCTGGCAGTTCGGGCTGGACTGTTCCCATCGGGCGCAGGGTCAAGACTGATTTGCAAATAACTGGGTCCAAACTGGAATGGCATGGTGAGCAAAAAAACGATGGATTTAGGCCCAGATCTTTGTACTGGGGTGAATGTATGACATTGTTCTGCATTCTGTCCATCAATTGTTGTTTTTGCATTTGTCACCCCGAGTGGGACGAGTATGCCCAGACGTGGGTCCCGTGCTCTCCATGCCACTGGAGTCAAGCTATCCTGGCTGATGAGGGCTGAAAGCCCGAAACCGGTCCTAGGATACTTGTTTCCAGTCCAGGGAGGACCTGGCCTGGCAGTTCGGGCTGGACTGTTCCCATCGGGCGCAGGGTCAAGACTGATTTGCATATGGCTGGGTCCAAACTGGAATGGCATGGTGAGAAAAAAAACGATGGATTTAGGCCCAGATCTTTGTACTGGGGTGAATGTATGACATTGTTCTGCATTCTGTCCATCAATTGTTGTTTTTGCATCTTTCATGAGAGACTGACATTTTAGATGGATGGATAACAGTCTCTCCTCTGAAGGATACACTTTTAATTTTAAGATGTTGATGGTTGCCCCAAGATAATATAGACTCTAGACTGGTGAGGAAGTCAATTTGTTTTCATTGACATGAAGACCTAATCGGTTGAGAGTATTGACCGTTATTTGATAATGGAGCTGTGCTTGTTACATTGACATCTTGGTAAGCCAGTCATCTAGGTATAGAAAGACAAATATTCTGAGTTTTCTGGGATGCGAGGCGACCACTGCCATGCACTTCAAAAAAGGTCTAGGAGCTGATTAGAGGTCAAAAGGAATCACTTTGTACTGGTAGTGATCGTGACCTACTATAAATCTCTGGAAATTGCTATGTTTTCTGGCTATTTGGAGTGTGAAAGTACGCATCCTGAATATCTATGAAACAGAGGCAGTCTCCCTGATGGATGTAAGGATACATTTGATGCAATGCTAGCATTCTGAACTTTTCTCTCCATCTCCATCTGTTTGCGACTTTCAGATCTATTACGGGTCTGAATTTGTTTTTGGGACCTTTCTTTTTCACCCAAATATAATGGGACTAAATCCTGTGCCTCGTTGGGTGGAAGGAACGAGCTCAACAGCATGCTTCTGCAGAATGATGTTCACTTCTGATCTCAGCATTTGCAGATGTTGATTGGATGATTTTGGTGGAATTTTTGGTGGAGGGCTGGTGAATCTGGAAACAATAACCATTCTGTAAAATATTCAGAACCCAGGCATCTTTGATGATGAATGTCCACTCTGTTAGATATTGTGAGATACTTCCCTCTACCAGAGTGGGTAAAGGAAGAAGTGGAAGCAGAGACTCATTGTTTGAAGTCTGTAGGAGAATTTCCTGCTTGGGCAGGTTAGTGGCCAGCTCTTCTCTTAGGTTGACATCTTTGGTGCTACTGGAAAGGTCTTTGCTGCTGCTGTTGATGGTGACCTTACAACCATTGAGGGATTTGAACCCTCTGTGGATAGAAACACCTGTCATATATATATTTTTTTTATTATTTGGTGTTCCTTGCATTTCTCTAGACCAACTGCTTTCCACGTCTTCATCTCAGTCTTCATGCGTGCCATTACATCATCTGTATGACTCCCAAACACAGTGTTGCCCGAGAAAGGAATATTAAGAATCCTCAGCTTGAGGGCTGTAAGATGTAGCCAAGAATGCTGTCTACGGACCAAACTGTGACAGTAGCTATGGGCCACCAGTAAAGATGAATCTGCAGCAGCAGTAATCACCTGGTTCGAGACAATCATGCCCTCGTTCATGACTTTGAGGAAGTCCTCTCTGCTGTCTCTTGGGAGGTCTTCAACAAACTGCTGCAAGGAGTCCCATAAGGCTCCTTCATACCTGCCTAGCAGGGCAGGTGCACTTGCCGCTTTCATGGTAATGGCAGCTGTTCCAAATACCTTGCGTCCCACTAAATCCAGGTTCTTACTCTACTTGTCTGGTGGATCTGTGGATGAAGGAATAATGGAATGTACTTTCTTTGCAGCTAGGATAACCACTGAATCAGTGGAAGGATCTGATCGCAGGAATAACGGGTCCTGCTCAGAGGGCTGTATATTTTCTGAAGCCTAGACGGAGAGGATTTAGTTGTTGCTAGTGTAAGGAACAATTACATGGCTGGTTCCAATAAACCCGGGAATAGGGGTGGGAAGGGTCTTGAGCAATATGTTGGTGAAGAGTTTCAAAGGTCCCCGCTTATGACAGTGATGGAGCAGGCAATGAAATGTTCAGTTTTGTTGCCCATTGCCAAAGCACCTCTTGGAAGGTGTGTCGAATGTCTCATGTGTCTCAACATTTTCGAACCCTTTGACATCGACCTCCTATGTCTCGTCGTAGAATGTCGTCTCCTTTTCAATGTCGACCCAGCTCTCGACGGCGAGCATGTCGGCACTGTACCTTACCTCGACATCGATGTCCTTGACGTCAACCTGGAACTACATTGTGTTTTAAGATATTCTGTCTTTTTGAATCTCCATCTCCTGGAGTCCTCAGAGGAAGGTGGAAGAGCCCTGGTAGAGGACTAGCCCTTTCCTCGCTCACACGATGTCCCACCTTCAGTCTAGCCTCCTGCTGTCTGCGTCTCTCTTCTGTTCCATGAAGGTAAATCTTCTCCCTGTCTCTCAGGGTACGCCTAGAAAAGGTCCTGCAGTGTGGACATCTGTCAGGGATGTGGTTGTCAGGAAGACAAATAATACATACATCATGATGATCTGATTTGGTCTTCTTTCTGCCACAGGCATGGCATTTGTCAAATAAAGGTGTCATTTTATTCGACTAAAGAAAAAACTTTCCTGTTAGAAAATGACAGAAAAGCCCCGGAAATGTTGAAATCCATTGAATGAAGTTGTTGTGAAAAACTCCTGAAAGAAATTTCTGAAGAAAATAGCCAAAAAGACCAAGCTCAGTACTCCAAGATCCTGTCACCAGGAGCCAGAAAAAAGAACTGAGGTAACTGCCACCTACTGGACATGACAGAATAGTGGTAGGCTGTGAGCCCTTAAAGGCACAGACTCTCGTTTCATATCTGCAGAGTTGCAGCCTATAAGTCTACATTGTCCTCTTCCTTCTTCATCATTTTGCAATCCCAGTTCATTTTTTCCCTGTTTTTACAATTATATATTAATCTTTTTTTAAATGAAAATTAAAGCAATTGGCCAATATAACCTCATTTATGAGATGCAAAACATTTAATAACTTAAGTGCTTCTTTAGGCTTTACTGAGGAAAGGCGAACATCTACACTTAAGAAGATATATAGTGAAGAAGTGCTCTGGGATCCCCGCACCTGCGTGGGACTCTTAAGTGTTTATGATTATCAATGGAGGTCCTCTAAGAGAGAAAGATATTTCTCCTGATTGCGCAAACCCATGTCTATAAGTCTTCGTAGGTATGGTTTTGCATCAAAATAAATGGGCGCATGCAAGGGAACACCCATGCATCACCTATGAAATACCTAGCTGACGTAAAGTAATGCAAGGCAGTGCAATGCGCTGCGTTATATTTTTTTCATAAAGCAACACAAATAACCATTTGCGCTGCTTTGTAAATACCGTAAAGAATTTTGTTTCAGGTCTGCATCAAAAAGTGATAGAAACTTGACTCAAAGTATTTGAAAATCTAACCCTATATGACTATGATGTAATAGAATACAGTATGATATTGCTATGATGTGTTGTGATATTAGATATTATTATGGGGTGGGTTGCGATGTCATATGATGTAATATGTTGGGTCTGCAGTGCAATTGTTTGACTGCTATCATCCAAATGCCTGTCATATGCTATTCTATAAGATTGGGGGTGCCACAAACCAAGAGATGGGGGTGCACATCAAAGCCTCCTAAGAGTTGGACTCACAGAGACATTTGCCATTTAGATCTATTTTTACATTCTAAGGATGATGTAGTGTATTATTTCATCTTCATGGTGTTGAACACTGCCAGAATCAAAGAAATGGGCTACTTTTCAAGATGCATAAATATGTATTTGTAGCATGGCATACATTCAACTTAGAAACACTACTACTACTTCAAAGCGAAAAAAACATGACAAATGCTGTGCCATTGTTTATCTACCTTATTTGTTGAGAGAATGCAAAGGCTATCCAGGTTTATATAGTAATAATTCGCACCAAGCAGAAGAACACAGATGGGTTAATGAAATCCTCGATTTATCAATCTATTGGTGTTGTTGTTGGTATGAGAGATATTTAGCCGTGCATCAGCTCTACCACAAATCAAATTGAGACCATCAGAAAAAACAAACATTGCCAAAACCAATAGATTTGACTTTCGCAAAGTGCAGGCACATGAAGGCACACAAAATACTGGCTCACTTGTGAAGGCACATATTCATGAATGAAAACACTCTAATACACCCATTTTCATAAACTCGAAGCCAGGCTGGAAACCAAAAAATACAGATCAATAGGAGCAGGCATCAATGCACATAGACCAATCGACACACAAATAAGTATGTGCAGCGGAGTAGAGTATGATGTGAAAAAAAGAGTACATGATGATGTGCATTGAAGGCACACAGTGAAGTAGAACAAGGTGATCTGCATAACAGGAGCACTAATGATGCACCTCAGGGAAGACCTGGGAGATCGTTTCTGGGATGATGTGGGTGATGTGACTCATTATCACACTGGGTGCTATGGATCTCAGGAGTGCCACATGTTGGGCATCAGGTGAACACTGGCTATTGAACAATGAGGGGAGCAGTGAGTGATGTATAGTTTGGAGGCACAGGACTGGGTGAATAAATGGGGAACAGCATGGTGTATCACAGGGGCAAAGAATGGCGAACAATGGGAAATAAGGGGCACATTTGGATTTGAAGTAGGTGGGCACCAGGTGGTGTCAAAGAGGTCTCAACTTGTCCAATGTCAGGCATGAGGAGTTGGAATAGCCTTGCTTTTATCTTAGTGATCTGGGGCTTGCAGTAGTTTTCCATTATACATGCAGGACTGCATGTATCAGACTGCAAAGAAACAAATATAAGGACTTCCACCTTTGCATACCAATAGTGCACAAGGGCATAATAGGGACAGGCACACCTGCACAGCTGCTCTGTGCTTCACATCATGTGTGACACTTTCAACCATTTCCTGATGTTTGTTTAGTAGCATTTGCTGTTTCATTTCTTAGACTATATGTTAGAAATTGGGTTTCTGGTTGGCAGAGGTATGCACCCTGTCCAATCACGAACTACAATCCTAGTCAGGGTAAGTCAGATACACACAATAAATTAACCTGTGCTCACCCTCTAGTAGTTTGGCACTGAGCAGTCAGGATTAACTTTAGAGGAAATGTGTAAAGCATGTGTGCAACACTTCAAACAGTAACACAGTGAAAACACCACAAAACGACTCCACACCAGTTTAGAAACATAGATTATGATTTTATAAATAAAACATGACCAAAACAACAAAATTCCAATAAGTTGAAGTCAAGTTATGAATTTTTAAAGATTAAATGTAAATATTGCGCTTAGAAGCAGTAGTTGCCTAAAGAGTTAATTGATTGTGCTGGACCGGAACAAAGTCAAGAGTTCAGGCTGACTGCGATGGAGCCCAGGCCAGATACAGGGCCCATGCAGGACAAGCTGAACAAAAGTACCTTAATCCTGGTTGCAAACAACAAGATGGGGGGTGCAGCCGAGCGATGCGTCAGTGTCGATCCCTCAATCGAGGAGATGTATTGGTTTTCTCCACACAACAATGGTAATGCGTCGGTTCCGAAGACAAAGCACCAGTTATGAGATGCATTGATTTTGAAGCTGATGCGCCTAGTTTCTCCAAGCAGTAGAAGTGATGCGTCGATCATCCTTCTGAAGTGGCAGCGAAGCGGTGGTTCAGGTGGCGGAGAGCTGTTTCCGAGTGCTATGCACTGGTTCTGTTTCTGCAACAGCGGTGATGCATCGATTCTGCTCTTACAACAGAGGATGCATCTGTTCTGCTGGAGCACGCACCAGGTTTCACATCCAATTAACCAGGCACAGGAGCAGGATAGAAGACATTGATATCCCTGAGCCTTCTAAGCATAGGAGGCTAGTCAGCTAGCCCTTGGAGTCACTCTGGGTCAAGTGATGAAGGTCCAGTCAGAGAGAGCAGCAGACAGCAGGACAGGACATCAAGGCAGCAGTCTTCCAGAGCAGCAGTCCAGCAGAGTGACAGTCCTTAGCACATAAGTTCTTCTTGGCAAGTTGGTTTCAGGTCCAGAAGTGTACTGAGTTGGTAGAATCAGAGGTCCATTACTTATAACCAGTTGTGTGTTTGAAGTGGGGTTGACTTCAAACAAGGGGCTTTGAAGTGCACAGAGGGCCTTTCTTCCTGCCCTGGCTCCAGACTGGTGAGTATGCAGCCCTTTGTGTGTGAACAGGGTCCAGACGATTCAGGTGTAAGTGTGATGCTATGCCTTACAGGAAGGTGCATGAAGTCACACCCAGCCTTTCTTTGTGTGTGGCTGCCTGGAGGGACTACACAAAGTGAAATGGCACCCAGCCAAGCCAGTGATCAGAGACAGGGAACAGACACCAAATGGCTGAGAGCAGGAAAATGCCAAACTTTCTAAAAGTAATGCAATAATAAACTAGGACACAAGTCATAGACAGATCGCGCACTACCTAAGAACCCAAGAATGAGTGTATTAACTCAATGTTAGTCAAAACTTGTAGCATCATGTAAGATTATTAAAGACAATTGATCAAATACACAACAAATTCAAACAAAATAATCAGAAAAAATGATGATTGAATCCAACATGATATCTTCAATCCAGTTTAATCAAGAAGTACCGTCTTCATCGGTTACTTATATGAATTCATAAATCATATATTGCATTCAGACGTGGATATTCAATCCCAATGCATTTCGGGTGTACATACACCCTTCGTCAGGGGAAATCTACAAAAAATGATCAGTAAATCTGATTACATAAGAATGAATAACGTAAATTAACAATATATCTTTCGCAACATCCGGGAAGGTTACAGCAAATACAAGTATAATAAATGTATCAGCTAGAATAGCAACTAGAATAACAAGTGCATTACATATTCGGTCAGATGATGATTACACCATGTCTCAATTTCATTTAGGGAACGATATGTAAACAACAGTGTAAATGTGAGTAATTCAAAGAGATCCCGCATCCAACCAGGCAACTGTGACTAATAAAAAACTGTAATGTGCAAAGAAGAAATCGCCCGTGAAAAGTGAAAACACGAGAACACGTACTCAAAATTAAAACCAAGCAGCAAACCCAACATCTCCTACTATACTATGGTACTGGGACCTGTGGCTCATGGCGAAGCATCTTAAATCCTTAAAACTAGTAACGTGAAGCCAAAAAACCCTATAAAATGCAGGCTTACCCACAAATCCTTAACGGTCAAAAATACCTCGAGGTTAGGTATTTAAAAATGGAAGAGCTTTGTGTGTGGCTGCCTGGAGGGACTACACAAAGTGAAATGGCACCCAGCCAAGCCAGTGATCAGAGACAGGGAACAGACACCAAATGGCTGAGAGCAGGAAAATGCCAAACTTTCTAAAGTGATACAAAGGGGATGATGGACGGAACGTTTGAGCCAATCAAACACTCACCCCCAGTCAACTGATCTGGGTTTAATCCATCATCATTCTTTAGCTCACTCCACCACCCCAGTTCAGACATGGCCATATGCAAATCAGTCTGACCCTGTGCCTCATGGGAACAGTCCAGCCCGAACTGCCAAGCCATGTCTTCCTGGACCGGAAACAAGCATTCTAGGACCGGTTTCAGGCATTTCAGCCGTCATCAGCCAGGCTTGCTTGAATCCAGTGGCAAAGTGAGCAAGGGACCCACGTCTGGGCATACCCCCACCAACTTAGGGCGACCAAGCGATACAAAGGGGATGATGGACGGAACGTTTGAGCCAATCAAACACTCACCCCCAGTCAACTGATCTGGGTTTAATCCATCATCATTCTTTAGCTCACTCCACCACCCCAGTTCAGACATGGCCATATGCAAATCAGTCTGACCCTGTGCCTCATGGGAACAGTCCAGCCCGAACTGCCAAGCCATGTCTTCCTGGACCGGAAACAAGCATCCTAGGACCGGTTTCTGGCATTTCAGCCGTCATCAGCCAGGCTTGCTTGAATCCAGTGGCAAAGTGAGCAAGGGACCCACGTCTGGGCATACCCCCGCCAACTTAGGGCGACCAAAGCGATACAAATCAGTTGACTGGGGGTGAGTGTTTGATTGGCTCAAACGTTCCGTCCATCATCCCCTTTTGTATCGCTTTGGTCGCCCTAAGTTGGCGGGGTATGCCCAGACGTGGGTCCCTTGCTCACTTTGCCACTGGATTCAAGCAAGCCTGGCTGATGACGGCTGAAATGCCAGAAACCGGTCCTAGGATGCTTGTTTCCGGTCCAGGGAAGACATGGCTTGGCAGTTCGGGCTGGACTGTTCCCATGAGGCACAGGGTCAGACTGATTTGCATATGGCCATGTCTGAACTGGGGTGGTGGAGTGAGCTAAAGAATGATGATGGATCAAACCCAGATCAGTTGACTGGGGTGAGTGTTTGATTGGCTCAAACGTTCCGTCCATCATCCCCTTTGTATCGCTTTGGTCGCCCTAAGTTGGCGGGGTATGCCCAGACGGGGTCCCTTGCTCACTTTGCCACTGGATTCAAGCAAGCCTGGCTGATGACGGCTGAAATGCCAGAAACCGGTCCTAGGATGCTTGTTTCCGGTCCAGGGAAGACATGGCTTGGCAGTTCGGGCTGGACTGTTCCCATGAGGCACAGGGTCAGACTTATTTGCATATGGCCATGTCTGAACTGGGGTGGTGGAGTGAGCTAAAGAATGATGATGGATTAAACCCAGATCAGTTGACTGGGGGTGAGTGTTTGATTGGCTCAAACGTTCCGGTCCATCATCCCCTTTTGTATTGCTTTGGTCGCCCTAAGTTGGCGGGGGTATGCCCAGACGTGGGTCCCTTGCTCACTTTGCCACTGGATTCAAGCAAGCCTGGCTGATGACGGCTGAAATGCCTGAAACCGGTCCTAGGATGCTTGTTTCCGGTCCAGGGAAGACATGGCTTGGCAGTTCGGGCTGGACTGTTCCCATGAGGCACAGGGTCAGACTGATTTGCATATGGCCATGTCTGAACTGGGGTGGTGGAGTGAGCTAAAGAATGATGATGGATTAAACCCAGATCAGTTGACTGGGGGTGAGTGTTTGATTGGCTCAAACGTTCCGTCCATCATCCCCTTTTGTATCGCTTTGGTCGCCCTAAGTTGGCGGGGGTATGCCCAGACGTGGGTCCCTTGCTCACTTTGCCACTGGATTCAAGCAAGCCTGGCTGATGACGGCTGAAATGCCAGAAACCGGTCCTAGGATGCTTGTTTCCGGTCCAGGGAAGACATGGCTTGGCAGTTCGGGCTGGACTGTTCCCATGAGGCACAGGGTCAGACTGATTTGCATATGGCCATGTCTGAACTGGGGTGGTGGAGTGAGCTAAAGAATGATGATGGATTAAACCCAGATCAGTTGACTGGGGGTGAGTGTTTGATTGGCTCAAACGTTCCGTCCATCATCCCCTTTTGTATCGCTTTGGTCGCCCTAAGTTGGCGGGGGTATGCCCAGACGTGGGTCCCTTGCTCACTTTGCCACTGGATTCAAGCAAGCCTGGCTGATGACGGCTGAAATGCCAGAAACCGGTCCTAGGATGCTTGTTTCCGGTCCAGGGAAGACATGGCTTGGCAGTTCGGGCTGGACTGTTCCCATGAGACACAGGGTCAGACTGATTTGCATATGGCCATGTCTGAACTGGGGTGGTGGAGTGAGCTAAAGAATGATGATGGATTAAACCCAGATCAGTTGACTGGGGGTGAGTGTTTGATTGGCTCAAACGTTCCGTCCATCATCCCCTTTTGTATCGCTTTGGTCGCCCTAAGTTGGCGGGGGTATGCCCAGACGTGGGTCCCTTGCTCACTTTGCCACTGGATTCAAGCAAGCCTGGCTGATGACGGCTGAAATGCCAGAAACCGGTCCTAGGATGCTTGTTTCCGGTCCAGGGAAGACATGGCTTGGCAGTTCGGGCTGGACTGTTCCCATGAGGCACAGGGTCAGACTGATTTGCATATGGCCATGTCTGAACTGGGGTGGTGGAGTGAGCTAAAGAATGATGATGGATTAAACCCAGATCAGTTGACTGGGGGTGAGTGTTTGATTGGCTCAAACGTTCCGTCCATCATCCCCTTTGTATCGCTTTGGTCGCCCTAAGTTGGCGGGGGTATGCCCAGACGTGGGTCTCTTGCTCACTTTGCCACTGGATTCAAGCAAGCCTGGCTGATGACGGCTGAAATGCCAGAAACCGGTCCTAGGATGCTTGTTTCCGGTCAAGGGAAGACATGGCTTGGCAGTTCGGGCTGGACTGTTCCCATGAGGCACAGGGTCAGACTGATTTGCATATGGCCATGTCTGAACTGGGGTGGTGGAGTGAGCTAAAGAATGATGATGGATTAAACCCAGATCAGTTGACTGGGGGTGAGTGTTTGATTGGCTCAAACGTTCCGTCCATCATCCCCTTTTGTATCGCTTTGGTCGCCCTAAGTTGGCGGGGGTATGCCCAGACGTGGGTCCCTTGCTCACTTTGCCACTGGATTCAAGCAAGCCTGGCTGATGACGGCTGAAATGCCAGAAACCGGTCCTAGGATGCTTGTTTCCGGTCCAGGGAAGACATGGCTTGGCAGTTCGGGCTGGACTGTTCCCATGAGGCACAGGGTCAGACTGATTTGCATATGGCCATGTCTGAACTGGGGTGGTGGAGTGAGCTAAAGAATGATGATGGATTAAACCCAGATCAGTTGACTGGGGAGAGTGTTTGATTGGCTCAAACGTTCCGTCCATCATCCCTTTTGTATCGCTTTGGTCGCCCTAAGTTGGCGGGGGTATGCCCAGACGTGGGTCTCTTGCTCACTTTGCCACTGGATTCAAGCAAGTCTGGCTGATGACGGCTGAAATGCCAGAAACCGGTCCTAGGATGCTTGTTTCCGGTCCAGGGAAGACATGGCTTGGCAGTTCGGGCTGGACTGTTCCCATGAGGCACAGGGTCAGACTGATTTGCATATGGCCATGTCTGAACTGGGGTGGTGGAGTGAGCTAAAGAATGATGATGGATTAAACCCAGATCAGTTGACTGGGGGTGAGTGTTTGATTGGCTCAAACGTTCCGTCCATCATCCCCTTTTGTATCGCTTTGGTCGCCCTAAGTTGGCGGGGGTATGCCCAGACGTGGGTCCCTTGCTCACTTTGCCACTGGATTCAAGCAAGCCTGGCTGATGACGGCTGAAATGCCAGAAACCGGTCCTAGGATGCTTGTTTCCGGTCCAGGGAAGACATGGCTTGGCAGTTCGGGCTGGACTGTTCCCATGAGGCACAGGGTCAGACTAATTTGCATATGGCCATGTCTGAACTGGGGTGGTGGAGTGAGCTAAAGAATGATGATGGATTAAACCCAGATCAGTTGACTGGGGGTGAGTGTTTGATTGGCTCAAACGTTCCGTCCATCATCCCCTTTTGTATCGATAAACTTTCTAAAAGTGGCATTTTCAGAACAGTAATGACAACTCCAACTTTACTGTCAAAGAGGATTTATCATTACCATTCCATAGGTACTAAACATGACAACTCTACCTTCTCCCATTTAGGAATTTCAGCTTATTGAATGTAAAATGACTTTGGGATTTTTTACTACCAGAGCATGTAAAACTTAAAAGCATATGTTCTACCTTTTGATTTCACAGCACCCTGACCTATGGGCTTCCTAGGGCCTACCTTAGGGGTGACTTATATGTAATAAAAGGGGAGTGAAATGCTTGGCAAGAGGTTTTAAATGCCAAGTTGACATAGCAGTGTAAACTGCACACACAGTCTCTGCAGTGGCAGGCCTGAGACATGTTTAAGGGCTAATTGAGTGGGTGGCACAAGCAGTGCTACATTCCCACAAGAAGCATTTAATTTACAGGCCCTGGGCACATGTAGTGCACTGTACTAGGAGCTTACAGGTAAATTAAATGCGCCACTTGTGGATATGTCAATCAAACCATGTTTAGGGGAGAGAGCACATGCACATTAGCACTGGGTAACAGTGGTTAAGTGCTCAGAGTCCTAAAACTGTCAAAAAGGTGGTCGGAAAAAGAGGAGTAGGAAGGCAAAAAGTTTGGGGTGACCCTTCAGAGACAGTCATTTTCCAGCACAACCACCCTCTAGATAATAGCCAGGGCAGACTGATCAATACCTTGATGGAATTCCCCGCTTAGGGTGATAGAACATGGACAATTGCTGACTACTGCAGGGGTACTTGCCAGTTCTATGTCTCTCTGTCCTCTGTCTATACTCTCTGGGGCCACTGAACTAACCCATGGGGAATCTTTATTCATACCTGTGTACCCAATCAGTGCAGCACCTAACTATAACTTCCTCACAGATGCATCCCAGTAGGAAGACAGTACCACCATGGGCAACAAATTGATGTGGCCCATTCCGCCCCTTGGGTCTGATTTCTGTTCCCAACCCAAGGAAAACTCTGACCAAAAGGACAGCAGCCAACAGAGGCCACTCACAGCTGTCAGTGTCAAGAACCAGGCCTCAGCCAATCCAGGGGTCTCTGTCCTCTGTGGCTTCTCAGGGTGGGGGGCAGTAGCATCAGGTGTCTTGCACCCATTTTCCACTCCATCTCCCACCAATTTAGGGGTGGTATCCTGAAACTGCACCTTCAAACCAGGGTATGTATCCTTATGCTTAACAGGAGTCAGGAGTGAGCCCTCACTCACCCTTCTCTTCCATCTTGGCTTCTGTACCCTCCATTCGGGAGTGGTACCCCCAGAAAACAAAACTGTCAGGGAGCCTGTGGCAGCTGCCCCTTCTAGTTCTCCTGACACCGGGGGCAACTCACTCCTAGGCCTGTGAGGTAAACTCCGCCCAGCGGACGAAGTTCACAGAATGGTTGCTACTCCGGGCTCTGCTTGGAGCATGAAGTTTAGCAGAACTCCGCCTGCGCTGCGTACCAGAGTTTACCGGTGCTCAGTGCCCTCATGCACAATTACAAACAATGAGTACACTTATACCTAAATCCCTTCTATACACGTGGCTGTGTCCTATCCACCCTTGAGGCACCCTCGGCCTCTGCTCGCTGTCTCTCCAGCAGTGCTTTGTGCTCAGCGCCGCCTTGCATAGGGTTTTTTTTTCAGGTTCCTTGCTCCGGATTCATGTTTTTCCTTTCCCCCTTTTTCTGCTTCTGAGTCCTGTCACTTAGATTCTGTCTCTACCCTCCATTTAAACCAGGCAGTCTCCTCCCATCGCTGGCATTCCCCCCCTGCTGGTTCACCTGCTGAATTATTCAATGTACTTGGTGGCTTTATGGAGGCTCCGCATGTCCGGGGTTGATCTCCATTTTTGAGACGAGAGAAGCAGCTTTGACAGGCGTGAGGGGGGACATGCCTGAGACAAAACAGATACACCCCAAAACCCTGAAAGGTAAGAGGTCTTTGTTTGTTTTGGCGGAGGGGTGCTGCTTCATTGCATCATGTAACTCATCTGTGGGGAGGATTTATCCAATCTGCGCACTATACAAGAGACGGGAAACAAGTGTTGAGCACTCGCCCCCCCCTCTTGTTTTGCTGGCTGCATTAGGAGGGTTTAGAGACCAGAACACTAATGTTACAATGATGTGCCTCCTTTGCAGCAAGGCACTCCTCTCCTTTGTAGACCTAACAAAATACAGGTCAATTCAGGCCTTGATTTCTAGTGACTGCGTAAAAAGTCTGTACTGAGATTGCAACTATTATTTTTCAGTGATCTAGAGGGAAAGCACGTATATTCATTCCCATGTCAGATGTGGGCAGCCTATTGGGGGTTGGATTTGTAATGAGCAGAGGAAACTTAAGTACTAGTAGGTTTGCTGAATATTGCCATTGTGGCACGCTTAACAACCTTGCCTTTCGTTGGAGCAGTTTGCACCAAACGTAGTGACACTATTTTTGAGCGCACCAAAATTGGTACAAATTGTTCAAATGGCTCAAAAATTATGAGGGTTGTCCCAAACGCGTCACTTTTGCAAATTACATGGTTAACTGCCCATAACTTTGAAAGTGCTGAATATGTAAGGCATGGCAATGTTTGAGGGCTATTCTGAACTATGTCGTGAGACACCACAATGCTCATCTGATGCAGCTTACAGCTCGGTTGGCTCTCCTTGACGGAATTCTGGTCACTGACTCCTGTCCCATTCACATATCCATTCTTCAGCTGCCTTGGGCTGGGTGCACCCTCTTTGGGACAGGCAGAGTCGGGAGCCCGTCAGTGGATGTAAGGCTGGATCTGCAGTTGGTGTGTTCCTGGGGAGTTGAACAGTTTTTATCAGCACCCCGGAAATCTCCGTATGCTCATGGCAGGGAGAGTCCCGTCTCTCACCTTCCCCTGCGACGTTTTCACCATTGGCCCACTTGTCTCCAGCACAGACCAGAGGCACAAGGTTCTGGCAGAACGAGTCTGCATCTCACCTGGTGAAAAGAATTCATATTCCTGCCTCAAAGCAGCAGTTGCTGTGATCAGGCGACATTGCGGCTGAGTCCTCTTAACTTCGTGGGGTGGCAGAACTCCGCAGAGTCTACCAAAGTTTTTATGTGACTCAGCGGAATTCCATGTAGTACAACACCGCAAGCTCCGCCCACCCATACTCATTCCCCAGAATACAGTCAATGGGCATCTGAAGACTAACTATGACGCTCCTCTGGGTCACTACCCTACCGCACTCTAGGGACACCATGGCCATAGGGCGGATAAAGCCCTGCCCCTGTGCCTGAGTCATCCTACACACCTGGTGTACTGCTTTGAGAAGGCTAGTCTTTCCACAACCATGGTCTGGCTAGCCCCGGTATCCCTCTGAGCAGTGACTGGCACCCCCATTCACTTTCACCTGGTGGAAGTGATGACTCCCACCCTCAGGGATCACGAGCTCACCCTCTGAGTCTATCTCCCAGCTGAGGTTAATCAGGGCATGGTCTATGACCTGCCCATGGGGACTACTTACTGGTAAGTCCATATTGGCCACTCCTGTAATGTTGCCACCAATGGGTGGTTTCTTTGGACAGACAGAGTTCCCCTGCTTTTGTCCTAACTGGGAACAATCAAATCAGCGGGGTTAGAAATGGGGCACCCTAGGCCACTGCCCACCAGAACCTCCCTGCTTCTTATCAGAAAGGACATTGGAACCCTTTCCTTCCCCCTTAACCTGAGAATTGTTTGGGTCTCATTTCACCTCCCTCTCACTCTTTCATATGGCTTATACTTTCCCAAGTAACACTGTGCATTTGTTGTACAACATAAATGTCAGAACTGTGCAAGACTGATTCTAAGCACACCATCAGGATATATTGGCCTATGTCCTGCTAGCTCACAGTGCATCATCTGTACCCCTAACCGTACAAGGTAACAAATGGATTGTGCAACCTCAGAACATGACAACCCTGACTCACCAAGGAAATCGTGGTAACAGATCTAGAACCCTTTTGCTTGGTTACTCATGCATAACCAAAGAGATACACAAGAAATACACAGCATACAGTTTAAATATTTATTAAAGCATTATGATTTTTGAATAAAATGTGTGCACTGCAATGATCAATAGAAGGAACAGAATAATGTGATCAGCATCACTAAAATGGTGAAAAAGATAAACAGTTCAACAATTTTGCTGATTGCAGAGAATATATGCTTGCATACAAGTACTGTAATATATTTTACTCCTACCTAGCGCTTCCTAACCTAGTGTGTCTAGGGTGAGTGAATCTGTCAAATCCCTGTAGCGTGATCTAACTCCCCATTACCTGTGGGTAAGTGTCATCCGGCTGCCTGTCCTGGTGGAGTGCTGGGCAGCATATCTGGCATGAAGTAAACAGGAATCAGCTGGACTGGAATTCTGTCATTGGAGGTGACCTCTCATGGCCAGTTAATTGCCCCTCTGTCAAAACAAAGGATTGATGTTGTTTATATAATAAACATCATCTATGTTGCCATGCCGAATCCTCAGTCAGGCAACTATTGTTTATTCTATTGAGATAGCTCTGTTTCTGAATAGCCAATAACAAATATCAACATTTTGTATAATCAACTTATCCTTTTTGCAGAATGTTCAAGGCATTTGATAATGTGCCTTTGAAACAGAAATGTAAGCAAAGCTCAGGTCAGAGAATATTATCCTGCACAGGCATGCAAACAAATGTGTGTCAAATGTCATTGTGTTTAAGGAAAAAAGGCAACTTAAAAACATGGGCATGTGAAATGGTGTATCTACCTTGGCCTAAAATGTGACATGACACCCACTCCTTGGATGTGAGACAACTAAAAAGCTTCCTAAAAACAATGCTAACAGTATAGGTAAAGGCATAAATCCTTAAAATCATAACAGGCATTGTGCATTTTTTTAAATAAAAGCATTCAGAAAGCCAAATTTAAAAATGTAAAAGCAAATTTAAAATGCAAGTTCAAAAGCGGTGCAATTAAAAAATAAAATTAGGATGTTAAAAGCATGGCCGAATTAAAAGTTCCCACAACTCAAAACTGCCAGATTGTTTATGTGTTCTGAGTAGTAGACAAAACATTGCTGTTCCCAGCAACCAGCAGACGGTGTACCCAGAGGCACCCAGCTCATCAGGTCCATAGAGCAAACATGTTCCAGTCAATACCCCTCAGCTTTCACAAAGGGAGGAACAGCCAGTGCTGAGTCCACAGGAGACAAGCCAGGATCCAGAACACCAGGAGTGGAAGCATTCCATGAATGCTTATAGTATACATTTAAAAGCAAATGCAAAGGACTTTAAGGGACCCACCAGTAGGTCTATGTCCGGATATTAAACGAGTTATGTTCCCAAGCATACGTCCAGGGTACACTCGAAAGTGCACAGCAGACAGTGGAAAACAGACTGCACACAGTGTAGCCAGACAGGCCGAAAGAACAAGAACTAGTGGTCATTCAGTTGCTGAAGTAAGGGTGTGCCAAAGAACTGTATCATGCGTTTACGACATAGGAGCACATGTGGTAGTGCTATCCCCATTTGGCCTCATGATGGGACTTCCATTGCTGATCAGAAAAAATAAAAGCACAGTCCTAGCAATTTGGAACAGGACAAGCAATAAGTCCCCAAAAATGCTTCCAAGCATGGAGTGTATGAATGATGGAATAACTCTGAAGACCGTCTGGAAGGTGCTAACCAACCCAGAGCCAATTGCTTTAAAAAAGTGTGCTACCCTGCAGTTCTGGACTTGTTAAAAATGTGGTGCAGTAGCTCCCTAAAATGGTTTGGGAAATTAGTGCAGAGCAGCCACTGTAGCTCAGAAGAGGACCTTGCTATTTGAAGATCAAATGTCTCCTTTACAGATGTTAAGGCCACATCCATCTGAAACAATATGGGTTTCAGTCTGCTTAAAGCATCAAAGTGTACATTTGAAAGCATTATCGAAGGCCAAAGCGTTGCATCCCTAACTGTATGGGCAGATGGAACAGGTCACAATCGCAGAGACCATTATCAGATAAACAATTTCCTGTCTCATCCCACAGCAACCTTGATCATTCAGCATCAAATAACTCCCATTAAAGAGTAATCTGAAAGCTAGATGGATCACAGCAGCCAGAGAACACTTCAGACAACACAAGTTTACCTTAGCTGCATTAGATGCACCATGAAGGGACACTTCCCAGCAAACTAAGGAATGCCTCAAGATACTCTTGCAGTCAGTCTGATAAGAAAAACCCCAGTCTCACCAGTTCTACATTGGAATTTGAAAGGTAAGATCCATGACTCTTGTACATACCCTTCTCCTAATGCTTCAAATCTGCCACTAGATGGTATTGTAATCAGTATTGGAAGTGAAATGTCGAAATTGGCAATGAAATAAACCTGTGGTATTTCTGCAACAGTGAATAGTAGTTTTTCTAACTTCTCTATATGCAAAATGGTTCATGTTGTGTCCTTTTTTTGCCATGATGTTCTGATGTTTAGTGAGATTGTATGGTAAAAGCAAACTAGTGGTATTAAGGTGTTTCCATGGAACACGACCAGCATGAAGTCTCAACATTTTAGCGCTAAGCTGCAGCTGCACATGTTGTAAAGAAGACATGTCACTCTGTATGATGTCGATTGCAGATGACACAATGTTACCCAGCAAGTAAATCCTAGTGGATAGAGTAGTAATACCATTATCTACTACTGCCAGAGCCCTGTCTAAATTTGCCCTGTCAATTTTGCGCAGTCTCTCAGCCGGTCCCTACTGTGAAAATTTCCACACTTCATCATATATTGCATACAGGACAGAAAGCGCTTTTGAAATGGTCTTCGAGGACCTAACAAAAAGTCCTGTAATCTCATGTCATCAGAAAGAAGGGACAAGTGTTGTTTCACCTGAGACAGCGTGGATTGTTTAAGCCAATCAAGGCAAAGCTTCCGAACGCTGTAAGTTGTTACCACCCCAAATGTGTTGTGTCTGCACATAATGTGGTTCAGGCCTATTGATCCTAAAGCCTTTGGTGTTATCAAGAACACGTGCCTGACATCCTTTAGTTTCTAACAGCGACACTAACCATCCCTCGTGATTGGTACTCAAAGAATTGTATGTTCTGTTGCAAACCATGTTGTCTAATGTTTTGTCGGGAAATTTGTGAATTGTTGCCAGTTCGTAATCATGCAAATGTGGAAATGTTTGGTGCGTTTAAATCTTTTATCTTGGCCAGGCCAAGACAGGATTTGTCTGCACAGTTTTGCTCAGGAAAATCATTTGGTTTGGAATAAGGGATGCTCTAAATAAAGCCTTGTTTCCCTGAACCTGCCAATCTTTCGTCCCCCAAATGGATTTCAAATCAACATTGTCTTTCCAAAAGTCAAACCCTTGTAGAGAAAGGTGGGACATGAAAGATGCAGAAAAAATCAATGTTGTGCCCGTGAGCATAGTTTTCTTAGCCCATGAGGATGTGAATTTATAATATTAAGACTCTTAGGCCTTACTTGACTCAGATAAAGGAGGTCAGAGCATGGAGCCTGACTTCAAACCCCAACTTGCATTGCGGCAGGAAGCTGCCGTGACTGCTTTCCATGCCCGGAGGCGCCCATATCTTGCTGTGGGGGACCCGCTGCGCGGGACGTGCCTGTGCGTGTGCCCGGACCAAGATCGGGTCCGTCTCTGCCCATCATCGCCTGGAAGAGGCTGGGCTGGGCCCCTTCCCATGGAATTTTGGGCAAAATGTGACTCTATGCTCACGGTGAGTGATATTTTATATCTGTATCATGGGAAAGCGCAAATTACGAATGGGAAAAGCTAAAGACTCGGGCCCAACCTCTTCTACGCATTTCTTACCTAACACTTCGTTGGGTGCTTTTTTAAATCAGACAATGAATGTGTTCTCAACGGAGATGCACTTGGCGGAGAGATGTTTATCGCTGGACATGGGGGGAAACTTAAGTTTTGTTACAACACGGTTGAGTTTGATTGAACAGGGAACTAAAAGCTCATCCCCGGACCGGGTGGGGGCAAAATGTTACATTAAATGAGAGCGGTACTGAGGAGGAGAGGGAGAGGGATGAGAGTTTGAGTCCAGTTATGGTGGTAACAGCTCCCTTTGATGAATGTTATTCTGAACGAGCCAGCACCAAAAATTATAAATAAGGGGAAGCCTAGTTCTATTTTAACCCCTCGTAAGAAACCTGGTCCCAAATCCAAACCCAAATTTAACACACAAATATCCAAGATGAAGGATTCTCATCTCATGGTCTACCTTGATAGTATAAATGTAACCCTCAATAAACTTAAGACAACACAGGATGGCCTTTTGGAATTATTCAAAAACATACTAGCAGATCTTATGGCCCCTTTCTTGGAAAGGATATCTGCTTTAGAGACAACCTTAAAGCCATTAGTGGATCTGGCCAAGTCACACTCAGAGTCAGTAATGGAGTTCCTCATCGACACAAAACTTAAATTCAATCCTTCAAACCTCTATTAATTTATCAGGACACCTACCAGGGGTGGTTACCCCCCTTGTAATGACAGGCCTCTACAAAGGCCATACGCAAGAGCGGAGTTCAATCTCTAAGACTCAGAGGGTACAGTCTCAGGCCATTTCAAATCAACCAAAACTCCCAAATATCCAGCCCTGTGAGAAATGTCCTGCAGATCGCGGATTCTATCCATCCTTTCCATCCCAACAGTCTCTAAATCTTCCTCTGGCCTGTTGTCCTTATACAGCAATACTAGTTGGAGTACTACCAACATCATTAAATAAGAAAGAGAATTTTAGGGATATAAAGAATAAGATCACTCATTAGTTTATAAGAAATTCTGCTTTCTCCCTAAACGAATATGATGACACTCTCATGCTGAGAAGAGTAGGTTGGGTCGGCCAGTCAAGAAAAACATTAGAAGGGGATTGCATAGTTGTCTCTTGTAGGACCCCCGATTTGGTGTGTTGACTGATTAAAACTGGTAGCAGGTCGGGCCAAATGACCTCCCCATCCCTTGCTCTATTGTTCTTTTGGGCTTTTATAATAGCCCAAATTTTTCCCGACCGAATAACAATCAGGGTCCTATTACTTCTAATATTAATTCTTTTGAGAACTACACAAGATGGGGTGATAGCATTATGCAAACACATAATAGGTTTCTATCCCTTGCCTCTTTGCATGAAAATGACTTACTTGTTAACAATTCTGCCCAGTGTAAGACCTTCTGGAGGAGAAGTCCATTGATATTTTTTTAGTCTAGTAACTTTCCCTTGCTTGCTGACGCCTTCGACACTTAGGTGGAGAATCAGGATCGGCGAGCAGTCATTCACGATATGGAGGCATCCTATGGATGCCACAACGACCATGGAAATCCTTTGGTGAAGAACTTAACTCAAAGGAAGGAAGACAGTTGTAAGATTGTCTCCACTGTTTTTGCAGGGCCACAACACTTGGAATTGACATTGTTTGCCCTGATAAATTAGAACCCCAAAAATGTAAATCTCCGCCTGTGATGCAAACAAAGGATATAATAGTACACCTTTATACCAGAATTAAGGACCATGATAATCTTTCCTTTATGTCTTGGAAAATTATGCAATCCTGATTGGTTATCTTTTATTAATTCTTATGATATAATCTGTTGCCAGGAGACATGGTTATTCGATAATGGATTAATAGACAGGTTTAGATCTTTTCGTTCGCCAGCTATTCCCTCAAATGCAGGTAGGGGAGGGGAGGTTTAGTTACTTTGATATCAACTAAAATTAGGAATTTATCTGTCTCTTTGTTGTTACATAATCCTTATTATCAGATTTTAAAACTTGTGCTCCCAAACGAGTTTAAATGTATTTTTAGTAAATTTCTATTTAATTTTTTTACCTCACATCTGGCGAATATTGCTGAGGATTTGGGAGTAGCAAACACTTGTTTCTTTAAGGAGGAGACAAGAGAGACCACTCTTGTATGGGTTGGGGATTTTAACGCCTCTAAATGCATCTACAGTAGGTCTCAGATGTGTGTTATTACATATGGGCTGGGTGATAATGTGGAACATTTCTCGCATTCCTTCTATGAGGAAGCCTTAACAAAAATTGTATTGTCTAACAAACTTTCTTTTATATCTGATCTATGGGATGGTCTGAACTCAAATGCCATGACCTTCATCGGTAGGGGTAAGGGGAGTGCTATTGACCATATATTAATCTATGAAATTTTGACTAAATCTGTTAGCAATTTTGATGTCCTTGACTCTCCTTTCAGTGACCATTACCCGGTTATTGAATTTCTTGGGATCTTGCCAAGTATTCAATGCCCTTTCTCATAGATATTACCCATAACTTTTGCCCTAAAGCAAGGGATGCGTGAAAACTGGTGTACTGTAGACCCCGTTAAAATCGATGCAGATTTGTTTAGGATTAGTTCAGAGGAATTTAGGAAGTGCTTAGCTGAAAATGGGGAATCTTTTAGTGTGAGGGAAATTTTAAATAAAATGTGTACCTCTATTCCTGATATTTTAACAGCAGTAAATCCTCAGCCAGAGCGTTTGGTTTCTTCTTGGTTTGATTAAGACTGCACAAAAGCATAAAAATCCTGAAACAAGCCACTAATCGAGATATAATTTCTGTCAGAGCAGCAAGACAGAATTATAGTATTACTTTAAATAAAAGGAAAAGTGAGATAAGGGCAGAAGCATGGAAAGATATTGAAAGAGCAATTGTGCTCAAAGATAATACAGCTTTTTGCAAAGTAATAAACCGCCCCTTTTTTTACAGGAGTAAACTAATTCAGGGACTGATATTCTTATTTTAGAACAGGATTAGATTTCTCATTTCTCTAAGATTTTTACCTGGGAAGGGAGGACTGAAACTCTTCTTGATAGAAGAGATTTTATCTGTAATTTTGATGATCTGGTCAAATTTTAGTAAAACGATAACTGTGGAGGAAGTGAGAAAAACCATATGTAGCTCAGCCTCAGGCAAGGCGGATGGCCCTGATGGGGTCCCAGTAGAATTCTTTAAGTATAACCTTGATTTATGGGCACCTTCAATTACCAATGTTTTTAGAGCCATAGTCATTACAGGTCCACCAGACTCCTGGTTGAAATATGTGGCTATACACATATATAAAATAGGTAACAAGAATGACCCATCAAATTATCGGCTGATCTCCCTATTGATTGCTCTGCAAAAACCTTTGGTAGGGTGAATTTAGGGAGGTTGGAAGACTGAGCGAGAGATGGAGCCTTTTCTCAGAGGCCCAATATGGGTTTCGTCAGGGTATGGGCACTACCAAACAGGCCCTAAATCTGTTTCTTATACTGGGCAAATATGTTCAGGCCAGGGGAGGGGCCATGCATACGGCCTTTATGGACTTCTCCTCGCCATTTGACCTAGTGGATAAAGAAAATGTATGGGAGATTATGGAGCAAGCGGGTGTCGATCCCCCTTATTATTTACTTTGAAAATGTTGCATCACAATACCACAATGAGGGTTTGATATACCCAGGTGGGTGACCTGACGACTCCAATTGGCCCCGTTTTTATTTCTATTTTATACTAAGGCACTGGATGCATTCTTAAGGACACTAACCCCCGACATAATTGAAATTGGTGAGCGAACCGCCCCTGTTTTGCTTTACGCGGACAATGTGGTGCTGTTATCTCGCACTGCAAATGGTTTGCAAACTCTACTGGATGGCTTTTATTCTTTCATGGTGGATTTGAAACTCAAGGTTAATTAAAAAAAATCATATGTCTTTACTAGGGGTCCCAAAAAAAAACGTTCTTGGAAATTCACAGTGGGAGGTATACCCATTATAAAGAGCCCAACTTTTAGCTATTTGGGCATTTTATTTTCTGCAAATTTGGGTTGGGACAGACTGCTGACTCTAAGATGTCAGCAACTGGAAGCATCGTGTGATGCAATTTTTAGGTTTGCAAGCAAGTTGGGTAGCCAACCTCCTAGGGAACTAGTGATGCCCTACAGAAGTAAGTACCAGTCTATGGCTGCTTATGGAGCGGGGCATGGGGGTTTGGCTCTGTGAAGGGCTTAAGATCAGTTGAAAATAAGTTTCTGGCCAGACTTTTAGGTCTCCTGAAATACACATCACTTATCATAAGCCATAATGAGGCTGACCTAGAGTTTTTAGAGGACTTGCTAGGATTGGCACAAATTCTGTTAAGGGTTAAATTATGGTCTGTACCAGAGTTAAAGTTTACGAGGGATATTGTGGAAGACTGCCTTAAATCTAATAATGTACAATCAATCCTGTGGCTCAACTATGCTAAGAAGTCCCTACAAGATCTTGGGTTGATTACTCTATGGGCAAATAGAATCAACATGAATTCCTGTTTTAAAGCGCAGGTTAAGTTACAATATTTTGAATTATGAAATACTTTAATTAACATGGTAATGGTCCAGCATTACACTTTGATTGCTACAAGGAATGGTTTGGAACTCTACCTTTCTAGATTAAAACCCAGCAGCATAGATTTTTTCTTTTATGGCTGTGACTAAATATGATTTATTTCCTAGGGGTCTCTCCAGTTATGGGTTCCTGGTTTCCCTCATTGCCTAGCTGTGCAAGTGATGGGCTACCTTGCCAATCCACTAGTCATTTTATTTTAATTTGCCCTCTTTATGACTCTTATCACTCACGTTACTTATGTCCTGCGCTTAAAGGAAATTCATTTAAATCATATAAGGATGGTTTCATTTTTTCGACAGCATCTTGATTCACCAGTGAGTTGCATAGCAGTTTAAATTTTATCATACAGGCCGCCTTGAGGTTAAGAAAAATATATATTTCTTGATTTTCTTTTTAATGATTGATAACCAATTTTTATATTAGATTTCTGAATAACCAATTATGTATATAATTAATTGTCATGGAAACGAATTATTGATTAGTGAGGATAGTTTTTTTTTAAATATTTGCAAATTGTTATATGATGGTCTTTTGTAAATGTGCTTTTATGAGTTTTATACAAAATTGAATAAAGATGATATGATGATGAATATTAAGACTCTGGGTTAGCTGATTATAACCAGGAAAATATGTAAACTTCTGTGCAAATGCTTTTGAGCTACCCATGGTGTTGTAGGGCAGTGTTCCTATTGTGTGTAATTAAATACTGCACGTGCAGTATACTTGCTTTATGCAGTAAATGATAACCATAATGTTGAAAACAGAACATTTCATCATAATTGGAACTACCATCATACATTTCTTCAGTATTAAAAACAGTAGAATGCTGAAGATTATCTAGCACTTCATGCACTATATCAAAATCCCAATCATCAGATACAGTACTAAAAGTGATAATATCATTCAAAGAAATTTTGAATACATATGGAATCTGAATTTTTTCTATGGGTCCAAATATATCATTTGATATCTTATGCCAAACAATTCCATCAGGAACCGAAACAGCGGAAATGTTCACCAAAGAATGGTCTCTTTGTACTTTGTATGATGAAGACTGGGGTGTTAAAACCAAATCTACCAGTTCCACCGCAAAGCATTCTGGGAGATGGTGTCCGTTCAGAAGCAAGAAAAAGACTGTCACAAAACCAATGCAAAGGAAGAGGGATAGTAACAAAATTGTAATCCATATGTATATCTATGGAGGGATAAAGTATATCTTGTTCAGTCAAATGTAGAGTTCTCGCAGTCTTCTGTGGGCCGGTAGTGGTGGTGGGGCAGATGAATCCAAATCAAAGTCATCAAAGTCGACAAAGTAGCCAGAGGCTGTTCGATCTATTTTAGGCAGCCTTGGAGGCTTTGTAGAACTGGAAGTTGACTCGGATGGTGGTACGTTGCGGTAGATGCCATCTTTGTCTGTTTGCATAATTTAAATCTGTGTTTCTGTGCATGAGGTTTGTAAGCAGTTTGTTGATGTGACAGTAAGAAATCTGTGTTTGCTCTCCTTTGCCAGGGGAGAAGAAGTTGCATTGCTGGTCAAAGCTGCCATCGGGACTTCCTGTAGGTTAATGAGAGGAGACAGGTTATTACCTAGGAGCCCTCTTGGCCTACTGTGTAGAACCAGCCGCATAATGTGGTTTGATCTCTTGTTTTTGCAACCATCAGTGGGCGGTAAAAGTACAGTTCTGGTATCTTCAACTGCCAGGAGCGGTACAGGCGCTCTGTAGGGTGGCCTGAATTCCTTCTTGTCCACTATCTTCTCCCAAACTAGATCGCCAATCTTTGGAATCCAATCAGGGGTTGCTAGTACTTCCTTCACTTCACCAGTGGCAATACTAGATGTTACTCTGAGCTCCTCAAAAGTTGTTCAGTTCCTGTTAAACATCCAAATGTGCATTGATGTCAAAAGGTGTTTCAGCCTCCACACTGCTGGGACTGTCGAGGCCTGGAACCTACATCTTAACCCCGAACAGGATTTCATATGCAGTCCGACCACCCAGGGATATTCTAGGCAGATTATTGAGGACTCTCTGGACCCCATATAGGCTATGAACCCAACTATGACCTGGACCTAATACCCTAGCTGTTAAAGACTTCTTTATGTCCCAGTTCTTCCTTTCCACTACCATGTTTCCCTCGGGATGGCAGAGGAAGTGCCGCACAGTCGCACCCAATTTTCCCATGTTGTTTCTGTAAGCCCTGTAGGCAAACGCCGGACCCTGGTCCGAATGGAATGTGGTTACTGCGTATGTCCCAATGAAGAATTGCAAGTCTTTTATAACAGTTTGGATGTCAGCTGATCGCTGTGGCCAAACCAATAGGAATCAAGAGCAGGAATCCACTGCTACCAAGATGTATTTGTAAGCCCCATCTGATCGTAAAGGGTCACAGAGGTCCAGATAAACACAAGCCAGGGGTTTGTCTGAGATCAATAGAGGTGCCTGTGGTGGACATGCTAGTGTCTCATTTAAGGACAAAGTTCATGGTCTGTTTGTATAAACCTGGCCACGAATAGCATTACTGCAATAATTAAATTGGAGCAACCACCCCTTTCTGAGCATATGCTAGGCCCTTGTGCTGCTAGGACCTAACCTGCTATCTGAATTAGGTATTACTCGATCACCCTCTCCAGGAATCTGAACATATGTAATGTTTTGCGCACTTAACTGGTAGGAGTTTTTTGTTGGAAAGCCTTTCTTTTGGCAAGTGGGTGCTATCACGTGCGGCGCTGATAGCTGTCATGATGTCTCCATCTATCCTTATGTTAAAACGAGTAATTGCAGTGACTGCAGCAGTTTGAACTGTCTCTTTTGCAGCTTCATCAGCCATGGAATTCCCTACAATGTGTATTCCTACATCCTAATGTCTCAGTGTGTGTGTTACAAGACTCAGTGGCAAACACTCTTTGAGTTACACCACCTGTCCCCAAAGCAGCTTGTGCTTTATGATGTATACTTTGGAATATCTGAATCCATTCTGGCTCACTAGTGTAAGTACTCATTGTAAGACTGGGCACAATAATATGAATTACACACTATAAGTGTGGTGAATTCGGGATCAGTATTCTCTAGTACCAGAATTTGAGCTTTAAGTTCAGGTAGCTACGCTGTGCAATCACCTAGTGGCTGCTAGTGGGTTTTGTGAGGGCGGAATTCTCCATCCTCCATTTTACCCTTCACAGCAGTGCACGCTGCAGAGTATTGGTGCTTTGTACCTACAACAAGCTGTGCAGAATCATAAGTACAGATGATGTAATAATACTGATCTAGAAGCATGATTTCATTAAGCAGAGGATATTCATTTTCATTTTTCAGGTATACTTGTGTTTGTAGTGTTGAGTCAAATATGGATTCTACATATGTCACTGTGAGAGAGTTGGCTCATTGTATCCATTGTGGATGTAAAGCTTCGCGTTTGGAACGCTGGCCTTTGTGACAGCCTCTAAGGCTGGGACGTGAGTCATATGCGTTCCCCTGAGCCAAAGATCTTTCTCTCACCACAGCAGTCTGTGCTGCCATCAGAATCTTTTCTGTCAGTGCAAAACACATCTCGGGATTTGTATATAAATGCAATTTATATGCAATTGGGACAGTGTCTTCTTTGGTAAATGTAACATATGTGTACCCTGATGCACCCGCATTATGGAGCACCAGGTTGGTGGTGTTTACACATGCGTGTGTGTAAGTGTTTTGAAGCTAGGATGTCGATTGTATTGAACTTAGTATTTGTGTCTGTTCAGTTGTCCAATGTGAACTTGAAAAGTCTGGACGAATCAAGTCGTAGAATGGTTCTACCTGCTCTGCGTAGTCTGGAATGTATGTTTTGCCAAAGTTAAGGAAACCCGATATTATTTGGAGTTTCTTTAATGTGTTTGGTGGATGTAGAATCTCACACTTCTCAAGGAAATGTGTTGATAGGCTTCTGCCTTCACTTGACAAATTGTATCCTAGGAACAGGACATTTAGGTGGGCTATTTTGATTTTTTTAAATTGAATTTGTAGGCCATGTGAGCAAATCCCAAAGCTATGCGACCTATTCTAGCCAAGAGAGCTGAAAGGTCATCATCCGTTAGATATATTTCATCGACATAGGACAATGCCTGGTTGTCATAATCATGCAAAAGTTCTGTAACCTGGGCTGAAAACAAACCTGGGCTGTTCTTACACCCGTGGGGCAATCAACAGAACTGCTTTTGAGAACCTAGAGCACTGAATGCGGTCAAGTACCTGCTTTCAGGAGCTATGTTCTATATTTTGCCAGAATAATTAATTGGAAATGTCTAAAGTGGTTTTGTATCTTTTTTTGCACTGTGTTGATTAGTGCTGGTCTGTGTGTATTTTGTGTAGCGAATATGCATGTAGCTGTGTTCAAGTGTCTGTAATCTAACACTTAACAGCATGAATGGTCTGGTTTCAGTACTGGAAACAAAGGATTATTCACAGGGGAGGATCAACTTTCAATTACACCTTGGTACTCAAGTTATGTGAGAATTTCTCTAACTTGTTTTGTTAGCCTCATGTTTAATGGGGTATTGTCATTCAGGTTATAGGGTTGACCTCATTGGTATGATGTGATAAGGGGAACTGTCATTCAACCACCACATGGTTTCGGTATAACGCATGAAACGCGAAGGCCCACTCCTTGGCGTATGGATGTTTAACTGCATTTGGGACGAATTTGTTTCTTTCTCGGGGCAGTCCATGACAAATTCTGGTGGCCAATCCCTTTTAGCCAAAAGAATGTCATAGTTGAATGACAAGCTCTCCCAAAAGAAAACATTTATGGTATGTGCTATATCCCCCTCCATATGGAGTTGCACTTTCTATAGTTGATGCGGGACACTCACTCTCCTATCCAGTGTTTCCACCTGAATATAGTCACTCATTGCTACTGCTGCCAAAAACTCTAAGATTCTGGTGAACTTTCATGACTTCTTCCACGCTGTCTAGCATGGTCAAAGTCCACTCCCCACTCAGCAGCAGTGTCCACAATATCCTGGGCATGCTTGACTTTGATGCCAGCTAACTTCTTCTTTTTGAGTGGAGGCTTGGACTGTTTAGGTATATCTTCCTGTTTTATACAGTCCGAAGAGTGTTGTGAGTTCTTCTTTGGTTTCATGTACTGCTCTGATCTGCCCTTTGATTGTTCACTTCTCTCTGAGCATTTTATGGATGAATCCTGCAAGGAACGAGAGGAACCTGTATTAGTATCATGATACCTATCAGGCGTTTAATATTATCATGGTTACGCAAATTGTAGCGTTTTTCAGTGGACTCCTGATGAGGAGATCTGCCCAGCAATTTAGTCTTTTTTGATTTTCTTTTCATCCCATTTCTTCTTAGAAGACTGGGGTGCCTGCTTTGGTATGCAGGCAGTATATCGAGTTGGAAATGTCCATTTACACAAATATCGAGGTGGAAATATTGTGACACAAAAATATTGACAGCAAGAATATCGTGGTCAAGAATACTTTAAGGTAAGAGATATCCTTTTTAAAAATATCGAAGTCATTAATATCGTTTGCAAAAATATAGGGGTCCATTACGATGGCGGGCGGAAACACGTCCGCCGTGCTGTCGGAGGCAAAAACCGCTAGTTACCGTCCGCCAGCAACTGCCCACACGCCCTCCAAATTAGGATGTAAAAAGTCAGCCAAATACCACCCGTGAGCCCGCGACGCCGCCCGCCATCAAAGTGCGCCCGTCTACGTAGCGGCGCGAGCTAACGAAGACACACCGTCCGACGAAATGACGGACCGCCCGGCGCACAAATTACGATGACACAACCAAACAGCCTCACCTGCAAAGAGACACCGCACGAGAAAAGGAGGCGGAAACCACATTGCTGACCACAGAAACACATACCCGGCCTACACCAACATGAATCCTGCTCTCCAGGCCATCCCAATGCTGTACCTGATGCAGCACCTAGGAGTGAACGCGCAACGACGACGCAGGTAGGCAGACACACAACAAGGGCATGCAAACACTGCACACAATGCAAAGGTGGAAAAACTGGACATGGCCCCCCCAGACACCCCTGTGGGGACAGGACACATCCACCACTGTACCCACTAATGTTCCACCAGTAGAATACAAACAACTCGCAACATCCTGGGCACCCACTACCCTGGACCAGGAGGTGACATCCCCGTCACGGCACCGCAGCGGCGATGACGCACGTACACATGCGCACAACGCAGAGGCCAACGACAGCGCCACGCATGGGCTGCACACAAACACCACAGGGCCACAACTACACACCCCACACACCAGCCCCACCCTGAAGGCACATGCCCACCTACATCAATCATGTTCCCAACCGACAACTCACAGTTGGCAACTGGATGTCACACAAGTGTCCCAAACTGGGGAGTAATGTCACGTCAAAATAGGACACACCCCTGTGTGCAAAACATGGAGAAGCACACGGCGT
Organism: Calotriton arnoldi; assembly: GCA_963921515.1. Taxonomy (NCBI): domain Eukaryota; kingdom Metazoa; phylum Chordata; class Amphibia; order Caudata; family Salamandridae; genus Calotriton; species Calotriton arnoldi. The sequence continues at coordinate 2,836,032 of CAWUFW010000426.1, read as the reverse complement.
CTGCCACATAACAGCGCAGAAAATGGACATTGTCCGCAAAAGGCACGCCAGTCCCATCTAAAAATACCTATACCATCCTGCACGCAACAACAATCCATGCAATGTACAAAAGAGAAAAACCCTGCAGCCTGAGAACAGGTGTTCCCAATTACTACGCCCACACACAAGTCTCAATGTACAGAGGAAACGAAGTGTCCCCCCCACACACGGGAGAGCAGATAGCAATGAATGGCCTTCCATTCCTACACGTAAATCACATTGCAACAAATTCTGCAGGAGAATGGAGCCATTGTACCAACAAGAAGCCAAACATAGCCATGCTGAGTAAACCTTCCACTGGCAGATAACGCCTAACATGAAAGAAAGATAATACCACAAAATACAATTATACCACTGCTCCTTGTGGCTCAAATGCAAGTAATCAGGAAAGAGTCAGACACCACTGTCCTTGACCATTCATTGGAGCATGTGGGATGAGGGCCTGTGTCCTCCTCCCAAGCCATACCCAAAGTCCTGCCGCATAACATCCATTCAAGAACTCCCAGCATCGTCCGAGGTTGCACTCAGCAGAAAGCTCAGGCAGCCGGAGCACGCCATCACATCACCCTGCAGCAAAATGGCTGGTGCACCAGTGCTTCACAGCTACCCCAGACAGATGCAGCTGTACAGTGATAGCTTGCTACAGATAGTGGGCTGTGCAAATCTGGCCATGCTGAATGTAAGTTACCGAGTAACTTACCGCATTGAAATGTTCAGCTGCGTCATCCCCGTGTTCTACTGTCGGAGGTGCCCGTACCACAGGCCTGTGGATTTATGTCTCTCCAACCCGGCATGTCCAAATGCGGACTTAGTACACCTGTTTGCACCCCTGGACGCCCACGACAGGATCTGTTCAGTGTATGGGGGCATGGCGTTTGTGGCTGCAATCGGACACACACTGCAATGGGACCAGTGTGCCTACGCACAACGTATGCTGGATTACAGTTTCATCGAATGTCATCCGACATGTCCCATCAGGCTTCTACAAGGGACAACTTACGATGAACACGTTGCAACCCACCATCCGCTTCATTGGATGTCATCCATGCATACCACCAATGCGAGGGATGCTCTGCTGGAAGGTATCGCATACCTGACAACTTGTCAAATCATGGGTCCCCAAATCAATACCCACAATTGAACATTCATGTTCAACACCGTACCTATGCTTGGCTTCCGCACGCAGTGGGCAGTTAGCTGTGCAACAACTATACCATGCAATCGGCAACAAACACCTTACCATCAGCTCCACTGCCATGACACTTGACATGTTTGGGACATGCACTCTGTTCCTCACCATATCCCATGTCCCTGCATGAACAGGGGGAGGCAGAGGTATGGGACTTGTGTACAGTAACCACATGGCCAATGCTGCACGAACAACTATGCTATAATATGTCTTCTGCGCACCTGAACACATGCTCCTGTCAGTGCACGCTTATCTGTCTGCTGTATTACGTGAGAACTGTCAGCTCACCTTCGTCTGTACTTCCGTGCCAGGACTATTGCATGGACAACAAATGCAACCCCCTACAACATGGCCCCAGTCATTGTGTCACGTTCAGTAGCCACCATATCGCAACAACATGTGAGACGCTGCTGCATGCATGTAGGCTCATGCTCTGATGTCACCTCTGACGCAGGTGTGTCGGAGTCACTATTGTAGTAATCCTGTACCACGGGACTGAGATGTATTGTGCCTATGATGTCAAGCTGTCTGGTAGGCAAAATTAATACTGTCTGTGTCAAAGACTAGAGCTCTTCAGTAATGAGCAAATGTACTGTAGCATAGCAAGGGCAGGGCATCCGTAACTCTGAAGCCTGTATTCCACAATCAACAACTAATCACATCTACCTGTACCCCCTTTTGTATGTGTAATCATGCTAAGTATATCGTCCACATGCATTTCGCTGCCAGTAGTGTCCACATCCTGCATCACAGAGGAAGTAAGTTCAAATACATGCCTTGAAGCAAATATGTGACTCTGTAGAATTATTGATCGTAGACAAGTACGAATGAGAGAGGATGAGAGTGCGTGAAGTACACGAGAGTCTTGAGATGACCATGTAGTCAAGTGTCATTGGATGTCAAAGCATATAAGTTGCTGCCACAGTGGACCCAGTGAAATACCACAGGTCGTGGGCCTTGGCCCTTTCAGAGTCTGACGTGGCCCAACAGATCATCACATCAACACTGACGGCCTGGTCACTACAAAGCACAGTCCTACATATGTGTACAATTACCTTCACAGTCTGACATCACACACATCAAGCAAATATAGGAGCCACGCAAGAAGCATGCCACAGCAATGCATGACAGAACACACACACAATATCAGTATGGGTGGGCAGGGCAGCACAGTGAGTACGAAATGCAGAAATTCACATACATGCTCAATTAAACAAGGCACAATCTTCACCTTCACACACCCTGCAGACCCACAATGGGCAATACATATCAAGTAGGACTCATCCTGAATTGCAAGGACACACCCACACACTGCACACTGTGCAACAGACAATACACACATGTGCTCACATTCACAGACCTGAACACGGATACAAACACCCACCATGCCCCTGGGTAACACATGTGTGTAGTCGACATTGCCAGAGCGCACACACACACACCAACACTACCCCAAAGTCACACCCTTCACACCACACACACCTACACCTCCCAAATCCACACATTGAAAGTAAGCCATGTGCCCAGGCTCAATGTTCATCACAAGATTCACATACACCTACGCCGCTGGCCAACCATAAAGTAAGCTCTCACATACCCGCACACCCTGCACATGCTACCTGTCATCCTGTGGCTAGACTCACACCCTGTGCTTTGCTTACACACACACATGACACGTATACATTTGCACCGAAATAACACCAAATACATGCAGACAATCCGTGTCACAGACATACGACTTCATCACACACACAAGTAGCAGAGCCTGAAAGAAGTGAAGTCCCAGCCACGTATGATACACATAGGGATGTGAGACCAGACATTGCAATTGTTGAGGTACCATACACGGCATGTGCCTCACTTAACTATGCACACACAGTAACAACTGCAATCAGCAACTACACAGACACAACCGACTACAGGAACAACAGCATCCAGTCACAGATTAAATAGACAGGTGGCAACATTGTACAACACCAGGGACAGTGGCCAGTCCGATGTGCAGAGTGGTGATACTAAAAGCTGCGTATGCATTGTGTGTGAGTGTACCCTGCCATGGCGATCAACACTGCCATGGCAGTAACAATAGCCAGCACAGCCACCACTGTGTCACAGGTAGTTGTATGAGGGTGCCTACCATTCAAACAGGATGCCAGTCCGACTCATTGCTGTCTGTGTGCTACCGGACAGTTGGAGGTCCGCCCCTGAGAGAGAAGCACAACTGTGGAAGACACACATGTGGCATGTGAAGCGGGAGGGCTGCTTGGCCCAGGTGGGTGGGTGGCACGGGTAGGTGCACCCATGCAGTGTTGAAACAGAGTGTGTGGGGAGGATCCTGGAGGGGTAGATTTCCACTGTGTTGGGTATTTGGGAAGCCTACCTGTCTGGGGATGAATGTGAACTCGTGTGGGCACAACAGGCGGGCACACGATCAATGCTGCATCAGGTGTAGACGTTGGCCCTCCCTCTGGGGACATGCTGGATACTGCTGTGCGTCTGCCAGGCCCTTGCCAAGGCACCTACATCCCCTGTCCTCCAGGTGTACCCCTACATTGTCCACCTGCACAGGCTACCCAGGGCACGGGATGGCAGTGGAGCTTGGTGGGTGGAGGTCATGGCGCCCTGCTCCTGGTCACATCTCGCAGGCAACACATTCTCAGTGTGCAGCAGGGCACAAGTCCCAAATAAGAAGTGGGGGACGCTGACGTCAGGACAGGAAGTGACATCACGAAAGGTGGCTTGCACCATCAGACTCATTGCCTCCCCTCGCTCACCCCTTAGATGCGATTGCATCAGAGAAGCCAGCGCGTAAGCAGTAGTTCCAATTTCGCCCCAGAGAGGCCAAAGAGTGAATGTGTGGCTCCATTTGCTCCAGTTATCGGGATCACGTTAATATGAGTGGGGGGACGCCGTCCACCCGCGTGGTGCCCCGACTCGAGCCCTGGTGTGCAGGCAAAGTGTCCTATTGGCTTTGCGAAATGTGTGAGTTGCATGACACTCGTTGGCGGCGGATGGTTCGGAGGCCCGTCACCCTGAGGCACATATCACACTCGATGGGTCCCTTGTCAATGGCAGCGGATGTAATGACTATGCGCTCCGGGGTGTGTCTACCTTTCGTCTGGGATGGTGTCTGCGGCCTGGCCCGCTCGGGCGGCTACAGCTTCTGTGTGTTGCATGTGGTGTAACCGGACTCCCGAGACTGCCATGTATTGTCACTGTTGTCCAGGGCTCGAGTCGGGGTACCACGCGGGTGGACGGCGTCCCCCCACTCATATTAACGTGAGCCCGATAACTGGAGCAAATGGAGCCACACATTCACTCTTTGGCCTCTCTGGGGCGAGATTGGAGCTGCTGCTCACGCGCTGGCTTCTCTGATGCAATCGCATCTAAGGGGTGAGCGAGGGAGGCAATGAGTCTGATGGTGCAAGCCACCTTTCGTGACGTCACTTCCTGTCCTGACGTCAGCGTCCCACCACCTCTTTTGTTAGGACTCGTGCCCTGCTGTTGTCGGATGTGCCACATTCCAGGGGGGTGGAGAGAGGGTCAGGAATGTCAGCCTGAGAGTGGCCCAGTTGAAGGCCCACCTTGACTGGGGGGGGCAACCATTGGACAGTCTGGTGTAGCCCACCCACACGTACATGTCGGACCTCCATGAACTATGTCACCTGCGGCAAGGTGATGTCATGGGCAATGAAGTTAATGATGAGAGCTGTCTGCCCCACGCAGAGATGCCGCACAAGCTCAACAGACCCAGCACTGAGGGCAGCAGGGGTCACATGTGCAGGTGCAGCTGTGCCTGGTGTGAAGGACACTCTATCCTTCATCCTTGTGCCGACACGTGTTGCACCAGTGGAAGTAGATGGGAGGGCGGGCACTGGCCTCCGCATGGCTGCAGAGGAGCCAGTGTCCATGTCCCCTGTGCTAGCAAACATGGATGCATGACCTCTGTCCTCAGATGACGCAGCAATTGCCGTCTCTGCCTGTGATTCATCCAGCACACGTCTGGCCCCTCCGAGGCGCATGTCACATCTGTCCCACCCAGCTCCTGTGCAGCTGCTTCTTCCGATGCCTCACCACTGTTGACCGTCCCCTGTCCCTCAGCACCCACGGGAGATGCTACATGAGGGTGAGCGAGGTGGCCTCACTCATTTGGCATCAATTAAACAGACATGTGCAAGGGAGGCAGCACAGAACATTCTCAAATCCACATGTTGCACGATACCTGTGCAACTGTATACAGCCACCACAATCAACACGTAATGGCGGGCGTACAGGAAATGAAGCCGCTAATAAGTGGCACATGTGTTGTGCACATAGCACAACACCCGGCCTGTGTCACCCTGCGGTCATAGCCACAAATCGCTGTGTGCACACCCACTGTCCTGATGGTGGCAAGGATGACCACTAAGTCATTAGGCCAGGGACATACCTGCATGGAGCAGAATGGGACACCACTCACACAGTCTGCAACATGACAGTCCACAATGGTCATGAGCCCATGTCATACACCTGTCTTTCACACGAGCACAACTACTGTTGCACAGTGTGCCGGATGTGTAAGTATCAGGAATATGAGGTGAGGCATCGCACACATATGTCCGAACGAAATCAGAGTAGGCACAGTGCCTCAAACATACATGGGAATTGCCACTCCAGCATACTACAGGCTGTTCCTGAGGCCTACGACTCGGAATGCATTGACAATGCTGAGTGCTCAAATTACATCTTGACCCTCAGGATTCGCATATGCATGCCAGATGCACCTAGCACAGAGTACACTTACAACCCACTGCATCACGCAACAAACATCACATTACCCAGATGATGGGTAGGCTGCGGACACATGCTGCCTCTCACAGCAAAAGACACCATCCCACAATACTGTCCACCTGTTTGCTGCTGATGCCCCTACAAACGTGCATCCGGCACAGGCTCTGTGACTGTCAAGAAGCAGACCAATAGTGGTGAAATGCAGCACCGTGCTAACCTGACAATACGAGGGGGCATCCCCGATTCGTCTCCGCCAGGTAGTCGCACATCCGGCAGATGACGCCACACCCTTTGTGGAATTGGCTGCACTGTCGGTCACACATACACAGAGGCATCAACTTGGATGCAATGGCACATCACAAGGCCTTGGGCTGGAGGACTTCCAACTGCAGGGATGGTACACAGGAGGGTAGAAATATCACTCATACACTTCTCATCATCACCCACATCCACCAATCACAGTGGCATGATGCTGACCCATCCTGAATGCTCAGAGATGTGTAACAGAGCCAAGAAGGTATCGGACATGGCATAATAGCATGTGTACACCACACGTGAATGCATGCTGGTGGGAGTGTGTACACAGTACCTGTCCATCCTGTCGTAGGGATTCTGCACACACACAGAGCTATGCACAGGATAATAGGACCTCGGAATATAGTGGTGAGCCAACCATAAACCTTAGCACCTAAAACCCCAACCCAACTAGCCTTAGCGTCCCATTAGCAACAATGTACCAATGATTTAGACAACCCAGAACACGGTATCTCTCTCTCTCTCAGGACTAGCAGTAGTAAGAAAACCCTTTCGTCACTCACTCATACCTGTCCACAACCAGCGTAAGGAGAGACACAGTATAGGTTAAAATGTTTAGTTCAACATACCTGCTCTAAGATACAGTACACGTGACAGTACTATCAGCATAATGCATAAGAATAATATAATCAGCATAGTTACAACTCCATAGAATACTAACGGGGAGAGCATTTCACAAAACAGTGGATAGAGGGCTGAATGACCTTACCACCCTCCCCGTGCTAATAGCTTGTTTATTATAACAATAGAAGACCTCTGGGCTTTGACAAGCGAACCCCCATACCTCAGTCTCTAGATGCAAGCACTACATCAGCAGACAATCACAGCTCTTCTCTCTGGAAAGGATTTCTTCAAGTCCCTCTCAAGAGGGAAAAACGCAATAATAAAAGCCCACCAATTTCCCCATTGCAGCTGTACATAGTGTTATGTCTAGGTGCGAGGGACTGGCCATATCAGCAAGAACCAGGGACGTGTTGTTCGACTCTTGTATCTGTTGTTCAGACTGAGCCCAAAAGGAACAGGAGAAAAGGTGAAAAACAGAAAATGCAGACAGTTGTAAAATAACTTGGCAGGAGCAGAGGGCGACAGAACAACGGCTAAGAGGAACGTGCACAAAAGTCATCATGGCAGCCAGGCCTATGCCAACGTATCCAGGCAGGCCAGGAGGCCACAAACCACAAGACACCCTCCCCTGGACAGTCCATCGGCCAAGACTAAGGACGAAGACAGAGTTCAAAACACCTTAGCAGAACAGAGGCGTCAACAGTGGAAGGAGTGGAACGCGGCAAGGGAGCAAAAAGACAGTCAGCGAGGCAGTCCACGGATAGTGAACGGCAAATCAATCCAAAAACGTGGAAGTGCAGAAATATGCTATACCGTCCAAGAGGACATCATTGGAATCGTCAAAAACGTAGACGCCATCCAGTCCAACAGGTCAAAGCTGCAGGAATGCTCCTCAGAGGACGGGGCATCCAAAAGCAATGCGGGACAGCTTGCGTGATATTCAATATAGCTTTGTTGTAGGAGATTCTGAGCAGCCGCCCAGATATCCCATTGTGCCAAAATCCCCAGTGCAGCCGCACGCGTCATGCAGCCTGCAATGGAACAGTCCCGTTCATGGGCCTCTAAGGGACCCATCAACCGAACGAAATCCAGAACAGACAACGACGTATTGGAGAGGCAATAATCCATGGCCCAGGTGAAAGGGCAGCGAATGTAAGACATCACAGGTTGCACGCAAGTGAAACACGCAAAGCGAAAAGAAAGGGTATAGGACACACTCAGTGTCACCAACGGCAGAACCCCGAAAACGGATAAAATGCGCTCACGGAGCAGCAGTAGGCGTCCGGGGTCGAGAAGGGCCCATGGGGGAGCAGCCATTGCGAAGGAAGCAAATCAACAGCAGTACACCAGCCGCCAAAGCAAGGATTAATGGAAAGCCACCAAAGACACTGGAAAAAATAGAATGAATAAACGCCGGTATCACCCCAAAAATAGTTTGAAAAGAGGACACCAGGCCGGACCCCACCACTTTAAAAAAATGCACTAGACCTTCAGTGTTAGATGCGTTAAAAATACGGTGAATTAATTCACCGAAATGTTGTGGGAGGTTAGTGTTCAAAAGGGCCTGTATTTCACTGTGGGTACTTGCCACCTGGAGAACAAATGTCTCCCGGGCGGAAGTGAGCATAACCTCCTCGTTCAATAATAGCACCTTTATTCTGCTCAGTTTATTGAAATCCGCCTCCATAGTAGGAATGGAAGGCCAAATAGAATTATCTACGATGTCGTGAGGGGGAGGAAAAAGCACATTCTTGCAGCAGACAACCCTGTGCGATACAGTAACAATATAAGGGATGCCGGCCTGCATACCACAGCAATAGTCGTTATTTAAAAGCAAATAGCTACCATTTGTAAGCAAAGTAAAGGTAGGAGAAATAGTAGGAGCAGGAATGCCCTTCAACACACAAGCCAAATTCGGAGCGGAAACGTTACAAGCTCCGTGCAATTTAATATGTTTTGTAGTAGCCAGACCCCAACACGTAGTCTGATAGATCGAAGCATTCAAAAATACTATTTGGGCTGGGATTAGGCAGGCACGGTGCAAGGCCTCGATGCCCTGCACCTGCCAAGGTTTGGAGCCCCAGATTGACTTCAAATCCACAGTTTCCGTCCAGTATTCATAACCACCCACAGCCAAGGCTTTTAAAAAGGAACTCGAATAAAGCAATTTAGTGTGGGTCAACATGAATTTCTGTGTGAAAGGGGCAGGTAATTTAAAATAATAGGACCCAGGGTTCGATCTATTAAAATCAGTGAAATAAGTAAATTTATTTCAAGAGTCCGGGAGCTACCCGATAAAGGGTTTGGGCAATGTTCCCATTGAGTGTAAGTCACAGGGCTACGTAGTGCACTCGGTTTATGGACAAAATGGTTGCCCCAATGCTGGTAACAGTATAAATCGGCATAATTCGCAGAATTCATATACAAATCCTCAGCATTAAATGAAGCATAATATTTCAAATCAGCAAACAATGCTTCAACTGCATGCACATCCCAATCATCAGAATGAATATTACTTTTACTACATCACCCATGGAAACTCGAAGGACATTCGGTACATTAATAACTTCTGTTGTTCCATGAATTTGAAAAATTTACCGCATCCCATACGATGCCATCAGCAACTGGAAAAGCTGAAATGTTCACCAATGTGTGGTCACGCTTCATGATGTGAGATGAGGAATGTGGAGCCAAAGTTCCAGCGACACTGTTCACAGCAGAGCGTTCAGGCAAATAGTGACCATTGATCAGTAGAAAAACACTGTGACAAAACCAATGGACATGAACAAAAAGATCAAGAAAAGTACCAACCAAATGTATGTCCAAGGGGGAATCAAAAATTGTCTCTAAACCAGGATACAAAAATACTGAACTTGGACGGGACAATCGACGTGGTGGAATCCGAGTCAAAGGAATAACGTGTCGGGCTCAGTGGCGTTGTTGGTAAGTGAGCCACCGATTCTGTTTCGGGATAGATATACTCGTTCTCGTCAATGCAGGGGGAAACTGGAGGTTCGAGTATACTTTCAGGCAAATCAATCATCTCAATTGTAACATCAGTGACTGTTCGGGCAGGAGGGCCTCGAACACAAGTCCGGTAAATTGCAGGACAAGAGACCGCTGGTGTAACACTATTTAGAATCGGCCAGTTGTTGTAGCTTGACATTTTCCACTGAGATGTATCTGTTCTCCTTGCGACCACGAAGCGGTGGTAAGATGACTGTACGTGTTCCCTTCAAACCCAGGACTGGAACCGGTGCACGATAAGAGGGGCCGAATTCTTTCTTGTTCTCCACTTTCTCTCGAACCAGGTCTCCAATCTTCGGAAGCCAGCCGGCAACCGGAATCTGCAGGGCAGTATCTGTGGTTGAAGGTAAATGTGCGCTTGCAAGCCCGTCCCGGGCTTCTTGTAAGTCCTGTAACATAGTAGAATGGTTATCTACATCAAACTTGGCGGGTTGCGCCGCCATGTCTAGACCATCAAGGTCAGGCACAAACATTCTTATGCCAAAGAGCATTTCGTATGGGGTCCGCCCACCCAGAGATCTTCTAGGGAGATTATTAAGTGCACGTTGTACGGTATACAAGTGGGCCAGCCAGTTCCTGCCAGTACCTATGACCCTAGCTGTCAAGGATTGCTTTAAATCACGGTTCATCCGCTCCACAATTGAATTACCCTCAGGTCTGTATGGAGACGAAAACTTCACCCGTACCCCCAGTGAACCCATTGCGTCCTTGTACGCCTTAGAGGCAAACGCTGGACCTTGGTCAGAATGGAAGGTACCGCATGCGAAGATTCCCACAAAGACACGCAAATCCCTGATGACATTTCGAGCGTCAGCACTCCGTTGTGGCCAGACCCAGATGAAACGTAGTGCACGAGTCCACTGCCACTAAGATATATTTATAGGCAGTGTCTGAGGAAAATGGACCGCAGTGATCCAAGTAAACACACCCAAAGGGTCTGATAGAAATGTAGAGCGGGGTCTGTGGTGGTCGTGGTAACCGTAGAAGGCTTAATCTGTTGACACACGTCACAAGAAAGCACATAAGTACGGGTGTCTTTATATAAACCAAGCCACCAGTACCGCTGCTGCAAGATGGAACGGGTCGCAGACACTCCAGCATGAGCCGAAGCCATGCCTTCGTGTGCTGCCGTTATCAAGGAAAGTCTGCGATCCGCGTTGGGTATCAACCGATCACCAACGTTTGGTATTGTTACATAAGGAACCTGTTCGGGACCAAACTGATAAGAATATTTGGAAGGAAAACCCCTAGGGTAATTAGCACCTTCCTTTGTCGCAGCAATGGCTGCTAAAATATCGGTGTCAATTCTTGACATGGATCTAGTAACTGCTGCTACTGAACACGTGACTACTGCTGATCTGGCAGCTTCGTCCGCCAGACCGTTACCAACAGCGTGTGCGCCCACCCGCTGATGGCCTAGGGTGTGAACCACCTGTGTGAGTGGCAGATGTTGTCTCAATTCTGCCACCCGAACCCAAAGCGTCTTATGCTTGATTGTGCTACCTTTAGCGTCTCTATAGTCATTTTGTGACCAAAAGAATAGATTGTCATTATATGATTGAACACAGTAATAAGAATCGCATACAATAAGTGTGGTCACATCCGGATTTACGAATTCAAGCGCAAGCACCAATGCGCGCAGCTCGGCCAATTGCGCGGTACTGTCCCCGAGTGTTTGAGTATGCACTACAGTGGACTTGAACTCTCCGTTCACAAAGGTACCTGCAACAATATCACATGCGGCTGAATAAGCATGCTTGGACCCCGTGGCCGGTTGTGCCGAACCATCGGTGTAGATCACACAGTCGTAATCCTCAAGCGGCAGAATAGATAGAGGAGGAGGATGAACGAATTCATACTGTAAAAACTCCTGAGTCTGTAGGGAAGCATCGAAAATGAATGTGACATCCGGAGACGTCAAAGAAGTTGCCCATTGTATCCAACGGGGATGCAAAGCTTTAGAGTTGGGTACACTTGCCTTTGTCACTGCTTCTAGAGCAGGATAGGGTGTTACCACTAGAATGCGCTTTCCCTGTGCCAGTGCGCGCTCCTTCAGAATCGCCATTTGCACTGCAGTCAGAACTTTCTCCACAGATGAAAAGCGCAGTTCTGCGGACGTGTACAGATGTGACTTGTATGCGATTGGTACTGTGTCACCCTCGTTAAAGGTTAAATACGTGAAACCCACTGCCCCCGGAATTATTCTAATCACCAGGTTTGTGTGGTTATCACGCATCAACAGATACCTAGACTCAAGAAGGTCTGTCTGCAAAAACTGCAAAATGGAGGAATGCTCCGGAAGCCAACAAGACTTTGAAAAGTTTGGTTGTATCAAGGCATACAATGGCTTGATACGCTGGGCGTATTCGGGAATATAAGTACGCCCGAAGTTCAGGAAACCCAGCAAAGACTGACGTTTTTTCAGAGTAGTAGGAGGGCACAAAAGTGCACATTTTTCCAAAAGTGGGGGCTAAGCTCTTACCTTCGTTGTTGAGCTCATAGCCCAAAAACAAAACTGTTAATTCAGCAATGTGTGATTTGGCAAAGTTAAACTTATAACCTAATACCGCAAACTCGAGAATAATGCGGTCCACTCTGGAAAGATGCGGGTATAACTCATCGTCAGTCAGGTAAATATCATCGACGTACGTAACATGCATCTGGGTCTATGCCGTCTAACAAAGAGACAACACGGGCAGCGAACACTCCTGGACTGTTTTTATAGCCCATAGGGAGTCGCCTTAATTTGAACTGTTTACCACCGGAGGTAAAAGCGCTCCATTGGCTACACTCCGTGGCCAATTTGTGCGTGTAAAATCCATTGGATAGGTCAAGTGTCGTTTTATATTTTTTACGAACAAGACTATCTACAAGCGCAGAACTGTGGGTATTTTGCACCGCAAAGGTCCGACAATGAGAGTTCAAATGCCGGTAATCCAATACTAGGCGGTACGTTCCGCCTGGTTTAGAAACCGCGAAAAGGGGATTATTCATAGGTGATACGCATGTTTCTATTACTCCCTGATATTCTAATTGCGTCAGAATTTCAGAAACGGGGCCCTTGGCTTCACGTTTAATGGGATATTGGGGTTGTGGCTGCGGTAGGGACCGTAAAGGTATCTCATGGGGGGGAGAATCTTCATAACGCAGGAGCCAGGGACACAGCCCACTCAGCTGCAAGAGCCTCCGCTTTGTCCTTTGGGACATGTCGAGAAAAGCTCGGAAGGATAGCCTCCTCCCCTGTACGTGCAGCAAGTACGAATGGGGGTGGCCAATCCGCCTCTGCTAACAAAATGTCATATGAAGAGGTCAGATTTTCCCAAAAAATCCCTTTAATTACACGCTGTATATCACCTTCAATTTGGATGACAATATTAAATAGTCTGTCAGGGGGTGCCACTCTGGTGTCTGCTGTCTCAACAGTAATGAATGTTTCAGTTGCTGTCGCCTCCATATGAGGACGTAGCGCCTCCCGCACTATGGTAACTTCCGCGGCGCTGTCTAGGAGGGTTACTGCCCACGTCCAATTCAGGAGTCTCGTTCTCACCGTCTGTGGCATATTTCGCTGTTACAGCGGCAACTTTCTTCTTCTGAAATTGTGGACGAGAACGTTGAAAGTCTTCTGCTTTCCCTCTGACTTGTTGTGGAGGTTGATCTCGTCCCTGGGGAGCCTCTCGACCCCTTCGTCTATCCTGGCGATCCCCTCCACTGGCTTGCGAGGTTGTCTGTGCCTGTGAAGAACGAGGAGAACGCGTATCAGGGATCTGAAACCTATCCGGAGATTTTATTCTCGCCCTATCGCGCAAATCATATGTGCGTTCAGAAGAGACAGAAACAGGGATGCGCCTCGCGACCCCGGCTTCTTCTGTTGCTTACCCTGTTTTTTCAACCTCCAGCTCTTTTTAGTAAAAACTGGTTTCTCATCTTTTCAGATTGAGGTTTAGGTTGTTGTTGTTGTGTTTGTTGTTTTGCAAAGGCTTATTGCCCAGGCTATTTCGGCCAATAGTTTTGTAAGCCTGGGTAATAATTTTCGGTAATTCGCGCGGCTTGTCCAATTCTGGGACCAAAGCCAAAGCATTAGCTACTTGAAAGTTCACTGCATCGCCCTTGACATTTGCAAGGATCAGCTCAGCTACTACTTCGAACACTCCCACCAGTCTCATCCCTAATTCCACAGCCGCTTCAGGGCCATGTTCATCCTGTACTTTTTTAATCACAGAAGGGAGAACCGTCATGGAAGGGGTGCTGAAACACTTCGAATAAACTGCTGCGAATACCCTACCCCAGTTGTTGCATGCTGTCAACTCGGGGATTAAGTCTTTTGGCAAACTAATTGTAAGAATTCTATGTTTATCCACTGGTGTCGTGTTTGGAAAAACTGCCTCCAACTGGTCAAATTTTCTGCAAGCCAATAAGGTAAATCATCCTTATTTTGTGGACGTTTGCCCATCACTGAGTTCACCATAACGGGACTTATGGTCACTCCGCCTGCAGCAGCTGGATGGGCCGCAACTCCAGGTGGGGCCCCTGGATGTTGCCTGTAACATATTGCACTAAAGCGCGATGCACTCGCACCAAAGCCGAATACATATTGCGCAGGTCAGCGACTGGTATTTGCATAAATCGCGGATGTGGGGTGTACCCGGCCAAAACAGGCCAAGTGGCCCCGTCAATAGACAAGGGGCCTAAACGGACCGTTGTTACCGGTTGTGGGAGGGCGCCATCAAACCACACACGGTGCTGCCAAGCCATGAGCGGTACTTCAAGATTAGTATAAGGTCTATAGGCAGCAGGAACAACGGTGGGTTCATATTCGTGGAACAGATTATCGTTCGCATCCACCGCCGGAAAGGTGATCCAAGAGTAGAATACTTCAAAGTGGAAAGCCGGATCGGCTTGAACCACAAAGATTAGTTCGACTCCCGTGTCTGGCACTCCATACACCCTTAAGTGATCACGGAGCGCCGTGCGGCTATGCGCCGCTATGTTTACACCCGCAATTACGATCGCGTTTTTTCGACAACCTAACAGTAGACAGCACAATAGAGGGTTCGATTAAGAAACCTTTTTAATAACTTCAAGCTTGAAAGAACCTACAAAAACGTCAATATAGGAGGTATTACCGTCACACACGCTTCCGGAAGCGTCTGTGAGGGTTGTTGTGGACGAGCACAAGCACTACTCAAGCGTCTCGCGGATAAGCAGCCCACTCGTTGGTCGCGCCATGTCGTAGGGATTCTGCACACACACAGAGCTATGCACAGGATAATAGGACCTCGGAATATAGTGGTGAGCCAACCATAAACCTTAGCACCTAAAACCCCAACCCAACTAGCCTTAGCGTCCCATTAGCAACAATGTACCAATGATTTAGACAACCCAGAACATGGTATCTCTCTCTCTCTCAGGACTCGCAGTAGTAAGAACACCCTTTCGTCACTCACTCATACCTGTCCACAACCGGCGTAAGGAGAGACACAGTATAGGTTAAAATGTTTATTTCAACATACGTGCTCTAAGATACAGTACACGTGACAGTACTATCAGCATAATGCATAAGAATAATATAATCAGCATAGTTACAACTCCATAGAATACTAACGGGGAGAGCATTTCACAAAACAGTGGATAGAGGGCTGAATGACCTTAAACACCCTCCCCGTGCTAATAGCTTGTTTATTATAACAATAGAAGACCTCTGGGCTTTGACAAGCGAACCCCCATACCTCAGTCTCTAGATGCAAGCACTACATCAGCAGACAATCACAGCTCTTCTCTCTGGAAAGGATTTCTTCAAGTCCCTCTCAAGAGGGAAAAACGCAATAATAAAAGCCCACCAATTTCCCCATTGCAGCTGTACATAGTGTTATGTCTAGGTGCGAGGGACTGGCCATATCAGCAAGAACCAGGGACGTGTTGTTCGACCTTGTATCTGTTGTTCAGACTGAGCCCAAAAGGAACAGGAGAAAAGGTGAAAAACAGAAAATGCAGACAGTTGTAAAATAACTTGGCAAGAGCAGAGGGCGACAGAAAACGGCTAAGAGGAACGTGCGCAAAAGTCATCATGGCAGCCAGGCCTATGCCAACGTATCCAGGCAGGCCAGGAGGCCACAAACCACAAGACAATCCCATTCACATGCAGGATGCCAGCACTTTGAGCAATGTGTAGTCTGCCCACATCTACTGTCCAGTGTCAGGTAGACCAACACATAGTTCACAAGGCAATACATCTTTGTGGGTGGACTCACTGTGTCCAACACTGCGCAGCCCTCAACGTACTCGCCCTGTGAATGGCACACCCCGCAATGGAGGGCACATTCAGCGCCACTATCTCTCACACACATCACTCTCACAAGGCCTGGAGTGTCCAATCGACAGGGCTGAGTTTGCGCATTTCCTGACAGTTGTGAACTAATGACACATGTAACCCACTGTACAGTCAGTGTAGTTTCCTTCTAGGATTGGGCAGTCAATGTGCAGCCCAGGTCTGCCGAGACTGAGAAGGCCAGCAGGGACCCAGCCAGCCATTCACACAAGCAATAACTGCCCTGAATCATGCATTGCCAAGTGGCTGCGTCACTGGATGTCTGACCTGAAAATGCCATGTACCACCACTCGGGAGGGACATGCATGGGAAAGCGCAAGAGAGCCTACATACCCCTTCCACCTGTAGTAAGCATGGTAAGCAGTGCATGTTGGAACCCCAAAGGCTCTGACTCATAGTGCTGCGGATCAACGACATGTGTGTCCCCCACATGTACTCCCACACACACAGTAGTTGTCTTACACACACAACTTTTGCAGGTAATAGCCTTGGGCAGAGTGCGTGGAGCTCGGAATCCAGGAACTCCAGCTCCTCGCTGGTGAGTGGACCTGGACATATCATCAAAGTCGTCGACATGAGGGTGGACAGGTGGCAGCAGCAGCAGGTGTTGTTGAGGGATGCCAGTCAGCAGTCCCTGGAAGCTGTGGTAATGCCTGTCACCCTCCCACACTCATATAGCCCCCTGGGGCTGTTTCAGCATGTCCAAGCTTCTGCGATTGGTGTACCGCTCAGCCTGTGTACGTTGTGTTGTTGGTGTGTGCCATACTCACCCAGCCTCGGAAGCGGTGTCAGGCACAGCAGCTAGGTATATTGTCGTGGTGTTGCCGCTTCCCACATATGCAGTCTGAAATCTTCATCATGCCTTTCAAGCTATTATGGCCTAAATCCCCATGTGCATGCTCATAGCTATGGTTGGTGTCAGTGGTCATTGCTATTGGTAAGGGGACCTGTGTAAGAGTAATGTAGCTGTGCTGTCCCTACTTGTCAGCTGTTCTGTGATTCTATTGCTTTGTCAGTGATCTTTGTTTTGTGTATGTGAAAATGCCATGTGGTGTGTTGCATTGACATGTGTCCACTTCCATCTGTCCTAGGAGGAGACCAAACATACATCGCCCCTATCAATTGCTGGCAGACATGGAGGATGTGGAGGTTATCCGGAAGTTCCGTCTGGACCGACCCACCCTGCATCGCCTATGTGCCATGTTGGAACCCCACCTTCGTCCTCGCAGGGTGTATCCTACAGCATTCACCCCCACGGCTAAGGTGATGGCTGCACTGCATTTTTCGCTACCGGATCCTTTCAACACACGGTGGGCAGTGGAGGTGGGATGTCCCAGCCCATGTTCAGCATGGTGCTACGGGATGTCCTGTCAGCTATGATGCTCTACAGGAACCGGTACATCAGATTCCCCAGGGCTCGTGATTTGGCGGCAGTGAAGGGTGCTTTCTATGCCCTTGGACGCATCCCCAGATTGTTGGTGCAATTGATTGCACCCATGTTGGCCTTGTTGCACCACAGGCCATGGAGCACATCTACAGGAACCGGAAACATTTCCACTCCCTGAATGTGCAAGTGGTGTGCCTGGCAGACATGATCATCACACACGTGTGTGCGAGGTTTCCCGGATCCACCCATGACTCGCACATCATGCGCCACAGCACCCTCCCACGTATGATGACCAATCTGCAACAGGACCGTGCATGGATTGTTGGTGAGTATGCATACTCGTGTAGCGTGCTGGGTGTGACATGCTGTCTTGTGTCCTGTTGGAAAAGCAACGTTTCTCCGTGTTTCTCACACCCAGGTGACTCTGCATATCCTAATGGGCCTTGGCTGCTGAGCCCACTACGCAATCCTCGGACGCCAGCTGATGTCAGATACAATGAGGCACATGGGAGGACCAGACGTGTGGTGGAGCGGGCTTTTGGGCTCCTGAAGTCCAGATTCAGATGCCTGGACCGCACCGGGGGTGCACTGGCATACTCCCCACAGAAGGTGTGCCAGATAGTTGTGGCATGCTGCATGCTGCACAATCTTGCGATTCGCAGGCAAATCCCCCTGATAGTGGATGACGGTGATCAGCCAAGGCCCCCGCCTGCAGGCCAAGCCGTGTCCAGTGACGAGGACAGTGGAGAGGAGGAAGCAGTGAAAGAGCGTCAGAAGCTCATCGCCCGCTACTTCACTTGACGGTGAGTGACCATGTACGACGGCTGATGTCGCTGTAGTTGTGTAGGTGTATGTGTGCATTGTCACGGCGGCCTATTGCTCACTGAGTGCTGTGTGGCAATGGTCCATGTCCAGGGTAGTATGCCACTGACAGTGGCTGTAGCATTGTGCCCTGTTGCTCTGTGAGATGCGTGTACATTGCTTGAACATGATGACAAGTACTGTGTGATGAGTGTGTGACACACACATTCAATGGACTCTTGTTCTGTTTTTCACCCCTAGGTCCCTACAGCCTCTCCTGGCCTATCGACATACCACACTACAGATGCATTTCTGACCATGGTGACGGTTGGGCATCCTTGATTATAAAAAGAGTAGATAACACAGATTGTGATACAGGTGTATTTATTTTGAAGGTGACGTGATTGTGGGCAAGGTGATCAAGAAAGTGGTGCATGCTGTACAATGAGTTGACGGTCATGTCCGCGTGATGGTCAAGGTGTACCCATGTTGTTCTGGGTCCGCAGTCCAACAGACACATGCCATTCACCTGGCAGTGTGGGGTAGGATGGTAGTCCAAGTGAATGCAGGAGATGGCCACCGTGGCTGGCTGACTCACTGGCGTTTGGAACGTGCAAAGTCCTCTCTGGACACCTGTTTCCTCTTCGGACGGCCCCTTCCACGTTTGGGAGGGGGGGGGTTGTGTTTGTGGGCTGCTGGTGGTGGCTGAGGATTGCCCACTCGCTGTGGACGCAGGGGAACTGGATGTTGCACGTCCCTGCGCCCCATCAGGTGGTGGCGGAGGTAGTGTGGTTGCCCTTGATTGGGCCCTCACCGCCACCACTAGCTGGCCCATGAGGTCCACATGTTGGCCCATGTGGGCGTCCATGGACCTCAACACCCCAAGGACTTCCCGTGTGTCGGAAGCTGACCTGGCCCATTGTCCCTGGGCCGCTTCATAGGCCCCAAGGACTCTGGCGATTTGCGGCAGGGCTTGGCTCCCAGGCTCTGTTGGCGTTGGCCTGACCCTGCTCCTCCCACCTGAACTGCTGCCACCGACCTGCCCACTGACCACATTGGTCACCCGGGGCCTCCTTCTGGCTCCCAGGGTAGATGTCGAGGTGCGTGCCACCCCTTGCGCAGGGTGAGTGGTCAGGGAGGCCCTGGTGGTGGTGATGGTGGTGGTAGTTGCGGCGGTGGTGGCAGCAATGACCGTGGCTGCAGGGGCCTGGGACTGGTCACCAGCCCTGGGAGATGGGTTGGTGGGTAGGAGGGGTCCTGGGGAGCTGTTGCACCCTGCCACACCAGATGTGCCTGGTAGGGAGTCCTCGTCCATAGAGGTGTCCAGGTTTTCCACATCCGTGAGTCCGGGTGGGGGGCTTGTGGACTGGCTGTGATGGCTGCTGTCTCCCTCCCCAGCATCATGCTGTTCATCACCTGTGGGGCGGAGACAAAAGGTTATTGTGTTGCACCTTGCAGGGTTTGTGTTAGATGTCTGACATGCACAGTTTGTGCACAGTTGTGCACTGATTTGCCAGATGCGTGTGTATGGCTCTACAATGTGTGTGCGTGATCAAGGCAATGGAATAGTGTGATGGGTGCATATGGCATGGGACGGATTTGAAATGCCAATTGGTGTGTGTTGCAGTACCCCTACATTATGTGGCTTTGGGGGGAACGGGGTACAGCCCCATGGACGCTTTTGAGATGATGTATGTTCTTGGGGTTCAAATGCAACGCTTAGAAACGCAGATGGCAAAAGGGGTACAGCCCCATGAACGCTTTGGAGCTGAAATATGGTACTGTGGTACATACTGTGACATATGGGTGCAGAAGGGGACATGTGTTTTGGCCACACGACACTACATGTGTATGTATGACTTACCCAGCATATCAGCTCACTGTTGTCATTTAGGGACATTACACTGCAAGCATTGTAGTGAGTGAGTAATAGTTGTGTGCCACACGACGTGTTGCAGATGGGACAATTCCTTGGTGTGCGTGCTACCCTCAGCCATGTGCAGCAATGCTGTGCTCTTGGGGTGTTGACTATATTTGGTATGTTGTAACTCACAGTGTGACGTGCGCTTCAGACACAGCAGACACATTATTGGTCATAGGCAGGAATCTTTGCTGAACTACTGTATATGGGACAACTGTTTAGATGATATACCTCTCATGACACTGGGGCCTGAAAGATGTGATGGATGAGATTTTGAAGGTGCATTGTGTAGCTGTGTGGTTCATGGGTCCAGTGGTGTATGTGACATTACTGGGGTTCCACTCTGTTACATTGAGACAGGATAGACATACATGGGTGATGTTGTACGATGTCAACGGAACAAGCTGACACGACTACATGGACAAGACTTGGATGGTGTTGCTGCTGTGTGTGATGACTGGCACAGTGCACGCCATGTGGGTCAGTACTCCAGTGAGACTTGTGCATGCAGACGTGACTCCTTATGTGTTACTGTATTTGAGATGGCTCATGTGGGCTATGACTCTGTAATTCATGTCCGTGTGCACATTAGTCACATGTTTCTGTCAGGGAGCAGTGCTACCTGTTCCTCTGCTACGTGACATGTCCCAAATGTTAGTCCTAGTACAGTTCTCATGCCTACAGACACCCCGCCCTGTACAGTAGTCTACCTAGTTGTTGGTTTGGAGGGAGCAATGCAATGGCTACCACATGGTTATGTGTGGGAGGGGTGCTCCATCTTGCTGCGCTGTGGGACTGGGGGCCTGGTGGGGGTTGTACTTCTGCAGTCCCCCCTCCGATACACGGACTTTGTGGTTCGGCTACTTACCTGTTACTTGTTGGTTTGTGCAGCTATGGCTGACACATGGGTGTGGGTGTGGGCAGTGCTCCTTCTGGCGCATCTGGACTACAAGGGGAGCTGGTGGGAGTTGTGGTGCTGGCTGACTGTACACATGCCCCCATGGTTTTGTTTGTTGGTACCTTTGGACTGAGTGTGTGGGAGTGTCTGTTGCATGTGTGAGAGTTGTCTTGTGGATTGTGTACTGGACATGGGGGTGTTTGTCCCTCGGAGCTATGGCATTCTGGTGGTGGATGACAGTACATAGCAGTGTGCTGGTATACATTTGTTTGTACTTACCAGCCTCCACTCCCCCTGGTATTCCGGTGAAACTCTCCGGATGTAGAATGCCTCGCACCTTCTCCTCCCACGCCTTGAAGGTCTTGAATGGCGCGGGATTTCCGCCGCCAGTCCTGTCAGCCAGCTCACGGTTCTTGGCCTCCTTCTTCCTGACCACGCTTTCAGGTCCTGCCACCTCTTGGTGATTTCCCCGGTTGCGTGGCACGTTCCCAACTGCATTCACCTGGTCTACGATCCTGCTCCACATCCTGTTTCAGGTGGCTACTGGTGTCTGTTGGACCTGGTTCCCATAGATTTGTTGGTGCACCTTGATGACCTCGTCGACCATGACCGTCAACTCTGTGGCAGTGAACTTAGGCATTCGTTGTGTTGCCATGGTGCGTGGTTTGGTTTTTGTGTTGCTGGTGTGGTGGTGGGTGGTGTGTGATATGCAAGGGGTTAGTGGTGCCGGTGTTTAGGTGGTGATGGTGGGGGTGTTGTTGGTGATGAGTGTGATGTGTGCGTGCGTGTGGTATGCGGCTTTCCTTTGTGGCTCTCTGGGTTCTCTGCTGTGGTCTTGGCTTTGTAGTGGTGCAAGGGATTGTGGTCTGTGAAGGGGCTGCTTTTGTACTCACCTATGTGGGTGTGTCATGATGGGCTGTCGTTTTCAGGTGTGTTGTGCGTGGTGTCCTGGGATTTGTGGTTTTTTGGTTTGGCCAGGGGGATGTGTCTTTGGGATGGGTTCTGTGTCTGGGTATTTTGGAGTCGTTTGCTGTGTGGACTTGTTGGCCGTGTTGTGTGTATTTCTTTGGGCCGCCAATGATTTCCGTGCACGTAGGTGGCCACCAGGCCTTCCGCCTTGTCAGTTATTCATCTCTGTTGTTCACCGTGGCGGGCGGGAAATATGTTGTTTTCCCGCGGTCATGTCGGGGGGATCATAATTTGACGGCCGGTGTCTAGTTCGTCAGCGCGGTCGTATTTGGGTTTTCGGGCGGTATTGCGTCCGTGGCGGACGGATTATCTTCTACTCTGACATGGACGGGCGGTATTCTGTATGTTCTTTCCGCAGCGGGCGGTGGTTGCTTCGCGTCATCATAATTGCTCGGTCGGTATTCCCATGGTGCAGGCGGGCAGTTTTTTCAGGCTATGGTAGATGGCGGTTTTTTTACCGCCGGTTATCGTAATGGGCCCCATAGTTCTTTAAAATATCGATTTTTTAATAGTGTTATGTATTTTAGTATGTACTTTAAATGTATGTGATCATTTTTTTGTATAAGTATTGTTTTTGTTTTTTAATGTATGTGTTACATTTTTAGTAGTTATCAATTTTATTTTAATTAAATTTTGCATTTTTTAGTTCCGTTGCAGGTTGTGGGTTTGCAGGGGAATAGGGTGGGAAGTAAATTAATTATAATAAATTAGTGATTATTTTTTATTTAGTAATATTTATTTAACTTAGATTATATAGTGTATATTGTGGGAAGTAATTTATTATTAATTAATTATTAATTGGTTGTTAATTAATATTAATTAATTAATTAATTGGTAACTAATTATGGTAATCGTGTTATTTTTTTAGGAGCGGGTTGTGGGGTTTATAGGGGTAAAGGGTGAGAAGTAATTTAATTATCATAAATTAATGATTTTTTAAAAATGTATTAATATTTATTTAATTTAGATTTTATAGGGCTAATTGTAGAAAGTAATTTATTATTAAGTAATTATTAATTGGTTGTTAATTATTATTAATTAATTGGTAATGAATTATGTTAATTGTGCCTTATTTTTAGGAGGGTTGTGGGGTTTATAGGGCTAAAGGTGAGAAGTAATTTATTTTTAATTAATTAATAATTATTTGTTAATTATTGCTAATTAATTAATTAAAATTTAAATATGGAAATTGTGTAATTAATTTTAGATGTGAGTTTTGGGGTTTATAGTGGTAAAGGGTAGGAAGTAATTTATCTTTAATTAATTATTAAGTAGTTGATAAGTGATAATTTATTATTTTAAAATTAATTATGGAAATTGTGTAATGATTTTTAGGTGTGGGTTGTGGGGTTTTTAGGGGTAGAGGGTGGAAAGTAATTTATTTTTAATTAATTAATAATTAGTCGATCATTAATGTTAATTCATCAATTGATAATTAATTAGGGTAATTGTTTATTTTTTTGTGCGTGAGTTTTGGTTTTATAGGGGTAACATTTGGGGAGTAAATTTATTTGTATCTGTTTTAGTGTTTTTTTTAATTAATAATATTTCTTTAATTGATAGTTAATTATGTTAATTATGGAGGTAAATGTTTTTTAAATTTAGATGTGTGTTGTGAATTGTGCTGTGTTATAGAGTAGGAAATAAAAAAGATTAAAATTATGTTTTTGTTTATAAATAATTTCTAATTAAAAATGGTAATTTGTTTTTAAATTATTTTTAAATTTATTAACATTATAATATGATTATATGTTTTGTTTTTTTAATATTTTTATATATTTTTTATTTTTTTTTAAATATTTTGGGGCCGATTCCGATCTCCCAATACCATTCGGTCGGGAAAAAAGCCATGCAAATGCCTGTTTCCCGACCGATCTGTACAGCACACCGAACGAATAAGTACAAAGCGCACAACAGCACAAAATCCGGCCGAGTCGTACTCACCCAATCCAGGTCCTGTTCTCCGACCGAGGCGAATCCGGAAACGCAGAATCGAGTCGCACGGAAGGGAAAATGTAGCTCCGTCCGGCCGACCAAGTACGATGCGGCTTCCCGTACGCGCCGAACTCCGTCGCTACGCACGGCACGTCAAAGCATCCGGGAGAGGCGCACATAAGCTCCGATTCGCGCCACAACACAATCCACGGATACGAGACGAACACGCCAGCGACGAGGACGACGCGAAGCGACGAGGACGACGCGAAGCAACGAGAAGGACGAACGACACGAACCAACCATGAATCCCTTCGTCCCGATCATACCAATATTATACATTTACTACCGGAACAGGCACGGACGCATACGGCGCAGAAGGTAAGTCAGACACCAACCACAAAACACATACAACACGTACACGACACATCACACACACACAGAGGGATGCAGAATTTACTTACACCAGCAACAGCAGCACCATAGGGGCGGGATGCCCATCACCAATGCCACATATGCACACAGGGGCCTGAATGCGCACCACCAACCCTACCCAGGGGGCCGGATGCCAACCACCACTACCACCCTTAGCCAGGGGGTGCCAGATACCCACCACCACTACCACCCTTACCCAGGGGGCTGGATGCCTACCACTACTACCACCCTTAGCCAGGGGTGCCAGATGCCTACCACTACTACCACCCTTACCCAGGGGGCTGGATGCCTACCACTACTACCACCCTCACCCAGGGGGGCTGGATGCCTACCACTACTACCACCCTTAGCCAGGGTGGTGCCAGATGCCCACCACCACTACCACCCTTAGCCATGGGGGTGCCAGATGCCTACCACTACTACCACCCTTAGCCAGGGGGCTGGATGCCTACCACTACTACCACCCTCACCCAGGGGGGCTGGATGCCTACCACTACTACCACCCTTAGCCAGGGGGTGCCAGATGCCCACCACCACTACCACCCTTACCCAGGGGGGCTGGATGCCTACCACTACTACCACCCTCACCCAGGGGGCTGGATGCCTACCACTACTACCACCCTCACCCAGGGGGCTGGATGCCTGTCACTACTAACACCTCCACCCATGGGGGCTGGATGCCTACCACCAACACCACCCCCACTCATAGGATGGACAATGCATGACACAACCAGCACACCACAACCTAGGGAATGCAAGAAAAAGACATCCCCCAACACCATGACAAGCGTGTGCAGACTGTGTCAAATGCCTACAACACTGAACATGACTTTGAACATACAATGTGACCCCCTAGCACATGTGCCACACATATATGTGTGTGGCCCCCACAATGCAAGCAGGCCATGACCATTGTGGCAATGTGGTCCAAACACCCATCATCACAGTGACCAAAAGGTAAGTGTGGGGTCCATAGCTGAAGCACATTTTGAACATGTGGCAATGGGGTCCAAACCCCCATCATCACAGTGACCAAAATGTAAGTGTGGGGTCCATAGCTGAAGCACATTTTGAACAGTGTGGCAATGGGGTCCAAACTCCCATCATCACAGTGACCAAAATGTAAGTGTGGGGTCCATAGCTGAAGCACATTTTGAACAGTGTGGCAATGGGGTCCAAACCCCCATCATCACAGTGACCAAAATGTAAGTGTGGGGTCCATAGCTGAAGCACATTTTGAACAGTGTGGCAATGGGGTCCAAACCCCCATCATCACAGTGACCAAAATGTAAGTGTGGGGTCCATAGCTGAAGCACATTTTGAACATTGTGGCAATGGGGTCTAACGCCCCATCACCACAGTGACCAAAATGTAAGTGTGGGGTCCATAGCTGAAGCACATTTTGAACATTGTGGCAATGGGGTCTAACGCCCCATCACCACAGTGACCAAAAGGTAAGTGTTGACAAAGAAAGAGCTGCAACTGCCAAACTGCATGGATGATTCCTGGTCACAGAACAAAAACACATCAGTGGCAAAGTAGTGCATGTGTCCCATTGCAACATAAATTGGGGGAGCCAAATACTGCAGTGCAAATAAGACATACCTTTGGCCATGTGCAGACAAACAACACCCATGGGGGCTGACACTGTCAACATTCATCAATGACACAATGACAGAAGTGACCATCAGAATGCAGACCCACATATTTGCACCAATGGGCACACAAATGCAGATACCCTGTGGAGACTGTAGATGTGAGGTGAACAGATACCATACCATGGCAGCAATGGGACACACAAACCATGATCATTGTGCTGACCGATGACCTAGGAGTCCCAGGGACAGCAGGGGAAAGCCACCAAACTACATACAGCCAATGGCACACCCAAGATATGCCAATGCAGTGGTGCAGATGCAAACACAAACAGGCAGACCCACACTGCACATCATACACAACAGGTGAGGGGGGTGCCAGTGTCCCCAGGCAACCACACAACACATGAGGAGACCTGAATACCAAACATACAGATGTGCATACAGTGCCACACAAAGGTAACTCATGGATCCAAATCCCCTATGTGGGCAAGCAGGCATTGTCAGATGAGAGGGAGCACAAATCACACATGTCACACAGGCACGTAGGAACAGCAACTGACACAGCAAGACACAGACACACCACAGCACTACCCCCAGGGCCCCCACAATGTGGTGACCCTGGGCTGCATTACAATCCCACTGTGATGACAAAGCTAAATGTCGTTCACACTGTGAACCACAGTCATGTGTCCTGAGCAACAAACTACCATCACACCTACACAAGCACAAATCAATCAGCATGGCCAGTAAGCCAAGGCCAACATGGAGGCAGGGGCCTAGCCGGGCAACAACTCTCATCTGCACACACTCAACACCACACCCCTCGACCTCCAACAATGTGCAGCAGTGAAGCACACATGCACTGGTGACATTGCACATGCACCCATGACTATTCCAGGGTGGTGGGTGGGAACCAAGGTGCAGAAACACATCACACATGGCCACTCAACAAGACTCCTGAATGTCTGACACACTGCACACTACGCTGTACATGGACATGACGGCAATACCACACCAACCAATGGGATCCCAGCCACAGTCACACACCAATGAAGAAGCCAAGGTCACCCACAAAGAACACACATAGACAACAACCAACATTGCAGCCCGGACCCTGAGGAGTGCCAGCAGTCACACACACAACGTGTCACAATCACTGAAAGATAACACAAACTGGAAATCACATGACAGGGGCAAACAACAAGTGCCAAGGGGAAACATGACTGTGACCCATCTGCGTCTGCACACAAACTCAGCCCTGACAGCAAACACACCTATGGGTGACACCCTGATGACCAGTAATGTGCCATGCACCCACATCACAGAGAACCCAGGGAG
Source organism: Calotriton arnoldi (assembly GCA_963921515.1). NCBI lineage: Eukaryota > Metazoa > Chordata > Amphibia > Caudata > Salamandridae > Calotriton > Calotriton arnoldi. The sequence continues at coordinate 2,808,524 of CAWUFW010000426.1, read as the reverse complement.
AAGACTTTGGGGGAACATAGGTCAACTCAGCAAGCATCACAAACAGGTACAACACTAGGGATCACAGCATGCACAGCTAAACGGAAGTGAACACACAGACATGCACATACAACACACACCTTGGGTGCAGGCAATGTCACAGGAGTACACACTGCCATGAGGGGACTCCACTCCTGTGTGAGGAAAGCTGTGCCATATGTTGCCTCAGTAGGGCCCCATCATGTCAGCTGAGCACTTGGTCACACAATCAACAATTAGCACCAAATGAGGGCTCCCGTCACATCAGCCTGGTCATGGAAGTGCCAACGGAATCATCAGCACAGATCCAACACACTTGTATAGCAATGTTGCATTGACAACACAGATGAGTCCTTCCCCATTGATGCCCAAACCTGCATGTCCAGTGGAGATGGCCACACGGTCAGGGAAGTAGACGAATTGAACAATGGCAGGCACAACAGATGTGCAGGGGTGGAAGCCACTGATGAGAAATAGCTAATCTAAGTAGGAAATCCCATTGCCAAATACTGAACACATGACACCCTCAGATGCTGCTATGGATGACATGGATACACCACAGGATAGGACACATTCCCCTGGACCACATGGGTTCCTGCACAGTAACACTTCATTATCATGAGACCAAATATCACCATCACTGCAGCAAGGGCATGGTTAGCATCATCAACAACATGTACATCAGAAGCATAAGCACTAGAGAACAGAAAGTTGCTTTATTCAGCATATGTGTGTAATGAAAACAAAGTCCAGAAAAACACAAAGGCCAATGGCCAGTCCATTGTCAAAGTCCAAACAGGGTGACAGTGGCAGATGTCACCCTACGCATGCCTGCACAAAACCAGGGACAATCCACTAGGAGGGGCAACTGAGGGGGCAGGCCAGGCACCGCAGGGACAGGATCAGGGCTCACCAGGAGGAAGCAGGGAAGGGGTGGTGGGTGCTGGAGAGCCACTGACAACTGCAGTGGAGGTGTCTGACATGGTGTGTGCCGGCACAACTGGGGGCATGACTCAGATGTTGTGGGTGCCGGCACGACTGCAGTGGACCCTGCAGATGGAGTGGACAGGTCCGCCACTGCAGTGCCCAAGTCAGACAGGGTGGTAGTGGACTCCACTGCAGTGCCTACCACCAGGGGAGGAGAATGGGGAACAGGCAAGGTGGGCTGGACAGAGGGGGAGGACACCCTCACCACATCAGTGGCACAGACAAGCGCAGCGGGGGTGTGGTGCCGGAAGAGCAAGTGGCAGGGGGAGAAGGCCGGATCCTCTTGGGGATGGTATATCTGTGGGTGGGGGAACCTGGGGCAGGGTGTGGTGGGGGCACCTGTGGAGTGGGGGCCTGAGGGATGGAGGAAGGAGACCTGGTGCCTGAGCTGCAGGGCGGCGGCGGGGTCTTGCTCTTACGACTCCGGGGGACTTGCGGGTGGGGGCCTCAGTCTGTCTGCGCCTGGGGGAGGGTGTCCAGGGGCGAGGGGCACTCTGCTCCGTGTGGGTGGGCTTCCTCTTCCCCCTGAATGCTGTATCAGCTGGATCGGAGGGGAAGAGGCCGAGGTCACTGAGGAAGAGCCGCTGGGTCTTTGGGGTTGCAGGTGAGGCAAGGGAGGGTGTTTTGGAGGGAGAGGCAACTGAGGACTGCGCAGTGCTCGTGGATGCGTGTGTGTGTTCCAGGGCCCCATCCCCTGTGAGTCTGGTTTCAGTCCCCTGACTGTGCGTGCCTGTGCATTTTGTTTGTGGCGTGTGTGTCTGTGTGCTGGATGTGTGTGTGCTGGTGTGTGCCTGTGCGTGTGCTTGGGACGGGTAAGGTGCTGGGGAGTGTGGATGGAGCAGAGGCAGGAGGGGTGAGGGACTGTCTGAGGAGGGACACTGCTGCCATCAGGGAGGAGTCCATGGACCTATTGCCCCTCTGTAGGTCAGACATGCCCGATGAGATGCCCTCCATGAACGACACCAGCTGAGTCAACAGAGCGGTGTGCGCATGGAGGACACTCAGCATGGCTGTCTGCCCTACATGGAGCTGGCGAAGGAGGTACACAGACTCCTCACTCAGGGCAGCAGGGGACACAGGGGCAGGGGGTGCGGTGCCTGGCCCAAAGGAGACACGCTCCCGAACATGGGAGCCTCCACGGACCTGGGGAATGGGAGCCGATGGGAGGGCGGTGGTGGTGCTGGTGGTGGCGGGGACAGCAACACTAGCTGGGGTGTGGTGGCTGCTGACACCCGCCTCCATAAGGGAGTCATCCTCCGAGTTGCTCTGGTCCTCAGCTGAGGTGGATGGTGCTGAGGACTCCTCGGTGTGGCTCCGCTCGCCCTCCGTGCCACTGGGTCCCTCCGACCACTCCTCGGCTGCTGACCCAGTCTGGCTCTCCAGCTCCTCCTGGTCTGTGGAGCTGTCCCCTTCCGTGGCCGTGGATGTATCTGCAAACAATGGGGAAACAGACAGACATCAGTCACCTGCACCAAACTCACACACCACTGTGAGCACAGCACATTACAGAGCAAGCCCTGGCATCATTAGTTGTACATTGCTAAAAGTGCCCTAACTGAACAGGAGAAGCCAATTGTCAGTCTGATGCCAACCATGGCACTCACATCCCACATGGCCTTGCACCCATCTGTCTGGTGTCTGTTGGATAGCAACACCCCAGTGTGGACACATGCACCAACTACACAGTAGTTGGACAGTGCAGAGGACACGGTGTAGCATGTGGACATGCACACATCACAACTCTTGCCACTGAGTCAGTACAGGTTTCCGGATGAAAGGGACGCCCAGAGTCAAATAGGATATGCATGTGATGCATACCAGCGACAGACACCATGATGCACCCATGTCCTGATAGCCATCGCCACAATGGTGTGCATGTAGCACATGTCACTTCCCTGCAGGATCACCAATAAGTAGACACATGCCATGGCGGAGGCATGACTGCTAAGTCATACATCACTGTCTCAGTGATGTATGACTTGGCAGCCAGACAACAACACTCTGCACTGTGTCATAATAGTAGGTCATGGGGAATGCAAGTCCTGGAGCTGCACAAGTGCACGTGTACATTCCCCACACAACACATCATCTTAACCCTCATCTGTCCAGGTCATACTGATTGGACATATGGGAGACCTGTGACACTACCCTCTGAACCTGAGCCCCTTACAATATGCTGTGAATGGGGAACAGCTGCCTGAACTTCACATTCGCATACCCCAGTCTGCATGGGCAGCTGATCAAACACCTATGTGACACACAAGTATCGTCTCCTATGGTCACATCTCCAGTGGCATGCTGAGCCCCTACCGAGAAACACCCCAGCAGTCCTGGCAACAAATCCACAGCACACTGACACAGAGGCAGACACCTGAGGGGTCAAATCACTGCGCACAATGTGTCAGCTGATACACGGGAGTGGGAGTACAGAGTGCATTGCATGGCCTGGAGTAGGCATGACTGTCCTGCCCCACATGAATGAGGGATGAGCCCTGGACAGTGGATAGCTGGCTATGTATATCAAAGCAACACGCAGATTACATGTCTGAACACAGGCGTTGTGTGAACAATGGACCCACCCATGATGCCCACAACAGAGTTAGGGAAACAGATGCTGTCCCCCACCTTTAGTGAAGCAAACTGCAAGGACACAGTCCCAAGTGACACAATTCCCTGAATGTAAGGGCCACACCTGGGTATCAGATGAGGAGTGGGCAGTGCACAATAGAGGGACATGGCTCCTGGACAACATGACTGCTGTACTGTGGCAGTTGAACCAGGCCAGAGGAGGGCACAAAGCATGTAATACAGAGTTCACAGTGCAGTCTTTGACTCACCCCTCCTTGCTGCTGTCTGGCCTTCAGCTGCCCATCCAGGTCTGGAAACACCACCGCCAGGATCTGGAGCATGTGGGGGTCAGGGTCCGTGTTCCGCCCCTCCTGCGAGGAGGCGACAGCTTCAGCTGGACCCGTACAATCCTCCGGGTCCAGCCCGAAGGTCCTGCCACCTCTTCTGGCAGTTGCGGATCCGGCGCTTGTAGACCCCCACGGACCGGACAGCCCGGACGATGTCCTTCCAGATCTCCTGCTTCCGATGGGCATTAACCTGTCAGGATGACAAAGTGAAAAGGCCATTACTTCACATGCAACTACACATGCAACATATCCGTGCATGACACAGTTGTATATACATGTCTCATTCACAGGGGCACATGATGTACACAGGCAGTGCAACGCTGCCCATGGACACTTTGCCAGACGTCACTACATGGTATCATTGCATGGGAAGTAAAACCTTGTTCAAATGCACTGTCACTGCACCATACCTGTCCAGTGCATGTCACTACACACTATGGGGGGTGACAACTACTCAGTGAGCCTGCTAGCCAGTGGCGTGCAGACTTTCAGCCTTGCTAGTCAGACAAAATGCACATTCAGAAAGGCAGTGCACAGAACACTCACCTGCTCCCCTGGTGTCCCATACAGCTTGCTGTACTGTGGAAGTAGGCTGTCCAGCAGGGCCTGGTTCTCCTCAAGGCTGAAGGCTGGGGCTCTCTCCACAGTACGTGCCATTGCAGGGTCCAGAGGGGCAGAGACAGCAGCAGTGCAGTGGCAGATGTCGTCCTGGAGCATGTAGTGCAGGCAAGTGAGCTCTCAGAGGAACAGCCAGCAATATATATGTGCTGGAGAGGCAGATACTGTCCCTTGTGTCCAAAGTGATAGGTCCAAGTCGTTTGCATCTTCTGAATCTGGCCAATCCATGGAATAGCAGCACCAATACACGCCCACGGCATCCTTCAAATCTTCAACTTCATGACATACATGATTTTGCAACATTGTTGTGGGTGACCAACTGAATTTCCAGCAACCGACTCGTTCGAATTTCGAAAACGCGTCCGTTGCCAGGCAAGGCCATTGTCAATGGGTGCGCACCGATCGGTCCATTGCGGTACAACGCGTACAGGGGTACAACGCGTACCCGCACACATTGAATGCAATGGGCCGGCCGGGGCACCGATCGGTCCATTGCGGTACAACGCGTACAGGGGTACAACGCGTACCCGCACACATTGAATGCAATGGGCCGGCCGGGGGCACCGATCGGTCCATTGCGGTACAATGCGTACAGGGGTACAACGCGTACCCGCACACATTGAATGCAATGGGCCGGCCGGGGGCACCGATTGGTCCATTGCTGATCAACGCATCCCTGTACAAGTGACTGGCATATGTCACCATGCCTGTCTCAGATGGACATATGCCAGCCACAGATAGCTCCCAGGCAGTGAGGGGCACACCTACAACACGACAGCCTGTCCAAACTGTATGATAAGGCATGTAAGGCTGCATTTCCTATTGTGTGTATGTTGGTGTACATGTTGTCCTGTGGGTGTCACCTGGGGCAGCCACCCCCAGGCTGTGCACGTGTTCATGGGGACAGGATCCTGGGTGTTACGTGTACATGACCACTGTGATGTGCAACTGTTCATATCTGTGCATGTGCCATGGTCACATTTCACGGTGGTGTATGTGTATGTCATGTCACATACCCCCTGAGTCCCATGTGGGACAGTATGTTTGAGCCAGGGTGTCCCAGTGGCACAATAGTGATGGTCCTCCACAGTCTGTGTGCATGTAGTGTTTACAATGTCTCTGATTTCATGTGCACAATGGGAGACAGTCTCCACATCCACGTTGAGTGTGCATGGACTTTGATGTTGTGCGTGTGTGTGTCACAGATGTCCATGTCTGTCCTGCAGTGGCAAGTGGGACCACTACCTGTGGGGGTCATAGTTGTTTTGCTGTGGTGTATACATGATACTCCATGTAATGCCAGTGTCCATGTGGCAATACAGGGTCCCTGGGTATGTACCTGTCATTGAGCTGTGATGCCTGGGGCACATCTGTCCTCACCTGTCACTGTGGGGGGTGATTGTGACACGGCAGCAGGAGATGGGAACTGTGACACGGCCTCATGATATCCAATGGGCCAACCTGGGACTTATTGATGCCACTTGTTGGACCGTGATGACAGATGTTGGCCATGTATGTACCATACATGTCCTTACGGAACTGCACACTTCATGTAGTTGTGCCTCATAATGATGTATGTCGGGATATTGAGTGTGTTCAATGCCGCATATGTGGGCTGACTGACAATCTTGCTTACTTCTCCTCTGCACTGCAGGGCTCCTGCTGTCCATCGACCATTCCCAGACCTGGCAACGATGGTGGAACGGGACAGCATCTGACGGTACCGCTTCACCAGGCAGCTGATTGAGGATTTGGCAGTGCAGTTGGCCCCACATTTGCAGCCTGGCCGGCCGTATCCTACAGCGCTGACCCCCAAGGTGAAGGTGATGGCAGCCCTACACTTCTTTGCCACCGGTACCTTCCAACATACTGTGGCGACTGCTGGTGGGATGTCACAGACCATGTTGAGCCGTGTGCTCTGCGATGTTTTGGTGGCAATGTTGCTATTCCTGAACCGGTACATCTATTTCCCTAGACTGCGACGACTCACTGACGTGAAGAGTGACTTCTATGCCCTGGGGAGGATGCCTCATGTCATTGGCTCCATTGATGGGACACATGTGGCTTTGGTACCACCACAGGCCCAGGAGCAGGCCTACCGTAACCGCAAGCACTACCACTCGGTAAATGCACTGGTGGTGTGTCTTGCAGATATGACCAACACACACGTGTGTGCCCGTTTCCCTGGTTCAGCACACAATGCCTTTGTGATGAGGAGTAGTCGCATCCCCAGGATGATGGCACAGATGCAGAACCAGCGTGCCTGGCTTGTCGGTGTGTACTGACTTTGTGCCATTGTGTGTGATCTGATCTGTAGTATTCCGCCCACTTTTCCAAGTCAGCTAATGTGCACTTGTCTGTCCGTAGGTGACTCGGGATACCCCAACATGCCGTGGTTGCTGACACCCCTCAGGAACCCTGTGACACCAGCCCAGATGCGCTACAATGAGGCAAATGGTCGGACCAGGAGAGGGATTGAGCGGACATTTGGTCTCCTGAAGAGCCGCTTCCGCTGCCTGGACAAGACCGGAGGGTCCCTCCCATATGCCCCTGCGAAAGTGTGCAAGATTATCATCGTCTGCTGAATGCTCCACAACCTGGCAGTGCGGAAGGAGTTGCCTCTCATCCAGGATGACAATGACCAACATCCACCACCTGTGGAGGATCCTGGCCTGGACCACGATGCCAGTGATGATGATGATGATGATATGGGTGATGTCCGCACACAGCTCATCACCAACTTCTTTAGCTGAATGTGAGTATCCTGAGGTGTCATGTCAATGATGTGAGTTGGCATGATATGTGTAGGTGGTGCTCTGGTGCTGTTGGAGTGTGTCCATGGGCTACTTGACTGGATGTGTGTAGCGATGTGTGCTTACAGGTGGGCTGTACTCCCCAACAGTGTTGACATGCTAACTTGGTTCTGGGTGGGTATCTTGTAACATGTATTGTGCATGAGTTTTGCTGTTCTGTCCTGTTCTCCATTGCTTTTGACTGTGTGTCATTTCTGTCCTTCACAGGGTACTTTCAGATTCGTTTGGTCAACTGTGTCCACCGACGACGTGATTGCACTTCCAGGGTGGTAGCTGTTGTGTCCCTACAGGTGATGTGCGCCACACCCATGGACTTCCTTCCGTCTACAGTTGTTGACTGTGTGCCCGCTGCCAGGTGGGATTACCTTGCATCTGTAGTGGTTACGACATGTTGCAACTGTGTAATAAACCTGTGCTTCACTTTGTGATGTGCGTTGTCTGTGGTCACACATTTGACTGCCATTTGCTTACTGCACCTGTGGGCTACTTGACTACAACTGGGAATGGGTGTGATGTCTGTGCATTGCACCGTCTTCCCTGGCAACATCAGTGTAGGCAATGAGTCAGATGGCCTAGGTGTGTATGTGTTGTGTAGCCCTGGTGGTGTGTCTCCCTCATATGTGTCACGTTGCCTTTACTCACATGCCTGTGTTGTACTTGCTGTTGCAGTTTGCATACACAGTGTAATTTTGCAGTTCATCATCCCCATAACAGCACCCACGTTGGAATCACAACAGAGGCAAGTATGGTGTATTAGTGTGTTTATTGTGATACATTTGTGTGAATAGTGCATAGGATGGGTAGTGCTGTACATAAATCTTGCAATCAGAAGTTCCTAGGTGAATTGAAAGTCCTGGTAGACAAAATCCCCAGTATCGGGGCCACAGTTGTCTGAGACATTGGTCCAACATGTACTCCCCATGCAATGTGTGGGAGTAGTGTTACCGTCAACAGGGTGAACAGTCTGTGCACAAAGGTGAACATCCAGAACAGGTTCAGGCTTCCTGGGAGTTGCGCTTGGCCATCGGCCTCTCACTTGGCCCTCCTCGGACGACCCCTCTTCTTTGGGGGGCCCTCAAGTACAGGCTGCTGCGGTGCAGGGGACTCTCCGCCAGAGTCATCCTCCCTCCCTGTGGCAGTTGCAGTTTGTTCAGCACCAGATGTTGTTGGCACACAGGGAGGTGTGGACTGGTTGCTGTTCATCTGGCGGAGGCATTGTAAAATGTCCCTGTGCACCGCCGTCATCTCATGCAGTGCATCCCACTTGGACTCCACCCGGGACATGTGTGAGTCCACGCGGGACATGTGTGACTCCACGCAGGACATGTGAGAGTCCAAGCGGGCATGATGGGCAGCCTGCTGCTGTTTCATGTCTATGATGAGCCCCACTACCTGGCTGAGATCTCCGGTGCTGGACTGGTACGCATCAGCTATGCGTACCAGTTGTGGGTCATCATGCACACCAGCAACCTCTGCAAGCAGCGTACCTCTGTCTCCCACCCCTCCCACCACCCCTGCCGACATCTGCAGTGCGTGCAGTGGCACGCACAGATGACCCTGGTCCACCTTGGGGGTTGGTGGTGGTGGTGGTGTCCATGGCCCCAGGTTGGTCCAGTGTCCCTGTGCTGGTGTTGCTCCTTGTTCTGTCCATGTCGGCAGGGATGGTATTTGTGGTGACAGTCGTTGGAGGGGTGGGTGCAGGGGTGCAGCTGGTCGTCCTGCTGGTGCTGCAGCTGGTGGTCCTGCTGGTGCTGCAGCTGGTGGTCCTGCTGGTGCTGCATGTAGACTTGCACCGGATGTGCCAGGTTGGTCTTCTTCGTCCGAGGAGGGCAGAGGCTGTACAACACCAGTGAGCTCCGCATCCTCTTGAGCCTGGGACTGGGACTCCTCAGCGTCTGCTGCTGTGTCCCCATCATCACCTGTTTTTGGGAGACACACACAATGTATGTTATGTTTCTGCAGGCATCAATGGTTGACACACCTGACAGTTGTGACTGTGCCTCTGGGTGCGGGCCTGTACATTGCATTGTCCTAAGTCGTCACAGTCAGGGGTTGATATTGGTGTGGCACATTGTCCTGCATTATTTGGGCATTTCTATGTATTTGTTGGGGTGTGAACATGGTCTGCATTGGTTGTATTTGGTTGACAGCCGGCCCTCCTTCCCACCCAGCCAGTCAGTTATCCCACCATGGACTGTGCTTGCATTGCAGGGAGTGGAAGTTGTCTCTCAGGATGTCAGTCAGTGGTGTCCTGCTGTTTGTTGGTTCACAGTTGCCAGCAGGGCCTTGTGCTCCCCACAGCAGTAGCCAGTGTCAGCCATCTTGTGAGTCCTTCTCCACTCCCTGTGATGTGCGCATGGTTCAGGGTGGTGTTGATGGGACAGTTGTGGGGGTGACCAATATCTGTGACTACCACTCCCATCATGCTATTGCCTCCACCACACTTCCCAGCATGCCCATACTTACTTGCTTTTGGGTGGACTTCAGTGTGTGTGAGTGTGAGAGCAATGGCAAGATGGCTGGCAGTGGTGTCCTGCTGTTTGTTGTTGCACAGTTGCCAGCAGGGCCTTGTGCTTCCCACAGCAGTGCCCAGTGTCAGCCATCTTGTCAGTTGTTTTCCACTCCCTGTGATGTGCGCATGGTTCAGGGTGGTGTTGATGGGACAGTTGTGGGGGTGACCAATATCTGTGACTACCACTCCCATCATGCTATTGCCTCCACCCCACTTCCCAGCATTCCCATACTTACTTGCTTTTGTGGGGAGTTCAGTGTGTGTAGGTGTGAGGGCAATGGCAAGATGGCTGACAGTGGTGTCCTGCTGTTGGTTGGTGTGCAGTTCCCAGCATGCCCTTGTGCTCCCCACAGCAGTAGCCAGTGTCAGCCATCTTGTGTGTCCTTATCCACTCCCTGTGATGTGAGCATGGTTCAGGGTGGTGTTGATGGGCCAGTTGTGAGGCTGAGCAATATCTGTGCCTACTACTCCCATCATGCTATTGCCTCCACCCCCTTCCCAGCATGCCCATGCTTCCTTCCTTTTGACTCTGCTTCCCTGTGGGGTGGGCTGGCTGTGCTGACAGGATGGCTGGGAGTGTTGTCCTGGCAGTTGTTTGGCTAAAAGTCCCAAGAGTGTCCCTGTGCTTCACACAACATAACCCAGGGTGGTGGTTCTTTGTGGGATCTTGAGTTAGGATGGGAGGCATTGCATTCTACCAGGTGGGTTCTGTGGAGTTTGTGTTGAGGGGGGGTGTGAGGGGAGGTGCTTGTGACTATGGTCAGTGCTGCAAGTCCTCCTTCCCACCCAGCCAGGCAGATATCCCACCATGGAACGTGCTTCCATTGTAGGGAGTGGAAGTTGTCTCTCAGGATGTCAGTCAGTGGTGTCCTGCTGTTTGTTGGTGCACAGTTGCCAGCAGGGCCTTGTGCTCCCCACAGCAGTAGCCAGTGTCAGCCATCTTGTGAGTCCTTCTCCACTCCCTGTGATGTGCGCATTGTTCAGGGTGGTGTTGATGGGACAGTTGTGGGGGTGACCAATATCTGTGACTACCACTCCCATCATGCTATTGCCTCCACCCCACTTCCCAGCATTCCCATACTTACTTGCTTTTGTGGGGAGTTCAGTGTGTGTGGGTGTGAGAGCAATGGCAAGATGGCTGGCAGTGGTGTCCTGCTGTTGGTTGTTGCACAGTTGCCAGCAGGGCCTTGTGCTCCCCACAGCAGTGCCCAGTGTCAGCCATCTTGTCAGTTGTTTTCCACTCCCTGTGATGTGCGCATGGTTCAGGGTGGTGTTGATGGGACAGTTGTGGGGGTGACCAATATCTGTGACTACCACTCCCATCATGCTATTGCCTCCACCCCACTTCCCAGCATTCTCATATTTACTTGCTTTTGTGGGGAGTTCAGTGTGTGTGGGTGTGAGAGCAATGGCAAGATGGCTGACAGTGGTGTCCTGCTGTTGGTTGGTGTGCAGTTCCCAGCATGCCCTTGTGCTCCCCACGACACAGCAACAGTGTCAGACATCTTTGATGGGCCTTTCCACTCTCTGTGGGATTGGAATGCGTGAGTGTGAGCTTGCTGGGCCATGTGGTGGGGGATGGAGAGCTGTGACTACGACTCCCATCATGCTATTGCCTCCACCCCCCTTCCCAGCATGCCCATCCTTCCTTCCTTTTGACTCTGCTTCCCTGTGGGGTGGGCTGCCTGTGCTGACAGGATGGCTGGGAGTGTTGTCCTGGCAGTTGTTTGGCTGAAAGTCCCAGGAGTGTCCCTGTGCTTCACACGACATAACCCAGGGTGGAGGTTCTTTGTGGGATCTTGAGTTAGGATGTGTGGCATTGCATTCTCCCAGGTGGGTTATGTGGAGTATGTGTTGAGGGTGTGTGTGAGGGGAGGTGCTTGTGACTATGGTCAGTGGTGCGAGTCCTCCTTCCCACCCGGCCAGCCAGATATCCGACCATGGAACGTGCTTCCATTGCAGGGAGTGGAAGTTGTCTCTCAGGATGTCAGTCAGTGGTGTCCTGCTGTTTGTTGGTGCACAGTTGCCAGCAGGGCCTTGTGCTCCCCACAGCAGTAGCCAGTGTCAGCCATCTTGTGAGTCCTTCTCCACTCCCTGTGATGTGCGCATGGTTCATGGTGGTGTTGATGGGACAGTTGTGGGGGGCAATATGTGTGACTACGACTCCCATGATGCTATTGGCTACACTGACTTGGCCAGCATACACATAATTCCTTCCTTTCAGTGGTCTTCACTGTGTGTTGGTGTTGTAGTGGTGGCTACATGTCTGGATGTGTTTGTTAGTTCTATTTGTGCCACTGCCTAGCTGTAGTTGTAGTTGTGTTTGTACATGTGATGGCACGGTTAAATGTAACTTTGAGATGGCATGTGTTGTGTTTATCTGACTGACATACACATGTTGGGATGATTCTGTTCTGGTTGCTGTGTAATTGCTATGAGTGCATGGTTTGACTCTCCCTTTGACAGTGATGTGTGTGTGTATTGTGGCAGAATATTGTGTACATTTGTTGTGTACTCACCAGGCTCTGGGATGTTCTCTAGTCCATATACACTCACTGGCGGAAGGATGGCCCGCACCTTCTCCTCCCAGGGCCTGAGGTATACTGGCTTGGCAGGAGGGCCACTGCCGGTGTATTGGCTCAGGAGGTAGTCTTTCTTGAGCAGCTCCCGGACCCTCCTGCGCACGTCATACCACCTGTTCTGGATGTCGGTCTTTGTGCGCAGACATGGTGATTGTGCGTTCACCCTGTTGATGATCCTCTCCCACATCTTGGTTTTCTGGGAGATGGGGGTCTGTTGGACCAGTGTGCCAAACAGCTGTGGCTCTACCCTGAGGATCTCGTCTACCAGAACTTCCAATTCACAATCTAGGAACTTGTGATTCTTCTTGGGGGGCATGGTGATGGGTGGTGATGGTGAGTGATGTGTGTGTTGGTGTGCAGGTGAGGGTGTGTGGGTGGGTGTTTTGCTGGGTGTATGTGAGGTAGGTATTTGTTGGTGTGCTGATGGTGTGTGGCTTGTGTGAGGGATGAGCTGTGGGTGTGTGGTTGCTGTCTGTTGGGTGCTGGCAGTGGAATGGCATTTGCAAAGGATCATGGTTGGGATTTGTGTCCTTTATATGGGTGGAGTTGTGGGTGTGTCTTTGTTCTCTGTCCCCACCCCCCAGTATTTATTGGCTTTATAATTGCTTGTTTGGCCTTTTTTTGTGTTAATTTTCCTTTGTACTGTCTGTGCATGTTGGAAACGTTCTTGTGACCGAGTCGGACCCTGCATTTTTCTCGTACGGTGTTCTCCATTTCGTTCACGCTGTGTTTGTGCAGTTTTCTATGCTGCGTACGCGTCGGTCGCGGTTTTTTGTGTTACTTCGGCTCGGTTTTGTATGCTTGTCGGTCGTACGGCTTGTCCTCCGTCCGACTCGGTCGTGGTTTTCTCGCCTTGCATCGTACTTTGCGGTTTGGAGTTTGCGTGTACATTTCGGTCGGATTTGTTCCGGGTGCGTGTCGGTCGGTTCGATTCGCGTGTTTGTCCGGCCGGATTGCTGTTTTCCGTGCGGCTCGGTCGTTCGGCTTGGGTTCCGTACGTGTCGGTCGGATTTTGCACGCTTTGCATCGTACTTGGCGTGTCGGGCGCCACAGGTACGTGTCGGTCGGAATAAATTCCGGCTCCGAGTCGGTCGGTGCTTTTTACGGCCCGAATCGGAATCGACCCCTTTGTGTTGGTGATATTTTGTTTGTTTTTAATTTTGAACTGACTGGAGTGGGAATATTAATTTTTACCCCTCCGCTATCCAACACTTTCCCTCCTGTTGCACTCACTGGAGTGGAAATAGTAATTTTTAACCCTCCACTATCCAACACTTTCCCTACTGTTGCACTCACTGGAGTGGGAATAGTCATTTTTATTCCTCCGCTATCCAACACTTTCCCTACTGTTGCACTCACTGGAGTGGGAATAGTCATTTTTACCCCTCCGCTATCCAACACTTTCCCTACTGTTGCACTACCTGGAGTGGGAATAGTCAATTTTACCCCTCCGCTATCCAACACTTTCCCTACTGTTGCACTCACTGGAGTGGGAAAAGTCATTTTTACCCCTCTGCTATCCAACACTTTCCCTACTGTTGCACTCACTGGAGTGGGAATAGTCATTTTTACCCCTCCTCAATCCAACACTTTCCCTACTGTTGCACTCACTGGAGTGGGAATAGTCATTTTTATTCCTCTGTTATCCAACACTTTCCCTACTGTTGCACTCGCTGGAGTGGGAATAGTAATTTTTACCCCTCCGCTATCCAACACTTTCCCTACTGTTGCACTAACTGGAGTGGGAATAGTAATTTTACCCCTCCGCTATCCAACACTTTACCAACTGTTGCACTTACTGAAGTGGAAAATGTAAGTTTAAAGACCTTTAAATATTTAATGTTTTAATTAATAATATAATTTTTTTATTAGATTTTATGTTATTTGTGTATGTATATATATATATATATATTTATTTGTAAATTTTCATATATCCAATTATAAAATAAATTAAAATTAATAGTTTATTAATTGTTTTAAAGTAAATATATATATATATATATATATTACATTTTATATAGGAATGTTTACATTTTTTAAATTACATTTATTTTTTATATTTGTTAAAATGTATATTAAATCTAATTTATTTTTTTAAAGTTAATTTTATTATTTAATATATTTAATATTATTTTGTATACATATATTAAAATCGATATTTTGTACAACTATATTTTTTACATCGATATTTTTTAAAAATATTTTTGTACTTGCCATTATAAATATAGGATGTCGATATTTTTGACATTGATATTTATAACTCGATATTTGTGTATGGGGATATTTTGGAGGTCGATATTCTATCAGTGAACCGCGTGCTTTGAGTTATCCTTTTCAGAATTACTCATAATTTGTGGTTTATTAGGTCTGGCTCCCAAATTATCTCTGATTATGGATGCATAGGTTTCCTCAATGATTTTTGATAATTCGTGCTCCTATTGTCCTGGAGCCAAATTTGTGAGCCGTTGGTGTATTGCCAACACTGTTGGTTCACCTTTAATATTACTGCGCATTATGTGAGATATTGTGGCAAAGTTGTCCATCAGTTTCATCCACAAATCTAGGGCAGGGTCTTACCCATACTTAGGGGGTCATTACGATGGCGGTCGGAAAAGCAACCTGACCGCCATGGTAGCGGAAACTCACCGCCCGCCGCTACCGCAGGAAAACCGGCGGCTAGATTAGGATCCTCGGCGGTAAAAATGCAACCGCGGCGGAAAGGAGACCCAAGAAACCGCCCGTCCCGTGCGGAGAAGCCCGAAACCCATCTGCGGCGTTCGGATTTGCTGCGGAAACAGCCCAAACCACCGCAACCACAGCGGAGACACCGCCATGGAAATTATGATATCCCCGACATGACTGCGGTGCAGAGCGCTGTTTACGACCGCCGCGGTCGACAATAGTGAGGAATGAGAGAGCCCGCGGAAGCGCCGTAGCATAGCCACCGCTGCGTACGCTCCGTGAAAAAAATGGCGGTCGGAAAAAATACACACAACATGCCCACAAAGTGCATCAAGCAAACAAGTCATGCACCCAAAAACACCTAACACAGCCCAAAGACACACCCCCATGGTAAACTCAAAACTACAAATCCCAGGACGACACACACACCACACCTGCAACCAATACCCCATCCTGACACACCCACATAGCCCAGTATAAATCCAGCCCCCTACCAGACCACAATACTTTGCAAAACTCCAGAACTGAAGGGACATACACCACAGCTGACAGGAGAGGCAAATCTGCACAACACACACATCACCACCACTTCTACACCTGCACCTCTAACCCCTTTGCACATCACACACCATACACATCACTACCACCACCACCACCTCAACACTTGCACCTCAAACTCCTTGGCACATCACACACCATGTCACCACAGAAAATGCCCAAATTCACTGACAGTGAGTTGAGGGTCCTGGTAGATGAGATAATAATAATAATAATAATACTGAAATTTATATAGCGCGAACAGCTACCTCAAACAGAGGTGTCCCGGCGCTAAGCAGCAAGCAGCAAGCAGCAAGCAACGCGTGCACAAAGTTTAGGCTCAGAAGTCAGGCCTAATTAATTGCTGAAAAGCCATGTCTTCAGCGCTTTTCTAAAACTAGTCTCAGTGTCAGCTTGGCGGAGAAACCCTGGTAGGGCATTCCACAATTTAGCCGTTCTAACTGAGAGCGCACTACCGCCCAGACGAGCTTTCACAAAGCGAGGAGCGATGAGCAAGTTCTGAGAATTTGACCGCAGGGAGCGATCTTGCTTATACCGGCCAAGTCTTTGTCTAAGATAGCTAGGACATCTTCCCTGAAGAGCCCGATAGGCCAGCGTCAAGGCCTTAAATTCAATTCTTTTAGCTACCGGAAGCCAGTGTAGTTCATGTAAATGCGGAGAGACATGATGTCGAAATGGAATGCGTCTAATTAGTCTCGCAGCACCATTCTGCACCATCTGCAAACGTCTAATCGAATATTTAGGCAGACCGAGATATAGGCCGTTTGCGTAATCCAGCCTGGATGTCACTGTGGCATGGACTACGGCCTTACGGCAATCTTCTGGCATAAAATGTAGAAATTTACGAAGATTTCTCATTTTACTAAAACATGAAGCGTGACCTGTTGGATTTGGGCCAAGAAAGAGAGATCCGCCTCCCATCTCACCCCTAGATTTTTAATACTTGTACTAGGCGAAGGCGGAGGGCCCATTTCTACTGGCCACCACAGATCTGAAGCAGGCACAGGGCCGTTGCCAAAAAACAGCACCTCTGTTTTTCCCGCGTTGAGTTTTAGTTTGTTAGTATTCATCCAAATGGCAATGTCTCTCAAGCAGCCTTTAAAATTCATAAAAGCCTCTGTTGTTTTCTCCTGAAAAGGGAAAACCAGCTGGGTGTCGTCAGCATAGGATATTGCCTTCACCCCCCAGTTGGCAATTAGAGAGAAAAGAGGGGCTAGGTACAAATTAAAAAGTAAAGGACTCAATGCGGAGCCTTGAGGGACGCCACACCATAGGGCTTTAGGATTTGATTCAAATGGTTGTAAAGCGACTCTTTGAGTACGGCCGCTTAAGTATGATTTCAACCAGGACAAGACCTTCCCCCAAAACCTATGTCTTGCAGTCTCTGCACCAACAAGGTGTGGTCGACGGTGTTGAAAGCTGCAGACAGATCCAGGAGCACCAGTACCACTGAAGCCCCTGAATCTAACGACCATCTCACCGACTCGGCCACCTCCAGGAGAGCAGTCTCCGTGCTGTAGCCTGCCCGAAAACCAGATTGTGTATCATGCAGGGCGGCATTACTCTCGACAAAGTAGGTCAGTTGCCGCTGGACCAATTTCTCTAGCATTTTACCTGGAGCAGGTAGTAAGGAGATTGGCCTAAGATTGTTAAGATCTCCTGGGTCACCATTAGGTTTCTTTCTCAGAGGGAGAAGGGTAGCGTGTTTCCATTTGTCGGGAAAATGCCAGTTCCAAGAGATACGTTCCAGATATGAACTAGCACACCAGAGAGAGAAAGAGACAATATTTTCCAAAGTTTAGGAGGGCAAGGATCATCTGGGGCACCAGATCTACACTTTTGGATTTCAGCCAGTGCATCCTGATGAGAAATGGGTAGAAAATTTGTAAACAGAGGAACCTCCACTGCTTCCAGAGGTGTGTCCAGTTTCTCTGTTACCATGGGTGCTGAAAAGGAGTCGTAGACCTTTAAAATTTTATTATCAAAGAAGCTAGAGATATCTTCACACAGGGCTGAAGATAGTTGCACTTCAGTCTCTATTGCTTTTGGCTTAAAGAAGGTCTGTACTACCTTAAACACCTCTTTGCTGGAATTATCTGCCTTGTGGATACTTGAAACAATAAAATTTCTTCTGGCTATTTTTGCGATTTATGAAAGTCTTTCAGCGCATTTTTGTAGATTGCTTTAGCTAAGTCGCAATAATTTATTCTCCACAAGCGTTCAAGTCTTTTGCACCTCCTCTTTTCAACTCTAAGTAAATCAGAGAACCAAGGCGCCGAAGGAGACAGTCTACAAGACTTCACCATTCTAGCTGGAGCAACGGCCTCCACAGCCGTGGAGATCCATTGATTTATTGCAAGAGCATCTACATTGGGGTCTAAAGATAAAAGAGGAAGGTTGTTCTGAAGGATAGGACCGAGTGCTGCCGCAGTCAGATTTTTCCAGTTTCTTTTGAAAGAAAAACGCTTGCCTCTGGCCTGGCCGGTATTAGTCAGCCTAACCGAAAAAGGAATCAGATAATGATCCGACCAAACCAGGGGACAGGGGGGCTCCATAACCATAGAAGAGATATTTGAAAAGACAAAATCCAAGGTATGACCTGCTCTATGGGAGGAGCGGCTACCATTTGCAATAGATTGGCGCCTGCCAGAGAGGAGACCAGCTGAACTGCCTGTGAGCAGTGAGGATCATTCACGTGTAGATTAAAATCGCCAAAGGCCATAAAATTTGCATAATCTAGTGACTTTAGAGCAATATAATTGCAAAGATCCTGACATATATTGGCTACACAGTCGGGTGGTCTATAGATGAGTAT
The DNA here is from genome assembly GCA_963921515.1 of Calotriton arnoldi. Lineage (NCBI taxonomy): Eukaryota > Metazoa > Chordata > Amphibia > Caudata > Salamandridae > Calotriton > Calotriton arnoldi. The sequence continues at coordinate 2,790,024 of CAWUFW010000426.1, read as the reverse complement.
ACCAGCAAGGGATGAAGAGGGATTGATTTGGAGGCAAAAATTGAGGCCTTCAATACCCTGTATGTTGAGAGGGGCAGAGGAAACTAACTCCCAAGAATCTTTAAATATAATGGCCACCCCACCCCCTCTTTTATTGCCCTCTCTATTTGCATAACACATTTTGAAACCTGGCGGGATGGCCAGAGTTATTGCTGCCACAGTGTCCATATTGAGCCAGGTTTCTGTTAAAAACATGGCATCCCATGAAAGATCAGCTAGGGCCAGCCAGATATCATCAGCATGTTTCGCAATAATCAGGGTAGAACCCCAATTGTTTGGTAACCTGGTACAACAGATACCAGTAGCCACAAGAACGCTAATGTGGAGAAGGATAGTAGATAAGGTAAATGCAGTAGGGACCGTGCCATGCAATCGAAATGAAATTATGAGGCGCTGGCACAATCTGAAGGCAGTGGTCAAGAAAAAGAGAGCCCAGAACCATGAGCTGGCTAACAGGACAGGCAGTGGCCCTCCCGTTCCACTCAAGACATTCACCGAATGGGAGGAGAAGGTGCTTGGCATACTGCATCCAGAGAGTCTCACAGGAATACCCGGGGAGTGGAGGCTGGTAAGTACAAACAAATGCCTAACATCACACTGACATGTACTGTCTTGCACCACTACTAAGCTATACCTCCCAGGTACAAATGCAGTCATGAGCACCACACTGTCACCAACACATCTCTCACACATTAATCCAACAGTCCCTCAGGTTCACCTCAAAGGTAGCTACAAACATCACCATGGGTACATGTTTACATGCTGCCAGCACTACAACTCCCACCAGGCCCCCTTGTCCTATAGATGCGCAAGATGGAGCCCTGACCCCCCCCATGTGGCAGCCATTGCATTGCTCACCTTAACCTAACAGGTAGGTAGCCATCCTCACAGGGAGGTGTGTGTGTGTGCTCTGGAAGTCTGCACTACAACTCCCACCAGGCCCCTTGTCCTACAGATGCGCAAGATGGAGCCCTGAACCCCCCATGTGGCAGCCATTGCATTGCTCACCTTAACCTAACAGGTAGGTAGCCATCCTCACAGGGAGGTGTGTGTGTGTGCTTTGGAAGTCTGCACTACAACTCCCACCAGGCCCCCTTGTCCTATAGATGCGCAAGATGGAGCCCTGACCCCCCCATGTGGCAGCCATTGCATTGCTCACCTTAACCTAACAGGTAGGTAGCCATCCTCACAGGGAGGTGTGTGTGTATGCTCTGGAAGTCTGCACTACAACTCCCACCAGGCCCCTTGTCCTACAAATGCGCAAGATGGAGCCCTGAACCCCCATGTGGCAGCCATTGCATTGCTCACCTTAACCTAACATGTAGGTAGCCATCCTCACAGGGAGGTGTGTGTGTGTGCTTTGGAAGTCTGCACTACAACTCCCACCAGGCCCCCTTGTCCTACAGATGCGCAAGATGGAGCCCTGACCCCCCCATGTGGCAACCATTGCATTGCTCACCTTAACCTAACAGGTAGGTAGCCATCCTCACAGGGAGGTGTGTGTGTGCTTTGGAAGTCTGCACTACAACTCCCACCAGGCCCCTTGTCCTACAGATGCGCAAGATGGAGCCCTGACCACCCCCCATGTGGCAGCCATTGCATTGCTCACCTTAACCCAACAGGTAGGTAGCCATCCTCACAAGGAGGTGTGTGTGTGGTTTGGAAGTCTGCACTACAACTCCCACCAGGCCCCCTTGTCCTACAGCTGTGCAAGATGGAGCACTCCCCACAACCACAACCATGTGGCAGATATTGAATGTGACTCATCAAACTTACTGGTAGGTAACCATTTCAACTGGGAGTGGTGTGTGGAATTGGTGACACTGCAGTACAACCCACAACAGGCCCACTTCTTCAACAGATCAGCATGATGGAGCACTTGTCCCACTCATAGGCATGTTACGTTTGTTCCCCCGCACATCACACCATACCACTTTGTCCACAGTCGCCTACACAAATTATGCTAAACAGTCGTATTGTACTCAGCATGCACAAGTCTCACTGCAAAAATTTCCCACATTGTGTCTACTGTGCCAGGCATCACACACTGCAACACTAACACCTTTCATGCTTCCCTGCAGCAGTGTCTGGCAGGTTGGTTGTCAAAGTGCTAATCACCCATGTCATACCACAGTGTTGCAATGTAAACAGTGGAAGTGCAGATTACCAAAAAACTCCACTGGACCTGGGACTCACACTGCTAAACTATGCACATCCCAACTGTCTTGCAACAGACCCAGCTGCCACAGTGCTGCACTGAATTGCATAACAAGAGTACTTTGTCTGACTAAAATGCACAAATGTGTCTGCTTGGGACCAGCAATGTGCATATGCATTGACAATGGTCACATCTCACACTGTCTGTCTGAACAGTGCTGGTATAGTCTGGCCCCAAAAGCACACATTGTCTGCACATGGATGACTGTATCTTACAAACACACCACTGTTGATGACAACATGTAAGTGTATGGATGCCCCAGAACAACTGCATCACCAGTACTTTGATCATGTTCTCAGGTCCACAAATCCCATGAAACCATGATAGTGTGGAAATGTTTGCTGGGTGAGATGTTCAACCTGCTGTATGTCACCACAGTGATAGGAGCCTATACCACATGCCCTATTGTGCCTTCAAATGTTGGGGGAGTGGACCCCACACCCAGATACTTGGGACAACAGTGATGGGGTGGATATACCCCATGCCCTATTTAGCCTGCAAATGTTGGGGGAGTGAACCCCACACCCAGATAGTTGGGACAACAGTGATGGTGGGGCCACACCCCATGCCCTAATGTGATGTGAAAAGTTTGGGTACTGAAACCCACACACACCTTCTGCTCACCACAGGCACGTTCCTCCCAAGAATGACTCTTAAGTCACATAGCCATGTCATTGCTCACCTTCACCTCAACCGGTAGGTAGCCATCTTCACACGGAGATGGTGTTGTGGTGTTAGCAAATTGTCCCACAAATCCCACTATGCATGCTGTCCCACCCCTGAGTAGGATGGGCCACTCCACCCCCAATCAGAATCATGTGGCAGGCATTGTATGCCACCCACTCAACTAACAGGTAGCTAACTGCATCTCACAGGTCGGGGTGTGTGGGGGTGGGAAGCTTGCACAACAACTCACACAAGCCCACATGAGCTCCAGCCCCCAAGACTGATAACACCCTTGCACTAAGATGCATGTGTCAGTCATTGCAATGTCATCCTCCAAATCACTGGTAGGTAGACATATCATGCTGACTTGTCCCACACTGGACCAAGATGGAAGCCTTCCTCATACACACACAGAGAGGTCTTACAGATACAAGCACAAAACAGCAAACAGAACATATCACCAGCCACTACATGCAGCCAGATATGCCTCACGACAAGCATGGTGGCATAGGACACCAGGCCTCACATTGCACAACTGCACACCCAGATAGCATTGGCCACTATAGTGTGCACACACCTAAGCAAATGAAACCATGACAGCAACCAAAGTGTGACATTCAGATCCACATGTAGATGTAACTCAGTGCACAACCCTGCACACCACTGCATGCCATCTGAAAATGGCAGGGGTCCAGACCAGCAAGGACCAAATGAAAGCAAAGAAAGCATGGCTGGAAGTGCAAATACAGATATGTACACCACATGCCAAAGGTATGGATGCAACTACAATGTTCCCCCAATGTGCAGAGAAAACGGCTGCAAGGGCACAACAAGTGACATACATGCGTAACTGGATCACATATGATTAAACACTCACTAGATGCCAACATGAACCTGTCAATGTAAAAAATGTAAATTGTGCATGTCATGTCTTGCCAACTCCCAATATGGACGAGTAATGCATGTACCTCAACAGCTTGTAAAGCATCACTGGATGTCGGTAACTGCAAATTAGATCAGTGAACAACTGCTGGATGTACAAACAGTTGATGTAACAGTGTGAACAGAAGCTTTGCTGGTTGCAACACAATGACCATTTCTCATCTGACCCACAGGTGACCAAGAACTCAATGCAGAGGACGACACCACCAACCTGCAGAGCCAGTCCCCCACCCCGGAACGGAGTCTACTGGATGAAGACTCCCTGGATTCCTTGGATGAGGAGCCCCAAGCCAGCACATCTGTTGTGGCAGGCCGCAACCAGGCCCAGGCACCCATTGTCCCCACAACCACATCTGCTGCAACCCATGACCTTCCCCAGACAGCTGTTGTCACGGCCTGTGTGGCAACCACTACCACCACCACCATCACCACCACCACCACCACAGCTGCCCGCAACACCCTCCCTGCCCCAGGTGATGAGCACCCCACGACATCTACTGAGGAGGTCAGGGAGAGGATGCAGCGGAGCAATGTGGGGTGCCAACAGGCCCGTGGCAGCAGTGTAGGTGGGAGGGGCAGGGTCATGCAGAGGGGAACTGAGCCTGGGACGGAAGCCCTGTCCCACATCAACAGAGTCCTTGGGACATACGAACAGGCCCAGGGACGAATGGGCCGGTCTGAGGAAGATTCTCAGGAGCTCCTCCTGCTGATGAGGTCCATGGACAACCGCATGGGACAAATTGTGGACCTCTTTGGGCAGCAAGTGGCGATTCTGAGGGAAAGGCCAGCGCAACATTCAACATCTCCGCCTCCCCCTGATGGGCAGCAGGATGACAGTTCGTCATCCTCCCCTGCGTCCACAGAGGGGGGTGAGTCCTCAGACACCACTGTCCCTGCAGCACAGGCCCCTCCAGTCAAGCGCAAAAGGGGCCATCCAAGGAAAGGCCAGGAGGCATCACATGCCAAAGCACCTGCCAAAGGCAAGTCCCGGAGCCAGCCATGATGGCAGACCACTGCATTTACCTTTTGGACTATCCTTCCCCACACTGCCATGTGAATGGCATCTGTCTGTTGGACTGGGTCTCCACATCACTGTGGTGACTACTCAATTATCTCATCTACCATGACCGTCAACTAATTTCTTCAAATTCCCCCCCATGTACATTTTCTCGACCCTCACATGTCACAATTGTAAATAAATACACCTTACACACATGTTGTTGTGTCTACTCCGTCTTTAATACAGGATGTGCAACCTTCACCGTGATGTAAATGTCCCAGGGAAATGGAATGTAGGTAGGCAAGGAGAGGCTGAATGGACCTAGGAAAAACTTGTTTTGGTGTGGCATCACACACATCACACAACACTTGTCAACAAGGTACTCCAATGTTCACACATTACACAGAGCAACAGTCGCCATGAAGACATCCTGTATCTGTGTCAAACTACCCTATCCCACAAACATTGCCAACCAGCAAGGAGTGAACACAAGGCTGCAGTCACCAAGCTCACATACACCCTCACAGCAACTGCAACACCATCAGACCATGTGTCCTCCCTACATCGTCACTCACCTTCAAGTGAAGTAGCAGTTGATGAGCTGTTGACGCATGTCGACACCTTCCTCCTCTCCACTGTCCTCGTCACTGGACCCGGGTTGGTTTGCAGGCGGGGGCCTTGGCTGCTCATCATCATCCAGGATCAGGGGTATTGCCTTGCGAATGGCCAGGTTGTGGAGCATGCAGCATGCCACGACTATCTGACACACCTTCCTTGGCGAGTACATCAGGGCACCTCCGGTACAGTCCAGGCAGCGAAATCGTGACTTTAGGAGACCAAATGTACGCTCTATTACACGCCGTGTCCTCCCATGGGCATCATTATATCGCACATCAGCTGCTGTCACAGGATTCTGCAGTGGGCTCAGCAACCAGGGACGGTTAGGATATGCAGAGTCACCTGGGTGTGAGAAACACAGATTAACCTTGATCTTCCACAATGCCACAGGACAGCATGTCACACACACACCACGCTACTCCACTATGCATACTCACCCACAAGCCATGCACGCTCAGGAAGCAGATTGGTCATCAGCTGCGGGACGATGCTGCTGCGCATGATGTGCGAATCATGGGCTGACCCGGGATACCTGGCACACACGTGGGAGATGATCATGTCCACCCGGAACACCACTTGAACATTTACTGAGTGGTAATGCTTCCGATTTCTGTAAACTTGCTCATGTGCCTGTGGTGGCACAAGCCCAACATGTGTGCAATCAATGGCACCAACAACATGGGGGATGTGTCCAAGGGCATAAAAATCTCCCTTCACAGCCACCAACTCTGGCCCCCTGGGGAATTGAATGTATCTGTCCTTGTAGTTCATCATAGCTGACAGTACATCCCTCAGCACCATGCTGAACATCGGTTGTGACATCCCACCTGCGCTTGCTACCGTGTGCTGGAATGAGCCTGTCGCAAAGAAATGCAGGCACGCCATCACCTTTGAAGTCGCAGTGAAAGTTGTTGGATATGTGCGACGTGGCTGCAGGTGGGGCTCCAACATGGCACATAGGTTTTGTAGGGAAACTCTATCCAGCCTGAATTTGCGGATGATCTCTTCATTCTCCATGTCAGCTAGCACTGTGAATGGACGATGGATATTGGGCCTCCTCCTAGGTCAGATGAAAGTGCACATATGTCAATGAAACACATCATGAGATGTACAGGACATTTCACATTTCTACAGACACATTGCCAAATGTTACAGACTGAACCATCAACCAACAGAGCACTGCACAAGTCGGTACACATCAGGCACACTACTCGTACACTTGTCCCCTTACCCGCAGCAATGATCTGTGCACACCTCCTGCTCATTGGCATGCACAGTGGGATATGGCACCACATGTGTGCGCACACCTGTGAGTATTACCCCCAGCATATGTGTCAAACTACAATACTACCCTAGCACACCGTGCTGCTGTCCATGATACACCTCCCAACACAGGTTGCACATGGCACACATCAAGTACACACTGATCACAGCCTGAGCGTGGTGAACACGTGTGTGCATGTGCAGTAGACAATGTGACAGTCAATGATGCCCCTAGTTCACACAATGAGACAGCATTGTGCGTTACATTGCACCTACACACATTGACCATTAGCTACATATGCTATGCAACACAAAGACTGTACAGTCTACATGCCCTTACACATCACATGTGACATGTGCGTGTGTATGTGTCAATGCAATTTATTACATACACATATATGGCATGTGTAGGTGACATGGAGTTAAATGTCCCATTCGTTATGTTGGCCTCATGAGGGTCCTTCAATGTTGGAGACACTGGGCACTGTTCATGTTGGGCTATGGATAGAGATGGATGACTCCATATGTGCAGCAAACCTGCTCCGCAAGTCCACGGACGGTCACTACAGGCACTGTATGGCACCCATCTGGCGATGCCTACTGCCTGGCCCCTGCGGACTGTCACCGCCAATACCCCAGACACGATCGCGGTAGTCTCAGCCATATCCACATGTGTATATGGCGGTTGGCATGCACCGCTACCCAGCTCACGGTCACTACAGGCACTGTATGGCACCCATCTGGCGGTGCCTACCGCCTAGCCCCTGCGGACTGTCACCGCCAATACCCCAGACACGATCGCGGTAGTCTCAGCCATATCCACATGTGTATATGGCAGTTGGCATGCACCGCTACCCAGCTCACGGTCACTACAGGCACTGTATGGCACCCATATGGCGGTGCCTACCGCCTGGCCCCTGTGGACTGTCACCGCCATGGACCATGCCCTGGCAGCCAATGGGAAGCACCCTCGCGGTAGCCTGATGCAATTTTGAAGATAGCGGTAGGCGTGTTCCACAACCGCATAGCCGGTCATTGGAAGCATTCAAAAGATGCACAACCGCGGTAGCGCGCGCCTGGCCCCTGCGGTGTGTCACCGCCATGGTCCATGCCCTTGCAGCCAATGGGACGCACAGTAGCGGTTGCTTCATATGGCTTTGAAAATCACGGTAGGCGTGCACTGCCACCGCGGAGGCAGACATTGGATGATTTTAAAAATAGCAGACCTGGTACACCAATTGCAGCGGCGTGGGACCACTGACACAGCCCCAGTGGCCTATATATGTGTGGGAGGGTGCCCCACATTTCCACTGCTACCAGGGACTGCTGCCTGACACCCTCCACCTGCTGCTGCTGCCTCCAGGGACTGCTGCCTGCCACCCTCCACCTGCTGCTGCTGCCTCCAGGCACTGCTGCCTGCTACCCTCCACCTGCTGCCTCCAGGGACTGCCGCCTGCCACCCTCCACCTGCTGCTGCTGCCTCCAGGGACTGCTGCCTGCCACCCTCCACCTGCTGCCTCCAGGGACTGCTGCCTACCACCCTCCGCCTGCTGCTGCTGCCTCCAGGGACTGCTGCCTGCCACCCTCCACCTGCTGCTGCTGTCTCCAGGGACTGCTGCCTGCCACCCCTGAACTCCACCTGCTGCTGCTGCCACCTGTCCACAGTGATGTCGAGGACACAGAAGATCCGGGCCAGTCCCTTCACCAGCGAGGAGCTGGAGGTCCTGGTGGACGGGGTGCTTGCACAGTACCCAAGGCTCTATGGTGCCCCTAATGTCGTGGTAAGTCTCCAACAGTGTGAGTGAGAGTGCAGGGGGGTACACGTGAGGTGGAGGTGCTGCAGTATGTGTCAGTGAGTGTGGGGCTCTGACATGCACTGCCTAGCATGTCTTCTCCAGGGGGATGGGCTGTGTAGCCTCTTTCACACGTTTCCCTGCATGCCCATCCAGATTTGAGGGACATGTATTGTCCTGTCAGCCATACAGTGAATCAGCAAATTGGTAATGCAGGAGTCAGGCCAGTGATTGCTTGTGTGAATGGCTGTGTGGGTCCCAAATGTCCCTCTCAGTGTCAGCCCACCTGGCCTGCACAGTCGCCGCCCAATCCAACAAGTACACATCACTGCATGTACAGTGTGTTCCATGTGTCTTTTGTTCACACATCTTCATCAAAGAGCCATCTCAGCCCTGTAGATTGCACACAACAAGCCTTGTGACAAGGGTGTGTGTATGAGAGTTGATGTCACTGTATGTGAGCTCCATGACACAGTGAGCCATTCACAGGGCTAGGACATTGGGGGCTGCGCAGTGTTGGACACAGTGAGTCCACCAACAAACATGTGTTGCTATCTAATCTATGTGTTGCTCTAGCTAACAGCGGACAGTAGATGTGGGCAGACTACACATTGCTTGATGTGCTGGCATCCTGCATGTGAATGGGATGTAGAGGTACTGTGTCCACCCTCCCACCTTCATGGATTCACGTGTGGTTCTCCAATGCCGCTGTACCATGTGCCATGCATTCTTGGCTCTGTTACACATATCTGTTGATTTGGGATGAGTGAGTATCGTGCCACTGTTTTGAGAGATTTTGGTAGTATACACTGTGTCACTGATGTATTACCCCTCTTGTCTCCCATGCCTGCAGCTGAAAGTCCACCAGCATAAAGCCGTGTGGAGGGCCATTGCCTCCAAGGTGCGTGATCTGGGTGTGTCAAACCGACGGCACAGCCACTGTCATAAAAGGTGGGACGACATCTGCCGGCTGAGCAAGAACGTGGCCAAGATGACGCTGGGGCTGCTCCCTCGGAGCGGCAGGTTGGCCTGACGCACCATGACACCACTAATGGCCCGCATCTTGGCCGTAACACAGCCTGAGTTGGATGCACAATTGAAGGCGCATCAGCAGCAAGCTAGGGGAGAGTATTTGTTGACGGGTGGCTTTGGCAGGGAGTGGCTGCATGTGTCCACAGATTGGACAAACTCTGAGCTATGTGAAGTTGGTAGTGTGATGCAGTGGATTGTAAGTGGAGTCTGTGCTGGGTGCATCTGACATGCATTTGTCCCACCTGTACTCACTGATGTGATCTGCGCAATGTGCATTGACATTGCATTCAAAGCTGTGGCATTCAGGTACCTTGTGCAGTGGGTACTGTGTGAATTCATATTGCTGGTGATGGCAGTGTGCCTAATCTGAGTGTTTCAATCAATGCGTGCAATGCCTGACAGCAGATTTCAGCTGCTACAACTTCTGAGGACAATGTGTTACAGTACTTGTGCCCGTGCAAGCAACATGGTGGCTGGCATGCGCTAATGGCCATTGTGTGCTATTATATTGTGGTCTGTGTGTGTGTGCTACCCTACTGCTCCATCCATGTACGTAATTGACACCATGTTGTGGTGTTCATCCTTGCCATCCTCAGCACCCTGTGTGGTCAGAGAGATTTTTGTGCCTGTGTCTGAAGTGGGCCACAGGCAGGATGGTGTGCTGTGTGAGTCACCGGGATCACTTATGGCTGGATTTGTTCTTTACATGCACTGTTGGGTTGATAATTGAGGTGGCAATGTATATTTAGTCAGGGTGATGTGCAACATGGATAACACATCTTCTTGAATGGTGATTTACTTGCACATGTTACTTCAGTTGGTGCCACTCCACTAACACTACATCTCTCTCCCATGTAGCATCTCCCGTGTGCGTTGAGGGACAGGGGACGGACACCAGTGGTGAGGCATCCAGTGCAACAGCCACACCGGAGCAGAGTGACACAGATGTGACCAGCGCAGAGGAGGGGGACAGGAGTCTGCTGGAGGAATCACAACCCGAGACGCAAAGCTCTACATCATCTGACGCCAGTGGTGACGCATCCATGTTGGGGGCCACAGGGAACGGGGACTCTGCCTCCTCTTCCGCAACACAGCGTCCAGTGCCCAGCCTCCCATCTACTTCCACTGGTGCTGCCCGTGTTCGCACAAGTCGAAAGGGAAGAGTGTCCTTCACCCCAGGCACTGCTGCCCCGGCCCATGTCAGCCCTGCAGCCCTCAGTGCTGAGTCAGTAGAGCTATTGCGCCAGCTGTGTGTGGGGCAGACAGCTCTCCTCAATGCCTTCCTAGACCACGATAAAAGGTTGGGCCAGGTGATAGCTTTCATGGAGGGCATACATTCGGATGTGGGTGGGCTACACCGGACTGTGCAGTCATTGTCCTCAACAGTGACGGCAGCCCTGCAACAGGCACATTCTCAGGGAGCAGCTCCTGTCCCTTTGTCCACCCCCCTGTCACTGTGCACCTCTGACGACAGTGACAATGCTCAACAGACCCCAAAGTCCAGATACAGCACACGCAGCACACAGCAGCAGCAACAGCCCAAACGGTCCAGGCCGCAGACACCATCCCCACAGACAACTAAGACCACCCCAGAGCACAGAGAGAAAAGCCCGTCAGGTGACACCAAGGACCAGAGGGGCAAGAAACAGGCCTCAGGGTCACAGTCCTCAGAGTCATCCCTCGCCAAGGACTCTCCTGTCCCAAGGACCACTCGCAAAGCAAAGAAGGCAGTTTCCCTGCCCACTGAGGAGGTGTTACCTGCAAGGCTTACACTGGATGAGGGCCCTATGGCTGATCCACCCACAACCTCCACTCCCATCCTGAGCCCTGTGAAGCAGGCACAAGGGGGCACTGTAGGGGCTAAACACAGTAGAAAGGGTTTGGAAGGGCGGAGGCAAGCCCCAGGGAAGCGCACAGCTGGATCCAGCATGTCCCCAGAGGGGGCCCCAGAGTCAGCACTAGGAGCAGGTTTGGTGGTGGGGTTACCTGTTGTGGCCACACCAGTTCCCATTAGTCCCCACACAGGGAAGCCTTTCAGGATCGCCAAAAGTGGAAAGGCACCCCTCCACAATCTCCTGCACACACTGTGTCTCACCACAGCATCAGTCCACCTCCCCGTGCCACCACCCCACCTGGTCGAAGCAGCCCTCCAGCTTCCCAAGCCAGAGATGTCTCTTCCACAGATGTTCCTCACACTCCCGGGGCAGTCCTCCTACTGACCGCGACACACAGTCACCTCCAAGTCCGACAGACAGCCACATCTGAGTGGTAGTCACCCTCACACACCTGTCTGTCCACAGCGGTGTCTGTGATGCCCATTGTTATCCCCATGACTCTGTTGCTGAGCATGGCATGGTATATTCGCACACATTCGCTCTGCAGCTTCTGATGTGACTACTCTGCACATTGTACTTGCCTTGTTGATCACTACTGTTTGCCCCCTGCCTGTGCAGCTTCTGATGTGACTACTCTGCACATTGTACTTGCCTTGTTGTTCACTACTGTTTGCACCCTGCCTGTGCAGCTTCTCATAGACTTCACCTGCACATTGGACTGGCCACTGGCCTTGTTGCTCACTACTGTTTGCCCCCTGCCTGTGCAGCTTCTGATGTGACTACTCTGCACATTGTACTTGCCTTGTGGTACACTGCTGTTTGCACCCTGCCTGTGCAGCTTCTCATGGACTTCACCTGCACATTGGACTGGCCACTGGCCTTGTTGCTCACTACTGTTTGCCCCCTGCCTGTGCAGCTTCTGATGTGACTACTCTGCACATTGTACTTGTCTTGTTGCTCACTACTGTTTGCCCCCTGCCTGTGCAGCTTCTGATGTGACTACTCTGCACATTGTACTTGCCTTGTTGATCACTACTGTTTGCCCACTGCCTGTGCAGCTTCTGATGTGACTACTCTGCACATTGTACTTGCCTTGTTGATCACTACTGTTTGCCCCTGCCTGTGCAGCTTCTGATGTGACTACTCTGCACATTGTACTTGTCTTGTTGTTCACTACTGTTTTCCCCCTGCCTGTGCAGCTTCTGATGTGACTACTCTCCACATTGTACTTGCCTTGTTGATCACTACTGTTTGCCCCCTGCCTGTGCAGCTTCTGATGTGACTACTCTGCACATTGTACTTGCCTTGTTGATCACTACTCTTTGCCCCCTGCCTGTGCAGCTTCTGATGTAACTACTCTGTACATTGTAGTGGCCACTGGCCCTGCAGTTGCCCACATTTGTTATCTATCTATGCACAAGTGTGAATAAAGACAGTTGTTCCTGTTGTCAGTTCTGTCAGTGTAATTTCTCAATAAAACTGTTTCTGTGTGTGCATGGTTTACTGTGTCACATGCTCAGTATGGCACTTCAACATTGGCAATGGGTTGTCTCACGTTTCCATGTTTTTGGAGGGGTGACAGGGACTTCAATTCTTCCTGACTCTTATACTTGTGGGTGCAGTGAAGGTGGTTTTTGAAAATGTTCTTGTTGTCATCATCCTTCTTTGTCCATGTTGTCTATGGTGTAGACATGTCATGTTTGGAGGCAATGTCAGCACAGGGTGGGAGTTTATGCACAGGCTTTCATGCAGGTTGGCACGGGTCATGGTGTCTGTGTGAGCTTACTTACTGTGTGCCCAGCAGTGTATGTGTATGGTCGTCTTGTGGTGGTCAGTAATCCTGGTCCCATGCCTTACTTCCAAAGTGTTCACTTTGGTGGTGGAGAAGTGTGTGGTGTGAAGGAGGTGACTTTGTGGTGACTCTTGATGTGTGTGCACCTGCATTGTCAACTACACCCATGTGTCACCCTGAAGTGGTGTGTGTGTATGTGTACTTGTTGTGCCCTGCAATTGTGATTTGGTGCACATGGGAGTGTTGTGTGCTGCTGATGTAAGAGGGGGGATGTGTGATGTATCCTACTCGTGCTTCTCAATCATGGATTGTGTGAATGGGGCCTGTGTGTTGTGGTGCAGAGATGCTCTTGTCAGGTAATTGCATACCTATGTGTGTCTGTTCAGTATTTGACTTCATGGCCTTCCTCTCATCCCTGTGCCTTGACATGGGTGGCCTTGCTGTCTCCCTGAGTTGTTGAATTGAGGTGCTTGTGTTTTGGGTTGACTCACTGTGGCAGCCATGTGTGATTTGATGGGCTGTGGGTGTTCTCAGAGGTCTGTTGTCTTGCATGTGATGTACACATGCTTGATAGTTGTGTCCTTGTCCTTCCCTTTGTGGGCACATCACTTTAGCTTTCATGTATGTTGTCCTCCATTGCTGCTAGCATGTGGTCTGTGTATGTGGCTGTGAGGCAGGGTAGGGTTTTTCTGTGTAAGTTGGTAGGCTGTGTGTGCAGTGAATTGTTTGTTCATCAATATGTGTGTGTGTACATTTTGTGCTGAGGCTCAGTGTTCTGGGCATGTGTGTGGTGTTGTTGTGGTGTGTGTGTTGGCTGGGGCCTGGCCTTCTGTGGTATGTGTTCCTGTGCAACAACTCCTGCTGTGGCTATCTCTGCAGTTGTTAGGGATGTGGGGCAGGGTGTGTATTCACCTGTGTTGTTGTTGTGCAGGAGTGGCACATGGCAGGCACATGGTATGTACCTTCAGGGAGAGGGTTAGTGTGTTGTGTTTGAGTGGTGGTTTTGTGTTGTTTGTACAGTGGCCGTGGCTGGCGCTGGCACTGGCCTCTGCGTTGTGTGCATGTTTTCCTGCACACTGACCGCGGCGGTGACGACACCGGGACATTTGTTCATGATCGCGGAACATGGGTAGCCAGGATGTGGCGAGGTGTTTTTGTGACAGGTGGGACATGTGTGGATGCAGTGATGGCTGTGTGCCTGTCCCCACAGGGGTGTCTGGTGTGGACATGCACCGTTTTCAAAGCCTTGACTTGTGTATTGTGTTGCATGCACAGTTGTGTGTGTACGTACCTGCGGCGGCGTCCGCGCCGGTCAATGACTTGCAGGTGGTGTATCATATACAGCACTGGAAAGGCGTGTAGAGCTGGAACCATCGCGGTGTGGGCCGGGTGTCTATTTTCTTGCTCCTCTGTGGTGTCTCCGCCGTCTTTGGCTATACGGTTGCTCTACCGCGGTGTGCTGCCCTTTTTCCGGCATCGTGATTTGTTCGGTGGACGGGACGTCATTCCGCACGGCGGTGAGTGCTCATTGGCTCACACCGCCGCGCTGGCGGCCGCACTTTTATGGCGGTCAGCGTCACACCGCAGCAGACGGGAAATGGGCTCTGTCTAGACATGCTAATATGGCGGGCGTGAGGACCGCTGCCGGTGCGCAGTAAATGGCATTTACAGCCACCGCGGTCGTGTCTCCGCCAGTCATCGTAATGGACCCCTAATTTTGGATCTGTTTAAGCATTACTGGCAAAACAACTAATGAGGGTGTACCGTGTGTTCTGGTATATAGTGCAGCAAAGACTGCACCAAAAATGGGGCAGCCTTCCAAATGGGTAGCCATCTCTATTGGCAGGCATAAGATGAGAATCCTATGTTTTTCCTTAGGTCCTTAGGAAACACTGCTTCAAGCTGACTTGTTTTTTTGTGCAATCCAGAATGGAATTTCCTCCCATCTGAGGGGAATTTTACCCATGACTGCATTGATGGTCATTGGACTAATTCCAGGCGCACCCAATTGTGGTTGTGCAGCTTGAGCAGCCCTTGCCGGACTTATTGTTATTGATCTCATGACAAATGTTGTCAAACACCTACATGTTCTAACTAGATCTGTATCTAATATAAGTAGTTCTGGAGCTGTCCGATTTTCTATATCTGGTGTGTAACCATCTAAGACTGGCCATGTTGCTCCCTCATTGCTAAGGGGACCTAGCCTAACATTACTGATTGTATGTGGTAGGGCACCTTCAGACCAATTTTGGTGTTCATGGTAAGTCAATGGTATTTCTAGTGCTTCATAAGCTGTATAGTTGTTAGGAACTGCAGCCTCAGGGTATGTTTGAAACTGTCTTGTTCATGTTTCTCCTGCTGGGAATGTAACCCATGAACTGAATACCTCTGTCCTGAATGCTTCATGGGCCTCCACGGCAAAGGTAATGTCTCCACCCGTGAGGGGCAGGCCACGTTGTAACAGCATTTGTGTAACCGCTTTCCTGTTGTTCACTGGTATGTTAACTGCTGGTTACTCCTTAAGCCATATTAATGAGTGGAATCAGAGAGGGTATCTCTATGTGGGTGATCTTTTGATAGGTTAAAGCTTGAACAACCTACAGCCAATACATAGGATTTACCTACTCAGCCTAGGAGGATTTTTCCCTAGCACCACAGACAGCTCCGGTTAAGAGGTGAGGAGGGGTCTTTGGGTATACAAAAGAAAACTACTCAGGCAATCCATTAAATAAGAACCCAAGCTAGAACATTGGCAGTGCCATGTCATACAACTTATACTTTCTCAAGTAAAATTGTGCGTTTGTTGGACAATATAAACGTCAGAACTGAGCAAGACTGATTCTGAGCACAGCATCAGGGTATATTGGCCTATGTCCTGCTAGCTCACAGTGCATCATCTGTACCCCTAACCGTACAAGGTAACAAATGTATTGTGCAACCTCAGAACATGACAACCCTGACTCACCAAGGAAATCGTGGTAACAGATCTAGAACCCTTTTGCTTGGTTATTCATTCATAGCTAAAGAGATACACAAGAAATACACAGCATCTAGTTTCAATATTTATTGAAGCATTGTGATTCTTGAGTAAAATACGTGCCCTGCAATAATCAATAGCAGGAAACATAATTATATGATTACCATTAGTAGAATGGTGAAAAAGATAAACAGTTCAACCATTTTGCTGATTACAGAGAATATATACTTGCATGCAAGTACTATAATATATTGTATTCCTACATAACGCTTCCTAACCTAATGTGTCTAGGGTGAGTGAATCTGCCAGATCCCTGTCAGGTGATCTAACTCCCCGTTACTTGTGGGTAAGTGTCATCAGGCTGGCTGACCTGGTGGAGAACTAGGCAGCATCCCTTGCATGAGGTAAACAGGAATCAGCTGGGCTGTAATTCCGTCATTGGGGGCGACCTCTCAGTGCCAGCGAAATGCTCCTCTGTCAAAACAAAGGTTTGGTGTTGTTTATACACTAAACATCATCCATGTTGCCAATCCGAATCCCCCAGTCAGGCAGCTATTCTTTATTCTATTGTGATAGCTCTGTTGTCGAACGGCCAATAACAAAAAACAATGTTTTGTATAATGAACTTAGCCCTTGTACAGAATGTTCAAGGTATTTGACAATGTACCTATGAAGTGGAAATGTAAGCAAAGCTCAGTACTGAGAATATTATACTGCACAGGCACGCAAACAAATGTGTGTCAAATGTCATCATGTTTAAGGAAAGAAGGCAACTTTAAAACGCGAGCATGTAAAATGGTGTATTTACCCAGGCCTAAAATGTGACCAGATGACAACTCTGTTGGGGGAAACCTGAACCACCCGTCTTGGGGTCACCCCAAGATACATTTTTGGACAGTCTTGTGCTGACTCAGAAGTTCGCCTCCTCAGCAAGCTTCTTGGGATCAGTCAGCTTGCTATCAACCAGGTGCTGGCTCAGCTCTGGAAAACAAATATCAAGCAGGTGCTCCGCCAAAATTAAATTGCACAGCCCTGAATAATCATCAATCTTGCTGCCCCTCACCCAGACAGATTACTTCTTTATTATCTAAGTTAGTTAAAACCATAACAAAATACCAATAAAACATGTTGCAACAAATATAAGTCTTAAAAATGTGATAGTTACCAATGATACATTAGACGAGAAGGAAATTATGCATGGACAAATGTGCATTTTTTGACGTATAGTGCTATTGTGCTCTTAATGCCATTAAGTGTAAGGATAAATTGTTCAGTTTGATTTCTCATACAAAAGTAGAAATGTTACCATTTTGCAATTAAGCTGTGGGTCATTCGGATCAAGACACTTAAGTATAGCGGATCTGCAGGTGCGAATGCCCCTAACGTTAAAACTTTTTTTAACAATATAAGCCTATTTGATTTTAAAACGGGACATATGCATATTAGATGTACGAAGGCCTGCTTAGCCGCACTACATAGACTGCATGACTTTGGTCCATTATTTTTCCAGGTTGGTTGGTCAGCCATAGACGGTAATGATCCAAGACGTATTGCTAATAGCTTTCTTTTTTGGTGTAGGGAATATGTTATACTCAAATATGCTGCAGGTTGTAATGTAGAATACGATTGCAAGACCATCCATGCGAGGGCTCATTTGCTGAGTATGTTTTTATCTTCAATTAACGAATGCTTATTTGCCACTTTATTCAATAATTGTCAAAATGACGAGAATTGTAGATTCTGTTGCCAAAGAACTGTCACATTCGTTAACTTCATTGATGACTGTAAGTACTTGCTATAGCCTGATTGGGGATCATCTTCCTGTGCCTTCCAAAGAGCGTTGTTGAGTGGATTCTTACCACTGGACCTGATTTGTACCATGATTTTATTGATATGTATCTTCTCGCTAAAGATTGCTGCAGCAGTCCAAATTCCAATCAGACCTGTGCTTTAGATGCGTTCCGTGGTAGACCGAATGCTTTCGAGAGTTGCTGCATCTTTACCATGTTGTACTTCACTCGTGTAGGCTAAGGTCGGCAAAAGTTTAGCTTTTATGACTGCTAATAATGGTTTATACGAAGGGCCATTTAGGCTCTTTGCTGGTCAGCAAAAGGCATACATCAGGCCATTTCCTTTCTTAATTATGTTCTCGTTATGCATTTGGGAGTCAAATAGTTTTTCTATGTATAAACCGAGATACTTGTAATTTTTAACCGCCTCCTGGTTCGTGTTACCGAGCATAAATTACTGTTGTTTCTGGGCGCGATGACTAATGGTCATAACTTTTGTTTTTGCTGTATTTATTTCTAATAAGTTTACCTTGGCAAAATATTCCAGTTTGTTAATCGCTCTTTGGATGTCTGCTCTTTTATAGCTTAGTAAGACAATATATTCTGCATAGGATAGATGCGTAGCACGCATTGTTCACAAGCGTGGTGGATGCAAATTTACCTGATCTAATTTTGACGAGAGATCGGCCATAAAAAGATTGAACAGGTGAGGAGCTAAAACCCAGCCTTGTTTAAAGCCTGCTTCAGTGTATATTTTCCTCGTAAGTCTAGTGCCATCTGCTACTTTGACTTGCATCCAAGTGTTTGTATACAACTGTATTATGACTTGGAGAGTTAGTGCTGGGAGACCCCACTTCCTTAGTTTGTTCCATAAGAGGCCTCTCTTAACTCAGTCAAATTCCGCCTTGAAGTCTATAAAACATAAATATAGATTTTTTTTCTCAGCCGCATACTCTTGTCTGCCATTAATCCTAAGGCTAGAATATTTTTTGTGGTACCAAAACCCTTGCGGAAGCCAGACTGGTTAATAGGGATTATATCGTTGTTATGTGACTAGTCTACCAGGTAACAAAGGATCAATGAAGCGTAGTATTTTGCATCCAAATCCATTAAGGCGATCATTCTGTAGTTAGCTGGATCTGTCCGATCCCCTCCTTTGTACACTGGTTTGATCATAGACCCTCTCCAACTCTCAGGGAGTGTATTTGTACTGGCCACCTCGATAAATAACCGAGACAACGGGGCTGCCCAATAGTCAGGATCCTATTTATAAATCGCCTATGGAATACCATTTGAGCCTGGGGCCCCATCCATTTGGCAAGATCATAATACATTAAATACTTTATCTTCTGTGTATTGTATTAGAGGTAGATCTATTAAGTAATTTGTGGTCTTTGTCTATTTTAGAAACTGTATATGCGAGTTCACCCTGTTCTGTTGGGCTCTACAAATACGGAGGGGTGGTGTTAATGCTTGGCCTTCTGGGGGTTGGATGTGTTGTTACATTATGACCCATTGCTGAAGGATGATTAGTGATATTCGTTACATCATCACTTTTAAGTTCCACTTTAACAAAAGGTTTGTGATGAGATTCTATGGCTGTCCCTGAATCTCCGCCTATACATTTCAGGGATGAGCCCAAATTTGCTGACAAGATTGGCTTTCATTGCAATATAGTATGTTTGTTCCTCTACCTCCAGTGTTAAGTCTATCCATCCCCACTGTTGGCATGTACCTCCCTCAGAACTCCTCAGGATCCTTGTGCTTCCTTAGAGCCACTTCGTAGGCGGCAAACCGTTTGTCTATTGTCATTTCCCACCACATAACTATGCACCAAATCTTTTGGGATGCAGACACTTACTTCACAAGGGGACTCTGTAGGTATGCTGCCACCGTTACTGTTAGACTCCATTTGCATGGCTCTAATGTCCAGCTGTCTGAAGCTTAGCTCATGTGCCATCTTCTTTTCCTCCATGGCTAACCTCTTCTCTTTTAGAGTTCGCTCCTTCTCCAATTCTGCAAGCTTTTGCTCTTGCGCCAATTTTGCAAGATCCTGCTTCATTTTCTTCTCCCCCCTCCTGTCCTCCAGCTCCTCTGATGGACAGGTTCCTAGATGACACACTGCTCCCTGCATGCGGGTGGACCTCCAGGCCTGGGAGAATGTTTACCCCCTCCTCAGCAGGTTGCATGACCAAACCCTCAGGCAGGTCCTACTCTAACTCCCCTTCCTCCTCATTATCTGTGGGGGTCTGGTGGGCCTCCGCCCATGCCCTCAAAGCCTTTTGGTGCTCTGCCTTATTGATGCTCCACTTGGCAGGCAACACCCTCTCCTGACAAAAGCCTTTGAGCTGGGCCACAGTGTAGCTTCCAGATTGGTCAGCTCAAACTCCATTTTTGCAGGTGGGGCTACAGACTCAACAGACAAGTAGAAATGGTGGAACGTTTGGAAAAACCAAATATGTCAAATTAGGGAGAATGTACTCGAATTGGTCTAGATATGGAGTAGTAACATACACCAACTAACTGTATGACACTGCACAAACTCAAGTCCAATCCTCACCGGTGATCACCCATGTTAGAAATTGAGTTTCTGATTGGAAGAGGTATGCACCATGTCCAAACAGGAATCGCAAACCATGTCAGGGGAAGTCAGTTACACATCATAAATTAACCTGTGCTCACCCTCTGGCAGCTTGGCACAGAGCAGTCAGGCTTAATTTAAGAGGCAATGTTTGTGCAACACTTTAAACAGTAACACAGTAAAAATACCACAAAAAGATTCCACACCAGTTTAGAAAAATAGATTATGATTTTATAAATAAAACAAGACCACATTGACAAAATACTAATAAGTAGAATTCAAGATATGAATTTTTAGAGATTAAATGCAAAAATAGCACTTAGAAGCAGTAAGCGCCTAAAGAGTTGATTGGTCACGCTGGACCTTGACCAAGTCAAGAGTTCAGGCCAACTGCAATGGAGTGTGGGCCAGATATAGGACCCACGCAGACCTAGCTGAGCAAAAGTACCTTAATCCTGGTTGCAAACAACAAGATGCGGGGTGCAGTGGATCTATGTGTTGGTGTCGATCCTGCAATCGAGGAGATGCATTGGTTTTCTTCACGCAACACTGGTGATGCGGCGGTTTCAAAGATGAAACTCTGGTTCTGAGATGCGTTGGATCCGAAACTGATGCCCCGGGTTTCTCCATGCAGTCAAAGGGATGCGTCAATCGTCATTCTGCAGTGGCGGGGATATGGTGGTTCTGATGGTGATGCTCTGCCTAGGGCCTACCTTCGGGGTGACTTATATGCAATAAAAGGGCAGTGTAAGGCTTGGCAAAGGGTCTTAAATGCCAAGTCGACATGGCAGTGTAAACTGCACACACAGGCTCTGCAGTGGTAGGCCTGAGACATGTTTAAGGGGTACTTGAGTGGATGGCACAAGCAGTGCTGCAGTCCCACTAGTAACATTTAATTTACAGGCCCTGGGCTCATGTAGTGCACTGTTCTAGGGACTTATAGCTAAATTAAATGGGCCAGTTTTGGATAAGCCAATCAAACCATGTTTCAGGGAGAGAGCACATGCACTTTAGCACTGGTTAACAGTAGTATTGGTCAGAGTCCTAAAGGCAACAAAAAGGTGGTCAGAAAACGAAGAGAAGATAGTTACAAAATTAGGCGTGACTCTTCAGAGAGGGCCATTTTCCAAAATGATACTTAAAGGAAGCCACCAGTAGTCAGCCACTAATCTACATACAGATGGTAAAGTGTGAAATTCTAGTGCAAACAGGGAATAACAAGAAAGAAGGAGCAAGAAATCATCCACCCCTGCATATTATTTTTAATTCCATCTACAGAACTCTGCGGGCCTGATTCACAAAGGTAAACTTACACTTTTTGTGCAAGTTTACTTTCTTTTGGGAATTCACAAACCACAAATAATAGTACATTTATGGCTGTGAAGACTGCTCAGTCTGAGCAGAGAACTCTCCGCACGTAAAAAGATAGGACTGGTCTATATTTTTATGTGCAGAGTTGTAGGAAACTGGCTCTCTATATAGTGTACTAAAATGAAGTACACTGTGCACAGAGTCCAGTGGGTCCCCAATTGGTTTACAGAGGCTGAAGTAGATAAAACTAACGCCCTTTTTTGTGGTAGTGTGGGCAAGTAGTTAGGCTTATCAGAGGGTAGTACTAAGCACTTGTACTCACAGAGGCAATAAATGTGACACACACTCAAAGAATAAATCTGAGACCAATTTGAAAAAATAACAATTCCTTTTTATATATACTTTCGAACCAAGATCTACATTCAAAGGTAAGTACTGCATTTCTTATGAATTTACAACAATGAGCAAATAGTTCAAAGTTGTGCGCAATTACACACCATGCAATCCAATGGGAGGAAAAAGCAAGTAGGTAAAGAACACAGCACAGACAGTTGTAGGGGTTCACCTTCTGGGTTTGGAGTAGCAGGAAGCCAAGGTCCAATGTTCTACTAACAGGGTCCCGAATTCTGCCAGGAGCAGGCAGTTGGTATCTGGTGCGCTATGGGGAAGGGGGGCCCTCTAAAGATAGGCTGCACAAGGGGACTTGCAGGCAAATCTGAGAGCTCCCAAAGGGAGGCTCAGGTCGCAAGGGCCTTAGGGGCAAGGGAGCACAGCCGGTTTGTCGTTACCCAGGCTAAGCAGGCTGGGTCCAGAGCAGGTAGGTTGGCAGGCCCGGTGCCTAAAGGTGATTCTCACGGTCAATGGCCAACAGCTAGCAGGGGCAACTTCAGGACTGCTGGGCCACTCTCAAAGTGGGTCTCAGGGGTATTGACGTGCCTTGGCGGCTTCTGGGCTCTACTACACTTGGAGTCCCGACTGGACTCTTCAATGTTGGTCTTGGTTGCAGGGTGTCTGGTACCACGGGAATTGGTACTCAATGACTCCGGTCGGTCCTGGTGCCGCTACACTCCGTGGGAAGAAAGATCTGACCTTCAGGAGCATGAATACCTCTTCCTGATCAGGTGCTGAGCCGGTCGGGCTGGGGAGCTGCAAGTCGGTGGACCGGACTCTGCGGTTTCGGTGTCTGCAGGGGAGTTCCTCCTCTACTCCGAGGGAGGTCTTGGGCAATTTCCAAAGGCTGGTGGTCCTCTGGGGTTCTTTGAGGCAACACAGCAGCAAGACAAAACGGTTCACCTCTATTGTCGAGTCTTGAAGCAGCAGGCAGGAGTTCGTGCCGAAACTCCGTGGCAGGCCCTCAGTTCTCTGGTTCGGCAGCTCTTCTTTGTCCTCTTCATCTTTATGTCCATCGAATCTGAAGTTCAGGGTCAAGGGGTGCCACCTAAATACTCAATTTAGGGGCATTAAGGGGAGTACAGTGTAATAGCCAATGGGCTACCTACCTGTAGGGCAGCTACACCCTTTATATAACCACTTCCTGTGGGAAGTGGGCATAAACCTGACCCTAAGAAGCTAATTCTCTCTAAAATAAGATGGAGGATTTCTGTAAAGTGGGGTCCACATCATCTGGTCTGCCCTAGGGGTGGTGCTGGCTGAATGTGGGCATCCCTCCTAATCTAACTAATTTTCCCAGCTGTCATCCCACCAAGAAGTGGGGTCAGGACAGGGAGGTGGGCACCTCCACTATCTGGAGAGGCCCGGGATCACATATCAAAGACGGTAGGGCCTTTGAAACTTCCCACCCTGGAATGTCTATCCTGCTTGGATGAGGTGTGAACACCTCCGGCTAGAGAAGGCTTTGTTTCTGTCCTCCGAGAGCGAAGGCTCTCACTTCAAGAGGTGAAAAACATGTCTATGGTGGCTGGCTGGTCGAGACCATTCAGTCAACACACTAGTAGTCAATAGGTTTTCAGGGGGCACCTCCAAGGTTCCCTCTGTGTGCATTTATTAATAAATCCAGCACTGAAATCAGTGTGACTTTATTGAGATAAGGTGTTTGATACCAAACACCTTGGGGTACAGTGAAGCCATAATGTAGCTTGGGAACTCGTAATGACGAGTGTCCAGCCCATTTACTTGTTATGGCTTCCCTGTGCACTGGTAATATCAAAGGGTGAATTTAGATATCACCGGGGCACATCCACTCTCGTAGAGATGTCCTCACATGGGTATAGTGCACCCAGCCTTAGGACTGTAAGGCCGGCCGTAGGTGTGACTTAGCTATACCATATGTGGTAAAGCAGGCAGGCATTACACACAGGGATGTGTATTTGCAAATAATGGTTGTGATGCACTCAAAATTGTTCTAATTTTTGTACACTAGTGAATCAAAAGAATATAACTACAAACACTGAGGGCCCGATTCACAAAGGTAAAAGGAGATGAAAGTCTAACTTTACGACTTTCTGTATTCATTTTCACACTCATTTATCCATAATACATTCCAAAACGAAGGTTTAGGTTCAGTATAAGTTCCAATGCATTTCGGGCGGATTGCCTCATCAGGGATCTACTTAATGTTAGAATTCAAAGAGTTCTCGTTATAGAATGTATTATGGATAAATGAGTGTGAATACACACTGAAAACCATGGATTGAAGATACTAAATTCATGTATTGTGGAAAACACATTAAATTCAATCAATCAACACAGATTGTGGATTAAAAATTTGTTCAACAAACATTGTTCAATACAATAACCCCTACCAGGGGACAGATAGTGCCCAGGGGGACGCACCCTATATAGGGTACGCAACCATTGAACACAGAACACCATGTATGGCAAGCGGGAGGGTTAGTGGCAGCACAATGGCGATGATGGGCAAGAAGGAGGGAGCAGGTGCATGCACAAAGGACCATGGAGGATAGAAGGGAGGGGTAGGAGCTGGGCACAGACAAGAGAGTTCAGGGGAAGGGGCCTCACAGCAGACCACACGGGGCAGGCAGGAGTAGCAGTTGCAGAACAACAGACCAGGGAGGGCAGAAGAGTGTGGCAATAAAATGGACCATGGAGGACAGGCGGAAGGGGATAGGGGCATGGAACGTGGACAGACAGGGTGGAGGAGGCAGGGACAGGTTACAGTCATCTGACAATGCTAGGCAGGTGGGAGGGGAGTGGCAGCTCAACAGAACACTCAAAGTAGATAGGAGGGGCAGGTCCATGGAACATGGTGGGCAAAAAGGATGGAGCAGGGGCATGCACACAGACATCGGAGGGCAGGGGGAAGGAGAGTAGGGGTAGCAAGCTAAGCACAGAGGCTAAGCAGGAGGTCAATGATGGGGCATAGAATTGGGCAATGGAGGGCAGGAGGAGTGGACTGGGGCATCATGCTAAGTGGAGAGCAGTGGCAGCATATCAGACCATGCATGGCAGGAGGGAGGAGGCTAGTGCATGGATTCAGACAACAGAGGATAGGGAGGAAGTGGATGGGACAGCAAGCTAACTGTTCAGAGAAGGCAGGAAGGCCAGTGGCAGAACAATGGCCACACAGGGCTGTAATGAGGGAGCAGGGGCATGGACTTGGACAATGGATGGCAAAGCAGAGGAGGGGAGGCAGGAGCAGCAAGCTTAGGTGGGGGCAGCACAATGCCAGGCCAGGCCCTGCATCCAAACCCCCACCATCCATTGTGATAGGCATCTTACTTAACGTTTAAAAAAACCTAGACATTTGCAGAAAAAAACAAAGATTCTAGGGATGTTATAGTTAGAATCAGATTTAACTCGTACACAACCAGTGAAATTCAGCAGTTATAGTTACCTGAGCTAACTATAACTTACGCCCCGCAATGCACTGCTTATGACCTCAGACATTCCATCATTCATGACATGGTCAGTGACATCACTCATGACATCACTCATGACATCTCAAATGAGCTGTGAATGGAATGGAACTATAATCACTAGAACTTTATTTATGGATAGTGTGTGTATATTAACACCCTTTTTTTTCCTTTTCTTTCGTGTAAGAATCAATATAATACGCAAAGTGCCCAGATCAATATGGCTGATAGCCTTTCACTTTAAAGTAATGTGTAGTCCATTTTTATATTGATGTTTGCAATCATAAGTATCTTTATTATGAACAAGTCACGTTGACGAACATACAGGTATGGCGGTCACGGGGCAAGATATGCTGAAATGACATTGTGTGCATATTAACACTTCTTTTCTTTTCTTTATTGTATGGATTCCTGATTTTTCACATCGTGACCAGGCCAATATGGCCACCAGCTTTTTGGATTAATGTAATATGTAGTCCTTTGTTAATGTTGGCAACTAGAGGCATTTGTACATTTAAATAAGGAAGCTACAATGACGTCTTGTATCGTTATCAAGGTTCGGACGAGCCAAAATGCGTGGATCGCGTCTTTTCCAGATTAAATACTTCCAAACTACAACCTGAGTGCTGATTCCTTCCTTGTAAGAGTGAGAGGAGATTGAATGCATATATATAAAATTCACTGAAAAAACCACAGGTTTCAGGGACGTTATAGATAGAAATTAGCATTTAAAAAACCTTAGATATTCACTGAAAAAACACAGGTTTCAGGGACGTTATAGTTAGTTGGACATTTCACTCATACAAAACCAGAGAAATTCAGCAGTTATAGTTAGCTCAGCTAACTATAACTCACGCCCCCGCAATGCACTGCTGATGACGTCACATATTACATCACTCATGACTTGGTCAGTGACATCACTGATGACATCTCAAATGACATCACTGATGACATTGCTAATGACATCATCCAGTGACTGTGAGTGTTTCTAAAAAGTTTAAGAATGTGATATATATATATATATATATCACTTTTCCTCGTGATGCATCCTGCTGCCAACGGAACAAAGGCGAGTGCAGACCTCCAATGGTGCAAATATTTTTTATTTTAGT
This sequence comes from Calotriton arnoldi, assembly GCA_963921515.1. NCBI lineage: Eukaryota > Metazoa > Chordata > Amphibia > Caudata > Salamandridae > Calotriton > Calotriton arnoldi. Next base: position 2,763,219 of record CAWUFW010000426.1, on the reverse strand, counting down.
CTTCTGCCATAACGCGTTTTGGCCGTACAAGCGGCCTTGATCACATGACGGCGCTCAGCAAGACAAACCGCAATTTAAAGTGCTAGTGCTTAATTGATTCATGAAAATAGACAAAATACTCGGATCACTCCACAAGTTCCCGCTTAAATGCTTTCAGTTCATATTAAACAGTGATTCTAATATCTATTACACTTTTAACATTTCCTATATTCATGATTTAAAAAAAAAAAAAAAATTATAAATATTATTTAAAAAACATATAATCCAATGTCATCAAACATCAGGATAACGGCTTAAATGCATATTGACCCGTATTCTAATTTTCATGAATTAATGTACATAAGTGAAAAATACTCAAACTTAAAGTGCCCCCTTGATGTGGAAATAAACATTTAAACAATAAATCTTCTCATAAAAAATAAAGAAAGATAAATAATATATCTATGTATAACAAATCCCTAATACCTCTGCTCGATATGCCACATAGTATTCATATATTGATAATAGAAATAAGGCCACATTGCGCCTTTACTAAATGAGACCGATCCACTGCTGTGCATCATTCTTTCATTGCATTAATGCCTTTTATACACTTCAGTAGATCATTCAAGATCTATATCAACTTATTTCAATGAATAAATAAAGTGACATTGTGCAACAGTACTTCGGAATAAAGTGACTTGTGCAATTAAAGTGCAACTATAGAGATATCAGAAATTCAAGTTAACAAATGTGAAACAATCACAATGCAATATTAAATCCATTTGACCAAGATGGTATCTCAGAGTTGATCAATCAGCTATCTTAAAGGTTGCTTAAAAGTGACTTAAACGACAGTATAGATGGTAAAATGCCATAAAAACCCTATTTAAAATGACCAAAAATAAGACACAACAATAAAACCACCCTATGTCTAAAAACCACTCCTTAAAAAACAAGGCTAGTTCTAAAACAATGGATATTTTAACTGTTGTCTCCTAACCAGGGATAAGAGAGAAAAACTGTGTATAAGCCTCTCTTTTAAAGTTGCATAAAAATAATGTTAAATTCACAATCATAGAGCTGACCGATCTGCAGTTATATGCTAAAAAAGAGACCAACATTTTTTATCATAGAAACGTATAAAGATCTTCAGTAATGTTTAGCCCGCCCGGAGACTTGGAGTCGAACTCCAGTATATAACTCGTCTCCAAGCGTCTCAATTTCGCTTCTCTGTCACCCCCTCTTTTCATGATGGGGATGGCTTCAATAGCAAAATAACGAAGATGTTGTGGATTGCTATCGTGTACAGATTGAAAATGCCTCGCAACGGGATAATTCTGATCCTTGTTAGTTATTGCCCTAATGTGTTGCAAAATGCGTTTGTGGACTGCCAGTTTGGTACTGCCTATATATTTTAAATGACAGTCACATTCCAAGACATAAACACAGTATTCTGTCTTGCATGTAAGATGTTGCTTAATTTCCCTGACTGTTTCAGAAAAGGCAGTAATATAAGTTTTCACATTAATTCCAAATTGGCAGGCCTTGCACGATAGACATTTAAAAAATCCTTTCCTTATTGTCAACCACATATCTTTGCGGCAATTCTCCTGACTATTTTGGACTAACATATTCCCCATACTCATTGATTTTCTAAATGAGATCGAGGGATTAGAGGGCATCAGGTCACCTATCACAGGATCATCCTGGATAAAGTGCCAATTATGTCTTATGATGCTCCTCAGTTGTTTCTACTGTTTTGAGTAAGTTAAAATAAGTCTTACAGGTTGTGTGTTCTGTTCAGCAGCCATCTGGCATGATTTAGAGTTATAGACGAGGAGATCCCCCCCTGGTCTTCGCTTGAGATTTTCTCATAGCGGCATCCACTATTTCAGTACTGTAGCCCCTGGCTATAAATCTGGCACGACTTTCCATTTGCTTCATCCTCGCATCCTCTGGATTACTACAGATGTGACGGATGCGGAGCATCTCCCCGTAGGGAATGCTCCTAATTAAATGTGGAGGATGTGCACTCGACGCATGTAAAAGTGTATTACCTGCCGTCGGTTTTCTAAAAAGGGTGGTGGTTAAGACATTATTTTCTACTAAAATTTGAACATCCAAAAAAGTCACTGAGTGCCTGCTGATGGTAGAAGTGAATTTAAGATTAAAACTATTTTGATTAATCTCATCTATAAATTTCAAGGCACTTTCTTCACTTCCTCGCCACACAATAAAAAGATCGTCAATAAAACGCATCCAAGTAACAATGTTAGTGGTGTATTCTTGTTCGTACTTTCGCATGAGGACCAGTTCCTCCCACCAGCCCATAAACAAACAGGCATAACTGGGGGAGAAACTGGCCCCCATAGCTACACCCTGAATTTGTTGGTAAAACTGGCCATTAAAACGGAATAGATTGTTTTCCAAGCTAAAAAGCAACATATCTAACAACATACGTGTGTGTTGTGCATACATCATAGGTCTTGTGCTAAGGAAATACTCCACAGCTCTCAAGCCATCCTGGTTTCTAATGCAGGTATAAAGAGAACAAACATCCAGTGTTACAAGCAATAAATCAGAGTCCCATGGCACATCTATGATTTTGTTTAAAAAGTCACTTGTGTCCTGGATATATGATTTTAACTGTTTCATATGTGCCTGCAGAAAATAATCAATGTACCTGGAGAGGTTTTCCAGTGGCCCATCACACGCCGCAATGATCGGCCTGCCTGGCGGGTTCTCCATGCTTTTATGGACTTTTGGTATAAAATAAATATATGGCACCAGCGGATGTTCTTTTCTAATAAATTTATATTCATCCCAACTCAAAAGTCCTAAGCTCTTCCAGGCCAACAGATTCTTAAACAAGGAGTCTTGAGTGCTCTTGTATTTGAGTGGTGTACTTTTTCTATAGCATTGAAGATCATTTAATTGAATGTATGCTTCCTTCTGATAATCTTTCATAGGCCAAAGTATGATATTGCCGCCCTTATCAGAGGTTCGAATCACCACATCTTCCTTCTGTAGTTTTAAAATCAGTTGGTTATATTTTCTCTCTCTGTTGGTATATGTCTTTTTCGATCTGTTGGTGGCGTAGGTTAATTTCTTGATCTGACTTACAGCGTGATCACTGAATGCATCAAGTCCATCACAAGCTACCATGGGGACGAACTTCGATTTCATTTTGAACGGTGTTTCTGGCCTAGCCTGCCCACACAGAAAAGGAATATTTTGGCTGTTCGGTTGTTCCCCACCTTCCAGTTGGCACAAATCCCGGTATAAATCAATGTCCGAGACCAATAGCCCCGGAAAGTCCTTGTTCAATGGGTTTTTGGTGGTTGTGGCCATTGTATCAGGTGACGACCTCTGTAATTGAAATTTTTTAAGTTTTAATTTTCGTATAAACTGATAAAGATCAGCTCTTGTTCTGGTGTACTGGAAGTTTGACTCCGGGCAGAAGGATAATCCCAGGGAGAGTAGCTGGGTTTCCGCTACTGACAGGTTAATTTTGGCAAGGTTCACGATTGTATTCGCCTCCTGTTTTTCTAATTCTCCATCACGGCTTTGCTGTTCTCCGTTTAATTTGGCTAATTTCGCCTGGCACGGCCCCGGCCCCGCTTCTTGGGCTCTCCATTTCCTGCGGGCCTGGCGTCTCCCCCTTCTCCTTTGGGATTTTGTTTTGTGACCATTCCATGTTTGCGTGGTCTCAGTGTGTCTCTTCTGCCCTGCTTTAAAATGCCTAATTCTTCCCCCAATGTGAGCTTGATTCCATGCTCTACATTTTTCTGCCACCTTCATTCTCAGATTCACTCTCGGGCACTGAACTTGTCTCCGACAGTGAAGATAATTCAACATGCTGTTTGTTTACTCCATTGTCCCCCTGCATCCGTTTATTTGCTGTTGCAGCCCTTAGTGAATCATAGCGCCGCGCAAAAGTAAAAATTTGGCCGTTAGTATAGTCGTCACGGTCTCTTTTGAATTTATACGCTTTGCGTACCTTTATTTTTTCTTCTTCCTTTGCCAGTCTATTCGTCATTTCTTCCCTCATTTTTTGTCCTAGCCGGGAATCGCCTTCTTGCTGTTTGATATTCTCCTCAAGGGCTTCAATCTTAATTTGTAGATCAGCCCTGTCAATTTCAGCGTATTTTACCAGTATCTGTACCAGTCTTCTCGATGATTCGAGGTTACATTCACCCCACTCCGCCATCATCAGGGGGTTAGGCGCCTCATAGCTGGGGGCAATCATAATGCGCAACGCCCTAGGAATTCTCCCTACATCAAGATATCTCTTTAATGAGCACGCCTCCCACCATTTAGACTGTTCCTGGCGTTTATACTTCTCCAGCAGTTTAAAGTTCTCTTTAAGACCATTTGTTCTGGCATTGGAGACCTCTGATCCCTCTGTGTTAACTTCAATTCGATTCTCCATAGAATCTGAAAACATTTCCACCGCGGCAAGCTCGCTGTTCCTGAGTGCGTCGGCAGACATCTGACTTAATTTTTAAGATAGAATAATAACTCCTTGAGTCAATCCCAATGACGATGCGGAAAAAAATATCCAAACACTGTCCTAGGTTGTAAGGAGACAAACACACCTCCCAACCCTTGCAGCACTGAAATATGCGGAGTACCTTTGAGTTCATAAGCGCTCAGTGTCCGGAAACAGCCACCGTCTTGTACCTGCTCATCCGAGCGATATCCCCTGACGTACGGCGGCTTCCTTACTTTGCGCTGCCTCGTATCTCCGTTTTCCACTGATCAAAGTTATCGTGCTGTAACTGGGGAGCTCCGTCCGTTTCACTCCAAACTCTCTTGTGTGCCCCAGGGGACCCCGCCGTAGCACTGCCACGAGCCCGCGGCACTGCGAGCAGGAAACCTTGACGGGGCAGACGGACTGCCTGCTACGGAGCCTTCTTCCTGGGAGGGGGTCTGCAGACCGGCAACAGTCCAATGCCGGTTTAATATCACTTTTCCTCGTGATGCATCCTGCTGCTAACGGAACAAAGGTGAGTGCAGACCTCCAATGGTGCAAATATTTTTTATTTTAGTCTTCTGCCATAACGCGTTTCGGCCGTACAAGCGGCCTTGATCACATGACGGCGCTCAGCAAGACAAACCGCAATTTAAAGTGCTAGTGCTTAATTGATTCATGAAAATAGACAAAATACTCGGATCACTCCACAAGCCATATATATGATGATTCAGTCAGTGTGTGACTGACTGTATAAGTGAGTGATTATACGTGTCTGGGTGAATGTATGGGTGAGTGACTAATCTGTGTGAATGTCTGTATCAGTCTGTCAGTTGGTGTGTAAGTGGCTGCATGGGTTGGTGAATAGGTACATGAGTGTCCATATAGGTTATTGATTGGTTGCCTGAGCACCTGTATGTGTGCCTGAGTGTCTGTGTATTGTGTGACTACCTGCATGGATAGGTGAGTGGGTGATTCACTGGGTGTATGGGTTCATGAGTGTGTCTGCGAGGTGCTCTATGGGTGAGTGAGTATCTCTATGGCTGTGTTGGTGAGTGAATGGATGTCTCAGTGGTATATGTGTGAGTAACTGCATATGTGAATGGCAGTATATGTGAGTGTTGGAGTATATAAGTGACTGTATGTGAGAGTGAGTGATTGTGAGAGTGGATGTATGGATGAGTGTGTGCTTGTGTCAGTGATTGTATAAGAGAGTAACTATGTGTTAGTATCTGTATGAATAAGTGAGGTGGTGTGTGTATAAATGTATAGGTGAGTAAATGGCATTGTGATTGACTCTTTGGGTGACTGACTAGGTGTATGAGTAACTTTGGGTGAGTGGCGGTGTGTGAGTGTCTGTATGGGTGTATCAGTGCATATAATAGTGGCTGTATTGATGAGTGACTGCATGTATGAGTGACTGTATGGGTGAGTAAGTGGATGTGTGTGTAGACCTAGGAAACAGTGAGTGAGTATGTACTAACTGGTATTGGTGTGTCTATGGTTTCGAGAATGGTAGTCTGTATTTTAGAGTGGGTTTATGAAAGGTTATATCAGGGTATGAGTAAGTGCATCAGAGATTAAGTGGATAATGTGATCAGTGATGTCATTTGAGATGTCATCAGTGATGTCATCAGTGATGTCACTGACCATGTCATGAGTGATGTAATATCTCAGCTAACTATAACGGCTGAATTTCTCTGGTTTTGTACGAGTGAAATGTCAGACTAACTATAACGTCCCTGAAACCTGTGGTTTTTTTCAGTGAATATATATATATATTTGAGTTTTGTTGATCGCATATGAAGGTGAAGCATTTCACTACCTTCGGGTGTCATCTCAACAACTAACATATACATCCTTGCGCATTGCTCTGACGAACTTGGAACCCAATAATGGAATATTGCCCCCTAAAATTGGATTATCACACCACTCTTATGTTGGTGTGATAATCCAATATCGAGCCATGATCTTTTTTCACCACTTTAGTCTGCTCGTTATCCTCACCATGGCACAACCTACTACTCGCTCCTCTGACTTCCTGGCACTGGTAGGCCTTAATGCTTTAAAGATTGTCTACCTCCCCAACCTCTCGAAGAAAGCAACAAAGACCTTTAAACACCATCTAGTCAAACGTTGCCCAGAAGCGCTCATCTCTGATACCTATTTTTGCACGCCAAAGGGTATTGTGGCTACAGACCTCATTTTCAACACAACCAGAAGAGCCCAGTTGAGAAGAGCCTTAACTTCTACGCTTCATTCCAAACCTCTGAGTAAAACCACCCACGGTTTCCGAATAATCATATTACTTTCTCCAGTCCTCAATGCTGATCTGGCCATATCCCTCTACAATAATGGTAACATCCTTATTCAAGCCTCCGACCTGAATCTTAAACGCTTTGACAGAATCTTTATGAGGATTAAAAATACACTTAATAACTCTAATCCTGCTAGTCTTCATCATTTAAGTCTCCCCACAATTGCTGAACCTTCTGTTCCCTCCGCCTTTGTTTCTACCCTCTCCGCTTCCCCCTCACTCCCTATGAACCGGTCTGTTATATACCCCGACATGGATGCTGAGTGTAATACCTACAAACCTAACCCTGATAACCCGGATAATTTAACTCAAGGCTCACGTTATACTAATTTGAGTGCTTTTCCTACCCTGCACCCAGTTTCTTTCACCAGTACCTCACCAGTAAACCCTCAACTACCTATCTTCTGTCCCATCTCACAGGATAAAATCACCCGTTGCCCTCCACCAATCCTCCTCAAGGGTTTTCTCTACAACCTCTTACACTGAAACCTGACGCCCTCTATGCTAATCCTCCCTCCTTAGTGGATAATATGACTGAACTCAAGCGCAAGTGCGATACTGTCTCCCCCTGCAATTTTTGCGAGGGTTATACTATGCCATCCAACTCCCCTCTTCCTAAGGGGTCCTATCCATTTTCATATTCTAAGCCGGCCGCTGGTTGTGATAGCCTCCCTTACATTGAGGAGAAGATGGCTGACCACAAACAGGATCTCCTTATTGTCAAAGATAACCTGTAGACTGTCTTACATTTCTCCTTGAAGATGGAGAAGTTTTGGAAACTCTATCCCTCCCTTGGGACTGATCACCAAGTGTTAAACACGGCGGGGATGAAATGTTTTCTTTTATTAACCCACTTAGCCCACTCTGGAGAACTAGGCCTCTTCCAAACTACCATTCCAGGCCCCTTAGGTTTATGCATCAGTTGTCGGATGATGACACTCTTGCACTTCTTCTATCGTACAATGGCTCTTGGTGTGTCTCCTCTGACTCACCAATCAACATCCCAACTATCTCCTCTGACCCTGGTAGAGAACCAAGTATTAACCTTAGATCTGTGAATAGGGATAACCTACTACAGATCACCACGTCTCATCTAGAAGCGGTCACAACCAACTCACACATCAAATCGATACTTCTCAACTGCAGATCAGCAGTGAAACACGCAGCGGATATCTCTGAACTCATCACCACGCAAGAATTGGACCTCCTGATCCTAACTGAAACTTGGCACAATGACTTCTCCTTCCCAAATTATCAACATCTTAATCCCTCCTGATTATGACATTATCAGATGCAATAGACCTGTTAAAACTGGGGGGGCATTGCTTGCATCCATCGCTCCAGCCTCATGTTGAAACAGGCTCAAAATGCTATGATGTCCTCCTGTGAGCACCTAGTCACCGAAATCTGGAACAATGGCAAGAGTGTCTGTGTGCTCCACACTATATATCATCCACCAGGTGATAATCTGCTCTTCATTGAGCAAATTATGGAGTCCATTACCTCATCCTCAAACCAACACCCCATCAACTCTATGACAAGTATTTTCAACACTATTGCTCCAAAGCAACTCAAAAGGGTTCTGATCAAACAATCCAAACCCTGGTTTAATGGCTTCCTAAATGAGGAACGTCATAAACTTAGGCTTTCAGTGAGACTTTGGAGAAATTCTCCTTTCATTACAAGCCTCAAACAGTTAAGGAGGATGAGAAGCGCATACAACAAATATATTCGCAGTGCTAAAACCGAACATTTCAGGGCTCAGCTTGACAGCGCTAAAAACAGACCCAAGAAACTGTTTGAAATCATCAAACAACAAGCTAACCACTAAACCAATCATATCTTGGCACCCATGACCCCCTGCCCTAGTGGGGAGGACTTCTCAGCACACTTCTCCAAAAAGGCAAGAAAAATTGAACTTGAACTGCAACGTGCCGCACCAAATTTGCGGCCTTTGAGCTCCCTCGCACCATCAGCGGAACCTACGGTAGCGAGTGTACCTTCCTACCCCACAGTTTGCACTCCTAAAAACAATGCATCTTGGAATTGTTTACTTCTTCCAGATGATGCGGGTTGCTCCAATCTATGGCGTCTTTAAAACCTTCTAACAAAATAAGAGGGACAGAGAGGGCTTGGGGAGGTCCAACGTACATGCCCTACAACCAGTTTACAAAAAAGAGAGTACGTAGTTCCTGTGTGATATATTAATCACTCAAAGAGTAAGAATATTGAAAATATATATACTACAGGTAAAGAGGAGGATAGGGGAATTCCTCCTGTTGGAACTAGGGCCCTCACACACCCAGCAAGCTAGGTGTCATGCTTCATCATTTGAGCCTGCTCCTCGTCGGGCCGGCGCTGCAATGCCCGACGGGCACCCTTAAAGGGGCTCTTTTCGGAGATCTTCTGTTCCACGCCGTATGGGTGCCGTGGGTGTATGGGGCCAGAATGAGTGTAGATGTAAAAGTGATGATAAAACAGGTATGGGACTCCTCTGTGATGAATTTATTCCGCGAGGACCCAACCTGATTAAAAAGAATAGGGAGGGGTAATTCTTTTTGTTTTTATGCAACAAAAATTATACTCAACTCCCAAATGGTCGACATGTTTCTCGCTATTTGTTGTCAAGGAGTGATCATTAGCGATTCTTCAGGACCGTGTAAATTAAAACAAACTATCTACACATAGGTGGCAAGGCGCAATGCTACCTACCACTAGTAGTCCCTCTAGGACATTTCCTATGGGAAATGGAATAACCTGTAGTATAAACAAGAACAACAAAAAACGTTATATCTTGTAAGTATCACATAAGTCAATGATACTGCAGTGAATACAGATTGACATGCTCTTATAATTCAAGGCGTTGAGTGACTTCATAGAAAACCCCATAAAAACATAATGTGCACATGTGAAGAAACCCGTGATGGTGAGTGTGTTTAATAAACTCACCTAATTAGGTATCAGATATTGCCTCATCGGTTGTAGCGAAGGAAAGACACAATAAGTGGTGTCTCTAGACTGATGAAAACAAGATGTATAAAAACCAGGTATAAGTATAATGATTTTCTGCATCATGTCATTGCCAGCTGATGAGTAGCGGTTAACAAGGCACAGGGTCCCGGTCGGTCCGAGTGTCACCAGGGTGGGAGCCATCGTGACCCCTCCTCACCTCATCAACAACAAATAACCATCCACACAATCCATGGACAGCCAGGGAGGGCACACCATCGTCGGTGTTGCAAAGGCAAGGTTATGCTTGCATCCATATACCCCCGAGCCCTGGTTGTGTATGACGCCATTACCAGAAAGTTGGCGAGAAGGCACCACGAGTCCCCACCGGAAGGTATATTAAAGACTCTGGCACTAGTTTCCTTCACCTCAACATACTGCTGATGACAACGAGGCTTCCAATCATCGTGACAGAGGGGCTACAATCATGCGTGCCGACTTACCTACTCCCATTCGGAGTCAAACGGACGACCTACCCCACTTCGCTACATCCAGGAAGGTATACTTTCCTCGAAACCTAGCCGTTTAAATACCTTCCCTGGAGAGGGAGTCGAGAGCGCGGGAGAGCCGATCAATTCCAGCTGGTGTATTGTAAGGGTCATGTGATCGGTATCACGTGCTAACGCTACAAGGTGAAAATGGCGGCCATCTTGGAGTAGGTTTACAATGCTACTGCTACCACGTGAACATGGCGGCCATCTTGGAGTTGGTATTGAGAAATAGCGGTCAAAATGGCCATTCAGATTTTGTCATTATACAATAGGGTCAATAATATTCAGGAGTTAATTAATGCTATAAAATAGGTGTGTATTCTGATGCACCACGGCTAATGTACCCCACCAACCAGTCTTCATTTCTAATCAAATCTAGAAAGGATAGGTTGGATAAACAAAAAAGAGGCAGAGTTCTTGGTCACACAACATCCTAAGACTCCATACTTTTATACCCTCCCAAAGATACACAAGGGAACTACCCCAGTCCCAGGCAGACCCATTGTGTCAGGAATAGGCTCTCTGTTAGAACCCCTGTCTAAATTTTGTGATCACTACCTACAACCTCTAGTAAAACAGACCCCTTCGTACGTGAAAGACACCTCCGATGTCTTGCGGCTGATTGAGGGTTTGGAGGAATCCTCTGACATTGACTTACTAGTCACCTTGGATGTAGAACAGCTATACACTAATATCCCACAGAGAGAGACACTGGTAGTGATAGAATCAGCCTTGATGGACACTGAATGGTCATCAATTACTCCAATCTCCTTCATTATGCAATGTGCCACTTTAGCACTGACAGAAAACTTTTTGAATTCAACAAACTACTCTTCCACCAGTCTCAGGGTACTTCGATGGGGAGTACCTTTGCACCTAGTGTGGCATGTCTGTACATGGCGGCATTTGAACAAGAAGTGGTACAGCATATTAACAACCCCTTCGCAGCTAACCTGAGACTGTGGAAGAGATACATAGATGACATCCTTATTTTTGGAAGGGTGGAGAACAGACTTGCATTGAGTTTTGTGATTGGATTAATACCAAGAACCAATACCTGAAATTTACCCACACAATTTCCAGCAGTGAAATCCCATTCCTAGATCTTACCATCAGATTAAAAGAAGGAAAACTGGACACAACCCTATATAAAAAGCCCACTGATATGAACAGTCTGCTATTATATAGCAGTTATCATCCTAAAACCCTAAAGGATAACCTCCCCTTCAGCCAATTTCTACGTATAAGGAGAAATTGTAGTTCCACACAGGACTATAAGACTGAGGCTGAAACACTGTCCACTAATCTACTGAATAGAGAGTATCCTCAAAAACAAATCAATTTTTGTATGAAACGTGCCAGAAACAATCATCGCGAGAGCCTCCTTGAGGTTAAAACTAAAGAATCAGACAATGCCCTTACCTGTGTCACTACCTACACACCCAGATCGAATATGATCAAAAAGCTGTTAATAAACACTGGGGTATTTTGAACACTGGTGATCTAGAAATCCAAAACCCAGATTTGCTTTCAAAAGAACGAACAATTTGAAAGATATGCTGGTACACACGAGACCCAGGATTAGATCCACTACTAATCAAAGGCGTCTATGGGATCTTCCGCCCATTATAGGCCATTTCCCTTGTGGATCATGTGCTGTCTGCCCCAGACGAAACCAATCAAGGAATTGAAACTCACAGACAGGTTTACATGGAGGATTACAAAACATACAAATTGCAACACACCACGCTGCATCTACCTACTGACATGCCCCTGTGGGAAAAAGTATATAGGCATGACAATGAGAACCATCAAAACTAGAATAACAGAACACAAAAGCAATATCCGCTGTCAAAAGACCAACACGAAGCTCTACACTCACTTTACGGAACATCAACATTCTCCTGAAAGTATAAACTGGGTGGTACTGGAGGCACATCAACAGATTACACAAGTAGATCTCTTCAGGATAGAACAAAGATGGGTCTATCGTCTGGACTTGACTCACTGTGGTCTTAATGACGAAATTCCTGGTGCACTTTAAACCATCGTTAGCCAAGTTGATAATAAGATACTAAGTGTACTAATGGGCTAATGGTGTGCCCTCCTGGCTGTCCATGGATTGTGTGGATGGTTATTTGTTGTTGATGAGGTGAGGAGGGGTCACGATGGCTCCCACCCTGGTGACACTCGGACCGACCGGGACCCTGTGCCTTGTTAACCGCTACTCATCAGCTGGCAATGACATGATGCAGAAAATCATTATACTTATACCTGGTTTTTATACATCTTGTTTTCATCAGTCTAGAGACACCACTTATTGTGTCTTTCCTTCGCTACAACCGATGAGGCAATATCTGATACCTAATTAGGTGAGTTTATTAAACACACTCACCATCACGGGTTTCTTCACATGTGCACATTATGTTTTTATGGGGTTTTCTATGAAGTCACTCAACGCCTTGAATTATAAGAGCATGTCAATCTGTATTCACTGCAGTATCATTGACTTATGTGATACTTACAAGATATAACGTTTTTGTTGTTCTTGTTTATACTACAGGTTATTCCATTTCCCATAGGAAATGTCCTAGAGGGACTACTAGTGGTAGGTAGCATTGCGCCTTGCCACCTATGTGTAGATAGTTTGTTTTAATTTACACGGTCCTGAAGAATCGCTAATGATCACTCCTTGACAACAAATAGCGAGAAACATGTCGACCATTTGGGAGTTGAGTATAATTTTTGTTGCATAAAAACAAAAAGAATTACCCCTCCCTATTCTTTTTAATCAGGTTGGGTCCCTCAGCGGAATAAATTCATCACAGAGGAGTCCCATACCTGTTTTATCATCACTTTTACATCTACACTCATTCTGGCCCCATACACCCACGGCACCCATACGGCGTGGAACAGAAGATCTCCGAAAAGAGCCCCTTTAAGAGTGCCCGTCGGGCATTGCAGCGCCGGCCCGACGAGGAGCAGGCTCAAATGATGAAGCATGACACCTAGCTTGCTGGGTGTGTGAGGGCCCTAGTTCCAACAGGAGGAATTCCCCCTATCCTCCTCTTTACCTGTAGTATATATATTTTTCAATATTCTTACTCTTTGAGTGATTAATATATCACACAGGAACTACGTACTCTCTTTTTTGTAAACTGGTCTTTAAAACCTTCCAATCACTTCAGCGATCCTCTACCCGCTAAGTTTTTCAAAGATCTCAATTCGGCCATTCTTCCACTTTGGTCCTGGGTCATTCAATATTCTCTCGTGCATGGGAGGGTTCCTGATTGCCTCAAGATGGGGCAAGTCATTCCCTCCCCAAAGAAGCCTAATGCCGACTTAGCTAATCCTAACAATTTCCGTTCTATCACCAGCATCATGACTTTAGCTAAATTACTTGAGAAATGCGTTCACACACAGCTCTGCAACCGCATCGAGAAATTTCAGCTCCTTGACCTCTACCAGTCAGGTTTCAGAGCGGGGAACAGTACTGAAACAGCTCTAACTCACATTGTTGATGACGCCTTGAGATCTCTTGACCAAAATGTTCCTTGTCTTTCGATCCTTCTTGAGTTGTTCTCAGCATTTGACAATATCAAACATGAAAACCTGATTGCTCTTCTTCAATATAGGATGGGGTTATCGGACCCTGTCTTAAATTAGTTTGCCTCTTTCTTACATAACTGTACCCAAAGAATCATAGTTAACCAATCCCTTGCAACCAGTACCCCGGTCACTATTGGAGTACCTCAAGGCTCCGCACTTTCCCCACGCTTGTCAACCTGTTCATGGAACCTCTCCGATATTCTGAACCGCTCTAACATTCAATACGATATGTATGCTGATGACACTCAACTGTATTTGAAGATCTCCTCTCCAGATGACATAGAAACTCTAAATGGTGCATTTCTAAAAACTCAACAATGGCTAACTCATAATCATCTGTTGTTAAATACCCTCAAAACAGAATTCCTTCTGACTGCCCCCTGCAACCACTCTGCACCTACTCAAGACTGACTCAAACAACTTACTGCGCTTAACTGCACCCCTCATGTTGTTGACTCTGCTAGATCTTTAGGTATAACCCTGGCCAAATAACTAAATATGCAAGATCACATCAGTGCTACTGTTAGGGGAGCCAATTCATCAGCTCAACACTCTAAGGAAAATCAAGCCATTCTTACCTCCTGGGGACATCCAGTCAGCAGTCCAATCCCTAGTTATCTCACGTTTGGAACATAGTTTGGTGACCCTAGCTGGGCTATCTAAAGCCAGATTGGCTCTGCTTAGCAATGCCGGCTCCGGCAGGAGGCAGGTAGGCCTGGGCGTTGAACTCCACTCCGTTCGTGGAGTTTACGGAGTTTCTGCACTCCGCACTCTGCAAAGCCTCGTGCAGCGGAGTTTTTCCTCGCCGCGCTCGCAAACAGTAAGTTTGCGACGCGAGCTGCAGCCTCGGGCAGAATTTCTACCCGAGCTGCAGAAGACTCAGCGCGAACAGCAGTTCGCACAACACTCCACCACTTGTGGAACTTCGCGGAGTTTTTGTAATCTCGCGAAGTTTCGCGTAGCTGAAAGTCTGCAAACTATGCCCAGACTTAGAGGCAGGGAGCTGGCATAGTGGGTGCCCTTGGTGGGACCAGGGCACTCACAAGTGAGGCAGGGCCCGGATTGGGCTGGAAGTGGGGCCCTTGGCTCCACTCCCCTAAAGTTAAAATATATATTTGTTTTTTAAAAAGGCTGGGCCCTGGGGGACGGGGTCCCAAGGGGCCAAATTTGGCCTGGGAAAGGGGGCCGCACGGCCCCTCCTCTCTTAAAGTTAAAAAATAAAGAAAGATAAAGGCCAAGCCCTGGGGGATGGAGTCCCTGGGGCCAAAATTGGCACAGGGAGAGGGGCTGGCTTCCCACCCTCCCCAATTAAAAACTTGGCCTGGCCATGGGGACCCCAGGCTGAAATTGCCCAAGGGAAGGTGGGCCATGCGTATCCCCTCCCCTAAAAATTAAAAATTAAAAAAGGCCATCAAGTCGTTGTAAGCCATGCCCCTTTCTTCACCACTATGCAAACGCGCCTCCTGGCACTATCCTGGTTGTGGGGATGAAGTCCCCATGGATGCTGAGGGTCCTTGGGGGCCAACAAGCCCTCCAGTTACCTCCAGTAATTCCCACAAAGCGACATTGCTAAGAGGTCTTGGGAAGCCACGACCCCTTTCTCCACCACTCTGCAAACGCGCCTCCTGGTGCCCTGCTGGTTGGGGGATGAAATCTCATTGGCTTTAGAGTGTCTTTACGGGCCAACAAGCCCTCCTCTTACCTCCTCTAAGTCCAACACAGTGGAATTGCTGAGAGGCCTTCGGTGGCCATGCCCATTTCAACACCCCTCTGCAAATGCACCTCCTGGTGCACTGCTGGTTTGGGGATGAAGTCCTCTTGGATGCTGATGGTTCTTGGGGGCCCAAAGCCCTCTTGTTACTTCTAGTAAGTCTGTCATTGCAGGATTCCTGAGAGCTGGTCAGAGGCCCCTCCCCCATTCTCCACCACTCTGCAAACTGACTACTAGTTAAAAAGCATCGAAATTCACTTAAAAAAACAAAGGTTACAGGGGCGTTATAGTTAGGAAATACATTTTGAAAAACCTTAGAAATTCACTTAAAAGCCAAAGGTTGCAGGGTTGTGATAGTTTGCAAATAGAATTTAAAAAAACCTTAGAAATTCACTGAAAAAAACAAAGATTACAGTGATGTTATAGTTAGGCTCAGATTTCACTCATGCAAAACCGGTGAAATTCAGCAGATATAGTTACCTGAGCTAACTATAACTTACGCCCTCAATGCACTGCTTATGACCTCACATATTACATCACTCATGACATGGTCAGTGACATCACTGATGACATCATCCACAGAACCACTCACACACCTACTCACACTCCCATACAACCTCTTCTATGCCCACTCACACACCCGCAATCACTCGCATACCCATTCACAGACCTATACCAGTAGTCACACATCCACTCACTCCTCCATAGAGCCACTCTCACACCCACTCACTCACTTGTACAGCCACTCACACAACCATTCACTCACCCATATAGCCACTCATACAACCAGCCACTTACCCATACAGCCAGTCACATAACCACACACTCACCCATACAGCTACTCATACACCCACTTATTTACCTATAAAGTCACTCAGACACCCACTGACTTGCCCAATCATCCTCTCAACACAGCCACTCACTCACCCATGCAGGACCTCAAACACCCATGCAACCACTTAGCCATACACACAACCATACACACACTCACACATCTGCTTACTCACCCATACAGGCATTCACTCTCCAATAAAACCCCTAACACACCAACTCACTTAACCAAGCATCCACCCAAACAGTCACTCACTCACCCATACAGCCATGTACACACCCAGTCACTAACTTATACAGCCTTTCAGTCACCCACTCACTCACCCATACAGTCACTCACACCTCCATTCATCTACCCATACAGCCACTGACACACCCATTCATTCACCAATACAGCACTCACACAGTATCTCACTCACCCACCCAGCTACTCACACACCCACTCATATACCAACTCACACACCCATACGCACAAGGATACATACAATCACTCACATAATATATATTAGAAGTAGTATCATTCATTAGTAGTACACCTAATAAACTACTTTACATTTTATAGAACCTTAGTATATATGTTTAACAATCATATACTCTTACAAACTACTTACACTCACTGGATGATGTCATTTGAGATGTCATCAGTGATGTCACTGACCATGTCATGAGTGATGTGATATGTGAGGTCATAAGCTGTGCATTGCTAGGGAGTAAATTATAGTTAGCTCAGGTAACTATAGCTGCAGAATCTCACTGGTTTTGTACGAGTGAAATCTGAGCCCTACTGTAACGTCCCTGTAACCTTTGGTTTTTTCAGTGTATACATATATCTATATAAATATACATTAATTTGTGATTATGTTTGATGGCGCAAAACCCACTCGGGTATAATATGAAAAGTGCGCGACTACATTTACAATCATGCTTTGAACTCACTTGGAGGCCCACTTGAGGGCGGAACAACGATTTCAGGAGGCAATCATTGTCCTGCGGTAATTTGGTAGTTGCATTATCCATCGGCCTGTGATTAAGGGCGGGAGCTCGAAACGCGTTTGGCCTGAAATTTAATTTTGCAATCTGCTGGTTTCTGTCGTTGATTGAACCACAAGTGAACCTGTATGTGAGTGCATTTTCTCTCAAAGAGAAAAAAAGTGCTCAATGAATTATTTTGATGGCCGTCCAGCAATGAAGACGCACAGCTGCACAAAAGCAGATCCCTGTGAGTAAGAAACTATTCACAATTAAAGAACTCCAGGCTGTGGACTTCAACGTAATTTATACAGTGAACCTGCTATTGTGCATTGGAAGGCTTACTGGGGCAAGTGACATTAATTTGTGATTATGAAACCCACTCAGATATAATATGAAAAGTGCAGGACT
Source organism: Calotriton arnoldi (assembly GCA_963921515.1). NCBI lineage: Eukaryota > Metazoa > Chordata > Amphibia > Caudata > Salamandridae > Calotriton > Calotriton arnoldi. The sequence continues at coordinate 2,745,415 of CAWUFW010000426.1, read as the reverse complement.
ACGTTTACCATCATGCTTTAAACTCACTTGAAGGCCCACTTGAGGGCGGAACAACGATTTAAGGAGGCAATTATTGTCCTGCGATAATTTGGCAGTTCCATCATATATCGGCCTGTGATCAAGGGTGGGAGCACGAAACGCGCTAGGCCTAAAATATTCTTTTGCAAACTGCTGGTTTCTGTCATTGATTAAACCACAAGTGAACCTGTATGTGAGTGTGTTTTCTCTCGAGGACAAAGTGCTCAATGAATTATTTAGACAGCCGTCCAGCCGTGAAAACGCACCGCTGCACCAAAGCAGATCCCTGTGAGTATGAAAGTTCTCACAATTACGGAACTACAGGTTGTGGATTTCAACGTAAAGTATACAGTGAACCTGCTATTGTGCATTGGAAGGCCCACTGGGGCAAGTGACATTAATTTTGTGATTATGTTTGAAGGCGCAAAAATCCACTCGGGTATAATATGAAAAGTACAGGAATACGTTTACCATCATGCTTTGAACACACTTGAAGGACGACTTGAGGGGGTAACAACCATTTCAGGAGGCAATCATTCTCCTGCAGTAATTTGGCAGTTCCATCATCCATCAGCCTGTGATCAAAGGCGGGAGCCCGAAACGCGTTAGGCCTGAAATTTTATTTTGCAAACTGCTGGTTTCTTTCGTTGATTAAACCGCAAGTGAACCTGTATGTGAGTGCGTTTTCTCTCGAGGACAAAGTGCTCCATGAATTATATATATATATATATATATATATATATATATATATATATATTCACTGAAAAAACCATAAGGTTTTAGGGACAGTTATAGTTAGTTGGACATTGCACTCGTACAAAACCCGTGAAATTCCCCGTTATAGTTAGTTCAGGTAACTATAACTCGCGCCCCGCAATGCACTGCTGATGACGTCACATATTACATCACTCATGACTTGGTCAGTGACATCACTGATGACATCTCAATGACATCACTGATGACATTGCTAATGACATCATCCAGTGACTGTGAGTGTTTCTAAAAGTTTAAGAATGTGATATATATATATATATATATATCACTTTTCCTCGTGATGCATCCTGCTGCCAACGGAACAAAGGCGAGTGCAGACCTCCAATGGTGCAAATATTTTTATTTTAGTCTTCTGCCATAACGCGTTTTGGCCGTACAAGCGGCCTTGATCACATGACGGCGCTCAGCAAGACAAACCGCAATTTAAAGTGCTAGTGCTTAATTGATTCATGAAAATAGACAAAATACTCGGATCACTCCACAAGTTCCCGCTAAATGCTTTCAGTTCATATTAAACAGTGATTCTAATATCTATTACACTTTTAACATTTCCTATATTCATGATTTAAAAAAAAAAAAAATTATAAATATTATTTAAAAAACATATAATGCAATGTCATCAAACATCAGGATAACGGCTTAAATGCATATTGACCCGTATTCTAATTTTCATGAATTAATGTACATAAGTGAAAAATACTCAAACTTAAAGTGCCCCCTTGATGTGGAAATAAACATTTAAACAATAAATCTTCTCATAAAAAATAAAGAAAGATAAATAATATATCTATGTATAACAAATCCCTAATACCTCTGCTCGATATGCCACATAGTATTCATATATTGATAATAGAAATAAGGCCACATTGCGCCTTTACTAAATGAGACCGATCCACTGCTGTGCATCATTCTTTCATTGCATTAATGCCTTTTATACACTTCAGTAGATCATTCAAGATCTATATCAACTTATTTCAATGAATAAATAAAGTGACATTGTGCAACAGTACTTCGGAATAAAGTGACTTGTGCAATTAAAGTGCAACTATAGAGATATCAGAAATTCAAGTTAACAAATGTGAAACAATCACAATGCAATATTAAATCCATTTGACCAAGATGGTATCTCAGAGTTGATCAATCAGCTATCTTAAAGGTTGCTTAAAAGTGACTTAAACGACAGTATAGATGGTAAAATGCCATAAAAACCCTATTTAAAATGACCAAAAATAAGACACAACAATAAAACCACCCTATGTCTAAAAACCACTCCTTAAAAAACAAGGCTAGTTCTAAAACAATGGATATTTTAACTGTTGTCTCCTAACCAGGGATAAGAGAGAAAACTGTGTATAAGCCTCTCTTTTAAAGTTGCATAAAAATAATGTTAAATTCACAATCATAGAGCTGACCGATCTGCAGTTATATGCTAAAAAGAGACCAACATTTTTATCATAGAAACGTATAAAGATCTTCAGTAATGTTTAGCTCCGCCTCGGAGACTTGGAGTCGAACTCCAGTATATAACTCGTCTCCAAGCGTCTCAATTTCGCTTCTCTGTCACCCCCTCTTTTCATGATGGGGATGGCTTCAATAGCAAAATAACGAAGATGTTGTGGATTGCTATCGTGTACAGATTGAAAATGCCTCGCAACGGGATAATTCTGATCCTTGTTAGTTATTGCCCTAATGTGTTGCAAAATGCGTTTGTGGACTGCCAGTTTGGTACTGCCTATATATTTTAAATGACAGTCACATTCCAAGACATAAACACAGTATTCTGTCTTGCATGTAAGATGTTGCTTAATTTCCTGACTGTTTCAGAAAAGGCAGTAATATAAGTTTTCACATTAATTCCAAATTGGCAGGCCTTGCACGATAGACATTTAAAAAATCCTTTCCTTATTGTCAACCACATATCTTTGCGGCAATTCTCCTGACTATTTTGGACTAACATATTCCCCATACTCATTGATTTTCTAAATGAGATCGAGGGATTAGAGGGCATCAGGTCACCTATCACAGGATCATCCTGGATAAAGTGCCAATTATGTCTTATGATGCTCCTCAGTTGTTTCTCCTGTTTTGAGTAGGTTAAAATAAGTCTTACAGGTTGTGTGTTCTGTTCAGCAGCCATCTGGCATGATTTAGAGTTATAGACGAGGAGATCCCCCCCTGGTCTTCGCTTGAGATTTTCTCATAGCGGCATCCACTATTTCAGTACTGTAGCCCCTGGCTATAAATCTGGCACGACTTTCCATTTGCTTCATCCTCGCATCCTCTGGATTACTACAGATGTGACGGATGCGGAGCATCTCCCCGTAGGGAATGCTCCTAATTAAATGTGGAGGATGTGCACTCGACGCATGTAAAAGTGTATTACCTGCCGTCGGTTTTCTAAAAAGGGTGGTGGTTAAGACATTATTTTCTACTAAAATTTGAACATCCAAAAAAGTCACTGAGTGCCTGCTGATGGTAGAAGTGAATTTAAGATTAAAACTATTTTGATTAATCTCATCTATAAATTTCAAGGCACTTTCTTCACTTCCTCGCCACACAATAAAAAGATCGTCAATAAAACGCATCCAAGTAACAATGTTAGTGGTGTATTCTTGTTCGTACTTTCGCATGAGGACCAGTTCCTCCCACCAGCCCATAAACAAACAGGCATAACTGGGGGAGAAACTGGCCCCCATAGCTACACCCTGAATTTGTTGGTAAAACTGGCCATTAAAACGGAATAGATTGTTTTCCAAGCTAAAAAGCAACATATCTAACAACATACGTGTGTGTTGTGCATACATCATAGATCTTGTGCTAAGGAAATACTCCACAGCTCTCAAGCCATCCTGGTTTCTAATGCAGGTATAAAGAGAACAAACATCCAGTGTTACAAGCAATAAATCAGAGTCCCATGGCACATCTATGATTTTGTTTAAAAAGTCACTTGTGTCCTGGATATATGATTTTAACTGTTTCATATGTGCCTGCAGAAAATAATCAATGTACCTGGAGAGGTTTTCCAGTGGCCCATCACACGCCGCAATGATCGGCCTGCCTGGCGGGTTCTCCATGCTTTTATGGACTTTTGGTATAAAATAAATATATGGCACCAGCGGATGTTCTTTTCTAATAAATTTATATTCATCCCAACTCAAAAGTCCTAAGCTCTTCCAGGCCAACAGATTCTTAAACAAGGAGTCTTGAGTGCTCTTGTATTTGAGTGGTGTACTTTTTCTATAGCATTGAAGATCATTTAATTGACTGTATGCTTCCTTCTGATAATCTTTCATAGGCCAAAGTATGATATTGCCGCCCTTATCAGAGGTTCGAATCACCACATCTTCCTTCTGTAGTTTTAAAATCAGTTGGTTATATTTTCTCTCTCTGTTGGTATATGTCTTTTTCGATCTGTTGGTGGCGTAGGTTAATTTCTTGATCTGACTTACAGCGTGATCACTGAATGCATCAAGTCCATCACGAGCTACCATGGGGACGAACTTCGATTTCATTTTGAACGGTGTTTCTGGCCTAGCCTGCCCACACAGAAAAGGAATATTTTGGCTGTTCGGTTGTTCCCCACCTTCCAGTTGGCACAAATCCCGGTATAAATCAATGTCCGAGACCAATAGCCCCGGAAAGTCCTTGTTCAATGGGTTTTTGGTGGTTGTGGCCATTGTATCAGGTGACGACCTCTGTAATTGAAATTTTTTAAGTTTTAATTTTCGTATAAACTGATAAAGATCAGCTCTTGTTCTGGTGTACTGGAAGTTTGACTCCGGGCAGAAGGATAATCCCAGGGAGAGTAGCTGGGTTTCCGCTACTGACAGGTTAATTTTGGCAAGGTTCACGATTGTATTCGCCTCCTGTTTTTCTAATTCTCCATCACGGCTTTGCTGTTCTCCGTTTAATTTGGCTAATTTCGCCTGGCACGGCCCCGGCCCCGCTTCTTGGGCTCTCCATTTCCTGCGGGCCTGGCGTCTCCCCCTTCTCCTTTGGGATTTTGTTTTGTGACCATTCCATGTTTGCGTGGTCTCAGTGTGTCTCTTCTGCCCTGCTTTAAAATGCCTAATTCTTCCCCCAATGTGAGCTTGATTCCATGCTCTACATTTTTTCTGCCACCTTCATTATCAGATTCACTCTCGGGCACTGAACTTGTCTCCGACAGTGAAGATAATTCAACATGCTGTTTGTTTACTCCATTGTCCCCCTGCATCCGTTTATTTGCTGTTGCAGCCCTTAGTGAATCATAGCGCCGCGCAAAAGTAAAAATTTGGCCGTTAGTATAGTCGTCACGGTCTCTTTTGAATTTATACGCTTTGCGTACCTTTATTTTTTCTTCTTCCTTTGCCAGTCTATTCGTCATTTCTTCCCTCATTTTTTGTCCTAGCCGGGAATCGCCTTCTTGCTGTTTGATATTCTCCTCAAGGGCTTCAATCTTAATTTGTAGATCAGCCCTGTCAATTTCAGCATATTTTACCAGTATCTGTACCAGTCTTCTCGATGATTCGAGGTTACATTCACCCCACTCTGCCATCATCAGGGGGTTAGGCGCCTCATAGCTGGGGGCAATCATAATGCGCAACGCCCTAGGAATTCTCCCTACATCAAGATATCTCTTTAATGAGCACGCCTCCCACCATTTAGACTGTTCCTGGCGTTTATACTTCTCCAGCAGTTTAAAGTTCTCTTTAAGACCATTTGTTCTGGCATTGGAGACCTCTGATCCCTCTGTGTTAACTTCAATTCGATTCTCCATAGAATCTGAAAACATTTCCACCGCGGCAAGCTCGCTGTTCCTGAGTGCGTCGGCAGACATCTGACTTAATTTTTAAGATAGAATAATAACTCCTTGAGTCAATCCCAATGACGATGCGGAAAAAAATATCCAAACACTGTCCTAGGTTGTAAGGAGACAAACACACCTCCCAACCCTTGCAGCACTGAAATATGCGGAGTACCTTTGAGTTCATAAGCGCTCAGTGTCCGGAAACAGCCACCGTCTTGTACCTGCTCATCCGAGCGATATCCCCTGACGTACGGCGGCTTCCTTACTTTGCGCTGCCTCGTATCTCCGTTTTCCACTGATCAAAGTTATCGTGCTGTAACTGGGGAGCTCCGTCCGTTTCACTCCAAACTCTCTTGTGTGCCCCAGGGGACCCCGCCGTAGCACTGCCACGAGCCCGCGGCACTGCGAGCAGGAAACCTTGACGGGGCAGACGGACTGCCTGCTACGGAGCCTTCTTCCTGGGAGGGGTCTGCAGACCGGCAACAGTCCAATGCCGGTTTAATATCACTTTTCCTCGTGATGCATCCTGCTGCTAACGGAACAAAGGTGAGTGCAGACCTCCAATGGTGCAAATATTTTTTATTTTAGTCTTCTGCCATAACGCGTTTCGGCTGTACAAGCGGCCTTGATCACATGACGGCGCTCAGCAAGACAAACCGCAATTTAAAGTGCTAGTGCTTAATTGATTCATGAAAATAGACAAAATACTCGGATCACTCCACAAGCCATATATATGATGATTCAGTCAGTGTGTGACTGACTGTATAAGTGAGTGATTATACGTGTCTGGGTGAATGTATGGGTGAGTGACTAATCTGTGTGAATGTCTGTATCAGTCTGTCAGTTGGTGTGTAAGTGGCTGCATGGGTTGGTGAATAGGTACATGAGTGTCCATATAGGTTATTGATTGGTTGCCTGAGCACCTGTATGTGTGCCTGAGTGTCTGTGTATTGTGTGACTACCTGCATGGATAGGTGAGTGGGTGATTCACTGGGTGTATGGGTTCATGAGTGTGTCTGCGAGGTGCTCTATGGGTGAGTGAGTATCTCTATGGCTGTGTTGGTGAGTGAATGGATGTCTCAGTGGTATATGTGTGAGTAACTGCATATGTGAATGGCAGTATATGTGAGTGTTGGAGTATATAAGTGACTGTATGTGAGAGTGAGTGATTGTGAGAGTGGATGTATGGATGAGTGTGTGCTTGTGTCAGTGATTGTATAAGAGAGTAACTATGTGTTAGTATCTGTATGAATAAGTGAGGTGGTGTGTGTATAAATGTATAGGTGAGTAAATGGCATTGTGATTGACTCTTTGGGTGACTGACTAGGTGTATGAGTAACTTTGGGTGAGTGGCGGTGTGTGAGTGTCTGTATGGGTGTATCAGTGCATATAATAGTGGCTGTATTGATGAGTGACTGCATGTATGAGTGACTGTATGGGTGAGTAAGTGGATGTGTGTGTAGACCTAGGAAACAGTGAGTGAGTATGTACTAACTGGTATTGGTGTGTCTATGGTTTCGAGAATGGTAGTCTGTATTTTAGAGTGGGTTTATGAAAGGTTATATCAGGGTATGAGTAAGTGCATCAGAGATTAAGTGGATAATGTCATCAGTGATGTCATTTGAGATGTCATCAGTGATGTCATCAGTGATGTCACTGACCATGTCATGAGTGATGTAATATCTCAGCTAACTATAACGGCTGAATTTCTCTGGTTTTGTACGAGTGAAATGTCAGACTAACTATAACGTCCCTGAAACCTGTGGTTTTTTTCAGTGAATATATATATATATTTGAGTTTTGTTGATCGCATATGAAGGTGAAGCATTTCACTACCTTCGGGTGTCATCTCAACAACTAACATATACATCCTTGCGCATTGCTCTGACGAACTTGGAACCCAATAATGGAATATTGCCCCCTAAAATTGGATTATCACACCACTCTTATGTTGGTCTTAACAATATCGAGCCATGATCTTTTTTCACCACTTTAGTCTGCTCGTTATCCTCACCATGGCACAACCTACTACTCGCTCCTCTGACTTCCTGGCACTGGTAGGCCTTAATGCTTTAAAGATTGTCTACCTCCCCAACCTCTCGAAGAAAGCAACAAAGACCTTTAAACACCATCTAGTCAAACGTTGCCCAGAAGCGCTCATCTCTGATACCTATTTTTGCACGCCAAAGGGTATTGTGGCTACAGACCTCATTTTCAACACAACCAGAAGAGCCCAGTTGAGAAGAGCCTTAACTTCTACGCTTCATTCCAAACCTCTGAGTAAAACCACCCACGGTTTCCGAATAATCATATTACTTTCTCCAGTCCTCAATGCTGATCTGGCCATATCCCTCTACAATAATGGTAACATCCTTATTCAAGCCTCCGACCTGAATCTTAAACGCTTTGACAGAATCTTTATGAGGATTAAAAATACACTTAATAACTCTAATCCTGCTAGTCTTCATCATTTAAGTCTCCCCACAATTGCTGAACCTTCTGTTCCCTCCGCCTTTGTTTCTACCCTCTCCGCTTCCCCCTCACTCCCTATGAACCGGTCTGTTATATACCCCGACATGGATGCTGAGTGTAATACCTACAAACCTAACCCTGATAACCCGGATAATTTAACTCAAGGCTCACGTTATACTAATTTGAGTGCTTTTCCTACCCTGCACCCAGTTTCTTTCACCAGTACCTCACCAGTAAACCCTCAACTACCTATCTTCTGTCCCATCTCACAGGATAAAATCACCCGTTGCCCTCCACCAATCCTCCTCAAGGGTTTTCTCTACAACCTCTTACACTGAAACCTGACGCCCTCTATGCTAATCCTCCCTCCTTAGTGGATAATATGACTGAACTCAAGCGCAAGTGCGATACTGTCTCCCCCTGCAATTTTTGCGAGGGTTATACTATGCCATCCAACTCACTCCCCTCTTCCTAAGGGGTCCTATCCATTTTCATATTCTAAGCCGGCCGCTGGTTGTGATAGCCTCCCTTACATTGAGGAGAAGATGGCTGACCACAAACAGGATCTCCTTATTGTCAAAGATAACCTGTAGACTGTCTTACATTTCTCCTTGAAGATGGAGAAGTTTTGGAAACTCTATCCCTCCCTTGGGACTGATCACCAAGTGTTAAACACGGCGGGGATGAAATGTTTTCTTTTATTAACCCACTTAGCCCACTCTGGAGAACTAGGCCTCTTCCAAACTACCATTCCAGGCCCCTTAGGTTTATGCATCAGTTGTCGGATGATGACACTCTTGCACTTCTTCTATCGTACAATGGCTCTTGGTGTGTCTCCTCTGACTCACCAATCAACATCCCAACTATCTCCTCTGACCCTGGTAGAGAACCAAGTATTAACCTTAGATCTGTGAATAGGGATAACCTACTACAGATCACCACGTCTCATCTAGAAGCGGTCACAACCAACTCACACATCAAATCGATACTTCTCAACTGCAGATCAGCAGTGAAACACGCAGCGGATATCTCTGAACTCATCACCACGCAAGAATTGGACCTCCTGATCCTAACTGAAACTTGGCACAATGACTTCTCCTTCCCAAATTATCAACATCTTAATCCCTCCTAATTATGACATTATCAGATGCAATAGACCTGTTAAAACTGGGGGGGGCATTGCTTGCATCCATCGCTCCAGCCTCATGTTGAAACAGGCTCAAAATGCTATGATGTCCTCCTGTGAGCACCTAGTCACCGAAATCTGGAACAATGGCAAGAGTGTCTGTGTGCTCCACACTATATATCATCCACCAGGTGATAATCTGCTCTTCATTGAGCAAATTATGGAGTCCATTACCTCATCCTCAAACCAACACCCCATCAACTCTATGACAAGTATTTTCAACACTATTGCTCCAAAGCAACTCAAAAGGGTTCTGATCAAACAATCCAAACCCTGGTTTAATGGCTTCCTAAATGAGGAACGTCATAAACTTAGGCTTTCAGTGAGACTTTGGAGAAATTCTCCTTTCATTACAAGCCTCAAACAGTTAAGGAGGATGAGAAGCGCATACAACAAATATATTCGCAGTGCTAAAACCGAACATTTCAGGGCTCAGCTTGACAGCGCTAAAAACAGACCCAAGAAACTGTTTGAAATCATCAAACAACAAGCTAACCACTAAACCAATCATATCTTGGCACCCATGACCCCCTGCCCTAGTGGGGAGGACTTCTCAGCACACTTCTCCAAAAGGCAAGAAAAATTGAACTTGAACTGCAACGTGCCGCACCAAATTTGCGGCCTTTGAGCTCCCTCGCACCATCAGCGGAACCTACGGTAGCGAGTGTACCTTCCTACCCCACAGTTTGCACTCCTAAAAACAATGCATCTTGGAATTGTTTACTTCTTCCAGATGATGCGGGTTGCTCCAATCTATGGCGTCTTTAAAACCTTCCAATCACTTCAGCGATCCTCTACCCGCTAAGTTTTTCAAAGATCTCAATTCGGCCATTCTTCCACTTTGGTCCTGGGTCATTCAATATTCTCTCGTGCATGGGAGGGTTCCTGATTGCCTCAAGATGGGGCAAGTCATTCCCTCCCCAAAGAAGCCTAATGCCGACTTAGCTAATCCTAACAATTTCCGTTCTATCACCAGCATCATGACTTTAGCTAAATTACTTGAGAAATGCGTTCACACACAGCTCTGCAACCGCATCGAGAAATTTCAGCTCCTTGACCTCTACCAGTCAGGTTTCAGAGCGGGGAACAGTCCTGAAACAGCTCTAACTCACATTGTTGATGACGCCTTGAGATCTCTTGACCAAAATGTTCCTTGTCTTTCGATCCTTCTTGAGTTGTTCTCAGCATTTGACAATATCAAACATGAAAACCTGATTGCTCTTCTTCAATATAGGATGGGGTTATCGGACCCTGTCTTAAATTAGTTTGCCTCTTTCTTACATAACTGTACCCAAAGAATCATAGTTAACCAATCCCTTGCAACCAGTACCCCGGTCACTATTGGAGTACCTCAAGGCTCCGCACTTTCCCCCACGCTTGTCAACCTGTTCATGGAACCTCTCCGATATTCTGAACCGCTCTAACATTCAATACGATATGTATGCTGATGACACTCAACTGTATTTGAAGATCTCCTCTCCAGATGACATAGAAACTCTAAATGGTGCATTTCTAAAAACTCAACAATGGCTAACTCATAATCATCTGTTGTTAAATACCCTCAAAACAGAATTCCTTCTGACTGCCCCCTGCAACCACTCTGCACCTACTCAAGACTGACTCAAACAACTTACTGCGCTTAACTGCACCCCTCATGTTGTTGACTCTGCTAGATCTTTAGGTATAACCCTGGCCAAATAACTAAATATGCAAGATCACATCAGTGCTACTGTTAGGGGAGCCAATTCATCAGCTCAACACTCTAAGGAAAATCAAGCCATTCTTACCTCCTGGGGACATCCAGTCAGCAGTCCAATCCCTAGTTATCTCATGTTTGGAACATAGTTTGGTGACCCTAGCTGGGCTATCTAAAGCTAGATTGGCTCTGCTTAGCAATGCCGGCTCCGGCAGGAGGCAGGTAGGCCTGGGCGTTGAACTCCACTCCGTTCGTGGAGTTTACGGAGTTTTCTGCACTCCGCACTCTGCAAAGCTCGTGCAGCGGAGTTTTTTCCCCGCTCGCGCTCGCAAACAGTAAGTTTGCGAACGCGAGCTGCAGCTCGGGTAGAATTTCTACCCGAGCTGCAGAAAGACCAGCGCGAACAGCAGTTCGCACAACACTCCGCCACTTGTGGAACTTCGCGGAGTTTTTTTGTAACTTCGCGAGGTTTCGCGTAGCGAAAGTCTGCGAACTACGCCCAGACTTAGAGGCAGGGAGCTGGCATAGTGGGTGCCCTTGGTGGGACCAGGGCACTCACAAGTGAGGCAGGGCCCGGATTGGGCTGGAAGTGGGGCCCCTTGGCTCCACTCCCCTAAAGTTAAAATATATATTTGTTTTTTAAAAAGGCTGGGCCCTGGGGGACGGGGTCCCAAGGGGCCAAATTTGGCCTGGGAAAGGGGGGCCGCACGGCCCCTCCTCTCTTAAAGTTAAAAAATAAAGAAAGATAAAGGCCAAGCCCTGGGGGATGGAGTCCCTGGGGCCAAAATTGGCACAGGGAGAGGGGCTGGCTTCCCACCCTCCCCAATTAAAAACTTGCCTGGCCATGGGGACCCCAGGCTGAAATTGCCCAAGGGAAGGTGGGCCATGCGTATCCCCTCCCCTAAAAATTAAAAATTAAAAAAGGCCATCAAGTCGTTGTAAGCCATGCCCCTTTCTTCACCACTATGCAAACGCGCCTCCTGGCACTATCCTGGTTGTGGGGATGAAGTCCCCATGGATGCTGAGGGTCCTTGGGGGCCAACAAGCCCTCCAGTTACCTCCAGTAATTCCCACAAAGCGACATTGCTAAGAGGTCTTGGGAAGCCACGACCCCTTTCTCCACCACTCTGCAAACGCGCCTCCTGGTGCTCTGCTGGTTGGGGGATGAAATCTCATTGGCTTTAGAGTGTCTTTACGGGCCAACAAGCCCTCCTCTTACCTCCTCTAAGTCCAACACAGTGGAATTGCTGAGAGGCCTTCGGTGGCCATGCCCATTTCAACACCCCTCTGCAAATGCACCTCCTGGTGCACTGCTGGTTTGGGGATGAAGTCCTCTTGGATGCTGATGGTTCTTGGGGGCCCAAAGCCCTCTTGTTACTTCTAGTAAGTCTGTCATTGCAGGATTCCTGAGAGCTGGTCAGAGGCCCCTCCCCCATTCTCCACCACTCTGCAAACTGACTACTAGTTAAAAAAGCATCGAAATTCACTTAAAAAAACAAAGGTTACAGGGGCGTTATAGTTAGGAAATACATTTTGAAAAACCTTAGAAATTCACTTAAAAAGCCAAAGGTTGCAGGGTTGTGATAGTTTGCAAATAGAATTTAAAAAAAAAACTTAGAAATTCACTGAAAAAAACAAAGATTACAGTGATGTTATAGTTAGGCTCAGATTTCACTCATGCAAAACCGGTGAAATTCAGCAGATATAGTTACCTGAGCTAACTATAACTTACGCCCCTCAATGCACTGCTTATGACCTCACATATTACATCACTCATGACATGGTCAGTGACATCACTGATGACATCATCCACAGAACCACTCACACACCTACTCACACTCCCATACAACCTCTTCTATGCCCACTCACACACCCGCAATCACTCGCATACCCATTCACAGACCTATACCAGTACTCACACATCCACTCACTCCTCCATAGAGCCACTCTCACACCCACTCACTCACTTGTACAGCCACTCACACAACCATTCACTCACCCATATAGCCACTCATACAACCAGCCACTTACCCATACAGCCAGTCACATAACCACACACTCACCCATACAGCTACTCATACACCCACTTATTTACCTATAAAGTCACTCAGACACCCACTGACTTGCCCAATCATCCTCTCAACACAGCCACTCACTCACCCATGCAGGACCTCAAACACCCATGCAACCACTTAGCCATACACACAACCATACACACACTCACACATCTGCTTACTCACCCATACAGGCATTCACTCTCCAATAAAACCCCTAACACACCAACTCACTTAACCAAGCATCCACCCAAACAGTCACTCACTCACCCATACAGCCATGTACACACCCAGTCACTAACTTATACAGCCTTTCAGTCACCCACTCACTCACCCATACAGTCACTCACACCTCCATTCATCTACCCATACAGCCACTGACACACCCATTCATTCACCAATACAGCACTCACACAGCATCTCACTCACCCACCCAGCTACTCACACACCCACTCATATACCAACTCACACACCCATACGCACAAGGATACATACAATCACTCACATAATATATATTAGAAGTAGTATCATTCATTAGTAGTACACCTAATAAACTACTTTACATTTTATAGAACCTTAGTATATATGTTTAACAATCATATACTCTTACAAACTACTTACACTCACTGGATGATGTCATTTGAGATGTCATCAGTGATGTCACTGACCATGTCATGAGTGATGTGATATGTGAGGTCATAAGCTGTGCATTGCTAGGGAGTAAATTATAGTTAGCTCAGGTAACTATAGCTGCAGAATCTCACTGGTTTTGTACGAGTGAAATCTGAGCCCTACTGTAACGTCCCTGTAACCTTTGGTTTTTTCAGTGTATACATATATCTATATAAATATACATTAATTTGTGATTATGTTTGATGGCGCAAAAACCCACTCGGGTATAATATGAAAAGTGCGCGACTACATTTACAATCATGCTTTGAACTCACTTGGAGGCCCACTTGAGGGCGGAACAACGATTTCAGGAGGCAATCATTGTCCTGCGGTAATTTGGTAGTTGCATTATCCATCGGCCTGTGATTAAGGGCGGGAGCTCGAAACGCGTTTGGCCTGAAATTTAATTTTGCAATCTGCTGGTTTCTGTCGTTGATTGAACCACAAGTGAACCTGTATGTGAGTGCATTTTCTCTCAAAGAGAAAAAAAGTGCTCAATGAATTATTTTGATGGCCGTCCAGCAATGAAGACGCACAGCTGCACAAAAGCAGATCCCTGTGAGTAAGAAACTATTCACAATTAAAGAACTCCAGGCTGTGGACTTCAACGTAATTTATACAGTGAACCTGCTATTGTGCATTGGAAGGCTTACTGGGGCAAGTGACATTAATTTGTGATTATGAAACCCACTCAGATATAATATGAAAAGTGCAGGACTACGTTTACCATCATGCTTTAAACTCACTTGAAGGCCCACTTGAGGGCGGAACAACGATTTAAGGAGGCAATTATTGTCCTGCAATAATTTGGCAGTTCCATCATATATCGGCCTGTGATCAAGGGTGGGAGCACGAAACGCGCTAGGCCTAAAATATTCTTTTGCAAACTGCTGGTTTCTGTCATTGATTAAACCACAAGTGAACCTGTATGTGAGTGTGTTTTCTCTCGAGGACAAAGTGCTCAATGAATTATTTAGACAGCCGTCCAGCCGTGAAAACGCACCGCTGCACCAAAGCAGATCCCTGTGAGTATGAAAGTTCTCACAATTACGGAACTACAGGTTGTGGATTTCAACGTAAAGTATACAGTGAACCTGCTATTGTGCATTGGAAGGCCCACTGGGGCAAGTGACATTAATTTTGTGATTATGTTTGAAGGCGCAAAAATCCACTCGGGTATAATATGAAAAGTACAGGAATACGTTTACCATCATGCTTTGAACACACTTGAAGGACGACTTGAGGGGGTAACAACCATTTCAGGAGGCAATCATTCTCCTGCAGTAATTTGGCAGTTCCATCATCCATCAGCCTGTGATCAAAGGCGGGAGCCCGAAACGCGTTAGGCCTGAAATTTTATTTTGCAAACTGCTGGTTTCTTTCGTTGATTAAACCGCAAGTGAACCTGTATGTGAGTGCGTTTTCTCTCGAGGACAAAGTGCTCCATGAATTATATATATATATATATATATATATATATATATATATTCACTGAAAAAACCATAAGGTTTTAGGGACAGTTATAGTTAGTTGGACATTGCACTCGTACAAAACCTGTGAAATTCCCCCGTTATAGTTAGTTCAGGTAACTATAACTCGCGCCCCCGCAATGCACTGCTGATGACGTCACATATTACATCACTCATGACTTGGTCAGTGACATCACTGATGACATCACTGATGACATCTCAAATGACAACACTGATGACATCACTGATGACATCATCCAGTGACTGTGTGTTTGTGTAAAGTTTAAATATGTTTAATATATATAGGGAAAGGCGTATTGAAGAATGAGTGGGTGTATAAGTGTCTGAATGGATGATTTAGTAGGTGCGTGACTGAGTCTATAAGTGAGTGATTAAACATAACTTACTGGATGCATGGGTGAGTGACTAAACTGTGTGAATGTCTGTATCCGTCTGTCTGTTGTTGTGTAAGCAGCTGCATGGGTTTCTGACTAGCTAAATGAGTGTCTATATGGGTTATGGATTGGTTCTCTGAGTATCTGTATGGGTGCCTCAGTGTTTGTGTGGGTGGGGTGAGTGTGACTCTGTGCATAGATGTGTGAGTGGGTGATTCACTGGGTGCATGGTTTCAAGAGTGCGTCTGTGATGGACTGTATGGGTGGGTGAGTGTGTGTATGGGTGTGTTAGTGATTGAATGTATATCTCAGTGGTACATGTGTGAGTAACTACATATGTGAAAGGCAGTATATATGTGTGTTGGAGTATATAAATGGCTATAAGTGAGAGTGTGTGATTGTGAGAGTGGCTATATGGATGAGTGTGTGCTTGCATCAGTGATTGCATAGGAGCGTAAGAATGTGCTAGTATTTTTATGAGTAAGTGAGCTGGTGTGTATAACTGTATAGGTGAGTAAATTGGAGTGTGATTAATTATTTGCATGACTGACTAGGTGTGTGAGTACCTCTATGGATGAGTTGCGTTGTGTGAGTGTTTATATAGGTGTATGAGTGCATATGATAGTCCTGTACTGAGTGACTGTAAGTATGAGTGACTGTACGGGTGAGTGAGTAGATGTGTGTGTGTAGACCTAAGAATCAGTGAGTGGGTATGTACTTATTGGTATTGGAGTGTGTATGGTTTTGAGAATGGCAGTCTGTAATTTAGAGTGGGTGTTTCAAAACTTATATTAGGGTGTGAGAAGATGCATTAAATTCTCACATGGATGATGTCATCAGTGATGTCATCAGTGATGTCATTTGAGATGTCATCAGTGATGTCATCAGTGATGTCACTGACCATGTCATGAGTGATGTAATATGTGACGTCATCAGCAGTGCATTGCGGGGCGCGAGTTATAGTTACCTGAACTAACTATATCGGGGGAATTTCACGGGTTTTGTACGAGTGCAATGTCCAACTAACTATAACTGTCCCTAAAACCTTATGGTTTTTTCAGTGAATTTCTAAGGTTTTTTAAATGCAAATTTCTAACTATAACGTGCCTGAAACCTATGGTTTTTTCAGTGAATTTCAAAGGTTTTTTAAATGCTAATTTCTAACTATAACGTGTCTGAAACCTATGGTTTTTTCAGTGAATTTCAAAGGTTTTTTAAATGCTAATTCCTAACTATAACATGTCTGAAACCTACGGTTTTTCAGTGAATTTCAAAGGTTTTGTAAATGACAATTTTTAAATGTATTAATTGTTATATTTATTTTTTTCATACTGATTTACTACATTTTTAGAAACATTTTTTTTACATATTTTATTTTTTAAATTACATTGTAATTACATTATACATTACAAAAATACTTTCTGAGAATGAATTACTTTAGTTTAAATACTTTGCACATAGGCAATAGACTTTTAAGTACAGTAGTTACAGTTGTTGCAATGGGCAACACATTTTCAAACACAATGCAATATTCAGCTCAATGTGAATTTCTAGTTAAATGCAATTAGTTACTTTATGGATTACTTTTCTAACCACAGGACTGGATCCTAGATTCAGTCCTGGGACATCTCCTGTAAACAGTTGAGTAAAAGCGTTTTGGTTACAGTAGTTATTTTTAAGGAATATTATTGTATTTTAAAAGTTGACACTTAGAAACTTTTTCTCATAGAATCACCAATGTTATCCTATGGAAGGAAATTCACTTAGCAGGTAAAAACTGTTATCGTTACTTTTTCTTACTCAGTGTTGGATCCTGGATCCAGCACTGGTGCATCTCCTGTAAACAGTTGAAAGAATGCGTTTAAGTCATACAAGCGATTTTTAAGGAATATTTGTAGTTTGTGAAAATCGACACTTTGAAACTTTTCAGCTGAAAACCAGACAATGGATTCCTATGGAAGAAAATATAAGTTACTGGTAAGTACGGTTAAAATTACTTTTCAGGGTCAGTGCTGGGCTAAAAGATGCAGCACTGAGGTCTCTCCTGATAACAGGTGAGTAAATCGGAATTCGTATTTCGGCTGATTTTAGAGGAATATTTTAAAGTTCCAAAACTCCACACTTAGAAGAATTTCCAAGTGAAACCAGTCAATGTTAGCCTATGGAAGGAAATTCAAGTTACTGGTAAGTACGGTTAAAATTACTTTTCAGGACCAGTACTGGGCTGAAAGATACAGCACTGAGGTCTCTCCTGATAACAGGTGAGTAAATCGGAATTTGTATTTCAACTGATTTTAGAGGAATATTTGTATGTTTCAAAAATCAACACTTAGAAACTTTTTCAGCAAAAAGCAGACAATGATATCCTATGGAAGGAAATTCAAGTTACTGGTAAGTACGGTTAAAATTACTTTTGAGGATCAGTACTGGGCTGAAAGATGCAGCACTGAGGTCTCTCCTGATAACAGGTGAGTAAATCGGAATTCGTATTTCGGCTGATTTTAGAGGAATATTTTAAAGTTCCAAAACTCCACACTTAGAAGAATTTCCAAGTGAAACCAGTCAATGTTAGCCTATAGAAGGAAATTCAAGTTACTGGTAAGTACGGTTAAAATTACTTTTCAGGACCAGTACTGGGCTGAAAGATACAGCACTGAGGTCTCTCCTGATAACAGGTGAGTAAATCGGAATTCGTATTTCGGCTGATTTTAGAGGAATATTTGTATGTTTCAAAAATCAACACTTAGAAACTTTTTCAGCAAAAAGCAGGCAATGATATCCTATGGAAGGAAATTCAAGTTACTGGTAAGTACGGTTAAAATTACTTTTCAGGATTAGTACTGGGCTGAAAGATGCAGCACTGAGGTCTCTCCTGATAACAGGTGAGTAAATCCGAGTCGTAGTTCGGCAGATTTTAGAGGAATATTTGCACAATGGTGAAGGTAGGGGCGGGGCCTGAGGTGACATCTGTGCAAACGCGCCCCGTGGCGCGTTTTAAGTTGGGGATTAAGTCCCCTTGAATCATGAGGGTCCCTAGGGGCCAACTAGCCCACCAGGAACCTCCAGTATGCGCCAGGGGCTGCGTTGCAGAGACGTGTAGAGAGGCCACACCCCTTTTACACCTCTCTGCAACGCAGCTCTGTGGCACTTTCTGGATGTACCTGTTGGGCTAGTTGGCCCCAGGGAACCTCAGGATTGAAGGGATTTAATTCCCCATCTTAAACGCGCCACGGGGCCTGTTTGCACACATGTCACCTGAAGCCCCGCCCCTCCCTTCACCACTGTGCAAACGCGCCCCATGGCGCGTTTTAAGTTGGGGATTAAGTCCCCTTGAATCCTGAGGGTTCCTGGGGGCCAACTAGCCCACCATGTACCTCCAAAAGCACCACAGAGCTGCGTTGCAGAGAGGTGTATAAAGGGCGTGGCCTCTGTACACCTCTTAGCAACGCAGCCCCTAGCGCATACTGGAGGTTCCTGGTGGGCTAGTTGGCCCCAGGACCCCAGTATTCAAGGGAATTACTTCCCCATCTGCAAACGCGCCAGGGGCGCGTTTGCAGAGTGGTGAAGGAAGCGGGCGGGGCCTGCGGGCCGATCGTTTTTTTTTTTTTCCTGAAGGGGGCTGTGTGGCCCCCTTCCTTTTCTTATTTTTGGGCCCTGGGGACCCCATCCCCCAGGGCCTTACCCCTTTTTAAAAAAATATATATATATATTTCTGGGGAGGGGGCCGCGTGGCCCCTCCCGGGCCACTACTTGCCCGGGGACCCCATCCCCCGGGGCCTGGCCTCTGGTTGGGGACTGTGGGGAGTCCCCAAACCCCCACAGTCCCGCCGGCTCCCCGTGTCCTACGGGAGCCGGCATTGCTTTACACATGGGGAGCAGCTAACATGCTGCTCCCCGTGTGGAAAAGCAATTGTCTTTGGATATTGGAAGCGAGAGAAGGTTTCCCTGCTCTCTCTTCCAATATCCAAGCAGTTTGCAATGACAGGACGGGAGCCGCGAGGCTCCCGTCCTGTCATTGCAAACAGCAGTGTCCCGGGGGTAGGCACCCGGGACACTGCAGGAGCCGGCCCTGGGGGTGGCGGTCCCCAGGGCCACCACAGGCTCCATGAGGGGGCCGCACGGCCCCCTCCCCACATCAGCAAAGCCCGGGGAGGTGGTGGTCCCCGGGGCTTCGAGGGTCCAAAACGTACCCCCATTTTAATTTGTTAGTGCCCCGGGGAGGTGGCGGTCCCGGGGCGTGTGTGGGGGCTCGAGCCCCCCCACACAGGAAAAACTAAAAAAAACAAGCCCCGGGGAGGTGGTGGTCCCCGGGGCTGCGGGAGGGCTAGAGCCCTCCCGCACCATTTAAAGAAAGCCCGGGGGTGGCGGTGCCCGGGGCTTAGGGGGCCTATGAGGCCCCCATACATACATTTAACCCCCCCACCATGCCCCCAGGACTTGGGCCACCCGGGGGCAAAATACAATCAAAGCGCAAGAGACCGCCCTTTGATTTTTTTTTTTCCGGCAGGATTCGCGCTCCCTGAGCGCATCCTGCCGATTTAAAAAAAAAGAAAAATGCTTTTTCTGCCCAGGGGTCCTTGTGGGACCCCTGAGCAGACCTAGGGGTCAGGGTGTTTCTACCCTGCCCCCTTTGTGCATTTTGCGCACTTTTTACTGCTTTCTTGTTCCTCGGTTCTACCGAGGAACAAGATGACTGCCAACACTTCCTGGTTTGGAGTGTTGACAGCCAATTAGCAGACAGCTCGTGATCGGGAGGGTGCACGAATCCGACGCGGCCATAGATATATATGTACTTTTACTTTTGATTTTCGAAGCAACTACTGAGCAGATTTACACCATTTAACAAAAGGGTTCTTTCTGAACCAAGAACTACCTCTTTGCCAAATTTGGTGTAATTCCGTTCAACAGTTCAGGCTGTAGCCGTGTCTAAAGTTTCCTATGGGAAATTGATTTTTGACTCTTATTTTTATTTTCTCCGCAACTTCTGAACGGATTTACACCATTTAACAAAAGGGTTCTTTCTGAACCAAGAACTACCTCTTTGCCAAATTTGGTGTAATTCCGTTCAGCAGTTCAGAGCTGTAACCGTGTCTAAAGTTTCCTATGGGAAAATGAATGGGGAAAACACGTTTTGGGACCCCCTTTTTCTCGGCCCCGCTTGACGAATCACCCTGAGACTTTCAGGGTAGGAGCGGACCGGAGCGGGCCATAAAGTTTGAAAATTTCACGAAGATTCGTCAACCGACGCAAGAGTTATTTCAAATAGAATGTCGCGGATTTCCTATGGAAAATAGGTCCTAACTATAACTATCTACTGGCGACCGCCAGTAGATAATATATCTATATACGCCAGTAGATAGTTATAGTTAGGACCTATTTTCCATAGGAAATCAGCGACATTCTATTTGAAATAACTCTTGCGTCGGTTGACGAATCTTCGCGATTTTCAAACTTTATGGCCCGCTCCGGTCCGCTCCTACCCTGAAAGTCTCAGGGTGATTCATCAGCGGGGCCGAGAAAAGGGGGTCCCAAAGCGTGTTTTCCCCATTCATTTTACCATAGGAAACTTTAGACACGGCTACAGCCGAACTGCTGAACGGAATTACACCAAATTTGGCAAAGAGGTAGTTCTTGGTTCAGAAAGAACCCTTTTGTTAAATGGTGTAAATCCGTTCAGTAGTTGTGGAGAAATTAAAAAATAAGAGTCAAAATCAATTTCCCATAGGAAACTTTATGCAAGGCTACAGCCCGAACTGCTGAACGGAATTACACCAAATTTGGCAAAGAGTAGTTCTTGGTTCAGAAAGAACCCTTTGTTAAATGGTGTAAATCCGTTCAGTAGTTGCTGAGAAAATCAAAAGTAAAAGTACATATATATCTATGGCCGCGTGGATCGCGCACCCTCCCGATCACGAGCTGCTTGCTAATTGGCTGTCAACACTCCAAATCAGGAAGTGTTGGCAGCTCATTTGTCCTCGGTAGAACCGAGGGACAGAAACAAGTGCGCAAAGCGCAAAAGGGGCAGGGTAGAAACACCTGACCCCTAGGTCTGCTCAGGGGTCCCACAAAGACCCCTGGGCAAAAATTTTTTTTTTTTTAAATCGGCAGGTTGCGCTCAGGGTGCGCGGATCCTGCCGAAAAAAAAATCGAAGCGTGATCTCCGCGCTTCGATGTAAATTTGCCCCCGGGTGGCCCAAGTCCCGCGGGCATGCGGGAGGAGGGAGTGTGCAAATTGTTTATATGGGGGCCTCTAAGGCCCCCAAGCCCGGGGACCGCCACCCCCGGGGCTTAATTAAAAATGGTGCGGGAGGGCTCTCCTGCCCTCCCGCAGCCCGGGGACCGCCACCCCCGGGCTTCTTTTTAAATTTAAAATAATGTGTGGGGGCTCCAGCCCCCCACACGCCCTAAGGACCACCACCTTCCCAGGGCACATAGAAAATAAATGTGGGGGTCCGTTACGGACCCCGAGCCCCGGGGACCACCACCTCCCGGGGCTGTGCAATTCAAAGGAGGGGGCCGCGCGGCCCCCTCCTGGAGCCCTTGATGGCCCTGGGGACCGCCACCCCCAGGGCTGGCTCCTGCAGTGTCCCGGGGTGCCTACCCCCGGACACTGTAGTTTGCAATGACAGGACGGGAGCCTCGCGGCTCCGTCCTGTCATTACAAACTGCTTTGGATATTGGAGGCAGAGCAGGGAAGCCTGCTCTCGCTCCAATATCCAAAGACAATTGCTTTCCACATGGGGAGCAGCATGTTAGCTGCTCCCCATGTGGAAAGTCAATCCGGCTCGCGCAGGAGGCGGGGAGCCGGCTGGGACTGTGGGGGATTGGGGACCCCCACAGTCCCCAACCAGAGGCCAGGCCCGGGGGATGGGGTCCCCGGGGCCATAAGTGGCCAGGGAGGGGGCCACGCAGCCCCCTCCCAAATTAGTAAAAAATAAAAAGAATTAAAAAAAGTGCAAGGCCGGCCCGGGGGATGGGGTCCCGGGGCCTTAAATGGCCTGAGGGGGCCACGCAGCCCCCTCCAAATAAAAAATTGAGGGCATACCCGGGGGATGGGGTCCCGGGGCCAATACAGGCCCAGGGAAGGGGGGCCACGCGGCCCCTTCCCGTTTTTTTCATTTAAAAAAAAAAAAATGCTCAGGCCCCGGGGGATGGGGTCCCCGGGGCCAAAAGTGGGCAAGGGAAGGGGGCCACGCAGACCCCATCCCTTTAAAAAAAAAATGTTTTAAACGACCAGCATCGTGCCGGAGGCCCCGCCCCCCTCCCTGCAGTACTCTGCAAACGCGCCTCCTGGCGCGTTTTAAGAAGGGAAGTAATTCCCTTGAATACTGGGGGTCCCTGGAGGCCAACTAGCCCACCAGGAACCTCCAGTATGCGCCAGGGGGCTGCGTTGCAGAGAGGTGTACAGAGGCCACGCCCCTTTTTACACCTCTCTGCAATGCAGCTCTGTGGCGCTTTTTAGAAGTATATGGTGGCCTAGTTGGACTCCAGGGACCCTCAGGATTCAAGGGGACTTAATCCCTCAACTTAAAACGCGCCACGGGGCGCGTTTGCACAGTGGTGAAGGGAGGGGGCGGGGTTTCAGGTGACATGTGTGCAAACAGGCCCCGTGGCGCGTTTTAAGATGGGGAATTAAATCCCCTTCAATCCTGAGGGTCCCTGAGGGCCAACTAGCCCAACAGGTACATCCAGAAAGCGCCACAGAGCTGCGTTGCAGAGAGGTGTAAAAGGGGTGTGGCCTCTCTACACGTCTCTGCAACGCAGCCCCTGGCACATACTGGAGGTTCCTGGTGGGCTAGTTGGCCCCTAGGGACCCTCATGATTCAAGGGGACTTAATCCCCCAACTTAAAACCCGCCACGGGGCGCGTTTGCACAGATGTCACATCAGGCCCCGCCCCCTCCCTTCACCATTGTGCAAATATTCCTTTAAAATCTGCTGAACTACGAATTCCGATTTACTCACCTGTTATCAGGAGAGACCTCAGTGCTGCATCTTTCAGCCCAGTACTAATCCTGAAAAGTAATTTTAACCGTACTTACCAGTAACTTGAATTTCCTTCCATAGGATATCATTGCCTGCTTTTTGCTGAAAAAGTTTCTGTTGATTTTTGAAACATACAAATATTCCTCTAAAATCAGCCGAAATACGAATTCCGATTTACTCACCTGTTATAAGGAGAGACCTCAGTGCTGTATCTTTCAGCCCAGTACTGGTCCTGAAAAGTAATTTTAACCGTACTTACCAGTAACTTGAATTTCCTTCCATAGGCTAACATTGACTGGTTTCACTTGGAAATTCTTCTAAGTGTGGAGTTTTGGAACTTTAAAATATTCCTCTAAAATCAGCCGAAATACCAATTCCGATTTACTCACCTGTTATCAGGAGAGACCTCAGTGCTGCATCTTTCAGCCCAGTACTGATCCTGAAAAGTAATTTTAACCGTACTTACCAGTAACTTGAATTTCCTTCCATAGGATATCATTGCCTGCTTTTTGCTGAAAAAGTTTCTAAGTGTCAATTTTTGAAACATACAAATATTCCTCTAAAATCAGCCGAAATCCGAATTCTGATTTACTCACCTGTTATCAGGAGAGACCTCAGTGCTGCATCTTTCAGCCCAGTACTGGTCCTGAAAAGTAATTTTAACCGTACTTACCGGTAACTTGAATTTCCTTCATAGGCTAACATTGACTGGTTTCACTTGGAAATTCTTCTAAGTGTGGAGTTTTGGAACTTTATAATATTCCTCTAAAATCAACCAAAGTACGAATTCCAATTTACTCACCTGTTATCAGGAGAGAACCCAGTGCTGCATCTTTTAGCCCAGCACTGACCCTGAAAAGTAATTTTAACCGTACTTACCAGTAACTTATATTTTCTTCCATAGGAATCCATTGTCTGGTTTTCAGCAGAAAAGTTTCAAAGTGTCGATTTTCACAAACTACAAATATTCCTTAAAAATCGCCTGTATGACTTAAACGCATTCTTTCAACTGTTTACAGGAGATGCACCAGTGCTGGATCCAGGATCCAACACTGAGTAAGAAAAAGTAACGATAACAGTTTTTACCTGCTAAGTGAATTTCCTTCCATAGGATAACATTGGTGATTCTATGAGAAAAAGTTTCTGTGTCAACTTTTAAAATACAATAATATTCCTTAAAAATCACTACTGTAACCAAAACGCTTTTACTCAACTGTTTACAGGAGATGTCCCAGGACTGAATCTAGGATCCAGTCCTGTGGTTAGAAAAGTAATCCATAAAGTAACTAATTGCATTTAACTAGAAATTCACATTGAGCTGCATGTTGCATTGTGTTTGAAAATGTGTTGCCCATTGCAACAACTGTAACTACTGTACTTAAAAGTCTATTGCCTATGTGCAAAGTATTTAAACTAAAGTAATTCATTCTCAGAAAGTATTTTTGTAATGTATAATGTAATTACAATGTAATTTAAAAAATAAAATATGTAAAAAAAAATTGTTTCTAAAAATGTAGTAAATCAGTATGACAAAAATTAATATAACAATTAATACATTTAAAAATTGTCATTTACAAAACCTTTGAAATTCACTGAAAAAACCGTAGGTTTCAGATATGTTATAGTTAGAAATTAGCATTTAAAAAACCTTTGAAATTCACTGAAAAAACCATAGGTTTCAGATATGTTATAGTTAGAAATTAGCATTTAAAAAACCTTTGAAATTCACTGAAAAAACCATAGGTTTTAGGGACAGTTATAGTTACTTGGACATTGCACTCGTACAAAACCCGTGAAATTCCCCCGTTATAGTTAGTTCAGCTAACTATAACTCGCGCCCGCAATGCACTGCTGATGACGTCACATATTACATCACTCATGACATGGTCAGTGACATCACTGATGACATCACTGATGACATCTCAAATGACATCACTGATGACATCATCCACGTGATAATCTGATGCACCTCCTCACACCCTAATATAACCTTTGATACACCCACTCTAAATTACAGACTGCCATTCGCAAAACCATAGACACTCCAACACCAATAACTACATACCCACTCACTGATTCATAGGTCTACGCACACATCCACTCACTCACCCGTACAGTCACTCATACTTACGGTCACTCAGTACAGGACTATCATATGCACTCATACTCCTATATAGACACTCAAACACCGCCACTCATCCATAGAGGTACTCACACACCTAGTCAGTCATGCAAATAATTAAACACACTGCCATTTACTCACCTATACAGTTATACACACACCAGCTCACTTACTCATACAAATACTAGCACATTCTTACGCTCTTATACAATCACTGATACAAGCACACACTCATCCATACAGCCACTATCACAATCACTCACTCTCGCTTATAGCTATTTATATACTCCAATACACATATATACTGCCTTTCACATATGTAGTTACTCACACATGTACCACTGGGACATACATTCACTCACTAACACACTCTTACACACACTTACCCACCCATACAGTCTATCACAGATGCACTCTTGAAACCATCCACCCAGTGAATCACCCACTCACACATCTATGCACAGAGTCGCACACACCCTCCCACACAAACACTCAGGCACCCATACAGATACTCAGACAACCATTCAATAACTCATATAGACACTCATGTAGCTATTCACAAACACATGCAGCCACTTACACAGCAACAGACAGACGGATACAGACATTCACCCAGTTTAGTCACTAACCCATGCATTCAGTAAGATACGTTAAATCACTCACTTATAGAGTCAGTCACGCACCTACTAAATCATCCATACTAACACTTACACACCCACTCATTCTTCAATACGTCTTTTCCTATATATATTAAAAATATTTAAACTTTACAGAAACACACAGTCACTGGATGATGTCATCAGTGATGTCATTTGAGATGTCATCAGTGATGTCATCAGTGATGTCACTGACCATGTCATGAGTGATGTAATATGTGACGTCATCAGCAGTGCATTGCGGGGCGCGAGTTATAGTTAGCTGAACTA
The DNA here is from genome assembly GCA_963921515.1 of Calotriton arnoldi. Classification (NCBI taxonomy): domain Eukaryota; kingdom Metazoa; phylum Chordata; class Amphibia; order Caudata; family Salamandridae; genus Calotriton; species Calotriton arnoldi. The sequence continues at coordinate 2,718,857 of CAWUFW010000426.1, read as the reverse complement.
ACTATAACGGGGGAATTTCACGGGTTTTGTACGAGTGCAATGTCCAAGTAACTATAACTGTCCCTAAAACCTATGGTTTTTCAGTGAATTTCAAAGGTTTTTTAAATGCTAATTTCTAACTATAACAAATCTGAAACCAAAGGTTTTTCAGTGAATATATATATATATATATTTATATACATAGATAGATAGATAGATAGATAAATATATAGATAGATAGATATAGATATAGCTATAGATATAGATATAGATATATATTCCAATTCACAACTCTGCCATAGAGAAACAAAGACGCACTCCCATTTCAAGCGTCTATTCATTTATTGGCAATCCAGGTACAAAATCTGTGAAATGAACTAACGCGTTTCAAACTTTACAGTCCTTGCTCACAGTCCGAATAGTTTACATCAGTGATGTCATTTGAAATGTCATCAGTGATGTCATCAGTGATGCCACTGACCATGTCATGAGTTATGTAATATGTGAGGTCATAAGCAGTGCATTGTGGGGGCGTAATTTATAGTTAGCTCAGGTAACTATAACTGCTGAATTTCTATGGTTTTGGACTTATGAAATCTGAGCCTAACTATACCATCTCTGTAACCTCTGTATTTTTCAATGAATTTCTAATGATTTTTCAATTCTCTTTTCTAACTATAATGTCCCAGTAATCCTTGAGTTTTTTATGGGAACTTCTAAGGATTTTTAATGCTATTTCCTAACTATAATCTCCTTTAAACTATGGTTTTTATATGAACTTCTAAGTTTTTTTCCTTACTGTAACCTGCAATGTTTGAGTAAGTGTGTGACTGACTGTATGGGCCAGTGAGTGTGTGTGTGTGAGTGACTGTATGAGTCTGTGGGTGGGTGTGTGAGCTGCCTTATCGGTCAGTGAGTGGGTGAGTGAGTGGCTATATGAGTCTGTGAGTGGTGTGTGAATGTCTGCATGGGTCTGTGAATGGGAGTGTGAGTGGTTTTGTGGGTATGCGAGTGTGAGTGTGTGAGTGGGACTGCGAGTGGGTGTGTATGTGAGTGTCTGTGTGGATCTGTGAGTGCGTGTGTATTTGAGTGTCTGTGTGGATCTGTGAGTTCGTGTGTATGTGAGTGTCTGTGTGGATCTGTGAGTGTGTGACTGGGTCTGTGAGTGTGTGACTGGGTCTGTGAGTGGGTGTGTTGGTCTGTGACTGGGTGTTTGAGTGTTTTTGTAGATCTGTGAGTGGGTCTATCAGTGTGTGAGTAGGGCTGATAGTGTGTGTGTGAGTGAGTCTGTCAGTGGTGTGTGAGTGGGCTTATGGATCAGTGAGTGGGTTTGTGAGTGGCTGTTTGGGTCTGTGAGTGGGTCTGTGAGTGGCTGTAGGGGTCTGTGAGTGGGATGTGAATGGTTTAGTGGGTGTGTGAGAGTGTGAGTGGGACTGTGTGTGGGTGTGTGAGTATGTCTGTGAGTGGGTGTGTGAGTGGGTCTCTGAGTGTATATATATATGTGGATCTGTGTGTGTTCCTGGGTCTCTGTGTGGGTGTATGGGTCTGTGAATGAGAGTGTGAGTGGTTTTGTGGGTATGTGAGTGGGAGTGGGAGTGGGTGTTTGAGATTATGAGTGGGTCTATGAGTAGGTAGGAGTGACTGTGTGGGTCTGTGAGTATGTGTGTATGTGAGTGTCTGTGTGGATCTGTGAGTGCGTGTGTATGTGAGTGTCTGTGTGGATCTGTGAGTGTGTGACTGGGTCTGTGAGTGTGTGACTGGGTCTGTGAGTGGGTGTGTTGGTCTGTGACTGGGTGTTTGAGTGTTTTTGTAGATCTGTGAGTGGGTCTATCAGTGTGTGAGTAGGGCTGATAGTGTGTGTGTGAGTGAGTCTGTCAGTGGTGTGTGAGTGGGCTTATGGATCAGTGAGTGGGTTTGTGAGTGGCAGTTTGGGTCTGTGAGTGGGTCTGTGAGTGGCTGTAGGGGTCTGTGAGTGGGATGTGAATGGTTTAGTGGGTGTGTGAGAGTGTGAGTGGGACTGTGTGTGGGTGTGTGAGTATGTCTGTGAGTGGGTGTGTGAGTGGGTCTCTGAGTGTATATATATATGAGTGTCTGTGTGGATCTGTATGTGTTCCTGGGTCTCTGTGTGGGTGTATGGGTCTGTGAATGAGAGTGTGAGTGGTTTTGTGGGTATGTGAGTGGGAGTGGGAGTGGGTGTTTGAGATTATGAGTGGGTCTATGAGTAGGTAGGAGTGACTGTGTGGGTCTGTGAGTATGTGTGTATATGAGTGTCTGTGTGGATCTGTGAGTGTTTGTGTATGTGAGTGTCTGTGTCGATCTGTGAGTGTGTTACTGGGTCTGTGAGTAGGTCTGTGAGTATGTGACTGGATCTGTGAGTGGGTGTTTGAGTGTCTTTTTGGATCTGTGAGTGAGTCCATCAGTGTGTGAGTAGGTCTGAGAGTGGGCGTGTGAGTGAGTCTGTCACTGGGTGTGTGAGTGGGCTTATGGGTCAGTGAGTGGGTTTGTGAGTGGCTGTATGGGTCTATGAGTGGGTGTGTGAGTAGTTGTTTGGGTCTGTGAGTGGGATGTGAGTGGTTTTGTGGGTGTGTGAGTGGGACTGTGTGAGGGTGTGTGAGTTTGTCTGTGAGTGGGTATGTGAGTGGGTCTCTGAGTGTATATGTATGAGTGTCTGTGTGGATCTGTGAGTGTGTGCCTGGGTCTGTGAGTCGGTGTTTGGGTCTGTGAGTGAGTGTTTGAGTATCTGTGTGGATATGTTAGTGGGCCTATGAGTGTGTAGGTCTGTGAGTGAGTGTGTGAGTGGGTCTGTGAGTGTGTGTGTGAGTGTGTGGGTCTGTCAGTGGGTATCCAAGTGTCTCTGTGGGTCTGTGAGTAGGTATATAAGTGGGTCTGTGAGTGGGTATATAGGTGGGTCTGTGAGTGGATGTGTGAGTATCTCTATGGAGTTGTGAGTGGGTCTGTGAGTATGTGAGTGGGTCTGTGAGTGAATGTGTGAGTGGGTCTATGAGTAGATGTGTGAGTGCTTGTGTGGGTGTATAAGTGAGTATGGGAGTATCTGTGTGAGTTAGTCTGTGAGTACCTGTATGTGTCTGTGAGTAGATCTGTGAGTGTGTTAGTAGTCTGTGAATAGATGTGAGAGTGTCTGTGTGGGTCTTTGAGTGAGTGAGTGTGTGTGTGTGTGTGTGTGGGTCTGTGAGTGTGTGTGTGGGTTTCTCAATGGGTCTGTACCTGGATGTGTGAGTGTCTATGTGGGTCTGTGAGTGAGTGTGTGAGTGTCTGTGTGGCTCTCTCAGTGGGTGTCAGCATGTATGTGGGTATGTGAGTATCTGTGTGGGTCTGTGAGTGGGTGTGTGAGTGTCTCTGTGGGTCTGTGAGTAGGTGCATGAGTGGGACTGTGAGTGGGTTTGTGAGTGCCTGAGTGGATCTGTGAGTGTCTGCAAGTATGTGTGTGAGTGTCTATATGGATCTATGAGTGGGTCTGTGAGTGTGTGACTGGGTCTGCAATTGGGAGTGTGAGTATCTTTGTGGGTCTGTGAGTGGGTGTGTGAGTATCTGTATGGATCTGTGAGTGGGTTTGTGAGTGTGTGAGTGGGTGTATGAGTATCTGTATGGATCTGTGAGTGGGTTTGTGAGTGTATATGTGGGTCTGTGAGTGGGTGTGAGTGTCTGTGTGGGTCTCTGAGTGGGTGTGTGAGTGCCTGTGCTGGTCTGTGAGTATATATTTTTTTAAAGTTACAGCAGGATTTGTGGATCTGCTGAGGAGCCATAAAGGACTGTGCTGAGCACCACAGAGGATCCAAGAATCCCGCATGTGTAAAAGAAACTATTTTAAACAATGTCTTCACCTCTGTGGGTCCCACTGTGATCCTTATGATGCACCCATGGGGTTAGGGTACCTCTACCCTGACTCCAACAACTAGTTTACACATCAAATGTTATTCCAGCGACTGTGTTTCAATCAATGAAATGGCAACCTCAACTTTTTTTAAAAAGTTATGCAGGATTCACGGATACATTGAGGAGCCACCCTGAGTGCTGTGGCGGATCCACGAATACCTGCAAGTGTGAAAAAAAAGATTTTATGGCAATTTCTTCTGATTTAAGGTTCCCACTGTGATCCCCTATGACACATCCATGGGGTCAGGGTCCCTCTACCCTGACCCCAAAAATCAGTTTACCCACTAAATTGAAACCCCCTCAACCGTGCTCTGATCTACAAAATGGCAGCCACAACTTTCCAGTCAAGATGCGGCCAGCCAATCACCAGATTGCTGTTAATGCATGGATTCATGAGTCCTCATTGGAGATACGCAAGAATCAGCGTCCCTAGATAGCTATATTTCATTTTCTTTTAATAACTCCAAAACTATTGAATGGATTTACACCAAATCACAAAAAGGACTCTTTCTGGACCAAGAGTTAACTTTCTGCCAAATTTGGTGTACTTCCGTTCAGCGGATTGGGCTGTAATTGTGTCTAAAATCCCTATGAGAAATTGTGTGGGAAACGCGCATTTTTTTTACACCCCCATTTTTCCTGCCCATGCTTAACAGATCACCCAGAAACTTTCCATGGAGAACTAGACAATACCGTACACTTGTTTTAAAAAATATTGTGACGATTCGTCAAATGGTGTCAAAGTTATTAGGAAACCAAAAAACACTTTTCCTATGGAAACTAGGTCCTTACTTCAGCTACCTACTGGAGACTGTGGATTTTTTTTTCTGGGATATACATATTTATATGGGCACCGGATAGGTCAGGCGGATTATCAGCATACATATATATCTATATCCCAGAAAACAAGGTCCACAGTCACGCTGATAATCTGCCTGATGTTTATGGTGCCTGCGAGGATCCACGATTCTGTCCAATATGCGCCCAGAATTGTTGTCACCTTGATGCATGGAAAACAAGAAGCAGCCTGCCAATACAGGTATTCAACCATTTATTCATGCTCAAACCCGATGCATTTCAGCTTTACAGAAGCCTGCCTCAAAGTGAATTCAAATGCTCTAACTCCCTCTAAAAAATACTCCATTGATCATGGACATCACAAAATACTATACACTAATATAGCACTGCTGAGAGCATGATGCAAAACATAGCCTTATTTTAGTGAAAATATGCATGATTCCACAATTGAAAACTATATGAAAATGTGACAGAAAATCAGAAAATAAATGCAACTGAAATAAATTATGAAATATACTAGACCTATGTTCATGTACATCAACAAAGATACTATGCTGATATTTATCCTGTAGACCATGCACACAAATTTTACATAAATGGTACCAAATTTGATCAATTACAAAACAACTATCATCATCAATCAATATACCTGATTCTCCTATGATATAATAATAGCTTGATGGTGTACAACCTACAGAAATTCATCAATGCCTGTCCACACTCTTGTCATCTCACTGTTCTTAACGTAATGGTATAGGGAATATGAACTGTACATTCATCCGTTTACATTACGGTTGCCAAGTGTAAGGAAAGAACAAGTGCAAGATGCAAAATGCAACATGTGACTTAGAAGACTTTTTACATATTTTCTATTTTGTTACGTTAAGTGGCATTCACTGTTCTTAAAATCAGAAACATAACATTGAGCATCATAGAATACTAAACTACTGCAGTATCCAGTTTGTAGATTTCAAATATTTAAAATATCTCTGTTCTCAGAAACCATAAAAACAACTTCCTTAGTACGCATGAAAATATAACAAGCTGCATTAACTTATCATAGGGCATAAGCAGGTTGCTAATTTGCAATGCCTGTTTATCCAATGTATTCATATATGTACTTGATATGATACCTGTGATCATTGATCTAATACCACAATATATAATATATACCTTCAATATATTTGTAAAGATTTTTTGAGGAATAAATCATTATTATATTGTGGGCAAGTGCCCAAATTGTCCATTCTAGAGTTTTACTAGACAAGGAAAATCCCCAAATACCAATCAATGTTCCAAACCACATGACATTTTGCTCCTTGCATAGGCCCTAAATATCCACTAATCGGCCTATTCTGCGCACATTGCATTTAAAGCAAACCTCCAATATGATAATGTGGAAGCCTAAGCGGGAATATTGTGCAAATGTAAAAATACAAATGGGCTGATCATATGTGCTGTGATCATGAAGTGCAAATGTGCTAAAATTCTTATTTGTTTAAATTTGTTTATTGGTTTTCCATTTTGTAGTGTGCATCAAGTTGTACAGTTACATCACGATACAATTGTGTGAATTCAATAATTTTCCTGAGCAGTCTTACATCTTAGCGTACTTCCAAAAAAATATTAAACTGTTTACAACATAACATTGATTTAACAGGGTGAATGACACATTTATCTCCTCTCTCAGATTTGAAACAATAATGATAGCACTCTTCTCAGAACATCATATAGCACGTTAGCATGTAACCTATCTGCTCATTTGTGGGTCACACACGGCTATGTGTATTCTTGTATGTATGTCCCTGCCGAGATCCCCACTACTCAACTGATATCTGTCATATGCTGTATTGTTTGGCCTGGGGAAATGTCAACGGTGGGGGCACAGTTTCTGCTATGCAGCAAGCAGCATTGAGTTGTAACGCATACATTAACTCGCCTCATGCACTAAGTTCAGTCCGCCAGATATTGGCTAGCCGCTTAATCAGGTGCGCTACCTCATTCCTCAGTGTTATTCTGCCCTGCTGCGCAGAAGTCCACCAGGATCGCGTCACACTCCATCGCTAGTGGTTGCTTCCAAATACCTATTGCATCCTCCCGACGCAGCAACATGCTCTCCGCTTGCGCCCAGCAAAGTAGAGACTGAAACCAGGATTTCGCAGGTGGGGGTTCAGGGGATTTCCATCGCCGCGTGAGTAAACGCTTGGCTACTATAAGCCCTAAGTCTATGTAGCGGGATGTCACTTTGTATTTACTAGACCTCTGTTATAATCCCAAGATGCATACCTCCCATGACCAGTTAAGCATGTGCTCTGTGCACTGCGCTAGACTTCTGGTGACTACACCCCAGTAAGATTGTATGGATGTACAGGCCCATAGTATATGTAGTAAATCCACTCCTGCCTCACCACATCTTGGGCAGCTGGCATCTGTTCGGTTAAAGTATTTGTTTATTTTGGCTGGGGTCAAATAAGTATGTACAATATAGTACTGGATGATCCGAAACCTAGCGTTGCGCGGGATATGGGTAGGGCTCTTGAGGATTTCTTCCCACTCACGTTCAGTGCTGAGGCGTTGCAGATCCGCATCCCAGTGGGCGCAAAGGGACTCCAGTCGTGGTGTCTTGTGTACCCTCAGCGATTCTGCAAACCATCTGACCAGATGATGACCCGTGCCCAGCTCGTGTAGGTATTGCACAGTCAGATGCGTGGCCGGCTCTTGTGTGATGTCACCCCATGCCACCTGTAGCGTGCGAGCCACCACCGCATGTAACAAGAACTGACCCCGGGGCAGACCTGAGTCTTCAGCAAGTGCATCAAACGATAAGAGTTATCCATCGCTATATAAATCTCCTAACGTTAAGATTCCCGCCTCCTCCCACTGGGGCAGCTCCGCGCCCGCGACAGCCCGGTGTCTTCTGGGTGTACCTAGAATAGGGAGAGACAGCGCATATGGGGTCACATGGCTCGTGACTCGCAGGCCACGACAGAAGCAGTAGTGGGCCACCTCCACCAGCAACTGGGCAGGTGGTCTGCCCTTTCTATTGGGATGGAACAGCGCTACCATCTGAGGATGGGTGAGTCCCGGGGCATGAGTCGCTGAGTCTTCTAGGTGGCGTGTGTTGAGCCACCTCACCACCCACTGAAGCTGCGCCGCCAGGTAGTATTGTTTCATATTGGGTAGTGAGAGCCCTCCGTCGGTCTGTGAAGGGTACATTTTAACTAGCGCCACCCTGCTGCGCGACCCGCCCCAAATGAACCTCCGCATATCCAATTCAAAACTTTTAAACAGCGCTGGTTTAAGGCACAGGGGCACATTTACAAAGTGGTACAGAAGTCGCGGGCGGACTACCATCTTAAGTAATGCAATCCGCCCCATGACAGTCAGGGGTAAAGTGCCCCAGAATGACATCTGCACTCTTATCGCAGTAATGGTTTCGCACTAGATTACCCTCAAGGAGGTCTGTGGGGTCTCTGTGAATAAGTATCCCGAGGTATCGGAATGCCGATGTTTGCCAGTGTACTGGTTTGCTGCTGAGGAACAAATGCGGGTCTAAAGTGGATTCCGAGAAGGGGTACAGGCATGATTTGTCCGAGTTTACTCGAAGCCCTGAAATGTTAGCAAATTCAAGCAGTATTCTTTCTATCATTGCATACGATGACCTAATGTCTCTGAGGTATATGAGCAGGTCATCTGCGTATAATGAGACGCCATGCATGCAATCCCCTAGGGGGATTCCCCACTCGTCCTGTGTTTTGCGTAAAGACTCGGCCAGTGGCTCAATGGCCAGCGCAAACAGGAGCGGCGAGAGCGGGCACCCCTGTCGCATTCCGCTCTCAATTGGAATCTGATCTGATAGGTATGGGCCTGTCTTAACTCTGGCCAACGGTTTGGTGTAGAGAAGCTGGAAAAGGCTTAAGAACTCCTCCCCCAGATCGTATGTACGCAGTGCGGCAAACAAGAAACTCCACTCCAAGGTATCAAATTCCTTTTCCAGATCTAATACTAGGCATCCAGAATGATCCCAAATTTCCCTGCAGTAATGAGCTACCCTAAAGAACCGATGCAGATTTAGGGACGTGCTGCGAGCCGGCACAAAACCGTTCTGGTCCGTGTGAACCAACTGCGGTAACAGAAGGGCCAGTCTACATGCCAGGAGTTTAGCTAGAACTTTATAATCTGTATTAAGGAGTGCTAGCGGGCGGTATGAGCCTAGCAACTCCATGTTCCCTATGTGGCTTTGGTAATGACACTAGTAACGATTCGCGCAATGTGTCTGGCAGTATCCCTATATCTAGTGCATTGCTATACATGGAGAGAAGCTGCGGTGCCAGTGTTTGCTGATAGGCTTTGTAGTACTCAGCCGGGAAGCCATCGGGTCCCGGAGCTTTACCAGTGGCCAGCGAGTGTATCGCTTCTTGTATTTCCGGCAATGTGATTGGCTCATTCAGTTTATCCCACTGTTCAGCAGTGATCTACAGGAGGGTTATTGGGGAGAGGAAGGAAGCTAATTCCTCTGCAGCCGCACGGCGTGCAGACTTGTATACTCTGGTGTAGTGTGATATAAATTCCTTATGGATATCGTATTGTTTGGTGAGTATTTGTCCGGAGGCAGACTGTAAGCATAGTATAGGTAACTGTGCGTGTTCCTGTCGGATCATACGCGTGAGTAGTCTGCCTGCCCTGTCAGCTGCGGCATGAGTGCGTGCAGCATGGGATGTATAATTTAAGCAGCGCAATCTCTCTAGCACCTCTGCATGCTTCTTCCTTAGTGCGTCTATTGCCTGGCCCTACCGCATACCAAGTCGGCTTCTAGTCTGGTTAGGGTTTGTTCTATATCACTTACTTCATCATCGAGTTGTTTTCTAATGGACCAGCTCAAACCCAGACAGTGTCCCCTGATTGCCGCCTTTCCTGCATCCCACAGCACCACTTCATCAGTTACAGAGCCAGTGTTGTCTTCAAAATATGTGCCTATCGCCGCATCTACAGTCTGCCTAAATGAAGGGTCTTCCAATGCCAGGGGCTGCAGCCTCCAGAGGTGGGTAGTGAGTCCCTCGGTATCTCCCTGTAACTGTAATACATGGGGGTTGTGGTCTGAATGCGTTTTACCCAAATAGTCTGCACTGATACACTGCGTTAATACCTGCTGGCTTGCTAACAAAACGGTTGATGCGGACATGTAGTCCATGTGGGTGGGAGTTATAAGAGTACAGGCACGACTGCGGGTTTAGGGCTCTCCACACATCTGCTAGGCCCCAGCGGCACAACCCCTCACTCAGCCCTCGCGCATTGGATACTGCAGTTGTTTGTGACAGTGGAGGGAAGGACCTATCTATGGTAGTGTCAAGGACCGCATTAAAGTCCCCACCTAGTAGCCACGGAACATCACACCAGCGCAAGAGTAAGTCTGATAACGCACGCCAGTACCTGGTTTGATTCGTGTTTGGGGCATATATGGAGCCTATCACCATATGTTTCCCATTCAGTCGCCTCTTGGGTAGGACATATCTGCCAAAGGTATCTATTTCAGTCTCTTCTGGTGTGAATACTGCCCCCGGTCTAATCCAAATTAGGGCCCCACTAGCAAAAGATGAGTAATCTGTGGCCAGTATCGGTCCCTTCCACCTTTAGTGGAGCTTACGGATCTCTGGCTGTGCTTTGTGAGTCTCCTGTAGGAGCGCTACGTGGGCTTTGTGGCACTTAAGATATGCATATGTATTATATCTGCAGGCTGGCGTCTGTAACCCCCGGACATTCCAGGTGACTAAGGGGTCGATTCCGATCTCGCCCCGGAAGCTCACCTAACACTATTCGTCCGGAAAAAAACCAAGCCGAACGCGTGTTTCCCGACCGATTCGAACATTTGTCCGAACGAGCAAGTACGATGCGCATAACTGCCCAGATCCCGACCCAGCCGTACTCACCCAATCCAGCTCCTGTTTCCCGCCCGAGCCGGATCCGTAAACGCAGAATCGAATCGCACGGAAGCTAAAATACAGCACCTTCCGGCCGGAATAGTACAATGCGCCTTCCGTACGCGCCGAACCCGTCGCTACGTACGGCACGTCAGAGCATCCGGGAGAGGCACACATAAGCTCCGATTCGCGCCACAAGACGATCCACGGCTACGAGACGAACACGCCAGCCACGAGTACGAGTCGAAGCAACGAGAAAGACGAACGAGATGAACCAACCATGAATCCCATCGCGCAGGTCCTACCAATACTCTACATCTATTACCGGGACCGGTACGGAAGCGTACGGCGCAGAAGGTAAGTCAAACACCCACCACACAAACAAACGACACGTACCCGACATATAACACACACACATAGGGATGCAGAAATGACTTACACTAGCAACAGCAGAACCATAGGGGCGGGATGTCTATCACCAATGCCATATACACCCATAGGGGCCTGGATGCCTACCACCAACACCACCCCTACTCAGGGGGGGCTGGATGTCTACCACCAACACCACCCCTACTCAGGGGGGGCTGGATGCCTACCACCACCACCACCACTACTCATGGGGGGCTGGATGCCTACCACTAACACCACCCCTACTCAGGGGGGGCTGGATGCCTACCACTACCACCACCCCTACTCAGGGGGGGCTGGATGCCTACCACTACCACCACCCCTACTCATGGGGGGCTGGATGCCTACCACTACCACCATCCCCACTCATGGTGGGCTGAAGGCTTACCACTACTACCATCCCCACTCATAGGGGGATGGATGCCTACCACTAACACCACCCCTACTCAGGGGGGGCTGGATGCCTACCACTACCACCACCCCTACTCATGGGGGGCTGGATGCCTACCACTACCACCATCCCCACTCATGGGGGGCTGGAGGCTTACCACTACTACCATCCCCACTCATAGGGGGATGGATGCCTACCACTAACACCACCCCTACTCAGGGGGGCCTGGATGCCTGTCACTACTACCATCCCCACTCATAGGGGGATGGATGCCTACCACTACCACCACCCCTACTCAGGGGGGCCTGGATGCCTACCACTACCACCACCCCTACTCATGGGGGGCTGGATGCCTGTCACTACTACCATCCCCACTCATAGGGGGATGGATGCCTACCACCAACACCACCCCTACTCATGGGGGGCTGGATGCCTACCACTACCACCACCCCTACTCATGTGGGCCTGGATGCCTACCACTACCACCACCCCTACTCATGGGGGGCTGGATGCCCACCACTACCACCACCCCTACTCAGGGGGGGCTGGATGCCTGTCACGACCACCACCCCTACTCAGGGTGTGCTGGATGCCTGTCACTACTACCATCCCCACTCAAAGGGGTATGGATGCCTACCACTACCACCACCCCTACACATGTGGGCCTGGATGCCTACCACTACTACCATCCCCACTCATAGGGGGCTGGATGCCTACCACCAACATCACCCCTACTCATGGGGGGCTGGATGCCTACCACTACTACCATCCCCACTCATAGGGGGATGGATGCCTACCACTAACACCACCCCGTCTCAGGGGGGCCTGGATGCCTGTCACTACTACCATCCCCACTCTAGGGGGATGGATGCCTACCACTAACACCACCCCTACTCAGGGGGGCCTGGATGCCTGTCACTACTACCATCCCCACTCATAGGGGGATGGATGCCTACCACTACCACCACCCCTACTCAGGGGGGCTGGATGCCTACCACTACCACCACCCCTACCCATGGGGTGCTGGATGCCTGTCACTACTACCATCCCCACTCATAGGGGGATGGATGCCTACCACCAACACCACCCCTACTCATGGGGGGCTGGATGCCTACCACTACCACCACCCCTACTCATGTGGGCCTGGATGCCTACCACTACCACCACCCCTACTCATGGGGGGCTGGATGCCCACCACTACCACCACCCCTACTCAGGGGGGGCTGGATGCCTATCACAACCACCACCCCTACTCAGGGGGTGCTGGATGCCTGTCACTACTACCATTCCCACTCATAGGGGGATGGATGCCTACCACCAACACCACCCCTACTCATGGGGGGCTGGATGCCTACCACCAACACCACCCCTACTCATAGGATGGGTAATGCATGACACAACCAGCATACTCCATCATAAGGAATGTAAGAAAAACACATCCCCCCAACACCATGACAAGCGTGTGTAGACTGTGTCATATGCCTACAACACTGAACATGAAATTGAACATACAATGTGACCCCCATCACATGTGTCACACATAAATGTGTGTGGCATCTACAATGCAAGCAGACCATGACCACTGTAGCAATGGGGTCTAACACCCCATCATCACAGTGACCAAAAGGTAAGTGTGGGGCCCATAGCTGAAGGACATTCTGAACATTGTGACAATGGGGCCTAACACCCCATCATCACAGTGACCAAAAGGTAAGTGTGGGGCCCATAGCTGAAGCACATTCTGAACATTGTGACAATGGGGCCTAACACCCCATCATCACAGTGACCAAAAGGTAAGTGTGGGGCCCATAGCTGAAGCACATTTTGAACATTGTGACAATGGGGTCCAACCCCCCATCATCACAGTGACCAAAAGGCAAGTGTGGGGCCCATAGCTGAAGCACATTTTGAACATTGTGGCAACGGGGCCTAACCCCCCATCATCACAGTGACCAAAAGGCAAGTGTGGGGCCCATAGCTGAAGCACATTCTGAACATTGTGACAATGGGGCCTAACACCCCATCATCACAGTGACCAAAAGGTAAGTGTGGGGCCCATAGCTGAAGCACATTTTGAACATTGTGACAATGGGGTCCAACCCCCCATCATCACAGTGACCAAAAGGCAAGTGTGGGGCCCATAGCTGAAGCACATTCTGAACATTGTGACAATGGGGCCTAACACCCCATCATCACAGTGACCAAAAGGTAAGTGTGGGGCCCATAGCTGAAGCACATTTTGAACATTGTGACAATGGGGTCCAACCCCCCATCATCACAGTGACCAAAAGGCAAGTGTGGGGCCCATAGCTGAAGCACATTCTGAACATTGTGACAATGGGGCCTAACCCCCCATCATCACAGTGACCAAAAGGTAAAAGTGGGGCCCATAGCTGAAGCACATTTTGAACATTGTGACAATGGGGCCTAACCCCCCATCATCACAGTGACCAAATTGTAAGTGTTGTCATGGTAAAAGCTGCAAATGCCAAACAGCATGGATGATTCCTGGTCACAGAACAACAAACACATCTGTGGCATAGTAGTGCTTGTGTCCCATAGCAACATAGATTGAGTGAGGCAAACAGTGCAGTGCAAATAAGACATACCTTTGGCCATGTGCAGACAAACATCACCCATGGGAGCTGACACTGTCAACATTCATCAATAACACAATGACAGAAGTGACCATCATAATGCAGAACCACATATCTGCACCAATGGGCACACAAATGTAGATATCCTGTGGAGACTGTAGATGTGAGGTGAACAAATACCATACCATGGCAGCAATGGGACATACAAACCATGATCACTGTGCTGACTGATGACCTAGGAGTCCCAGGGACAGCAGGGGAAACCCACCAAACAAGATACAGCCAATGCCACACTAAAGATATGCCAATGCAGTGGTGCAGATGCACAAACACAAACAGGCAGCCCCACACTGCATATCAAACACAACAGGTGAGGGGGGGTGCCAGTGTCCCCAGGCAACCACACAACACATGAGGAGGCCTGAATCCCAATTACACAGATGTGCACACAGTGCACACAAAAGTAACTCATGGATCCGAATCCCCTATGTGGGCAATCAGGCATTGTTAGATGAGAGGGAGCCCAAATTACACATGTCACACAAGCTTGTAGGAGCAGCAACTAACACAGCAAGACACAGACCCACCACAGCACTACCCCCAGGGTCCCCACATTGTGGTGACATTGGCCTGCATGATAATACCACTGTGATGACAAAGCTAGATGTCGTTCACACTGTGAACCACAGTCATGTGTCCTGAGCAACAAACTACCATCACACCTACACAAGCACAAATCAATCAGCACGGCCTGTCAGCCAAGGCCAATATGGAGGCAGGGGTCTAGCCGTGGAAACAACTCTCATCTGCACACACTCAACACCACACACCTTGATCTCCACCAATGTGCAGCAGTGAAGCTCACATGCACTGGTGACATTGCACATGCACCCATGACAATCCCAGGGGTGGTGGTGGGAACTAAGGTGCAGAAACCCATCACACATGGCCAGTCAACAAGACTCGTGAATGTCTGACACACTGCACAGTATGCCGTACATGGGCATGACGTCAATCCCACACCAACCAATGGGATCCCGGCCACAGTCACACACCAATGAAGAAGCCAAGGTCACCCACAAAGAACACACATAGACAACTTCCAACATTGCAGCTCTGAACCTGAGGAGTGGCAGCAGTCACACACACAACGTGTCACAATCACTGAAAGCTAACACAAACTGTAAATTACATGACAGGTGTAACCAACAAGTGCCAAGGGGAATCCTGACTGTGTCTCATCTGCATTTGCACACAAACTCAGCCCTGACAGCAAACACACCTATGGGTGACACCCTGATGACCAGTAATGTGCCATGCACCCACATCCCAGAGAAGCCAGGGAGAAGACTTTGGGGGAACATAGGTCAACTCAGCAAGCATCACAAACAGGAACATCACTAGGGATCCCAGCCTGCCTAGCAAAATGGAAGTGAACACACACAGACATGCTCACACAACACACACCTTGTGCTCAGGCAATGTCACAGAATTACACACTGCCATGAGGGGACTCCACTCCTGTGTAAGGAAAGCTGTGCCATACGTTGTCTCAGTAGGGCTCTATCATGTCAGCAGAACACTTGGTCACTCAGTCAACAATTAGCACAAAATGAAGGCTCCCGTCATATCAGCCTGGTCATGGGAGTGTCACCGAAATCATCAGCACAGATCCAACACACATGTATAGCAAGTTGCACTGATAACACAGATGAGTCCTTCCCCATTGATGCCCAAACTTGCATGTCCAGTGGAGATGGTCACACGGTCAGGGAAATAGACAAATTGAACAATGGCAAGCACAACAGACGTGCAGGGGTGTAAGCCACAGATGTGATATTGCAAATAAAAGTAGGAAATCCCATTGCCAAATCTTGAAAACATGACACCCTCATATTGCTGCAAAGGATGACATGGATACACACCAGGATAGGACACATTCCCCCTGGACCACATGGGGTCCTGCACAGTAACACTTCATTTTCCTGAGATCAAAAATCACCATCACTGCAGCAAGGGCATGGTTAGCATCATCAACATCATGTACATCAGAAGCAAAACCACTAAAGAACAGAAAGTAGCTTTATTCAGCATATGTGTGTGAAAATGTGAAAGTCCAGAAAGATAACAAAGGCCAATGGCCAGTCCATTAACAAAGTCCAAACAGGGTGACAGTGGCAGATGTCACCCTTTGCATGCCTGCACTGCTACACACCAGGGACATTCCCCTCGGAGGCGCATACGGGGGGCAGGCCAGGCACCTGAAGGAGGGTCCCAAGGGTCCCGTCTTACCATCTAACAAGAAACCCATATCTGATTTTGCACTACCCACCAAACATGACACTCCTAGATAGGCCCCACCAGTCAGGCCCTGATAAATGTCCTATGTTGTCCACTTTCCTTCATCCTCTTAGCATATCTCACCTAGGCCCAAGCCCACCTCCTTAGTTAACCACAGATCATAGGCCCAAGCCCACCTTCTTATATACCTATACATAGGCCCAAACATTGGCACTTTAGATACATACACATAGGCCCAAAAAGCCCAGTGCCTCCTGCTATCACTTTTTTAAATAAAACAGATCTCGTAGGCTTCACTAAGCTCACAGCAGAGACCTGTGCCATCCACCGCGACACCACACCAGCCCCCCCTTGTAAATTTCCACAGTTACGAGAATAAGATTAGCCCACACCTACGTGACATTCTGCTGGTACATCTGGCTGTTTCACAAGCAAGATTTGCAATATTTTTAGTTATGAAACTTTCCGCGCTTGCTTAACTGAAACTGGAAAAGGCGGCAACGTGACCGAGAATTAATATATAAAATATTAATTTCTGAGCATTTTACGGTAAAAGTTATCCTTTGTTTACTTTTTGCGGTCAAGAGCACTGACCACCTGCTAAAAGCTTAGTTTCACCATGATACCACTTCTCGGTTTTATATAAAACTTTCCACAGTTACTGTAAGTGGGCGGTCAAGGGCCAGCGTCAGAACCCACGTCAGATGTGGGCAGAAGTTCTGCATTTAACCATATAAAAGAGCTGCACCCAGGGTGCGGCCCCGAACTCTCTCCAAACCAGTGCCTTGTTGCATTGTGAGGGTTCCCGATCGATCGTCCTTCTGACTGGGCCTAGAACTTCTACTTCCAAGGTGGTAATGCTCCTATCTGATTATTTTGCCTTTTGGCTTTATCAGCCTATCTGATTATTTTGCCTTTTGGCTTTATCAGCCTATCTGATTATTTTGCCTTTTGGCTTTGTCAGCCGATCTGAATATTAGCCTTTTGGCTTTGTCAGTCTATCTAATTTAGCTCATCCAAACCCAAGCCATTGCATTTATTTTAGCTTAAACTGCGTAGCCTTGAATGGTGTTGCTTTCTTAAGAAAAGATTTGCCTTCTAGGCACTAGCCTACCCATCTTCTTTAAATTCAGGGTTGCTCCTTAGGCAGCTTCTCATAGCATAATATATAGATATATATTTGCTTCTGTTGAACAACTGATTTATAACATGTCAATGCATTTATTTTTCATCCGGCTCATGTATTGATGAGCAACATTTAAATTGAATTGTTTTCTATGCTTTTGAATTGCTTAAATAAAGAAGTCACTGTATTTTACATTGTGGTTCTTTCTTTCCAAGTGAACGAGCAGAGTGGGGGTCAGGATCTCTGGAGTCAGTAAGCAGAAGGGTGTGGCCATCCATAGTACCCTCAATCAGCTGGCGACCACGAAGAAGGTCTCGATTGGCGGGTCCTCTGTGGTGCGGTCCTGGGACACACACTGGGGTTACACCTGTGTGGCTGCCCCTCAGGCTCTATTCTCCTCATGGCCACCTGGGTAAGTCAGGGATGGTTTTATTTTTTCTTCCTTGAATTTACCTCAGGTTGTGGCGTGTGCGGGGCGGTTGGTCTGGCTGCCTCTGCCATCCAGGGTCCCCCTTGTGTGTGCTCCTTTGTCCCCCTGTGGTTGACTGTCTTGCCACGACGTCCTCTGTGGCTGGTCACATCTTACCGAGGCTCTTCGGTGCTGTTCCCTCTGCTGTCATCAATTCCGTCTTGGTTTCCTTCTGCTTGGTTTCTCTTTGCGTCTCTTATTATTGCTTTCTAGTGCATTTGCCTTTTACGTATATTGTGCTTCCATTTATATTGTGCTTCCATTTTGTTTTTGTTTTTTAGGCTATCGTTCTTTATTGCCAAGTTATTTGTGTATACCTGGGTTTGAACTTTTGACATACGTTTTGATGCTTTGAGGTTTGAGTCCTGCGCCGGCACGTGCTACGTGGCTGGGCGAATTCTGGCATGGTGAATACATGCGTTTGCGGTTTTGAGGTTTTAGTACTGGGCACACGGTTATCTGAACTCCTATAGAGGCCACGGGTCCTTTGCGCTGCTTAACAGTGTCTCCACCCCTTTGGAGGTTTGAAGTCCTGCGCCAGCATGTGGCTGGCCGAATTCTGTTACAGGATTAGGATTCCTTGATGCCGTTCAGGTTGCCCGGATTCTGATACAGGGCTGTTGCGTCCTTGGCACGGTGCACAGGTGGCACGCGTGTCTCAATTGTTATTTCTGATTGAACTTGGGGTCCTCCTGCATTGTGCTACTTAAGGTGTGGTCTCTGCGCCATTTTGTATGGTCTCTGCGCCATTTTGTATTATTGGGTTTATATTTTATACTCTCTTTTTCCATACTCTATTGCTAAGCTTTTATTTTATTGTGCTTTCTCTCATACACTGACTTCTCCTATAGTTGCTCTTTGCACCATTTGTTTCTTGACTCTGCTTCTTTCTATATTGCTTCTATATTGTGGTTTTTAGTCTCCTCCGGGGCTCTACCACACCCTGCGCCTCCATTACATTTCTTCGGTGTCTTCAATGCGCCTTTCTTTTCTCAGGGTTCTTTCCTGTGTATTCACACATTCATTCTTCTCTCTCTCTGCCGGGTCCCTCTCTGATTCACTTCTGCATGGCTTGGGTACTTTTCTCTTTCTGTCTCTTAAGTTCATATCGCTCTCTGACAGGCGCCTCTCTCGCTTGTTAACTGCGCCACTCCAAATTGAGGAACTAGCTGTTTCGAAGCATCTGGGCCCGTCTGAAATCCCCTCCGCCTTCTTCTGCTCTCTGCCATCGCAGAACGAGGAAGTGCGCCTCGCTCCTTCGCAGCTTCACTGCAGCTCCACCTCGCCCCTCCTTTCTCTGTCTTTGCAGCCTGCTCTTAAACAAACACTGTCACATTGATCGTTATTATTTTTACGATGCATTTCATTTACTTAATTTTTGTCTATTTGTTGTCCATTGTGTCTGTTTTTTGTGCTTCACTTCCTTAAACATTTGCTCGCCCTGCTGTCCCACCACAGTTACCTCCCACCACCGTCCCCATCTGTTGCTGTCCTGCCAGCTCTACACTCACTAGCCGACTGGCAGACTGCTAGTTATTATTGTTGACTCAGTTGCCCCCCACTGCTTCCTCACAATTAGAGGCAACTGCGCCAGGTAGCTGTTGTCTGTATTGCCTTGCCTTTACTCCATAGCCGCAATCCCGCTAAGTAGTTGGACTTCCCCTCATTACACATTGCACCGACATTGCGCCTTTTTTCTTCTGTCTCTCACACCTTTTGCCTACCACTTGTCCACGCCAATTGGTAGCCAAAGGGGGGGTGGAGTTGTATCTCCATTCCTCCTGTCCGTTCCCTTAAACCCCCTCCTCCCCGTTATGTCCCTTGACCCCCCGCAGATTATTAGCCTTCTTATTCATTCAGTACGTGGTACTACCACTGCAGTCTACCACACCTCCCTTGATCGTTTTACCCCCCTTACACGCCATCAAAGTGACGTTCTTGCAGTTGCTTGGAACATTTTAGGGATTACCTTTACACCCACTACCGAACTACGCCTTTCCCTCTTATCTCTCATAGACTTACCTCCCTCAGCCACCGCTTCCTCCCAGCCTCCACCACCACCAGACACCACTCGCCCGGATCTGCTGTGGCCTGACCACTCCTCTAATTCCTCTTCGCGCTCCCCACCATCTTTAAGTTCTTCTGTTTATTTTGCTAATTCTCCCATTGTCATTCCCATAGACGGGGAGTCCAATACTGACTCCGCACACTCCACAGCATCCTCTGAAGAGGCAACACTCCCTAATCTTACCGCCCCTGCCTCTCCCACGGTATCAGCATCAGCATCTAGCATCTAGTAGTGCTCTCCCTCAACCACTGTCTCCTGGTAGCGAGTCCCCATTCCTCGTGGCACTCCTGCAGGACTATTCAGTGGATCTAGAGGACCCTGCACCAGACGTCCTCATTGTGCCTCCCCCGGCCTGCCCACCTCCGCATTTCCAGTCGCTGTAGGGAATGAGTGCCCCGTCCCCTGATAGTACAGCTTCTCCCATTATTGTATATTTAGTCAATAATAACGTTGTAGGTCTTTCCACTGGTCACCCATCTCCCTTTTGTCACGTTACACCCTTAGCAAGTACTGTCCTTCTCACTATATTTCAAGTTCTAGGGGTTGACTATACCCAGGCACAGCAGATAACACTTTCACTAGCACCGTCCTTTCCGCACCCCATTGCCTCCAAAGTCAAAGAACAAAAACCTTGCAAGCACTGACAGTTCAGGGAACACTCTAGTCCTCCAATCATTACTGGTCCGCATGCACAGGATTCTAGGCACCTCTGTTCATAAAACACTGGCTTGCATTTACATACGCATTCGCCTAATAGCACCAGGCTTGGAGATACCTACCACATTAACCACATCCTATCCACGCAACCCGCTACAAAGCAAAATAATTGCTGGTCTCTCTCGTAACCAGCTCCAATTCCCTGACTTCTCCCCTAACGGAATATACACCGGACCACAGGAACTGGTCTTAAGACGAGCATTATATCACATTATTAGTAGCGCCATAGGAGAGGAACTGGTAAAAGACGCCCTTCCCCCTATTTCTGACACTCAACACTCTCCTGCCACTGAACCCTCGCCTGACACCTAATTGCATCCCTTTCTAAACTAGCGACATTCACCCTCAAAGCATCGTGGTTTTAAAATAACCCTCATGAATGGCATAGTGAGCTCTACAGTGTATAAAACGTCCACCCACTTTCACATCT
This sequence comes from Calotriton arnoldi, assembly GCA_963921515.1. Taxonomy (NCBI): domain Eukaryota; kingdom Metazoa; phylum Chordata; class Amphibia; order Caudata; family Salamandridae; genus Calotriton; species Calotriton arnoldi. The sequence goes on along the minus strand of CAWUFW010000426.1, from coordinate 2,697,761 downwards.
TTTTTATCATACGTCCCCCTGGATCACTACTCACTGCCATACTATCTAGCACGTGGCCAAGGCACCCTCTCCAAAGTTATATTGCTGAAGCTTGCTTTGACAGCCAGCTTCGCTTCCCTCTTTATACTCTAGTACAAGAACGAGACTTGCAGGACGGTGTGTATGATATTGTCATTCAGGCAGTAGCGCAAGAACTCATCAGAGACATTGTCCCTAGCAGCTGAGAAAACGCACTCCTGTAATTCAGGCCTTGCCTAGAGCGCCCTGCATTAGACACACCGACATGGCTACTCCACTGCAACATGTTTTGAAAACATTCGGAGGGCAGGAACACCATATACTAAAGCACTGCTGAGAACTACATAAGCGTACCTCCAAAATGAGTCATCCCTGGCCCTCAGAGGGAAGCTTTGATCCAATCATACTAGAGCATGCCACCACCTTCCTAGACACCAAGTACTCCGGCACTAAGTTACAGAAGAGAAAGGCTACTTTAGATCTCTGGCGCATTTTCAAAGACAAGGCTCAAACACATTCTGACTCGACACACCCAGCCATACCCAATGCTCCGCCTCCCCCGCCTTACCACTTCAGCGGTATGTACACCGAACGCATTCACAAGGAACAACCAGAGCTACCAGTTACCACTAATGATTCTCCTGCTGCTGGCTTCCAACCACTACCAAATGATGCATCTTCCTCGCCACACCTCGGTCCAGATATACATATCACACAAACTGAGGAATTCCAGATTTCCCACACATCACCCAGTCACCCGTATCACCCCATGGACAGACCACTGACTCCACCCATGCCCCCCGGTGATGTGTACCCGCGCCTGACTGAACGCCAGAACATACACATGCCCGTTACCCATGGTACAATAATGGAGAGAGCAGTATCAGGTCTCCCAGGCCTCATAGACGCACAACTGTCACTGAAATTTACACCAACTGTCAATACTGCACAACCACGCCCAGGTGAACAGGATGAGGAAGACTCTGACTCTGCCTCTCAAGCATCATCTCGCCACTCACGTACATCCAGCAAGGTCTTCTGTGACATCGGCACTAAAGAAGACACTGTCACTAACCCCTTCCTTGACACCGGCAAGCACCTGTTCCCACGTTCATGCCTCCCACCTCAAACTAGCATGCCTTTCACTGCTACTGCACCCTTCGGTGAGGGACCAGGATCTGGCCTTATGACAGAGCAGCGGCAGCTCATTGAGTTCCCCAACCCACCATTGTTGTGCATGACTGAGGGACAGCGTGCTCCCCTCACAGGTCTTCCCTCCCCATACGAGAATTATAGACAACATGCAGACTTGAGCAAAAGCACCAGCCTGGAAAGTATCTCACCACAGTACCTTGAAGAAGAACAGTCACACATGCATCAATCACCTAGCCACGCAGGACAGATAGACAAAATGAGACGCTTGTCATTAAATTAGAGAACATGCACAAAGACATTTCACTAAGGTCAACTCTCCAGCACTACCCTCACCTACCCTGTACCACCTCGTGCAGTACCACCCACAGACAAATATCAGTAGGAATGAGGAAGGGAGTATACAATATCTCCATAATGAGCGCCCCCACCACTATGACGCTGCCGCCTCTGGAATAACACAAACAGTCACCAACACACACCAAGCCCACCAATCCCCAACAGCATTAGGGCCGGAAAAGAGACCACCACTGGTACTAGAAGGTCACAATCCCCTATTTGGTGAGCACCCCATATATTGTGAACACCAACAGGAGCAAGACCCAGTGGTAAGAAGGAAGGTCAGGACCACCGAAGCACAGAAACTTAAAGTCCTGGGAACACATGGTTGCCCAGACGACATACTATATGACGTCTCGGGCTCTGCTTCCTTGCGTACCATTAGGATGAAAAATAGACGCAACATGTATCTCAGCAGATCAGGCGTACCAAAAACTAGCAATGAACTCACTCCCAATGAGATAGTGATACTAGGGGAAGGCTCAGACTATGCAGTTAACCCTTTCTCAGACGATTTGGCAGGCTGGTCAGAGCCCTTAGCCCCACAAATGCTCCCTTGGCCAAGAGAAGGCTCTTTTGAGCCTCAGTACATGGCAACAGCAGTTGAATGTATCCTCAAAGGAGTAGGAGATGAGGATTGGGACTATGACTACATGAGGGAGAGCCTGAAGGTCTGGCAAAAATATGCCCGCCAGCATGACTCTACAGGACCTACAGTGCAACGCACAGGGGTCACGCGCCAGATGCCACTGCTCTACAAAAATGTCACTGATCCCCCCATCTACATCCCATGGTCTACACTAGACAAGGAAAATCTGAAAAAGCAACTCCCACCCCTCACTGAGGGTGCGGGAAAATGGATTGCAGCTTTTGAAAATTACACCACAGGTAACAACATAGCTATAGGAGATGTAAAAAGCCTGCTGATCTCCCTCATGGGAGAAGACGCAGAAGATCTCTTCACACGTGTCCATGCCAATCTTACAAAAACAAACACCAAACATGATGGTGTTTCCTTTAATGAGATTAGAACATTAGCATGGACTGAGTTGCGCAGGAAATTCCCTGATGTTCCCGACATTGGGGCTCTGTTGTCACAGACCATGCAACCAAATGAAGACCCTGCCAACTATCTCTCCAGAATGAAAGAAAAATGGCACCAGGAGTTAGGGCAACGATGGGATGCAGCAGGAGGGTACGGGAGATTATTTTATCACACAATAAAGAAAGGTCTGCCAACCGAAGTGCAGGAAAAACTAGATGGCATTGTAGCAATGGAATGTAAGCCGTGGGCTGAGATACAAGACCACATTATACATTACTGCAAGAAGAGGCAGGAACAGGAGAAGAATAGACAGCTGGCCATAGAGAATGCCGCTGCCAAATTGGTGCAGCAGAAACTTAATAAGAAAAAAGACAATACAGACACAGTCATGTTTGCAGCACCGGTCACTCAAATTACAGCAGTAACATCCTTCCCCCAGGCTGCCATGAATGCTCTTGCAGGCAACGCCCAACCTGCCCCACAACAGGTTCAAGCACCACCTGCCGTACAATTCATACAAGCCCAACCCCAGCCTACCATACAGTATGTCCAGCCACAACCACAGCCAATGGTACAATACATGCCAGCGCCACCCACTTACAGTACTAACACACAGCCCTACTACAATAACAGACCAAATATGAACAGGAACACAGGTGTACAAGGAAGAGGGCGAGGGATGGGACAACAAAGGTTTCCACAACAACCAGGACAAGGGACACCACCGCTCATCTGCTAAAATTGTCAGAAACCAGGCCACATACAAAGAGATTGCCACAGTAAAATGCGTGATATGGGTCAGCAATACATGGGTCCTGGCTACCAAGCACCAGCACCATTCCAACAACAGCAGCGCATGCAACAACACCTTCAACAGCCCCAAATACTATACTCTTATGCCCACCCAGCACAGCAGCAACAAGTGCAGCTCCAAGCGCCCATAATGGCCCAGGTTCAGCCAACTGTCCAACAAGTGCAGGTTCCAATGCAACAGCCACAGCCACAGCAAGTACCTGCTTATCAAGTGGTCCCCCAAACACAAAACAATGTACCCCTAGGAGGAACGATTGTTGCCTCCAACAACCCCTTTACCCAGGGCACCATCCAGCAATATCAGGCTGGAGGATACACTGGCTAGGTCAGCCCACAGACAACTCTTGTGTGCCCAATTTTGTCATGCACAAGCAATACTGAAGAGGACCCTATTGCAAGTGTTGTGATAAATAACAAAACATATAGCTTTCTTGTTGACACAGGTGCCACATACTCCTGCATTACAGGTGGCCCTCTGCCCATTTCTAGCAAAACAGCGGACACACAGGGATTTTCTGGGGCGATAGCAAGGGTCCCCTTCACCAAGCCAGTATCAATAGAGATAGGAGGCCATGTAGTGGAACAGACACTGCTCTATTCACCCAGGTCCCCAGTCAATCTTTTAGGACGTGACCTCATGGCCAAATTAAACATGACTATCCACTTTGATGACAACGGAACAATGATTTGCTCCATACCAGGTACTCCACTAACTAGGATAATGGCAGTCACTGCACAGTCTTCCTTAGACAGCCAGGTCAGAGCACGCCCAGTGGATGAGCACGCCTTCTCTGCAGCTGTCCACACTATTGTCGCCACCACTCCCGAATTACAAGGCCGCACTGTTCAGTTACCAAAAGAGTTCCTTTTCTGACCCCAAATACCAGGCTCGCAGGCATTAGATAAACACTTGACCCTTGACATCTGCGCCCTTGAGATAACACCTACCTACGGCGCATTCCTGGCATGCGATGACAACGCTCATACTTGGGCCTGTGTCATTTTCATTGAACCTAAAGGGTTAGTCAGAGACATTTCAGATGCCCAGCTATTTGGATCCCCTGAAGAACACTCTAAAACAGAGATTATCTATGATAATAATGTGCCCATCTCAGTGACAGTGGAGATTAGAACACCAACTGTCACCCCTAGCTATGACTCTGCCCGAGAGGCAGATCTGGCTCAAGTACCAGCACATCTTTGGACAACAGGCCCAAACGATGTAGGCCTTATCAGCTCTGCAGCGCCATTTAAGATAACTCTCAAACAAGGCGCTATCCTGCCAAGAATAAAACAGTATCCCTTGTCCAAGGCCGCAGAGGAGGGTATTGCCCCTACCATACAAGCATTGCTGGATCAAGGAGTAATATATCCTTGTATCTCTCCTTGTAATACGGCCCTTTTTCCTGTGCGCAAGGGGAAGACAAATCAATGGAGGCTAGTTCATGATCTACGCCCCGTTAACAACATAGTTGTATCCTAGTTCCCCATTGTCCCAGACCCCTCTGTCATCCTCACGAATGTCCCCCCCGATGCACAGTACTTTTCTGTCATCGACCTCAAAAATGCTTTTTTCAGCATTCCCCTGCACCCAGACAGCCAATACCTATTGGCTTTTACATTCAGAAATGTGCAATTAACATACAGAAGACTGGCTCAAGGGTACTGTGAGTCCCCTAGCATCTTCAATAGGGTTGTCAAAGAAGACTTGTCCAATTTTCAATGTGACAGCACCTTACTGCAATATGTCGATGACATACTGCTTTGCAGCCCCACAGAACAACAATGCAGGAAAGACACCGTCTTCTTACTCACCACCCTAGCACAAAGAGGATACAAAGTTGACAAACAGAAGCTACAATATTGTCAAAAAGAGGTACACTGCCTAGGTCAGCTACTGTCAGCATCAGGCAGACGAGTCACTCCAGGTCGAGTTGAGGCAATAAAAGGCACTTCTGAACCCCAAACAGTTAAAGACATGCAAAAATTCTTCGGCCTGGTTAACTATGTCCGCCAGTGGGTCTTTGATTTCACAACAATAACTGCCCCATTGCTGAAAGCAGTGAAAATGGGCAAAGACAGACACAATAAAATAGAGTGGACACCTGAACTGAGAACAGCCTACACCCAGCTCAAAGATGAGATAACAAATGCACCAGTGTTAGGATCGCCTGACTACACAAAAGAGTTCTACCTATTCACTCACTGTGATGGTCTAGTCATGACTGCAGTACTCACTCAGAAATACCCCATGGGCCATAAGCCCATTGCCTACTTCAGCGGCATGCTGGACGCAGTCATGAAAGGTCATTACCCCTGCGAGCAGGCCCTTGCTGCCGCAGCATTTGCTGTTGAAAAAAGCACCCCCATTGTAATGGGTTCCCCACTGACTATGTCCACCGAACATGCCGTCTTTGCAATAATACAAAAAGCAAAGACAACATTAACCACACAAAGAGTGTCAGGTTACGAAGTCATACTGTCATTACCTTCTCTGAAAATTGTCAAATGCCACACAGTGAACCCTGCAACATTTTTTGCCCATCCCATCGCCACCTCAGATGATGACACCCATAATTGTGCCACATATTCACCAGATGACTCAGGCACAGCCAAAGTGGACCCCTTGCCAAACAGTACTGTATATTTTGTTGATGGCTCCTCTACCATTGATCAAGAAACAGGAGTCAGGTACACAGGAGCCGCAGTAGTTAAAGCACAGCAGAATGATTCCTCTGATTCCCTAGACATTGTACAGCAGCTTACATTACCATCACATTATTCTGCCCAGGCAGCTGAACTGGTAGCCCTCATAGCTGCCTTAAACATTGGAGCTGATGACCGCATTACAATTTACTCCGATTCTGCATACGTCACCACAACAACACACTCCAGCATTCTTCGCTGGAAAAGGCGTGGCTTCCTTAAATCAGATGGTACACCTGTCATTCACAAGACATTACTAGAGGAACTTATTGAGGCCCTTACACTACCAGCTGAAGTAGCCATAGTCAAATGCGCAGCGCACACTAATGGCCAAGATGTTGTCTCCAGAGGTAACGCCCTGGCAGATTGGGCAGCTAAGGCTGCAGCCAGAGGCCCCCCAGCAACAGGCCCCCCACTTCAAACAACACCAGAAGTTCCATTTGCCCCCATTTTACTTTCCCAAACACTACCTCCAACAGAGCATGACAACAGCAATGAAGGTATTTCAAAAACACCATCCCAATTACCAACCCCATTTGACATCGATACAACACAGCAATATGATCACACTGCACAGTTACACCTCAGAGAAATGCAAGAAAGTGCACCAGATCAAGAGAAAGAGTTGTGGAAGAAGAGGGGAGTACAACAGGACTCCGCCAACTTCATTTACAGACAGACAGTAACAGGGAAACCTGTGATGCCACAGGCTTTATTGCAAGTGGCGTTGGACCAACTCCACCTCCCTACGCATGTCACCCGAGATAACATGTCCACCACCCTGCAGACAGACTGGTTCATTCCCAATGCCCATGAACAGATACAATTGTATGTTAATAAATGTCTCATTTGCCAACAATATTCCCCAAACCCGACTCTCAAAACTGTTGCTTCCACAATTCCTAGACCATCAGGCCCCTTCAAAGAGCTACACATTGACTATGTCGATATGATCGATCGATGCCAAAATTATCGCTATCTCATTGTAGTAGTGTGTCCATTTTCACGCTGGATCGAAGCTGGACCCTGCGTCCACTGTGATGCCAAAGCAGCTGCCACATTCCTACTCCGTGATGTCATTACTCGCTGGGGCGTTCCAGACGCCATCCGGTCCGTCAACGGAAGTCATTTTTCAAACGCCATCTTTTCCTCCCTGACCACAATGCTAGGCATTAAACACAAACTGACATCAGCTTATCACCCACAAAGCAACGGCATTTGTGAGCGCCTCAACGGCTTGCTCAAAAATAAAATAAGCAAAATAAGCGCCACAATAGGAAAGAAATGGCTTTATTGCCTACCCTTAGCACTCTTTGCACTAAGAAACTCCCCAAGTTCGGATCACCACCTCACACCCCATCAGCTTGTCACTGGACGATCCATAAATGTAACAGTTCCGTCCACACGCCCTAAAACAGATAGTGAATCATCCTCGGAGATAGTTAGGGCTGAGCTTTACCAATATCTGTGCCAACTAACAAGCGCAGCGCAGTTCCTTTCTACCCAGGTATCCAAGAGGAAAGAAAAGGGCCCCACCGATCCTGAGCTCCCACCAATCCATCCCGGGACACTGGTCTTCATCCGGAAAAACGTCAGGCGTTGGAAGGATCCCAAGTTCGAAGGTCCCTTCCAGGTGATAGACTCATCACCAACTGCAGTACGAATAGCTGAGAGAAAAGCATGGATCCATCGCAGCCACGTCCGCTTAGACCCCGCACCACCACCTCAGCCAATGGACTAGAGGAGGAACAGGACATACCATTGGTACCACTCCACGAAGACAGCGGGCTTCCATCCTCCTTTGATGAAGAAGACAATGAGCATCACGAGCTTACTGTCGAGGACGATAATGGAGATGCCAAGTTATGTATTTCACTTGTCTTAACATTTTGTCTTATTGCTACAGTGATTTTGGCAGTATTTAACTGGTACATGTTTTATCTTACAACCATTAGGCTGTATTATTCTGCAAATGCTACCACACCATTTTCAGGACAATCAGTTGTGCCACCAGACCGAAAATACTTCCCACACCACACCGAAGATCCACCACTCCCACATTGTACCACTGATAGCACACACACTAGTACACACCCCACATCCACAGCTGCTGCCCTGGTCCCAAGTACTGCTACTACTCCATGGGATGGCATTCTGGATCTCACAATAGGTCCCCAATTGCCCCGCCGTTCCCCTCCACGCACTAACCGTAGAGTTAAACGAGGTAGGCCAAGGTTATGGAGGACCCGTAGACCAAAGCCTGAGGCCAAACAAGATTGGGCCACAGCTCTCCAGGACACAATGGTTCACATTGCACACCATCATCCTAGGCCCGACTTCCATTCCACACGTCCTGACAAATTCGATCAGGATCATGGAGCCCCTGATGCCCTGTTAGATAACATGTGGTACCGGCATATGTCCAAAATAGGGAAAAAGGTAACAAAAGAAGCATGTTTTGTGTGCTCACACATCCCTCATGCAGTAGGCGCAGACAAAATGATTTTTCCACAAGAAGTACCACCCCCAACCACCAAATGTCTCCTCCATCTGTTCCTTTGCCGTATATACGGCCAAATACAGCTTTTGTCAGCAGAAATGGACACTGTGTTTGTAAACACCACAGCATGGGATTCTAACTATCTTAATCACACGGTTGTCACTGACGTGTCACAATTCGAAAGGGAAATGGAGAATTTGTATAGGTGGGAAACACCTCTCATATTAAATTATGAGCATGAGTTTAAGGCATCGGGGTTTTTCACTTTCACATCACCCCCGGCAGTATGCAAAGAAAAAATAGACAAACAACTCCACAACAAGCCCCCAGTGCACAACAACAATAGTTCACACGTTGCCAAATGCCCCTGTCAGTATAGGTCTGTGCTGCTCTTGCAGGCCCATGTTTATTTCAACAACAAATGGCACGGCCCAGACGCCCTGCTATGTAAGGCAGCTTCCTTGGGAGAACCCTTTGCAAAAACAGAGTATCAACAGAATGTTGAGACACAGTGCGAGGAGGTGTGGGCACAGGAAGCTAGAAGGTACACCTTTGGTAAAGGGACAGCATACAAATGGAAGAGAGCATATAAACTAAAACATCCTCTCCTTTGCTTCCTAGGTAACGGTACACGCCCTGTGGGCAGCAACACCAACTGCAACACAACCATTTTTAATTTGGACCTCCAAGACGGCACCTCCAGCCTCATGGACATCTTTTGGGCATGCGGAGAACGCATCTATCTCCAGTTGCCTCCTCAATGGAAGGGCCTATGCACCATGGTCACTATGCATGAGCTGCATCTCGTTGTCCCGGCATCCAACATTTCCCAAGTGCTTGAACACCCCATGACAAGTGATGTCACCCTGCTCCACCGGCACCGAAGGAGTGCCCAATATTTTGCTAATGACGCCTTCTCCGAAGTTCCTGAAGAGTGTCGCCTGTTCAATGGCGCCCAGGAATTCTTTGGGGGCCTGTGGCCCCTCTGGCAAACATCAGCTAATGCCCGATGGCTGCAGGTCACACGTTACGAACTAATGACTCTGATAAATAACACCCGAGATGGGTTCAACGCAATACAGGAAGAATTAAGGCCGATACGCCTTATGGTTCTAGAGCATAGATATGTTCTAGATCAGCTCACAGCTATGCGTGGTGGGGTATGCGCTTCCATCGGGAAAAGCTGCTGTACGTTCATACCATCGAATGATGCCGCTAACGGGTCACTAGCTAAGGCCATTGAGGACCTGGACAATCTGGGAAAAAAGATGCGTGACGAGGGCGGTGCCGATGCAGATCCTATTACGGGCTGGTTCAACTTGGACTGGATGCCTTCATGGCTATCTGCTATCTTGAAAATTGTGTTACCTATTTGTTGTGTCATCATGTTAATGTGTTGCGGTGCACAGGTAATAATTAGGTGTGTCAACAGATGTAGCACCAAAGCAGTAGGGATGAATTACGCTAACACAGGAATTTACCACAATGCAGACTATCAGGACATGGACCGCGTTCCTGGGGATGGGATTTGGCAGACCCACGTACAACTCATAGAACTACCTGCCCCTGACGCTTCTCCCAACACACCCACAGCTCCACCAGTTCCACCACATAGATACGCCTTGAGGGAGGAGCATGACGCTCACGAGTATGACCAGTTAGTTGCCGATGATGGTGGAGAATATGTTACCATAACTCCAGGATTGCCACCCCCGGCTGCGTGCCTGTACGTTAATGACCCATTCAGCATGCACCAGACACCAGAAGGTCCAGCAAAATATTATATCAGAGATGTGTTCAACAATGAACAAGAGGAGGGAAATGAAGGAGGGTCCCGAGGGTCCCGTCTTACCATCTAACAAGAAACCCATATCTGATTTTGCACTACCCACCAAACATGACACTCCTAGATAGGCCCCACCAGTCAGGCCCTGATAAATGTCCTATGTTGTCCACTTTCCTTCATCCTCTTAGCATATCTCACCTAGGCCCAAGCCCACCTCCTTAGTTAACCACAGATCATAGGCCCAAGCCCACCTTCTTAGATACCTATACATAGGCCCAAACATGCCACTTTAGATACATACACATAGGCCCAAAAAGCCCAGTGCCTCCTGCTATCACTTTTTTTTAATAAAACAGATCTCGTAGGCTTCACTAAGCTCACAGCAGAGACCTGTGCCATCCACCACGACACCACACCAGCCCCCCTTGTAAATTTCCACAGTTATGAGAATAAGATTAGCCCACACCTACGTGACATTCTGCTGGTACATCTGGCTGTTTCACAAGCAAGATTTGCAATCTTTTTAGTTATGAAACTTTCCGCGCTTGCTTAACTGAAACTCGAAAAGGCGGCAACGTGACCGAGAATTAATATATAAAATATTAATTTCTGAGCATTTTACGGTAAAAGTTATCCTTTGTTTACTTTTTGCGGTCAAGAGCACTGACCACCTGCTAAAAGCTTAGTTTCACCATGATACCACTTCTCGGTTTTATATAAAACTTTCCACAGTTACTGTAAGTGGGCGGTCAAGGGCCCGCGTCAGAACACACGTCAGATGTGGGCAGAAGTTCTGCATTTAACCAGATAAAAGAGCTGCACCCAGGGTGCGGCCCCGAACTCTCTCCAAACCAGTGCCTTGTTGCATTGTGAGGGTTCCCGATCGATCGTCCTTCTGACTGGGCCTAGAACTTCTAATTCCAAGGTGGTAATGCTCCTATCTGATTATTTTGCCTTTTGGCTTTATCAGCCTATCTGATTATTTTGCCTTTTGGCTTTATCAGCCTATCTGATTATTTTGCCTTTTGGCTTTGTCAGCCGATTTGAATATTAGCCTTTTGGCTTTGTCAGTCTATCTAATTTAGCTCATCCAAACCCAAGCCATTGCATTTATTTTAGCTTAAACTGCGTAGTCTTGAATGGTGTTGCTTTCTTAAGAAAAGATTTGCCTTCTAGGCACTAGCCTACCCATCTTCTTTAAATTCAGGGTTGCTCCTTAGGCAGCTTCTCATAGCATAATATATAGATATATATTTGCTTCTGTTGAACAACTGATTTATAACATGTCAATGCATTTATTTTTCATCCGGCTCATGTGTTGATGAGCAACCTTTAAATTGAATTGTTTTCTATGCTTTTGAATTGCTTAAATAAAGAAGTCACTGTATTTTACATCGTGGTTCTTTCTTTCCAAGTGAACGAGCAGAGTGGGGGTCAGGCTCTCTGGAGTCGGTAAGCAGAAGGGTGTGGCCATCCATAGTACCCTCAATCACACCGCAGGGACAGGATCAGGGATCACCAGAAGGAGACAGGGAAGGGGTGGTGGGTGCTGGAGAGTCACTGACAACTGCAGTGGAGGTGTCTGACATGGTGTGTGCCGGCACAACTGGGGGGCATGAGTCAGATGGTGTGGGTGCCGGCACGACTGCAGTGGGCCGTGCAGATGGAGTGGACAGGTTCCCCACTGCAGTGCCCAAGTCAGACAGGGTGGTAGTGGACTCCACTGCAGTGCCTATCTCCAGGGGGTAGAATGGGTTTCAGGTAAGGTGGGCAGGACAGAGGGGGAGGACACGGTCTCCACACCAGTGGCACAAACATGCGCAGCGGGGGTGTGGTGCTGGAAGAGCAAGTGGTAGGGGAGAAGGCCGGATCATTTTGGGGATGGTGTATCTGTGGGTGGGGGAACCTGGGGCAGGGTGTGGTGGGGGAACCTGTGGAGTGGGGGCCTGAGGGATGGAGGAAGGAGACTTGGTGGTTGAGCTGCAGGGCGGGGTTGGGGTCTTGCTCTTCCGGCTCCGGGGGGACTTGCGGATGGGGGCCTCAGTCTGTCTGCACCTGGGGGAGGGTGTCCGGGGGTGAGGGCACTCCCTCTGTGTGGGTGGACTTCTTCTTCCCCCTGTATGCTGGATCAGCTGGATCGGAGGGGAAGAGGCCGAGGTCACAGAGGAAGAGCTGCTTTGTAGGTGGGGTTGCAGGTGAGGCAAGGGAAGGGGCCTTGGAGGGAGAGGTATCGGAGGACTGCGGAGTGACTGTGGATGCCTGTGTGTGTGTCTGTTCCCCATCCCCTGTGGGTGTGGTATCAATCCCCTGAGGATGCCTGCATGCACGTTTTGTCTTTGTAGTGGGTGTGTCTGTGCTGCTCGTGTTTGTGTGTTTGGGTGATTGTGCAGGTGTGCATGTGCTTGGGACGGTAGGGTGCCAGGAAGTGTGGATGGGGCAGAGGTAGGAGTGGTGAGGGACTGTTGGAGGAGGGACACTGCTGCCGTCAGGGAGGAGTCCATGGACCTATTGCTCCTCTGTAGGGCAGACATGCCCGATGAGATGCCCTCCATAAATGACACCAGCTGAGTCAACAGAGTGGTGTGGGCATGGAGGACACTCAGCATTGCTGTCTGCCCTACATGGAGCTGGCGAAGTAGGTACACAGACTCCTCACTCAGGGCAGCAGGGGACACAGGGGCAGGGGGTGCGGTGCCTGGCACGAAGGAGACACGCTCCCGAACACGGGAGCCTCCACGGACCTCTGGAATGGGAGTCGATGGGAGGGCGGTGGTGGTGGTGGCGGGGACAGCAATACTAGCTGGGATGTGGTGGCTGCTGACACCCGCCTCCACAAGGGAGTCATCCTCCAAGCTGCTGTGGTCCTCAGCTGAGGTGGATGCTGCTGAGGACTCCTCGTGTGGCTCCCCTCGCCCTCCGTGCCACTGGGTCCCTCCGACCACTCATCGGCTGCTGACCCAGTCTGGCTCTGCGGCTCCTCCTGGTCCGTGGAACTGTCCCCTCCTGTGGCCGTGGATGTATCTGCAAACAAGTAGGGAAACAGACAAACATCAGTCACCTGCACTGACCGCACACACCACAGTAAGTACAGCACATTACAGAGCAAGCCCTGGCATCCTTAGTTGAACATTGCCAAAAGGGCCCAAACAGAGTAGGAGAAGCCAATTGTCAGTCTGATGGTCAACCATGGCACTCACATCCCTCCTGGCCTTGCACCCATCTGTCTGGTATCTGTTGTATGGCAATACCCCAGTGTGGACACATGCACCACCTACACAGTAGTTGGACAGTGCAGAGAACACGGTGAAGTATGTGAACATGCACACATCACAACTCTTGCCACTGAGTCAGTACAGGTGTCCAGATAAAGGGATGGCCAGAGTCTATTTTGAAATGCATGTGATGCATACCAGCACCAGACACCATGATACACCCATGTCCTGATAGTCAATGCCACAATGGGGTGTATGTAGCACATGTCACTCCCCTGCAGGATCACTCTTAGGAAGTTTAATGCCATGGCACAGGCATGCCTGCAAAGTCATACATCACTGTCTCCAGTCACATGGGCAGGGCAGCCAGCCAACAACAGTCTGCACTGTGTCACAATCCTAGGCCATGGGGAATGCAAGTCCTGTAGCTGACAAGTGCACATGTCCATCCCCCACAAACCACATCATCTGAACTCTTATTTGTCCACGTCATACCAATTGGACATATGGGAGACATGAAACACAACCCCCGGTACCTGAGCACCTCACAATCTGCTGTGAATGGGAAACAGCTGCCTGGACTTCACATTCGCATACCCCAGTCTGCACAGTCAAGTGATCAAACACCTATATGTCACACAAGTATCGTCTCCTATGGTCACATCTCCGGTGGCATGCTGAGCCCTAACCGATAAACACCCCAGTAGTCCTGACAACGAAGCCACTGCACAATGACACAGAGGCAGACACCTGAGGGAACATTTCACTGAGCACAACGTGTCAGCTGATACACGGGAGTGGGAGTACAGAGTGTATTGTATGGCCTGGAGTAGGCATGACTGTCCTGCTCCACGTGAAAGAGGGATGAGCCCTGGACAGTAGGCAGGTGGCTAAGTATGTGTGACACACTTGATATACATACTCCTGAGGCCCAAACATTGTTCCCACCCGCAGCATGGGTGTGTGCAAAATACCCCAGGCACATGTGGTGAATCAGATCATCAATTGGACCACATATCAAAGTTACACGCAGATTACATGTCAGAACTCAGGCATTGTGTAAGCAATGGACCCACCCATGAAGCCCACAACAAAGTTACGGGAACAAATGCTGTCCCCCACCTTGAGCTAAGCAAAATGCAAGGACACAGTACCCAAGTGACACAACTTCCTGACTGTAAGGGCCACACCTGGGTATCAGATGAGGAGTGGGCATGTCACAATTGAGGGACATGGGTCCTGGACCACAAGACTGATGTACTGTGGAAGGTTAACCAGGCCAGAGGAGGGCACATAGCATGTCAGACAAAGTTCACAGTGCAGTCATGGACTCACCCCCTCCTTGCTGCTGTCTGGCCTTCAGCTGCCCATCCAGATCAGGGAAGACCACCGCCAGGATCCTGAGCATGTGGGGGTCAGGGTCCGGTGTCCGCCCCTCCTGCGAGGAGGCGACAGCTTCAGCTGGACCCTTGCGATCCTCCGGGTCCAGCCCCGAAGGTCCTGCCACCTCTTCTGGCAGTTGCGGATCCGGCGCTTGTAGACCCCCACGGATCTCACTGCCCGGGCGATGTTCAGCCAGATTTCCTGCTTCTGGTGGGCATCAACCTGTGAGGATGACAAAGTGTAAAGGACATCACTACACATGCAACATATCCGTGTATCACACATTTGGATATACATGTCTCAATCACAGGGGCACATGATGTACACAGGCAGTGCATTGATGGCTATGAACAGTTTGCCAGCAGTTACTACATGGTATCATTGCCTGGGAAGTAAAACCTTGTTGGAATGCACTGTTACTGCACTATACCTGTTCAGTGCATGTAACTACACACTATGGGGGGGTGACAACTACTCAGTGAGCATGCTAGCCAGTGGCGTGCACACTGTAAGTCTTGCTAGTCAGACAACATGCACATTCAGTAAGGCAGTGGACAGCACTCTCACCTGCTCCCCTGCTTTCCCATACAGCTTGCTGTACTGTGGAAGGAGGCTGTCCAGCAGGGCCTGGTTCTCCTCAGTGCTGAAGGCTGGGACTCTCTCCACAGTACGTGCCATTGCAGGATCCAGAGGATGCAGAGACAGCAGCAGTGGTGGTGGCAGATGTCGTCCTGGAGCATGTAGTGCAGGCAAGTGAGCTCTCAGGGGTACAGCCAGCATTATATGTGTGCTGCTGAGGCAGTTACTGTCCCATGTGTCCAAAGTGATAGGTCCAAGTCGTTTGCATCTTCTGAATCTGGCCAATCCATGGAATTGCACCACTTACACACGCCCACAGCATCCTTCAAAAGTTCAACTTCATGAGACCCATGATTTTGCAACATTGTTGTGGGTGGCCAACTGAATTCACAGCATCAGACTCGTTAAAGGTTCGAAAACGCGTCCGTTGCAATGCCAGGCCATAGCCAATGCGTGCGCACCGATCGGTCCATTGCTGTACAACGCGTATTTCGAAAAACAACGCGTACCCGCACACATCATATGCAATGGCCAAGGCGTGCGCACCGATCGGTCCATTGCTGTACAACGCGTATTTCGGTCCACATCATATGCAATGGCCAAGGCGTGCGCACCGATCGGTCCATTGCTGTACAACGTGTACCCGCTCACATCATATGCAATGGCCAAGGCGTGCGCACCGATCGGTCCATTGCTGTACAACGCGTACCCGCTCACATCATATGCAATGGCCAAGGCGTGCGCACCGATCGGTCCATTGCTGTACAACGCGTATTTCGGTCCACATCATATGCAATGGCCAAGGCGTGCGCACCGATCGGTCCATTGCTGTACAATGCGTACCCGCTCACATCATATGCAATGGCCAAGGCATGCGCACCGATCGGTCCATTGCTGTACAATGCGTATTTCGGTCCACATCATATGCAATGGCCAAGGCGTGCGCACCGATCGGTCCATTGCTGTACAATGCGTACCCGCTCACATCATATGCAATGGCCAAGGCGTGCGCACCTATCGGTCCATTGCTGTACAACGCGTACCCACTCACATCATATGCAATGGCCAAGGCGTGCGCACCGATCGGTCCATTGCTGTACAGCGCGTATTTCGGTCCACATCATATGCAATGGCCAAGGCGTGCGCACCGATCGGTCCATTGCTGTACAACGCGTACTCGCTCACATCATATGCAATGGCCAAGGCGTGCGCACCGATCGGTCCATTCCTGTACAACGCGTACCCGCTCACATCATATGCAATGGCCAAGGCATGCGCACCGATCGGTCCATTGCTGTACAACTCGTATTTCGGTCCACATCATATGCAATGGCCAAGGCGTGCGCACCGATTGGTCCATTGCTGTACAACGCGTACCCGCTCACATCATATGCAATGGCCAAGGCGTGTGCACTGATCGGTCCATTGCTGTACAACTCGTATTTCGGTCCACATCATATGCAATGGCCAAGGTGTGCGCACCGATCGGTCCATTGCTGTACAACGCGTACCCGCTCACATCATATGTAATGGCCAAGGCGTGCGCACCGATCGGTCCATTGCTGTACAACGCGTACCCGCTCACATCATATGCAATGGCCAAGATGTGCGCACCGATCGGTCCATTGCTGTACAACGCGTATTTCGGTCCACATCATTTGCAATGGCCAAGGCGTGCGCACCGATCGGTCCATTGCTGTACAACGCGTCCCTGTACAAGTCACTCGCATATGTCACCATGCCTGTCACAGGTGAACGTATGCCAGCCACATTTACTTTCCAGGGACTCAGGGGCACACCTACAACACCACAGCCTGTCCACACTGTATCCTAAGGCATGTAAGGCTGCATTACCTTTTCTGTGTATGGGGTCAACATGTGTTTTTTTGGGTGACACTTGGGGGCAGCCACTCCCAGGCTGTGCACGTGTTCATGGGGACAGAATCCTTGGTGTGTTGTGCACATGACCACTGTGATGTGCAACTGTTCATTTTAGAGCATGTGGGATGGTCCCATTTCCAGGTTGTGTATGTGTATGTCATGTCACATACCCCCTGAGTCCCATGTGTGATGGTATGTACGTCACAGGGTGACCCATTGCCACAATAGTGATGGCCCACCACAGTCTGTGTGCATGTTGTGTTTACAATGTCTCTGATTCCATGTGCACAATGGGAGACAGTCTCCACATCCACGTTGTTTGTGCATGGACTTTGATGTTGTGCGTGTGTGTGTCACAGACGTCCATGTCTGTCCTGCAGAGGCAACAGGGACCACTACCTGTGGGGGTCATGGTTGTTTTGCTGTGGTGTATTCATGATACGCCATGTCATGCCAGTGTCCATGTGGCAATACAGGGTCCCTGGGAATCTACCTGTCAATGAGCTGTGATGCCTGGGGCACATCTGTCCTCACATGTCACTGTGGTGTGTGTTCGGAACGTGACAGCAGTACATGGGTACTGTGACACAGCCTAATGATATCCCATAGCACAACCTGGGACTTGTTGACAACACATGTGGAACTGTGATGTTAGATGTCGGCCATGTAGGTGCCATACATGTCCTTACGGAACGGCACACACATCATGTACTTGTGTCTCGTAATGATGTATCATGTGATGTTGAGTATGGTCTATGCCACATATGTGGGGTGACTGACAATCTTTCTTTCTTCACCTATGCACTGCAGGGCACCAGCTGTCCATAGACCATTCCCTGACCTTGCAACCATGGTTGAACGGGACTGCATCCGACGGTACCGCTTCACCAGGCCGCTGATTGAGGAATTGACGGTGCGGTTGGCCCCACATTTTCAACCTGGCCGGACATACCCTACAGCGCTGACCCCCAAGGTGAAGGTGATGGCAGCCCTACACTTCTTTGCCACCGGTACCTTTCAACAAACTGTGGCGTCTGCTGGTGGGATGTCACAGACCATGTTCAGCCGTGTGCTACGCGATGTTTTGGAGGCAATGTTGAGATACCTGAACCAGTACATCTATTTCCCTAAACGTCAACAACTCACTGACGTCAAGAGTGACTTCTATGCCCTGGGGAGGATGCCGCATGTCATTGGCTCCACTGATGGGACACATGTGGCTTTGGTACCACCACAGGCACATGAGCAGGCATACAGGAACCGAAAACATTACCATTCGGTCAATGCTCTGGTGGTATGTCTTGCAGATATGAGCATCTCACATGTGTGTGCCCGTTTCCCCGGTTCTGCACACGATGCCTACGTGATGAGGAGTAGTCGCATCCCAAGGATGATGTCACAGATGCAGAACCAGCGTGCCTGGCTTGTTGGTGTGTACTGACTTTGTACCATTGTGTGTGTTCTGCAATGTAGTATTCCACCCTCTTTTCCAACTCAGCTAATGTGCAATTGTCTGTCTGTAGAAGACTCCAGATACCCCAACATGCCGTGGTTGCTGACGCTCCTCCAGAACCCTGTGACACCAGCCCAGATGCGCTACAATGAGGCACATGGTCGGACCAGGAGAGTGATCGAGCGGACATTTGGTCTCCTGAAGAGCCGCTTCCGCTGCCTGGACAAGACAGGAGGGGCCCTCCCATATGCCCCAGCAAAGGTGTGCAAGATTGTCATCGTCTGCTGCATGCTACACAACCTGGCAGTGTGGAAGGAGTTGCCTCTCATCCTGGATGACGATGACCAACATCCGCCACCTGTGGAGGATCCTGGCCTGGGCCACGATGCCAGTGATGGTGATGATGATGAGGGTGATGTCCGCACACAGCTCATCACCAACGTCTTCAGCTGAATGTGAGTATCCAGAGATGTCATGTCAATGATGTGAGTTTGCGTGATATGTGTTGGTGGTGCTCTGGTGCTGTTTGAGTGTGGCCATGTGCTACTTGACTGTATGCATGCAGCGATGTGTCCTTACAGGTAGTCTGTACTCCCCAACAGTGTTGACATGCTAACTTGGTTTTGTGTAGGTATCTTGTGACATGTATTGGGCATGAGTATTGCAGTTCTGTCCTGTTCTTCAGTGCTTTTGACTGTGTCATTTCTGTCCTTCACAGGGTACTTTCAGAGTTGTTTGGTCAACTGTGATCCGCCGACACCGTGATTCAACTTCCAGGGTGGAAGCTGTTGTTTCCCTACAGGTGATGTGCCACACACCCCTGGACTTTCTTTCTTCTACACTTGTTGACTGTGTGGCCACTGCCACGTGGGATTACCTTGCATCTGTAGTGGAAACAACATGTTGCAAATGTGTAATAAACCTGTGCTTCACTTTGGGATGTGCGTTGTCTGTGGTCACACATCTGACTGACATTTGCTTACTGCACCTGTGGGCTAGTTAACACAGACTGTGAATAGGTGTGGTGTTGTGCATTGCACTGTATTTCCTGGGAACATCAGTGTAGGCGATGAGTCAGATGGCCCTGGTGAGTATGTGTTGTGTAGCCCTAGTGGTGTGTCTCCCTCATATGTGTCACGTCGCCATGACTCACATGACAGTGTTGTACTTGCTGTAGCAGTTAGCATGCACAGTGTCATTTAGCAGATCAGCATCTCCATGACAGAAACCACGTTGGAATCACAACAGAGGCAAGTATGGCGTATTAGTGAGTTTATTTACATACATGTGTGGGTATAGTGCACAGGATGGTGGGTGCTGTACATTGGGAATTGTAATCCAAAGTTCCCAGATGAGTTGGAAGTCTTGGTAGCAGAAATGTCCTGAGTAAAGTCAACAGTCATCTGGTACATTGGGCCAACTTAAACTCCCCATGTCATGTGGGGGAGTTGGGTTGCATTCGACAGGGTGAACAGTTTGCACACAAAGGTGAATTTCCAGAACAGGTGTTGGGTTCCTGGGGGATGTACATGGCCATCGGCCTCTCAGTTGTCCTTCCTCGGACGACCTCTCTTTTTTGGGGGGGGACCCTCACGTGCAGGCTGCTGCGGTGCAGGGGACTCTCCGCCAGAGTCATCCTCCCTCCCTGTGGCAGTTGCAGTTGTTGCAGCACCAGATGTTGTGGGCACACAGGGAGGTGTGGCCATGTTGGTGCTATTCTGGCGGAGGCATGTCAATATGTTCCTATGCACCGCTGTCAGTTCTTGCAATGTGTCCCACTTGGTCTCCATGCCAGACATGTGTGTCTCCACACGGGACATGTGTGTCTCCACACGGGACATGTGTGAGTCCAAGCGGGCATGATGGGCAGCCTGCCGCTGTTGAATGTCCTTGAGGATCCCCACTACCTGGCTGACCTCTCCGGTGCTATTCTGGTATGCATCAGCAATGCGTGCCAGTTGTGGGTCATCATGCAGTCCAGACCCCTCTGCAAACAACGACCTATGTCTATCACCCCTGGCGACACGTGCAGGACCTGCGGTGGCACGCACAGGTGACCCTGGGCCCCCTTGGGGGTTGTTACTGGGGTTGTTGTCCGTTGCTCTACGTTGGGCCGGGGTCCGTGTGCTGTTGTCATTGGTGGTCCTTGGTCTGTCCGTGTCAGCGGGGGTGGTCTGTGTGTTGGCAGTTGTTGGAGGTGTGGGTGCAGGGGGTGCAGATGGTGGTCCTGCTGGTGCTGCATGATGACTCACCCCGGAGGGGCCAGGTGGGTCTTCGCCATCCGAGGAGGGCAGAGGCTGTTCCACACCAGTGAGCTCAGGGTCCCCCGGAGCCTGGGACAGGGACTCCTCATCGTCTGCTGCTGTGTCCCCATCATCACCTGTTTTTGGGAGAGACACACAATGTATGTTATGTTCCTGCAGGAATCAATGGTTCACACACCTGACAGTTGTGAGTGTACCTCTGGATGCGGGCCTGCACATTGCATTGTCCTAAGTTGTCACAGTCAGAGGTTGATATTGGTGTAGCACATTGTCCTGCAAACTTGAAGCATTTCAATGTGAATGTTGAGGTGTGTACATGGACAGCATTGGTTGTATTTGGTGGACATCCGGCCCTCCTTCTCCCCCCAGCCCAGTTATCCCACCATGAAGCATGCCACCCTTGCAGTGGGTTCAGGTTGACTCTCAGGATGTCAGTCAGTGGTGTCCTGTTGTTTGTTGGTGCCCAGTTCCCAGCAGGGCCTTGTGCTCCCCACAACAGAGCACCATTGTCAGACATCTTTGAAGTGGCTTTTCACTCCCTGTGAGGTGTGTATGCTTCAGTGTGAGCTTGCTGGGCCATGTGGGTGGGGGATGTTGAGCTGTGACTACCACTCCCATCATGCTATTGCCTACACCCCCTTCCCAGCATGCCCATACTTCCTTCCTTTTGACTCTGCTTCCCTGTGGGGTAGTGTGCCTGTGCTGAAAGGATGGCTGACAGTGTTGTCCTGGCGTTTGTTTGGCTACAAGTCCCATGAGTGTCCCTGTGCTTCACACAGCATAACCCAGGGTTGTGGTTCTTGTTGGGATATTTGATTAGAGTGTGAGGCATTGCATTCTCCCAGGTGAGTTGTGTGGAGTTTGTGTTGAGGGTGTGTGTGAGAAAAGCTGCTGGTGACTATGGTCAGAGCTATCAGTCCTCCTTCCCACCCAGCCAGATATCCCACCATGGAACGTGCTTCCATTGCAGGGAGTGCAAGTTGTCTTTCAGGATGTCAGTCAGTGGTGTTCTGCTGTTGGTTGGTGCACAGTTCCCGGCAGGGCCTTGTGCTCCCCACAGCAGTACCCAGTGTCAGCCATCTTGTCAGTTGTTTTCCACTCACTGTGATGTGAGCATGGTTCTGAGTGGTGTTGATGGGCCAATTGTGAGGGTGAGCAATATCTGTGACTACCACTCCCATCATGCTATAGCCTACACCCCCCTTCCCAGCATGCCCATACTTCCTTCCTTTTGAGTGGACTTCACTGTGTGTGAGTGTGACAGCAATGGCAAGATGGCTGACAGTGTGGTTCTGTTGTTTGTTGGGGCCCAGTTCCCAGCAGGGCCTTGTGCTCCACACCGCAGTACCCAGTGTCAGCCATCTTGTCAGTTGTTATCCACTCCCTGTGATGTGAGCATGGTTCAGAGTGGTGTTGATGGGCGAATTGTGAGGGTGAGCAATATCTGTGACTACAACTCCCATCATGCTATTGGCTACACTGACTTCACCAGCATACACAGAATTCCTTCCTTTCAGTGAGCTTGCCTGTGAGGTGGTGTTCTAGTGGTGGCTACATATCTGACTGTGTTTGTTGGTTAGATTTGTGCCACTGCCTAGCTCTATTTGTTGTTGGGTTTGTACATGTCATGACACAGTTACATATCACTGTGATATGGCATGTATTGTGTTTATCTGACTGACATACACATCTTGGGACGATTATCTTTTGGTTGGTGTGGATTTGCTAAGGGTGCATGGTTTGACTATCCCCTTGAAAGTGATGTGTGTGTATTGTCACACGATATTGGGTATATTGGTTGTGTACTCACCAGGCTCTGGGATGTTTGATAGTCCATATACGCTCACTGGTGGTAGGATGGCACGCACCTTCTCCTCCCAGGGCCTGAGGTATACTGGTTTGGCAGGAGGGCAACTGCCGGTGTATTGGCTCAAGGCGTAGTCCTTCTTCAGTAGGTCCTTGACCCTCCTGCACACATCATACCACCTGTTCTGGATGTCTTCCTTTGTGCGCAAACATGATGATTGTGCGTTCACCCTGTGGACGATCCTCTCCCACATCTTGGTTTTCTGCGACATGGGGGTCTGTTGGACCAATGTACCAAACAACTGTGGCTCTACCCTGAGGATCTCATCTACCAGGACTTCCAATTCACTGTCTAGGAACTTTGGATTCTTCTTTGGGGGCATGGAGATGGGTGGTGGTGGTGATTGATGTATGTGTGGGTGTGCAAGTGAGGGTGTGTGAGTGTAGGTTTTGCTGGGTGTATGTGAGGGTGCTATTTGTTGAGGTGCTGATGGTGTGTGGCTTGCGTGATGGATGAGCTGTGAGTGTGTCTGTGGTTGCTGTCTGATGGTGTTCTGTGCTGGCAGGTCAGTTGAATTTGCAAAGGATCACGGTAGGGATTTGTGTCCTTTATATGGGTGGAGTTGTGGGTGTGTCTTTGTTCAATGTTTCCCCCCCAGTATTTATTGGCTTTGTCTTTGCTTGTTTGGCCCTTTTTTTTGTATTTTTTCCTTTGTACTTTTTGTGCATGTAGGAGACGTTCTTCTGACCCAGTAGGACACTGCAGTTGTCTCGTGCGAGCTTCTCCGAGTCGTTCACGCTGTGTTTCTGCTGTATTTCATGTGCGGCGTACGCGTCGGTCGCGGGGTATTGGGTTGCTTCGGCTTGGTTTTGTATGCTTGTCGGTTGTACGGCTTGGGCTCCGTGCGACTCGGTCTAGTTTTCCACGCATTGCATCGTACTGCGCGGGTCGGAGTTCGCGGGTACGTTTCGTTCGGGTTCATTCCTGGTGTGTGTCGGTCGGTTCGATTTGCGTGGTTTTCCGGCCGGATAGCTGTTTTCCGTGCGGTTAGGTCGTTCGGCTTGTGTTCCGTATGAGTCGGTCGTGATTCACATGCATTTCATCGTACTACGCGGGTCGGGCAGCGCCGGTACGTGTCGGTCGGACTAGATTCCCGTACCGAGTCGGTCGGTACGTTTTCTGTCCCGAATCGGAATCGGCCCCAATGTTTGTGGACGGCATGTGTCAATAGAAGAGTGCAGCACTGCGTGTGCCCCGCCCAATATGCCCAGGGCTTGATGGCTGTATGTTTTGTAGTCAATGTGTGCAAGGCGCAACCATGATTGTACAAGGTTCATGTGAATATCAGCGCGTAGCATTGGTGAGAGGGGGAGCTGTGCGGGATTAAATTGGGGTAGAGCAGAGGGACAAAAGGTATCTACCCAAACATTTAACAATGCCATGTGGCAACTGAAGGCTACATACACTGACTCGGTCATGTCAGGGGGGAACAAATCGAGTGAATGATAGTTAGCGAAAAGCGCCCTAACACTGTGGGCCCATGTTACCAATGTGTTCGCGCATGGTGTGTTTGATTTGTGTGGGGTACTAGGCACCCGTCTGTTAGTGCACGTGTAGGGAACCCAGCCCTATCCCAGCGCGCCCTGTGCACGAGTCTCTGGGATGTCATGTGCAGTGTATGTCTAACCTTGAAGGATGGGTGTTTAGATTAGGTGCAGATACATACATGCTGGATCACTAGTAGTGGCACACCATTACATTAAATTGTCTTCAGTCTGTGGGATCACCACGGGAAGTGTCTATGAGTCTTCGCCATTTGGCCACATTGCCAATGAGCTACCTCTGCTCAGCGAAAGTTCCGATGAGACATCAGTGTCTCTGCTAGGCCGTCTGCTTCTCATGCTCTACACCACTCTCAGGATGCCCTGCCTTTCCTGCAGCACTTGTTCTTGGTTAGGAGCAGCCCTAGATTGTCTTGGCAAACCCTCCGTCTGTGGCTTATATCTTCTTCGGCAACTTCTGTGACCTCTCGTGCTTTGCTCTCCAGCATTACCTCTCTTACTTGGTGAGGTATGGTGGCCTGCGGATTCGAGCCAGTCCTGTGCATCTGCTGCTTTGCTGAAGAAATGAGTGGACCCACCTGTGACTACTCGTAATCGGGCCAGAAATATGAGGGAGTATTTTATGCTCAGGTCTTGCATCCGCCTCTTGACCGGGAGAAATGTTCTGTGCTGCTTCTGTACTCCTGCTGCATAGTCCGGGAAGAAAAGGACCTGTGAATTGTCTACTTTAATTGACCCCATTTTCCTGGTTTCGCAGAGTATCGTGTCCCTGTCTTTAAAGTTCAGCAGGTGAAATAGGAAAGGGCGGGGTCTTGCACCCGGTGGTGGTTGGCCCGACGGCACTCTGTGCGCTGGTTCTACTGCAAAGTAGGAAGAAAGCGAATCTATAGGCAGCAGGGACTTCATCAAGGTTTCAACATATGAGGGCGCATCTCTTCCCTCCGCACCTTCCGGCAACTCCTGTGGGAACGGCCCCCCGGCGTCATCTACTCTGTGCTCCAACAATCACAGCCATGCAGTGAGTTCTCTGACATCGATGGTCAGTGCCTTAGCGATCGGGGCAACCTCTGCATTGTCTGCCGCCAGTTCCCCAACCCTCGTAGCCAGTTTCTTGTGATCCGCATGGAGGAGAGTAAAGTCTTTGTCTATGCGGCTCTCGAGCGACGCTCTGGTCTGTGCCATGGTTTCACCAATGCCTGCCACCGCCTAGAGCACCGAGTCTATTTTGGATTCCAACGTGGATGGATTGGGGGTGGATTCCATGGCAGGCCTGTCTGGCTGTGCGGGGTTTGGGGCCAGCTGCGTGTGCGCGGCACCTGTGGCCATCCGGTTCCTACCCATTGTGTGGCGTGGGTTGTGCGCTGTTATTTAGCAGCTGGCCAGCTGGTCGCACTCTATTGTCTTCCCGGGATCTACAGGGGGGCTCTCCACGTGCAGCACGCCAATCAGTTCTGTGGGGGCTAGTTGGTGTTGGTTGCCTAAGGCCGATTTCTTCTTGGGTGGAGTCGCTTCTTCTCACTTGTTTTAGTTATCCTTGTGTCTCCTTACCGCTATTTAATGGTGACGCTGTAAGGTGTTGGCACAGTACACCCCTTTAGCCCCAGGGGCCCACTCTCAATACAGCAAGGCAGTTTAGGCTACGTCTCACAGGAGGCTGGGTCCACGCCCACTCGCTCTTCAACCTGTCATGGCGGCAAATGCTGTGTGCGTCGCAATAGGTTGTCACCTGGCCTAGTCTGGTAGGGTCTGCTATCGCCACTGGTTCCAGTCCTCGCCTCAGCTACAGTTGCAGCACAACACAGGTGCAGACGTGTGCCATGTTCACTTCAAGTTTGCTGCAGAGTGTTATCTATGGCAGCAGTCCCCCAGTATGGTTCACTGTGAGCCGGTTGGTCTCAGTAATGGCTTCTGTGCGGGCCAGGTCAGCACACCATATAGGCCGTATGTGATTTCCTCTCAGTCACGGGGTGACAATCAGGCCTCAGGTTCGCAATGCGGCCCAGTTCGACTCCACTTCCAGGCGGGGCTACGTTATAGGCGCACAGCCCGTGTTGAGCTGTTTGAAGCGAGCACAGCACTCGGTCGAGCAACTCTGCCTCAGTCTTTCGGCAGGACGCACATCTGATCGGGCGAGGCTCCCCCACGCAGCGCCGTGCAGCCAGGCCTCAGGGACACAGTCGGGTCAACAGTGCTGGCATATCTTGCTCCCGGTGAGACGCCAGAGACGTGCGGCACGCAAGAGGGAAGCGCGGTCCTCTCTTTGGGGGATAGCTTTCTCCAGCCGGATCGGGGCCGACACAAAACCCCCAGCTCACCTTCTCTTTTGTGCTGAGACACGGGCGGCCAGGTCTCCAGTCTATCCGGCGCTCCGCCACCTCAGGTCCTCACCGCACATCTCCAGCAGCCCTAGGTGTACGGGGACCCTGGCAGATCGGGTCGGTGCGGCCACCGCCGCAAGTGAGATAGAATGGCCTTGGTTTCAAGGGGCGGCTCCAGCCAGTCGCCTCCGGAACTTGATGCGGCCTCGGCCCTTCTCTGCTCCAGTGCCCCCTTTCAGGCAGCCGTTATACGCCGGGCGAAGCGCCACACGCCTCTAAACTCCTATCGCTGGTTCCCCACCGGCGCCGGGTACTCAACGGCGCTGATAGGGCGACTCAATGGCATCCACCAGTGCAGGAGAATTTCAGGATTGTCGGGCCACAGTACGGAGCTGCTTAAGTTGCGTCCGCCATCATGGCTGGTTGGCCACGCCCTCGCAAATGTGCGATCATGTGACGTAAAAGAAAAAATATTATCCCAAAAGGGATAGAGAGGAGAAAGAAAAAAGAAAAAAGAAAAAGAAGAAAAAAGGGGGGGCAGAGGACAAAGGGGTCTTCTGGGTGACACAACTATAATAGGAAACCTATATGTACCCAAAAATATAAATATAAAGATAAAAATAAAAAGGTGACAGATATATGTGTATATGTCACCACATGTGATCATAGATATATTTCCATGTGGCCCCCGTCATCTGAGAACAGGCAAAAATACATCAATTGATTAGCCAATATGTACCGACAATTCTTCGTCACTGGTCAGGCCCTCCGGCCATTTGGTAATAAGTTCAATAATGTATTGTGATTCAAGGATTCTTAGGTATTTTTCCCTATATCCTGATCGGAGATGTTTTTCCACTCTATCTATGCCAAAGAAACCCTTATCACTTTTGTAGAATTTGAAGAAGTGCCGTGCCACTGGAAAAGATGCTCCAATATCCTCTTCTTAAGAGGTAATTTTGTGCTGCCAATGTGCATTCCTTTGCACGGACACTCTAAGTCATAGATAGTGAAATACGATGTGCACGTAATGAATTTGGTGATAGACTTGGTTTGCCTGTAGAAAGTAAAAACTGCTTGCAGTTTGTGCTGCATTTGCATGCCTTATAAGTTCCGCACTGTTCACTTAATCAAGTGCGTGTTCGCTCTGGGTTGGAATAGCTGTGGAAAAGCATGTTCCTGATGGATTTGGGTTTCCTATAGGTAATCTTGGGCCAAGCATAAATGCTTTTTCTTAGGAAACGGGGCAGTTTTTATGAGGTCCCAGTGTTATGCAATGCCTGATCCTATATGCACTCCTGTTGTAGGTGGTTTTAAACCTAGGAGTTGAATCACTGGTCTCTAATGCTCTGGGATTTTCCCTAAATAAAACCTCTTCATGTGTCAGATTTTGAACCTTATTATATTTAGCCTGATTAGGAATTTGGTTGGGATACCCCCTTTCTTTGAATTGCTTGATCCTATCCTGTTGTTCTTTCTCATATACTTTCTCAGTGCTGTAATTGCCCCACACTCTTAGGAGATTCCCATAGGGGATGCTCCACTTTAGTGAATGAGCCAATCCAAAGCTGTAATACTGTGCCTGGAGTGGTAAAAGGCATGTACCATTTTACTGCTTGTGATGGATGGCACTGTGCTAATTCTATGCTTAAAGACTTTGCTGTAGAAATGGCAAAAGACTTTGTCCCGTTTTAGCTCGGATTGGCTGGAACTGTGCTAATCCAATGCTTAAAAACTTTGCTAGAAAAGCAGAGGGAGAGGATTTTGTCATTGCAATTCCAAATACACCAAGCTTGAACTGGTTACCTGCTCCTATTTGGAAATTTTCACTTCTTAACTGTAATAAGGAAACTCGGATGTTATCTTATGGGAAAAGTAGGCCTTGCAGTAGTGAAAAAATTCATCACAGAGTTTTTGTCTACCAGGACATGTAAAACCTAAAAGCACATGGCCTGTGTTTTAAATACCCTGCCCCCTGCCCCCTTGGCTGTCCAGGGTCTACCCTAGGGGTGACTTACATGTATTTAAAAATGAAGGTTTGGACCTGGCAAAAGCTTTCTTTTGCGAGGTCGAAATGGCAGTTTAAAACTGCAAACACAGGCTGCAATGGCAGACCTGAGAAATGTTTAAAGTGCTATTTAAGTGGGTGGCACAATCTGTGCTGCAGGCCCACTAGTAGCATTTAATTTACAGGTCCTGAGCACAGGTAGTGGCACTTTACTAGGGACTTTCAAGTAAATGAAATATGCCAATTGGGTATAAGCCGATTCTGCCATCTTTTAGGGAGAGAGCACATGCACTTTAGCAATGGTTAGCAGGGGAAAACGTGTGCAAAGTCCTAAGGCCGGAAAAAACGAAGGAAGCAAAACTGGAGGGTTGAAGGCAAAATGTTAGGGAGAAAACTACAGCAAGGATGCCAGGTCTAACAAAAATACAACAGTATAGTCAGACATGATGTCCGGTCAGCAAACTTTCAAAATGTATTTGTTTTTCAAAAACAATCTTCCAAAACAGGAGTTGTTTTTGAAAACAAAAAAAAAACAATGGTCCCACATGATGGGAGTTTTATTCCATGGTGACAGGGTCATTATTTTCCTGTCCTTTACAGGCAGGTTCAATTTAAATAGGGTAGATGATATAAAGTCCTTCCTTTGATGGCCACTACTCAGATGGGCCATCAGAGAAAGTATTCAGTTGAGAAGTCAAACGAAAAGGAATGTGACTATAATTAATTGAACTAAATTTAATTGGAATATAAATGATTTTTTCCAATTTTTCAGAGAAGGATTTATAGGCATAAAAGTCACAGCCGCAAATTTTTTTTTACAAAAACAACCTCACAGAGATATTTATGCATTGACTTTATTGCACATGTTGTAAGAAATAAGACACTAAATAATTAACATTTTCCAGACAGGAGTTGTGGATCCACTATTGAGGTTTCAGAACTGATTTTGGGTGTTTCTCTTTCAAATATCATTGTTTGGCTGTGGCTCAGATACAGCCTTTGTGCTAGGTGATGACTTTCACACCAGTAGCAATAGTGCTGGGTCCAAGCATAAGTATCAAAAACAAGGACACAATGAAGCATGAGATCTCAGCACATGGCTGTCATCAGTCTTTCTGAGTAGTTATCAGGCACAGACAAACAGGCAGCCCTGTTTAGAAACTTTGACACCTTTAACAAGAGAAACCTAAGACCTACCTATTACTCCTATCATCTACCTTATGTCATCACTCTGGAAAAACTAATCAGCAGCCCTTTGCTAACAGTGGCGGCTGGTGACATTTGAAAGTGGTGCGACGTAAAATAATTGTCGTACTGCACTGCGGCGAGCGAGCGTAGCGAGCTAGCCCTAACAATTTACAGAGGGTTCGGGGGGCTCCTCCCCCCGAGAAAATTTTGAAAAAAGAGTGGACAAATGGTGCATTTTCAAGCAACTTTGTAATCATGAGGACACACCAATACATCAAATAAGTAAAGCGAAGGTAGACAAGGGTAGCAGAGATAATCTTAAGGGATCAGTACAGACAGAGAAGCTGCAGATATTTACTGTCTTATGTAATGTACAAATGCTATATAGCCATTTGATTGCTGCATTTGAAACAACTGAACACCATCAATATCAATGTATACAGCATATCAAACACTGCCAACAAGATCAGGAATACAACCCTCACTCCATACCCATATAATCACACCAAATTTCCTGAGCTTGCTTTGGCTCAACTAATGTGTGGAGAGCTCATAATAAATGGCATTTACCACCTGTTGGGTTGGAAATTGCTTGAACACCACCATTACGATGACTTTCCAAATGACTGTTTTTGTTTTAGACTAAAGGTTTTCTGGGACAGAAGAGACATGTGATGGCTGCTGTGAAAGCAGAAAAAATATATTGTTGGTGAGGGGGCACATTTTCTCTGGGGAGCCTTGACTAAAGAACCTACAGTGTTACAGAAGTAAATCTAATGCATATTCCATTCACATGGGAAATTGAACATGAAACTGATCCTCAAAGGAAGTTTAAATATTGAAAATATGTAAAAAAGCTCCTAAACCAGCAGTGATGTACATTTGAGAAAGCCAAGTGGTGTGCTGTTTCTTGGTTGGATGTACGGAATAGGTGGAATGTGAGTGAAAGTGTTGGGTTTGTGGATTGTGAGTGGGCTAATGGCATATGTGGCTGCGGGCAGGCTACGGAGATGAATGGATAGCAGATGTACAGCTGGATAGACCAGATTTAGGTGGGAGTGAGTGAAAACTGACATGCTGTTGGAAGAATGAGATGAATGCGACGTGTGAGCTGTAGGTGGGTGAGTAAGACAGTCAGGATGGGGTGGGCAAATGGGATAGGTGAGTTAGTGCTGTGTGCATGGGAAAGGTAGGCTGGAGGTGGGTTAGTGGCACTGGGGTGATGCACACACAAAACATTTACTCGCATTATGTGGATAATGAGAAGCTCAATCGCGTGCAAATGGGTTTTCTGTGAGTGGATGAATAAATAGATGTGTTGCAGGTGGCCAGAATAGCTAGGTTGTAAGTGAAAAGAAAGGGTATGTTTTAGATGTATTAGGCTGCCGGTGGGATAAAATGGGTATATATGAATGTGTGTTTAGGTGAGTATATTCAATAGGTTGGTTTCATGTGAAAGGATGGAATACACAGGTTGCAGGTGGGTATGACAGCCATGTTATAATAAAGTAGGCGAGTTGCAGGTGGGTGCCTAGAACGGAACAGTGGGTTGCAGGTGGGTGAGATGCATCCCGTGTCTCGGTACAGCCAGCACGCAATTCCAATTGCTTGGCAGAGGTTTCACACCGCGGCTGCCAGCCTGTTGCGGGCACATCCCTGTTGTAGTGGAGCTGCGCCTCCAGGGTCACTCACCGCTGGTGACAGGATATCCCTCAGCGCGTTGCTCCATCCTGCCTCGCGCTCCTCGTCCTCCAGTTCAGCCCTGCTGGCATCCATCATGCTTGCAAAATATTCTAGTTCCTGTTGAGGTGCCCTATGAGATATTTTGGGTGCTTCTGTGGGCACGTGCATCGGATTCGTATATAAAGCCTCTTATCTGTAAGTTCCTCAAAATGTGCATTATTCAGCCAGATCTTGGAATCTGACAATGATGGCCCCCGGGGGAAGTGAAGGTTGCAGACCAGTCTTCCCCCGGGGCTATTCGCGCAATGGCCAGAAGGACAAGGTGGGGGAGGGATTAGGAGAATAGGGGAGGGGGCGGGAGTGTGGAGGGTATAAAGGTGTCAGGAGAGGAGGATCCAGCCTCTTCCTGACACCTTAGCACCACCGGGAAGGGAGAGTGAAAGTTTGTCGGAAGATAGTTTGCAGGTTTTCGCCGGTTAGTAGGGATACAGGGCGGGCAGCGGGGTGCAAGGTGCGGCATAGGGGCCCCCTGGGATTTGGTCCGTGCCTCTTACCTTGCTGATCTGGGGTGTCCTGGGCGAGGGCGGCGAAGCGTCGCGTGCACCATTCTGGGTGTCCAGGGGGGATGCCGTTTCTCAGAGTGGAGGGCAGCGTGGTGCGGTTGGGATGTTGCGGATGTTTGGCGCCCTAATGCTGTTTTGTTCGCTTGCCAGCATTGTGCTCTGATGCTTGGCAGGCACTCCGGTTGAGTCCGTGGGGCTGCGCCCGCACCCCCCCCTTTTCGCAGTGGTTGGTGGGTTGTGGGCCCGGCATGCGCGAGGAGGTTTCTGGCCCATTATGCAGAGTTGTCTGGTGAGCACCGGATCGGCGTGTTCGGCTCTGGCCGATAAGGGAGGGGCCTTGGAGGAGTGCCGAGCCCTGTCTGCGGGGGGAACAGAGCAACACGGTTGGAAATGCGTCCATCGCACATTGCCATGATATCGCCGATGCCCCCCCAAAACACGCCAGTTGTTGGGGGACATGTTTGGGTGGCATTACATTATTTATATTTCATTTGGTTGGGTGCTTGTGTGCTTTGATGTAGCCCCTGCATTTAGTTGGCTAGGATTTTTGCAGCGCTGCAACATTAGAAACTCGTTGTGAAACTGCGAGCTGTTATCCCGTGGCTCCCTTAGCATCGGGTCATTTCCATGCTCATACGTGGGACCGTGTAGGGTGGAGGCTGCGATACGAGGTTGAATTATTGCTGCCGTTTTAAGTCATCATGCAATTTGTTGCCTATCTCTGTTGTGGGGCGTGACAGGGCCATTGAGCAGGAGTTTCTGCGCGGGGAGGGGGTTTAGGGTGGCCGGGTAGGACGTATAGCCGGTCCCCAGAGTAGGGGTGAGGGACTGCCAGCACGGCATGAGGCCCGGTGGTGCTTGGGATCCACCAGGTTGGAGCGGCCTGGTGCGGGGGTGGTGGGAAACCAGGACCGGTGGTTGGGGCCGGCAGGAAAGGAGCAACTCCAGCGGGGCGCACGACGGCCCCGGGACGCTGGCCGGAAGTAGTAGGGGGGTCCGTGGCGGCCTACCCTCCAATGAGGGATCGCGCAGCAAATTTTATCATGTTATGCATGCTTTTGAACAGATGGCATGGATTGTAAGTGGTTGAAAGGGGGTGTGTGACGGTGTGCAGTGGGGAGGTTAGTGTTGAAGGGAGGGTGAAGTGCAAGGAGTCATGGGGGCCTAGTGGGAAGGGGCTGACTCCTACTACACTGGTTACGGGTGTCGAGTCCTGGTGTGTCAGGGAGTCGTGGTATGAGGTAATTTATTGATGAAGGGATGCGGCTGAGTGGGGTTTTCGGGGGGGAGTAAAGGCAACTGACAAGATTGGTGTTTTGCAGGAGGCAAGTGCGGCCTACGATGGAGAGGAGGGCGAGGACCGGAGGGGAACAGCAGCTATGGGAAAGGACGAGGAGGTCCCGGACGGACACTCAGGTAATGGGATAAAGCAGATGACATGGGCAAAGGGGAAAGTGGGGGCCAAATGCTGGGTGGGATGGTGTCCGGAGGGACAATGTGGCAACGTCAGAAAGGAGGAGGTCAAACACTGGGGGTCAGCATCACGAGTTGCCATGTTGGAAGGAGTGACAAGGGGGCCGAGGGTGCCCGTTAACACAGAAAGGACATCGGCTTGCAAAATAGTGCCAGCATCTGATGGTGTGGGTCTTGGGGGCAGGGCAAGTGCCCTGCGTAAATTTATGGATACTAGATGACTTGCGAAATGGATGGGGGATGGTTTTGCCCGGCTGAGAGAAGGGGTTTGAGGGCCAGGGTCAGTCCTCACGTGGCTAAATCACAGGGGAAGGGGAACAGGACCGACGTACGCACTGGAGGGCATCGATTATTACCCAGCCTCCACACAAAAGGCTGGGGGCGGGTTAGTGACTTATCGGCCCTTACAAAGGGACCACGTAACAGGGAGCGGGGCAGTCTGAATTGGGGGGAAAAAGGGATCGGTTTTCCGGGACATCGGGAAACAGATCATACAGGGGAGACCTGTGACGGTCCCTGCACCAGATAACCAGGGACGTTAAGGACGAAGAATAGAAAGGGTAGGAGTGTCAGCTACTCACACAAGGTCACGTTAGCCACCCGATAGAGAAGGGGAAGGCCACTGAAGGGGCGGGTACTCCGGGCCCGGAGGCCCTTTACCCGGTGGCTCAGGCCATGGGCCCATGGCGCTCAATGTATCCCGACAAGAAGCTGGTCCTACGGAATGAAAGGGGGGTCTTATCGGACGAGGGTCGAGTGTGACGACAATTCCCCAAGGGCCTAACAAGGCAGACAATATAAAGTTGGCTGATTACTGCAAGGGTTGGCAGATTATTGGGGGAAGACGTCAATGAGAGAAGGGTTTGCAGGTCAGACGGCCCCCTTCAGGGAAGTCTTAGTCAATTTTATCTGCAACGACGGCACCAAGAACGGAGCCGGGGGAACCTAATGGGATGCACAATCCATCTGGGAAGAAACGGGGCAGTCAATGAGGGAGAGCAGTGGAACTCCCCAGGGTGCGGTACGCCTTGGTGATGAGGGTATCTGTCAAAGGGGGCGAATGTGCGGATCAGGGGATATAAGGGCATGTATAACATCGAGTTGGATCTTTCGACAATGCTGAGAAATCACAGGTTTCTCACTTGGGAGGAAATTGTGGAGGGATATAGTGATGGGCAAGGCCTTGTCTGGAGATTGGGCAAGTAGGGGGCATCTTGATAAGAAATTTTCAGGACACTTGGTGGGGTAGTTGGTGTCACAAGGAGCAGTGGGTCTCCGGCGGTGTCACAGTAACTAGGCGCAAACGTTGTGCAACGGATGGGGGTATATATATATATATATATATAGGCAAGGTCTTGCCTGGGGGCCGGACACGGATGAGACACCTGGTCTGGAACATTGCACCAAACTCAGCGGGGGTTTTGGTGTCATAAGGAGCAGTGGGGCTCTGGGGGCGTCGCAGCAACATAGGCGCAAGTGTGTTGCAGATAGGGAGCCTACGGGGTAGGTGAAGGGACAGGCCAATGCTTCTGAGAATTTAGCAGGTTGAGGGGCCTTGGTGCCGGGAGAAACGGTTGGTCCCAGGGCAGTCTGTTTGGGGGTGTAAAGGGGACGCACTACAAGGAGGAGGGAGGTTGCGCGAAGGAAAGAAGAGGTCGCCCAAGTTTCTTTTGCTACGGGCTGGGGGCGAGAGGAATCTTGAGCCGAGGGCAGGGTATAAGGGGATGGGGGGATTTTAGGCAGGGGGTAAGCGAAGAAGAGGTAACGGGGAGAAACGAGTGCCAAAGCCTAGGCATAGCCAGGACGGGGGGCAGTTTTGCTGTACAATGGGGGGAGGTTTTTGTGGGGGAGAGCAGAGTTGGGGCGTGGGAGAAGTGAGGCAGAATGCAAGGGGTTGTGGGATGCTGAGGAAGGGGACGTGGTTTGGCAGGTGCAAATGGTGAATGCAATAAGAATGCGGGGAGTAGCGATGTGCGGGGAAGGTCAAGGATGTATGGAGAGTGGGCTATCACCTACTGGTCGAATCAAAAGAAAGTATGGCAATTTGTTCCAGGTTTGGTGGAACTGGATGTCTGGGGTGCGAAACTTGGAAATGGGTCCGTATGGTTCACTATGGAGAGCAGGTCAACGGGAGAGTAGCTGATATGAAAGGAAATTTTAAGTGAGCATGGCGTGTTTGCGGGGGCAAATAAGGCGGTGGTTTTGACAGAGGGGTGTTGGATCATTTGAGGCGTAGGTACAGATGGGGAGTTGTGCTGGGGGCAAGGGCGTTTGGGGATGGTGGATTGGTTTATTCGGATGCAACAGCTAGGGGAAAGGGGAGCATGTGTTATAAGAGAGGGGGAGAACGCAGAGGGCCTGAAACGACTGGTGTGGTGGCAACAAAGGGAAAGCCTCTGGCTGGGGGAATTTGTCTTTTCCAAAAGTTGAAAGGGGGGAGTGACAGCTTTTCTGGCCATTATAGGTCTTTCGCAAGGGCCACATACCATGGGCGGGGGCCAGCATATGGTGAGATACAATTCCTACGCTCTGGGGCAGTAGCGGCGGTGTGGTCAGGATGGACCATGGGGGGGGTGGGAGGAAGTTGAAGGATGGGGGGATGAGAGTACAAGAAGTGGTAGGTGAAGAGAAGGGTAATAAAAAGGGTTTTTCTAGGTTTGGGTTTGGCTCAACTGGGCAAGGTGCTTTTTGAAAAGGGGGAAGAATTTATTGCTGGACTAATCAATTCTTTTTCTACTACAGGTTTTGGGGTTAGACCGGGAACCAAGACGGTTACCTGGATAGGTGGCCATTCTCTCATGCATTTGGGTTGCAGAGGAGGCGGTCTAGCAGGTGTGCGGACGGCACCGGGCTGGGAACACAGCCACCAGGATGCGATATGGTGGGATAAAAGTGGAATGCAAAGGGGAAGTTGTTGCCCATACGGGTGAAACCGGGTACAAAAAGGAATGGCCAGATATGTAGATACATGTGGGAGTACTCCTGAGTATGTCAGGACGGGCTTTACGTGAAGATACATGCAAGGGGAGATGGTTCAATAAAGAGAACTTGGGGTCTTTGGTTACGTGCATGAATTGTTGCCTCGAAGAGGATGGAATGGGCTGTCGAACATGTTTAAGGGAAATGGCCCATAGGAAACTTGAAAGATTTGCGGAGGAACAAGTGGTCTGGTTTAAGAGATGGTGCACCTTTCGCGGTCAGGGAAGGTAACAGAATATTCTGGGAACACAGGACACAATTTTGAGTGGTGGATGGCCGTCCACAGGGTGCCGCAGGGTCGGCGGACGGGAGGCGAAAGGTGCATAGGAACTGGGGGGGGCAGGTAACCGCCCTACGGAGGTTCCCTGGTTGGCGGTACTTTGGAGGGGTGGTGAGTCACATACGGGTGGATCCACCCCTCAGGGGGGGAGAACGGTACACAGGTGACTGATAGCGGGCGCGGGAGGCAATGAGCAATGAAGGAAAGTCAACAGAGGATGCTTGGAGGGCAAGTGAAGGTGAGAATGGGGAGAGGAAGGAGGTCACCGAGTGAATGGGGAAAAGTCAAACAGGTGAGATGGTTTTGAGAAGGCTGAAGGGAGAATGAGTCGGTATGGGATGGAAAAAGTATATTTCTTGCATTTATGTACTGTGAATAAAGTCTAAATGATGCAATCTTGTCCTAATAAAATGGCCTTTTATGCTTCAAGTAACAGCGTGGAGTGTAGTTATTGCGCGATCACTCTGCATATCTTTTGAGCGAAATCGGACCGAATAACCCACAAAACACGCGCACAGAATGGGATTTAAGAAAAAAAGTTTAATTTAAAAAAGAATGTAATGACCTATACCCACGGGTTACAGAGGGAGGGTTTTACAGACAGGCGAAAACTTGGCTCCCTTTCAGCCCAGATGAGGAGGCCATAGCACTCCTCATCTCAATGCAATCTGTACAAAAAATAACGTGTCAAATCCTGAAGAATTAGTGGGGACGGTGGGCGCGAGCAGGCTGGTTGGAACTGGTTCTGGCCTGATGCGGACCCTTCGGACACAGACAGCCAGCCTCTCGGAGGAACACAGTGCGGGATGCACTCTGGAATGTGCACATGTATTGCTGTTGCGACACACACCGGAGCACGGTCATGCTTTTTGTTCAAATTGACACACATGACAGCACGGATTTTTTCACAAATTGTTCAATAGTCTAAGGACTGTAATTTCCCGTGCCAAGGGGTCTTTATATTTCATAGAGGGGAAGATATTAAGGGGCAGATTTACAACTTCTGGCGCATCCCTGCAAATCAGCAGGGATGCGCCAGAATAGTTGCGACACGCAATTCTCTCCTTGCGCCACCACGGAAGCGCCGCATTTACAATGCGGCGCACCGTGGCGCAAGGAAAGGCCGATGCGTGTCGCATCCTGTGGCGCAAGGGCGGCGCATTGCTGGAGTCGTGTCGCAAGCGCGACGCAACTCCAGCAATGCTCGTGGGCCGCCCATACCTAACGTGGTGCGCCACTCCTTACGCCTGCTTGAAGCAGGCGTAAGGATTCGTCGCAGCGGCGTCGGAAAAGTGACTCAGTGAAATCTTGTAGATTTCACTGCGTCACTTTTACGAGGCATTCCTTCGACGGAACGCCCACCCTGCGGAGGAACGCCCACATGAAACCTGACGCAGGTTTCATGTGGCGCAGGCTTACAACGTGACGCATCTCCCTAGATGCGTCACGTTGTAAATAATGCGCAACGTGGCGCATGGTTTACGTCGCCGCTGCGTCACAAAAGTGACGCAACGGCGGCGCAAAAGTGGCGCAAGGGGCTTGTAAATCTGCCCCACACTATCTTACAATCCTACTACCGTCTAGAAATAATGTTCCCCTCGGGATAAGTTCTCGTTCTTTCAAATAATGTGCAATAATGCGAACCAGTCATTATTGGAATGAGTGAATTCCTTTTATGATCATTTAAAAGCTTTAAGAAGGGTTAGACTTCCACCAATATTACTTTTAGTAATGCAGACCATATACAGCATTGCCTTGTGTGTCTTATCGACTATTTATTTGAATTGTAACAAAATTATTATTAGAGACGTTCAATAACAATCTTCGGTGCGTCACTCTGCCATGCACACAACCTGGACAGTGTGAAAGTAGCTTATTTTGATACGAAAATATATTTCTATCAAAATCAAGCATCTCATTTTTTAGCAGAGAACAGAAATAAAGCGGTTAACATTCTATCAGAGGTTCACGTATTGCTTTTGCCGCATGTTTACTAATTACTAAGATATTCTTAAACTTATTGCTCACCTACATTTAGATTTACTGCACAAAAAATGTCATTTGCAAGGGCATCAACCCCACCACCAGTTAGCCTGGTAAACCAGTAGTAAAGCAGGTTAGATAGCTCAGTGGGTTGAACCTCAGTTACTGAGATCATGGGTGTAACATTTAGGGCACAGATTCGAAACTCGCCAGGGCCTACTTATTCGTTTATCCTTTCCAGGTAGAGATACAAGGAGTTGTACCACTGAACAGGGCGAGATGAATGCATTTTAGCACCGAGAGATTACTCCGCTTGATCGAACCACAGCTTTGGAGCTCTGTGAATAACAATGAGGTCATACATCATAGTTTCATCAGGGCCGACTAACCCCTTCACCCTTCGATGTAGATAAAAGGAGTGAGAGGGATAATAGGAACACCTGTTTTAGCTCAAGAAGAACCTTAAGTTTTGTTTGAAACACAACTATAGATTCTGTGCAGACCTCGGAGTAACAACGAGATCTCAGTGGCGGAATGGATCATAAGTACAGCCCTTCAAGCCGGTAGAGAAAAGGGAGTGCCATGAGAAGAGTCGTAAGATCGCCTGTTTCAACACCAAAACAACACCCACTTTGGGTTGCACCACAGCTGCGATGGCCTGTGTTTAACCTGTTACAACTTCGAATCCGGCAGCTCTGACTCAACGCTTTAGCCTTTCAAAATAGATAAAAGGAGTACCATTGAAAAGGGTTAGAAGAGCATACATTTGACAGCAAATAAATATTTCCTTTTAGACGGGCACCAAACGGGTAGTTAATCTTCCATATAATAATTGGTTAGTATCAAATGAAAATACTTGTCCAGTCGTGTTATTGTCCAGTCTCTGTTCAGACGCTTACACAACTCAAGGTCGTGCAGTCGCCTACTCGTCTCTCCTCAAGGGCTTGCTGTCACGGCCGGCATGACGGACGGGGGCCACGGGGGGGAGGCGGGAGGGTTTTAATAAAAATAAAATAAAACTTACCTTCCCCCGGGTCCCGTGCCGCCTCAACTCCTGGCCGGTCCCGACTCCTGTGTTTTCCTGCTGCTCTCCTGAACAGGAACCAGCCTCCCTCCCCTCCCCTAAGCCAATCACAGTGCTGCAATGGCAGCGTTGTGATTGGTGCAGACGGCGCCCAGCCGGACACCTTGAGCAGGCCATTTTCTCTATGTAGGCTGTATGCAGCCTACATAGAGAAAAGGGAGAGTGCGCATGACTGGTTTGGTCGGCCCTGGGGTCGACCAAACAGTCAGGGCCCACAACAGTGGGCTAGCCACTCCTCCCCTGCTCTCGAGCAGACCCACCCACCCGCCCACCCACAACCAGGCACTTCTGCTTTCTCGCAGTGCGAGAAGCAGAAACATAAAATGATAGTTTTACCATTTTATGTTTCTGCTTCTCGCACTGCGAGAAAGCAGTGGGGCGACGCCCCTCTGCCCCAATGGAGGAGCCGCCCCTGTTTGCTAAAAAGTACATCCCAGAATGTTTTGGGTAGCATTCTCTGCATTCTCTCTCACTTCATTTCTGGGTCTCCCCCCTCTATCCACAGGGATGCAATCAATACACATTAACTGCGTAGGAAAGCTCTATCTACTCTCCATCACATCATGCAAAATGCATTCCACTGGTCCAAGCATGTAGACTTTCATCACACAAGGAGTCTTACTACTATACACTTACAGGCAGATTTACTAAGGGCTTGGTTATCCTTCTGTCACACAAGGTGACGCAAGGAAACAGAAGGCCGTAAATGGGATTTATTAAGCCATACAAACCAACCTTGCTTGGCTCTGCGTGACTTACTAAATCCAGAGTAACGCAAGGCAGCGCAAATCGCCTGGCCCTGTTCTTTGTCCTCATGGTCCTTCTGGAACTGTACCCAATGGTCTAGGCCCTTTTGCGCCTGGTTCTCTTTGTTTGGGTACTTCTGAGCCTCATCACTCTGGTCCTGTTCCTCCTGGACATCCAGGTCCAGTCCCCCTAGTCTTCCTGGCTCTGGGGGTTCTGTTATTCCTGATCTTTCTCACCCTGGTTCTACTACCTCCAAGTCCTGGACTTTCCACTCCACTTGATACTCTGAACCTTGGTCCTATGGTCATTGTCCCCATAACACGCCTAGGACCTTTCCTGGTTTTGTTGATGCTAATCCTTCAAATCGTCCTTGCTCTGGTCCTGGTCCTTCTGACTCTGTTCCTCCTGGTATTCTTGGTACTGACAGCTCATCTTCCCTATTCTGGCCACTGATCCTATAGGCCTGGATTTTGTCATTCATGGATCTGGTCCTGATCCTCTTGGCATTAGTCCTCTGCTGCCTGCCCTTGTGCTGCTACACAAGCTCATCTTGGACTCCTTTATCTGGTCCTCCTGGGCCAGACCATGGTATTGCTCATCTTTCTGGCCATCCTGTAACTAGTGGTGTGGCCTTGACCCCCAGGCTGTGCTCCTTCTGATCCTGATACCCATGATCCTGATCCTCATTTTCTGCCCCACCCTGGTCATCCTGGTCCTGATACTCAAGGTCCTGATCCTCTTTGCCTTGATCTTCCTGGTCCCCTTAGTACTTTTTTCTTGGTCCTCTTAGAACTTTTCCTTTTGACTGTGTCTCTGATCTCAGCAACCTGGTATTCCTGTGCAATATTACAGTATTCTTGTTTTTCATAGTACTTGAACTTCTCGAGATTCTGTGCCCATTGTCCCTGCTCCTCTTAATCCAGTTCCTTATCCTTTGGGTTCTCCTGGACGAGACCCACCTGCTATCTTAGTCATGGTCCCCTTGGTACTGATTGTCTTGGTCCTGCTTGTCCTCTTATGCTTGTTATCATAAACTGTGCCTTTAGGCCATTCTGGCCCTTCTTGGTTCCCCTAGCCTTGGCCCATCTGGCCCTGTTCCTTTGTGGTCCTCTTGGTCCTAGTCATCTTGTCCTGGTTCTGCTCACCGTCATCTTCCTAGCCATGGTACCACAGATCCTGGTCCATTTTACTTTTTGTGTCCTGACACTCTTAATCTTTGTCCTCCTGATTTGGGTTGTCCTTGTTCTCCTGGATTTGTCCATCATTTATTAAGCCCTACTGGTACTCCAGTCACTGATCCAGGTCCCCTTGATCCATATTCTACTTGTTCATGTCCTTTTGAGCTTAGTCACTTTGGTCCTGCTCCTCCTGCTCACCACTGTCCATTCCACTTGGTCTTTCAGATGCTGGTTGACATTCTTACCTCAGATCCTCCTCAACCTGGTCCTGCTACTTGTAATGATTGCTCTGTCCCTGGTACCTTACGTCCTGATCTTCATGAGCTTCTCAGCCCTGTTTCCGGTCTTTCTGGTCATGTTCTTTTTAGTTTACCTAGTCCTCATGCTCTGGTCTTCTGGGTGCCTTTGGTACGGCTCACCTCGGTCTTCCTAATCCCTGTCCTACTTATCCTAGTATCCTGGATATACTTGCCATTTCTGCCTTTGGTCCTGACCTTTGTAGTACTCTTCAATCTGGCCCTCCTCCTCATGATCCTTGCCCACATGGCTCTGAAATAACTTGTCCTGTCACACATCCTACTACCCTCTCCAACTTCTGATGTTCCTTGACCTCCGGTTCATGTTAGTCAAAGAACGTCCTGGCCCCTGGTTTGGCTGGGTGAAATTCCCATGTACTCCTGCCCCTAGTCCTTTGGCTCCCGGTTCTAGACCTTTTCATCCTCTTCACCCAATTTCTCGTCCATCAGACCTCCTAGTCCTGCTCCCCTGGTTTATCTACTCCCCTCATTTGCCTGTTCCTAATCCTTTTGATCCTAGTTACCCTGGTCCATGTAGTCCCGGTCTTAGTTCTGGTACTTCTTTGTCTGGTCCTCATTTAGCAGGTCCTCTGGTGCTAGTTCCATGGTCCCTGGTTTCCCTAACCCATCTAGTCCCCGGTCCTCCTACCCCAACCTACTGCTATTAGTCTTCCTAGTGTGCCTATTCTACCATTTTCTTGTTCATCTGACCATGGGCCCTTCTATCATGGCCCTCCTAGTAGTGGTCCTCTTAGGCCTGGTCTTCTCCATCCCTTTGGCACTGGTCCATCTAGTTCCTATGTTATGGGTCACCCTGGATCATGTAGCTCTTGTCTCCCTTTTTTAGGATCCCCCTGATTCTGACACTCCTTGACCTTTTGATCTTAGTCCCCCTGGACCTATACTTCCTCGTACTTTATAACCCCACTGATCATTCTAATCAAGGGTCTCTAGGTGCTGCTAGTCCTTGTCTTTTCTTGTTGTGGTCTTTCTGGTACTTTTGCTTCTGGCCCCTTGGTCCTCCTTGATCTGACACTGTGGTCTTGGACTTTTCCTTCTACCTTTGGTGCTTCTGTTCCTTCGGGTCCTTGTCTATTAGGTCCAGATCTCCCTGCCCACTTCCTCCTGACCCTCCTGATCCTTCTATCCCTGGTCCCGGTACCTCTAGTGATGTTTTTCATTGTCCTGTTCCTCATCACCTTTTTGTTCCTGGTCCCCTCTGGCATGGGTAACCTTTGTCCTTGGAAATTAGGTATCCCTGGGCCTGGTTCTTCTTGTCCTGGTCCTCATGGCTCTTGTCATCCTAGCTCTCCCCAATGATCCACCGCTTGGCCCTTATTCTCCTACTTTTCATCCTCCTCCTACTGTTTCCTTCCCCACCCCCCTCCACAATGACTTTAGCCAGGTACAACCACCAAGCCTGCCGCAAAGATTTTTATTTATTTATTTATTTGTATTTTGCTTCCAGATGCCACCTATCTGTCTGCATTACCTGTGTGCTTCTGCTCGTTGACTGCTGCTCTGTTGCCAGAATTAAAATATTAAGCTGCATATTCATCCTTAAACAGAAGGCTAAAGATCAATCAATCAATCAGGGGTTTGTTAAAGCGCGACTACTCACCCGTAAGGGTCTCAAGGCGCTAGGGGGGTGGGGGGGTGCAGGTTCCATCCATCAAGGAGGGGGTCTGTCGAAGAGCCAGGTTTTGAGGTTTCTTGCGAAGATGGGGAGCGATGTTGTCTGTCTGAGGTGGAGCGGAAGGGCGTTCCATGCTTTGGCCGCGAGGAAGGAGAAGGAGCGGCCTCCCGATCTGGTCTTTCTGGTGCGGGGGACCACGGCGTAAGATAGCACAAGGCCTTCCATAAGAAGCCAAAAAAAGGCTCGCCTCACAAGTCATCAAAAGGAGCATCATGAACATTAGAAAAACAGTGTATTCTCATGAGTGAATAAAACATTTATGTAACGTGCTTTAAAATCATACTCAGTATTCTTTGCAGACATCCAAATACTCCCTGACTGCAGCCCACAATATTTGTGTGCCATATCCTGAAGCTTCTCTTTGATTTCTGCATGTATTGTTTGAATGTTATTATTCCAAATTGATTTTACACTTTTTTCACCTGTAAACAGCTTAGCTTGGTTCATGAACTTACCTCTGTACACAAACTATTACACATTTGCATATGCACTTACTTTCAAATGCTTCACTCATGTTCATCCCTCTTACAAGTTGGCCACCACACTACCATTTCCTGGAGTCCCTTTTTTTTTCTTTATGGCCAGCTAAATAAAGTCCTTCATACTATGTATCCAGCCACTGATCAAATTGTACATCATCTCTACTGCATATGACCGGCAAAACAGCAGCGATTATGCTGTCTTATTTCCTGGCTGCTGGGAAAATAGCAGAGATTTTCTACTACTTGGCCAGGGGGTGGTAAAATAGTGAATTTTCTCTGGAATTTACCCGTCCGCTGGCTAAATAGTAGAAATTATTTACTATTTGGCCGACAGCCTT
Organism: Calotriton arnoldi; assembly: GCA_963921515.1. Classification (NCBI taxonomy): domain Eukaryota; kingdom Metazoa; phylum Chordata; class Amphibia; order Caudata; family Salamandridae; genus Calotriton; species Calotriton arnoldi. Next base: position 2,652,965 of record CAWUFW010000426.1, on the reverse strand, counting down.
GAAAACAGCAGAGAAACTTCACTTTTTACCTGGCTGCTGGCTAAATAATTGAGATTGTGCACTGTTTGGCCGGCAGCCATGCAAATAGCAGAACAACTTTACTACTTACCCGGCCACTGGCTTAATGGTAGATATTCTGCACTGTTTGACTGGTGGTGGGGCAAATAGCAGAGAAACTTGACTATTTACCCGGCTGCAGGCTAAATAGTAGAGGTTCAATTATTCTTTATTCATATTCTTCATTTAAAAAACGCCATTGCATAGTAGATATAGTAGCCAATGCGTTTCGTCCAGCACAAACCTCTTCAGGGTTCCAATATGTGTGCAGTGTACAGCGTTGTCTGTAGTGTTTTTAAATACACTCATCACAGCAATGATGGGTGTTTTTAAAAACACTACAGACAACGCTCAGGCTGTTTGACTTCTGAACACGCCAGAGACGACTTTCATGTTTTGAGCACACAAACTCAAATTGGCAACCACACAGAAGGTTTCGAATACTGCGGGTCTCAGAATATACTATCTACTTGTAACATAGGACACTGTATACATATTGGAGCCCTGAAGAAGTCCATGCCGGACGAAACACGTTGGCTACCATATCTACTAGGCAATAGCATTTTTTTAAATGAAGAATATGAATAAAGAATAATTGAACTGAGATACTTTCGTTGGACACAGTGATTTACGTTGTGTATCAATGCACGTTTTAGTATAAACCATTGGAGAATATATGCCGAACTCTCATTAATTGGATATATTGTTTGCATTCTTGTGAGTGCTGGACCACTGGTGATGAATGTTCTTTTGAAAGGTTCTTTCAAATTGGAGTAGAGAGGGATTGTATTCCTGGTTCAGAGCACCACACACAGATCAATAATGTACCCTACATATTTGGTTGATTAGGTGCGGTACTGTATTGCCTCAATCCCTTTGTATATAGTTGTTTAAATAGTAGAGGTGTTGCATTGTTTGGCCGACAGCCATGCAGATGTCAGAAAAACTTCACTATTTATTCTGGTCATCTTGGTAAATAATAGAGATTCTGCATTGTTTGGCTGGTGGTCGTGCAAATAGCAGGAAATCTTCACTATTTACCAGCCCACTAGCTAAATGGTAAAGATTCTGCTCTGTTTGGCTGGCAGCCATGCAAGATTCTGCACTGTGTGGCCAACGGCCGCTGAAGTAACAAAAAAACTTCACTATTTAACCAGCTGCTGTCCAAATAGTAGAGATTCTGCAGTGTTTGGCCCACTGCCATGCAAATAACAAGGACAATTCCCTATTTACTTTGTCACTGGATAAATAGCAGGTGTTTTGTTCTATTCGGATAGCAGCCAAGCAAACAAAAAGATTCACTCATTAGCAACCTGCTGGCAAAACAGAAGACTTACAAATAGGCCAGCAGCCATGTAAATAGCAAATAAACTCAAATATTTATTTGGCTTGTGGTTAAATTGTAGAAATGTTTAAATTATTTGACCAGTAGCCTGGCAAGTAGCAAAGAAATTTCAATATTTACCCTTCAGCTGGCTAAATAGCAGAAATGATGTACTGCATTGTCATTGGCTTTGCAAATAACGTGAAAAGAAAATTCATTATATGCTTGGTGGCTGGCTACATACTGGACAGTGTGCACAGCCTGGCCAGTAGCAATGCTAATAGCAGAGAAACTTCCCTATTTACCCAGATACTTTCTAAACACCTTAAATGTTGTTTTTTATGCCTTATGCAAATTTCAACAGGTACTTACACCAGGTAGAACTTCAAACAAGGAGTGAAAACAATTAGAATATATCTCCTTATGAAACTTAAGGTCCTGCTATATCATTTCATTCGCAAAAAGTGGTTGCGAATTTCACACATACATTTTGCGCATTCAATAGTATTTTTCAAACTGACATGTACTGTTCTTTTGGTTCACAAAATGCTAAATTGGAGGGGGTTGCAGAATTACCTGCCTAATTAATATTCATTAAACAAGTCTCTGACCCTCTGTGATTGGCTGTAATCCAATAGATGGTGGCCTGCAAGGGACAATGCTTAATCATATCTATGACTACATTCCAAAATGGGAACATTTTGTTTTCAAAGAAGCCTGTGTTCCTTTTTGGTTTTGGAAAACTTCTCGCCCCTGAGGCTGCAAACATGATTCCAAAGGAAAAGGGGTCCTAAGGGGACTCCTTCCCATTTGCAAATTAGTTATCATCCCAACTCGGGATGGTTAGCTAATCAATGTGTTGTAATCAAGAATACCCCGTTCCAGGATTGAGTGGGTAAAATGATGTTTATTCCAAGCACAGAAGATACAGCGCTGGTGATCCCTGTCCAGCCAGCAGTCAACTGACTCGACCAGAATGTACACAGCATAGCAACATCAGAACACCCATATTAGAATGCTTTTCTTAAAGTAGAACGCACCTAAGAAATTACAACATATCTTCTCTCCTTTACTAATAAAGAAAACATATAGGGATAATGGATAAAGCAAATGAGAACATGAGGCAAATAGGAATACAGGCACTGAAATAGTCCATACTAAAATACATGAAATAATAGCAACTATGAGAAATACATGAAATAATTGTAACCTATGAGAAATGCAAATAGGAATACAAGCACTGAAATAGTCCATACTAAAATACATGAAATAATAGTAACTATGAGAAATACATGAGATAATTGTAACTATGAGAACTGCTTAACTTTTACACCATGTCGCCACACACATAATCCTGGAGGTATCTAGATGGACACCTAAGCCTAGGGGGAAGCATGGTGTTGGTAACTCTTCCAAAACCATCACCACGCTCACCTGAAGAATTACTCGATGATCTGTCCAATACATCATCATCACTCATCAACATATAAGGATTGTAGGTGGTATTGGACCTATTAGGTCTTAAATCTTCTCCAGTACTATCTTTTTTCTTGTAAAGGGCAACTCTTCTCAAATTCCAATTCTCACCATTATATAAGGTAATATATCCATCATGTACACTCTTCACCTTATACGGACCACGAAACTTTGTGAGGCCACCACTCACACGACTTGGTTTGACTTTTACCCAGTCATCTGTTTTTATGATGCCATTCTGCATTGATGCTTCATTTAGACTTTTTTCCTCTTGTTCTAAGTTTGTCTGACCTAATGAACCTTTCAACCAAGCTGGCACCAATTTGGTACTTGCACTCCGTCCTCTCATCACACAAAAAGGTATTTTCCTGGTGACAGTATTTTCCGTGGTACGGTAAGCCCAAATAAGATCATCAACCATATCTCTTACATTTCTTTTGTTTACAATTGCCATTTGTATAATACCTTTTACCATGCGGTTTGCCCTCTCCACAATACCGTTCCCTTGTGGGTTGTACAAAGAAGTTCTTGTGTGCAAAATACCACAAGACTTCAAGTACTTGGCCATTTCTGTAGAAGTGAGTTGAGTGCCATTGTCTGTAATTAACTTAACAGGATACCCTTCTTCTATGAAAACTCCATCCAGCACTCGAATGGTATTCCTGGTGCTAATTTCAGACATAAATTTCACAATTATCCATTTTGAGAAAACATCTATCATGACCATAGCAAACCTTAATTCATGATTCACACGTGCTAATGGTCCAATAAAGTCCAGACATACGGTATGCCACGCCAAACCCGGATCCTGGATTGTACCCATTTCCACTTGGCTGCCAACCTTCAATCTTTTCTCACTTTCACAACAGTCAATGCACCTCTCCACCCACTCAGAAATCTGTTGGTCCATAGTTGGCCACCAAAAATGTTCACATACCCTTTTCTTAGTGAGAGATTGACCCAAGTGGCCTTCATGAGCTAACTTGAAAATGGTAAATCTCAACTCTAGTGGGGGCACAAATTTATCATCCTTCATTATCACATCACCACCATATATTGACAAATCATCCAAAACTTTTCCAAATGGCCTCACAGCAGCAGGAAGGGTACTCTCACGCCTGGCACCTTTGACAATCAACTCCTTAACAAGCTGTAAAACCCTATCCTTGGACATACAATCATTCCACAAGTGCTTATCAATTGCTCCATTACAAACCTCAACCAATTCTTCAACAGAGGCCACTGCACCTTCACACTCAAAGGATTCCACTTGTACCCTGTCCACTTCATGCCATGGTAAAGGCAATCTGGATAATCCATCAGCCTGACAGTTTTTCCAACCCGCAAGGTACTCTATTCTATAAACGAACTCTTGTAGACGAGCAGCCAACCTTGCAAGTCTTGCCGATCCTTTACCCGCACCACCTGGAGACAATATTTTAATTAAGGGCTTGTGATCAGTGCGTAAAACAAATTGAAAACCCCAAAGATACATGCGAAAGTACTCCGCGGCCCAAGCTGCAGCCAAAGCCTCCCTCTCTATAACAGAGTAATTTCTTTCAGACTCTGTCAAGGATCTAGATGCAAAGGCCACCGTTTTCACACCAGAGTTGTGAACCTGTGCAAGTACAGCTCCCACTCCTACTGCGCTTGCATCAACAGTAAGGATAGATTTTAATTTGGTGTCAAATGGAGTTAACACTTTTGCTTCGCATATCTCATTTTTAATTCCATCAAAAGCGTTTTTTGTTCGACGGACCAGACATACTTGCAACCTTTCCTAAGTAATTTTTTAATCTGTTCAGTTTTCTCCGCAAAGTTCATAACAAATTTGGAATAATATTCTATGAGGCCGAGGAAAGACCTGAGTTGATCCTTATACGGAGGCGCAGGGGATTTTCTTATTGCCTCTAAAAGATCCCTCTTTGGCTTGATACCACTAACGGATAAGGTATAACCCAAATATTCCACCTCCTCTACACAAAACTTACACTTTTCTTTTTTTAAGGTCAATCCTGCGTTAGCCATTTTGTTTAGAACCTCTTTCAAGACTACGTTATGTTGTTCCTTAGAGTTACCAAAAATTAACACATCATCTTGAAAATGAACTACATTTTCAACACCCTTTAAAACTGAACCCATCATCCTTTGGAATACTCCAGCTGCTGATGCCAACCCAAACGGCATCCTTGTGAATTGGAATATTCCTTCTGTGGTAATGAATGCCGTTAGGGCTTTAGACTCTTTATGCAGTCTGATTTGGTGGTAGGCACTCCGTAGGTCTAATTTTGAAAAAAACCTCCCACCCTTCAATGATAACACCAGTTCATTAATATTTGGCAGGGGATAATTATCAATCACTATATTTTGGTTTAATGTGCGCAAGTCCACACAGAACCTGTAACTGCCATCTGGTTTGCCTGTGATAACGACTGGTGAAATCCAATTGGATGTCTCAATCTCCTCGATGATACCTTGCTTTACCATCTCATTTAACATGCGTTTAACTTCCTGTCTTGCAATTATAGGGACCTTCCTTACTTTATGTTGCATAGGAACAGCATCGGGTCTGAGCATGATCTTATGTACATACCCTTTTAATTCACCAACATCCTCAGAAAATAAATCATGCATGCTCTCCACAATAACTTCAGTAGTGACTTCTTCTACCACCATGACCTGATTTGTAGCTCTGGGATTGATAATAATATGTAAATCATATTGGTGTGCCCACCCTAATATTGGTGGCCCACTGCGTGCAACATATACTTTTCCTTTCACAGATCTATTACTAAAACAAATCTCTGATGGCATATAGCCTATAATATCTATTTTCTCACCCTGATATCCACCAGGATTGATATCCTTGGGGAGTAATTCCATTTTTGGCCATAATCGCACAAATGTTTCATTTGGAATAATTGTGTAGAATGAACCAGAATCTACCATCAATTCTACTTCCTTACCCTGGATAGTGAATATTGCCTTGGGTCTTGTTCTTCTCCCCGATGTGACAGACGTATCTTCGTCATCTACACACAATATTCTATCTACACATTCATTTTCTCCCATATGTGCTATATTCTCACTAACATCATGTACTACTGCTACTTTGAATTTGCTATTAGTTTTGCACATTTTGAAAAAATGACCCTTGCGGCCACATTTCCTACATTCTTTGCCAATGGCATAACAATTTTTATATTCAGCAGTATGATAGGTACTCCCACACCTAGTACACATTCTTTCCGTAGGTTTGTTGCTGTTAAACCCTTTGTCATCAGACCCTTTTAAAATATTACCATTGTACTTTTTCCTGCCAAGGGCATTGTTGCTCTTGTTACCATTAACCACTGCAATATCATCTTGTTGTAACCAAGAAACACCTGCAGTGCTTTCTTTTTTTTCTAATTCCTTCATACACGCATCAGATTGTTCCACTACTTTTGCTATTTCAATAGCATTACTTAGGGTGGGATTCTTTGCAGCCCACAACCTTTCCTGCATCTTCTTATTGCGACATTGAACGATCAGCTGGTCTCTAATCATTTCATCTCTCATCTCCCCAAATTGACACCTTATGGACAGCTCTCGCAAACGCGCAACAAACTGGTCAATGGTCTCATCACTTCTTTGCGGTTGAGTGTAAAACTTATGCCTGCACATCACAAGGTTTACTTCTTTTGCAAAATATTTTCTTAACCTTGTCTTAGCCTCTAAAAATACATTTGCTATGGCTCTTCCATCGGAGTCAGTAGCCACAGGAAGATACTTGAACACATGTTGCCCTTCCTTACCTAAGGCAGTCAAAAGTAATGCCTTTTTCCTGGCCATACTGAACTCCCTTCCATCCAAAGCCTCTATGTAATTTTCGAATACCTCAACCCATTCATCCCACTCCATACAAGGTTCTCCAGATTGCTGCAAAAATGTAGGTGGTGGAGTTATAACAGCTTCCATTGTATTCAAACTTAAATAATAACTGGATGAACTTGTGGATAAGCTGTACTGAGCTTAACACCGTTGGATCAATGAATAGATTGGGTAACACAATATACGAGGTGTGCTCACAATATATAAGGTGTGTGCATCACCGGTAAATGTCAGAAGGTTATTTAAACCAACATCACCGGCAAATATCCGAAGGTTTCTCAAATCGTTTTTTTTTTTGCTTCCAAGAACGGTGACGTCGGGAACGGCACAGATGTGATGACAGCTGATAGCTGCTCTCTGTCACAAACTTCTAAGAACGCTGACGTCGACCTCCTCTCAACTGCTCCACGAGATAGCGCTCGCTGTCCACATCAGCTGCTCCACGAGACAACGCTCGCTCCCTGGATGTCCACCACTCCACGAGGCAACACTCAGTCTCAAGGTAACGGCCCGCAGATTCAAATTTAAGTAACATACACGTATCTCCACTCCACGGTATACGAATCTTCTCTGAGTTTACTGGTACATCTACATATTTTGCGCCGCAAGCATACTACAGTTTTTACATAAATCTTACTGTATTTGCTTCGGTGTAGAAATACTTTTGCAGGGTTCGTTTTCTTTTTTTCCACCAACGCTTGATATCATCTAGTTATTCTGTGCACTGCTGGTTTAATCGTCGCCATCTGTTGTAATCAAGAATACCCCGTTCCAGGATTGAGTGGGTAAAATGATGTTTATTCCAAGCACAGAAGATACAGCGCTGGTGATCCCTGTCCAGCCAGCAGTCAACTGACTCGACCAGAATGTACACAGCATAGCAACATCAGAACACCCATATTAGAATGCTTTTCTTAAAGTAGAACGCACCTAAGAAATTACAACACAATGCTTTGCAACAGCAATTGCAGTCATTAACTATCAATAAATTCCTTTCCTCATTAGAAAGTAGAAGGAGGAAACATCTTTCAGGAACCCTCCTATTTGCAATTCAGAAGCGATCACAAAAGTCCTTTTACTAGTTGAAATATTTTCCAACTCATAAAAAGTGGTCTCTAATAAATAATAAGCACATTTGTGGTCACAAACCCTGTGATTTTGCGTTATGAGGCCCTTACTGATAAAACTGGCTTAGATGCAGGCAGTAACTTATAGGTCTAAAGGTCAAAAATATTTGAATGTTTCAAAGTTATTTTGACAGTCACGGCACAGAATGCTACTCTATTACACAGTGGGCAAAAACATAGTGACTTGGGAGGCCCTTTATGGAGCTGTCTGCTCCACAAATGCTCCAACTCCTTTACGTTTATCTGCAGAGGTGACTAATTATTAAAATGAATAGAACCTTTGCAAGACTAGTTAATGCTGTTTACTCTTCAAAAGGTATGTACTCGCTCTTACTCACAAAGCAATGGGAATATATCAGGGCCAGATATAGGATTACCCAAAGGCTCCAAGTTATCAGAACGCCTCTTTTTCTGGAGCAAATCAATGTATTCGGGAATTATTCATTCTGGTTCAGTTCAATTAAACAAAACAAGGATTTGTATAGGCAAAAACCAGTACGGGAAACACTTTTTCACAGTGACACATACCCATCTAATATTTAGGGTGATTTTATCAAAATAGAAATAATTGCATAGAACCCTTCGTAAAGTGAACACCACAGCCTAATTGAGATGGTTCATTTCAATCTCATGACAGAAGGAAGAAAAACTATGGGCTTGATTTACCTACACTATCTTGATGGACCTCTGCCTGGCAAATTTAGAGTTGTCTGCAGGCACTGTGGACAACTCTCTACATTGACAGGACCTTCTGTTTTGGTGGTTCCTGTCTATGCATTAAATGTCTGAAGGACAGTACTGTCAGACATGATGGCCAGCAAGCAAACTTTTCAAATAAGTTTGGTTTTCAAGAACAGACTCCCAAAGTGGCAGTTTGTTTTTAAAACACTGGGAGTTTTCTTCCAGGGTGACGGTGTCATTAATTTTTTCCTTCTCCAGTAAATACAGGAGTAGCGTGGACAGTATAAAATTGTTCCTTCAACAGCCCCATATCTGTTAGGCCATCAATGGAAGTATTCTAATGAGGATCCACAAGAAATGGAATGGGACTATAATTGATTGACCTGAATGTCATTGGAATATGAATTCATTTTCCCAGCAAATTAGAGAAACATATATAGACATAAAATACACAGAAGAAAAACCATCATAGGGCTTGATTTAGATCTTGGCAGACATGCTACTATGTCAAAACGGTGCAGGATGCCCCATCCACCGAAATATAAATCCCAATGTATCCTATTGATTTATATTTCACCATACGTGATATCCATTATCATTGTGATGGAGAAACCTGTCTGTCTAGATCTATATCAGGCCCATACATTTTTGTTTCTTGACTTTATGACAAATAGTGTAAGAAATAAGACACTGAATGACGAGAGACATTTTGTTACCGCCATTCCTTTGACCTACTGATCAATCATTTCAAAGTTCTACTGTAATACTCATTTTCCAGAGAGCGAATGTGGATTAACAATTGAGATTTCAGACCTCAGCCTTTGTGCTATGTGATGGCTCACACAGCAGTAGCAATAGTGCTGGCACCAAGCAGAAGTATTCAAAATGAGGACACAATTAGGCATGAGATCTCAGTGCTTGACTGTCATCAGCCTTCCTGAGCAGTCATCAGGCACAGACAATAGGGTAGCCCTGCAAAGTAACTTTGACACATTTAACAAAGAAACCTAGGACCTACCCCATACTCCTACCATCTAGCCTATGTAGTCAATAATGAAAAACTAATCAGCAGCTCTTTGCTATAATGCACCTCACTGAATATGTTTGGGTATCCTTTTCTCCATTCTCCTTTACTTCACTTCTGGGTCTCGAACCTCCATCCACAGGGATGCAATCAATATACCACCACTGTGTAGTGAAGCTGTATTAATTCTACATAAGGTCATGCCAAAGGCATCCAACTGGTTCATGCACTTAGACTTTCATCACAGAAGGAGTCTTACTACTACACACTTGCAACATACCCACCACACATACACTCACATGGAATGTCAGCGCAAAGATCTGGGGGGTCACACAGAATCCCTCTCTCAGTCATCTAGAGCCTCCATCACCCCCTTTTCTGCTCATCAGATTCTTCTTAAGCTCTGGAGATCCCCTTTGCTTAATGCCATAGCCCTTTGACCCATTTGTAAGCCATTAGCCATATGCGTTTCTCAAACCTTTCTGCCATCCTTCACAGACCACACTCATTTTCACCTCTTCACCTGTAAACTCCTGTGCCAAGTTTCAGTCTCTATGGCCTCAGATACACCCTCAGACTACTGTCCCAGCATGAGAGAGTGCTTTCTGTCACTCAGAGGTCAGACAGTAACAGTCCCGGCTTTTTATTCACTTTGCATGCTTTGATTTTTCAGCAAATACTTACCAGTTCTCCATGTGGGCTGAAGAGGTGGGTTGGTAGTATAAGAACCATGAAAAAGATCCATTTGCAAAAGGTATGCCTAGACTAAGATATATGTCCTCCTGCTCCAGGTCTACTTCCTTCTCTTGCAGGTCCTTCTGTGCATTTAGGCATTGGTCCTAATCCTGATACAAGTCCTCCTTTTCTTGGCTGTTTTAGCCTTCCTGATTTTCACCCTGGCCCTGGTCTAATGAGTTCTGGTCACCCTGGTACTGGTTTTCTGAATCTGGTGCTCCTGGTTGTAGTCCTTCCTGACCCTAGTATTCCTGGTCCTGCTTCTGGCTCATCCATGTATTAGCCCTTACTGGGCCTCCTGATCCTGTTACATCTGATCCTCACTCTGATCCTGCTGGTCTGCTGGGTCCCTATCCACCTAGACTTCTTACCTAGGGTCTCCTAGGGCTGGCACCCCTAGTCTTCCTTGTTTGGGTCATCCTAATTCTCCTTGCCCTGGACCTTGTCCTTGCGGTCCACCTGGTACTGTGTCCACTGGTCCTGGTACTCCATATTACGTCCTATTGAGGTGGGCCTTGTCATTCTGGTCCTGGTCTAGTGCCATTGGTCTTCATGGTTGCCCTGGTTCCCCTGATCCTCACCAGCATTGTCCTAATATCCCAGATTCTAGTACTCCTGCGACACTTGGATCTTCAGGTCGTGGTCCCTTTGGCTCTGACCTCTCTGGTCCTCCTAGGTCTGCTCCTGGTCCTGCTTATTCTGATCACTCTAGCCCACCCAGCCCCCCATCTGGTCCCTGGCCTTATTGGCTCTAGTTCTCCTGGTCCTCCTCCAACCTGTCATGATACTCTTGCCCTGGTCCTCCTGCTCTTGTCATCCTGGACTAACTTGTGCCCTTTCTCCGGATCCTCTTTGTTCGGGTCATCCTGTTCTTAGCTACCTGGCTTGGCCATCATGGCTCCTGTCAGCTTGTCCTTCTTTGTTTCAGTCCTCCTTTTCCTCCACGTCCTGGTCCTGCTTGCCCTGGTATGCAAGTCCTGATACTTGTGGGCCTCTGTGACTTGATCTTCCTTTTCTCCTTGGTTGAGATCCTACTGGTCCTCCTTGCCCTGGTCATCTTGGCTCTTAGCTTTGCTAACAAGGTAATTGCTTTCAGGACTACAAAGCTTTTAATTTTGTATTGTTTTAAATGCTAGTTGCTGCTAAACTTTTACTTGTGTCACTTTCACTCAACTGCATTCTTAAATTTTAATTTCTGCTCTTCGGTTTGCCACTGGCTTGAGCCGTTTGTTGCAGAGAGAGCCAGCTGATTTTCCTCACTTCCCTACTTCCTTTGGGCCACCAGACTGCTGCCACTTTGGGCAGGTCGGCAGTCTAGATTTTTGGGCTCCTATTAGGGAACGGCATTAAAGCAGCTGCAGGGAGCAGACACACTGCCAGGGCAACGAAGGCACACCTAAGGCAAGCCCATCTGCACCTGGATGACACCAGACACCAGTGTTTCTCTTAACTAGTCCCCCCTGATCTTAGCAAATAAATCGGAGACTAGTCACTCGCAAACCTTAACTTGCCTGTTTTCCGGTGCCCCCACAGTGCCCGCCCCAAAAGCTCCCAAGCAATGTAGCAGTACTATTTCTCTCCCTCAAAATGGTAGTATGGTGAAGATAGATGACCTGTATTGCAATGTTAGATCGATGACAAAGCACTCCATAGAAATATGGGACCTTATTTTGATGCACCGTCCCAAGCTATGTTTCTTCACTGCGACTTGGCTCTGAAGTTCAGCACTTCCCTGTATCTCGCTTGCTATACCCGAACATCACTCTTTAGTTAAACTAGCCAGGAAAGAATGCCCAGCTGGGGGTGTCACTATCGTCTTTCATGACTCTCTAAAAGTCGAATTAGTTGACACCCTGCTCTCAGCATGGATTGAGATGTTTGTTTTTAGGATCACTATCTCTAACCATGAGGTCTGGAAAGGGGCTTTGATCTATCGCCCGCCTCGCACCATCAAAGATTTCTCCTAGGCACTAATTTACTATGTGGCTTCCCACATTATTGCTTCTGACAAATTCATTCTGCTGGGTGATTGTAACTACCACGGTGAGGATACCAATGATCACAACTCTTAGCCAACATGGAGGCAGTTGGGTTAAAGCAGATAGTTTTGGGCCCAACACATAGGGCCGGCCACACCCTTGACCAAATATTTATTAACACAGCTCCCACAACTTGCGAATCTCGCCTGCCAATTACCTGGTCATATCATCATCTGACCAAGTTTTCCTTTCCAGGTAAAATTGCATTAGTTAAGCCTAAGATTGAGGGTTTCAGACCCTGTCGATCCTGGAAGATGGTTTCTCCTGCCAGCTTCCGGGAAGCTTTGAAGGTTCCCTTGTTGTCCCTCAACATGGAAGTTAACTCTGCTCTCTCTGCCTACAACGAGGCATTAATTAATATTTTTGATCATATAGCTCCATTAAAAAAAAAAAAACATGTACCTCTCCCAGGCACAATACACCTTGGTTGACAGACATGCTTTGCCAAGAAAAATCTAAGTGCAAATGCTTGGAGCACAAATGGCGCTCCACCAAATCCCCTATGGATAAAATAGCATATTGGGATGCATTAAGGAACTATCATAATATGATTAAAATAGAATGAAGAGTGCATTTATCCTTGGCTATAGCTCAAGCGGGCAATTCTACTAAGGAGCTATCTAAAGCACTAAGCAACTTTCTGAAACCCCAAGCTTGAGCGACTGCCATTCCAGCTTCTCAAAAACTCTGCGATTCCCTGGCCGATTTTTCAAAAGAAAAAATTAATGTTATCTACCAGAGCTTTCTACCTAGCACAGTAGGTTTAGAGATGATGTTTGACCAGAATCAACTTCACCCTGATGCTATAGCCTGTATGGGTGACTTTGGTGTCTGCTCCACTCAGCAGGTCCTGAAAATGCTAAGCCGTGCTTAATCTGGCTCTCCCCACAGCCCCTGCCCTCCTAAGATTGTGCCCAGCCTTGCTCACCCCCTGGTGCCTTTCATCACAACATTGTTTAAGCTCTCTACAGGTTCTGCAAAAGTGCCTCCTGAATGGAAACATGCTAAAGTATCACCGCTTCTAAAAAAGCCTACTTTAAACCCTGAAGTACTATCAAATTAAAGGCCTATATCACTGCTCTCTTTGCTGGCAAAAATCTTAGAAAGCATTATTAAAAACCAACTAACTTCTTTCTTGGAAGCCCACATGATTTTTGGTTTTCTCACCATTGGGCTTCCAGGCCCTACACAGCACGGAGACAGCTTTGTTGACAGTCAGAGATAATATCCGTCTTTCTTTGGATTGTGGATCCCAAGTAATGCTGTACTACTGGATTTATCTGCGGCTTTTGACACAGTCTCCCACCCTATTCTAATTTGCAGACTCCCTGCAGCAGGCATGTATTGCAGAGCGCTAAACTGGCTGAGGGACTTACTTGCAAATCGTACTTACAACATATGTCTGGGTTAGTTGAATAAAGAATGATGTACATCATTAAGGGAGTCCCGCAGAGCTCTTGTCTGATCCCTATATTATTTAATGTCTATGTAGCAACTATAGTTCAGTCTGTGAGAGCATGTGGTGTAGATATCATGTCCTACGCAGATTACACACAACTTCTCTTCTCCTTCAGCCCTGACCCTGACAAAGTGAAAGTTTAATTTGCACACTATATGACAGGAATCGCTAGTTGAATGGCCACAAATTGCCACAAACTCAGTAGTGCAAAAACTGAGATTGTGGCTATGCGGCAGAGCCCAAGAGTTATGATCATCTGACTGGTGGCCCTCTGATGTTGGCCCAGCCCCATCGCCTAAGTAAGTGGTGAAGAATTTGGGAGTAAAGATCGATTACACTTTGTCTATAAGAGACCACGTTAGCTCCACTTGTGGCATGTGCTTCGCCACAATGAGGTTTTCCCTTGGCTGCCCTCTTCTTATAAGAAAAAGCCTCATCCAGGCTCTCATAATCAGCCGCCTTGACTATGGGAATGCCGTATTGGTCGTGGCAAATGACACAATGCTAAACAAGCTACAAGTTGTGCAGAATACAGCCGCCTGGCTTATCTGCAACCTTCCTTTATGAACTCCATCAGCTCCCAATTGGCTGCCTATTAAAAAACTTAATGTCTTCAAACTGTGCTGTCTGATGCATAAGGCTGTTTAAAAAACTCTCACCAGCCCTACTTTCTTTAAGACTCAGACACTACCAGCCATCAGCTACAGACTCCACATACTCACACGGCCAGATTTGGCGGCAGGTTCTTTTCCTATTTAGCCCCATTCCACTGGAAAAAATTGCCTCTATATCCACACCTGCACCAACTTCGGGGCCTTCAAGAAGGTGCTGAAAACATGGTTGTTCTTAATGCAGTTGCCCGTGCTTGCTCAGCAGCTAGATACTCTGTCGGGCATGAGCCATGAGCTATCCCAAGTTCACTATAAAATAAAATGTTGTTGTGCTTGCTCTGGGTGCCTGGCCATCTCCTCATGAGTCTTCAGTTATTGTTCTTCTATTCCTCCTCACTCTCAGTCTGGTTTTCCTAGCAATAATTTTCTTATTCCTGGTCCTCACAATTGTGTTCTCTTCTGGTTTTGTGCCCACTAGACCTGATCCTTTTGTTTGTGGCTATCCTTGCTTGTGTCCTTCTGTGCCTTATCCTTGTGCTTCTGGTCCTCTTGCCCATCCTGGTACTTTCAGACCCCCTTCTCCTAGCTCTTCCTTTTGTTTCATGATTCTCTTGACCCTCACACATTTGGCCTGGTCCTTCTGATCCTTCTCACCCCTCTCACCTGATTCCTAGTACATCAGTTCCTGGTCCTGACAGTACCCTTGGTCTACCTTGCCTCTTGTGTCCTGGTCCTCCTAGGACTTCTCCTCCTAGCTCTTGTATTCCAGGTTTGGATCATCCATGTCCTCCTGGCCCTGTGCCTTGTCCTTATGGCCTTTCTGGCACTGCACCAAATGATCAGGGCTCTCTTGCTCCTTGTTCTTTTTTGTCTGGGTCCTTTTGAGCCTCATCATTTTGTAACTGGTCCTGCTGAACATCCAGGTCCAGTCCCCTTAGTCTTCCTGGCACTAGCTGTTCTGGTCATTCTGATCTTCATCACTCTGGTCCTGCTACAACCAGGTTCTGGTCTTTCTGCTTCACATGGCATTCTGGGCCCTGGTCCTAGGGTCGAATCACTGACATAATATCGAACACAAAAATATCTAACTACACAAATATCGATGCAAAAATATCGATAGTCAAAATATCGACATCCTATCCTTATAATGTAAATTACTAAAATATCGAAAAAATAATATAGATGTAAAAAATATCGATGTTAAAAATATAGTTTTTTATATATAAAAAATAATGATAAATAAATTAATTAATAAAATTAACTTTAAAAAAATTACTTAGATGTAATATACATTTAAAAATATAATAAACATTTAATTTAAAAAAACTTTAAACATACATATATAAAATGTAATATATAAATGATTATTTACTTTAAAACAATTAATAAACTAATAACTTTTTTTTTATATATTTTAAATATATAAAAATTAACTATTAAATATATATATATATATACATATATACACACATCTAATAATAAAAACATTATATTATAAAATAAATTGTTAAAATATTTATAAATTTTTAAACTTACATTTTGCACTCCATTGAGTGCAACAGTAGGAAAATTGTTGGATAGCGTAGGGGTAAAAATTACTATTCCCACTCCAGCGAGTGCAACAGTAGGGAAAGTGTTGGATAGCGGAGGGGAAAAAATTACTATTCCCACTCCAGTCAGTGCAACAGTAGGGAAATTGTTGAATAGCGGAGGGGTAAAAATTACTATTCCCACTCCAGTGAGTGCAACAGTAGGGAAAATGTTGGATAGCAGAAAAATAAAAATTACTATTCCCACTACAGTGAGTGCAACAGTAGGGTTTGGAGAGTTAGGAAACAGAAATTGCAATGCAAGACAAAAGCGCACTTGAAAACAGATTTAATTTTGATGATATAAGGCCTCCTTTCCAAACCTCAGCAACTCCGGTCACACATGTATGAATACCTGTTTTGAAAACTGTTTGAAGACTGATGTTTAAAGATTCTCTTGTTTGGTGGACTAATTGCCCCAATCAGTTAGTGTCTCCTATATATTTCTGCGTCCTGATGATGACCCCGTTTTAAATATTCTAAGTCCAGGGGTCGAAACTTCGACAAAAACATGATATGTGGACTATTTTTCAAGAAACTGATGGTGGCTATCAACACTCGCTTAGCGGGGGTTGATCTCTAACACTCTATTATCCCTATCAGCCACATGTATATATTTCTGTACATAGCATGTATGCACTTTATGCACTTATAGTCACTTTCACTGCGCCGCCCCCCCTTTTATTGGAGCACCTTGTGTTCGATAGAGCAAATATAAGTTTTACTTCTCACTGTCAACAATCAAAGAAAAAGTTGCTAAAATAAAATAAAAAGATAAATATGTAATGCTCAGTTATTTGTGTTAGAGGTGTTTGTATCTCCTTCTTGACACTTTGCCGTGGAAGTCAAGGGCTACACTTTCCCCAGAGGGACCACCTTTTTATCAAAAATGATCCGGCCCAGGTCCCTGGGTTACTTGGTTGCCCCTTTTGTTTCAGAAGTCTACCACTGTCCAGTGTCCTTGCTCTGCCCCACTCGGTAATCCGAACCCTGGTTCCCTAGGTCCTAATCTTCATGATCCTTTTAGCCCTGGCATGGTCATGATCTTTTCTGTTCATCTAGTCCTTTTTGCTCTGGTCTTCTGGGTGCCCTTGGCCTTGGTACTGGTCCCTTTGGTCTTCCTAGTCCCTGTCCTGCTTATCCTGGTTTCTTGGTACTACTGGCCACTGCCCTCCAGTTCCTGATCTTAATACTCCTCTTCAATTTGGTCCTGATCCTTCTGGCCCTCTATTCCTCCTGCTCCTTGTCCTCATAGTTCTGCAGCTAGCCTTAGAACTTACTGACCCTGCACTTCTTGGTCTGTCTGGTCATCATTCCCATGTATTCCTACACCCAGTCCTGCATCTTTTCACCCCCTCAACCTAATTCTCATCCAACAGTCCTCATTGTACGGCTCCCCTGGTTTATTTATTCCCCTGGGTTGCCTGTTCCTAACCATTTTCCTGCTGTTTCTCACCGGTCCATGTAGTCTGGTCCTAGATCTTGTATTTATTTTCAGGCCCTCCTGGTCACACTGGCCTTGGTGTCCCTACACCTTCTAGTCCCCCGGTCCTCCTGCCTCATCCTAGTCCTACTAGTCCTACAGGTCTCCTGGTATGCCTGTTCCACCTTGTTCTTGTCAATCTATCCCTGGTCACCACTATCATTGTCCTCCTAGTAATGGACCTCCTGGGACTGGTCTTCCTCATCTCACTAGCATTGGTCCTCCTAGTTCCCATGTTGCGGTCATCTTGGTTCATGTAGTCCTTGTCACGCTGGTATAAGATTTCCATGAGTCTGACACTCATGGACCTTCTGATCCTGGTCCCACTGGGCCTTGCCTTCTTGGACCTATATATCCTCATCGTCACTCTAATTTAGCGTCTCCTGGTCCTGCTAGCCCAGGTAATTTCTGGTTGTTGTCTTTTTGGTTCTAGTCCATCTGCTTATGGCCCTTGGTCCTCCTTGATGTGATATCTGTGGTCTTGGACCTCCTGTCTCTGGTCTTTCTTTCATTGGTCTCCTGGTTCTGGTCCTCTTTGGTCTGTCTACCTGAGTCTGATACTCCTGACCCTAGTCGTCCTCGTTCCTCTGGTTCTGGTTGGTGCTCTTAGACACACTTCATCATTATGGTCCAGGGCCTTCTGTTCCTTCTACTCCTAGTGCGTCTGTTCCTTTGGGCCCTTGTCCATTGGGTGTCCAAATCCCTCTGTTATACATCCTCCTGAGCCTTTTCATCCTGGTCATTTTACACCTAGTCCTGTCTCTCCTTATCCGGTTCTGTATCATCTATTTGTTCCTGGTTCGCTCTGGGATTGGTAACACTGGTCCTCATAGATTTGGTCTCCCTGGGTCTGTTTTTTTTTTCCTTGTCCTCATTGCTCTGGTCATCCCAATCCTCTTGGTGGTCCACCTTCTGGTCCATATTCTCCTCTCCTACTTGCCATCATCCTCCTCCTATTGGTGCTATTGCTTCGTTCCCCAGCCCCCCTACACAATGCCTTTAGTCAGGTAAAGGCTCCAATCCTATCACCCAGATTTTTTTTTGTTGGGGCTTGAATTTTTGTCTTTTGCTGAGACAGCACTGTCAAGGACAGAAATGAGAGGGCAGTAGAGACAGGACCTTGCCCATTGAATACACTGCTTAGCATGTTAAAAATCAAACCTTTCATTCCCAAGATACATTGTGTAGGTGGCTAAAATGTCAGTGTGGCTGAAGGGGCCACTCATGACATGGGGTCAATAAGCATATATGCCTGAAACCTGGATGACAATAATTCCCCCGATATTGCCACCACCATGCCAGCTGGATATAAACTAATAAAACGGGACAGAAGGGGACGGAAGGAAGGGGGAATAGCCATTCTATTTAAAGACTGCTTCACTTGTCTCACTGAGTCATTGGCTTCTTTAGGCGAACATTAAATCCTAGCATTTCAAATGTCTAATGGAGACCATAAATTACTTGGGGGAGCAGTAATTTACAACCCCCCAGGATACAAACCTGACTTTAGCACTAAACTGCTGTCCCAACTATTCCCCTTTTGCCTAAAACATAGCAATTATTTAGTCATTGGCGATTTTAACGTTCTTTAGAAAACTCTGATGACTCTACAGTTAAACACCTAGGAAACGACATGCAGATATTGCAGTTAAAACAATGGATTAAAGGTCCAACTCACACTGCGGGGCATATGCTTGACCTTCTATTTTCCAACATAGAATCCACTAATGCCTCTGAGGTTATACCTTTATCTTGGTCTGACCACTTTCTAATCTCCTTTTCTTTTAATTTACCAACTAAGCCAACCTATCTGGCCACACAGTCTTCAGCGGCAAAAAGGATATGGAACCGCTTTACCCCAGACTCATTTGTTTTCATTACTCTCCAACCAACCCAAGTACTGCAAAGGCACTCTCTGTCCAGACAGAGGTCGAATTGTTATACTCTGAGATCACCTACGCACTGGATCAGTGTGCTCCCAGGTTATAAACCAAACCTAATAGGAAAACACCATTGGAGAAATGGTGTTCGTCAGAATTGAAACTGATGAAAAGGAAATGCTAATTTTTAGAACATAAATGGAGATCGTCCAAAGAAGGCAACGATAGACTGCTTTCCAAAGAGGAGCTGAAGATCTATCACAATGCCCTCAAAAGTGCTAAGAAACACTACTATGCAAAACGTATAGATGATAACTGCCATTTGCCAAAAGAACTGTACAAAATAGTGAAGGAACTATGTAAACCCACCAGCATGACCCATACTATGACCCCTTCACATGACAACTGTGAGATAATCAATAACTTCTTCACTGACAAAATCTATAAAATCTACTCCTCTTTTAAAAGCCAACCCTTTTCTGACAAGCCAGACTGGGAAAACCTAGCACCACACCCTGAAGCACACGCTCACCTAAGCAACTTGGCCCCTCTCACTGATGAGCAAGTTATAAAAGCTATGACCGAGGTCAAGTCAGGATCTCCGCTTGATCCTTGCCCTCACTTTATTTTCTCTCAGCTCGCATCAGTCCTCAGCCCGTACGTCACTCATATTTTTCACAAATCCCTTGATTCCGCAGTTTTCCCGGACATTTGGAAGGAACATACCGTACTCCCATTGTTAAAAAAAGCCGGCTTGGAAATACATAATCCCACAAATTACCGACCAATCTCCCAACTACCATACCTATCTAAGGTATTGGAGAAACTGGTCAACAAACTATTGGTTAATTTTTTGGAAACCAATGAACTTTTGGATCCATCTCAGACTGGTTTCAGAGCTTCCAACAGTACAGAGGCTACCCTACTTGCAGTAACAGATAACATCCGGTCCTTAGTGGATCAGGGCAAAGCCGCCGCCCTGATCCTCTTGGACTTGACAGCAGCATTTGATACTGTATCTCACGACCTCCTGATGAGCATTCTGCATGAAAAGGGATTACATTCAAAAGCCATTCAATGGCTCAACTCCTTTCTATGCAACAGATCGCAAAATATCCAAATGGGCCCCTTCTCCTCCAGTTCAAAAAACATCAAATATGGTGTTCCACAGGGAGCCTCCTTAAGCCCAACCCTTTTTAATGCCTATGTCTCCTCCTTGGCCAAAATCGGCAGGAAATGGGGCTTTATTATCTGCTCCTATGCAGACGATACGTAGCTAATTATTGCCTTCGAAGAAAAGCATGAGGATACCAGAAAAAACGTAGTCAATTGTCTCTCAGAAACGGCAACCTGGACGACAGACCACTGTCTGAAGCTAAATGCTGAGAAGTCTGAAATCCTGCTCTTCGGAGGGGCTCACCTAATCTGAGACAACACCTGGTGGCCCCAGTCACTAGGAACTGCCCCAGAACCCAAACGAGTTGCAAAAAACCTGGGCATATTTATTGACAATGATTTAACTATGCAAGACCAAGTCCAAGCACTGTGCGGAAAGAGCTTTGCCACACAAAAACTACTAAGAAGACTCTTTTCATGGATTCCCTTGAATTGCAGAAAGACTATTACCCAGGCACTACTCGCCAGAAAACTGGATTATGGAAATGCACTCTATGTGGGCATGCCTGAGTATCTTTTTTCCTGACTGCAAGTGATCCAGAATGCCGCCGCCAAACAGATCTGTAACAAAAGCAAATACAGCTCAGCATCTGAATGTCTGAGGGATCGTCACTGGCTACCGGTGCACCAAAGGGCCAAATTCAAGCTACTGTGTTATGCATACAGAGCACTACATAAATGTTGCCCCCAAATTTTGCAGGACAAACTCGAATTCTACATCCCCACATGACAACTGAGATCTCGCTACCAAGCCCTGGCCAAAATTAAATGCATTAAGAAAGTTAGGGCAGGGGGCCGCTTCTTCTCCAACTTGGCAGCTGTTCACTGGAATGAACTTCCCTTAGATCTTCGCCTTACAAGCGACTATCTGTCCTTTAGAAAAACGCTGAAAACATGGCTGTTCCCCAGGATATAAGTATTGGCATGTGCAGCCTCCCAACCCCAACCTCTTTGTCTTCAGATGTTCAAGCATTCGCCATTCCTATCTTCAGGATAACGCTCTCCTAGCACCGTGATATTCCTTGGGATGAATGTTGCGCTTAACAAATAAATAAATAAATATAAACCCACTCTACTGGTTGATTACTATGAACAAGTGTGTTCATTCACAGCCAGGAGACTGAACTCCTTCTGTGAATTATCTTACTTTCCTGTCTCCTGCTTTCACTTCCCCATTCAACAGAGGCCCCAATACTGTGTTTCACTCACTTTACCTCCTGCAAATGTCCCAAAACACTGTGACTCGAAGCACCAATTGCCTACTGTGGGTGTGCCTCCCTCTGGGGCCCAGATGCCACTTATCTGTCTGCATTCCCTATTTGCTGTGGACTCCTTCTGTATTGCCAGCACAAACCTCCTTAAACGAAAGCCTAAAGATAGCACAAGGCTTCAATAGGAAGCCAAAAAAGTGCTCAGCCCTGAAAAATCATTAAAAGAAGGATAATGAACATTAAAAAATCATGTATTCTTATGAGTGAATAAAATATTTTTGCAACATACTTTAAAACCATGCTCACTATTCTTTGCAGGCAGCCAAGCAGTCCTAGACTGCACCACAAAATATCTGTATGAGACATCCTGAAGTCCCTAAAATGGAAGTTTAATTCCTACATTTTTTATCTGAATACTAAAATAACATAAATGTTTTTATTGAAAATTGGTTTTACTGTATTTCTCATTTGTAAACAGCTTAGCCTAATTCATGCACTTACCTTCGCACAAACTATTGTATATTTGTATATGCACTACACTGAAATGCCTCTTACAGGTTGCATCCCCATTATAAAATGGCCATCACCCTACCATTGCTTATTGTCCCGTTTTTCTTCACGGCCGAATAAATAAAGGCTTCCTTCACACTATTTTCCCAGCCACCAGTCAAAGTGTACATCATCTCTGCTATTTAAACTGTGGTCTGCTAAACAGCAGAGATTACATACTATTTTGCCAGTTGCTGGGATTATTGTAGAGATTATCTACTATTTGGCCTGGTAAATAGCCACTTTCAACCAGAAAACCCCATTTTTATTTAAAAAAAATGAAATTTAACCACAACTACAGAGTTTCTCCAGAGACATATAAGTAATCACTTTAAAAAGGCGAGGTGAGATTGTTCTTATGTTTATGAAAACGTCCCTGAAATTGGACTGGTATGGTTAGACAAGCAAGCCATAACTCACACCCTCAACATGCACAATTCTTGGCATCACACAGCATCACTGATGACTTCTCAGATGGCTGTATAGATGATGTCACTGATGACATATCAAATTACATACTTGAATGTATTCGGGTCCATAGATCAGAGAATTTGCAGTTAGATCAGCATATTTTTTTTAAAAGGTTTATTTTGTGCAAATCCCGAAAAAAAAAGTCATACTATATTTGGGCAAGCAAAGGCCATGTGCAGTGAGCACTGTGGACATCGGGGCAGGCATATTGTGCTTAGATGCTAATGTGAATGACCAAAGGCATTGCAAGGCTAATTCAGTTGCACTTGAGTCAGCGCAGGGCATAGCTGTGTGTCCATCTCAGCCTGCAAAGACCACTGGGCATGGCTGAAAACCTTGTACAGCTGGTTTTGTGGTCCCAGGCTAACCCAGGGCCTGCCACAGCACAAGCACTGTACTCTGAACACGCTTCTCATTGTCTAACACTTTGAGCACCTGAAGCAGTGGTACATGGACCTGGGGAACCTCTGCTAATTGCTCCCATATGATTGGGGCCTTTGGGGCTCATGAACCTTATTTATGTATTTGTGGGCGCAGCATGGTAGTCACCTTATGTGTTCACAAACCCAACAATTGGATTTAGGACCTGGCATTTCGTGAAAGGCTTGTGGTTTTTTACAGTAAATATTATATATAACCTAATGCACGGAGTTTAATATATCATTTATGTTAAAAATGGGGGTCAGCACCTTTGCCGAAATAGGATCCCTTCCTTCTAGTCAGGATAAGGGGGATACACTCCTAAAATAACCCCTGATCACCCCCTTGGTAGCTTGGCACAAGCAGTCAGGCTTATCTCAGAGGCAGTGTGTAAAGCATTTGCACATAACCAACAGTAATACAGTGAAAACACTACAAAAGGACACCACACCAGTTTTTGAAAAATAACCAATATTTATCGGTGCAAACAAGACCAAAATGATAAAAAGCCAACATACAGTAATCCAAAATAGGCACTTTGCAAGAATAACTCTAAAATGCTGTTCCTTGAAGCCGGTAGCTCTGTCCGGGGCTACCACAGTGCTGAGTCCAACAGTTCCGGCCGACCGCGCTGGTGGAGACCGGCGTTAGTGTCAGCAGACTCGTAAACAGTACCTTTGGTTCTGGCCAACCGCAAGCGTGTGGGCCATTCATGGCAACCGTCGCAGTTGCGATGTGAAGCATAGCGGTGCGGCGTGCGGTGCCCTCAAGTTGCGGTGCAGGCAGTGGCTCGGTGACGGTCATCCATCTGTGTCGGTGAGACCAGGGCTGCTGTGTCGAGTGAGGCAGTGCTCGTGGCAGTGTTGACAGGTCACAGTGCAAGCGACAGTACTGGTTGATGGGAGCTGGCGTCGGTCGGCCTATACTGCGGTGTGGGGCGGTGCGTCCTGTGACTTAGGAGCAGTGCCCCAAACCACGGTGTGGTCATGGGTGTCACGGTAGGCAGGCAGGGACGTTGCCGATGAGACCAGGGCGGCGGAGTGAAGCAAGGCATTGCAGAGTGTGATGCCCACAGGTCACGGTGCAAGCAGCAGCTCAGTCGTGGCGGCGGTTGGCAGTGAGACTAGGGTTGCGGTGCGAAGTGCGGCGGTGCCCTCTGCGGTGCCTTCAAGACACGAAGCCTGCAGCTGTGTCAGTGATGGTGTCGGCTGCTTTCTCCCTCTGTGGTAACTGAAACCCATGGTTCCAGAGGTGGTACCCAGAGGTAAGTGAAGTCTTTGCTGTCCCTGAGACTTTTTGAACAGGAGGCAAGCTCTATTTCAAGCCCTTGGAGATACTCAGTGACAAGTGAAGAAAGTTCAGTCAAGTCTTTTCACTGCCCAAGGCAGAAGCAGCAACTGCAGGCCAACTCAGCAAAGCAACAACACAGCAAAGGGGCAGTACTCCTCCTAGCAGTTCTTCCGGCTCTTCTTCTTGGCCGGTTCCTTGATCCAAGTGAGTTCTAAAGTTCTGGGGTCTGGGCCCCAATATTTATACTGCATTTCTCTTTGTTCTCTTGGGCAGAGAGTGTCTGTGCTTAGTCCAAACCAGTTTGGTCCTCTTTGGTCCAGCTTCCCAGCTGGAGGTTTAGACAGCATTGTCCAAGGCAGACCAGGCCCATTCATGAGCAAGGAAAACTCCTCCCACTACTCTAAATGCAGCCCAAGTCTATTCATCCCAGCCCTGACTCATCCAGGAAAGGCAAGAGAGACCTCGACCACCGCCCCCCCCAGTGGCTGTCTGAAGAGAATGCACATCCCCAGCCCCTGTCACTCCAAAGCCAGACATTCAATCCACAGTCCAGCAGAGACACACAGGATGGCTAAGCAAGAAAATACATGAGGCCATATGTATCAAGCTAAATTGCGATCACAAATGCTGAAATTCGCAGAATTTCAGCGTTTACGATCGCAATTTAGCTGTGTGCAATGTATGAAAGGAAAACCCACTCCCAAAATAAGGAATCGCAAAATTTGCAATTCCTTATTTTGCGAATGCATTTTAGGAATCGCAAATTGCGATTCCTTAAATGCAATGTAGGAAGCACCCAAGTTGTGCGATTTTGGCTTAAGGAATCGCAAATTACCACCAACTTCAGGTTGGTTGTAATTTGCGATTTCCTTGAAAAATGCACTTTTTTGCATTTTTCAAAGTGCCATGTGGCGCACATACATGCCCTTGGGGCATGTATGTGCGCCACATCTGCACCCATGCTTATTTCAGGGTGCAACAGGGTGTCCTTTTGACACCCTTGCATCCTTGAAATTGCATTCGCAATTTGCGAGTACCTAATGGGCACTCGCAAATTGCGAATGTCTCCCCATTCATTCCTATGGGCCTCTAGGCCCATAGGAATGAATGGGGAGGTATTCCTTAATTGCGAATCGCAATTTGCGATTCGCAATTAAGGAAAAGGTAGGATTTGCAAAAGTTTTTGCAAATCCTACATACATCGCGTTTTGCGATTCTCAAATAGCGATTCGCAAAAAATCGCTATTTGAGAATCGCAAAACAACATTTTGATACATATGGCCCTTACTTAAAGTGGTATTTTCAAACACAGAATATAAAAATCATCTTTACTAAAAGATGCATTTCTACATTCTGAGTTCAGGCATATTAAACTCCATTTCTCTATCTTGTCCCAATGGTAAGATATACTCGCAAAATGTTACTAAATATTCCCCATTCTATCCTATGGTACAGATAGCCTTTCAGAAGTAAAAAACGAATTACACTGTAGTTCGCCATCAGGACATGTCACGCACCAGGATATGTCCTACCTTTCACATACATTGCACCCTGCCCATAGGGGTACCTAGGGCCTACCTTAGGGGTGTGTCACATGTAATAAAAGGGAAGGTTAGGGCTTGGCAAGTGGGTGCACTTGCCAAGTCGACATGGCAGTACAAAATGCATGCAGACACTGCAGTGGCAGGTCTGAGAACCCTTTGAAAGGCTGCTCATGTGGGTGGCACAACCAGTGCTGCAAGCCCACTTGCAGCATTTGATTTACTGGCCCTGGCACTCTCAGAGCCCTTTACTAGGAACTTACCAGTAAATCAAATATGCCAATCATGTAAACACCGATCCATTATACAATTTACAATAGGAGCATGTGCACTTTAACACTAAACATCAGTGAGAAAGTGCGCAGAGACACTAAACCAGCAAAAACAGAGTCAAAACCAGGAGGTCAGAAAGCAAAATGACTGTGGAAACACGTCAAAAGTTGCCAGGTCTAACAAGTTATTATCATTGTTGGGCATGGAGAGTAGAAATAACTAATGAGAGGTGAATAATCAAGCAGGTGATTGTAACTCGTCTCTCCCTCAATAATAGTAATAAGTGGGCTATTACAGTCTGCACATGTACATTTTTGGTTTGTATCATGCCGTTTCCTCATGTGTGGCAGGTATAAGCTAACTTAATTAAGCTTAACCAGAACACAAGGGGTCTTTATCCAGCAGTGATATGAAGAAGAAAAAAATCTTCAGTTGCTTAGAATTTTGGACTGTGCCCTGGGTTTTTCAAGGGCTGCATTAAAGTTACTTGTTTGGCAAGCTTAAGAAAATCAGAGACAGATAACTTTGGAAAGATATTAATATTAGTGGTGTTTTTGTTGATAATTAATCTCAGGATCAGAAGATGACATGGGTATAGGCACATGATGACTTTTTCCTCAACGCCAGGACATCCAGATTGCTGACAATCAGGCAAGTAGACCACTTTAATGCAATTATTAGAAAAAATGATTGTTTAATTTTCTTTAAAGAAAAGGGAGAGATTG
This sequence comes from Calotriton arnoldi, assembly GCA_963921515.1. Classification (NCBI taxonomy): domain Eukaryota; kingdom Metazoa; phylum Chordata; class Amphibia; order Caudata; family Salamandridae; genus Calotriton; species Calotriton arnoldi. The sequence goes on along the minus strand of CAWUFW010000426.1, from coordinate 2,625,951 downwards.
TCAAACAACTCAAGGAATCTTGAATTTTGTCCCTGCACAAATAGGCAATTTTGAAGAAAGCATTGAATGACAAATGAATTAATTATACTACTAGTATTGACTTACAGAGATTTTGTGTAGCTGAAGTTGTTGCCTATAGAGTAAAATTGTCTTGTATACAAAGATGTGATGCTACTGGCACGCTCTGCAGTGAACTGTGGTGCATAGGGCCTATGTCTAGCAAATACAAGAGTTTTTGCTGGGAGTGCAATGTCGACTGCCTAATGAACCAGGCCTGAAATCTTTGTAACCCAGTGTCTAGGCAGGAAGAAATGGAAAGGGGACATTCTGAAACACTGTTACAATCATCACAGCAAACTTATTCCAAGGTCTATAGGGAGAGCAGCAATGAAATATCATATAACTGAGAGGTAAAGCAGGATTTATTTCAGAAGGAATAGCAGCATGATCTGTCCAAGGGAGGGTGTGGGTCTCAATAATGGGAAACGGATTGTGGGTAGATGCTAATAACAAGTCACACTTCCTTTACCTGCTCCTTCATCTTGAGAGAGGGATAATAAGGCTGACTTCCCTCAGAAGTCTCACCACTCGATATTCACTGAGAGGAAGGTGAAGAGACACCAAGCAAGGCATGAAGAAAGTTGCACAAGGTGCAACAAGAGCAATGGTGTAAGAAAATGCCTTTTTTTGCATGATCATCTCATTTTTTTGACTAATACTGCTGGTTTTTTGACCCTGTGCTCTGGGGCTCTGCTAATCAGGCCCTCTAAAACATTTTGAAACTGGCTCCACTCCTAACTGGTACATTTAACTTACCTATAGGTCCCTAGTATATGGTACAACAGTGTACCCGGGGCCTATGAGTTAAATGTCACTAGTGGACTACAACACATATTGTACCACCACTAGAGTGACATAGCAAAAATGACTGCAGGGCTACCACCAGTAACTATATAAATCTGAAATATGAACACCTTGTAGTATAAAACAATAAAGGCGTGCATCACTAAGAGACTCCCACCTATGGTAGACAACTCTTACCCAAACCATCACACAGGTTGCAAATTCTGCTAAATCAGCAACTCACTCTGAGCCATCATTATATACTCTACTTTGATAGGTAATTCATTGGCTCAATTTGATGGCACTGAAACCTTAAGAACAGATGTATTTTTTTTTAATTCTTTTTTTATTAAATTGCAAAAATAACGACATTCATGGTTACAATCAGATGGGATACGTCAAATGTTCACATAGACATACATATATAGTGCTGTTGTACAGTATAATACTTTGAATGCTATTGTGACATCAGCTATGGCGTATCTGGTTCTTCGAGAGAGGGAACAAGTGGTGGGACACAAATATTACCACGATATTCATTCCATTTGCTCCAAATAGAAGACCATTTTTTAGGGCATCCTCTTGCTACATATACCGTTTTTTCCCTTGTCATACACCAATCCATGTCAGCCTTCCATGCCTCCACTTTGGGTGGTACACCTGCGCCCCACAGCCAAGCAAGATTCCTTTTGGCTACTATCAAACCCAGTGTGACCCATATTTTGTCTGTACTATTTAAGTCAGTGGGTTCCGAAACGTTCAACAGACATCTCTTGGTCTCGAGTCCCACATCTAGTCCAAGGACCTCTCCAAGACAGTCATGGATTCCCTTCCAGTATTTCTGAATGTACACACATTCCCACAGAATATGCATGAATGTACCAGCCTGGCCACATTGCCTTCTACACATCCAATCGTCTGTCCTGCCCATACTGACTAGCTTAGACCCCGTGACGTATACTCTATGGTGGATCTTGAGTTGGCGCAATCGCAGTCGGGAGGAGGTTGTGACCTCTCGTGGGGAGGCCACCGCTTCCTGCCACTCCTCATCGTCGAACTCCAGTCCATGTCTTTCCCAGTGCTCTCGGACCAGTCTAAGGGGGTCTGAGGCGTTATTAATCAGTTTCTTATATGTCAGGGATACCGCTTTCGTTTGCATGTACCCATCGAGCAACCTATCCTCCAGCGGTGAGGACTCTGGGGGAGATGCTCCCTTTGGTAACTGTGATGTTAGTGCATGTCTCACTTGTAAGTATCTGAAGTATTCTGTGTCAGCCAACTCATACTCTTGTTGCAGGGTGGCAAATGATACCATTTCTCCCCTCTTCCATAGGTCACCTATCTTTGTAATCCCAATTATGTCCCACTAGTCAAACCCCTTCCTGTTCTTCAGGGTGCCCAACTGCTCCGAGTCCCACAGAGGAGTAGCTTGCGTGAGCCACTGTTCCCAACCCAAACTTCTATTGACTGCATGCCACACCTGCACCGAATGCCTGGTTGGCCCTATCAAGGAAAATTTTTGGGGTTTAGAGTAAAGGGCCATGTTGTAGTTACCGCCTGGCAGTAGCCATTTGTCCATCTTATAACCCGGGTCATCCCAGTGACGGTATGTGCACTGATTGATAGCAGCCAGGTGGGCTGCCCAATAATAGGTTTTGATGTCAGGGAGTCCAATCCCCCCATCATACCAGCTCAAGACTAGTTTTGGAAAGGCTATACGGGGTCGACCATCCCAGAGCAGTTCCCTCTGAAGACTCTCCACCTTCTTGAAATATTTCGCCGGGACCGGATCTGGGAAATTCTGCGGCGCGTAGAGGAAGCATGGTAATGACATCATTTTGAACAACGCTGCTCTCCCCAATGGTGAAAGTGGGAGAGTTTTCCAGTTGGCCACATCTCGCTTCAATCTCTGCATTGGGGGGAGCAGATTACGTTCATAACTAGTTTTGGGGTCTGTTGTAATAAATATTCCCAGATATTGGAACCCCTCTTTCGCTTCCTGCATAGGACATCCCCTAGGCAAGGGAGGAGGTCCTCCATTAAGGACATACATTAAGGATTTACTCCAATTGATTGTCTACCCGGAATATTTCCCCAAATTTGTAAATATGTTAAGCACTCTATGGTGTGATGCTTTGGGGGATGCGAGGTACAGCAGAATATTGTCCGCATAAAGGGATATGCGGTTCTCCCATGTTTCAGCCCACTTCAAACCCCGAATTATGGGGTCTCTGCGAATCCACGCAGCCAAAGGTTCTAGAGTCAGGGCAAAAAGCAAGGGGGACAACGGACAACCCTGTCAAGTCCCACGGCCCAGTGTAAATACTTCCGATTTTTTATTATTGACAACCACCTGCACCAAGGGCTCTGTATACAAAAGGCGTACCCACTTGATGAAATTTGGCCCGAATCCCATCTTGGTGAAGACTGCAAACAGATACGGCCACTCAATTGTGTCGAAGGCCATCGTGGCATCTAATGAGACCACGGCTGCTTCTTCTCGTATAGTGCCCTGACGCCCTGACACGCCATGCAATCTCCTCAAGTTAAGTGCTGTGTTCCGGTGCGGCATAAAGCCTGATTGATCCGGGTGCACTAATTTGCTAATCACTTGAACCAAATGACCAGCCAGCATTTTGGCTAGTACTTTAGGTTTGACATTTAGTAAGGAGATGGGCCTGTATGAAGAACACTCATTTCTGGGTTTGCCCGTTTTGTGTATGGTAACCAGCGTAGCCACCCTTTGATCTCGAGGGAGCACTCCCTTATCACGGCTTTCATTGAACATGGCCCGTAGGTAAGGGGCAAGTTTGTCAGGCTTTAGCTTGTATAGCTCAATCGGCAGCCCATTAGGGCCCATAGCCTTACCTGATTGGAGGTTTCTAATTGCCTGGGCAACTTCATCATTGGTAAATTCGCTGTCAAGCGTGTCCCTTTCATCTGCAGCTAAAGTAGGGAGTAGTATGTCCGAGAGTAGGGCCTGAGAGTCCTCCTCTTGGAGGGAGGTGCTCGTCTGGTAGATGGAGCGGTAATAATCTGCAAATTCGTTGGCTATCTCTTGTGGATCCGTTATTATTTCCCCTGACCCCTTCATTAGTTCTGGTACTTGCCTACTCGCCAGCTCTTTTTTTATCTAGCCAAGCCAACAACTTTCCAGCCTTGTCCCCCAGTTCATACAGTCTTCCCTCTTTATCTCTGCTCAGAGTCTTGGCCATGTCAGTAGCTGTGGTTTTGTATTCGTCTCTTTTGAGTTTCAGGGCATGGAGTCTGTCTTGCATCATTGGTCCCTCTGTTTCCTCCTCCATAAGGAGGATTTCGTCCTCTAGGCGGGCTAGGTCTTTTGTCTTTTCTTTTCGCACACCGGCAATCAGTGAAATTGCTTGACCCCTTAGTACAGTTTTAAAGGCTTCCCACAGAGTTTGGGATGACCGCACCGATTCTTTGTTCTCTAGAAAGTAATTTTCAATAGCTTTCGACAGTTTGCTTTTGACCACAGGGTTCCGAAAGTACCAGGGATTGATGGACGCTATTCTACCCACCCTTTTCTCACTCAAGAACACCTCTGCCCATATTGGGGAGTGGTGGGATATGCCGAGGGCTAGGTGCCTAATTTCCCGAATATTTCCTATTTGGGACGCTGGAGTGAGGAGATAATCTATTCGGGATAAGCTATTGTGTGCCCCTGAATAGAAGGTATGTTGGGTACTTTCCGAGTGGTACACTTTTCACGTGTCAACTAGGCCCATTGCATCTAAAAAATCAGGAAGCCAACTATGTGAGGGGCTGATATTGCGGGGAGGGCACCGGTCAAGGGAACCAGACACAACAGAATTAAAGTCTCCACCTATTACCAGGTAGCCTTCTGGGAGTGACAGTGTGACTTTGCCTAAATCTTTGAAGCTTTGGCCCTGTAACCCTGGTGGGACATACACTGCTACTAGCGTGAGTGACTTCCCCTCCCATTGCCCGGAAATTGCAGCATATCTACCCATCACGTCAGTCCAAGTGTGGTTTATTGACAGCGGAAAGGAATTTTTAATCATAATGCCCACTCCTCTGGAACCTGTGGTAAAACCAGAATGAACCACTAGCCGGTAGCCCCATCTATTCATAGCTTTACAGGAGTTACCAACTAGGTGCGTTTCTTGTAGGAGCACCACATCTGGGGCTTGTCGCTTAATGTATTGTAATACGATACTATGTTTTAATTTGTCCCCAAGCCCGTTTACGTTCAAGCTTAGGAGCTTAAACTTTTTATCCCAATGTGTCCCCATTCGACTTGTCGTGTTTTGCATATCCCATATCTTGTCTTGCAATACTCAATGTTGCACTTACTGATATAACATTAAATAACCCAACCCCACCCCAACTACCCCCTCCCTGCTCCCCTGCACTCTGGGCCTAAAACTGCCCATGAATCAAACTATGCAGAGTGCCTGTCGCCCAAACTTTAGACTAAAAGTAGAATATAGTTGGGGGGGGAAACTCCACCTCCCCAACCTCAGCCCTTATCCGAAAACATTTTGCCTAGCTAGGGGGGCCCCACATAATGTCCGTAATCATTAATAAGACACTTAGCGTAATCATCCAGATTGTTGTCCGTCATTTGGGCTCTGCCACTACTTCAGATCTGAGCAGCCACATCAGTCAAATGTTCAGAGCGAGTCAATAGCACCGTGCTTCCTCCAAACAGTGCTTTCATTCTAGACGGTCAGTTCCTATTCTCAGCGAGCGTTATGGTCTTTCGCTGCTCTCCAACCCTCTAACCAGTCCGCAGCTACTTCCGGATTGTCGAAAAACCAGGCTTTACCCTCAGATTCAACACGGAGTCGTACAGGGAACAGCATAGCGTACTTGAGCCCCTTGTCTCTGAGCCGTTTTTTCACCTCCAGAAACGATCTATGGAGTCGCTGGACATTTAAGGTGAAGTCCGGAAAGAAGGAGATCTCTGAATTCTCGAACCTCAGTGGAGGGGCCACTCGCGCAGTGTGTAATATAGCATCTCTGTCTCTAAAGTTTAAGAGTTTAGCCAACATCGGACGGGGAGGCGCTCCAGGTTTCAGTCTTCCTCCTCTGTGCACTCTTTCTACCACAAAGAATTTAGATAATCCTTTAGGCTGCAGATGTTTAAGTATGAGTTCCTCCACAAATAGGTCGGCCGCAGGACCTTCCGCCCTTTCCGGCAATCCAATTATTCGTACATTGTTACTTCTGGTGGGACCTTCATAATCGTCCAACTTTGCCTCTGCAAGCTTATGAAATGTTTGTAGGTTTTTGATGTCCTGTTGCATTTACAATGAGTCTCCAATGCGGCTAGAGGTGACAATCTCATTTTTTTCACCTTCTCCCCTATTTTTGTTAGGTCTGCTCTGATCAGTGTCACTTCCGACGTGATAGCGCCAATCCTGTGCTCCAGAGAGGTGCGCACCCCTGACATGGCGTCCATGATATCCTTCAGTGTTGGGTCCTGGTCCTCCCCTTCAGGGCCGGTTGCCATTCTACCTTTAGCGTTGTGCTCGGAGTCAGTTGGTTTCGGCAATGCATACTTATCGAGCTTTGTTTGTTGCAACCCTTTCAAACCTTTTGCTCCCGACATGTTCTCCTTGTTCATCCAGGACTAGTCTTCGCCTCTCATTCCGGGCCTCTCCCCCATCCGAGGAGCGTCACACCGTTTATCAGTTCCCTTGCGTGCCTCGCAGTCCGCAAATGCCAGACCTCCCCAACTCAGTATGTAGGAACTCTCCCGAGGCCCACTTCACTCGTGTGCGTCGTCTTACCCATGACCAATGCGCCAATCTGGGCCAATTGGCTGCATCTATGGTGGTGTTCAGTTCGGCCCCTGCTGGTCGTGCATCACCCAGATTCACCAGCCTGACCTCACACCACGCGCAGGTCCGGACTGTGGAGCCTCACCCGCACTAATGTCTTTATGCAATCCACCCAGCACTCACGTAGTTCAGCGGAACTGGGTTGCGACGCATTGAGCTCACTGCCCAACAGCCAGGTCCTCAGACTTCGAATATCTCTCTCAGACCTATAGTGAATGTTGGCCACAGGGAGTTGTTGCGGCAGTTGCGGTTCCACTCACAGGCGGCAGACAGGCTGGCTTTCCACAGGGTGCCTGGTATATAATAGGAGTGCTGCGTCGTGTTTCTGCTCCTAGTAACCTGCCTCTTTGCAGTGGCTTCCACTCCACCTCGGTAGCGTGTGCGCCGGTCTGCCCGGTAGCTCCCGGAGGATCAGAGGACCAGAGATGCCCGGATAAATGACATTGGGCGCTTCTTTCTCCAGCGCACTATATGTGTGGGTGCAACAGCTGTGCTTGAGCACCATGAGCCCCCAGCATCTCTGACAGGCCTTTAAGTTTCCTGCGTCCCCTGGTGGTTTCATAAGCCATGTCGGGGAAAATCTTAAATGAGAAATCATCCCCCACATTAATAGTTTTCAGCTGGGTGGCTCTTTTGAGCACATCCTCCCATACTCTGAAATCTTGAAAACAGACCAGAATAGCCCATGGTCTGGCAGTATCCTTACGGATTATATGGGGGACGCTATGGGCTCTTACAATGGAAAGCTCTGTTGGTGAATCTAATAAGACATATTTGGACATCATCTTAGTTATCCCATTGGACAAAGCTTGATTCTGGTCAAAGGTTTCCGGGACCCCAATGAGTCTAAGTTTGATCGCCTGGACCCCTTTTCCAAATCTTCTTCCTTATCCTTCACTTGGTGCATATCTTGGAGGAGCTTGGTAGTGGATACGGAGTATGACTGTTGGATGTCCTCCAGGCTAGATATCCTTTGCTCGGCTTCTGAGCACATGGTGTTCAGTGTCTGCAAACCCTTTTCTATTAAATCCAACCTACTCTTTATTTTTTCGGACATCTCTTTATAAGCAGCTCTCCTCCCCTGAACTTTAGCCAACAGCTGCTAAAGAAGGGCATATATCAGAACACTGAAGTTCCCAAGACTTTAAAAATGTTGCTCAATGACGCTGTGCACCTCCGGAGGGTTGGGAAAAACATTTGGGATTGTGAGGATCCATTCTCCTTGTCCTGGGTAGGAAGCTGGGTATTACCCACGGACATCTGATTAAGCATACTCACAGTAATTCCACTTGGATGACTTCATGAGGGAGCCTGTACAGCTGAAATAAGCTTGCCGTTGTCATCCCTCATGTACTGCTTCAAGAGAGAGAAGGATGCCCTTGCATTTGCTTCCTGTTGTTTACAAGTGGAATGTCTACTAAAAATAGGATATTGAGGTACGCACGTCTGGCTGCACATAAGGCTACCTTCAGTGGGTATCGCTAACAAAGCAGTTGCATTACATTTCCCCAAATCAGCTTCTGAAGCATCCTTCAGACTAATCCTTATGTGGTTCTCGGTTCTGGGAGGGCTGGATACTTATGGAATTCCCTGAGAGTGCCACTTGAGACCCCCAAATAGACTTGTCCTATTAAGCTCTGGACAAAGAGAGTACTTCCAGGGGCTGTAATAAAGCTGATGATGGTATCTCAATACACACAGGATGGCATGCAATTTCCCTCACTGCTGCCGCCGGCAGCCACTTTGCTTTTATTAGGGGACTTCACCTCCCCGTGAGACAATGTCCTGTGTGAGTCTATAGGGGATTTTAGACTATGAGTCCCCCAAACTTTCTTCCCACAATAGGGCTCCAAATCTTTAGAAGTGAAAATATTGTATCCAGAACACAATGAAACAATGTGGCTATAAAAGATACAGGGAGCAAAGAGAAGCAGGAGATGCTGGGGGAGTGACTCAAAAACAAGGGCAAAAGAAGCTGAAGCTCACTCACCCCCTTCTGAGTTAATACAGTCTTCCGTGCAAATTGAATCGTCCCTCTGGCACCGCACACCAGTGCTACCCGGCCAAGTCTCACGAAGGCTAGCCAGCCAGTACTCCACCAAGCTGCTAGAGATTATTCTTCCAAGAGGCGCCTCAGCTGCAATCTCTAGCCAGAGACCATACAATTACAGAGTATATAAGCACTGATGGCGGTAGTGCCGCAGCCCCTTCTCTGCTTTCCCTCAAGGCCCGTCATACAGATACACTCCCCGGCGGGCCACAAAACACCAGCAGCAGCCTCAGAACGACAAAAGCAGCAAGCTCAAGGGGAGAATCCACCTACGGCATTTGAAAAGACTGCTTTCAGGCTGCCATGATGGGTTCAGGCAGCGTGCCTCTAGAGTGCAACTCCCGTCATCCTCCTGCCCATCATAGGTTGTGATTTCAATTATCTCCCTGTACCTGGGTTGGACTCCTTTAATTCAAACTATGGGCAGCATAAGAGGAATACTGAAAGGGTCTTTCTGGACATGTGTTTAAGGCTGGCAGTCCAGGATGTACGGCAGAAGTTAAATCCAATAGCAAGAGTGCAAAATTGATCATTTTTTGACCTGCATGGCCAAGGAAAAAGCACCTGAAATTTAATTATTGGCATAATAGATCCAGGAACAGGAGAGATAGAAGAGACAAAGTAAAAATAGGGCAAATATTTTTGAGCTATTATGATTCTCTTTATAAGGGTGACATTGGAACAGGGGATCTGGCCTTTGCAGATAGGTTTCTTTAGGAAGTTCATCTTCCGGGGTTGAGCAGTGAGACTCCGGCACTTTTGATACATCTAATTAGCCCCACTGAGGTTAAAGGTGCTTTAGGAAAGTAGGATCTGCTTCTTATGGTTACCCCCACTTCTTGCTTGATGTGACACTGTTTTTGACTAGTCTGATTGAGATCCTGCTAATCAGGACCCCAGTCTATCTGCTTTCTCCTTAAACTGTTGTGTTATGCACTCAGGTACACCCCAGATTGGATACTGGGGTACCCTTGTCAGTCCCTAGTATATGGTACCCATGTACCCAGGGCATAGGTACCCAGAGGTCTCCCATAGGCTGCAGCAAGTATTATGCCACCCATGAGAGACCATTCAAAATGGAACTAAAGGCCTGCCATTGCAGCCTGTGTAAGTTGGTGCATGCACCACTTACGACAGATATAGGTTTACTATATCTAACGGTCACTGCACTTAAATCTAAGCCTGGGCGGAGTTCGCGGAGTTAACTCTGCGAAGTGCAAAAAAAACTCCGCTGCGCTACGCAGAGCTCTGCGAGCAGCGGAGTGCATTAGATAAATGCAGTTCGCGGTCATTTTCCTTGCTAGGTGCTTGGGAACTGCACCATGCACAGCGCAAGCGGGCGCTGCTTTCTTTCTGACGCTCGAGTAGATCTTTACTTGAGCGGCAGATTTCTCAACGCGAATGGACGGTTTCGCAATGAGAAATCTGACTGCCCGCGTTAAGAAATCTCGCCGGGAGGTTGATTTTCCACGCTCGGCAACTTGATGTTGACGATAGCGAATGAGGAAAAATCTCACCAGGAGGCGGATTTTCCTCGCTCGTGCTCGCCAACTTGACGGTGTTAACACGAGCGAGGAAAAAAACTCCGCTCTGCTACGTTAAGCGGAGTTTTTTGGAACTTCGCAAGCTCCGTGTAACGCTGAGTGTGGAAAACTCCGCAAACTCTGGGAGCGGAGCGGAGTTCACCGCCATAGCAGGCCTTTACAATCCTGAGGGCAGGGTGCTTGGTTCTAAGTGAGAGGGTGCCCCTGCATGAGCAGGACACCCCTGCAGCCTACGGAGTCCTTTTTCCCGGGTTGTCAGTGAAGCAGCCATATACTAGTATAGAGGGGCATTACGTGACCGCGCGATGAGCCCTATCCTGTTTGGTGTCAAACATGTTGGAATCATACCCCCACACTGTTACTGGTGTGGGAGGTATGATTCCACCCACCGGGAGAGCCCTCCTTTAGGCTCTTAGTGTTCCCAGTACCAGCCTTCTAGTCCTGGACAGCACAAAATGGTTGCTGCCAACCAGAGACACATTTCTGCCCTCCTGCTGCTGAGCCAAGCTAGAGCAGGGGAAGGCAGAACAATAGGCATCCTGTCACAGGGAGGTGTGACCACCTCCCAGACAGTATTTAGTGTATTAGGGCTGGGTGGGTGTGCTTGCCAGTGCCTGAAAGTCTAGATGAGGGGCACATTTGGTGTCCCTGTGCATAGTCCAGTTCAAACTAGTCCTGGGAGCTGTTGGCACCCGCTCTGGCCGAAACTGGACATAGGACATGGGAGTAACCTTCCCCCTGTCCAGACCCTCTCCTGGGAGGGTCCCCTGAATCTTCCCAACCCTTACCTTAAGGTACTTAAGGGCTTACCTGGGTGTAGGTCCCTAGATTCGTCGTGGACAAGATTCAGAACTGAAACCTCTGCACTCTACCGTCTGGGCACTCTGGACTTCGCTGGACTTCGTTTGGGCCTGACTTCGTCTCCCTTTCAGTCTGCTGCCTCGTCTGTGTCTGTGCACCATACAGGATCCATGCAGGGACTGTGGAGCATCCAAGAAAACTGAAGATAATCTCCCTTGGAGTGAAGAAGTCACTCCCCTGCATTCGCAGGCACCGCAACACTTCTGACTGGCCTGCTGTTGTCAAGCTCCTACAGACTCCAAAGGGTTTAACAACACAGGAAGTAAGTTTCTGCGTCCCACGAGGCCCGAGCTGTCCTTTCACCCAGTTTGAGGCCAGAATCCCTTGTGGGGGCTGCAATACCTGAACCCCTGTGCACCGCTTACTTTTGCAAGTGCAAATGCTTGTTGGCAATTCTACAGCAAGTGCATTGGGCTCCAAGTAGCCCCAACCTCTGGCAACTTCTCCTGTGAAGATCTTCAACCACATCACACCGTGTGCTCCGTGGCCTGTTGTTTTGTAAAGCTGCATAAGGTCCTCCTGCGACTCCAGTGTCTTCAACCTGTGGGCCCTGAGGAGGGTCAAATATGTCTTTCTTTGGGCTCCCCTGATTGCTCTGGGCTTGCCCTGACTCCCCAGCTTGTGGTGAGTCCCCTGGACCTTGCTGGCCCTCTTCCTGCAACTTCTTGACTACCTGCATGGGTTGCTTTTGCCAAGGCTTGGTGGTGCTCCCGCCGGACACTGACCCCTCAGCACTCGACAGCCTTTGTGGGACAGCTCATATCTGGCTCCTGGTCATCCTCAGCATCGCCTGGTCCCCGCAGCTGCAGAGTCAAGGTCATCAACATTTATCCTGAAGCACCAGACATTGGTGGGCATTCGTCTACCGAGCCCCTGGTCACTCTCAAGTGACCCAGACTCTGTCCCCTCTGCTTTCAGGTACTCTTCATCAAGAATCCACTTTTGGATTCCTCCAGACACTTTCTCCCCTTCCAGCAGCTGCACTTTCCTGAAGTCCTCCATTGGGTTCAACTGCGGTTTCCGACGCCACTTCACACCTGGGATAGGTAACTTGGGTACCATGATATCCACGGATGGGGTGGCTCTCCAACCTTCTTTCTTCCACGGGGTTTCTTCAGGGTCCACTGGGAAGGGTCCCTAACCTTAAAAAATCCAACCGCTACTTACACGTAGAGTTGTACGGAGTCCGCGGTCGTGTTCTCACACTGTACGCGCCCTCCATGGGGTCCCTGTCTACTTGTCTTGGGTGGTTCCTTGGGTCTCCAGCAATTCTACAACCTCTCGACATTGTCCTGACTCGAGTCGTGGTTCTTATACCACTTTCTTAGTATATGGTTTGGTCCCCCCCTGGGGCCCACTGTGTATTAGTGCTATTTACTGTGATTTCTTTGCTATAGTATTGTGTGCTTTGTGTATATCTATGTGTGGGAGATACTGTAACGTACTAGAGAGTATTATATAATAAATACATATTTTTATACATACCTTGTGTGGTTCTTTTTCATTTACTCTATACTATAAGGTTGCATTCTGGTAAAATAAGCTGTTTTACACTCCTTCAAGACTAAACCTGAAGGCTGCTCTCCACAGCTACCACTACGATAGCTTTCTAAGGTTGTCTGAGACCTCTTAAATCACCATGAGAGTTGTCTGGACTGGTGAAAGGTGCCCACTTACATTAGTGGACATCATGTACCAGCCAGCTTCTCACAAGTGCTATATGAGGGGTACTCGGGTCAAAAGCCCCCAGCGAAAATGGCAAAGGGGGTGGAATTTTATAAGTGCTTCTGTCCTTTTATAAGTGGTTCTGCACCTTACTACTACCCCCTCTGTTATTTGTTTAATTCTATCCGGACTAGAGGCTCCATCCCACCCTCTTTTAAGAAAGGAGTCTTAGTACATTTTTTAAAGAAAGGGAAGGATGAGGCATCTACATCGTCATACAGGACTATAACACTCCTAAATACGGATTATAAGCTCTTCACTAAGATTTTATCTAACTGTATCAACACTGTGATGGGGGTCATTGATTCATCCAGACCAAAACAGTTTTATTAAAGGCCGCAGCCTGAGAGCTAATACTTATTATTTGGCTGAGTTAATTCATTCAGTCAGTCAGTCAGAAAACTTTATTCGGCAGACAAGAGCCAAAAAGTAAACATAGTCAAGAAAAAAGGACACAAAAACAGAATTGACACATCAATACAAAAAACATTGAGTCACTAGATTAAAATACCAATACAAAACAGGTTAAAAAGAATCTCATTTAGCCATTTCATCATTCATATAAAAATCGTGGAGTAGTGCAAATAGTGTAAAGTGCAAAAAGTACTAAGTAAAAGTCCACGGCTGATAAAAAAAAAAGTTTCAAAGGGGTACTTTAACATAAGTGGCAAGTTTATTCTGATAGCGGCAACTTTTTTCCTGTGTCTAACGGCCGCTGTTAAGAAACTAGCCACACCCAATGATACCACAGGGGAGGGTAACATCTGGAGATAGACCAAGGCCGGTCTTACTTGAACAAACCGCCGTTCTCTAAGGAGCGGTAAAATTTATTTTTTACGCTGATAAGCATAAAAGGAACAGAAAAACAAAAAGTGTAATGTATCCTGATCCGAGAAATTGTCACAGGGACAGGGTCTAAGTAAGCCGGGTTTAGAATAACCTTGGGGAAATGCCAAGAGCCAAGGAACCAAGTTAAATCTGAATCTAGTCAAAACAAATCGATGGTATGCTTTGCTGACATAAGATAGATATGGCTGCATCTGCGAGCCCAGGGACAATAAAATAAATCGTCTCACTGAAGGTTTACTTAGTTCCGTCTCCTCCCTCATACTCTGCCGCTTATCCAAGAACTGCTTTTTCACTTCTTTAATTGCAGTCTTGGTCAGGACACCTGGGCTCGGGAACAAATCAGGGCGACCTAACCATCTAGTCTGTTCCATGACATATTTCAGCCATGGGATGGATAACACCCCCTCCAGTAACATACAGTCCGCAATTATTAGTTGATTAAGATTAGGGGCCGGATTTGCCCATACTCTTAGCCAGCGTAACAATGGGGCAACCGCGATCTGGTCTGATATATAACCCGTTCCCAGTTCTTCATGTAGATTAAAAACAGGGGTTGCGGTAGGGACCGCCAGAAGTTTGCGCATAAAGTTATTCTCAGTCACCTGGATCCCCTTAACGTCCTTGTATCCCCAAATGTCACACCCGTATGTAGCCATCGGAACACATTTTGCATTATAGACTTTTAATAATGCAGGTAGTGGCTTTGACCCCAGTCTTTTGGCAAAATTTAGAGTGGCACCTGCTCCTCGGGCTAATGTATTTTTTTTTAATAAAAGTTGCGGGCACCAAGATCCTCGCTCATCAAAAACCACACCTAAATACGGAAACGTAGGCACTTTAGTTAATTCTGCCCCCTTGCAGTAAAACTTAGTCTTGGCCACCCTTCCCAGCCCTATGGTCATGGTATGAGATTTCTTAAGATTTGTGGTTAGGTCTAGTGACTCCATAAAATTAGTAAAACAATTTAAAAGACGTTGAAGGCCCAATGCGGTTCTTGCCAGTAGGACCGCATCATCAGCATATAAAAGGGCTGGGATCATTTTATGTTATGTTATGTTATGTTAACGTGATTTCTAAAGCGCACGAATACCCGAAGGTGTCTTGGCGCTGGATCTTGATATAGCCTTGACAGAGAGAAACAGAAGTTTTAAAATGAGTTAATTAAACAACCAAGTTTTCAGATTTTTTCAAAAGGAGGTGAGGGAATTAGCCGCTCTTGTACATGCTGGAAGAGTATTCCAGAGCTTGGCTGTACAGTAGCTTATGCTTCGACCTCCCCAATTCGCTGTTCGAATTCTTGGTACCAGCATCAACCTGGCATTAGTAGACCTTAGACATCTGCCGGGAAGATACCAGGAAAAGACATTTTTTAATGAGGCTGGTCCAGTATTGTTCAGTGCCTTATAAGCCAGGCACAGTATCTTAAACTTAATACGCTGTGCCACTGGTAACCAATGAAGTTTCCGAATGGCTTCCGCGGTGGATTGATATTTTGGTAAATCCAGCAGGAGCCTAGCAGCAGCATTCTGTACCATTTGTAATTTTTTCAGATGTTGTTTCTGTAACCCAGGGTAGAGACCGTTACAGTAATCCAATCTAGACAGCACTAACATTGTTACCACCGTCCTCCTAAGATTTAGGGGGATGTAAGGTGTTATCTTCTTCAATTTTCTTATCAAATAGAAGGCAGCTGAAACTGTGGCAGTGGTTTGCTGGGAATATGTGAGTTTGTTGTCAATCAACACCCCAAGGTTTTTAGCCTTTACTACTGGCTTTGGAAGTTCTCCGATTTCCGCCGGCCACCATACGTCATCCCAGCTAGGTTGGAGATTGCCAAAAATAACCACCTCGGTTTTATCCGAGTTTAGTTTAAGGCAATGCCTTCCCATCCAAAGACTAATTTCCCTCATACAATTCTGAAATTGTGAGGCAGGCGAGACTCGGTTTTTATGCACCTCTACCACAATCTGAGTGTCATCGGCATATGATGTCAAATCAAAGCCGAAATGTTGAACCAAGGGAGCCAGTTCAGACACATAAATGTTGAACAAAGATGGGCTCAAAGATTAACCTTGAGGAACCCCGCACGGGAGTACGTTTGGAGCAGCTTGAAACTGATCTAAGGTCACAGTTTGTTTCCTATTTTTGAGAAATGGCTCTTGGTACATCTTTGCAGCAGGCTGTTAGGGAGTCTCCTAATTTATTAATGTACAGTGTAAACAGCAGTGGAGCCAAAATGCATCCCTGCCGGACCCCCCTTTTTACTTCCCATGATTTTGTCAAGCTGCCATCAGTATTATACCGTACAGCAGCTGTGGTATTATCATGCGCTACTTGCAGGTAAGAGACCAAGTCTGCATCTATCCCCAGTTCACGTAACACCCGCCATAATTTGGATCTATTGACATAGTCAAAGGCTGAGGTTAGGTCCATGAAGGCAAGGTGTAAGACTCCCTTCCTGGCGATAGTGTACTTCCCGATAACTAACTGGAGATTAAGACACTGGTCCAAGGTCCCCTTCCCCTGTCTAAAGCCATATTGCAAATCTGAAATAATATTAGCTTGATCGAGATAAGTAGTTAGGCGATCCAAAATTACCTTCCCTAATGTTTTTGCTACAGAATCTAAAAGGGAGATTGGTCTATAGCAGGCGGGATCCGCCCGGTCTCCCTTTTTAAAAATGGGAATGATGACCGCTTTAGCCAAAGAAAATGGGAATCCGTAAATACAAGTTGCATTAAAAACACAAGTTAAAATCTTAGCCCAGACTCTATTGTCGGCCTTAAAAAGATCGGCTGGAACCCCATCTGGGCCGGGCGCTTTGCCTGCCGAGGCAGAGATGATAGCCTTATGTAACCCTATTAAAAAGAAGGAGGTTACTTGATGGACCGGGGATTGACACTCCCTCCTCTGGTTCCAGATTTGCGTCACTGTAGATGTTACTAAAATGCTGAACCCATCGTTCTGGAGGAATCACGCAATCGCGACTAAGATTTGGGGTTTCTGAAAAATAGGAGCTATTAACCACAGACCAAAATTTCGTGCTGTCAGCCAAGATACTAGCTTGGTTGAGTGCATCCCAGGCCTCTTCCCTGATCTGCTTCTTCCTATTATATGTTGCTATTTTATAGGCCTTCCTCCGATTCCTAATTAATAGTTGATCCCTCGGTTTTTGTGCTAGGGCCTGTTTAAGTTCCTTATGGGCAGCCGAGCAAATATGATCGAACCAGTTCTTTACTTTTGGGCATGTTGCTCTAGGTTTAGTTGTTAGATCAGAGGCTACCTGTTTAGTAATTTTTACAAAGGCTTCAAGGGTGGCTCTGCCATGCGAAAGAGGATCTGCACAGATCTGGAATTCGGTAGCACAGGTGGTATACAAATTATCAAGAAAACTCTCCGGAACAATCCTTTCCCATTTCAATCTCCTATCCTGCTGTTTGGTGCTAATATTCACATTTGACACCTGACTCAAGACCCCCTCCCTACGGATGACAGGTAGGTCAAGACCCAGTACTAGGGGATTGTGGTCACTAAGACTATGCCAAATAGCACTTAGATTAATAACAGCCGGCACTAATGGGCCAGATACCATCATATAATCTATTGTGCTATGACTACCATTACCTACAAAAGTAGGAATCTGAAGCAAAGCATCCGAGTATTGTAGACAATGCAGATTGTGGGCCGAGAGTAAACTTTCAAGACAAATGCCAGAGGATGTATGCTCAAAATGGTTAGACTGTTCCGTGCCAACGCCCGTCTCCAGTGTAAAAGTGCAATTAGAATAGCACTGGTGAATATTAAAATCCCCTAAAATTAATGTGTCATAGTGAGCTTGATTTCCTTCCCCGTACTTTTCCAAGAGATCATCTACAGCTAAAAGATGTTCCGTCTCCTGGGATCTATTAAAGGAATTATAAAAATTAACAACTAACAGAGTGGGGAGGTTTTTACCAGATAGTTCCACTGCCAAAATATTAAGTGACCGACAATCAATCAATTTTGCTTTATATGAAAGCTTGAGAGAAAACATTAAAAGAAGGCCCCCCGAGCTCTACCCATATTCGATTGAGTAGCATATTTACAAAAGGTGGTAAAACCATGCAGGTAAAAACAGTTTTTAGGCTCCCATGTTTCCTGTAGTGCAATAATATGATGGTTACCTAGAAACTCTTCCCACACTGTATTACCCCGCTTGGACCTAATGCCAGCTATATTCCAGGATAATACTTTCACAGTATAATCTGGCAGGTTGCCCAAAGTGGGAGTTGAGGTTGGATAGATATCCAACTGTGATGAAAGTGTAGACACGGATGGTCGTGGATTAATAAAAATATCCGGTGTCAACATGTCACCCTGGGGTTTATCCACCACCATTAATGGTCAATCATTTTCATCTAAGCTCATGGGGCGGGCCAAAGGTGAGTAACGATTATGCAAAGTTACCCCTAAGTTCATATTCCCCTCATGAGTAGTTTTAACCAGTTTAAAAGGAGGCTGCCACTCAGAGTTTACTAGAGGACATTTACGAGGGTAGAAATACTGTAGGGGGACTATTCTGATTGTAGACCTAAAACCGGCCTTGAGCTGACAGCCCAAAAGAGCCGAAACATGCCTGGGGCTTTTAAAATTTACTATAATACAGTCACCCTCAATGTTTTTCTTAGTCCCATGGCCTATCCACCTCACTCTTCTGGCCATAATAATATCATTCATGATATTAAGACCACCAACCATATTACTCTTACACCAATGAGCGGTTTTGTGGATCAAATCCATGACGGATTCCTTGGAATCTGATGTAAGTGTAGGGACTCCTATAAAAACAGCCACTAAAGGCGCTGATTGGGGAGGGAGATCAATTATAGTCGGGGTGTGGGCCATTCCCTTTTTCGGATCTGCAGATGAAGGGATTCTCAATCGCAAATGCTTATCAAAATTTCCCTGGCCCTGCATAGTTGCCATCGGGGGTATAGTAACAGCATCCCCCACTGTCTGGTTGGTGAGATTTGTATTACATTTATTGTTAGAAGGCCGGGGCAACTGATATTGGTCTTGGGAGGTACTAGGCTGCTCGGCTTGTTTCAGACTACCCCCCTGGGCAGGCCCCCCTCACCCCTGTTCTGATGTTACTTTCGGGGAGCAGCTAGTTGATTGAGAAACTAGAGCATTAATTTTTGTCTCAATCTCATCCAATTTTACAAATAAGGGCACTAGCAAGTCTTTAGTCCGCTTTTACAACCTTATTGCAAATTTATCCAACAATGATTCCAGGTTACAGTTTGTGGGAATTTTAGCCCGTGGTGATATCCTCAGTGCTCCTTTCCCGACAGTTCTCTTTCTTTTCGTAGGCGGGGAGCCTGATCCCTCTTCTAGGGTCACTGCTGCTACAGAGACCCCTGGAGCTACTTCAACATCCTCGCCTTGGCTGCCTGATGGCAACATCTGAGACGTGTACGTAAATCCTTCTTCTGCCGAATCCTGTGTAACACTCGGCATGTCGCCCTCTACTCGGGCTAATTTCTCAGATTCCAGGGACAACCTTTTTTCTTTGCCCTTTGGAAATCCCTCCCTGTTTCCTTGATTGGATGGATATCGTTAATCAAAATGTCGATATTTCCCATATATTATTTCTTTTAATAAATGTTCCCTACAGATTGGATGAAGGAGAGTAGTTTTTCTACATTTAATTTGGGGTAACACATCTCCTAGGCTTAGTTTAAAGATACTTCAACTTTCTAAGATGGAGGGCGGTTTGGCACTCCCATGCCTTAGGACTTGTTACTCTGCATCTTTTGCTGCTCAGCTACATCGCTTTGCTACGCAGGAGTCTCAGTTTCACAAACTCTTTGATTTTGCATATGCTCGGCCGCTGTGGTATAGCGAGTTTGTTGAGAGCCATTAATGAGCCCACAATGCAGAAGAAAGTAAGGTATAAGACGTTGTCAAACATTATTGTTTTGAAGCAACTATTTGTGTGCAAATTCAAAATACCTGTGATTCATGCTGAAACCCCCTTAGCATGTTGCTCCCATCTTTCTTCCTGTCTCTCGTCATCGACCTTTAAGAAGTGGACAAAGATTAATCTTTTTTCAATCAGAGAATTTTTGTATCAGGATAGAGTCAAGTCAGTTGTAGGCATTTGCTCAGGGAATACTTTGCTGGAGGTCTGTTTTAGCTTCACTCATAGACAGATAGTTTCTGTTCTCAATAGCCTCTTTCTATATGAGGTCTACTATTCTGCTGGTTTGTTTGGGAAATTGTTCAGACCCAACAAAGTGAATGACTCCCTGAGTTTTTGGTATAGGGAACTATGGCCTGACCGTTCTTTAGTTACCGCTAATATTTGGGCAAAATCGCGGGGCACACAGAGTTAGAGATTGATGATGAGATTTGGGTGAATTATTTCGAATATGGATTTCTTTGCTGCTGCAGGAGCTAATTTTCATAGAATGATGGGGCATATTAGCAAGACCGGCGATAAAATTATCGCCGTTTTAGCGGCAGGAAACTGCCTCTAAAACGGCGATAATGGGCTTGCTAATATGCGTTATAGAATTCCAATAGAAGCCCAGGTTAGATGTGCAGGACATCTAACCTGGGCTTCTATTGAATTTATAACGCATATTAGCAAGCCCATTATCGCCGTTTTAGAGGCAGTTTCCTGCCGCTAAAACGGCGATAATTTTATCGCCGGTCTTGCTAATATGCCCCGATGTTTTTTAATGCTTGGATGCTTTACTATACCTCAGAAAGGCTCAACAAGATGTTTTGTACCCCTACTAGAGCATACCCTAGATGTAAGGGAGTGGGAGACTGGGGACACGTTTATGACCTGTGAGGCTATCTCTGAAATTTGGTCACAGATTTTTTGACACATTTCTCTCAAGATTGGATGTGAGGTTAACCTCACAGTTTGTAACATTCTGTTTGGCCTCAATAACCCTTCACAGTTTGGGAAACAATGTGCTCAATTTATTTTTATTTCTACTTTGGTGGCTCGTTCCATTATCACTAGCCATTGGAAGTCCCCACAGAAGTCAACATTTGAGGAGTGGTTGAAGAAGATGAAGACAACTAGTACAAGGGATTATTGGTGATTTGCCTGCGTGAATAATAAACAATGGTATAAAAAGATCTGGGTCGTTCTCTGTGGAAGACGAGGTTTAGGGGCATTGATATATAGGCCACATTTTTTCTAGGAGCATTTTTAACGGGATGTTGGGTTTTCGCTCTGTTACTTTACTTAGCAGTCTGCATTTGCTAGTGGGATTGCAAAGTACTGTATCTGCATTGTCACTTTACTGATTGGACATCTGGCTGGATGGAAAAGGAGGTTGCACTTTATTTGTTTTTCCTGCCCTCTCACTTCATATTGTTAGTCATTTGGCTTAAGCTAGGCTTTCCCCACAGGGCAAACCCATTGTCTCTTATTGGATCTTGATTGTTTACAACTGTACAGTATTTCACAGTCCTGGTGGTAGTTTTGCCTCACCTGGGAGCTGATGGTGTATAAGAGGGGTTAGACGGGTCTAGGAGAGCCTGGGCTTCTAAACAAGCCTTTGCAAGATATTCTCCTAGAGGCAGTGTACTGATAACAGGGGGAGATGGGCTGAAGTCAGGCAATAACTAGGCTTCGGTGAGGGTGTCGATACTGACTTTTTGGGCTATGTCCTTGACCTTGGGAATCTAACTTCTTTCCCCGGTCAGAACAGATGCACCTGGGGCTGTTGCAGGCAGAGAGCTCCATCCAAGCACTGTTGGGGCAAGAGCAGTCGGCCTGCGCCAGGACAGTGAAGCAGCCATCAACCGCCAGATCGACCTCGAGCTTTACTCCTCCTATGTTTACTTGTCTATGTCCTTCTATTTTGATCATAATTACGTTGCTCTGAAGAACTTTGCCTAGTTCTCCTTGCACCAGTCTCACGTGGAGTGTGAGCATGTCGAGAAACTGATGAAGCTGCAGAACCAGCGGGTGGTCATATCTTCCTTCAGGATGTCAAGAAGCCGGAAGTGGTCTAGAGGCCCTGCAGCTGGAAAAGAGTGTGAACCAGTCACTCCTGGATCTGCACAAGCCGTCCACTGATCGCAATGATCCTCATTTGTGTGACTTTCCAGAGACCCATTATCTGGAAGAAGGAGTGAAGTCCATTAAGGAGCTTGGTGACCAAGTGACAAACCTGCGCAGAATGAGTGCTCCTAGCAATGAAATGGCAGAGTATCTGTTCGATATGCACACCCTTGGTGAAAAGTTCAGCTAAGCTCAGTTTGGTGCCCATTCCTGACGTTTGAAGTTTCCTACCCGTCTTTCTTGAGTGCATGAGTATCTTTCTTTCTCCCAATTCAGAGAACATGCGTGATAAATATTCACTTTCTCTTTTGCTTGATTGCTTTTGCATATAATAAAAAAAGCCTCTTTTAAAAAAAAAACTGTACAGTATTTTGTTTTTGTATTGTGCTGTTTATTCTTTTTGTTTCATTTCTAAGTCTTTGGCACTGCATGCCATGGCCATGTGTTTAGTTAGGCACCCAGGTCCTGCTTTAGAGCTGTGTGCACCCAGTGCGAAAATCATTTTTGGCTCCCCCCCTCCACCCCCCCTTGACCATCTGCTCGGATTCCCTCAGGACCACCAGCAAAAGTGCCCTCATCTCTCCATAGCCCCTCTCTCACATACATTTCATTTGTTATAAAGCACTGGTAAAGGTTGACTTTACTAATAAGAATGTATATCTACTCAAAAACTTTTCAGCAACATTAGGAATATATCATGAAAAACTGGGGGAAAAACCAGAATGTCCTAAGCTATTTTATGCAGTTTTCATGCAGCTCTTTGATGACAGTTCGTAACAGTCACTGTTCTATATTAGGGTTGTATCTTATGAACTGCTGTAACAGAAGTATCTCTGTGACAAAAGCAGTAATCCACTCAGCTATCCACAGAAAACACAGATCTGTGATTTGCAAGGTACACATTCTTTGTAGCAGGCATATTAACCCTCTGTGCTACTTTATGGCGAGTCAAGACTGCCCCAGACAAAACTCTGATCTCCCTCTCTAGCAGTAACATTAATCACAAAAGTTATCTTGACATTTTTAATGCTGCCTGAAAACTGGAACACAAGGAACTCTGCTGAAGGTGTTTTTAAATCGCAAGTTATTGCAAAACACAGTGCCCCCGTGACATCAGCGCCTCCTTCCCAGGTCAGCGCTCAGTGCGGCCACACCAGTCGCACTGCCTTAAAGCTGGCCCTGTAGGCACAGTCACTTTATTTTTCACTGGCTACACCTCAGTGTTGTTGCTAATGGGCCTCTTATTGTTATGTATATTCAGCACTTCAATGTGCGCAGGGAAAGAATGCGGGAATGCGAATCTGTATCTGTACTGTTATGCTTATGAATTTTGTCAATTTGTTATTTTAAATATTGCCTTATGATGAGATTCATTATTAAGTTGGTAATTAATGCTATTTATTATTTAATGGCTGAGGGTGCCCACTGTGTTGGGGTAAAATAAAATCTTCTTGTACTGTATTCCAAGCAATAAAATAAAAAGTAAAAAAAAAAAAATCAGCAATGATGACTTTCTGGGCTTTACATCCTGACTTTTCCTTCTCAAAACTTATCCCACCTTTGTTGACGGCTTCACCGAGACCTTGTCCTTTGCCCACCTTTCGTCGATGAGCCCATCTTCAGATCTAGCATGCATCCTTGCCCTGCTGAGGACTCTACCTTTTGTAAATGTTGTAAGTGTGAAGGTAACTTTTTTAATGGAACCAATTACACCTGTCTATCCAAACTGTGCTCCCTTGTGGTCAGCCTTAAACCTTACCCATGTCCTAGTCTAGCTTGACCAGTTGCCCGTGGTTGGAGCTTAACACTTTTTGGCACTATTTTTAAAAATTCATATCTTTGGTTCCCCTTATTGGATTTTTTGGTGAGGTGTCATTTTGTTCATTGAAATATTCTCGATTTTTATAAATCGGAGTGAAATTTTTGGGCTCGCTTCACAAAGGTAAAATTAGACGAAAGTCTAACTTTATGACTTTTGATATTCACAAAGGGCATTTACTACTCGTAAATGCCCTTTGTGAACACTGAAAGTCGTAAAGTTAGACTTCCTTCTAACTTTACCTTTGTGAATCGGGTCATTTGTTGTGTAGTGTATTTGACTTAATGTTTGACTTTTTAGGTACTTCTAAGGGCCTTATTATGAGTACGGTGGTCCACAGGACCGTCATATTCGTGGTGGCAGCCCAACCACCGCCACACTGGTGATCTGCCTGCCGTATTATGAGTGTGGCAGTCGGACCACCACGAAACCGTCAGCCTTAGGGATCAAGGATCCCGCTGCGCTGGTGGTCTGGAAATGGCCAGGAATGTGCTTGTGGTGCCATGCTAGCAACGCAGAGCTTATACTGATTTAAATGTCCACCGCCTATTTTATGGGGGTGAGCCTGCCATGAAAAGGGTGGCAGACATGCAAGGAAGGGGCCCTAACGGGGCCCCCAGCTGCTTCTGGGCCTGGAGGTGCATGCATGTGGGCACATGTTGCGCCCCCCTGGAATTGCACCCCATTCCTACACAGCATGGCATGCACAACATGGTGCATGCCACACCGTGCAGGAATGTGCTGTATGTGCTATCAGACCACCGCTGTGAGACTGCCACAGCACTGCCCGCCTTCCATGGATTACACTTGTAATCCAATGTGTGGGTGCACTATGGGCTTTGCGGTCCTCCTGTCGGCACAGCGGTGGTGGACTGACAGGAAGACCACCAAACTCATAATAAGGTCCTAGATGTTTGACACATTTTCTTAAGTTAAGCCTGTCTGTTCTGTGCCAAGCTACCAGGGTTTGAGTTCAGGTTTAAATGACTGAAATCTTTACTGGACCTAACAAGACTTGTGCCATTACTATTTGGGTTGGACTACCATCGACCTCAACTATTAATCTGCTTTCTCACAAATGTGTATACTTTTTACTCTACAGTTTATCACACTCGGAGGTTCCATAATCGATTAAAGCCGATGTCTTCCTCACCATTACGCTGTGTTTATGCATGCCAATTTGATACTCCTGTTTTGCCGGTTTTTGGAGGACATGATACTAGAATACATTAGCCTAAATATTGTGTCCTAAATATTGTTTGCAAAAATATTACCCCAGTTTGAGTTATTAATACAAAATATACACCCAATGGATTATTTGTATAAATAATATTTGGGTCTCAATATTAATGTAATTTATTTGTAATCAATATTCTGACATGCACCTGTTGGTGAGGTAATGTGTACTGATTGATTGCATGTATCTGTCTCAAAATAAAATGAAGATGTTAGTGTTGAGAGTTAAGACAATATTCAAGCAAGGTACATAAATAAACAAATGTATAAGCTATGAATGCAAAGTTAGTTTAGTGAAGAAATCATCTGCATCAATATTGGCAGAAATTCATGCCATGCAGCAGCGACCTTCTGCAAGACGCATTTCTGATTAATGTTTCTCCTAAGAGGTGGCTGACTCCTATCAGTGCACAAGAAGCACGTGGCATATTCACTGCCTGACCATTATATGTTTCAACTTCAGGATATTTACTATTCTGTTATGCACTTTCTTCCTTATTTAGGGTAGAGGTGGGGTACTGAAGGTGGGGGGTAGTATTCCACTGATTGAGTGAGGTTGGAAATGTTGGTAGGCTGACCTGAGGGAGGCTTGCATTTTCCGACTGCACTGCTTTGGCTGAGCGACCACAAGCCAAAACCTCCTCCTCATGTCTTTATATCGACAACAGAGTGCAATGGAAGTTAGTGTGACCTTTGGGTCTAGTGGTCTTGTCCTGCTTTCATCTCAGCAGCTGCTTCAAAGCTGACACAACTCCCACAAAGGGCATGACGGAGTGTTGTAAGTTCAGCAGCCAAAGGACAGTGACTGGGGAGGATATGGGATGTGCGTAATTTTGGTAAGAGCCATTAAACTGGATTTATGCCACAGTTACATATACTGTGCTGTCCTAGCAACATTCACTGCATGACTTAAGGAACAGTAAGGACAATACATTGAGCTGATATATCATGTGCTTTTCAAACGTGATGGGATACCTCACATACAACTTTCACAGACGTGACCGCCCACGAACAATACATGTAAAACCTAAACATTTTGTGAGGCTCATGTGTGCTACATGTGAAAAACATTTCAGAACTATGTCCACCTTGAGACAGTATGAGTTGACAATTATATAAGGGTCCCTTTCTTAGTATTCTTTCTACAAATGTGGATATAATAGCGGTTGGGAGAGGACTGACCCTGTTAAATAAAGGTACTGATCTCAAATGGATCATTATGTATCAAAATTGTAGTTGGATCCTCTTCTTTTTTTTTTTTTGGCCCCCGAAAATATTGTAACCTTATGGGCTAAATGGGGCTGACTAACCTTCAAACTATTCTTGATAATTTAGCCTCCAAATTCTTTAAAATTCAGTTCTCATAGACTTTTCACCAAACACCTTTAAAACTCTTTATCTATATCAGATCATAGGTTTTATTACCAAAAAGGAAACAATGCCTCAAAAAGTGGGATTTAAACTTGCATTTCGCATGAAAAACTCTCTCTAATCTCAAACTATGGAATACTGCCAGGGCATGATTCACACCAATAGACAAAATTACTACCATGAATATCACACAAGCACAATAGTAGCAAAGGATGATCACCGTAAATACTAGCTGGAGAGTAGCCTTTTCGAGTGTCCAGTTCTGAGAGCCATGCAAAAGAACATTCAAGTAATATTGCGAATATGAAGAACACATAGAAGTATCCCATCAGAGTTTATTAAAAGCCCAGGAGAAAAATCCAGAAAAAAGGGAAAAAGTAGCTTTCAAAACTAGAAATTGAAAGGATGTGGGGGGAGGCCAATAATCAAAAATGGATGAGTCAATAAAAAATACCAAGAATAAGTTACATTTGAGGTGTAGCAATGTGAGTCAAGGGATTTCTCCAGAGTCATGCAAAAGATTACTTGACTGATTCTGAGAATGTGAAGAACACATAGACGTAGCCCATTAGAGTTTATTAAAAGCTCAGGAGAAAAATCCAGAAGAGGAAAAGCTAGCTTTCCAAACTGGAAATTGAAAGAATACCATGGAGGCTATGAATCGAATATGAATGGGTCTAGGAAAATACCTAGAATAAGTTAAATCTGAGAGGTCATATTATGGATTTCTCTAGTAGCTTTAGGTCTCGTCAAGGATATTTTTTTTAAAGAGTGAGTGAAAATTCCAACCAGTACCTGGATCAAAGAAGGAAGCCTAGAGACTCATAACAATTTGGTCTTTTGAGACATACATCAGGCCAGCACAGGATCCATCATATCACAGGTCACAATAACTAGAAAAAGCACAGCAAGACCAATAGAGAGTCACATTCATCCATTAAGAGGTTGAAGCATGCCAGATGGAAATCTGAAAAAGTCCCAGGATATTCAAGTCATTCAGGTGACATTAAAGGAGGCTCTCTTTTGAACAATCATGATGACTATAACAGGGTAAAGATAAGCCAAAGATTTTCCTCCAGTCAGTGATGCAGATGTGTTGGCTACAAAGGTTTTCCAAAGAGAAGAGATCAAGAATTATCCTTAAAGAGCTCCAGAAAGTATCTATAGCAAGAAACCACTACCCTAAGTCACCATTTACTGACGTCTGCAAAAAATAGCTCTTCCTAAACAATGATGACGTATCCCACAGCAAAAAAACTAAAGATGCCTGAATTGAAGAATGTCACACCATGTGGTAAGCATGAGAAGAACCCTGCACCAAAGGTTGCCTGCACTGTATATGCCTAATTCCCATGCATTTCCTTCTGAAGCCATTTCTCAGTTGTTTAATTCAACTCTGCTCCGTTAATAATCAGTGTATAAAAGTGATAAGTATTGAAACTGGTAGTTTGTCAAATGGTACATTGCCAATTTTCAACCCAAACAATGGAGAATTCATATTTTGATAGCAGTAAAACTGTGAGATCCAAAGTGGAAATGTCTCAGGTATAAAATGGCAGGTTCAAGGTTGAAACCTAAGGCCTCTCCCAAGTAAAATGCTATATTATGTTCATAAATGGTGCAAAAACCATTGCATCAAATAATAGAATGCATTATGCAGGAAACTTCTATTCTGCCTCAAAAAAACGGTCACTTTGGGTACACTATCAAAAGTGATCTCAACATTTTAAGGAGAATTCAGATTGAAGAATGGGTGTTTACCAGAGCCTATGTTGCCATTTTCTGCAGAGAAACAAACGTGCGAGAATTGCTACCAAATAGTGTGGAGTTGAAAATGAAAACTTTGAGTTCCCAATTCGTTTTATAATACGTTGATTGCATGCTCTTATCATGCTAACAGGATTAAGGCAATGTGAAGATCTCCTGTTCTCTCCTCCCCTTAAGACCTCTGTTCATCCATGTACTATCAGATTGACACTTTGATATTTTGTTTTATCCTCCAGTCATTATCTTGCCCCATGGTTTTGAAGGTAGTGATGTTATATTTATAAGTGGCTGAATCATATATGGAAACTCTTCTGTGTTATTGTTTTGCGTTTTGGTTAAAACATTCAGGCTGCCTGTGCTGACGTGTAGCAAGGCAGCTGTGTAGTTCTGTCACTTGGATTCTGGATATAGAGGGGTTTAAGTAGTTCAATGGGTTGATTGATTTTAGGGGGTTTATACACTATTTGCTCTTTTCATTGCTTTCTCTTATCCCTATGTGATGATTTTGCTTAGAAGTTTAGATTCTTTTGAATTCTACTTGCATCACTCACATTTTAGGTTCTTCTACATTCTTTTAAGCATGTCCCTCATCATGATATTTTTTTTGTTGCTTTTCACTCCTACTTTGTTTCTCATTAAGAAAGAAGCTCTATCTTCCTGCTTCAAGTTGGTGTTGGTGTCTAATTGCAATCAGCACTCTCGCAAAGTACATATGGGGTGCAGTTATCTCATCACAGCATTCTTTTTAGTCTCCTTTGTTGAAAAACTAGCATGTTATTGATTCAGCTGGTGATAAGTCTTTAGCCATTATGAAATGATTCATGCAGGTAACCTGGAATCTGATAAGTGTGCAGTCGACCACATTGTCTTGTATTTTGGATGTGAATACATCTAAGTGGAGTGTGAACAGTGGAGGTTGAATGCAGCTCAACTCCACCCTCAACCGCGACACCCCCACCGCTGCAACAGACGCCAACCTCGCAGCGAGGGAATTTCACACATGGATCTCCAACTGCGCAGACAAGCTCGCCCCGCTACGCAACTCCAACAGACAGCACCCCAGAAAAGCCGCCTGGTTCACCACCGACCTCCAAGAAGCGAGACGCACCTGCAGACGCCTCAAGAAGAACTGGAGAAGCAGCTAGACCCCCGAAAACCAAACCACCTACAAGAACGCCATGACGGAATACCACCAACGCATCAGAACCACCAAAAGAACCTTCATCCACAACAAAATCCTCGCCTACTCCAGCAACTCCAAGGAACTCTTCAGCGTCATCCAGGATCTCACCAAGCCCCCCAGTAAAGCCACAGACTTCACCCCTTCCCAGGACCTCTGCAAAAAGCTCGGATCCTACTTCCACCTGAAGATCAAAAACCTCTACGACAATTTCAACAACCAAACACCTGACTCCGCAACCATCCCGACCTCCGGCAACGCCAGCCAGCCCACCAGCTCCTCCTGGACACCGGTCACGACTGAAGAGGCCGCCTCGACCATGAAAGGCATCCACTCGGGGGCCCCCATAGACCCCTGCCCACCACACATCTCCCAAAGAGGTGCCACCGCCATAGCGCCAGAATTACGATGCACAATCAACACCACTTTCGACACAGGCACCTTCCCCGATGACTGGAAACGAGCAGAAGTCAGACCCCTGCTCAAGAAGCCCTCAGCAGATCCCACGGACCTCAAGAACTACCGGCCCATCTCGCTCCTCCCCTTCGCGGCGAATGTCGCTGAGAAGACCGTCAACGCAGAATTTACCAGGTTCATCGAAGACAACTCCATCCTCGACCCTTCTCAATCTGGATTCCGCAGCAACCACAGCACCAAGACTGCCCTACTCGCCGCCACAGACGACATCCCCACACACTTTGACCAAGGCCACACTGCAGCCCTGATCCTATTTGACCTGTCAGCAGCATTCGACACCGTCTCCCAACGCACACTTGCTGCCAGACTACATGACGCCGGCATACGAGGAACCGCCCTCGACTGGATCTGCTCATTCCTCACCGGCAGAAGCCAAAGAATCAGACTGCCACCCTTCCTCTCCGAACCCACGGAAATCAACTGCAGAGTGCCCCAGGGATCTTCACTGAGCCCAACCCTCTTCAACATCTACATGGCCCCCCTTGCCACCATCGTCAGACAGCACGGCCTCAGAATAGTATCCTACGCCGACGACACCCAGCTCATCTTCTCACTCACCAAAGACCCCACCACCACCAGACTCAACTTCCAGGAAGGAATGCAGGACATCGCATCGTGAATGAGCAACAGCTGCCTGAAGCTCAAATCTGAGAAGACAGAAGTCCTCGTCCTCGGAACCACCCCATCAGCATGGAACAACACCTGGTGGCCCGCCGCCCTCGACAGTCCTCCAACACCCACGTACCACACCAGAAACCTCGGCATCATACTAGACTCCTCCCTCTCTATGAACAGACAGGTCAACGCTGTCGCATCCAGCTGCTACAACACCCTCCGCATACTCTGTAAGACTTTCAAATAGATCCCCCTGAGTAAAGGAAGACACATCACCCACGCACTCGTAACCAGCAAACTTGACTACGGAAACGCCCTCTACGCCGACATAAACAAGTCACTACTCAGTTCAGAAAAGCTTTATTCAGTTATAAAAACAACCATAAAAGCGAATGTACATACACAAGAGTATAATTCCATTAAAAATGCTTTAAAAAACCATGCTTTTCCGTGCATAAATTGACTTTAAAATAAATGTTGCTACAAAAAAACAAATATCCGGCTCATTAAGTGTAAACATTAGACTCATAGCTGCATTAGAAGTTGTGACATTATATTTCTTAAACAATTGCTTTAAGTATACAGATCTATAATTAGAATACAGTTCACAAAAAAGTAAAAAGTGCAGAGTGCTTTGCTTTGTGCGATTATCACACGGGCATGGAGTGACTGAATGCTGTTTCATTTCTGGGAACGCCACTAAGTGATGTACAAGACCCAATCTCATCCTTGTCACGACAAATCGGTGGGATGATCTTGATACTAATGTTAAATAACTTTGGAACCCAATGGTGTCTATGTGCAGTTGGTATTGCTGGTAGGTAGGTTGTAACTCCACTTGTTTCGACCTCACCTCCTTCCTTTGTGCCAAGAATATATTCCTCATCTCCTGTTTAGAGAAATCTAACACCTCCATTGGGTTATCCAGGGTTCTTAACTTAAATAGTTCTCTAGTAGTATTTACTATATATTTTAACCAAGGGATCTTGAGACGGTTATCCAGTCGCATACAGTCCTTAATAATTGTTTGTGTAAACAGGGTTTCTTCTTTCGCCCAAATAGACCTCCAAAATAAAAGGGGTCTCAATGCAATCAGATCTGTCAGATATTCAATCCCTGCCTCCCGATGGACTATCTCAGTGGACGCTGATTTAGGGAGGCATAATAATTTTTTAGGAAGGTATTTTCCTCTATTTGCAATTCTGGACAGGGGTAGTAGCCCCATAACCCTGCTCCGTATAGTGCAATGGAAACACATCGGGCTTTATAAATATCAATCATATCTTTGATACGTCGATCCCCTAATTTAGCAGCAAATCTAAAGACCCCATATATACTTTTAGTAATTTTCATTTGTACATTGGATGTTTCACATGACCACTTGCCATTAGCAGATAGGGTTATCCCTAGATAACAGAATGTATCAACCTGTTCCACTCTTGTGCCTTCTATATAGAAGTGTTTCATTTTCTTTGGTTTTTTTCCACAGACCATAGTATATGTTTTGGCCTTGTTTATTAACAACTTCCTCCCCTTTATAAAATCAGTAAACCCATCCAATAGTCGTTGTAGACCTAGTGGTGTCCGGGATAGGAGCACCGCATCGTCTGCGTAAAGCAGTACTGGTATATTCTGTCCATCTACTTGAGGAGCAAACTCCAGACGATACAGAACACCTCCGCCAGACTCGTCCTCGGCATCCCTCGACACGAGCACATCAGCCACCACCTACGTAATCTCCACTGGCTCCCCGTCGAGAAGAGAGTCACTTTCAAGATACTCACCCACGCCTACAAATGCCTCCACAACACCGCACCCCAATACCTCAACGATAGAATCAACTTCCACGCACCCAAAAGAAAACTCCGATCTGCCAACCTCGTCCTCGCCGAAACCCCACGCATCCGCAGAGCCAAATCAGGGGAAAGAGCCTTCTCCTACATCGTGGCCAAGACCTGGAACAAGCTCCCACTCAACATTAGATGCGCCCCCTCTCTGAACAACTTCAGGAAGGCTCTCAAGACCTGGCTCTTCAACTGAATGGAACTGCAGAACCTCCCCCCCAGCACCTTGAGACCCTCACAGGTGAGTAGCACGCTTACAATTCCCTGATTGATTGATTGAATGCGGTTGAGGGTTGCGTCTGAATATTGCTATCATTTATGATCTTTAGAATGAGATTTTTCAACATAAGGGATTTTGTAGCTTTGTCTGCAAATAAAGAGTAAGTTTAAAAAACTGGTTTTAGTGTAACTGGCATTCTGTTCTTTGACATCTTGTCTCATGTGAAGAAGAAAGACTCAAACAATGAATAACATTGACTTTCCATATTAAAATTAACAAATAGGTAGACTTTGTGCTTGCACCTTGTGGATCACTGACACAATGGGCCTCATTACGATGTTGGACTGAAAGGCTCAGAACAGCATTCGGATTATCCTTACCCATGTTGGAACCTATGTTTCCGACCGACTTGGAAACTCTTCCAACCAACCATTACAATAGAAAGGTAACCGTTCAGTCTTTCCGACTCGGTTCCGACCGGCATTCGGAGACTCCGAGTTGCTCGGAGCCAAATCGTACAGGTCTATGGACCGTGTTTCCCGCCGACATATTACGATGTCAGGTTCGGACACCTTTTCTGAATCGGTCCGCCCGACACGAAACAGCTATCGGAAACAAATTTTGGGGGCCCATAGCAGGCCCCCCTTCATCTGGAGGCCTCCGGTTGGGGCCCTTGGGGGTACCCCTGGAACCCTTCTTTACAACCATCGACAGTGTGGCGGGCACCCCACAGGGTGCAGGGTTTTCCGGAACCACCCCATTTTTCAATGGCAGCTTGTGTTGTCGGTCCGAACACAGGCTCCCATGGAAGTCAATGGGAGTCCGACCGAATGGTGTTCGGAAACATCATAATTGGTCAGTCGGACTCCCCGAACCCGAGTCGGTTGGAAACGATTCTCACAAGGAGTCGGTCGGAATGCTTTCTGACCGACATCATAATGAGGCCCCATATTGTGGTAAAAAAATATCATTGACAAAAATATTGTGTCAATATCATTTAGCACAATATTGTGCTCCTATATTTATAATGGTAAGTACCAAAATATTGAAAGAAAATATTGCTGACATTAATATCATCGAAAAATATACAAAAATATTGATTTTTAACTAAGAAATATAAACAATTCAGTAAGAAAAAATATATTAATTAATGTAGACAATAGATAAAATATTAAAAATGTAAAAAACCCAAAATCACATTTAGTAAAAATACTATAAACATTGAAATAAATTTAAACATGAAAACAAAGAATATAAAATATAAAAAACAAACAACCAAATGCTATAAAATGTCATCAATATTATGAAAACTATTGGAGTTTAAGAATATTAAATAAACTATTTCCACTCTAGTTTTTGCAACAGTAGGGAAAGCATTGGACTTCGGAGGGGTTAGATTTACTATTCCTACTCTAGACACCACAATAGTAGGGAAATTGTTGGACTGCAGAGGAGTTATATTTACTATTCGTACTGAAGTCAGTGCAGCAGTAGGGAAAGTGTTAGACTTCGGAGGGGCTAAGTTTACTATTCCCACTTCAAACAGCACAACAGTAGAAAGTGTTGGACTTCGAAGGGGTAAAATTTACTATTCCCAATTCAGTCTGCGCAACAGTGGGGAAGCGCTGGACTTCATATGGGTTAAATATACTATTCCCACTCCAAACAGCACAACAGTAGAGAAAGTGTTGGACTTCAAAGTGGTAACATTTACTACTCCCTCTCCAATCTGTGCAACAGTAGGGAAAGTGTTGGACTTCAAATGGCTTAAATTTATTACCACTCCAAACAGCAGAAGAGTAGGGAAAGTGTTGGGCTTTGGAGGGATAAAATGTACTACTCCCAATCTGTGCAACAGTGGGAAAAGCGTTGGACTTCAGAGGGATTAAATTTAGTATTCGGACTCCATTCTAAGCAATAGTATGGAAAGCGTTAGACTTTGGAGGGTTTACTATTCCCACTTCAGTTACAACAATAGTAGGTACATTGTTGGACTTCGGAGGAGTTAGATTTACTATTCCTACTCAAGTCAGTGCAACAGTTGGGAAAATGTTAGATGTCAGAGGGGTTAAATTTACTATTCCCACTCCAAACAGTGCTACAGTAGAGAAAGTGTTGGACTTCAGAGGGGTAAAATTTACTATTCCCATTTCAGTCTGTGCAACAGTAGGGAAACATTGGACTTTACATGGGTTAAATGTACTATTCCCACTCCAAACAGCACAACAGTAGGGAAAATGGGTGACTTTGGAGTGGTAAAACTTTCTACTCCCACTCCAGTCTACCCAACAGTAGGGGAAGTGTTGGACTTCGGGTGGGTTACATTTATTTTTCCCACTCCAAACAGCTCAACAGTAAGGAAAGTGTTGGACTTGGGAGGAGTAAAATGTTCTATTCCCACTCCAATCTGTGCAATAGTAGGGGAAGATTTGGACTTCAAAGGGGTAGAATTTACTATTCCCAATCCAAACAGTGCAACAGGAGGAACTGTGTTGAACTGCAAAGAGGTTAATTTTACTATCCCTACTGCAGTCTAAGCAAGGAAATGGGTGGCACTTCACTTCAAACACATTACATATATGAGTAACCCCATGAATGTAGAAAAAATATTAAACTCCAAATATAAAAATTATATGTATATATATATATATATATATATATATATATGCAAAAAAGAACGGAGTTCCAACGAGCACTCAGGTCTAAATAAATAACAACAGGGTTCGTTCTTAGGCCAAAATGAGAGGTTTATTACAGCATAAACCAGTCGTGACGCGTTTCGTGCTCCAAATAGCGCTTGTTCACACAACAGAGTCAATAAAGTTCGTCTCTTAAAAAGCATTTCAACTCCATGAATTGATCAACATAAAAAGTGGACTGTGGCATAAACAGTACGTAAGCGCCATCTTATCATCGGCAATACAACAATTAAACCTTCAATATAAAGGAGAAATATATGTCAAATAACGGGGAGAGACAAAGGGCTGACAATGTCAAGTGTCCTTATAAACCACCACGATCTCCATTCCTATATTTCGTATTCATCTCAATTTCTTTAACTCCTTAGATGAAGTGACTTCCAGAGTGCATTCTGGGAAACGTAGTGTATACGTACTCCTGAGAGAGTAACTTGTATCCCCTATCTTAAAATATATGAGCCCTTAATTTATTGCTGGTTAGTGCATTCTAGGGCCATGAATGGCATGAGCCTGTGTCTGTTGCTAGTTAGTGCCACCAGACTCATATGCCTCTTCCTTTATCTATTGTATGTACACATATAAATAACAGTAAAAGCGGGTATCAAACGCTAGTGAAAATACATTTATGACAACTATGCCACCCATTTTTTATCAAAATCGCCTCATGATCGTGTATGGTTTCAACTCCCCGGTTAATAGGAACACAGTCCATAAGCCAAGAAACGAACAAAATGTTGATACATTAAACCTCCTTTTCATACACACACTGAATCAACATAACTAATGCATGAATGTGCACATATCTACAAGTGTTATTAAAAATCATGATAATATTACTTAACATGATGTAGAGAAAAGAGGATGAATCACGGAGAAAGGTTTAGGGTACAGGTGCCGCAAGCCTGAGACAACGTCCCTCCCTTCCTTCCTGTGAGAGAGAGAAAAGAAGAAAATATAACATGAATGATAGAAAAATGGTAGAAGAAATCCAATCTTCAAATGCATAAAAAACAACATCAATGCATAATTAAAACATTGAATACAGAGTCCGACTTGCTTAGTAAAGATGCTAAATATAATTCAAAGAAGGCTCTATTCATTTTGCAAATGTATGGCTAGCTCCTCATCCATGTTGTGCCCTTTAGGGTAACGGGTGCACATGCTTATTATATATCTAGATTCTTTCTGTCTGAGTCTCAGTGTGTGATTGCCTCCCCTCTGATTTAGAGTTACCTGGTCTACAATGAAAAATGAAAATTTAGTTTGATCTGAGAAATGATAAGCTTCAAAGTGACGGGCTATGGGATATTGTTTATCATTCTTGCTTATGGCTCTAAGATGTTCAAGAATGCGTTTTTTAGCCATATGTGTTGTACTGCCCACGTACTTAAGGTCACATGGGCATACTAACACATATATTACAAATGCACTAGTGCATGTCAAAAATTGTTTTATTTTGTTCATTCTGTTGGTACTAGGATTCCAATATTCTTTTACCATGTGGCTGTTGTTACAGGCTTTACAATGACCACACGGATAGAAACCCTGCAGGTCTACACCTCTGTTCATACTTCTACTGCCAATGTTATTTTGTACTAGGATGTCTTTCAAATTACGACCGCGTCTATATGTTATACTTGGGCGATCAGGTAAAGTGGCTCCAATAATGGGGTCCCCTTTGAGAATATTCCAATTTTTTGCTATACATTTCCGAATTTGATTGGAATTGCCATTGTAGTTAAGTATGACTCGAGTCTGTGATGTATCAGGGTTCTCCTTTTGTGTGGCCTGGGTGTTACTGAGTAAATCTTCACATTCCACCAGTTTGACTTTGTCTATGGCTTTCTTTACTACCCATTTGGGGTATCCTCTTGCCAGAAATCTCTGTGTCATGATATTCTGTTCTTTGATGAAATCTAACTCAGTGCTGCAATTTCTTTTTGCTCTGAGCAGTTCCCCATAGGGAATACTCCATTTGAGATTCTCCGGGTGGCTGCTCAGAGCATGAAGCAATGTGTTACCTGCTGTATTTTTACGATAGAGGATAGTATGGAGTGTATTATTCCTAATCTGTACCTTGGTGTCCAGGTATTCTACCTCGTCCTTGCTTAAATTGCATGTTAAAGTGATATTCATCTGATTCTGGTTTAATCTGAATATGAAGTCTAAGGCTTGCTCTTTTGTACCTCTCCAGACAACAAATATGTCGTCTATATAACGCAGCCATAAAATGACTTTGCTAAAGTCATTTTGAAAAGTGCTGCTGGTCCGGATGTCATTCTCCCACGCCCCCATAAACAGATTCGCAAAACTGGGCGCGAAACATGTCCCCATTGCTGTGCCGTGTGTTTGTACATAAATTTCATCATTAAAAAGAAAAAAGTTATTCACGAGACAATATGTGATCATATCTAGAATCATAGTTGTATGTCCCAGATAACCTATATGTCTTCTTTTCAAGTATCTGGCACAAGCTTCGGTTCCTTGTTTGTGTTCAATCACCGTATAGAGGGAGTTTACGTCCATAGTTATTAGTAAATAGTCAATCTCCCATGTCAGCTTGTCTATTTTCTCCAGAAAATCTTTTGTATCTCTTACATATGAAGGTAATGACATTACATACTCTCTGAGGAAGTGATCTATATAACGAGAAACATTTTCCAAAACACTTCCCCTGGAGGAAATTATGGGTCTACCTGGTGGATTTGTTCTGCATTTATGAATTTTAGGGAGTAGATACAGAATGGGAAGTATAGGATAATCTCTTTTCAGAAAGCAGAACTCTTCCCACTCTATCAGGCCCCTGTCTTTCCATTCCGTCAATTTTTCCCATATGGAGTTAATGCTAGCATTATATTCAGAACGATTGGATTTTCTGTAAGTTCTAGTATCTATCAGTTGGTATTCAGCTTCCTTAATGTACATGTCTTTAGGGAGAATGACAATGTTACCGCCTTTGTCCGCGGGCCTCACCACAATACTGGTGTCTGCAGCAAGCTCACTCATGGCTTTTTTCTGTGATAATGTAAGGTTATGGTTAAATTTCTTCATTTTTTTAGGCCAGTTATTACTTCTAAGATCTAACAATTCTTTTGCTACCTGATCCTGAAATGTGTCAATGTTGTCGTGATTCATTTTGGGTAAAAATGTCGATTTGGGTTTTAAATCTGTACACGCAGCTTGGTCATATATTACCTCCATAGCATCAAGTGTGCGGAGTGCATCAATGCTCAGGTTGAGACCATTCTGTTCATTACTTAATTCATCAAGTGCCATCATTGTATCAATGTCCCCTATAATTAACTCTTCCTCGGGTAGGTGGCTTTCATCAGACTGAATGGCCCTGTTCTTGACCGGTTTCAATTTGTGCCATTTTTTTAGTTTGAGCTTTCTACAGAATTTGAAAATGTCAATTCTGTCATCTACATAATTCATAGGTACAGATGGACAAAAGGATAATCCTAAGCATAAAGTTCTTTTGTCTCTATTGCTGATTTCTCTGGCAGATAAATTGACGATTGTTTGGTTTACCTGTTCTTCATCCATGATTAGTTTTCCTTGTATCGAGCCTGTCTGATTCCCACATGCTCTTTTCCATTCTCCTTTTTGTTTCCGCCTCTGTTTGCATTTCTTCCGCCTTTTGTTCTTGTACCCCATGGTCTTCCTCTTCCGCTCGATTCTGCTACATCCTTCTTCTCCTTGATTCTGGACGAAGATCTGGTGGCTTGCCGGCTCTGCTTCAAGAGCCGATATTCGTCTAAAAAAGTCCTGCGTCGTGGTACTGTTTCCCCTTCCGAATTGGAACTTTCTGATGTCCTGGTTAGTTCTGAGTTCTCTGTATTTGAATCACTTGTACTTGCCACTTCCTCTTCTTGTTGTCTATGTGGCATACTTTCGCTTGAGACCTCTGCTTGTGATGTTTCATAAAGATGGTCATATCTTCTACTGTGTGTTAGAATCCGTCCTGATTCATAATCCCCACAGTCTCTATGAAGTTTATATTGTTTCCTTTTCTTTATGTCTTCTTCCATCAACTTCAATCTTTTCCTCATCTCTTCAATAAATTTGATGATGATATCTTGGTCAGGATGTTTGTTAAGTTCCTCTGCCAGAGTCTCAATGTCTTTTTTGATATTTACTCTGTCAGACCAGGCATATTTTACTAAAATTTGCAACATGTGCTTTGAACTGGTTGCTGAATTCTGCGACCATTCCTCCAACATCTGGGGATCAGGCGAGTCGTACGATGGTGTAATGTAAATCCTAAGGCCTCTAGGTATCATATTCTTGTCCAGGTAATCTTGCAGCGAGGTAGCTTCCCACCACTTTGAGATTTCTAATTTGTGCAGCTTTTCATATTTCCTTAGGGTGTCCATAATGGTTTTTTCCGTACGTGTAGACATAGGTACGGATTTGCCCATACCCGGTGCTCGAGCAAAGAGCAATTGCGCTGCTTCTTTTCTCTCTTTTTCATCCTCCATTACACACTTGGATTCCGATCGAATCCAAATTGGCGTCAGAGCGATAACCTGTGTTATCTAGACCCCTCTGTTATAATCCAGAGTTCCCCTTTGTCCCTGTCTGCATCCGCAAAAATACGTTTGTTGCTGACCTCACACAAGTCAAATACTGCAGTTACTTTGAATGCGTTTGAGCCCGCATCGCTTCCTTACCTTCACGGTATATCCCTCCCGGGATATCGTGAGGTTGTCTCTCTTCGGTGGGCGTGTTGCCGATGCTGACTCACGTTGCTAGCGGACAGGAACCGCGTGGATCTCCTCCATAAATATCCAAAAAGAAAATCAGCTCCTTCCGGAGATCCCTCGCCTTTCTCGGGGTGGCTCGGTGCCGGCGGAGCAGCCGGTTCAATCAATATGCAAAAAAGAACGGAGTTCCAACGAGCACTCAGGTCTAAATAAATAACAACAGGGTTCGTTCTTAAGCCAAAATGAGAGGTTTATTACAGCATAAACCAGTCGTGACGCGTTTCGCGCTCCAAAGAGCGCTTGTTCACACAACAGAGTCAATAAAGTTCGTCTCTTAAAAAGCATTTCAACTCCATGAATTGATCAACATAAAAAGTGGACTGTGGCATAAACACTACGTAAGCGCCATCTTATCATCGGCAATACAACAATTAAACCTTCAATATAAAGGAGAAATATATGTCAAATAACGGGGAGAGACAAAGGGCTGACAATGTCAAGTGTCCTTATAAACCACCACGATCTCCATTCCTATATTTCGTATTCATCTCAATTTCTTTAACTCCTTAGATGAAGTGACTTCCAGAGTGCATTCTGGGAAACGTAGTGTATACGTACTCCTGAGAGAGTAACTTGTATCCCCTATCTTAAAATATATGAGCCCTTAATTTATTGCTGGTTAGTGCATTCTAGGGCCATGAATGGCATGAGCCTGTGTCTGTTGCTAGTTAGTGCCATCAGACTCATATGCCTCTTCCTTTATCTATTGTATGTACACATATAAATAACAGTAAAAGACACCAAACTTAGCAGAATGCTAGCTCTTGGTCCAGAAAGAGTGCTTTTTGTTATTTAGTGTAAATCCATTCAGCGTTCTGAAGAAATTTAAAAAAAGGCAAATTTGTATATTTAAGGATGCAGATCCTCCGAGGAGCCAACAGTCACCGTGCTCAAATGTGAATGGCTGACAACACTTCAACCAGCGAGTGTTGGCAGCCATCTCGGGACTCGGCTTCAGCCGAGTCCCTCCAAAAACATTTTAAAAAAAGAAAAGGGGGCAGGGTAAAAATACCCTGACCCCCTAGAAGTGGTCATGGGGTCCCAGAGGGACCCCGCAATGGCAAAAAAGCATTTGTAAAGAATTGGCAGTGGGAGCTGCGTTGAATCCGCGGCTCTCCCAGAAAAAAAAGGGTGGGCTCCCGCACTTCTCTAATATTTAGCCCCCAGGTGGGACAGGTCCCGGGGGTATGAGTAATTATATAAAGGAGGAGTCACATTGAGCCCCCTGCTATGGCTTATGAAAGCCCAGGGGACTGACACCTCCCCGGAGCACTTTGAAATATGTATGGGGCGGGCCCACTGGGCCTGCCCGCTGCCTGGAGACCACCACCTCCCAGGGCAACCAATGAAAAATAAATGCAGGGAGACCTGCGCAGCCCTAGAGACTGCCATCCCTCCGGGGCACTGTATAATATGTATGAGTGCGGGC
The DNA here is from genome assembly GCA_963921515.1 of Calotriton arnoldi. Lineage (NCBI taxonomy): Eukaryota > Metazoa > Chordata > Amphibia > Caudata > Salamandridae > Calotriton > Calotriton arnoldi. The sequence continues at coordinate 2,584,757 of CAWUFW010000426.1, read as the reverse complement.
CCACTGGGGGCCGCCACCTCTCCGGGATGCAGAGAAAATAATGAAGGCAGTCCATCATGGATCTCCGGCCCCAGGGAACACCACCTCACCAGGGCTTAAATAAACATTTGAGGGAGCCTCATGGAGCCATGGATGGCCCTGGGGATCGCCACCCCCCAGGGCCTGCTTCTGCTACCTCCCAAGGTGCCCACCCTCAGGGGGATAACTGTTTGCTTTTGCTTGGTGGGAGCTGCAAGCTCCTGCCAAGCAAAAGCAAATATAACTCTGCCTTCTGTATTTCTGTGAAGAAAGCAGTGGTTTCATTTGTTTAAAACAGATGAAAACATTGCTCTAACATATAGACAGGGGGCTGCTGAAAGGCAGCATCCTATCAGAGAAATGCCAGCTCCAGCAGGAGGCGGGGAGCCGGCAGAGACCACTGGGGCCTTGAGGCTCCCCCCATGGTCCCCAATGAAGGTCACTTCATATACATATATGTATGTATTAACTGTAACTAAAACAATTAATCAATTTACATAATTTACGATTCTTATTCAATTATCACTTAATTAACTTCCCATCCTATACCCCTACAAACCTAGCAGCCTGCAAATAAAATATAATTAAAATAAATAATTGTTCCATAATTTACATATTTAAAATTCCATTAAATAATTAATTTACAAATACTAATTAATAGTTAATTAATTATTATTTATTTAACTTCCCATCCTAGACCCCTACAAACCTAGCAGCAACAAGTAAAGTAAAGTATAAGTAAAATAAATATTACATAAATTACAAAATTAAATACATAATTGTTCATTAATTATTACTTAACTTCCTACCCTATATCCATACAAACATAGCCTGCAAACAACATATAACAAACTAAATCAGTATTACAGAATTTACATAAATAAATATTAATCATTTAATTAAATATAATTTATTAAATAATTCATAATTGATTATTAGCTTATTAACTACCCACCCTATCCCACTACAAACCCAACAACCTGCTGTGACATTATAAATGACTATTGAAAATTAAATAAAAACTTGTAAGTCACTTAAAATTGCATGTACTTTTTTTTAATTAATAACATTTACTTAAAGAATAGTAACATAAAATTAATATATGAACTAAAACACATTAAAATAATTTTTTAAAACATATTTTTAAACCACTATATTAATTAAAACGATATAAAAACATCAATATTATTTTAAATAATATTGCTTACCTCAGCAAACAATATTTTTGTCAACCATATTTATGCAACACAATATTTGTGTGTCATTATATTTAATTTTCGATATTTCTATTTCCTGACATTTTTAACTCAATATTTTGTCCAAGCTCCCTACACAGTGGGTGTGGGAGCAGCAGGATTCTCCTGCTGGTTGTACATACCTTTTTATCACTGCTTGCTCCATGCAGTGGGTTATGACCACACAGGGCTGGCTTTAGCACTAGTGGCACCCAGTGGGACATTGTTTGTTGGTGCCCCCAATGACCTTCTCCACGGATTCCCTAAGTGCCACTGTTAGAAAGTTATCCTTTTGCCCTGTTCACCCCCATTTTATGCTGAACGATACTGGCGGCAACTGACTCGGACTGTACCCTGGGCTCTGCTATCCAGACCCACGGCCAGTCCTATGTTTAAAAACATACATGTAATAGGGTACACTTACAATTGGCAATGACAGGCCCTATAAGTCCCCGGTAGATAATAGGGACAGTGGGTGCAATCTACCTATAAGTAACTAGTATATAATAGGGAAATGTGGTTTAGAGTCCAAGTAGGTTTCCTACAGTTGCATGTGTGTGCTGCTGTGTGCCTCCTGTCCATTTAAAGGCAGTCCTGCCTTGCAGCCTGTCTTTAAAAGTAAATTCTCACAATTGTTATTGACAGACCCTATAAGTGCCTAGTATATAATAGGGCTAGGGTGTTCAAACAATCTATAAGTCCCTAGTATATAATAGGGCATGGAAGTTTAGAGGTCCAGCAGATTTCCTGCACTTGCATGTGCGCACTGCTGAGTGCCTTCTGTCATTTTAAAGGCAGCCTGGCTTTGCAGACTGTCTTTAAAAGTAAATTGTATGCAAACTCGACTTTGGTGGTGTGGGCACTATAAAAGTGATAATCTACCTTATTTTTACATATTAGGCACCACCATGGTCTCCCCTAGGTTTCCAGGGGGTGGGGGCCATGTAACTATAAGCAGAGACCTTATAAAAGATGTTTTATATGCATTGGTGTAGGGAACACTGCCCGTTTAATTTTTTTCCCATTGTAGGTACTTAGCTTTATCGGCTAACATTGCAATATTTTATTTAGGTATAACTATTGCTAGGAAAGGATTGAAATAGAATTCAAAGACCTAAAAGATTGGTATTGATAAATTTAACAGCTTTCCACTGTTGAATGTATTATAACCAGTACAGAAGAGAAGTTATAGAACGTTCTCTTCGGTAAGCCAAACTCCAGCCTTCTAGTGGTCTCTGCTGATTGGTCAGCCTTAACGGGCTTAGCCAGGCTGCTTTGATTAGGTGATAAGTGGCCTAGCTGGAGCAGAGGTTATCGGATGGAGAGAGCTCTGAAGCTGCAGAGGATGGCTTATACAGAGAGGGCTGGGTAAATCAAACTGAGCTCAAAGAGAGAACAGATCAGTAAGGAGTGCCAGGTGTACCTACCCCTATAATCTGTGCTCCAGCCAGATGGCAGGCTTAGGACAGGAATTTGCAGAGGTCAGGGGGAGGAGAGCTAATGCAAATCAGCCAAACTGTGGGTTGGTTTTGCCAGCTCTTACTCCTCTGGACAGAAATCATCCATGTTGGATTTTGGAAGTGCAGTGATTTGTGGGACGAGAAAATGCCACACTTTGGAGGACGTTGTCATGCTTTTGGGTGGCACCCAGCATTTCATTTGATAGAGGTGCACCCTTCCTTGCCACCACAGAACACTGAATAAATATGTGACAGTTGCATAGTCTCTCAATCTGTTGCCTGATACTACAAGAAGAAGGACTGCCCTGTTGGAATCTGGATTTGCACCCAATGGCCTGCACTCTGACTGACTGTGCCTGCTGCACAATCTGGTACTACAGCCCTTGGGACTGTACCTTGCTTCAAAAAGGATTAGGGAGAGGACTCCCTGCAGGCTCCAGGTTAACAGAGCCCACCTGCATCATCTCCACCAAGAGTCCCCATCCTGGAGTGCATCCAGTGGACTTTTGAGGATTTGGCCAGGTGCATTGTGGGAATTGAAGTCCAGGCATCCCAGAGGCCATCTAGGAGATTCCAGACCTTTGGATTTGTGTTTTGCACACTTTGAACCTACAAGGAGACCTTCAGGAAGCACCTCATGAAGTTTGGAGAACTTTTGTGAAAAAGCTCCATGAGGTCACTGACCTGACGTCGACTCAAGCCGACTACCTTCAACTGCAACCAGGCCTGGATTTCCGGTTCATCGTGCTGAAAGCTCCGGAGCTCAAGGAGACCTTCAGGAAGCACCTCGTGATGTTTGGAGAACTTTTGTGAAAAAGCTCCATGAGGTCACTGACCTGACGTCGAGTCAAGCCGACTACCTTCAACTGCGACCCGGCCTGGATTTCAGGTTCATCCTGCTGAAATCTACGGAGCCCAAGACTTCCAGGATTTGACCTGGGCCTCACAGAAAGTCAAGCCGGTGAACCCGCACCTAATCTGGCCTACTGTGGAAGGTCGAGCGACGTCGGAAGAAAAAGCTCCAGAAGAGTTTCTAAGTGTGATGGCAACATTTTGACTGGGGCCTCCCGCTTAGTGTATCCGACCAGGGCTCCACTGCGGTTGGCCCCAAACTTTGGCTTTGTCCTGGCCAAGTGCGACCAGATGTCCCAGAGTGGAGCTATATGTTTTTAAGCACTGTAAAGTAGTTAATCTTTAAAAATTATTATCTCTGATTCCCTACATTGGATTTATGTTGTTCTGGTGTCTATTTGTTCATGAAAATATTTCCTATCTTTATAAATTGGTGTGGGATTTTTATTGTGTGTTGTGTCTTGCTTGTTTGGTGTATTGGTGTTTTAAAATGCTTTACACTCCTGTCTCCTAATTTAGGCCTGACTGCTCATATTCAGTTACCAAGGGTTGAGCAAGGGGCTAATTTATTGAGACCTTTACTGGACCCTATACCATGCTGGTAGCGTTTTTACTAGTGGTAGGTGCATACTTACCCCTACCAATAACCCACTTTCCAACAACCACCCTTTAACAGTGTCCCCTAGTCTCCATAACCACTCTCTCTCTGTTATGTATTTCTTTTGTTTTATAGCGCAACTCATACCAGTATAAAGTGTCAGAGCACTTAACATCACATACATAGTACACAGTACACAGAGACAATGAATCATAAGTGTGTAACTCAGTGGATAGGAAATGTTACATCAGACAGAGGACTACAACGTTTACGAGTCAGAAGTCATCCCTACTGGTAGACAGTATAGATTACGAGTGCTTGGTCTGGAGAAGCACAAATTCAGAATTTAAAACGTAGCACCAAGGTTGGGGGTTGGCTTTACTATTAATATTTGATTTTTACCCAAGTGAACCCTTTTTGCAGCATTAGGATAATGGAAGACTGTGGTAATAAATCATAGTGCTCTAATCTATACCTTGCAATTTGCATGCAGCTCTTTGATGATAGTTAATAGTCCACTGTTCTTTATTAGGATTTAAACTTATACACTGCAAGTAACAAAAGGGGCTATCTGACAGAAGCAATAATGCACTCACCTATTTACTTTGGGCCTCATTAGGATGGCAGTCGGACCGCCACCGACAGGCTGTTGGTGGCGGTCCAACCGACATCCAGCAGAGCAGTATGACTGCCGCATTATGATGCGGTCGGCCAGACCACATTGGTCGGAGGGACCGACCAATGCTTTCGACTGACTCAAGGAGCCTGTCGGGCCGTCGGTCGGATCATATTCCCTACAACAGGGGCAGTGCCTGAGCAGGCACAGCTGTAGGGATTACGATGTCCTTTTCCGACAGCCTGAACCGCCATGGAAAGGCTGTGAGAAAGGGACGTTGGGGGTCCCTAGCCGGGACCCTGTACCCCGTGGGCCTCCGCTATGAGGCCCTGGGGGCACCCGTGGTGCCCCCCAAACATCCATACACTGTGTGCCAGGCACCACATGGTGCCTGGCACACGGTACATGGATGTCTGAAAACACCCCTTTTTCCATTGCGGCTTGCCATGATTCCGACTGCCTACACGGCGGTCGCATCATAATTTGGCGGGCGGGACTGACCACTACTTGTCTGTCGGTCCCAATCCCATTGCGAAAGTGGTCGGGTGCTTGTCCGACCATCATTGTAATCAGGCCCCTAGTATGCACTTTGCGATCTCCATGGTACAGGTGCTTTGCAGCAGGCATTTTAACCTCCTGCACTACTTTAGGATGAGTCAAAACTTCCACTAGACAAAATTCCGATCTCTCTGCAGCAGGTTTATCAATCACCAGGGTTATCTTGATATTTTTATGGTTGCCTGAGAATTGCTGGAGGCAAGGAGCGCGGCAGCAGGTGCTTTTCAAACCTTATTGTACTTGAAAACACGGCGCCCCCCCAAAGTCGGCGCCTGGTGCAGTGGCACCGATTGCATCGCCCTAGAGTCGGCCCTTACCACACAGGAGGGGTGCTACAGGTTCCAGAGCTGGATCCAGCCATCCCACTGCCCCCCACAATAGCATTTTCACCATGTAATATCCTCCCAGTCACTTCTTTTCCGGTGCAGAAAATTGCATTATTAATATAGTCAGGCAACCTTGTTTTGTTTGCCAACATATCTATAAACCCAGAAATATCTGTCATTAACATAAATTCTTCCCTGTAAAAGGCATTTTAATTCCGATAGTACCAGAAATGGCAGAGATTGGCTCAATTTTAATTCATTGGAGATCACCTGGGACACAACAGAGCTGTTTAGCTTAATCTAAAGAAATCCATGAAGGAGTCGTAATCACTGGGTGGAAATCTAAGGCTAAATGAGGAATTATAGAAGAGAGGGGGATCTAACATTAAATATTCCCCTGATAATTCCTCTAGATTCTGCCTGTCATCTATTTTAATTTACCAACCCCTTCTTTCTGACTTACTAGTGCCTTAGCATAAGTAACTCAAGGAGGCAGAGTTAATGGCGAGAAATCCCTCCTATTCATAATGAATGCCAAAATATACACAAAAGTGACATATTCCCTTGATCCTTGTGTAAAGAGCATGAACAGCTTGCAAAATGTCAGCTTCACAACTTTATGAAAGCACAGGGCCTGATTTACAGTTTGGCAGACAGGGATCTCAGTCGCAACAGTGACGTAGCACCCTCTCTACCAAACCCTCAGTCCGCCCGTCCCCACCGTCGTACCGCTCTTACCTGCACTGGGCGTGGCTGCAGAGCACCCTCTCTACCAAACCCTCAGTCCGCCCGGCCTGAGTTACAGGCGAGCAAACCTTAAGGGGCCAATTCCAATTCGGGCCGGAAATCTCCCCGACCGAGCCGGACCCGGAGAGATTTCCGACCGAATCGGACCCGTGCAGTCCGACCGAACGAGTACGATGCGCACGTATGCCATCGGACTCGAGTCGGTCGGACTCCCATTGAAGTCAATGGGAGCCTGTCGTACAACGCGTACGCGGGCTCCCATTGACTCAATGGGTGCGATGCGGACAAATGCACCCCCTACAGCGTGTACGCGGCGAAGCGATTCACGCCGTACACGCACAGGTAGGGGGGACCCATGGGTCCCCCCTGTGTGCGAATCGCACGGCTATGCATACAGGGGGGTCCGACACGGACCCCCAAAGTACGGCTCCGACAGCTCTTTTGAGCCGGAGTGCGCGGCTCGGTCGGACTGCTTGCGGCGCGCATCGTACTTACCCGGCCGGGGAACGTCTCCATTGCGCGGTGCGAGTCATGTCCGTGCGAGTCGGTCGGTGCGGTTCGAGCCGGGATCGAGTCGGTCGGAGCAGTCGGGGCGCCCGGACGAGTCGGTCGGCGAATACGCATCGTACTCGCTCGCCCGGACGCGCGTACGGATCGGTCGGGAAATAGGGCTCCGAATCGGATCCGGTTAAGCCGAATCCGATTCGGAGCCCTACCGGCCGAGATCGGAATCGGCCCCTAGGTATCTCGGCAACAGGGCCTACTCTGGCTTTGCCATTGGGGCAGTGCGGCTTTGGGAGTTTGATTTAAAAAAAAACAAAAGCATGTTAAAATTTTAAGGAATGTCCATTATCTTGACAGCTCTATCCCTCAAACTTTTAACACATTGACATGGCATGACAGCGGTTCTTGCCAATTAATAGAGATGTCTGTCGGGCACGCGGACATCTCTAAATATGGATGACTAGGACGTGAAGGCGAGGGAGAATTTTACTCCATCGCCATAATGGAGTACAAACCGTACTCTGCTCTGAATCAGAGGCATACTCTTAAATTACTTGTATGAGTAACCTGAAAAAATCTCTAAAGATAATACAACTGTTTTAAACACATTGTATAGGATGAAATAACCATGCAGAGAGTTTTGTGCTTTTAGATCAATGACTTGGCAAATACTTAAGACACCTACTAATGCGAATTAAAGTTGAAAGATATTTTATGTTTACTTCATTAACAAATGACCTAATTTTTAAACAAATCAAATTATTTGGACACGACCACAGTGTAAATGATGCAGTATGAATATAAAGGACTGAAGAGACTTAGAGACGGAACACAATTAATTTCTTTATTAACCGTGATATTATAGCAGATTTAAACAATCGCCTCAAAAAATCAACAGACATTATTGTTAATTCAGGACAGTAATTTAGAAAAGTATATCTCAAATGTCTACAAGAGTAATAAGAGACAGATGTATGCTGCTCAAAGGTTATACTTTAATAAACTTAATTAGCTTTCATTTCAGAATATTTTAATTGTTTGTAAGATAAATCATCTTGATATCTTCATGCAACAGCTTACAACCATATATTTTCAAATTAATGAAACAAAATCAATAAGACAAGAAAAGATTGGGTAACCATGGTGCCAGAGCTGCTTTGTTTGCATTTCGTGCCCTGTAGAAGGTTCTTCTAATATTTTTCTTTTTACCCTCCGCTGTGCTGTGAATTAAAAGAAATGTTTAAATCCAGTAATATTAGAAAATGGAATCCACACTGTAAAATGTGTTGCTAAAGAGCTGGCAACACTACTTTCCTATTACTATGAATTACACCACATCATTGGTATTATGGGCATAGGTAGTTAGGAATACACATTTTATATAATTTAAATGCAGTTTTCTCTCTAATGAACATTTATCTCCAGTTTATATTTAATCCTTTTACAGAAAAAAAATGAAGGAAGGAAGGTTTGAGAAGTTTAGCATCGTTATTGTCAGTGATATATATGTTATTTATTTATAAGGAGGCACATTCCACAATGCTTACTTGTTCTGGGAGCTCTAACAAGCACATTAAGGAGTAATAGCACACAAAATACACCCTGTATCGTGGAAAGACCAACTAGGGAGAACATGCATATCAGTGTACTGTAGAGTGGCGGTAACCAAAAGCTATAATGTCCCCTTTAGTATGTTATGTCAGTAGAAATGAATTAAAGCACACATGCATAAATAGAGTTTTTTGGCACTTGGAAGTAGAATAAACATGGCCAATGATAACAATGATATATCAAAAGACTACATAACGAACAATGGCACAAATTACAGTGGTCTGTCAAAAAAGGTCTTTGAACCCTTCCTGAAAAAAGAGTGCACTTTTCAGAGTTGGGGAAGGAATGTGTTTTACAAAGTGTGGGCAAGTATCGAAAAACAGTGCCCTCCAATTCTGCCGTTCCTTATTCGAGGAAGTTTAAAAACAGAGGGCCTGATTATGATGGCGGTCGGACTTTTGTCTGACCGCCATCCTATCGGAGATGGGACCCCCCGACAGGCTGTCGGCGGTCCCACCATAGGCATTACAATGCGACTGCCACCACGGCGGTCGCAATGCCTATATTTTGTATTGCGGCGGGTGCTGCAGGCTGCAGCACATGCCACACTACAAAAAAGGGACACCACACATATTCCTGCACTACGTGGCAGGCACCATGTGGTGCCTCTAAACGCACACAGAAATGGGGCTATACTAAGAAAGTCGCTGTTATATAAAGGTAAGTTGACAAGACACACATGTTGTTAAAACTGCCATCACCCACAGAAATCTGTGGCATGCTTCATCATAGGGCTGCTAACACACCTCCGCGCAAGCCAACGACAGAGGTGGAGCAATAGAGAGGGGGAGACACAACAAACATAAAGAAAAACTATGCGGGATCAAGAAGAGAAAAAGGAGCAGAGAAAATATAATGTTAAAACTGACTCGGGGATCTTCAAAACTACCCTTTATTGATGGACTCCCTGTTCAGATTAAAAAGGTTTTTGAATAACCAGTGGATGGTAGTATGATGGGCTATAATGAACCCACTACCCCTCTAGTCTGCAAACTGTCAACATGTTTCAGATGGCTTTTGCGTTGTCCCCGGCTTTCATCAGGACTATGAAAGCAGATCCCTTCAACCCTCTCCCTAACTCCTACCTTGTGGAGTAGAGCGTTGTCACAGTCTGAGTTAATGGACAGGTCAAATGGGTTGAGTAACTTACTCCCAGTGAAATTCCTGTAAGCAATGAGAAAGTTACACACGTACACACACCAAATACAGTGCTCTTTGTGGTGAATATAATAAAAAACATATAAGAAAAAGTGTGAAAAGGTGGTCTTGTCACTCTTAACTAGTAGTGCGACCCGGTGAGTGCTAAAATTAGGTGTAGGCACCACCGGTATAGGGGACCAGTCGTCCCGTATGAGCATAGTTATGTCGCACTGTTAATTAAAAGAACCCAGGGTCATCATTGCTCTGTAAATCATCACAACAATGCTCTCGGAATCTCTTACAGAGTTTCATTGATAATCAAGCTTGAACTGGCGGGGGAGCGAGGACGGCTCCCTGTAGTCACACTCTGCATTAGTAGAGATAAAAAAGATGTAGATTAGGTAATTAAATTCATGATGTCAGGGCCCGTCAGGGGATGTTGTGTTAGGCCCCTAGTATCCGGCCAAAATCCATGATTATTGAATCGTGAGCGTGCCCGATTGGTTTGAAGCCCTGATCGATTGTTGTGTTTGAAAAAGCCCCAAGAATATGCTCGGGGCTTGAGCGGGCCAACACCAGGCTCGCCCGGTCCTTACTTGAATCACCCCGGTACCCCCTACTCACTTCGTCAAGGTGAGCTCGTCTCTGATAACTCGTCCCTCCTGGCGCCATGTAGCTACTGAAAGCTGTGCAGCGCGGTCCGGATATCACCGTCTCTCTGTCCATCCGCGTCATCACACACGTGGTGCGCGTGGAGGAACGAGTGCCGGTAGTCTCTAGGAAGACTGGATCGCCAACAAGCTCCTCCATCTTGGAGTATGTTGTTAGTAGGTGGGTGCGGTTTCCTTTTTCCCAGCGCTGCCTAACGTGGAAGATAGCTCAAAACTTCTCGGGGTCAGAATTTGCCCTGTCTGTAAAGACTGTCCATATCCTTGACCCTTAGAAAAGGACAGCAATGATTGCTTAAACTAAAGACTGCGCAAGGGTGCTATTGCAGATAATCTATCTAATAAGGCCCCAAAAGGGTCAGGAATGTAGTTGACAAGAAATAATAATAATACCCAGAAGGGAAAATGTCCAAGGATTTTCACGGTGGGGGTAAGGGAGAATTGGCCCAGTGCGAGTATGGGACCCAGATAGCTAACTGGGTGCTCAAGATACAATCAAACCCCTCACGGTACATGCTCTGTCATTTTAAACGTTATGTGCCCACCCCCCTGGGTGATTTTATAGATTTTTAAGTGCATTCCAGTGGATATCGTCGTTCAAACCAGAGATATGGCTGCAAACTCTGTAGATCCATTTCTGTTCCCTTAAGAACAGGGCATTTGCAGTATTGTGGGCAGTTGGGACGATGTTAGGTTTGTCCAGACCTCTCCAGAACAAATCATTGACCGAATGTTTATTTTCCTTGTAGTGTGTGGTCAGGCGTGTTGTTGTTCTTTGGCACCTGATTGTGGATCAGTGTTCCATGATTCTTACTTTGACTCTACGTGCTGTCATCCCAATATAGATCAGGCCGCACGGACATCTAATCATATAAATGACATAGTTTGAATTACAATTGGTATGCCTGCGTTATTCCCATGGGCTAGTCAATCCAATGTCAATGCTTTGCGTGTTGGCGGTTAGATGGCAAACATCACATGCCCCACACCTTGTATGTCCGGTTACCGGGGGAAGTTCCCACAATTTCTCCTGGTGTTCCCGTATGTTTGGTTTTGATGAGGAGGGTCTAGGTCTGGTGTGTACCAGTAGATCCCTTATATTTTGACTTCTTTTGAAGGAGAAAAGGGGTTTCTCCAGGTGGAGACCATTGGAGATCAGGATCCACCAGTTTCGTAATATAATCCGTTTGATGCTGTTGGATGCGGTGTTAAAGGTGGTCACACAGATAGCCTTGTTCGAGGTTTTTCTACTGTCTCCAGTAGGGCCTCACGGTTACAGTTAAGGGCCCTCTTCTGTGCCTGTTTGATTGTTTTTCGTGGCTATTTCCTGTTCAGTAGTTTCCCTGCTAGAGCGTCAGCTTCCTCCCTGAAATCTCCTTTGTTGGAGCAATTTCTGCGGAGGCGTAGGAATTGTCCCACCGGGAGGTTGTCCGTTAGTGATTTGGGGTGGAAGCTTTCAAACAGCAGGAGGCTGTTCCTGTCTGTTGGTTTATGGAACACTCGTGTTTGTAGTTTGCCCTCCCCTGGGAAAATCTCCAAATCCAGAAAAGGCAAGCACTCCGTTGTTATAGTCGATGTAAAGTGCAGGAGGGGATTCCGGTTGTTGAGCCAGTCTAGGAAATCTACAATAGACTGGGCATCCCCCTCCCAAATCAGGATCACATCGTTGATGAAGCGTTTCCATACTTTGATATTCCCTCTCCAGATGCTCGTGGGGGCGAAGATAAACTAGTCCTCAAAAGCCGCCACGTAGAGTCCTGCCAAGCTCGGAGCAAAGGTACTCCCCATAGAAGTACCATGAGTTTGGAGGTAATGGGTGCCTTGGAATTCAAAGAAGTTCTTGGTCAGTGCAATTTCCGCGAGATGTAGGATAAATGGTCTCGTGGTGCAGAATGGCCATTCTTGATCAAATAGGATCTCTTCCACCACCCGTAGGGTTTCCCTCTGGGGTATGTTTGTATAGAGGGACTCGATGTCTAATCCCACCAAGAACTCTTTCTTGGGATCAAATGTGAGGTCCTTAAGTAAATTGAGAACATCAGTGGTGTCCTTCAGGTAGGCTGGCCTATTCTGTACTAAAGGTTTTAAAAAGAAATCTCAGAACTGGGACAGAGGCTCGAGGATCGAGCCTATCCCGGATACGATTCGTCTCCCTGGTGGTGGTCTTGTAGGTTTATGCACTTTAGGGAGGGTATAAAAATATGGAGTCACCGGGTCTTCTTGGCACAGGAATTTACCCTACTTCACTGTTATCCATTCGTTGTTAACTCCTTCCTCAAATGGCAGAGGCTATTTCCTTCTTGATGTCTGGGGTCGGGTCCCTTCGGAGGACACTGTAATTTCTCACATCAGAGAGAAGTCTCAGGCATTCTGCTTCATAGGTTCCTTTCGTCTGGATAACTATGGCTCCCCCCTTGTCTGCTGGTTTGATCACGATGTCCGGGTTGTTCCTCAGCTGTTCCAGTGCTTCCTTTTCATGTCTGGTTAGATTCTTAAAGGTGGGGGGCCCTTGTCTTGCCAGGGTTTCAACTTCATGGATGACCGCCTGTTCAAACGTCTCTACCTCAATAGGGAGAGCAGCGGTTGAGGGTGTAAATTTAGATTGGGGGCCGAAGTTGGTATCGCCATCCCTCTCATCTGCCTCTGGTTTCATTTTGCAGTTTTCACTGCCCCTAACTGCCAGGTTTTACCCAGAAGTGACCAGCAGTAAAATCTGGCCATTGGACCACCCAACTATTCTAAATTGGGTGGGTCGTCAAATGGCCAAACCTCCAACAGCCCTTACTCTGTTGGGCCATGCGCGCTGATTATGTCAGTGACAGAGACGCTGTAGTCTCTGTTGCTGACATACTTAAGCTCCTCCCATCTATAAATCAGACTCTTCAGCTTGGCATAGAGAGTACCCTTTCGCAGTTTCGATGGAGTACCATCTCCACCAAACTCTAAATCAGCCCCGTAATTGGGAGTGAACAACTCGATTCTGCACACACCAGCACTGCCTATGGAATGATGCCCTTAAGAGATGATTCTAAATGACCTTCTGGCATTTATAAGAAGCCTCTAATATTTCACAATGGGAGAGGCATGGCTAAATACAGCTACCACAACTAATAATCCTGCTGCTTGCTTTGAAGAGTTAGGAGATGATGGAGCAAAGATTTGTCAAAGCCCAAGTGTATGGCATTGCAGTAATTGAGTCACAACCGAATCAGAGCTGAGATAGCAGAGAATCTACCATCTACTTTTATAAAAGGAAGAATCTTCTGGAGATTGTTCATCTGGAATGAGCATGCTGAGGCTACTGAAGAAACTAGGATGTTCATCTGTAAGAACCCCTTTCCGGGGGCTATGGGGCAATGAGGAGCTACTTGGCCGAAAGGTGGGGGTTGATACCTTCTGCTCCTGCTGTCCCAGGGCCCAGCCTACTTTGGGCTCTGATGATTTGGGCCAAGAACAACCCCTTTAGCACTTGACTGTCAGCAGTAGTGCGGGTTGTGCGGTCCAAGACTTCTCGGAGGAGGTAGGCGCAAGGTTTACACGGGCAAAAAACTCAAAATATGCATAGCAACACCAATAAATGGATGTCCTGCCAGATACTTGCTTTTATGAAAATAGTAGTATTTTTTATATGAACATAACTGAAATACGGCAAACCAAAATAATATATCCAGTCTTTGTAAGGCCAGCATTCTATCGTTGTCTGATAAGTTCCTGAGTCCCACTTCCCTGTCTACTGACTGTGGTTCTTCCCCATTTATTTGAGGCAATATTCATGCTAGGCCTAGCTAGTGAGTACGAGTCTTAGAAGTGCCATGATATCTTATTTAACAGTCAAAGTTCTTCAGTACCGTAACACTGCAGTCAGCGCAAATTCACCCAGAGGTTCTGTCTTTCCTGCTCTAGTTGGTGTTGCTATGCAAAAGGCCCTGGCATGAGTTATTGGCCCAATGGCAAACAGTTGTCCGAATGCTGCGGGCGAGGCCACAGGTGTCACAGCACTCCTTTGGCCATGCAGTAAGTTCTGTCTCCAGCCTGCTATAGTGAATACTCTGCTTACACAGGTCACAACCTGTTATGCTTAACTGCTGCTCACAGGTGAAGGCCCTCTCTCTTCACTTTGCCCTCCACCTGGCATACAGGAGTCGCAAACAGCAGCACACAGGGCGACTACCCCTCCAGATCACAGCACTCCACAGGGCAAGGGCCCTCTTCGGTCACAGTGATGCACAAGGGCGATGGCACTTCATCTTCACTGTGGCCCCCACCTGGCATACGGGCACAAAGGCAGTTGGCCCAATGGGTGGGGCAGTCCTGACTGGGCCAGAATCTCATACTTCACTTTAGGGAACCACTCAACACGATCCCCATTGCACCTCACTCCCTCCAGGTGCTCTCCTCCTCCTTACTGAGTCCTCCGGTCTTGGCTGAAGACAGATAATGGTGCGCCAGGCTCTAGGCAAGTGGTCTTGATTCTCCTTTGTGATGTCCCCACACCCAGAAGGGAGTATAGCAGACCATAGTCCCCAGTCCTGGTCACAACAGACAGAAATTGTACTGAACTTCTCCATGCTGGCGTACAGCGACAGTTAGACCATATCGGCAGGTTCAAGCCCCCGTTCTTAAAATTCATTTCCAGACACAGATGTGATTTAGAGCCTTATTACGAGTTTGGCAGTTCCATGTACCACCTACTGGTGGTGGCATTCCATGCGCAGTGAGCTCTGTGGTCTGACCGCTGTATTACGAGTTGGGAAGACAGCTGCCGAACCACAGCTGCCTTCCGAAGACAGCTGCCGAACCACAGACACCGCCAGCCAACTAAGACCGCGGCGGCCATAGAGTGAGCAAATGAGGTTGCAGGAGACTCATACCGCCACTGAAAATGCATGCCCAATTAATCAATCAATCAATCAATCAGGGGATTGTATAGCGCACTACTCACCCGTGAGAGTCTCAAGGCTCTGGGGGGGAGGGTACCCAACTCCGTTCAGTCGAAGAGGCAGGTCTTGAGTGTCTTCCTGAAGATGTTCAGAGAGGGGGCGCATCTGATGTTGATCGGGAGCTCGTTCCAGGTCTTGGCCGTGATGTAGGAGAAGGATCTTCCACCTGTTCTGGCTCTGTGGATGCGCGGGGTTTCGGCGAGGGCGAGGTCTGCGGATCGGAGGTTTCTCTTGGGTATCTGGCAAGAGATTCTCTTGTTGAGTTATTGGGGTCCGGTGTTGTGGAGGCATTTGTAGGCATGGGTGAGTATCTTGAAGGTTACTCTCTTCTCAACGGGGAGCCAGTGGAGGTTCCGCAGGTGTTGGGTGATGTGTTCGTGTCGAGGGATGCCGAGGACGAGTCTGGCTGCGGTGTTCTGTATGGTCTGGAGTTTGCAGAGCAGAGACTTGTTGATCCCGGCGTTGAGGGTGTTTCCGTAGTCCAGTCTGCTGGTTATGAGTGCATGGGTGACGGTCTTCCTTGATTCGGGGGGATCCATTTGAAGGTCTTTCGGAGGATGTGGGGGTGTTGAAGCAGCTGGAGGCGATGGCGTTGACCTGTCGGGTCATGGAGAGGGCGGAGTCGAGTACGATGCCGAGGTTTTGGGCGTGGTCCATGGGGGTGGGGAGACTGCCGAGGGCGGTGGGCCACCAGGTGTTGTCCCATGCAGAGGGGGAGGGTCTGAGGACGAGGACCTCTGTCTTCTCTGAATTGAGATTCAGGCAGCTATTGCTCATCCAGGATGTGACGTCTTGTTGACCTGTCCTCTATCATGGAGATGCGCTGTGCCGAGAATTGAGTACTTGAAGTTGCCCACACTTCCCTTTTGGTGCATCTTTTAGAATTCTGTGAGTACCGTATATTAGGGTCGTTCCTCTGCTGCATTCTGCCTGACTGACTGCTGTGCACTAGAGAAGGGTGCTGGCGGACGCATGGTTATTACTATTTATGCTGCAGTGCTTTCTTTAGTCAGTGTTCTGAATGAAAGAGTAAAAACCGGCCTCCCATGGGTGTAATTGTCCTCATGCTAGCACAATTAACTGGGTGTGAGCAGAAATATGCCAGCTCGAGGAACTCCACGGAATTTGACGGAGTTTTTTGGTAACTCAGCAGAATTCCGCAGAGTGAAACTGCACAAACTCCGCCCACACCTACTTATAATGCAGGTTACCATTACTCAAGTGTTGCTCAAGTGACATTGGACTGACTACAACTACCATGAGGTCTTGTCACTCGAAATATAACCCAAATGCTACACTCCATTTGCCCCTTCTCACTTGTCTGCCATGTCACTACTGAAGTTCACTATTCATGCAGGTTACCATTACTCAAGTGTTTCTCAAGTGACATTGAACTCACTACAACTACCATGAAGCCATGTCACCCCAACTACAACCCAGATTCTATATGCCATTTACCCCTTCTCACTTGTCTGCCATGTCACTAGTGAAGTTCACTACTCATGCAGGTTACCATTACTCAAGTGTTTCTCAAGTGACATTGAACTCACTACAACTACCATGAGGCCTTGTCACTCCAACTATAATCTACATGCTATACTCCAATTGTCCATTCTCACGTGTCTGCCATGTCACTACTGAAGTTCACTACTCATGCAGGTTACCATTTCTCAAGTGTTTCTCAAGTGACATTGAACTGACTACAATTACCATGAGGCCTTGGCACTCCAACTATAACCAAGATGCTATAGTGAATGTGGCACATTCACATGATAGCACACATCCCAGGTTCTGTTGTGATGTAAAAGAAACATTTGTATGGATGTGTCAGTAAAGTCACACACACCTTATCTGCTACAAGTCTGTATTAGAACCTCACACATCGCCCACATGAAAAGGCAATGTCAGTCAATGGGAGTACATAGAATCAGTGTGAGAAACATTTCAAGGGCACAATGGAAACACATTGTGCAGGATAGCCATGTCTCAATCAGGGGGAACTCTGAAAGGCTGGGGCCCTGAGGCACAGTACAGTTATGTTCATGCCTGACAAACTCCATGTCTACTGGGCCTGGGAACTGAAGTATATCACAGGACAACCAGTAGCAAAACCAAGTGGCATGCATGTGTAGGCAATGGGTAGGTGCAACTTAGGAAAGCAATCACAGCACTAACAGCATGTGGCACATCTAGATAAAGTAGCTGTAAGGTACACACTGATAAATGGACACATGTCCATGCAGAACTACACAAAGGGATTACAAGTTGACACCCTCCATGTGTGGAGAAACAAATAGCTAACTTCAAAACATCATACACATATCCAACCTACATCATGGGGAATAGTGTAACCTAAATGATGTGGACAGTGGCCAGGCCAAGCTGAAATACTTACCATTAACAGGTCACCTAATGGAATGTCTGCTATCAGGATGTCAACCCACATAGACATCCATCCTGTATTTCCCCTTGTCCTGTCTAACTCCAGCACTGGTTCCAAGAGCACATCATACTAACCACAACAACTGGATCAGCAATCAGGGATCAAACAAACACATCAGTACTCACACATCACTAACTAAACACAAACATCAAATGGAAATGTAAAGGCAGGACCAATATCTTCCAAAAGAGGATAAGTTTTATTCAAGCTCGAACAACCCATCAAGGGAAACACAGGCCAATGGCCAGTCCATATAAACAAGCTGTGAGACGTAACTTGCCCTTACTGACACTGCCAGGAAACCTCCTCACAAAGGGGCAACGAATAGGCACAGCAGCCCCCTTGCAAATGGTACTTGGGAAGGGGAGGGGAGAAGTTTAGGGAGGGGTGGGTTTATCTTTGGGAGGGGGCTTATTGGGTTTGGGACTTTTTGAGGTGGGTTTACGAGGTTTTTTCTTTTTTCTCTTTAGGGCTGAGTTTAGAGGGTGGGGAGGCTGTTATTCAGGGGTGGAGTGGGAAGGGGAAGGGATGGGTTTGGGTATGGGAGGGGTTTTTGGGACTTTGGAAGGGGCAGGTTTCTGAGGGTTTAGGGCAATGGCAAACAAGAGAGATTCACTGGGAAAACTAGTAGGGTGTTCGGGATGGAGTTCTGATTGGGAGGAAGAGGGAGTGGAAGTGTGTGGTGGGTCTGCTGTTTGCACTGTGTGTTGTGATGGTGGCTGTTGTGTATGTGAGTGTGGGAGTATGCGCTTTTTGGGTGGGAGTGTTGTGGTTGTACTGGGTGTTGTGGAGGGGTCTGTGGCTGTTGCTGTGATATCTGCAGGGATGGATGTTTCCGTGAAGGGGTTTGTGGCTGTTGGTGTGATGGATGCAGGTATGGGTGTATCTGTGGAGGGGGCAGTGTGTGATGCTGTGGTGTCCACAGGTATGGGTGTGTCTGTGAAGGGGTCTGTGGCTGTTTCTGTGTTGAATGCAGGTATGGGTGTGTCTGTGGGATGGGCTGTGCATGTTGCTGTGATGTCTGCAGGGATGGGTGTGTCTGTGGAGGGGTTTTGGGCTGTTGGTGTGATGGATGCAGGTATGGGTGTATCTGTGGAGGAGGCAGTGTGTGATGCTGTGGTGTCTGCAGGTATGGGTGTGTCTGTGAAGGGGTCTGTGGCTGTTTCTGTGTTGGATGCAGATATGGGTATGTCTATGGTGGGCCAGTGTGTGTTGCTGTGGTGTCTGCAGGTATGAGTGTGTCTGTGGAGGGGTCTGTGGCTGTTGCTGTGATGGATGCAGGTATGGGTGTGTCTGTGGAGGGGCAGTGTGTGTTGGTTTTGTTGTCTGCAGGCATGGGTATGTCTGTGGAGGGGCAGTGTGTATTGCTGTGGTGCCTGGGGGTATACTGGAGTGGTAGGGTGGTGGGGGTGGTGAGGGAGGTGAGTGTCTGCTTTGTATGTGCATGTTTTAGTGTCTTGGATGTCTTGGCTTTGTATGTGGTGCTTGGGTCTGTTGAAGTGCGTGCATGCTTAAGTGTGCATGTTCCTTAGATAGGATTGGGAAAAGGGAATGGGGAAGGGGGAAGGGGAAGAGGCAGGAGGGGGGTTGGAAAGTTGTGATGGGTGGAGGGCTGCAGTGAGGGAGGAGGCCATAGGCTGAAAAGATCTCTGTAGAACAGACATGCCAGTGTGAATGCGTTCCAGAAAGGCAAGCATCTGGGTGCATAGCCCCAGGATGGCATTCAGCACTGCAGTCTGACACATAGAGGTGCTCCTCAGGAGGTCAATAGCCTCCTCACTCAGGGCAGCGGGGCTAACAGGGGCAAAGGCTGAGGTGCCTGCAGCAAAGGAGAGCAGGTGGTGGACAAGGATGAAGGTGGACCTGATCCTGTTGGGTCCACCACCACTTCAGAGGGTCCACTGGAGGATGACTCAGAAGACGATGAGATGTGGATGTTGTCCTCCGGGGCACGCCTGACACCCTCCTGGCCACTGAGCCCCTCCATGACTGACGTATCATGCCCTGAACCGCTGTGACAAGCTGTGTCCCCACTGACATGTGCCTCTGCTCCTCTGCTTGCCCTGGATGTCTCTGAAATGACATGGAACATGGGTTTACTGCAACTGCATTTCCACACCTGTCCATCACAAATCAACAGAAAACATTGAAGAAGTCCACATATCACACCACCTTCATGGTTCACTCCATAGGCTTCCAAGTTAGCTTGAGCACATGCATGCATGCTACATAACCTGCAAACAGTTGGGTCCAATCATGTCAGAACCCCAGACTGGCCCAAATGAATGGATGGAATTCTCTACACGCCAGCCTTATGTCCATACTAGGATAGTTGATCAACTTGCATACTTTGGCTCTTGGTGTATACCATTGTAAATCGATGCTACCAAATAGGATGGATACAATTTTGAGATTTACTCAATGCTCACACAAGGTCCAGAGTCCAAAAGATCTACCTATCCCTCATAACACATCATGATGTAATGATAGTCAGGTCAAGTTGAACACCAATGTACCATTAATTTCTGTTGTGGTAGACATCATGCCATGTATAAATGCTCATAGCACACTGATGACACTTTGGACTCCAAATTACATCATTTGACCACTACCTGAAAAGTATACTGAAATTACTATACATGTAGTTTAGCCATGTGTCACATTTCACAGATAAGGGTCCCTGAAAAAATTGAAGTTCAAACATTTGGGAGATAGATACTCTGTATTCACAGAGCACAACACTCCATATAGCCATATGAACATCCCCAATTCTGCTTGGTACAGGTGATGATGGCAGTCAGAGATTGTATATCCACAAGCCAATCCACCTTTGAAGGTTTTGGGAGTCACTGAACATCTATGACATAAAGATGTGGGATTACTAGAGTCACAATGGGCAGACACATCGCACCACTAGTTGGTATTGCATAATCCGATTGCCTTGTAAGAATCAGTGTAGACACTCACATAGGATCCCCACAGTTCTACATCTCACTCACTCATACATGTCACCAGTCAGTGAATGAGTGTTTAGAAACACAATTGCAGATGAACCATCAACTGACAAATGCACAATGGCCAACATGTAGGCACTAATGCTGATGGCACAGTGATGTTTGCACTCTCATTTCACTGGATAACCAGTACTTACCAATGGGAATGGGAACTGTTGTACAGTCCCTGCATGTACTGTGAACTCTGCCATGTCACATGCAATAGGGCCACCATCACATGAGAGACAGTAGTGAGGGTACATAGCTCCTCACTCAAGCATGACCAGTTGCCTGTGTGGGACAATTGTCATCCGGATTTACTGAGAACATGATCCGATTACTCACTTCATTCAGCCAGGTGTCTGCTCAAAAGGAGAGTTTGGATGTGGACAGGGCTCTGCTGTCTTCCATGTAAGAAAGACAATAGGCACAGCACAGCAGCATGCACCTACTACCACACTTACACTAACAGTGACTCAACTTGTGTGTTGCTCATGGGCCACCACTAATCTTGGTTTGGACATGCCCGCCTGTAACACACAAAGTTGGCAGAGAAACATGTATGACTCTGGCCAGGACTCACCCCCTTGTTGCTGCTGTTGGGCCCTCAGCTGCCCAACAAGGTCCGGGTAGGCCACCGGCAGTATGCGGGCCATCAGGGGTCAGGGTCTGGCATGCTCCCCTTCCATGTTGGGTGGACTTCCACTGCTGGACCTCCATGATCTTCAGGGTGCATTGCCGCAGGAACTCACACCTCGCCGTGCACTAGGCACTAAGTCGGTTGTAGACTACCAGGGTATGCCTCTTCCGGGCGATGGCTTTCCAAATGGCCTTCTTCTGATGGGCATTGACCTTTATGGATGCAATAGATGTAGAAACAGACTGTAACTGGAAGTTTGAGGAGAACTGTAGGGTTGATACACATCAAATTGACATCTAGCACAAGCCTCCATCAAGAGTCAACATATTACATGTGTCCATGTCACATGCTACACACAACTAAAGCATGGGTGCACACTTTTGTGTTCATCGGATGTCTAACCTCAGCCCTGGTCATGACTTACAGTTTCTGAGGCAGCCCACGACCATCATTTAGGTCAGGCCCATCCTTCGTGGAATGTTATGTGAGGTACCATGACACACAACACAGCATTTTAACCTTCTGAAGGGTAAACTACCTGTGCATGACTGTCCAGACACATTTCCTGCCAGGCCCATTGCATTGATGCATATGGTCCATAGAGGCTAGTACCATAGTATACACAACATCCTAAGACTAAGGTCACAAGGTAAGGGCTGGTATGTGTGACACTGAGGGCTACCTCTCTGGGGTTGTGTGGACATGTGCACTACTTATTTGAGTATCATAGAAAGTCAACATAGGTTTGTATGGTATGTACTGCCATCACAGGACACCCCTTTTGCCACATGAGGCACTGTAAAAGGGATGACAATCAACGTATCACTGTATGTGTTGTGTGATAGGGAAGATTGTAGCCAAGCAGATTTACATTTCTAAATATCTTCAACAGTAACCCACTATCTACACTGTTTATGTCTCAGATGTGCAATAGACCTCACAGTGGATGCAACACTTTTAGAAAAGTGTCAACAGGCCTGTGTTAGTAAAGGGACAGTCATTGTTGACAGACACACATTGAAACTGTTGTACAATGGAAAGAAGTATCAGGTCAAGGGATCACCTCAGTCACCATGCCTCATAATATCCATGTAACAACTATCAGGGTTACTAGTGGGACAGAACACTCTTTCTGGGAATATCCATGGATCACAAGGTCTACAGGGACATTATTCTGTACATCAGTTCTCCTGCCACAGTACCTCTGGCCCAGGCTGGGCCATGGCCCAGACTGCCCACATATTAATGTGACACCTTGCTCTCTGCAGGCTGAGGCTACTTATCCCACACGAACCTCACTTTTCTATCCGATTCAATGCATAAAATGCAAACTTCTGCCCATTTCATATATGAACATATGTTTCTTTGACACTCTGAAGGGATGTGCGAGGTATAGCTACCTCCCAGACAACTGTTTCACAAAGTCTGAAATGGGCTGAGTGATAAGTGGGACAGTACACTTGGCTAACATCATTCTCAAATGCTTCTAACAGTATACAGACAAAGCTGATGGTGTAAACCCATACATTACACATTCACATATACCATGTCATTACTTCAGGACTCTTCATAGATGCTGTACTCAGAGCCACATTATAGCCTAGGAGAACAGAAAGGAAGAAGTTGAACAGAGTGAATATCTGTATTTTAAACAGTTACCTGTTCCTCTGGTGAGCCATAGAGCTGAGAATACAGGGGAAGGACCTCATCGACAAGTGTCTACAGCTCCTCTGGAGTAAAGGGACAGCCTCTATCCCCTGTAGTGCGTGCCATGATTGCTGCCAGAGGTGAAAAACAGCAGCCAAAATGGAGGAGGTCTTGATAGCTATAGTGTCAGGAGGCAAGTTAGTTATTTTCCAACCGCTGCGTATGTGTATGCAGTCATCAGCATCGGCGCACACAGTCATTGGCCCGACCATTATTATCCCCAATGTTACCCAGTGGCTGTGATCACTGTGCATGTGACCACCCACCGCGCTGTCGACTACCACCAGCAGACAGTGTTCGACATGTCCTATTAACGAGGTCAGGTAGCCGCCATATTAGCAGTTGGGAAAACTCTACATTGGCCAAATGTGCGCTGCGCACTGTACACCGCGGTTGGTGGGATTTTCACATTACATGTTCTGCTACCCTCACTAAAGTGAAATTTGCAAAGTTCTGATATGATGAAGTGCATAGTTCAGTTGCAGACCTGTAAAGGGCACCTTCGGGATGACAGGTGGATGTTGAAGATTTTAAAATCTTAATGCAAAATGTGTACGGCTTCATGAAGCATTGCTGTTCAGACATATAACTTATGCCTTACTCTTCACATAGGTCACTCTGCACACTGTGACCAAAATACATTTTTGTGTTACTCCTTACATAAGTACCCTGGGAGAGGGAGGAGATGCCAGCCACCTGTGTACCGCCCATTTCCAGACCTACACACCATGGAAGATGTCTCATCATCACCAAATTTCATTTAAATTGGCAAACAATCTTGGATCTATGTCATCAGTTGGAGCCTGACCTCCTACCTCACATAAATAATCCTACATTAATACCCCCACTAGTAAAACTCATGTCAGATTCACCCTCGCAGCCACAGGAGAGCTGAGCTCACTCCTGCGCCTTTGTCACCGCCTCTGCTCTGGCCCTAATGAAGTCCCAATAAGGGATAAAAAACTTTGGCTGGGTCTGCCTTCAAGTGATTTAAAAATTGAATATGGAATAAAAAGAACATTTTTATGAAATACATACGACTGTGTGATGATTGATTGAAAAGAAATAAGGAAGATTTTGCATGATCTAAGACTCAAAATAGTGATTACAGCTACAAACAATAGAAAGTGATATGAAACATTGCTGCCCTCCTTCAAATGAAGTAAACTTTTCCTGAAACTCATGTCAGTTTTGCATTTTTTGGCCACAGGGTCATTTCAATTCACTGTTGCTATTTCTGGTGGAATGTCACAACTGATGTTTAGTCGGTTCCTCACAGAGGTGCTTACAGCAATGTTGAAACACGTGGGCAGCTGCATCCAGTTCCCCAGATGTAAGGATTTAGCCACTGTGAAGGCGGAATTCTATGGATTTGGACACATCCCACATGTGATTGGATCTCCTGATGGCACCCATATTGGCTTAGTACCACCACACAACAGGGAGCAAATCTCCGGAACAGGAAGCATTACCATTCTATCAATGTGCAAGTTGTCTGCCTAGTGGATTTGTGCAACTCAAATGTCTGTGCCTAGTTCCCAGGATCTGCCCATGATGTCTACGTACTGTGGAATACCACCATACCCCAGCTGATGTCACAACTACTACTGGAGAGGGCCTGGCTTGCAGGTAAGTGTAATCTGTCCTAATTTTGTTTGGGAAATGTCAGGTAGTAAGATCTGAAAGTGTGTAACTAAATGTTGCCCTTCTATTTGTCTTCCATCTAGGTGACTCAGCATTTTCCAAATAGCCATGGTTGTTGGCACTGCTGAGGAATTCTACAATGCCAGGGGAAGTCGGCTTCAATGCGGCCCATGGAAGAACACAGCGGCCAGTGGAGTGGGCTTTTGGGCTCCTGAAAGCCAGATTCAGATGACTGGAAAGGACTGTGGAGCCCTCCTATACTTATCCGGAAAATTGTGTAAGATCACAGTGGCCTGCTGCATACTCCACAACATTGCCCTACGACGGAACATCCCTTACATCACAGAGGATGCAGGCCATGAAGACCCACCGGGTGGGGACCCTGGAATGCCAAATGAAGATGATGATAGTGGTTAAGAGGAAGGACCTGACTTGTGTCAGAGTTTAATCCAGAAGTACTTCTCATGAGTATAAATTTGGTGTGAGATGTGATGACCTTAACTAGTCTTATAACTCTTGTAGTAATGTTGTGAGGAGGATGGTAATGCAATATACTACGAATATATGGCTCTGGCAATATCTGGGGAAAGGTGTATATTTTGTAAGTGTAGCTTTGTTCAGCTGTAAAGGTTGTTTTGGACTGTTTTAGCTAGAATTTGACAATGTGATGTGTGTCATACATATGTTTCCTTCGCTAATCTCTCTCTGTTGGTCTGTTTTAGGTACCTCCACCATGTCATGTTCATGTGGACACTCCAGAGTTGTGACATTAGCAGGTATATGATGCTGTTCAAACACACAAGGTGGACATCGAATAGTCCTGGGAATGTCTGTCACAGAGTTTGTGTATACAAAACCAGTACCAAGACAGCTTGCACAGTGATAGGATGGAAGTTACATGGCTTCCTTTGGACTTGTTCCTTGTCGTGCATTGGTCCTAATGCAATATGTGTGCCATCATGTGATCCAACACAATGTTGTGTTGGGTCCAAGTCATGCTATCCTGCCTTCACCTTGGCTAATTGCTCATTGTCTATGAACTGGATATAGCTGTTGATGTGTCTCCTCATTGTAGGCCAAAGTGTGTGTAGCACTTCACTGACATTTGTTTGTGACATTCTACCTGATGCAAGCAACACTGGATTGAAATGACCCTGTGGTCAGAAACTGTTTATACTGACATGTGTCTGTGTATTTCTTTATTTGATGTAAGATTAATTTTTGTGAGGTAGGCAATATGGCTGCTGTTGATGATGTAGACCTAAGTTATTGTTGTATATTGTGTGCGATATTGGCAGATGTATCCCTTCCTTCTATGTTGTGAAAGTCTGCGAGTGATGATGTGATAACTGATCCAGATTAACTGAGTCATGTCTTGTTTGCTATGTGTCTGACATCATGTCAGCCTATGAATTGCACAATTGAATAAAGATGTTCGCAGCCCAGACACTTCAAAGTATGCAGGTGCTATTGTGACATGGTAGTGATCCAGAGTTGAACATTGTTTACATACAACATATCTATGCTTTCAGAAGTCTCTAGTTTTTACATTGCAAAGTTCACCTGGTAGTACATTCACATTGGTATCTTTGAGAATTACAACAAGAGACAATGCTTTGGTGATGTGTGTTTTTAATGAAGTGAACAAGGCTGAAGAATCAACATAAAATGAAACAGTGCAAAGAATAAGTGAAGTCTTCATTCATGGTGGATGAAACTATTGTAGTATAGTCCAAATGGTAATGAGTCCAAAGTCCAACTTGCTCCCCCATCAGATATGGAAAGTGGGCAGGAATAGTCCAACAAATTGAATGTGTAGCACACACAGGAGGATATTAGGGGCAAGGTTTTTGGATGGACGTCCCCTTTTTTTGACAGAGGGGGATCTGGAGCTGCTGAGACAGGGGTGCTTGCAGGGACCTTGTGCTCTGACAGGGCCTCCCTTCCTGTTGCTGCAGCAGATGTTGATGGTGGGGATGTACTATGACCACAAGAAGGGGTAGATGCAGGTAGAGAAGCCCTGCAAAGGGTGGCATTAATATCCTGCAGCACCCCAACCAGAGAGGTCACAAAATAGATAGAGATTAGTATTGTCATCTATTTCAATGAAGTTGAAGTTGGTTACTAGTTATTTGTAGACATTCATAGATGTAGTCGATTTCATCAGTTCATTAGATGTGCAGAAATGTGGAATTATTGCTTGAGGGATAGACATGACATCTCCAATCCTCTGCTACAAACACAATGTGGTCATAACATGTGTATTTGTCCATTCCAGGGCATAGTTGTGTCTAATACAGGCAAATACCCAGCTTGGTTACATATATCTTTAGCATTGTTCCTCGTGTGAGAAGTGCAGAGTCAGGAGTCACCTTGCACTGCTAATCAGCTGAGTTTCCTTCATGGCTCACATTTATTGGGTTACAACGTTGTAATGGTGTCACTGATGCCATCATTACTTTCAGTTGATGGGTCCAGGACACCATCAAGCAACTTATTGTGACATATATCTGAGTGGAGCATTGTCTGTACATTGTGCAGACCATGATGAGTGAAGATCAGTAGTAACATGAGATACAAGTAAGCAGGGGCAAAAGGAGTGTAGCATCTTGGTCAGAGTTGGAGTGACAAGGCCTCCTGTTAGTTGTAGTCAGTCCAATGTCACTTTAGCAGCACTTGACAAATGTTAACCAGTATGCACAGTTAACTTCCATTGTAACATGGGAGACTAGTGAGTAGGGACAAGCGGAGTGTAGCATCTGGGATAGAGTTGGAGTGCCATGACTTAGGGTAGTCACTTGAGCAACACTTGAGTAATGGTAAGCTACCTGACTAGTGAACTTCAGTAGTAACATGACAGACAAGTGAGTAGGGGCAAGAGGAGTGTAGCATCTGGGTTAGAGTTGAAGTGTCAAGGCCTCATGATAGTTGTAGTCAATTCATTGTCGCAAGTGATAGAGGTAAAAAGGTTTCCAAACCAAATGTTACAGGTGGTGGAGAGTGCTAAATGGAAAGATAAAATGTAAAGCAGTGAAAATGGCTGTCTGTCTCTCTTGCTGTGCTGCAGCCGAGAAGCAAACGATGCTGGTCAGGGATGGGGTGTGTTTTATAGCGTATTTTGCAGGCATGAACACTTGCAAAAGTACATCAGGTGTGTAGTTTTTAAATCCAACCCATGGTCACTGTTTTGCATGTTTATTTTGAGACGTACCACGACAGTCAACCACTGTTGGTTAACTGGCGTTTGTTGACCACTGCTGTGAGATCGCAAGTACGACTGTGCAGTTGTAATACGCTCGGCATATAGACACAGACCTGGTATCATCGTTGAACGCTCGCCGACATTGCAGACAACCGCGGTCCCACTGGGTAGACCGCCTTGGCCGCGGTTGGAGTTTCAGACAACACAACTCGTAATATGGCAGACGGCAGATCGTCGGCGCAGCGGTAGCATGAACAACGTGGACATGGTTCTTGGGCGGTCGGACCGCCAAACTCGTAATAAGCCCCTTAGTGTTTCTGTCCTTAAATTTGAAGTGCCCACTCGTCTGTCCTGTCCTTTGTCCAGGAAGAAGTCTGTCACAGCCGGAGTGGCTCCAGTCTTGGTAGCCCCACAACACAGGCAATGGGATTGACTAGAGGATGCCACCTGGATGTCAGTCTCACTAATATATGCCTATCAAAATGATTCCCTGTCTCAGCACTGTTTCCCTTATCAGCCCCCATCACTTTTCTTATAATATATTTTTCACAGAAGGCTGACATACCAGTGGTCGGGGTAAACAGCATCAAAATCCCCTCACCCAGAATTATCAATACTATGATGATAGGTAATTCAAATGTGCAGCAATTTCATGTCATTCTGAAATGAGAAATAGCCATGGGAATCTGTTTGTGCACTCAATTCCTGTGGTAATTCCTCAATTCCAGGCTATTTTCTTCTTGCATATTTCGGCAAGTTCTTTTTAGTAACAATTTTGGAGGGAAGCATGTTGGTTGTGATGTTTTAGTGCCGCATTTGAGTCAAAGTATCTGTCCGGGTTGGTTCGCCTGACATGCTTACACCCATTTTCAAACCAGGATGTGTTTGCAATCAGACTGTTTCATGAATAGGTGTGGAAATTGTGAAGCAACCTATGAACTAATAGGTCACATTGCGCATTTCCATTCTCAGTGGTTTGCAAAGCGACCTGCCTAATGAACATTAATTAGGCAGGACCCACTTTGCAAACTCCAGTGAATGACTGTGAGATGAGGGATGAAGACGTGCAAGAGCTGGCAGACCACCATCCTGGCTTTTGGTTTTTTTTCAAAATCAGTCTGTGCCCTGCTTTAAAAATTATTTCAGATTTGGGAAGACATTGACATCGCAGTATTTTCTCTGGACCACTCTCTGCTCCCTACAAGGATATCAACATGAATCCCTTAGGGGAATCTGTTCTGTGGGGACAGCTTCCCTTTGCTAATCAGTTCCCAATGTAAATTGGGTTCAGTAACCCGTCAAGGATTTGCGATTGCAATTGATGTCTCAAACCATTGGTAGATACCTTTCCAAATTGTAAATATGAATGGGATGCCTATTTTATGGTCTGTTCTGTTTGCAATTAGGAAAAGGTTCTAAAAATCTCATTATGAATCAAAAAGACGTTTACGATGCATAAGCATGACTTTGGGAATTATTACATTTAATTTTGCAAATCGCACAATTTGTGGCCAGAGCAGGACTTTGTTCATCAAGCCCCAAATCAGTTCTATTTTTCATCAGCCTTGAGTGTGTTTTTGTTTTTCTGGACAACAGGTTTGATTATAATTATAAAAAGAATAAAGTGAGCCTGTTCATGATATTTTGAAATAAAGAACATAGAGAAAGATTGCTATAGCTCAATAGGAGGAGAGACAGGTCGTAGCAGATGGTAGTTGCTAGTGATGACGATCCACCTTACCGGGGTTTGCGGAGTGGTACACATTTGTCTTATGGTGGCCCCAAATATTATTTTGAATGGCAGCAGATTTCAACATCTTCTTCTTGGTGAGGTCTACCCTTGTGTTAAGTGGGAGTTGTAGTAGCTGACAGCATATCTGAACAGCCTAAGCTGCATGTGGGGCAGGGAATTCATACCATTAAATTGAGAATAACACCTCCCTCATCCACCTGTAATAATTTTGATTTGTATATTTACCAGTAATCTGTTCCTGGTATTATCATTTAAATTATCACATTTGTTTGGTAAAGATTTTAAATACGTAGCTACATACTTTATAAATTTATTGCAATGTTCTAACCATTTATGTGTTGATCTTCAATCAGCATTCCAAAGTGGCCTCACCAGGTAACAAACTAGCACTTTTCAATACTCATTAAATAATCTCTATAAATACAATATGGAAAATGAAGCTGATTATGCACAGAATAAGGACTGAACACGCCTCTTCTTTTAAGTCCTTGGTGAATGGCCAGATGGAAGGAGGCAATGGCAAATCAGTAAGTCACACACCATTACAATTGAAAATGAGCTGTCAAGGAATGAGCTGCTCAAGGTTTTGTGATATCTCATATTACCCTTCAGCATCAGGGCCTTTGTGTCTTTTCCTATAGTATATCTCTGTACAGAGGTCTGAACCACAATCCTTCTGCTTTGCCCTTCAATTATTTCATCTGGCATGACAGAGCGAGCTCCTTGCTGATTCTGACCACTATCCATGTTCAGTTATGTTGGCCTTTGACAGGGGTAATGGCACTCAGTTAAAGTCTACATACTATGGCCCAGGCAGCAATAAAGGGCTGGCTGCACACAACTGTTCACGACAGACATTATTATGGTAAATGTTTAAACCACAGTACAAATTATCTGTGAACAGACAGCACTTACTACTTTTTGTGGGGAGGGTGGTGTTGAAATCTATCTTCATGGATACTTCAGGTCCATCACATAGCCTCAGGAGGAACAAGTGCCAGGGTTAGCTTGGGTGTGTAACTCCCTTACCCTGATTAGAGTGGTGGGTTCTGCCTGGCTTAGGTGCATACCCTAGCCAACCAGAAACCCCATTTCTACCAAGGCCCCAGCCAACATATCTCTCACTTTGGGCCTGCCTGGGAAATAATTTTTTCTCGACTATTAGGAACACACAAAGTGGATCATTACAGAACCCAGGGGGAGACAGAAGTCAGATGAAGCTGCACTGGCCAGCCCGCTGGTCCACCTGCCACTGACCTGTCACTAGTTGGCCAGCCACCAGCTGGTCAACTGGTTGGCCATCTTGGCAACCATATGGCTGGTGCCAACCTGATGATCAGAGTGCCCAGCTGGAAGTGGATGACCAGGCCAGTGCTCAGAAGGCTCCTTCCTCAAGTCACCAACCAGCTTCTTGTCTCCAGGTGACTCTGCTAGTGCCCACTCGGGGCATCCGGTCACCCTGCCTGCGTGTGAGGAATTGTGCCCCCATCCTTGCACCTGGCGGCACTGGGCAGTAGGGGGATGTCTGCACTCCATCCCTCCTGGTGGCCTGGCACAGAAGGACCCCAAGGGGGCACGGGCACCCCCAGATGGTGACAAAAGCTTGGCTCAGAGGATGACTTTCAATTTATCACAGTGAAGTAGCTATGATACTTAGTCTGACCCATCTTTTCTGGGGTCTGATGAACATCAACATCAAGCACCTCAGTCCTGAATTTAGTTCATCCTACAGTGCTGCTTACCAAGAGTGGCCCACTAGGCACACACATTTGATGCCTGGCTTCACACCATTGAGCTAGGCTTCTTACCAATGTAAAGTTTGAGAATAGGGTGAGATCATATGGCATCCCCACCACACAGACACAGAAAAAGTCTTACATCTGGCTGGTTAGAAATGTCTCTTTAACGTTATGGAAAAAAATGGGCTTTCCCACTCAGCTTATCAGATTGATCTCTAATTTCATCAAGGGATCATCAGCCACACTAGTTTTAAATGGCTGAGCTACAGAGCCAGTATGGATAACCAGATGCCCCAGTCAGGGGTGCTGAATCTGGCCCTCTCTGTTTGTGCAATTTATTAAACCATTAGCTCGTGCATGGAGAGAGTGAGTAAATACTGGTGGCAGTAATATGTGCCCCTAAGTTGAAGCTCAATTCAGATGATTTAGTACTCTACCTAAAATCTGTTGCCTCCATAATTAGTGGACTAATGCATCCACTGTAGGAGAGTGTGTTCAACCTCTTGGGCACAGGCTCAAATCCAGGCGGGCACACTTAGCCTTTCATCCTTCTGAGGTCAAAAAGATAAGTAACATTGAGTTGGGTAACAATAAACATCTGTTATTCAGTGCCAAGATACCCATGAGTGAGCGTGCGCTTTACAAATACACATGTTATGTTATACTTGAGAAAGTGTATTATGTAATAGCATCTTTTACCACCCTTGTAGGCTACAGGATTATTACTAATAAAACTAAAATCCTACTTTTCAATTCAGTATATCAGTTCTCCCCTATTTCGTGCAACCAAACTGCAATAAAAAATCAATAAGGTGTCCAGCGGTCAAAGTTACTGAAAATTACAGTGAGTAATACAAATTAAATTTACTGACTGCAGAAAATATAATCTTTGCTAAATAAATGAGAAATCTGCCTATTTCCATTATAGGTAGATTAGATAGAGTGGCTATGGTTAATATGTGCATATTACCCTTACTTAATTTTCTCTTTACAGCAGGCCCCTGTTCCCTAACAAACTAATTCTTTGACAAAATCAATTCTGAAATTATCAGTTTTATTTGGAGTAAAAGGACACCACAATTTAACCTTCAAAAAGTAAATATCTCATGGGAGGAAAGAGGGATGGCCCTCCCAGAATGTAAAAGATATTACTATGAAGCCTTCCTACCGCGTCCTCCAGATTCTCCACCATTAATTTATCTGATAGAGAAAATTAAATGGGAATATTTCCCCTATCCTGATCTTCTTATTCTACATTTTCCCAATCCCAGCCTACTTCAATACAGAACCCCAATGATATATTACAAAAAACAACTGCAGTTCGGGAAATACCTGAAAACCCCTGTTTACCATTCAGCAATCCCACTCAAATTTCTCTGTCCCCAAATCCCCTCAGCCGAAATATGGGGATGGGAAAATGCAGATCTTGGAAAAATTGAGGATTGGCTCTCCGTTATTGTAATGATTTACTGAGAATTTGTCAAGGTGAAGCTTCCATCTCAAATGAGAGAGAATATATCACCTTATCTAAGAATTCAAATTATCCTACGGAAGTATGTGCACCTGCAAATTGAAACAACAAGAGCAATAGTTGGGATCTATAAATTCCCACTAGACAATCTTAAATTACAAGCTGGATCCATGAATTCATAACAATCTTGAACTCTTATTGGGGAAAATGTAATACAAATGGCAGAAAGAAACAGGTATGAATGTGAACCGTAAGGAATGGAAAGAGGCTTCCTCCTTTAACATTAGGACTCAACGAGGGCCAAACTTTAAACACATTAGATAAATGCTTAATGGCTAATACACTACTGCTCGACCAGATGCACAAATGGGATGCCAACGTCAGTAACAGTTGCCCAAGATGTAGCGAAACAGGAACTCGGATACATATGATGTGGAATTGCCCCAGAATCAAGGATTTCTTGGGAAAGATACTATTATCTATTAGAAACTACATCGGAGTTCATTTTATACTGGATGCTAGATAAATTTGGCTGGGTAGATAGAGACATCTAGGGATCGGAGCTTGCAATGCAAGAGCCTGGTGGTTCATAACTATTCTTGTTGCTTGTTCATTACTAACATCTTATTGGAAAGTGCTCTAGCTCCCAGAGTTCCAAGAATTACCTAGTAAGACACAATAAGTGTACAAAAAGGAGAAATATTATGCAAAGAAAAGAAGGTGGGTAAAGGGAAAAGGTTCTAAAAGACATGGAGTTTTTTCATGGATGTAACCATACGAGCAACATCTGATTGCATTGCTGTTAATCAATTTGTATCAATTGCTACAATGAACTAAATTAAATTATTTCCTTAGTTTTTTATATGTAAGTGAAACCTTATGAACTATGCAATAACAGACAATTAACAATAAAAAAGAGAAGAGGATTTCTGAGGTGGTACAAAGAGTAAGTGATGTGCAGATTGCATCTGGGAAATTGGAAAGACTGGATGTTGAAGTTTTCAGCACTTAAACAGCAGGCTGAAGATTTAAAGAATTGTAATCTGAGGAATAACCTACAAATGCATAGTTTGCCAGAGGATCCAGAAGGGAATGAACATGTCATGTCATTAAAAAAATGTTGCCAAAGGTTCTTACGATATTCTGTTGTACTGGACATTCAGAAAGATTATCAATTAAGACTGCAGCTCAGTTTTTCAGATCATGCATACAAACTAGATGCTGTTTCATTTTTTTCTTGGAGTGTACAAACCTATTCAAGGTTATAATAGTGACACAAATTAAAAACAGATTGCTTGGTCTGATAGTAAACTTTACTTTGAACAAAATATGTAACATTTACAGGAACTAGCAGAAAACAGTTCATTGCTATGTGTTAGACATGGCATCCGTGGTATGGTTCCCCCCAACATTTTGCCTTCAACCCTCCTGTTTTATTACTTCATTTTTGCTGGCTGTTGGATTCTGCACCATTTGGTTCCTGCAGCCATTCTCTGGGCCACATGACCGGGTGCACTTGATAGTTGGGCTTTGTGTATTCCTCCTAGACAACCACACCCAATAGGAAGCTTAGCTGTGCCTGGATGGGCCATCACTGGCAGGATGAGAGGGAGGAGCTGGGCACAGCCCCTCTTACCACTTGATAGGCTGTGTCGAGCTTTCACACAAAGGACTGCTTACCACCTTTAGTTAGTCTGGAGCCAGGGCAAGGGAGGCAGGGCACATGTGCACTTCAAATGCAACACTCTAGAAACTTCTCTGACTTCAGAGACAGAACTGGGTATAAATATTGCACCTCAGACACCAATTCTTCAGTACACTTCTGCACCTGTGGATACTATGCTAGGAAGAAGAACTGCTGTGCTGCCGAAAGGACTGCCACTCTGCTGGACTGCTGCTCTAAAGGACTGCTGCACTGCTGTGCTGACCTGTCGCCTGCTGCTCTCTTGCCTGGGTGACAAGGACTAGAACTGCTTCTGTTGAACCCAGGACCCCAGAGTGACTCCAAGGGCTAGTTGGCTGGCCTCCTGACTTGAGCCTTAGGGACAGAAGGCTCCAAAAACATCAACCTCAGCACCTAGACTCTGTGATCTCTAAGTCAATCCTGCCAAGTGGTGCCACCCCAGTCCTGAACCTTTGGAAGTGTGCCTAAGGTGCTCTGCCAGCCTCTCTGGATGCAGTAGAACTGATGCATCTCCTCTGTGGGCAATCCAGAGCAGATCCAACGCATCAGCGCCCCTGCATGAATCTTCCCCGTCTCAAAGACCAGCATCGCACTGCAACCCACTGCCTCATCGGAACCACTGCTGCACAATGCATCCCTGACTCAGGTCCTGGCATCCCTTGTTGATGGCAGCCTCAATGACGGACTCCGCATCACAGCCTCACAGCTCCTTAAAAACCCATGCTTTGCCGGACTGCACTTTGCATCCTTGATGCCTGACTTCTCATCACAAGCCTCATTGACACGATCCTCGATGACGATGCAGGACCTCACATCTCAGTGTTTTCTTATCTCAGAACTGACGCATCACTTAGGCTGCATGACGTATCTTCGACATGGACCCTTGCAACATTCCAAAACCAGGATTTAAGGTACTTTGTTCAGCTGGCCTAACTGGGGGCCTGTAGTAGGCCCGCGATCCATCGTGGTTGTTCTGAACTTGTGCCTTTGTCCCGGTCCTGTGCAACCAGATATCCACAGTTGGCACTTTGTGCTTTTTGGAGCTATTTTCCCTGAAATATTTAAACTTGCATATCTCAGGTTCTACTGATTGGATGTTTGTCATTTTGGTTTTGTTTTATTTATCAAACATTCCTCTATTGTTCTAACTTGGTGTGATATCCTTTTTGTGGTGTGTTTTCACTTTATTGCTGTTTGAAGTGTTGCACAAATACTTTATGCATTCCCTCTAAGTTGAAGCCTGACTGCTCTGTGGCAAGCTACCAGAGGGTTGAGCACAAATTAATTTAGTGTGTGCTTGTGCCTCACCCTGACAAAGACCGTGGTTGCTGTCTGACAAGGGCTCACACCCCAGTCAACCAACGACCCAAATTGTTACACTATGATACCTAAAACAAAGCTGTGAGCGCTAAATGGGGGCTTCTGCATCTGTGTTTCAGGAAAGTGACCTATCAAGAAGAAACAACCACATGCTCAGATACTTTATTTATAGGGTGTAGAAGAAAAAACATGGAAACATCAAGCTCTACTTCAACATGAGGTTCTTCCAATTACATAGAGATTGTCTGATTTTTAGTTCACATGTTTGCGATGATTTTTTCAAATGTTCTACACTACTTACGTTCTTGATTTCCGTCTATAAGCTTGTCATCCCTTTTGTTGCCTAAAGTACTCAATTTAGTGTCATGATATCACTGAAGTTACACAGTTGGCTTCACCATCCCCAGTGTTGTTTAAATTCATTAGGTATGTGGCTTAGTTAAGACTTTTTGGCCTTGTACTCTCTTCCATTTTTCTCTCTTATTTGAAGATTCATGATGATGTCATGGAATGTTAAAGGGACAGAGTTATATTTAATCTTTCTAAATTAAATGTTAGTATTGTTCTAGTACAAGAATCACAATTGTCAGAAAATGAAGCATGTAAACTTAAGATAAATTGGGTCAGATACATTTTATTTCACCAGCATTAAACAGGAAGAATAGCAGTATCATCCCTTGTCATAACTCTCTACATATTCAGCTGTTTTCTCAAAAACATTATTCTTTCATCTGAGTGTAAATCACTCAAGGTACACATGAAGATTAATAATATTCTGCTATTTTTAATGTTAATTTGTCACTACTCATTATGATACTAATTTCTCGGAATTTAATGACTCTAAATGGATAGAATACACTCGTAACAAAAGATCAGACTGTGGATCATTTTCTGGATAGGACATCCACCTTTGCATTAATTTCTAATGAAATGCACAGAACGTTTAACAGAATTATTTCTCAAAGAGCCCTGGATGATTCCAGGTAATCCAGAGGGACAATAGCATTCATTTTATGATTCTGTTCATAAATCATAAAGAAGAATTGATCATTTGAAGTTATTCTTCTTCTCAGCTTAATTTCTTCACACAATTATTTGAACCCAATCAATTACTTGACCAGGCTGTTTTATTCATGAGTATATATTAGCACAGATGTCCTTAGCTTGTGTCTCCATAGGACATGCTGACTGTGAGGTCTGTGTACCTCTGCCTTCCCTGGGACTTCCTGACTCTAGAGCTAGTGTGCCATCCCACTTTCCCCTTTATCAGCTCCCTGGTGCTGTGTGGGTTCAGAGGTAGAGACACTGACTGCTGCCAGCCCGGAAGCAGGAATCAGTCATCCAGCATTCTTTTGGCCGCCCAAGACTACAGCTGCTTTCCAGTTTCCAACTAGTGTAGGGCCTTTGTTTTAAAACCCTTGCCTTGCTGCATGGAGTGTAGGCCCGACCCACACAAATGCCTGGCCATAGATGGTTTATGCCCTCTAGAGCCTAGTGGAGGCTTGTCTGGACCTATTTTCTGACTTCTTATCCTATGGGAGGCTTGCACAAAAGTGATGAAGCTGGGGATTTGCTGAAAATGCCTGAACTCTAGCTTTGTTGACTTTCGAGGTAAGTCATCACACCCCTTTTACAAGTTAGCTTTTAGACACTTCTTACTGTACAATTGCTGGACACAGGTATTTAGTTTGGAAAATTATGTAAACTAGTAACAGAGGACGTTCATAAGGACATCAGAAGCTAATACTAATAATGTATTTCAAAGTCAAGGAATTTGACGCCTCCATGTATGTAACAGTTGGCTTTTCAGCAGATTTAATGTAATGAGAACAGCCAAATTAAATTATGAGACAGTACAGAAATATATGGGAATATAAAGTTTCTACTGTAAGTTGGACAGTGTTAAAATAAGATGTCTGCTTTCAAAAGATATGCAGCAGCTAGGTTTGCTTAAACATTCATGAATCTGTCCAGATTTGAGTGTCTGAGGAACTTTGGTACACGCATGTTCACATTCAGCTACAACACAGCTAAGCCATTCATTGAACATTCATGGGCAGGGTTCTTGTTCTATGAATATTCAAATGCATGTCTTGTTTATTTGTAGCAAGAGAACAGGTCAGACTGTAATCCTACACTGGACAGCACACATCTGTTTCTTCTCTGTTTGGTTAAATCCTGCAGAAGAATCTTAAAGACCTTTATAAAACTTTAAAAGAAGAGAATTAAACATCGTAGGGCACTGGCAAGAAAATGACAACTTTGAAAGCATGGGAATTTCTAGATTAGTCCCTATGAGCAAAGCATTTTAATTTATATTGCCTTTGACTGATGTGAATGCTGTCAATTGGCTCCAATAGAATGAGAGTTAATTTAACAGCAAGCATGGATTATAGTGAACTTTATCCTTAAGGAACTAGAAAATGGTACACAATGGGCTCAATGAGGATTGCTAGCTAGTTCTACCTCAGTGAATATGGTATTGCTGGTGGAACGTTTGAGCACAAAAGTGGAATGTGAAATGTGAGAGTGCTTTTTGTTGGAAAAATAATAAGTTAGTGGAATATAGATCCATGAATGTAGCAGAATGTCATTTGACAAAGAACTGGGTAAGAAGTCCACTTAAACTCACAGAGCTTGGTGTGCCCTCATGACATGGAGACAGAGCCCAGAGCTAGTGGTGGTTGTAGAGTTTAAGAGGACACTGTGCCAAAATCTGGAGATCTGGAGGAGTTGTAGAAAGCTGGGACTAGGACTGTTAAATGGTGTCCTAGAACTGCAGGGTTAAAGTATGAAGCTCTCATTGGCTGTTACGTGTCTGGCACAAGTGAAACCAGTCAAACCTGTGGAGATGAAGCAGTTTATGATGCTGTATGACAGCTCGCCGAAGCAAAACAAGGATTACAAGCCCATGCAGCGCTCCAACAGGGCAAATGCAGGCAAAAGATGATGGAAGGGAACAACAAGTAAATGAAGACAATGACAACAGTGACACTTTCCTCTAGGAGCCATCTCAGCTGGAACTGCGTGAACCCAAATAAAGAAAGTAAAACTGTGAGGAGGGAGGTTAAAGTGTGCATGAAAGGCAAATGTAATTTAGGTTCAGGGTTCAACCATAGAGGAGCCTCTCTACGTGGAGGGGAAGGGCGAGCCCATATGGACAAACTGCCTCCACAAGTATTAGGAAGGAAAGCAAAGACATTTTGGAAAATAATAGAAGACCTTTTCAACCTCATTAAATTCACAGACCGTCTGACCATTGGGCCCATGCCGTGTATTTGAAGCTGTTGTTTTGTAATAACATAAAATACACTCCTATTCAAGCTATTTGCTCACTGTCTCTGTTAGTAACAAAAAGAATTACAACCATTGTGTCAGGGACACCATTGCCTCAGAGGAGGATACCCATCATGTCATATATGCCCACCATATGTAAAGAATTACTACTATTATGACAGATACAGCAGTAGTCTTAGGTGGGCAGTATCGTACTCTGTACTCCCAAATTACACCAAAAATTAATATTAATTATACCGGGCCAATAATATACAATAGATAGATATCATTATCCCATGGATTATGGCAATATGCCAGTATTTTCAATTGTTATGCCAGGACCATTATACTAAGGGTGATCACTTCACATGCGCACACAGACACTCACACACATGAAAACTCACTCACAGACTCACCTGCACACACACTGATACATTTCAACCACTATTTACATTCTCTGCAACACATCACACTCTGTTGGCCTACAGCACCTCACCTCGATCACACTGCTCTGCATGCATGGGTCCATGTCTGCAGTAGGCTCTTTGTGTCAACGTCTTAACACATTGCAGGACCTGTACACACCAGCAGTGTGATTAAAAGTGAAGGGTCAGTAGTACAATCAATCACCATGACAGTCAGACTACAAGGTACTTGGCTGTGTAGGCCTTATGCTGTCAAGCACACTGTTACTGTGTGCAGGGAGACTGCCATTAGCTTTGGCGGATTGATAAATAGCTCTCTGATGGAGAGCTGTGAACCCAAGATTTCAAGCCCCAGCTCTATAACAGAGTGATAGTACATTCACACACATGCTGTGCCTGCTAAACATAGACCAGAGGCCCATCACACATGCACAGTTTACCATCCTGGTTATTTTGAAAGTCTGAAGCAGGGCACTGTTACCCTGATGAGCCAGTACTGCACAACCACAGGTCCCCTGAGTGACAGAAAATAAATCAGGTGGGACATTGACTGAAGTTCTACATGAGCAAGTTGCCTGACATTACTTTATGAATACCAAATAATTTAGGAGGAATTTTTGTCAACTGTTTAGTGAGCATCACTCTTTTGAGTCAGGTCTAAAAAGAAGTGCATGCATATTTGTTACCTAATACATAACAAAGGGCCCGATAAATAGTTTAGCAGGGATATTACTCCCTCTCAAAGGTGACGGAGTAGCCTCTCCACCAAACTGAAGTTCCCCCCACCTCACTTACAGTCAGGCAAACCTTCAGTATGTAGACAGCAGAGACTACTCCATCTCCGCCTCTGACATACACCTCTGATGGCCGAGAGAGTAAGGGCCGTCGGATGTTTGGACATTTGTCCACCTATCCTATTCAGAGTGGGTAGACAAATGTTCAGTTTTCACTGTCTGTCATCAGGGACAGTGAAAACTGTAAAATGATCCCCACACCATTGGAAGAAACTCCCATGGTGAGGGGGCGGTCATTGTTTTTTGGTTTTATTTCCAAAGAGAAAAATCCTGCTTTGGAATTTTCTTTTTAAAAATAAAAAAAAACGTTGAAAGTTTGCTGCATTACTCCCCCTTTTTTGTGGATGAAGCCATCCATAACAATTTTAGTGCATTTACAGCAACGATGATGGTGGTTCCCATAAATGCAATAGAAGTCCACTGGACTGGTGGCCATCTCCAAAATTTGGCCGCCGAGTACTTCCTCTGGGCAACAGAGTACCGTACTCCAGTGCACTGACAGAGAAAAATACCCATCCATCAAACTCTAAATCAGGCCCAAAATGTCCCTGGGTAGAGTTTTGCACGTCTCTTCAACCCATTCACCAAGAGGTTTGCCGTTGTCCTATTTTTGATGATCTTAGGTGTTATATAGTTCTTAGGCACATTATCGACATTGCTAAGTTGGCATGAGCTTCGCTGCCATGATGCTGCTTTTGCGCATGCTACTACATGACTTTGTTTTTGCAAGACTTTGTTTGTGCCTTTCACATGAGAATGGGTTGCTTTTCGTGTTCTCTGCTTTTCCTGGAGTTTAGTCTGAACATGATGTGCAAGGTCGATAAGCAATGCCCCTAGTTATTCTGTTCTGGTCAGTCCCTAGCACCTAGACATAACATGCTACACACAGCTGCAGTACTGAAGACTTGTGCTTTGATATTACGTTGTTGCATGTTGTTTTAACACACTTGGAGAAAGCTGTTCCATGGAGAAGAGCTCCGCTGTTCCTATGATGTAAGCCTTACATCCAGGCTTTAAAGTATGGGGTCTGCTGTCAAAGCCCAGATATCTTTCTTTATATAAAATAAACTTCTTCTAGCCAAGGGGAGGGTGGTTAGGTCTGAGTGCCCCCTTTTTTTCCACAGTCTTTATATAATGACTACTCCCTTTGTATTCTATGGAATTGTAACAATGCTAACTGTGCTGAGTTTATGCATTTTGCTGCTGGTAGTGGCTCGTATACTGTATTGTAGAGCACGATAGTTAAAATAAACATTTTGAACTATTTACAGTGACTCTGCCAATTCTTATTGTGGACAAGTATGAGTGAGTGAGCGAAAGAGTATGTCTTGCTCCCGCGATTCCTGAGAGAGTCAGGAGTGTTGTGTTCTGGGTTGTGTAATCATTTGTAGCTTC
Source organism: Calotriton arnoldi (assembly GCA_963921515.1). Lineage (NCBI taxonomy): Eukaryota > Metazoa > Chordata > Amphibia > Caudata > Salamandridae > Calotriton > Calotriton arnoldi. Next base: position 2,542,998 of record CAWUFW010000426.1, on the reverse strand, counting down.
GTGATATTTGGAGGAGAACGAATGAGACACTATAGCTAGTGGGTATTGGGATTTTGGGTACTAATGTGGTAGGTTGGTACACCCCTACACACTGAGGTCCTGTTTTCTTGCGCATAGTTCTGTGTATGTGCAAAATCCCTGCAACATGGCGCCGCCAATGTTTGGTCTGGTTCTTATCTGCAAGACGCTTGAGTAGTGCTTGTGCTTGTCCACAATCCCCTCACTTCTGTTTCCGGAGACAGCTGTGACGGTGTAACCTCCTATATTGATGTTTTATAGGTTCTTTCAAGCTTGAAGTTTTAAAAGGTTTTTTTTCTCTAACCCGTTATTGCGCTGCCGTGCTTTAGGTTGTTGTTCTTTATTTTTCGTGATGGCAATTGATATGGAGTGCCTGATACGGGTGTCGAGCTTATCTTTGTGGTGGAAGCAAATCCGGCTTACCACTTTGAGGTGTTTTATTCTTGGGTCACCTTTCCGGCGGTGGATGGAACAGATGATTTGTTTCACGAATACACTGCCACGGCCCTTCCTCATGCTTATCAGCCTTATAGGGCTCTTGCGGTTCCGCTTACAGCTTGGCAACACCAAATTTGGCTTAATGGCGCCCTTCCTCACCCAGTATCGGCGGTCCGCTTAGGCCCTTTATCGATAGATGGGGCCAAGTGGCCCGTTTTGGCTTGGTATAACCCACACCCACGTTATTTAACTGTTGCAGTTGCAGACCTTCGCGTGTTACATACGTCTTTGATACGCGTACATAGGGCTGTTATACAGTATGTCACGTGCAATTTCCAGGTAGGACCACCTGGCGTTGCTGCGCAACCAGCCGGAACTGGTGGTGTAACTATCAGTCCCGTTATGGCTAATTCAGTGATGGGCAAGCGTCCACAGAATAAGGATGAGTTACCTTATTGGCTTGCTGAAATATTTGCACAACTAGAGGCTGTTTTTCCAAATACATCTCCTGTGGAGAAACACAGGATATTGACTATTAGTTTGCCTAAAGACTTACTTCCCGAGTTAGCTGATTGTAACACCTGGGGTAATTTGTTTGCAGCGGTATATTCGAAGTGTTTCGGCACTCCTTCTATGACTGTACTCCCTTTCGTGATTAAGCGTGTTCAAGATGAACAGAGCGCCAAAGCGGCTGTAGAGTTGGGGATGAGACTGGTAGGGGTGTTCGACGTGGTTGCTGATATGATCCTTGCAAATGTCAAGGGTGATGCAGTAAGCTTTCAAGTGGCAAATTGCTTGGAGGCTGTTCCTGATGTAGACAAATCACCCGAATTGCCAAAGATTATTGCAAAGGCTTATAAAACCATAGGCCGCAATAGTCTGGGACTTAAGCCTTTTACTCAAACGCAAACTCAATCACAAACGCAACAAAAAGCCCAGACTGATAAAGATGGGCATCCGTTCTTTTCTAAAAAGAACTGGAAGAATAAAAAACAGGGGCAGCAACAGCAGAAGCAAGGTTCTCTTGCAGGTTCACCGACACCTGAGTCTTCTGAGCGTACTTATGACTTGCGTGACCGCGCAAAAATTAAGACTCCTGATAGATTTCAAGTCCCTGATCAGCGTTCTCCTCGTTCGTCACAGGATACATCTGGCTCTCAAGTCTGTGGAGGGGAAAGCCAAGATCGTGGTAAAAGTCACCCTGCGCCACAGGGACGTGATCAGCCTCGACAGTTTGAAGTCAAAGGAAAACAAGAGGAGCTACCTCGTTTTCGACCCCCGTATCAGAAGAGAAAAGTTGCCGCTTTAACAGCGAGATGTGCCTCAGACCGTGAGAACGCGACTCCTGGATTGGACATGGGCAGTGACTTAGCTCGACAGCGCAGCGGAGGTTACCATAGTGCGGGAGGCTCTGGGTCCCTGTCTGGGGGTGACAGCAACTGATACATTCATTACAAAAGAGACAGCTGACACCCGGGTGGCCCCCCCGGATAGACTTTATGACGTTATTTTTCAAATTGAAGGTGATATACCTCGTCCAATCAAGGCGGTGTTCTGGGAGAATTTAACCTCCTCGTATGACATTCTGTTAGCGGAGGCAGATTGGCCACCACCCTTTGTGTTGGCAGCTCCTAGGGGGGAAGATGTGATACTTCTGAGTTTTTCGCGTTACGTCCCTGAAGAGCATGCCCAGACTTTCGCTGCAGGGTGGGCAGCGGCCTTTGCCCCGGCAGTGTATTATAATCAGGTGGGTTGGGATGTTGATTCACCGGCTCATGAAATACCCTTACGTTCTATGCCACAGCCACAACTGCAATATCCAATCAGACGTGAAGCGAAGGCTCGCGTTTGTGACATTCTAACTCAGTTAGAGTATCAGGGTGTGATTGAACCATGTATATCACCAATGAATAATCCTCTCTTTACGGTATCAAAACCTGATGGTTCATATCGGATTGTATTGGATTAACGAAATTTGAATAGTCATTGTCGCACATTTGCAGGGCAAAACACTCACAGCTCAGCGCTGGTGAACAGTCTTGTTCGTAAAAAATACAAAACTACCCTGGATATTTCCAATGGTTTCTACAGTCATATTCTCGCACCTGAGAGTCGTGACTTGACAGCATTCACCGCCGTCGGAAATCAGAAAAGATTTACGCGTTTGCCTATGGGGTATAAGAATAGCCCCGGGGCATTTGCGGCACATGTCATGTCATTGTTGCACGACATAGATCCAGATGCGTTGTTGTACGTTGATGACATTTATCTGACAGACGATGAACTTATGCCGCATCTAGTCCGAGTCGACAATATTATTTTGTCCTTTGCCGACTATGGATACAAATTTAATTTTGCGAAGTCACATATCGCCCATTTGGCGGTGCTCTTTTTGGGCTATAAGCTCAATAATGAAGGAAAGGGGCTAGCCCCCCCATTTCCTGGAGAAATGTGCACATTTGAAACCCCCTAATAGCCTGAAGAAACTTCAATCCTTGCTGGGTTTTTTGAACTTTGGGAGGACATACATTCCAGATTATGCCCAGCGTATCAAACCGCTTTATGCGTTGATACAACCAACCTTTTGTTCTGCCAGCTGGCTACCAGAACATACCTCTATCCTACATTCTTTGCAATCTGACTTGCTTGCAACTAACTTCTTGTTGACGCGTGACAACACCACAAACCTGGTGATACTTATCGTGCCTGGGACAGTGGGTTTCACATATTTAATGTTCAATGAAGGTGACACAGTACCTAATGCTTACAAATCACATTTATACACGTCAGCTGAAATGCGATTTTCCAATATCGAAAAAATCTTGAGGGAAGTTCAGATACCAATTCTGAAAGAACGCTCTCTGGCGCAAGGTAAATGCATTCTTATGGTCACGCCGCTCCCTGCTTTGGAAGCCTTGACTAAGGCAAGTGTACCAAACTCTAAGGCTTTATATCCACGTTGGATACAATGGGCTGCATCGTTGACATCAGCTGATGTCACGTTTATCTTTGATCCTTCTCTTCAGACACAGAAGTTTTTACAGTATGAACATGTTCATCCTCCTCCTCTGTCCTTGCTTCCTTTGGATGAATACAAATGTATCATCTATACCGATGGCTCGGCTCAACCGGCCGTCGGTTCTAAACATGCTTATTCGGCAGCTTGCGCAATTGTTGCCGGCTCAATAGTGAATGGAGCATTTAAGTCTTCCATTGTGCACACTCAGGCACTTGGAGACTGTACGGCGCAATTGGAGGAGCTGCATGCTCTCGTTCTTGCTCTCGAGTTTGCTGATCCGAATGTGAGTACTCTTATTGTGTGCGATTCCTATTACTGTGTCCAGTCTTTTAATGACAACTTATTCTTTTGGTCTCGGAATGACTATCGAGATTCTAAAGGCAGCGCAATCAAGCATAAAATGCTTTGGGTTCGAGTGGCAGATCTTAAACAACATCTGCCCCTCACACATGTTATACATATTCTTGGCCATCAGTGTGTGGGAGCACATGCTCTTGGTAATTCTTTGGCTGATGATGCGGCCAAATCTGCAGTAGCCACATGTTCCGTAGCTGCAGTTACAAGGTCCATGACTAAAATAGATAATGATATTCTGGCAGCTGTAGCTGCAACGAGGGAGGGAACTGTTTATCCTCAGGGTTTCCCTTAGAAATACTCTTATCATATAACTCCAGATCAGGTTCCTTATGCTTTGATTCCTTCCGTTGGGGATCGGATGATTCTCAACTTGGACCGCAGACCCGCTTTGATCAAAGCTGCGCACGAGGGCATGGCTTCTGCACATGCCTGGGTGTCGGCGACAGTCTCGATTTTGCAGCAACGTTATTGTTGGCGTGGTTTATATAAACAGACCCGTAATTATGTACTTTCTTGTGACATTTGTCAACAAATCAAGCCGTCTACGGTCACACGCCCACCACAAACACAGCTGTGTATTTCTAATCAACCTTTTGGCTGCATTTATCTTGATCACTGTGGTCCTCTCTCTTCTGATACTGCGAATAAATACATAATTGTTTCAGTTGATTCGTGCACTAGATTCCTTTGGGTTTGGCCACAACGCAGTGCTGATGCTCGAAATGTCATCAGGGATTTGCGTGTCTTTATTGGGATGTTTGCCTGTGGCACCTTCCATTCTGACCAAGGTCAAGCGTTCGCCTCTAAGGCGTACAAGGATGCAATGAATTCAATGGGGGTGCTGGTGCAGTTTTCGTCTCCATACAGGCCTGAGGGCAATTCAATTGTGGAGCGAATGAACCATGACTTAAAGCAATCCTTGACAGCTAGAGTCTTAGGTACTGGCAGGAACTGGCTGGCCCACTTGTATGGGGTTCAACATGCACTTAATAATCTCCCTAGAAGATCTCTGGGTGGGCGGACCCCATACAAAATGCTCTTTGGCATTAAAATGTTTGTGCCAGACCTTGATGGTCTAGACGTTGTGGCGGCTGCCGAAACCTTTGACGTAGATGATCATTCTACTGTGTTACAGGATCTACAAAAGACACGTGACAGCTATGCAACTGAACATTTACCCTCTTCCACTGATGCAGCACTGCTGATTCCAGTTGCTGGTTGGCTTTCAAAAATCGGAGATCTGGTACGAGAAAAGCTGGAGAACAAAAAAGAATTTGGTCCCTCTTATCGTGCACCGGTTCCAGTGCTTGGACTGAAGTGTACTCGTACAGTCATTTTACCACCGTTACCTGGTCGCAAAGACAACAGATACATTTCAGTGGTCAATGTCAAGTTACACCATGTGGCCGATTCTGAATAGTGTCACACCTGCAGTTTCGTGCAACGCAATTTCATTGGATTCACTGACTTCATCAGCTTCTATTGGTCCGCGTGTGGCTAGGAAAGTGATGGACACTGTAATTGATATTTCACCCGTCCGACCTCTCTCTTCCACTATGGATGTCGAGTATATCTATCATCCTGATGAGTCCGTGGGTGAGGTGCCGAACAGTCCTCGAGAACATCAGGCGGACTCGGTACTTCCACCTCTGATTAATAGACCTACGAATGGCTACAATGGGGATCATGCCAGCCACTCTTCCGGCTCGTCCGCTTCGACATCCAGCTTGCCAGAACCACCGACTAAATTAAGTATTTTCCACTCTTGGTTCAAAAAGACTTACCTGGTCCCTCCATGGACCTTCATTTGGTTGGGACTACTACTAATTTTCCTCTTCATGTCAATTGGATTTGACAGTGTTCTTTTTGCTCATCAATGGTCATTACTTGCCAGAACGCTCTGCTCTGAACTTGGTCGATGGAATTCTGGCCCCTCACACATCGTCCCATATCATGAAACGTGGTCAGACACTAGTGAACATTTCAGCGTTCCCAGTTCCAGATGGCATCGTTTAGGACAAAGTAGCCTTCGAAATCCACGGTCCGACTGAGGTTCTCAGGGTACCTTACGTGTTTCGTGTCTCGTTAGGAGATGTGATTACACGGGACATACATTCTGACGATTGGGATATACAAGCAGTGCATGCATTGTTTTCGGATTTAAAATGTTATGCAGCTTTTGATGCTGAAGATTTGTATTTAAATTCTGCCAATTATGGGGATCTATTTTGCTATCAACATTATGGGCATCATTTTTTGCACAAAACTAGCACCCCAAGTCCCGTTCTTAATTGCACTCAATGGGAACATTGTCCTACTCCTGTAAAAGGGAGTTCAAAAACTCTTAGAGATAAATTCACATATTTTACAGAGTATGACATATCTAATCCGGCATCCTATTTTTTTAAACTTCAGTCGTCTTCACAATCCAAATTTATGTTAACCCATACTAAATTGATTTACGCCAACTTGTTTAGAACTAAATTGGCAACAGAGGGTTATGATCACTGGAAAGAGACCGTTGATTTAAAATCAATCTGGGGCACAAAGCCTTGGCAGGTTCAGGGAACTGAGGCTTTGCATCGTGCCTGCCTGATCCCAGCTCAAATTTTATTTTTGAATGATACGGTGTACCAGACCTTTGTTTTGGCCTGGCAACTGTCAAAAATTTAAATACTCTATCCATTCCGTCCTTAGCTGAATATGATGATTGGCGCACCCACACAAATCTTACCATTTCGACACTACAAGCTTTGCTTCGAAATAAGACTTTCAATGTCTCTGAGATTGATTTTTCCGGGTGGCTGGTGTGGCAAACAAATACAAATGCATGCCAATTGCGTTTTTATAATGTTACACCTGGTTTCATTCAGTCTAGACCTGATCCCCGTTACCACTTAACACATTCGGTCACCACATACTCGGTGGGTAAATTATGCCAACAATGGTTAGAACATACCACCTTAGCATCTGTGAAACAACACCTTACACTATTGTCGGATGACATAAATTTGGCTGATTTCATCTTAGGCCCTAGGAATCCTAGGTCTAAGAGGTTTATCTATGAAGCATACAATGAATTTTGGAAACTTTCACAGATGGAAGCAGCATTTCGTCTGCGCCAAATTGATCAGGCCAATTTAGAAAAAGTCCTTGCCGTAAACACACTTTCCTCACGCATTTATTCGTTGGATAATATTGTTTCATCAGTTATTGATATTGTTCAAAGTGACGTATCTGTGTTATATCATGGTCAAAATCAGTTAAGATCTGTTATGCAATTTGCTTGGACATTGCAGACTCTTAAGATGGGGAAAGTGCCCTGGGATTACTTAAATTCCACTGCTTTGTTTTTGCCATTTAATCTAACTGATAAACAGAGATTTATGTCCATGAAAGATGCTGCATGTACACTTTTGCATATTGAACAATTGGAGCCCTTGCCGTTCTCAGTAGCGGAAACGGACTCTGCTGTTTGGTTAATTCATGGGGTTATCTCTCTCCCTTTTTCACTATTTCAATTTAAATCATGCATGCGACATTTTCCGATTGGCTGTTTCAAACCACTGGGTAGAGCATTTCTACATGAATTGTGGTCCCTGCCTTTCACTTAAAGATGTCAGAGGGAGGGTAAGGAAGTTTTCCTTACAGGGGAGGACTGCGATTCCACAGTAGGACATTCCCTTGTTCGCAAACACATTAAATTGCATGGCGCTTGTAATGCGTCGGCGCCCAATCTGGCTTGTTTTTTAAAAGGGACCCCAGTACCGTCAATAATTCCCGCTTTCACCTTACTTACAAATGGCAGTTATCTTATTTTGAATAACCAAGACTGCTGTGGTTTACGGGCGGGAGTCCCGTATTTAGTAACGGTTTCCCAGCGCGTAACTTGTTGTAGCAATGTGCTTTTTCCACCCCCGCATGGGAGTCTAGATAGTTCAATTTGGCCTTCCATTCCGACTTTGAAAACAGATTTCAACAAATTGAGCAGGCTAAAGCGCTATTATTCCAACAAGAGGTGGCTCTCACTTCGGCCCGCGAGACCTTCGAGTTACAGGTGGCTAGGACTTCTAGTGAGATACAGTCCCTTCTGAACATCAACCTCCCACAGCATTTTGGGGAGCTTATACACCAAATATTTAATGCGTCTGACACCACAGGCCTTGCGCATTTTTTTAAATGTGTGGGATTTGGCCCTGTGACTTCTTTTCAGACTGTTTTTGGAGTATTACCGGGTTTTATTCATTCTATTTTTTCCAGCGACTTCGGAGTGTTCCCCTTAATCTTGGCGTTAGGCGCTGGAATCCTGCTTCTCCTGTTCCTGCTGCACAATGGCTACTCATCTTGTGGTAATGCACAGACCAGGCCAGTTGCAGCTGTACCGTGATTGCATGCAACAGGTTTTTGGATGCTTGCCATTAGCCACGCTTGGCGTCAGTTATGGATTGACTTTTTGCTTTGCCTATTTTACTTGCGTGCAACCAGTGTTTTACTGTCGGCGATGCCCCTTCTATTGGGCAATGGATGTATGCCTCTCCAATACGTCCCATCCATTCCCGGATTTTAACCAGTTGATGGGTCCCTTAGAGGCTCATAACCAGGCTTGTTCTGGGGATGGCCATATGGCGAGTGCAACAACACTTGGGGGTATATTCACAAGAATGTGCGATAACTACCGCAAGAGTAGCGTAACGCAACTTTCTATATTGCAGCCTATCGCAGGAAAATAACCCTGTGTCACCGTGGAATTCACAACAAGGCGGTAGCAAGCGATAGTCTGCCTAAACCGTGGACAATGTCCACAATACAACCACCACGATGGAGATAAAAACACAAACCACAACACCAAAAAACACGCGATGGGCCAAAGCGCGATGAGGAAACCAGCGACAAGCAGCGCCAGGCCTGCAACACACACCTGGCAGGCGTCAAAAATCACCATAAAAGTAGAAAAAACAGCCACACACAAACTGACCAACACCCAAGCACCATGGAAGCAGCCGGAGCAGGCGCAGAGGACGAGCGCAACCCCACAAGCACCCCGGACGACCAGCTGGGACCTCGGGGACAGGGAAGGGCAAGGTCAAGAAGACGACCAAGTTCAGTCCGCAGGCGAACAGGATCATAGTCACTGAGGTGATAGAACACCATCAACAACTCTTCGTCACCTCCAACGTGTCATTGGGCACCAAAAATTGAATATGGCGGGACATCATCGACAAGGTGAATGCCGTCGGAGAGCACAAGCGAACAATGGACGAGGTCAAGAGGCAATGGAATGACATCAAGCGGAAGACCAAGGAGAAACTCACCGCCAACCAGAAGGCAGCAACGCAGACCGGAGGTGGGGGCCCAGCGCTACAGCTGGAGCTGGATGACATGGGGGAGCTGGTGTCGACAGTCATCAGTGTGGAGACTGTGGCTGGAGTCGGGGGACCCGACACTGCTCGACAGGACACAACACAACCGCAACAGGGTGAGTGACCACCAGGTACTGGGGGACGGGGAGATGGCCACAATGGCACACATGCACAAGCAAGCAGGGCACAGTGCACACCCACAATGACCCTGGGTCCTCGCCTAGACCCCCAGACTGTCACAATGTACAATGCCATGCTGTCTGAATGTCAACCTGTACCATGCGGCTACATACATGTGGACACATTGTAATACACCATCTCCCCTTCACATCGCAGGGGCATCGTCAACACCTCCTGCAGAGCAGTCCCAGCCACTCTTCACTGATGACGAGGAGGACAACACCAGCATCGACACCCAAACCATCCAAGACATCATTGACCTCATCCGCCACTCACCTCCAGGAGCAGGGCAGCCCAGCCCAGCTACATCGAGGAGACCCCACCCACCACCCACCACCCAAACCACCCAGCAGGAGGCACCCACAGCCCCGGCACCCTCCCAAGTCCCCCAGGAACAACAAATGGCCTTCCAACCTCATGTGCTGGAGGCCCAGAGGGAGACGGCTGAGCAGGTGCGGGTGGGGTTCGACCTCATGGCTACCAAACTGGACGCCATCCTTGGGTGTCTATATCTGCCCCATGGTCTCCAACGAGCCCTGACTGACAACGCTGGAGTCATGAGTCATGACGCGGAGGGAAGAATACCTGTGTAGCTCCAGCGATCCCAGCCGTGAGCTGGCACACATGCGGAGGCTCATGGAGGACATGGTGCGAATGGAGGCGGAGAGGATGGCAGCCACCGCTGCACATCAGCAAAATGTAGCTGCCTACTACCAGGCCCTGCATGTCCCCATCATGGCATTGCTGCCACAAGGCGTGGCGATGATGAGTGCTGCTGCCCCCCCAACATCCACATCTCCGCCCCCTGGTGTGTCAGTGCCTCCCAGTGCGGCAGGCGTATCCACTCCGGCACCTGATGTTTCACTGCCACACAGTGCGGCCGACAATCCTCCTCCGGCCCCTGATGTGTCAGTGGCACACAGTGCCGAAGCCGGTACTGCAACACCCACAGGTGGGGCAGAGCACACATCCGAGGACGAGGACGTGGATGGGCTTGAGTTCAGAAGGAGGCACTAGCATTCATTTCCACCACCTTGCCTGTTTCTGCTTGGTGCCGCACATGGCCTCAAAACCTACCACTGACCCCCGATACACTCCGATGCACTCACCTTGGACTGCGACATGGACTGCTACATCCTGTTTGACGACTAATGACACGGCGGACAGACTGCGGACTGTACCCTTCCTCTTCTGCAGTACAGGTCATCCCCGGATGGACACTGGCTGGCCCTCCACGGGCCCATATTGTGTAGTGTGCTCGGCATTGCCCTGTACCGCTCCAGCTGCATGACTGCACTGGATGAGCAAATAAACATCCAGTGACGCACTGCTGTGTAATGTCTTACTAACAAAAACACAAGGGAACCCAAAAGGTAGATAAGGACCTTCGGTAACAGTTTAGTATTAGAACAGTGGTCCTTAAAAAGAACAGTATGGTCATCAGGATAAATATAGACTCCAATCAGTGCTATATTACGAGTGTCCAGCCGGACATTCAATTTAATAATTCAAAAATGTCAAAAACCAAAAATATAACCACATCAATACAGTGGGACACAATCCTGCATCCTGCATAGAAACATAACAAATACATTTAGGACAGGAACATATCAGGCAAGGCAGGGTAGCTTGTGGAATATTGAACACAATTTCTAACAAGCTTGAGGAAACAGTAATTACACTTTTTTTATCAGATTTGATTAATGTGCAAACTGTTTAGATTGGTCGACGACGTTTCGATCCTCTTTAAAAAATGGTAGGATCATCATCAGGACAGTTATAAGTACAAGCCTGATTAATTAGAGATTGCCTCAATTGGGCTTGCGGAAGGTAAAGCCACAAATACACTCAGTGGTGGAGGCCGATTAAATATGATGTTCTAAGAGTGAATAACCTGACGTTTAGACTGTAAAGTTATCAGTTCCAAGACAGCAAGTGGCGATGCACGTTATGCTGTGTGATCCAAGGCTTGATGGCATTTACGTCATTCATGTATGGATGTGTGGATGAATGTGGGGACAGTGCCTTCCCTTGCGTCAATGATGTTCATCCTGTGGGATGCCAGTCAGAGAGTGCGACATTGCATTTTGTGTACCGGGTCCCGTGAACACTACAACAGGGACACACGCATCAGTCACTTCCTTGTCCGGGCATGGACTGGACCACGCCCAGAGCCCACGAGTCATTGTTGCAAGCCCTGCACTGGTCCGGCGTACGGCAGGCCAGACCACTCTGCTAACGCCCCGAGGGGGGGCCCTCATTGCTACCCGTCGCAGCCGTACTCGCTGGTGGTGTGCAGGTCACTGGTCTAGTTGTCAGCATGTCACAGCCACTCCCTGAGGGCAGGTTTTCACACACACCACACCCATCCGGCACAGGCGTCACAGGCCATGTGACTCCGCCAACATAAGGGGCCGACGATGTCACATTCCCCTCTTCCGGTGGTCACTGGATGACTGACGCTCCACGGTTTTCACTCATATAGGGCCCATGAGTTGCTGCGCACAGGGTTCTTTTTTTTGTGCACAGGGTTAGTGGCATCAAAGGCGTTGATTACGGCACAGGCCTACCACCACGTGGCGCAGACTGGGGTTGCACAGGGTTAGTGGCATCCGAGGCCTTGTGGACGGCACGGGCCTACCACCATGTGGCGCAGACTGGGGTTGCACAGGATTAGTGGCATCCGAGGCCTTGCGGACGGCACGGGCCTACCACCACGTGGCGCAGACTGGGGTTGCACAGGGTTAGTGGCATCCGAGGCCTTACGGACGGCACGGGCCTACCACCACATGGTGCAGACTGGGGTTGCACAGGGTTAGTGGCATCCAAGGCCTTGCGGACGGCACAGGCACCCCGCCATGGGACGGTGACTTTGGGTGCACTGTGTCAGTGGCACTTTGAGCTGCTGAGCGGGTGTGCAGCCTGCGATGATGCCCCGTCCTGGCGGTCCGGACAGCTCAGGTTTTGCGTGCCCTGCTGGACCGCAGTGTAGGCCACAGCCAACGGGCAGCGCGGGCCTACCGCCACGTGGCGTCGCTTCTGGGATCCCAGAGTTGGTGGCACCCATTGGGCTGAGCGGGTGTGCAGCCTGCGATGGTGCCAGGTGCACTGGTATGTCCTATGCCATGGAGTAATCAAGACCCAGCACCAAACTTGAGACCTGGTGGCCTGCGGAGCTGGGCTGCCTGATGTGGAGGGTGCCATGTCCGCGGGCCCCGGGCTTGTGGCTTGCAGGGGCACGTGGTGGGACCTCCTGTCTATGCGCCGGTGGCGGAAGGTGAGCATTGAGGCTTGGGTGTGCATGGGCGGGCATGCTCCGATGGGCGGTGGGAGGGGTTGGGGTGCCTCTGCCTGGGTGTGCATGGGCGGGCAGGCGATGTTGTCTTGTGCAAATGTGTGTACTGTGCCAGTCATGTATCTGGACTCTGTTTCAGCTGACGGCTCTGGCTCAGATGTGTGACCTGGTGTCCTGCTATACATACCGGCACGTGGTTGGAGACACACCGGTGGCAGCAGGTGAGCAGTGTGGCCTGGGTGCGCAGGGGCTGCACTTTCTCTCTCTCTCCTCTTCTCTCTCTCTCCCTCTCTCTCTCCTCTTCTCTCTCACTCTCCCTCTCTTCCTCTCTCTCTCTCTCCCTCTCTTCCTCTCTCTCTCTCTCTCTCTCTCTCTCTCTCCCTCTCTTCCTCTCTCTCTCCCTCCCTCTCTTCCTCTCTCTCTCCTTCGCTCTCTCTCTGTCCTCTGATGTGCACAGGACACACCTTCTCATCATGTTTTTTGTCTTACAGGCTGTGACCTACGTATTGTCCCGAGGGGAGCGGCCATGTGTCTTCATTTCATTTCGGTGTTCATTTTAATAAAGTTTCATTTGTTGCTTCGGAAGTGAATGTGTGCTGCTCATTTCTGTGATGACACATGCATGTCACCAGTTGTGATTGTGCGGCATCAAGCAGAATATTTTGTACATGTTTAGGTGTGGCTGATGTGGCATGTCTTTGGTCGGGGGGTGCCAGGGAGGGGTGGTCCTGGGGGTGGTGGGGGTGGGTGTTGTGGCCCTCTTGGGTGTCCGGGCCGCATGATGGGTGGCTCCATGGCATCGGTTGCCCTTCCGATGTCGCCCTGGCCTGTGCTCCCTTTTAGTTTGCAGGCTGCCATCCGACTTTACACCAGGTCAGAGCAGGTGTAGATTTCCTGGTGCTAACGCGCCTTATCGCCTGTTTTGTGTTTTTATCGCCGATGTGGCTGGTCGTTGAGAATGTTGAGGTGTGATGTTGTCGCGCCTTTTGGCACGGGAACGCCCATTCTGCATCTCATTAGCGATAGTTGCGGGGGTCCTCTGTGGTGATGTTTTTTGCAGCTGCTATTGCGGGTAAACTGGTGCTGTGGGCTGTTAACATGGGCTTGTGAATGGGGAGGTAAATTTATCACGACTTTGGCTGCGATAAAGTGCCGTTAATTAGGCGATAGCTCCTTGTGAATATGCCCCTTGGAGTATTGGCTGAATGGGATGTCTGTGCAGCTGCGCAGAATGTCCTGCATCAGAGTTTCATCGAATATCATGCAAGTTGCCCACTTCTGCTTTTAGAGGCGTCTGATTACGAGGAGCACGTTTGTTCCTTCGACTTACTTAATTGGATGGCATCCCTCTTTTTTACCAACGATAGGGATGATCTTTTGGAGGGAATGGCATTCCTTGGTTCATACACCTTGATGGATTGAACACCTCCGTCATTATAACATCTTGATAATAACTTTGTTGTCCCGGAGGTTGCTCTCATTCAATACGCCACATTGACAATATTGATTTTTTTAGGGATTTTTTTTGCAATTTCGATTTTTTCCAATTTCGGTTTATTCAAACGCTTTGAACTCTGCTTGACTGGTGAACTCTGTTTTGGTCCTTTGTCTATGTCCTATGACCTTACCAAGGGGAGGGTGTTATATGGTTCTTAGGCACATTATCGGTAGGCCTGGGCAGTAAATTCCGTTCCGCTCGCGGAATTTGCGGAATTTGGGTAATTTCGCGTTCCGCGGAGAACGCGAACTTTTGCATGCTTGCGGAGATTTTTTACCGTTTCGCGGAGCTTTGCGTAGCGCGACTACGCAAATTCCGCCCACCCCTAATTATCGGCATTGCTAACTTGGCATTAGCTTCACTGCCATAATGCTGCTTTTGTGCACGCTACTACATGACTTTGTTTTTGCAAGACTTTGTTTGTGCCTTTCACATGAGAACGGGTTGCTTTTCGCATTCTCTGCCTTTCCTGGAGTTTAGTCTGAATACGATGTGCAAGGTCGATAAACAATGCCCCTTGTTATTCTGTTCTGGTCAGTCCCTAGCACCTAGACATAACATGCTACACACAGCTGCAGTACTGAAGACTCGTGCCTTGATATTACATTGTTGCATGTTGTTTTAACACACTTGGAGAAAGCCGTTCCATGGAGAAGAGCTCCGCTGTTCCTATGACGTAAACCTTACATCCAGGCTTTAAGGTATGGGGTTTGCTGTCAAAGCCCAGAGATCTTCCTTTATATAAAATAAACTTCTTCTTGCCAAGGGGAGGGTGGTCGGGCCTGAGTGCCCCCTTTTTTCCCACAGTCTTTATATAATGATTACTCCCTTTGTATTCTATGGAATTGTAACAATGCTAACTGTGCTGAGTTTATGCATTTTGCTGCTGGTAGTGGCTTGTATACTGTATTGTAGAGCACAATAGTTAAAATAAACATTTTGAACTATCTACAGTGACTCTGCCAATTCTTATTGTGGACAAGTTCGAGTGAGTGAGCAAAAGAGTATGTGTTGCTCCCGCGATTCCTGAGTGAGTCGGGAGTGTTGTGTTCTGGGTTGTCTAATCATTTGTAGCTTCGTGATATTTGGAGGTGAACGAATGAGACACTATAGCCAGTCGGTATTGGGATTTTGGGTACTAATGTGGTAGGTTGGTACACCCCTACACACTGAGGTCCTGTTTTCCTGCGCATAGTTCTGTGTATGTGCAGAATCCCTGCAACATAGGGAGATCAACATTAAGATCGACTGATTTGTTTCCCATAAGAAAGTGATAGAGTCTGTGGTGAAATACAAATATTAAAATAGAAAAAAATTATTGTTGCATAATGAACAATAGAAAACGTCTCTAATATATTTAAGGTAATCTAATATTTCTCAACTTTGGTGAGAGTGTGTAGGGTTGCCATTGCTTCCTCTACAAAGAGCACCTTAAGAGATAGCAGCAGAGGATACCAAGTACTTACATTATGTGCAAGTGAAAAATGTTACTGTATTTTTCTTACTTTATCAAGACAGTTGCTAAAAAAAGAGGGAATGAAAAGAACAGGAAAAAAGAAAAGAAAAGAAAGGAAAAGAAAAGAAATTGTAGACAAGGATCGGAAAGAAAATATAGCATTCAAAAATGTGAAATCTATCTTGTTGCAAACTAACACAAAATTAATAACACACAGTTATGAAGCATACATGGATGAATTAAATAGCACTTCATTGAGTTAAGCTGTAACAATTGAGTATGATTTTAATCTAAACAGGAAACAAACTAGGAAAGAGTATGTAAGCACAGGTCCATTTATTAGCTAATTTTCAGGATTTACCACTTTTATGCACTTTTTATACCTCTGTAAATTGACAGGGTGAATCACTATTTCTTCTAGTTACCAACTGTAAACCACATGCAACAGTATACAAAACCTACCGAAGAAGCTATCAGGTTATGATTCATTGCAGATTTTTTTAAATTAACAAATCAGCAGATTTGAAACACGATACAGAGAGGCACCTTTTGTAAATTTATTCAGAAAAAACACAAAGGCATTGTTAGAAGACATTTTACAGATAAAATCTGTTTTATAGATGAATAAATGGGATGTTTTGAGACTGGAATAGGAAGAAAAATAATGGTATTGTCCTGTGTTTTGTTTGATCATTTGCAACAATATAATTCTTATGACTATACATGACACATCTTAGTGTATATCAGAATGAACTGCCCCCAAAAAACCATGGGAATACTGCCTCCACTTTAAAAATATTTTTTTCATCATTCACAGAATGTAGCACACATAGATAAAGAAGTAATGAGGAGAAATTAAAATATTTTTTCTCGTTACGCCTCACATGGGAAGGCGTAGCATTTTGGCGCATTCCCAGGTTTCCGAGTAATGGTAGATCTGGGAATGCTTCAAAATCCATGGGTGTTGCATGGGAACATCCATGCAACGCCCATGGTATGCCTCCCTGGGGCAGAGTAGCACAATGCAGCGAATTGCGCTACGTTGCATTACTATGGATTTATCAAGCCACTCAGGGCCACGCAAAGTGGCCTTGCGTGGCTTGATAAATCACATTTTAGGGTTGTGTTGTGCATGCACCATGTTGCGTGGTGCAAAAGTTACGCAAACTCTACATAAATGTGGCCCTATATATTTTGCAAGTAGATTACAGTTGCACAACATTAATACATACCACTCAGATTCAGTATTTGGAAGAGACGACCTAAACATGTATGTTCCAAATACCAAACTGGTATTGGGTCGCATGCTGAATTTGCAATTCATTAATGTTTGGCCAAATTGCAATTTGTGGTTTGGACATACAAAAAGGCACTTTGGGATCACAAACTACCGGATTCTATGTGCAGGCTGTTTGCGACCACAAAAAGCCTTCATTCATCTCACATTAAATGTGTTGTATTTCACTGTGGCATTTGAATAACGCTAACTATCCCAATATGGGGCGCTAAAGGGCTTACACACATTAATAGCAAACTACACCATGTAGGGTGCATGGTTGGAAGGGTGTAGGTTTTTGGTTTGAGCCTATGGGGCCGATTCCGATCTCGGTCGGAGGCGCACCCAATACCATTCGGTCGGGAAAAAAGCCATGCGAAAGCCAGTTTCCCGACCGATCCGTACAGCACACCGAACGAGCAAGTACGATGCGCACAACAGCAAAAATTCCGGCCGAGCCGTACTCACCCAAACCAGGTCCTGTTCTCCGACCGAGGCGAATCCGGAAACGCCGAATCGAGTCGCACGGAAGGGAAAATGCAGCCCCGTCCGGCCGGACAAGTACGATGCGCTTCCCGTATGCGCCAAACCCGTCGCTACGCACGGCACGTCAAAGCATCCGGAGAGGCGCACATAAGCTCCAAATCGCGCCACAACACGATCCACGGCTACGAGACGAACACGGCACCGACGAGGACGACGCGAAGCGACGAGGACGAGCGAAGCGACGAGGACGACGCGAAGCAACGAGAAGGACGAACGACACGAACCAACCATGAATCCCTTCGTCCCGATCATACCAATATTCTACATCTACTACCGGAACAGGCACGGACGCGTACGGCGCAGAAGGTAAGTCAGACACCAACCACAAAACACATACAACACGTACACGACACATCACACACATACACACACACACACACATACATCTGAATATACTTACACCAGCAACAGCAGCACCATAGGGGCGGGATGCCCATCACCAATGCCACATATGCACACAGGGGCCTGAATGCGCGCCACCACCCCAACCCAGAGGGGGCTGGATGCCTACCACTACTACCACCCTTAGCCAGGGGGCAGGATGCCTACCACTACTACCACCCTTAGCCAGGGGGCAGGATGCCCACCACTACTACCACCCTCACCCACGGGGGGCAGGATGCCTACCACTACTACCACCCTCACCCAGGGGGCAGGATGCCTACCACTACTACCACCCTTAGCCAGGGGGCAGGATGCCCACCACTACTACCACCCTCACCCACGGGGGCAGGATGCCTACCACTACTACCACCCTTAGCCAGGGGGCAGGATGCCCACCACTACTACCACCCTCACCCAGGGGGCAGGATGCCCACCACTACTACCACCCTTAGCCAGGGGGCTGGATGCCCACCACTACTACCACCCTCACCCACGGGGGCAGGATGCCTACCACTACTACCACCCTTAGCCAGGGGGCAGGATGCCTACCACTACTACCACCCTTAGCCAGGGGGCAGGATGCCCACCACTACTACCACCCTTAGCCAGGGGGCAGGATGCCCACCACTACTACCACCCTCACCCACGGGGGGCAGGATGCCTACCACTACTACCACCCTTAGCCAGGGGGCAGGATGCCCACCACTACTACCACCCTTAGCCAGGGGGCAGGATGCCCACCACTACTACCACCCTCACCCACGGGGGCAGGATGTCTACCACTACTACCACCCTTAGCCAGGGGGCAGGATGCCTACCACTACTACCACCCTTAGCCAGGGGGGCAGGATGCCCACCACTACTACCACCCTCACCCACGGGGGCAGGATGCCTACCACTACTACCACCCTCACCCAGGGGGGCAGGATGCCTACCACTACTACCACCCTTAGCCAGGGGGCAGGATGCCCACCACTACTACCACCCTCACCCACGGGGGCAGGATGCCTACCACTACTACCACCCTTAGCCAGGGGCCAGGATGCCCACCACTACTACCACCCTTAGCCAGGGGGGCTGGATGCCCACCACTACTACCACCCTCACCCACGGGGGGCAGGATGCCTACCACTACTACCACCCTTAGCCAGGGGGCAGGATGCCCACCACTACTACCACCCTCACCCACGGGGGCAGGATGCCTACCACTACTACCACCCTTAGCCAGGGGGCAGGATGCCTACCACTACTACCACCCTCACCCAGGGGGGCAGGATGCCTACCACTACTACCACCCTTAGCCAGGGGGCAGGATGCCTACCACTACTACCACCCTCACCCAGGGGGCAGGATGCCCACCACTACTACCACCTTTAGCCAGGGGGCTGGATGCCCACCACTACTACCACCCTCACCCACGGGGGCAGGATGCCTACCACTACTACCACCCTTAGCCAGGGGGCAGGATGCCTACCACTACTACCACCCTTAGCCAGGGGGCAGGATGCCCACCACTACTACCACCCTTAGCCAGGGGGCAGGATGCCCACCACTACTACCACCCTCACCCACGGGGGGCAGGATGCCTACCACTACTACCACCCTCACCCAGGGGGGCAGGATGCCTACCACTACTACCACCCTTAGCCAGGGGGGGCAGGATGCCCACCACTACTACCACCCTCACCCACGGGGGGCAGGATGCCTACCACTACTACCACCCTCACCCAGGGGGGGCAGGATGCCTACCACTACTACCACCCTTAGCCAGGGGGGGCTGGATGCCCACCACTACTACCACCCTCACCCACGGGGGGCAGGATGCCTACCACTACTACCACCCTTAGCCAGGGGGGCTGGATGCCTACCACTACTACCACCCCCACTCATAGGATGGACAATGCATGACACAACAAGCACACCACAACCTAGGGAATGCAAGATTAAGACATCCCCCCACCACCATGACAAGCGTGTGTAGGCTGTGTCAAATGCCTACAACACCGAACATGACTTTCAACATACAATGTGACCCCCTAGCACATGTGCCACACATATATGTGTGTGGCACCCACAATGCAAGCAGCCCATGACCATTGTGGCAATGGGGCCTAAACCCCCATCATCACAGTGACCAAAAGGTAAGTGTGGGGTCCATAGCTGAAGCACATTTTGACCATTGTGGCAATGGGGTCTAAACCCCCATCATCACAGTGACCAAAAGGCAAGTGTGGGGTCCATAGCTGAAGCACATTTTGACCATTGTGGCAATGGGGTCTAAACCCCCATCATCACAGTGACCAAAAGGCAAGTGTGGGGTCCATAGCTGAAGCACATTTTGACCATTGTGGCAATGGGGTCTAAACCCCCATCATCACAGTGACCAAAAGGCAAGTGTGGGGTCCATAGCTGAAGCACATTTTGACCATTGTGGCAATGGGGTCTAAACCCCCATCATCACAGTGACCAAAAGGCAAGTGTGGGGTCCATAGCTGAAGCATATTTTGACCATTGTGGCAATGGGGTCTAAACCCCCATCATCACAGTGACCAAAAGGCAAGTGTGGGGTCCATAGCTGAAGCACATTTTGACCATTGTGGCAATGGGGTCTAAACCCCCATCATCACAGTGACCAAAAGGCAAGTGTGGGGTCCATAGCTGAAGCACATTTTGACCATTGTGGCAATGGGGTCTACACCCCCATCATCACAGTGACCAAAAGGTAAGTGTTGACAAAGAAAGAGCTGCAACTGCCAAACTGCATGGATCATTCCTGGTCACAGAACCAAAAACTCATCTGTGGCAAAGTAGTGTATGTGTCCCATTGCAACATAAATTGGGTGAGCCAAATACTGCAGTGCAAATGAGACATTCCTTTGGCCATGTGCAGACAAACAACACCCATGGGGGCTGAGACCGTCAACATTCATCAATGACACAATGACAGAAGTGACCATCAGAATGCAGAACCACATATTTGCACCAATGGGCACACAAATGCAGATACCCTGTGGAGACAGCAGATGTGAGGTGAACAGATACCATACCATGGCAGCAATGGGACACACAAACCATGATCATTGTGCTGACTGATGACCTAGGAGTCCCAGGGACAGCAGGGGAAACACACCAAACAACATACAGCCAATGGCACACCCAAGATATGACGAATGCAGTGGTGCAGATGCACAAACACAAACAGGCAGACCAACACTGTCATCATACACAGCAGGTGAGGGGTGGGGGTGCCAGTGTCCCCAGGCAACCACACAACACATGAGGAGAGCTGAATACCAATCATACAGATGTGCATACACTGCCACACTAAGGTAACTCATGGATCCAAATCCCCTATGTGGGCAAGCAGGCATTGTCAGGTGAGAGGGAGCACAAAACACACATGTCACACAGGCACGTAGGAACAACAACTGACACAGCAAGTCACAGACACACCACAGCACCACCCCCAGGGCCCCCACAATGTGGTGACCCTGGGCTGAATAAAAATACCACTGTGATGACAAAGCTAAATGTCGTTCACACTGTGAACCACAGTCAGGTGTCCTGAGCAACAAACTACCATCACACCTACACAAGCACAAATCAATCAGCATGGCCAGTAAGCCAAGGCCAACATGGAGGCAGGGGCCTAGCCGGGCAACAACTCTCATCTGCACACACTCAACACCACACCCCTCGACCTCCAACAATGTGCAGCAGTGAAGTACACATGCACTGGTGACATTGCACATGCACCCATGACTATTCCAGGGTGGTGGGTGGGAACCAAGGTGTAGAAACACATCACACATGGACACTCAACAAGACTCCTGAATGTCTGACACACTGCACACTACGCTGTACATGGACATGACGGCAATACCACACCGACCAATGGGATCCCAGCCACAGTCACACACCAATGAAGAAGCCAAGGTCACCCACAAAGAACACACATAGACAACAACCAACATTGCAGCCCGGACCCTGAGGAGTGCCAGCAGTCACACACACAACGTGTCACAATCACTGAAAGATAACACAAACTGGAAATCACATGACAGGGGCAAACAACAAGTGCCAAGGGGAAACCTGACTGTGACCCATCTGCGTCTGCACACAAACTCAGCCCTGACAGCAAACACACCTATGGGTGACACCCTGATGACCAGTAATGTGCCATGCACCCACATCACAGAGAACACAGGGAGAAGAATTTGGGGGAACATAGCTCAAGTCAGCAAGCATCACAAACAGGTACAACACTAGGGATCACAGCATGCGCAGATGAATGAAAGTGAACACACAGACATGCACATACAACACACACCTTGGGCGCAGGCAATGTCACACGTGTACACACTGCCATGAGGGGACTCCACTCCTGTGTGAGGAAAGCTGTGCCATATGTTGCCTCAGTAGGGCCCCATCATGTCAGCTGAGCACTTGGTCACACAATCAACAATTAGCACCAAATGAGGGCTCCCATCACATCAGCCTGGTCATGGATGTGCCAACGGAATCATCAGCACAGATCCAACACACTTGTATAGCAATGTTGCACTGACTACACGGATGAGTCCCTCCCCATTGATGCCCAAACCTGCATGTCCACTGGAGATGGCAACACGGTCAGGGAAGTAGACAAATGCAACGATGGCAGGCACAACAGATGTGCAGGGGTGGAAGCCACAGATATGAAATTGCCAATGTAAGTAGGAAACCCATTGCCAAATACTGAACACATGACACCCTCAGATGCTGCTATTGATGACATGGATACACCACATGATAGGACACATTCCCCCTGGACCACATGGGTTCCTGCACAGTAACACTTCATAATCATGATACCAGATATCACCATCACTGCAGCAAGGGCATGGTTAGCTGCACCAACAACATGTACATCTGAAACATGAGCACTAGAGAAAAGAAAGTTGCTTTATTCAGCATATGTGTTGTTTGATAACGACGTCCAGAAGAAATTAGAGCAAAGGCCAATGGCCAGTCCATTGTCAAAGTTCAAACAGGGTGACACTGGCAGATGTCACCCTACGCATGCCTGCACAAAACCAGGGACAATCCACTAGGAGGGGCAACCGGGGGGCAGGCCAGGCACCGCAGGGACAGGATCAGGGCTCACCAGGGGGAGTCAGGGAAGGGGTGGTGGGTGCTGGAGAGCCACTGACAACTGCAGTGGAGGTGTCTGACATGGTGTGTGCCGGCACAACTGGGGGGCATGACTCAGATGTCGTGGGTGCCGGCACAACTGCAGTGGACCCTGCAGATGGGGTGGACAGGTCCGCCACTGCAGTGCCCAAGTCAGACAGGGCGGTAGTGGACTCCACTGCAGTGCCTACCTCCAGGGGAGGAGAATGGGGAACAGGCAAGGTGGGTTGGACAGAGGGGGAGGACACCCTCACCACATCAGTGGCACAGACAAGCGCAGCGGGGGTGTGGTGCTGGGAGAGCAAGTGGCAGGGGGAGAAGGCCGGAGCATCTTGGGGATGGTATATCTGTGGGTGGGGGAACCTGGGGCAGGGTGTGGTGGGGGCACCTGTGCAGTGGGGGCCTGAGGGATGGAGGACGGAGACCTTGTGCCTGAGCTGCAGGGCGGTGGCGGGGTCTTGCTCTTACCACTCCGGGGGACTTGCGGGTGGGGGCCTCAGTCCGTCTGCGCCTGGGGGAGGGTGTCCGGGGGCGAGGGGCACTCTGCTCCGTGTGGGTGGGCTTCCTCTTCCCCCGGGATGCTGGAGCAGCTTCATCGGTGGGGAAGAGGCCGAGGTCACAGAGGAAGAGCTGCTGTGACTTTGGGGTTGCATGTGAGGCAAGGGAGGGTGCTTTGGAGGGAGAGGGAACTGAGGACTGCGCAGTGCATGTGGATGCGTGTGTGTGTTCCAGGGCCCCATCCCCTGTGAGTCTGGCTTCAGTCCCCTGAATGTGCGTGCGTGTGCGTTTTGTCATTGGCGTGTGTGTCAGTGTGCTGGATGTGTGTGTGCTGGTGTGTGCCTGTGCCGGTGTGTGTGTGCTTGGGACGGGTAAGGTGCTGGGGAGTGTGGATGGAGCAGAGGCAGGAGGGGTGAGGGACCGTTTGAGGAGGGACACTGCTGCCGTCAGGGAGGAGTCCATGGACCTATTGCCCCTCTGTAGGTCAGACATGCCCGATGAGATGCCCTCCATGAACGACACCAGCTGAGTCAACAGCGCGGTGTGCGCATGGAGGACACTCAGCATGGCTGTCTGCCCTACATGGAGCTGGCGAAGGAGGTACACAGACTCCTCACTCAGGGCAGCAGGGGACACAGGGGCAGGGGGTGCGGTGCCTGGCCCAAAGGAAACACGCTCCCGGACATGGGAGCCTCCACGGACCTGGGGAATGGGAGCCGATGGGAGGGCGGTGGTGGTGCTGGTGGTGGCGGGGACAGCAACACTAGCTGGGGTGTGGTGGCTGCTGACACCCGCCTCCACAAGGGAGTCATCCTCCGAGTTGCTCTGGTCCTCAGCTGAGGTGGATGCTGCTGAGGACTCCTCGGTGTGGCTCCCCTCGCCCTCCGTGCCACTGGGTCCCTCCGACCACTCCTCGGCTGCTGACCCAGTCTGGCTCTCCGGCTCCTCCTGGTCCGTGGAGCTGTCCCCTTCCGTGGCCGTGGATGTATCTGCAAACAATGGGGATACAGACAGACATCAGTCACCTGCACATAACGCACACACCACTGTGAGCACAGCACATCACAGAGCAAGCCCTGGCATCATCAGTTGTACATTGCTAAAAGTGCCCTAACTGAACAGGAGAAGTCAATTGTCAGTCTGATGCCAAGCATGGCACTCACATCCCACATGGCCTTGCACCCATCTGTCTGGTGTCTGTTGGATTGCAACACCCCAGTGTTTACACATGCACCAAGTACACAGTAGTTGGACAGTGCAGAGGACACGGTGTGGACACATCACAGCTCTTGCCACTGAGTCAGTACAGGTTTCCGGATGAAAGGGATGCCCAGAGTCAAATAGGAAATGCATGTGATGCATACCAGCGACAGACACCATGATGCACCCATGTCCTGATAGCCAGCGCCACTATGGTGTGCATGTAGCACATGTCACTCACCTGCAGGCTCACCAATCAGTAGACACATGCCATGGCAGAGGCATGCCTGCAAAGTCATACATCACTGTCTCAGTGATGTATGGCTTTGCAGCCAGACAACAACACTCTGCACTGTGTCACAATAGTAGGTCATGGGGAATGCAAGTCCAGGAGCTGCACAAGTGCACATGTACATCCCCCCCACAACACATCCTCTTAACCCTCATCTGTCCAGGTCATACCTATTGGACATATGGGAGACCTGTGACACTACCCTCTGAACCTGAGCCCCTCACACTCTGCTATGCATGGGGAACAGCTGCCTGAACTTCACATTTACATGCCCCAGTCTGCATGGGCAGCTGATCAGACACCTATGTGTCACACAAGTATCGTCTCCTATGGTCACATCTCCAGTGGCATGCTGAGCCCCTACCAAGAAACTCCACAGCAGTCCTGGCGACTAATCTACAGCACACTGACACAGAGGCAGACACCTGAGGGGTCAAATCACTGTGCACAATGTGTCCGCTGATACACGGGAGTGGGAGTACAGAGTGTATTGTATGGCCTGGAGTAGGCATGACTGTCCAGCCCCACATGAATGAGGGATGAGCCCTGGACTGTAGGCAGCTGGCTAAGTATGTGTGACACACGTCATATACATACTCCTGGGGCCCAAACATTGTTCCCACCCGCAGCATGGGTGTGTGCCAGATACCCCAGCCACATGTGGTGGATCAGCTCAGCAATTGGACCACAGATCAAAGTAACACGCTGAATACATGTCAGAATACAGGCATTGTGTAAGCAATGGACCCACCCATGATGCCCACCTTGAGTCAGGGAAACAGATGCTGTCTCCCACCTTGAGTCAAGCAAACTGCAAGGACACAGTCCTAAGTGACAGAATTCCCTGCATGTAAGGGCCACACCTGGGTATCAGATGAGGAGTGGGCAGTGCACAATAGAGGGACATGGCTCCTGGACAACATGACTGCTGTACTGTGGCAGTTTAACCAGGCCCGAGGAGGGCACATAGCATGTTAGACAGAGTACACAGTGCAGTCTTTGACTCACCCCTCCTTGCTGCTCTCTGGCCTTCAGCTGCCCATCCAGGTCTGGAAAGACCACCGCCAGGATCCTGAGCATGTGGGGGTCAGGGTCCGTGTTCCGCCCCTCCTGCGAGGAGGCGACAGCTTCAGCTGGACCCGTGCAATCCTCCGGGTCCAGCCCCGAAGGTCCTGCCACCTCTTTTGGCAGTTGCGGATCCGGCGCTTGTAGACCCCCACGGACCGGACAGCCCGGACGATGTCCTTCCATATCTCATGCTTCCGATGGGCAGAAGCCTGTCAGGATGACAAAGTGATAAGGCCATTACTACACATGCAACATATCCGTGCATGACACAGTTGCATATACATGTCGCAATCACAGGGGCACATGGTGTACACAGGCAGTGCACGGCTGCCCATGGACAGTTTTCCAGAAGTCACTACATGGTATCATTGCATGGGGAGTAAAACCCTGTTCAGAAGCACTGTCACTGCACCATACCTGTCCAGTGCAAGTCACCACACACTATGGGGGTGACAACTACTCAGTGAGCCTGCTAGCCAGTGGCGTGCTGACTCTCAGCCTTGCTAGTCAGACAAAATGCACATTAAGAAAGGCAGTGCACAGAACACTCACCTGCTCCCCTGGTGTCCCATACAGCTTGCTGTACTGTGGAAGTAGGCTGTCCAGCAGGGCCTGGTTCTCCTCAAGGCTGAAGGCTGGGGCTCTCTCCACAGTACGTGCCATTGCAGGGTCCAGAGGGGCAGAGACAGCAGCAGTGCAGTGGCAGATGTCGTCCTGGAGCATGTAGTGCAGGCAAGTGGGCTCTCAGGGGAACAGGCAGCAATATATATGTGCTGGAGAGGCAGATACTGTCCCTTGTTTCCAAAGTGATAGGTCCAAGTCGTTTGCATCTTCTGAATCTGGCCAATCCATGGAATAGCAGCACCAAAACACGCCCACAGCATCCTTCAAAACTTCAACTTCATGACATACATGATTTTGCAACATTGTTGTGGGTGACCAACTGATTTTCCAGCAACCGACTCGTTCGAAATTCGAAAACGCGTCCGTTGCCAGGCAAGCCCATTGTCAATGGGTGCGCACCGATCGGTCCATTGCGGTACAACGCGCACAGGGGTACAACGCGTACCCGCACACATTGAATGCAATGGGCCGGCCGGAGGCACCGATCGGTCCATTGCAGTTCAACGCGCACAGGGGTACAACGCGTACCCGCACACATTGAAAGCAATGGGCCGGCCGGAGGCACCGATCGGTCCATTGCAGTTCAACGCGCACAGGGGTACAACGCGTACCCGCACACATTGAAAGCAATGGGCCGGCCGGAGGCACCGATCGGTCCATTGCAGTTCAACGCGCACAGGGGTACAACGCGTACCCGCACACATTGAAAGCAATGGGCCGGCCGGAGGCACCGATCGGTCCATTGCGGTTCAACGCATCACTGTATATGTGACTGGCATAGGTCAGCATGCCTGTCTCAGATGGACATATGCCAGCCACAGATAGCTCCCAGGGAGTGAGGGGCACACCTACATCACGACAGCCTGTCCAAACCTTATCATAAGGCATGTAAGGCTGCATTTCCTATTGTGTGTATGTTGGTGTACATGTTGTCCTGTGGGTGTCACCTGTGGGCAGCCACCCCCAGGCTGTGCACGTGTTCATGGGGACAGGATCCTGGGTGTTACGTGTACGTGACCACTGTGATGTGCAACTGTTCATATCTGTGCATGTGTCATGGTCACATTTCACAGTGGTGTTTGTGTATGTCATGTCACATACCCCGTGAGTCCCATGTGGGATGGTATGTTTGAGCCAGGGTGTCCCAGTGGCACAATAGTGATGGCCCTCCACAGTCTTTGTGCATGTAGTGTTTACAATGTCTCTGATTTCATGTGCACAATGGGAGACAGTCTCCACATCCACGTTGTGTGTGCATGGACTCTGATGTTGTGCGTGTGTGTCACAGACGTCCATGGCTGTCCTGCCATGGCAAGTGTGGCCACTACCTGTGGGGGTCATGTTTGTTTTGCTGTGATGTACACATGATACTCCAGGTGATGCCAGTGTCCATGTGGCATTACAGGGTCCCTGGGAATGTGCCTGTCGTTGAGCTGTGGTGCCTGGGGCACATCTGTCCTCACATGTCACTGTGGGGGTGACTGTGACACAGCATCATGATATCCAATGGGCCAACCTGGGACAAATTGATGCCACCTGTAGGACCGTGTTGACAGATGTTGGCCATGTATGTACCATACATGTCGTTCCGGTACTGCACACTTCATGTAGTTGTGCCTCATGATGATGTATGTTGGGATCTTGAGTGTGTTCAATGCCGCATATGTGGGGTGACTGACGATCTTGCTTACTTCTCCTCTGCACTGCAGGGCTCCTGCTGTCCATCGGCCATTCCCAGACCTGGCAACGATGGTGGAACGGGACAGCATCCGACGGTACCGCTTCACCAGGCAGCTGATTGAGGATTTGGCAGTGCAGTTGTCCCCACATTTGCAGCCTGGCCGGCCGTATCCTACAGCGCTGACCCCCAAGGTGAAGGTGATGGCAGCCCTACACTTCTTTGCCACCGGTACCTTCCAACATACTGTGGCGTCTGCTGGTGGGATGTCACAGACCATGTTCAGCCGTGTGCTCCGCGATGTTTTGGCGGCAATGTTGCTCTTCCTGAACCGGTACATCTATTTCCCTAGACTGCGACGACTCACTGACGTGAAGAGTGACTTTTATGCCCTGGGGAGGATGCCGCATGTCATTGGCTCCATTGATGGGACACATGTGGCTTTGGTACCACCACAGGCCCAGGAGCAGGCCTACAGGAACCGCAAGCACTACCACTCGGTCAATGCACTGGTGGTGTGTCTTGCAGACATGACCATCACACACGTGTGTGCCCGTTTCCCTGGTTCAGCACACGATGCCTTTGTGATGAGGAGTAGTCGCATCCCCAGGTTGATGGCACAGATGCAGAACCAGCGTGCCTGGCTTGTCGGTGTGTACTGACTTTGTGCCATTGTGTGTGATCTGATCTGTAGTATTCCGCCCACTTTTCCAAGTCAGCTGATGTGCACTTGTCTGTCCGTAGGTGACTCGGGATACCCCAACATGCCGTGGTTGCTGACACCCCTCAGGAACCCTGTGACACCTGCCCAGATGCGCTACAATGAGGCACATGGTCGGACCAGGAGAGTGATTGAGCGGACCTTTGGTCTCCTGAAGAGCCGCTTCCGCTGCCTGGACAAGACCGGAGGGTCCCTCCCATATGCCCCTGCGAAAGTGTGCAAGATTATCATCGTCTGCTGCATGCTACACAACCTGGCAGTGCGGAAGGAGTTGCCTCTCATCCAGGATGACGATGACCAACATCCGCCACCTGTGGAGGATCCTGGCCTGGACCACGATGCCAGTGACGATGATGATGATGATGATGGTGATGGTGATGTCCGCACACAGCTCATCACCAACTTCTTTAGCTGAATGTGAGTATCCTGAGGTGTCATGTGAATGATGTGAGTTGGCATGATGTGTGGGTGGTGCTCTGGTGCTGTTGGAGTGTGTCCATGGGCTACTTGACAGGATGTGTGTTGCGATGTGTGGTGACAGGTGGGCTGTACTCCCCAACAGTGTTGACATGCTAACTTGGTTCTGGGTGGGTATCTTGTAACATGTATTGTGCATGAGTTTTGCTGATCTGTCCTGTACTGCATTGCTTTTGACTGTGTGTCATTTCTGTCCTTCACAGGGTACTTTCAGATTCGTTTGGTCAACTGTGTCCACCGACGACGTGATTGCACATCCAGGCTGGTAGCTGTTGTGTCCCTACAGGTGATGTGCGCCACACCCATGGACTTCCTTCCGTCTACAGTTGTTGACTGTGTGCCCGCTACCAGGTGGGGTTACCTTGCATCTGTAGTGGTTACGGCATGTTGCTACTGTGTAATAAACCTGTGCTTCACTTAGTGATGTGCGTTGTCTGTGGTCACACATTTGACTGCCATTTGCTTACTGCACCTGTGGGCTACTTGACTACAACTGGGAATGGGTGTGGTGTCTGTGCATTGCACCGTCTTCCCTGGCAACATCAGTGTAGGCAATGAGTCAGATGGCCTAGGTGTGTATGTGTTGTGTACCCCTGGTGGTGTGTCTCTCGCATATGTGTCACGTTGCCTGTACTCACATGCCTGTGTTGTCCTTGCTGTTGCAGTTCGCATACACAGTGTAATTTTGCAGTTCATCATCCCCATAACAGCACCCACGTTGGAATCACGACAGAGGCAAGTATGGTGTATTAGTGTGTTTATTGTGATACATCTGTGTTAATAGTGCATAGGATGGGTTGTGCTGTACATGAATCTTGCAATCCCAAGTTCCTAGGTGAATTGAAAGTCCAGGTAGACAGGATCCCCAGTATCGGGGCCACAGTTGTCTGACACATTGTTCCAACTTGTACTCCCCATGCAATGTGTGGGAGTAGTGTTGCCATCAACAGGGTGAACAGTCTGTGCACAAAGGCGAAAATCCAGAACAGGTTCAGGCTTCCTGGGAGTTGCGCTTGGCCATCAGCCTCTCACTTTCCCCTCCTCGGACGACCCCTCTTCTTGGGGGGGCCCTCAAGTGCAGGCTGCTGCGGTGCAGGGGACTCTCCGCCAGAGTCCTCCTCCCTCCCTGTGGCAGTTGCAGTTTGTTCTGTACCAGATGTTGTTGGCACACAGGGAGGTGTGGACTGGTTGCTGTTCATCTGGCGGAGGCATTGTAAAATGTCCCTGTGCACCGCCGTCATCTCATGTAGTACATCCCACTTGGACTCCACGCGGGACATGTGGGAGTCCACACGTGACATGTGTGACTCCACGTGGGACATGTGGGAGTCCAAGCGGGCATGATGGGCAGCCTGCTGCTGTTTGATGTCTCTGAGGAGCCCCACTACCTGGCTGAGCTCTCCGGTGCTGGACTGGTACGCATCAGCTATGCGTACCAGTTGTGGGTCTTCATGCACACCAGCAACGTCTGCAAGCAGCGACTTCTGTCTCCCACCCCTCCCACCACCCCTGCTGACATGTGCAGTGTGTGCAGTTGCACGCACAGATGACCCTGGTCCACCTTGGGGGTTGGTGGTGGTGGTGGTGTCCATGGCCCCAGGTTGGTCCAGGGTCACTGCGCTGGTGTTGCTCCTTATTCCGTCCATGTCGGCAGGGATGGTATTCGTGGTGACAGTCGTTGGAGGGGTGGGTGCAGGGGGTGCAGCTGGTGGACCTGCTGGTGCTGCAGCTGGTGGTCCTGCTGGTGCAGCATGTTGACTTGCACCGGATGTGCCAGGTTGTTCATCGTCCGAGGAGGACAGAGGCTGTACGACGCCAGTGAGCTCGGCATCCTCTTGAGCCTGGGACTGGGACTCCTCAGCGTCTGCTGCTGTGTCCCTATCATCACCTGTTTTTGGGAGACACAAACAATGTATGTCATGTTTCTGCAGGCATCAGTGGTTGACACACCTGACAGTTGTGACTGTGCCTCGGGGTGCGGGCCTGTACATTGTATTGTCCTAAGTCGTCACAGTCAGGGGTTGATATTGGTGTGGCACATTGTCCTGCATTATTTGGGCATTTCTATGTATTCTCTGGGGTGTGAACATGGTCTGCATTGATTGTGTTTGGTTGACAGCCAGACCTCCTTCCCACCCACCCACCCAGCCAGTCAGTTATCCCACCATGGAACGTGCTTGCATTGCAGGGAGTGTAAGTTGTCTCTCAGGATGTCAGTCAGTGGTGTCCTGCTGTTTGTTGGTGCACAGTTGGCAGCAGGGCCTTGTGCTCCCCACAGCAGTAGCCAGTGTCAGCCATCTTGTGAGTCCTTCTCCACTCCCTGTGATGTGAGCATGGTTCAGGGTGGTGTTGATGGGACAGTTGTGAGGGTGAGCTATGTCTGTGACTACGACTCCCATCATGCCATTGCCTCCACCCCACTTGCCAGCATTCCCATACTTACTTGCTTTTGTGTGGAGTTCAGTGGGTGTGGGTGTGAGGGCAATGGCAAGATGGCTGACAGTGGTGTCCTGCTGTTGGTTGGTGTGCAGTACCCAGCATGCCCTTGTGCTCCCCACGACACAGCAACAGTGTCAGTCATCTTTGATGGGCCTTTCCACTCTCTGTGGGATGTGCATGCGTGAGTGTGAGCTTGCTGGGCCATGTGGTGGGGCTGTGACTACGACTCCCATCATGCTATTGCCTCCACCCCCTTCCCAGCATGCCCATGCTTCCTTCCTTTTGACTCTGCTTCCCTGTGGGGTGGGCTGGCTGTGCTGACAGGATGGCTGGGAGTGTTGTCCTGGCAGTTGTTTAGCTAAGAGTCCCAAGAGTGTCCCTGTGCTTCACACAACATAACCCAGGGTGGTGGTGCTTTGTGGGATCTTGTGTTAGGATGGAGGGCATTGCATTCTACCAGGTGGGTACTGTGGAGTTTGTGTTGGGGGGTGAGGGGAGGTGCTGGTGACTATAGTCAGTGCTGCAAGTCCCCCTTCCCACCCAGCCAGCCAGATATCCCACCATGGAACGTGCTTGCATTGCAGGGAGTGTAAGTTGTCTCTCAGGATGTCAGTCAGTGGTGTCCTGCTGTTTGTTGGTGCACAGTTGGCAGCAGGGCCTTGTGCTCCCCACAGCAGTAGCCAGTGTCAGCCATCTTGTGAGTCCTTCTCCACTCCCTGTGATGTGAGCATGGTTCAGGGTGGTGTTGATGGGACAGTTGTGAGGGTGAGCTATGTCTGTGACTACGACTCCCATCATGCTATTGCCTCCACCCCCTTCCCAGCATGCCCATGCTTCCTTCCTTTTGACTCTGCTTCCCTGTGGGGTGGGCTGGCTGTGCTGACAGGATGGCTGGGAGTGTTGTCCTGGCAGTTGTTTGGCTAAGAGTCCCAAGAGTGTCCCTGTGCTTCACACAACATAACCCAGGGTGGTGGTGCTTTGTGGGATCTTGTGTTAGGATGGAGGGCATTGCATTCTACCAGGTGGGTACTGTGGAGTTTGTGTTGGGGGGGTGAGGGGAGGTGCTGGTGACTATAGTCAGTGCTGCTAGTCCCCCTTCCCACCCAGCCAGCCAGATATCCCACCATGGAACGTGCTTGCATTGCAGGGAGTGTAAGTTGTCTCTCAGGATGTCAGTCAGTGGTGTCCTGCTGTTTGTTGGTGCACAGTTGGCAGCAGGGCCTTGTGCTCCCCACAGCAGTAGCCAGTGTCAGCCATCTTGTGAGTCCTTCTCCACTCCCTGTGATGTGAGCATGGTTCAGGGTGGTGTTGATGGGACAGTTGTGGGGGGGCAATATGTGCGACTGCGACTCCCATGATGCTATTGGCTACACTGACTTGGCCAGCATACACAGAATTCCTTCCTTTGAGTGGTCTTCACTGTGTGTTGGTGTTGTTGTGGTGGCTACATGTGTGGATGTGTGTGTTAGTTCTATTTGTGCCACTGCCTAGCTGTAGTTGTGGTTGTGTTTGTACATGTGTTGGCACAGTTGGATGTGACTTTTTTGATGGCATGTGTTGTGTTTATCTGACTGACATACACATTTTGGGATGATTCTGTTCTAGTTGCTGTGTAATTGCTATGAGTGCATGGTTTGACTCTCCCCTTGACAGTGATGTGTGTGTTTTGTGGCAGTTTATTGTGTACATTTGTTGTGTACTCACCAGGCTCTGGGATGTCCTCTAGTCCATATACGCTCACTGGCGGAAGGATGGCCCGCACCTTCTCCTCCCAGGGCCTGAGGTATATTGGCTTGGCAGGAGGGCCACTGCCGGTGTGTTGGCTGTTGATGTAGTCTTTCTTGAGCATGTCCCGTACCCTCCTGCGCACGTCATACCACCTGTTCTGGATGTCCGTCTTTGTGCGCCGACATGGTGATTGGGCGTTCACCCTGTTGATGATCCTCTCCCACATCTTGGTTTTCTGCGACATGGGGGTCTGTTGGACCAGAGTGCCAAACAGCTGTGGCTCCACCCTGAGGATCTCGTCTACCATGACTTCCAATTCACTATCTAGGAACTTGGGATTCTTCTTGGGGGCATGGTGATGGGTGGTGATGGTGGGTGATGTGTGTGTTGGTGTGCAGGTGAGGGTGTGTGGGTGTGTGTTGTGCTGGGTGTATGTGAGGTAGGTATTTGTTGGTGTGTTGATGGTGTGTGTCTTGTGTGAGGGATGAGCTGTGGGTGTGTGGTTGCTTTCTCTTGGGTGCTGGCAGTGAAATGGCATTTGCAAAGGCTCATGGTAGTGATTTGTGTCCTTTATATAGGTGGAGTTGTGGGTGTGTCTTTGTTCTCTGTCCCCACCCCCCCAGTATTTATTGGCTTGGTAATTGCTTGTTTGGCCTTTTTTTGGTTGATTTTTCCTTTGTGCTGTTTGTGTATGTTGGAAACGTTCTTGTGACCGATTCGGACCCTGCATTGGTCTCGTACGGTGTTTTCCGCTTCGTTCACGCTGTGTTTGTGCAGTTTTCTATGCTGCGTACGCGTCGGTCGCGGTGTATTGTGTTGCTTCGGCTCGGTTTTGTATGCGTGTCGGTCGTACGGCTTGTCCTCCGTCCGACTCGGTCGTGTTTTTCGCGCCTTGCATCGTACTTTGCGGTTTGGAGTTGGCGGGTACGATTCGGTCGGATTTGTTCCGGGTGCGTGTCGGTCAGTTAGATTCGCGTGTTTTTCCGGCCGGATTGCTATTTTCCGAGCGGCTCGGTCGGTCGGCTTGGTTTCCTAACGTGTCGGTCGGATTTATCGCGGCTTGCATCGTACTTGGCGTGTCGGGCGCCACTGGTACGTGTCGGTCGGTAATTTTTCCGGCTCCGTGTCGGTCGGTGCTTTTTCCGGCCCGAATCGGAATCGACCCCTATGTGTGAAGTGTGTGCTGTGAGATAACCACAGAGGTGCAGTTATCAAGTTTTGGGATGCACAGCACGGCAATGTGAATTGTGCAAATAACTGTGCACATATTTGTGAAGCAAGTCTTAGCAAAATCAGTACCTATTTGGCAATACTGGCAAATGTGCAAGCGTGTAAAATATAACAAAATACCTTAAAAAGAGCTTGATTTAATACATAACGCAATTGTCATATTATCACTGAGGAATATAGGATTCCCTTTGACATCTATTATTGTCATTATTAAAATTGTTATTGATTGTGGTCATGCAATTGGAGAGAACATATCATTGTAACTAACCATTTTAAACATACCATGTCATGTAATGAGGAAGCCTCAAAATAAGGACAGCTACATGTATGTGATAAATGTGACTTTGTTAAAGTAGCTTCACTGAACCCCTGACACCATTGAATTGCATTTTCGTATTTGTTAAAACATGTCCCTCCTATTCGTGTGTCTCTCAGCCTTGTCCAATTTGGACCTTGTATGACTGGCTGCCTTGACCAATATATTGCTACTTGGAGCTTCTATGCCAAGTTGTCTTATATGAATGTGTTGCGAGCTGGCGCCTGAGTGTGTGGTTGACAGAGTGGATAGTCTTGGCCGTCTTGGGTGTCAGCGTTGAGCATGATGTTCTTCAAAATTGTTGCTACTAATGACCCGCACTTAAAGTGCACGTTTTAGGCTGAAAACATGCCCTCATATGATCTGGATTTGGGTAGGATGTGGCACTTTGTTGCCATGTCCAACCTTATCAAAGTTGGTCTTGTGAGGATAGCCGCCTTAACCTTTATTGTACTATGCAGAGCAGTACTACACAATCTAATGTAAGGATGACCACTGACTACAAAAATGTGCTTCATTTACATATGTTATATATAATATATAATATGAGGCTATTCTGAAAATCTGGCTCTGATCCAGCCCTCCTGGACTTACATTAGCTGGCCCTGATCAAGTGATGACATGAACATAGAATGTGCTGAGAGGCAGGATTATTTTCCACAATTAGCGACATACATTTTAAAGTGACTTCGGGGCATATTATCAAGGGCTTTATCGCCGCTTTAGCGGCACTTTTTGCAGCTAAAGCGACGATAATTTTATCGCCCTATCAGCAAGGTGTCGCTAACAGGCGTTAGCGACAGCTTTCAGGCGATAGCGGCCGGTTTTACCATCGCCTTGCATGCCAGCGATAATTATCACTAATGACATGCAAGGTAGGCGTTCCCCACTAAAAGCGACTGAAAACAGTCGCTAACACAACTACCCCCTATTAGCAAGGCAGGCGAAGCGATAAAATAAATCGCGCTAAGCGCGTTTATCGCTAGATTTTAACACCTGCTACTGAGGATGACTTACCTGTTTGAAGTATAGGAGGTGGATTGTCAGACTAAATCCACCATAGCGTTAATGCGAGAATATCGCTGGTTTTCCAGCGATATTCTCGCATTTTGCCGCTATCGCTGGAAATATTATCGCAATGGAGATAAACCT
Source organism: Calotriton arnoldi (assembly GCA_963921515.1). Taxonomy (NCBI): domain Eukaryota; kingdom Metazoa; phylum Chordata; class Amphibia; order Caudata; family Salamandridae; genus Calotriton; species Calotriton arnoldi. The sequence continues at coordinate 2,506,576 of CAWUFW010000426.1, read as the reverse complement.
TACTAATAGGGTGTTATCTCAGCGATAATTTCAAGCGATAGGTGGCGTTAAAAGAATTCGCGCTAAGCGCGGTTAGCGATAAATATCGCACGTCCTTGATAATATGCCCCTTCATTTTTAAATAAATAAATGAATGTATAACTCAATCCACTTTTAGTACTTGTTATTTCCAATTATTTTTTGCTAATAAATAATTTAAATTAAATTGCCATGGGGTGGGTCTCGATTAATGCTTTATGGGCAGTGAGAGGCCCATGAATGTTAGAGTGAAAGATGCAAATGCCAGCAACCTTTTGTCATTCATTCTTTCAATGTATTTATTACCGGGAATTACTTTGGTAGACAGACAGTAAAACATGTAGAATCTGAGACAAAGTTATAATTGTTAGTAATTCAAAATCTGAATAAATGAGGTTCTTATGTTTTTTTAATCTTTCGCTTAATGATTTTGAGTTTTTATGTGGCACATTATTGACCGAAAATAGGTAACAAAGGGCCAGATGTACAGCCATTAGGAATAACTATTTCTGAATTGCGATTAACTCCAAATTGCCATTAGGAAATCGGTATTCCTAATGTATGAAATGCTTTATTCCCAAACAGAGATTACTAGTAGGTCGCATGACCCACCACATGAGTATTAATGAGGTAGGTTGCAATTTGCGACCCATCACAGGGGTGGTGCCATGCTGAGGTCAGCAGACCACCATGTCTGTGATTGCTTTTTAATAAAGTCATATTTTTCTGGGTGACCATGCAGCAGCATGGAGGACAGCCTTTAAAATCAGTCTTTACTATTTCACTGTATGTTACTAAACAAAGCTATTAAACTTCACCATTTCAGCAACTTATGCTTGCAACATTATAATTTACAAGATGGGTAAAAGCCGGGTGTGTCACACAGGATTGGGGATCAAAGCATAGACACCCGCACTAGTCTTAACGTCCCTATAAATTATATAGGATAAAAACAAGGTGCAAAGGGCTTGGGACACAATCCCCTAGGTCCCAAATAGAGTGACCAGAAGGAACCTACCCGTCACTCTAATAAAATACAGTCAAAACAGCCCAGCACACTTTCAAATATTGAATGTATTATACATACAGTAGTATGTTGTTTTCTCCCCCAAAAAAAAAAAAAGGCAATATAATCATGTAATGATGAAATTCATTCTTTATTCATATTCTTTTTTTCTTTTTATAAAATTTGCAACCGCCAACGCGTTTCGTCCTCAATCGGACTTCTTCAGGGCTTAGAATATAAAATGTGCTCATTCATATAGCTTTTGTCAGTATGTTAGACCAATCGGTTTGAAAATGCGTTTGTCACCACAGACATATTATGTCAACTCAAGGGCTCATCGATAGCGGTGTATCGGTGAATATCACACCCGTCTCCATGTGGTCATCTGGTGTGTGTGGTGCAAGAAATCGGGTTATTGGGTTATTGAGGGGGTCTTAGCCCCACTCAGGCAACAACCACAGTCCTTATCAGGGTGAATCACAAAAAACACTAAATTAACCTGTGCTTAGTCCTCTGGTAGCTTGGCACAAAGCACTCAGGGTTACCTTAGAGGCAACGTTTAAAGTATTTATGCAGCAAATATACAGTAATTAAGTGAAAACACAACACAAAAAAAATCCAAGCAAATTTAGAAAAATACAGTAGATTTTAATACATTAAATAGTACCAGAATTACAAAAATCGAATTGGTTGATTCGGAGATATTCCAGTTAAAAGGTTTAAGTGAAAATAGTGCCTAAAGCACAAAGCAGCAGCTGTGGTTAGCTGGTCGCACCAGAGCCGGGACAAAGTCACAAGTTCAGGCTGACCGCAAAGGAGCACAGACTCAATATAGGCACCAGGTTAGTCCCATGGGGAGTTGTACACTCTGATGCCAACCAAGGGTCTAGGACCTGGGGCACCTCTTGGGGATCAGGACACACTCAAGGCAGAGGCCAGCAGCAGGGCTCAGGCAAAGCCAGTAGCAACTCCAGGCAGGTCCAGTGCAGCAGGTCAGCAGGGCAATTGCAGGGAGGACTCTGAAGCTTGTTGTGTCCCTGTTGCTCACACAAAGGTAAGCCAGCTGACCCTTGGAATCACTCTTGTTAGCCTGGGGTGAAGGCAAGCAGGTCAAGTCTTCCCTCTCAGTTAACAAGGCAGTCCTTGAAGCAGCTGCACAGTCCTCTGGCAGCAGGGCAGTCCTTCTTCTGTAAGTTTCACAGATCCAGGTTTGTTCTGAAAAGGGGCTCTGGACGCCCAATATTTGCACCTGGCACCAGCCTTTGCTTGTGGGGATTCCCTGTCCTACTCCCACATCGAGCTCTGGAAAGTTCTCCCCCTCCCTCTGTCAAGGCTCCAAACCGTCTGGGGTGACAAAAGACAGGACAGGCCTGGTGCCATATTCCACTGTGAGCACAGGAGGCACCCCTCCTAGTCATCCTGCCAAGATGTTCCATTCAACACACATCTAAGCCCCATTTGTGTTACTATCTGCAGGCAATATACAAACCCCAACAGCAGAACCATTCACAGTCATGCGACCCAGGTCACTGACTGACGGCACAAATGGTTAGGACAAGAAAATGCTACCTTTCTAAAAGTGCCATTTTCAGAATAGTGACTTAGAATCTAACTTTGCCATTAAAAAGGATTTTAAATTGCAATTCATTTGAGTACCAACATCATATCTCTATCTTCTCCCTATCCAAAGTTATCACTTAATAAATATAATAAGGCAACTCAGTGTTAGTCAATAGGAGAGATAGGCCTTACAACAGTAAAAAAAAATAACTTTAGGAGTTTTCCACTGCCAGGACATGTAAAACTGAAGTACACGTCCTACTTTTTCAATGCAATGCACCCTGACATTGAGCCTTTAGGGCCTACCTTAGAGGTGACTTAAAACTACACTACAGGCTGCAGTGGCAGCCCTGAGACATGTTTCAAAGGCTACTTTAGTGGGTGGCACAATGAGAGCTGCAGGCCTAATAGTAGCATTAATTTACAGGCCCTGGGTACATGTTTCATTACTAGGGACCAGTAACTTAACAATGCCAATTAGGTGTAGACACATTTTACCATGTGTGAAGGAGAAGGCACAAGCATTTTAGCATTCATTGGTAGTGGTAAAGTGCACAGAGTCCAAGTGCCAACAAAAACGAATTCAGCAAAACAGGAGGAGTGAATGCAAAAAGTTTGGGGTAATCCCACACGAAGGATGTAAGGTCTAACATGTGGTTATGAAAAAGACGTAATATTTTGTTTTATCAGCAGAATTGTTACACAAAAGCTCTTGTCTGCTTTCAGCAGGAAGAGACTTATTTTTAGAGGAAAAATACATATCCTATGTTTCATAAAAAGTATTTCACATTAAGGGCCTCATTATGAAGGCGGTCGGTTTTTCGTTCAACCGCCATCCTTTCGGAAATGGGACCGCCCGAATGGCTGTCAGCGGTCCCGCCATAGGAATCAGGATGCGACCGCCTACAAGGCGGTCGCAATCTGTATCTTTTGTATTGCAGAGTGTGCTGTGGGCTGCAGCATACGCCTCAGTACAGAGGATACACTCTATACATATCCCTGCACTATGTGGCAGGCACCATGCGGTGAAACACACTCAACTGAGGGGGAAGAGGAAACACTCCTACGTCAACCTCCACTGCAATTAACCAAAAATACAAAACGAGAAGTAGGAGTATAACAAATGACGCTATAAAGTTAAGTGGCAAGAGTTGTCTGTTTGCAGACCTGCCCTCACCCACAAATGTGTGGCATGCGTCATCATAGGGCTTGCTAAACAACACCCCTGCACAAACCAACACCTGGGGTGGTGCAAAAGGGAGGGGGAAGACAATACAAACATAAAATATAAAGAATAGTAGGAATCAATAAAGAAATATAAGTGCAGATTATAGAGTTTAAAACTGGCTCGAGAATATCCGCTTTACTACTTTATTCCCGGATTTCCCAGTCAGGATTAAAAGAGAATGAAGGATGGTGGTGATAGGGCTGATTAGTAACCGTTCACCCCTCCTATCTGCATATATGCCAACTTGTTTCTGCCAGTTAACGTGTCTTTTACGGCTTACGTCAGGACCAAACGATCCCCTCTATGTTACCCTCCTTTCCTACCTTACTTCAGTAGTTTGAGTATAGACCCTCTTTGGTCTAGAGTTGTGTAATCACACTGCAGTAGTACCTGTAGGTCAAAATATATAATCGTTATACTCTTTGTTCTTATCATATACTAGTTGTCTACATAGTATAAACAAGTAGTACATGTGACTAATGTTGTATGCAAACACTCTCTTGCCACTTATTTGCTCATTGCAAGTGTAGATAAACAACGGGGTCTATTTGCATGCTCCCCGGTTAACCTGAATCCAGGTCCATGTATTTACCTGTATATTATAGTGATTCTATAGATTTTCCATGCTTTGTATTTAGATGTGACCATCACGAGGAGAAAACCACATCAAATATCATCAAGAGTGGGGATGCCTTTACACACAACAAGCCAAAACTTTCTTACCGATTTTCACAGTTGTTGAAGCTCGAAAGGGCGTGGGAGTGATGGCGGCTCCCTGTAGTCAAACACTGGTTATAGTAGGAGGTATTACATACAATTAAAAACACTCTGTCATGCTAGTCCCGTGTATATATTTTCTCCAAGTTTTCGTAGAAAACCCTGTTTAATCCCGACCCGTGAGTTCAAGATGTATTAAAACGTTCAAGGGTCATTCCAAATTGTCCTTTCTTATGCCTTCCCTAGAAGTTTTCAGGTATTATTGCCAAGTCGTGCTTGCCACATAGTGCAGGGCCTGCCACATAGTGCGGGGATATGTACAGGGCCCATGTCGGAGGGCCAGGGGGGAAAGGAGGGCCCGCTACGGACCCATATGTCCATTTCTGCCTGCCTTTCCATAGCAGGTTAACCGCCATGAAACAGCGGGTGGAAAGGGACATTGCAATCCCTAAGGCGGTGCCTGAGCAGGCACCGCCACAGTTGTAGGGATACAAGTCTTCCCGACGGGCTCCTTGAGCCCGTCAGATCCATGGCGGCTGGACTTTCCGACAGCCTACCATCCGCCCAGCATTATAATGTGGCGGGCAGTCAATTTGGGTCCGATGGCGGTGAGACCGCCAACGACACTGGTGACAGTGGCGGTCCCACCGCCATCATAATGAGGCCCTTAGTGTTAACATGTACTCATTTTGTATGAACCATTGTCGTGGGTTTAAAGAGCTTCTTTGATTCATCAGAGTTTAAGCTATAGACTGAAGCTACAGTCCCATTAGTGGTTAGTGCTAATAAGGTAGATCAACATCAGGTGTATGGCTGCTACTGAGCAATGTTAATATGTCCGCAAACAGCACTAGTGCAAACTTTCATTTAGAGCCAATCAATTTTAAAGGGCAGATTCTTCCTGATTTCCCATTTGGAAATACTGGCTTGAAGAGAGAGAAATGCAGGCCTTTGCATGCCCATGTTGTCAGCACCAACATTTATTATTGACTTAACCCACGTTCATCCTGTACCCCTCATTACATATTTGTTGGAATAGGGTGGAGTATTTCCCACATGTGGTAAATACCATTTCCCAAGGTGAAGTATTTACTACGTTTGGTAAATACCTCCTACACTGAGCTTATAACATGAAAATGAGACACAACAAGTGGAATCAGTTTTTAATGCACAAAACACTGCAAGTTTTGCCCTTTTTACTGATCTACGCTCCACCCCCTCCCCCCACGCCCCCTTATAAATTTCATGAGGCTTGACTAGCCAGCATTTAACAAGAAAAAACTGCAAGGGTGTGCTAATTATCACACAACTCATAATTCCATTCCCTGTGCAAAAAGTACAATAAATTAAAACAATGATAAAATAACATTTTACAAAATTCCCCCCCAAAAAATAGTGTAGATTAACATCTGTCTACAGATTGTAGCTACTGTTTTATTTTTTAAGGTTTTTTGTGAAATGTTAAACACATACAAGCATCTGGTACATCTGTAGATCAAATTCTCTTGTGAACTTAATTGCTGCAGTGTGATTACATTCATGAACCATTGATATACAACAGAATGGTGGTAGGTTACAGCATAACAGGGATGCCAGTGGCCTTCAGTACAGTTACCTTCCCATTTATAGCCTAGTACATCCTAGTTGTTAGAATATATTATCAAAGAGTGTCTTGAGAGTGTGCATCACCAGTATCACATGGTCGGTCTTCCTCCCCTCATCGTCGGCCAGGTTGCATCACCATGTACAGTTCAAATGGGGCCCAGATGTCTCTTGGTCTGCTACAGCTGGCATCAATAACCAATATTCTGCCAGCTGCTGTTGGCAGTATGAGAAATCTGTAATCCAACAGACAACTTGGGGTACAACTGTGCACCTCCAGTGCATGGCTGTGCATCTTTTTGCCAGCAGCAGCATTATAGCAATGAGCTTGCGCACGCTGGGTGAAATATCTTTCACGCGGCCAGTAGAGGTGATCAAGGTACGACAGCATCAGCTCTCTCCTCTATTTTCATGAAAACTCTGCCACCCTAAATTTGGGAAGTCAGCACCCTTTGCACCGCAGTGCGCACATCTAGTGTCATCTGCAGTACCCAGTTGAAGAGGTGTGTGGTACAGTTTGTGTAAGAACTGAGGGCCTCATTTATGGGAAATTGTCATAGGGCAGCACTGCAATCCTTCTTGCTGCTCTGCCGTATGCCAATGTGAAAGGATAGGAATGCACCATATTTATGAAATATGGAGCATTCTTGTTCTTTCCCCCTGCTCTGGTGCACAATTTGCTGCCTAGTGCTATGCAGGTACCCTTGCACCATACTGCAAGGGTGTCTGCGTTGCATGCAGGATTGTTTTTGTGCTGGAAGGGGCACCTTCCTGCACAAAAACAATCCAGAGAGGCGTTTTACTCTTTCTATATGTGCTGTAGAATACAGCACACATGAAAAGAGGAAAGAACGAGGAGAAATAACAATATTTCTTCTCGTTACACCTGATCTGGGGAGGTGTAGGCTTTTGGTACCGCCCCAGGTTTACGTGATTAAGTAAATCAGGGGCAGCATCAAAATCCATGGGTGTTGCTGGGAATACCAACCGCAATGCCCATGGAACGCCTCCCTGGCACAGAGTAAGGCAATGCAGTGGCTTGCGCTACTTTGTCTTACTGCAAACTATGAGGCCATGCAAAGCCATGCAGAAAAAGTGACACTCCAGCAGCTGAAGCCTCTCATAAATAAGCCCCTTAATGTGTATGAGAATGAGCCTGTAGTTGGGGGAGAGCGCACCAGTTTGTGCACAGCAGTAGCATCACTGGCCGTCCAGGATATCAATACCTAGGTCTTGCTGCCACTCCATGCCCGCCCTGAGCTCAACAACAAGAGCCATAATTTGCATTTTTGGAATAAAGTCAATTAATCAATCTCCTAGGAAAGGGCAGTGTCAATATAGAGTCTAATGCTTGGAGCTCAGGAGGCTCTTAGGGAAAGGTGGGGTGCGCTTGTCTACAGGCACTGCACGACCACAAATACAAGAAGACATCTAGGGTGTGCAGTCAGCTACTCCCCCTCCCAGGTAAGAGCTACCAGTAGAGATCTAAGGTGATTAAAAAAGTTCCTCGTCAATGGCATAGGGAGTTTTGATGAAGGGATATGGAAACTTTGGCAGGGTCACCTTATTAGCAATTGCTATTCTCCTGGCCATGGACAGGGGCAGCCCAGTCCAGCGAGGCATCTGCTCCTGAATAAAGCAACAACCGTACCATAGTTCTCCTGCCACAATTCTACCATGTAATCTACTAATCTAGAGGACCAAATATTTTACCGCGGAACCAGCCCACCTCAGGGCAAAATCTATGTTGAACTGCAATGTAGCTGGCATTAAGAGGAAAGCTGCAGACTTGGCTTAGTTGATAATCATCCTGGTGAGCCTACCAAATCTAATAGATTGACGCACAGTAGGCACCAGATTATCCTCTGGCTCTCTCACATAGTCTGTGATATCATCAGCATACATCGAAACTACAATTATTCGGGTTGTAAAACACAGTCTGAGCTCGGTGTGGTATTTCTGCAGGTGGGAAGCCAAGGGCTCCATAGCAATTGTGAAGAGACTGGAGACAATGGGCAGCCTGCTAATCAGAATGGGAGGCAAAACTACGGAATTTACGTAAATGCATACAGTTGGCTGGCATAAAGCAATGTGATCCACTGAAGTAAGCTATGGCTAAGGTTGATGCTTCTAAGCATGGAGAATAAGTAAGGCCTCTTCAACATACCAAAGACCTTAGTAGCATCAAGGAAGACTGCCACAACCTGGAGCTCAGGGGACAGAGACTACAGTACTGCAAACAAAGCGTGTAGGATAGGTGCAGTGGATCTTCCCAGGAGAAACCTGGACTGATCCAGCTGAACGGTACTTTGGATGAGTGAAAGCAATCAATCTACCAGCAGTGATCCTGGCCAGAATTGTATTATCTATTTTAATCACCAAAAGTGGTCGATATGAGTTACATTGGGTGGCAGGTTTGTAAGTTGTGAGTACCGTAACCAGGAGGGCCTCGCTCACTGTCTGGGGGAGGGGCATGCCAGTAGCCTTGGCCTCCTCATTCACAGTTTGTAGGTGTGGGGCCTAAAACTTGGCATGCACGTTATAGAATTGAACAGTGAACCTATCCAGATCCAGAGACTTGTCTCTAGTTGCATGGCAGCACTGCCCCTCATCATTCAGAAGTTCAGTAATTTAGGAAATTCTTTGATTGTTCTTGAGCAGGGATGCAAGGGTTTTACCTGCCCAGTCACCCTCGTATCTTCTTGCCATGGCCTCCTTATGCAAGTAGTGAGTTTCCCTTTCAGCTTCATTGTGATATTCAGATAGCCTACTCCGAATTTGAGTGAGGATCTGTGCGTCATTAGAGATGAAGTAGTGGGTCCCTAGTTCATACAATTACCCCTCCAGTCAGGCAAAGAGAGCCCTCAAGTCTCTCAATATGCCCAGCTGCTCTGACATGCAGACTCCACGAGTATAGGCCTTAAAGGGCTCACACAGCTCACCCAGAGACTCAACTGATTTAGCATTATTGGTATAAAACTAGGGGCCACATGTAAAAAAGCATTTTTGCAGTTGGAGACAGCCCGATTCACAGAATCGGACCGTTTCTGACTGCAAAAATGCTTTTCCATATGTACAAAGCACAAATTGTGATTCTGTAACACGTAACCGAATCACAATTTGTGTTTAGCGATTCAGTACTTGGATGGGGCGTGTTTACGGCATTCCTTCCAAATACAGAATTGCAGTGCCATGTATGAATGTTTTGCGACCAAATTACAGTTGCGAAACATTTATTTTTTACCAACACCTCAAGGGGGGTGATAACCATTCTCAAATGAAAAGGTGTCACCATGGGACACCTTCCCCTTTCTGAATGTTGAAACTAATATTTTTTAAGAGCAGGCAGGGGTCCAAGGGACCACTGTTCACTCCTAAAAAATGTAATCTAAATGTTTCATTTTATTTTTGAAATGCATCCCGTTTTCCTTCAAGGAAAATGGGCTGCATTTTGTTTTAAAAAAAGGTTGCTACATTTAAAAACAATCACAGACATGGTGGTCTGCTGACCCCAGCAGGCCACTGTACTTGTGATGGCTGCAATTCCTAATGGGTTGCAAACTGTGACCTACCTCATTAATATTCATGAGGCAGGTCAATTTGTGACCCACTAGGAATCGCTATTTAACACTTGTACATTTTTGTACATTGGTAATTTCGATTTCCTTATTGCGATTTGGTAAGAATCGCAGTTTGGAAATCTCAAACAATATATTTTGTACTTATGGTCCTAGATTATGTCAGTTTTGATTTGGAAGACTGGATCCCTGAGCACATTCAGTGGAAGCCCCTAGGTGAAGGCACGCCAGCCCTCCCTGGCCAGGTCCAGTACCAGCACTGTCGGCGAGTGGTCCGAGAGTGTTCAGGGCATTTGGTCTACTCTTTTGGCCCAGGCAGCAGCATCCTTTGAGACTAGCCAGTAGTCAATGCACGAACATGCATTATGGGAGGTTGTGATGCATGTGCTCTCAGTCTTCTCACCATGCCTTTTGCGCTAGATGTCGAGCAGCTCCTGATCAGTCATAATAGCATGACCTGTGGTCTGTGCTCTGACTTAGATTTTTCAAATTCAGGGTCCAGTACCATATTAAAGTCTCAACTTCATTTCTATCGTAGAGTAGCCTATGCTCAGAATCCTATGCCATATTGAAAGAAATAAGTCAAGGCAATCAGTGTTGGGGCCATATAGTGAGACCAGTGTGACGTTCCTAATTTCCAGAAAGCCAATCAGGATGAGATATTGTGCCTCAGAGACAACTATTTCTCTGAGAGCATGCAACCTCATCCCTTTTCTGATGACAATCGCAACCCCCCTGGCATAGGCAGAGTATGTGGTGATGCACGCCTCACCAATCTAGCTAGCTCTTAAGCAGACTTTGGACTGGTAGATAAGATGGAGCTCCTGAAGAAAGCCAATATTGACCTTGTGTCCAATTATCTGCCTGATCTTGTGTGGCTCTCCTATGCCCCATGCATTCCACAACATTAGCTTGACCCCAGTCATCCTCTTAGTTGCAGCTCTTGGGGCCAGATATCCCATATAAAGACCCATCCCATATAAATCAATCATGCAACTCCCACCACACGTCTAGAGCCATACCATCAGTGTGCAGCACCTCAAATAAAGCCTTTCCAAATAGGAAGATGTACATTAACAACAGTGATAAAACTCCTCCCACCCTCTCCCACTTCAACCCCCCATCTGATGAAGAAACTTCCAACCCCCTTAAACCAAGTAAAGAAATTCAAGCAGACCCACAAGAGAACCAGAACTGCCCATATAGGAACCATTCCAGAGGAGCTCAGAGAGTTAGTAAAGTACAGGTGGCTGGAACAGTCAGGCGCCACCAGCAAATGCAATTTGCGTCAGATGGAATCTCCAATAACGAGTTGGGAAGATCACCAGTAAATTCAATAACTCTGCATGTAAAGCAGTGCTGGCCCAGAGAGGGAGAGGGCGGGTAAGGCACCTCGGCCCACGCTGCCGGCTCTGGTAACAGAAACAAATAGAGATCCAAATGTGAATTCAGATATTCTCAGTATTTAAAATTGAAGGCATGCCATCCAGGGCAAGCAGTCATAATTCAAATGTCTGAGGATATCAGGAGTCAGACAGCACACCTAAGGCAGAAGGTTATGCAAACATTAAATGAGCTAAGAAGTTGCAGCAATAGTCTATTGACATTAATGATTAGCACTGAGGTGGTTTCCACGGTCATCCATATTCGCTTGCCTCCAATGTAGATTTTTGGATTTGCTTCAGTCCAAATATCAGTGCTAGCACCGGGTAAATAGAAAACTATGTTTTCCCCTGGGTGGTGACCAGAAATCTGGCATGGTACATGAGGGCATAAGGTAACCCTGCCTTAATCAGTATCCTCTTTGCAGGCAGAAAATCCCTCCAGGCACTAAGGACAGCCAGTGTGAAGTATGGGTATATGCAGAGTTTGTTATCCTGATGTTATATATCTCTCATCTCTCTCGAAAGCTGCAGGATCATGTCTCAGTCCCTCTAGAGAAGGAGTTGGGCAATAATTGACATCACCTGGCCCCCAGGCAGTGGGTGAGGACCAACAAGCTGTGAGCTCGCTTGACCGAAAAGAGGCTGGTAAGCTGTTTGCTAAAGAAGGATCTCAGCAAGTCTTCCATGTGTATTTGATTTTTCTCCATGACTATGGACTCCAGCCAGCCCTGGATTTTGATACTGCTCCTCCAGGATTGGGCCTCCAGGTCCTTGTTTTTGGCCTTGTTCTCTTCCAACACCTTCTCCATCCACAGCAATTGTTCATTGCAAGTTGTACCATCATGTTCTGTGTCAGACACTCTCTACTCAAGCTAATCAAGGTGGCCATCATGTTTCTCAAGGCTATCACTTATCCTCTCAAGCCTTTCAATTTTGGAGTTGAATGTATGCAGGCTGTCTCACCTCATTCAGTAGCAATTGATGTCCAGTCCTGGTAAGGTCTCCGCTAGGGGAGACGCCCCCTATGTCCACATTGGGCCGGCTGTGATGGTTTATTCTTTTCAAAGGAGAGTTTTGCTTGGCTTTGGTCATGTTTCCCCATGTTGATGGCGTTTTGTAGGCAGAGACCTCAACTGCAAGTGCTGGAGCGGGTCCGCAAGTCCACTAGTACTCTCAGCACCACTACCAGCCATCAGTGAGGAATATATTCAGGCATATTTCGGGGAGTCAGCAGGAACTATCTGGTTCAAGATTCACAGGGGTCTGCAGGGTAGAGTCCGGCCCAGTCACTCCACCAGAGGAGAAGGTATGAAGGCTGAGTCCACGGGTCAATACCAGGTGCAGGTATAGAGAGGGCCAGGGAACACTGGCCCAGCACACTCAGGATGAGTATGTACAGTCTTAGGGCCTCCTCAGGAGAGGGACCTTCAAGGGTCTGCTGCAGTTGGCTCCAGGTGGTCCCACCTTGCCCCAGGTCCTTGGGGGGGAGCACAAGAAGACCAAGTCATCCCTCAAATATGGCTCTGTGCTCCACGGCTGGAGGGTGTCATTTTTTTAGGAGGCCGACTCTCTCCCCAGTTCCTTCAGGGTAGTCACTGCAACACCACCACCACCCAAGCACTTTTCGTCAACATGGCGATCTGCACACAAAGATAGGCCCAGCATCCCAGATCATAGGCCACAGTCCAGGAAGGGGGAGAGACAGGGGTCTTCAGTTCTCTACTGCATTCTCCCCAGGATGCAACAGACTGCCTAGTGTTTCAGTGGGCCACTCCAGGTGAGGCAGTAACATTGATTCATAAGGCACTCTCACTGTGACCCACCTGCAGAATATACCCCCGCTGTCCCACTCAGGTGCATTCAAGCCACCACCGGCACCTGTACATCTAGCAATGTAGGCAGCTGCCATGTCCTAGACTGGGGGAATGTCAGTGTTCTTCTCCTCTCTCCTCATGGGCAGCTTGCAGAGAAAAGGTATCTTATCATAACATAAATTAACATATGTTGCATTTCCGCATACTTGAAATTAATAGCCAAAAATACACAGCCCTTCTCAGGTTTCTCCTTAGCTTACCTTTATTTCATTCCTATGTTTTTCTTTCTTCATCTGTTTTTTTCACATCCTATGGTATTAAAATGTATTTGAAAGAATATAGACAAAAGTACGTTACCTGAATGTTAAAAATTAATATTTTCTGCCTAGTACTCAAACCAAATTTAATACATGTTTACATACTGTATGTGAAAAAGATAAATGAAACCATATAGGTTTTACCAAATCAAACACTTACTTCCTTATATAATTTTCTTTAATTCTTAAACATAAACAAATGTCCTTTTTGTATTTTTTTAAAACAATAATATATATATTTTTAAACATATATAATATTTAACAGTTTTGTACGGCACAGAACTCTTGCCTCCAATCACGCTTTGTACTAAACGTTCCTCCTTCTAAAGAGGCTTCTCTCCCTCAACGAGCTGTTGTAGCTCAGGCACCTCAAAGAATTATGGGGATGGGGGGCTTTTATGAGTGGTTTGGTCATGGATGAGGATGTCTGTGAGAGAGGTGTAAGGAGAGATTGGGTGGGTGAAGTGAGTATTTAGGAAGTACTGGGTGCTGGGATGGGTGTGGTGCTTTGAGATTTTTGTGTGTGTTGGGTGAGGGTAAGTGTGTGTGTAGTGTGCTGGGTTCAGGTGTAGGGGTGGTTTAGAATGGGTCTTTGGGTGTGGATGAGGTTGTGGTTTTGCGTGGGTGTTTGGGTATGGATAAGCATGTGGGTTTGGGTGGTTGTTTGGGTGAAGGTAATTTTTGGGGTGACTACTTGGGTGAGGGTACATTTGTTGGTGGGTGCTTGGGTGAGGGTGTGGGTTTGGGTAGCTGTTTAAGTTAGAGTGTTTTTTGTGTGTGTTGGGTAAGGGTGTGGGTTTGTGTGGTTGTTAAGGTCAGGGAGTGGTTATGGCTGGGTACTTGGTTGAGAATGAGAGTGGATGCTGGGGTGTGGATGAATCTTTCCATGTTTTGCTGCTTTCTGTGGTGGTGGTCGTGATGGATGTGAGGAGACCGCAGCCTTTTTGTGGGCTGGGTTTTGCCCTACATAGGGGAGCAGGTGAGCGTGCTGATGGTGTTGGTGGTGGCTGACAAAGTAGTAATTCCCCTAGATAGTCTAGGGTGCACCACCACCTGAGGCTTGTCCGATTTAGAGGCCTCTGATTAGGAAGATGTTGTGGCCTCCTTTCCAGCCCTGTCACCCTCCGAGCTGCTGGGTCCTTTGGTCTCGGTGCTGACACTTTCAGACTCCCAGTGGATGCCCTGTTCCCCACTTTCTTGGCCAATGTCTCCTTTGCTCGCTTGGGAGGATGCTTTCAAGAGATAGAAAAATACTTTAATTTAATGTAGCATTTATTCTTCAGATTTTTCTATGTACTTTTCCACTATTTTTAACAATTATCTATGATGTTGTACTCTGACACAAATATAATGTTGAGACTTTTCCTCATTTTGCAAAAATATTTTGTGTCAAAGCTCTTGTATTGTGCCAGAACGAATATCATACATTATGGATGTGAGGGAGTGGTCTTTCATTGGAAACAACATTTCAAGAGTAAAAATATATTTTTATACTTATAATACACACCTAAGATAGGCCCTAATAGGTGGGCAGCATGCTATTTAAAATTTACAACTTGCATATGTAAAGTGTAAACATGTTTGACTACTAAATATAACCTACTAACTATTTTCTTTAGTATAGCCCTAGCACTCCCATACACTAATACTTGCTAACTTCATTAATCGTATTGATGGTTAAAACCAGTTATGGAAATGCAAGAAGGATGTTTATTCAACGTTTTCTATAATAAGGATACGTCCTCTCTAATTGTAAAATTTGCATTGTGATTTATAAGTCTGAAAACAATACCTTTCGAGCAATTGACAGTGTGCAGCATAAACTTTCATGGGCCTCGCTGGAACTTTGCTGTGACACCTAGGGTATGATTTTCAGTCAACCGGGCAAGTATATTTTTACCAGGCAGTGAAGAATAAGCAGAGTGATGAGAGGATTTGACTATGCTGCCAGGATGGGTGGGGTGGAGCTGGTAGTGGCCCGCTTGCCTTTCAAATGGCACTAAACTGTGCACTCACAGAGGAAGCTGACAATAGTCCTCCCTTCAGGAATGTCTTACTAGACATGCAGGACATAAACCTAGGAACGAGATAAGAACTCACCAAGCAAGTTTTGTGTGGACAAAGATCCTTCTTACCCACCCACAGGCTGCCACTGGATATATAGATGGCATCCTCAAAAAGTAAAATCACATCACTAGTGGCACTGTGAAGACCAGAAGAAGGAAAACCATGCTGTATGAAACCTGGAATGAAGGGTTGACCTGATTAGTTTCATTCCAGGACCCCAGCAGTAACTTCAAGGGTCACCTGACTGACCTAATGTGTAACCTACAGGGACACCAAAAGTGTCCGTAGCACAAAAGTATACCATAAAATATGTCTCTTGTATGCTACTTTCACAACTTGAAGCCTGTTCTGCAGGCATGCCAGCTGACCAGTGTGGCATCTTTTATCCCAGAAATCACTTCCTCCCCACCCTTTCCAGGTCCTGAACACATGTTGATGTACTGCAGTCCACTATTTTGAAGAATGGATAAAGTGGGGAAATTAAAAAATGTTGTTTAAATGCGAGCATGTAAAGAACAGGAGACTGGGACAGAGCCACAAATTCTATATTCCTAAGGTGCACTGCTGGTGGAACTAACTTTGCATCATCTCCAAATGAGCACAGTTTGTGGAGTCATATCTGTTTAGATGAAGGAAAAGTCTGTGCTTGAAGAAGGTCCAGTTTAAACTGTACAATGTGGACTAAAATAGACGGACTTAATGAACTGTAACTGGGCCCTCTACCATGCACAATGTTCTCATAAATTATGTCATTTGAAATGGCTTGAGTGTTGTTATGAATGCTATGATTTAACATGCTATAAATTATGTAATATGAAAGAGTATTGGCAGTGCATGGGGAAAGCGTGAGTTTTAGTTAATTTAGTTTGACTAGTGAGTTCACAGCATTGTGTACAGAGGTTTGTGAGTTATATTAATTTTTGGGTGATGCACAAATTATAACTTTAAGTTATAACTATAACTTTAGAATTTCTAAGGAATATTTATGTTTTTTTAACAAATTGGTTTCTAATCATAAACTGGTTTTATATTAGTATCAATTCTTTCATATATAGTTTGTTTTGTACATTTCAATAGCATCACAGCACTTTCTCGATAATTTCGCGTGGAGTAATGTAGATTGGAGTGGCGTGGGGTAGAGTGCTATGGAGTGGGGTAGAGTTGAGTAGAGTATACTGTTGTAGCGTGGCATTGAGTGCAGTGAAGTAGAGCGGTGCAGAGTACAGAAGAGTTGTGTGGAGTGCAGTGGCAAGTAGTGCAGTGGTATACAGTGCAGTGGTGTAGAGTAGAGTGGTGTGGAGTACAGTAGCACAGAGTGCAGTGGCGTAGAGTACAGTAGTGCAGAGTAGAGTGCAGTGGCATAGATTAAAGTGGTGCATACTAGAGTGGTGTGGTGCACAGTATATTAGTGTGGAATGCAGTGGCATAGAGTCCAGCAGTGCAGAGTAGAGTAGAGTGGCATAGAGTGGAGTGGCATAGATTAGAGTGGTGCACAGTATATAAGTGTGGTTTGCAGTGGCATAGAGTGCAGCAGTGCAGAGTAGAGTAGAATGGCATAGAGTGGAGTGGTATAGAGTATAGTGGTGTACAGTGCAGTGATGTAGAGTGCAGTGGAATAAAGTGCAGTGGCATAGAGTAAAATGGTGCAAAGTAGAGTAAAGTGGCATGGAGTGCAGTGACATAGAGCAAAGTGCAGTGGCATAGAAAGCAGTGGCATAGAGTGCAGTGTTATAGAATGCAGTGGTACAGAGTGGATTGGTGTAAAGTGCAATGGTGCAGAGTAAAGTGTAGTGGCGTAGAGGTCAGAAGCATAGAGTAGGGCAGTGCAGAGTAGATTAGAGTGGTGTAGGGTGAAGTGGCATAGAGTAGAGTGGTGCAGAGTAGTATAGACTCACATAAAGTGCAGTAGCATAGAGTGGTGCAGAGTAAAAAGTGCAGTGGCATGGAGTACAGTAGTGCTGAGTAGACTAAAGTGGTGTAGAGTGTAGTAGCATTCAGTAGAGTGATGCAGAAAAGAGCAGAGTGTTGTAGAGTGCAGTGGCATAGAGTGCAGTGACATAGAGTTGAGTGGTGCAGAGTAGAATGGCATAGAGTACAGTGGCATAGAGTGGTGCAGAATAGAATGCAGTGGCATAGAGTGCACTGGCACCGAGTGTAGTGGCGTACAGTAGAGTGGTGTAAAGTGAAGTGGGGTAAACTGAAATGAGGTAGAGTGAAGTGTGGTAGAGTACCTTGGCATAGAGTAGAGTGCCATACAGTAGAGTGCAATGGGGAGAGTGGAGTGGAGTGGGGTAGAGTGGTGGAGAGTGCAGTGGTGCAGAGAAGAGTCCAATGAGGTAGAGTGCAGTGGCATAGAATAGAGTCAGCCAGAGTAGAGTACAATGGCATGGAGTGAAGTGGCATAGAGTACAATGGAATAGAGTAGAGTGGAGTATAGTGCAGTGTCATAGGGTGCTGTGGCATAGAGTGCATTGCCATGAAATGCAGTGGTGTAGAGTGGTGCAGAGAAGAGTGGCATATAGTGCAGTGGCATAGAGTGCAGTGGTGCAGAGCAGAGTGGTGCAGAGTGTGGTGACATGGAGTACAGTGGTACACAGTAGAGTAGACTGGAGTAGAGTGCAGTGGCATAGAGTGATGCAGAGAAGACAAGAGTGGAATAGAGTGCAGTGGCATAGAGTGCAATGGCTTAGAGTACAATGGCATGGAGTGCAATGGCGTAGAATGGTGTGATGTGTTACCCCTCTGCAAACCTCTCTAATTTTTTGTTAACGTTTCTAAAGTACTGCGGTACATTCTTGATACTTTTGAGAAAGTACTGCGGTACTTAGTAAACTTTTTAAAATTTATAAATCAATAACAAATTTTTTCCCTACCTCTACAGAGTTTTCCAAACTGCCTGATGTCTTTCTGTACATTTCAAAAACACTAATAACCTAGATTTCACATTAAAACCCAGAACAAAGGTAAAGTGTGGTCTACACAATATGGCTGCCTTTTTATTTTGTGAGGGCTTTCATTAACTAATAGTATTGTGTTTCGTCATCACCATGTACTGCAGTACACTGCATAGGTATCGTGGTATACTGCGGCCCAATATATCACTAACATTTTGTCACTTATAACTTAAAAACTACTGAATCAATTCAGAACAAATAACAAAAAGGACCCTACCCACACCATATCCTACAGTCCTGCCAAAATTCATGTAAATCCGATCAGCCATTTTGTTGCTACGTCTGTCTAAAAAGTATTCCTTTGCAGAGCTTGTGGAGTTTCACTCCGCATAATTCTGCAGAGTTCAAGTAAAAGACTTCTGAGCACTGAGAACATAACAGAACTCATCTGAAATTAATTGCATCAACCTCAATAAATATGTAAGATTTCATTTTATACCCACTGGTGGTGGTAGAATTCTAAAGTACTTTTAGTTTTTTGGCCGTTAGAACTGGAGCAATGCCAGCTCCTTCGTAGTCCCTGTCTGGAGCGGTTCATTTACAGGGGTTCACTATATTTACACCGAGATCTTTCTATTGTAAATGCTGTCCCTTCGGGTTCTATTTGTCTCATCCCTGGGGTCCTTGTGGCTTTGATGTTAAAAATAATTGCTTATTTATGTGTGTAACATTACCACCTTTTCATCATCTTTCTAATAAACTGCTGCAGTGTGTGCATGCATGCATGCATACAGATTGGACAAAGGATTAAACTGATACATGTGTCTCTGTGGCACCCCAAATCAAGACAGACATAACTCTTTCCTCAAAGTACAAAAAGTGTGGGTTGAGGTAGCCATAAGTACGCAATTACTGCAAATTAATGCAGCTAAGCAGAAATATAAATGAAATATTTTTAAATAAGACACAAAAGCAAACGTGAAAGCTGTGTGCCTACTTAAGAAAACGAGGGCATAAGTATACCTTAAGCAAATGTTGATTTAATACTCTACATGAAAACAAACATGCCCCTTCATTTACATGTGTCAGCCATGAATTCACCAGGGTGTTTACCATCTGAAAGTGAGCTGAGGGATGCCAGTCCATAAATGCTGAAGTGAAGTGCAAATTTCCGGCATACAATTTATCTGCCACTCTTGCCCTAGTTACTTTGAACATGGGCGTATTCTTGTGGGTTCCATGCTTTACTATAATCAGATGAGCAATGAAAATAGCAGGCACCTACCTTTCTGCTGGCCAGGACCATCACCTTCCATAGCAGCATGGTCTCCTCTTTCTCATCAGACCCTAGACTGCT
The DNA here is from genome assembly GCA_963921515.1 of Calotriton arnoldi. Lineage (NCBI taxonomy): Eukaryota > Metazoa > Chordata > Amphibia > Caudata > Salamandridae > Calotriton > Calotriton arnoldi. Next base: position 2,487,033 of record CAWUFW010000426.1, on the reverse strand, counting down.
GCCACTTGCACCCACCGTGCCACAGAAGAGCACCAGAAGGTAGTAGAGTAGTAGGGAGGAGAACAGGCTGCCATCAGGTGACACAGGGGTGTGTGTGGGGGCTAGAACAGACATGAGCCGAAGTAGCAAACGCCATAGACATGGAAAGGAGTCTGCTACTGTACTTTTACTATAGCGCATAGATGCAGCCTATTTGTAGGAGAATTGTTCTTATATATTCCGAACACAACTTATTGGGTACTCTAAATCCAAAGGTTCCCGTGTGTGATGTTGTATAAAATTACTTATTTTGCTCAATAAATCTATCATTGACAAAACATTGTTACTAAATCTGCTCGTGCACACTACAGCAGTCATGCACTGATGCAAGATTCAGGGTTCATATCAAGAAAAGCGGGCTTCTTAAGGTCAGGCACGATGTATTTGTTTCTATTGCTATACTTGAAGTTGCCTCATGGCCAGGGTCACCCGAGTTTGCATCTAGTGGACACAGTAGCAGAGAAGAACGGTGCTACAGCACTACCACACAGCAGCATGACATGGTAGTGGTCAGGCACCATTTCACAGCAGCAGAGAATCACCGTGCAACAGCACCACTGCACACAGTAACACAGTGGCCAGGCATCACTGGCTTGTGCCCTCAGTGGAGAACCAAGAAGGGTGAACACAGGCGCACATTAAAGGTGTCATGTCTACCACCCACCACAGCACCCACAGTACCATGTCTCTGACCATAATGCACAACAATACACAGCGTCTATTGCTTTCAGCATTGCACTGGATATTGAACACACAGGCTGTAAATGTCCTGCCAAGCACCCTCGTGATGTCAGTGCACCCTCCATACGCACACGTCTCCGTGCCATGCGAAACAGTGTCTCCAGAATGCAGTGGTGCCAATGAAGCCCCTCGGCCCGATTCTCACCTAGCATGGATGGGGTGCAGTCACCAGCCATCAAAGAAACACAGCAGTAGTTGTTCATGAGCAGAACATGCATCAGTAAAATAAATCGCATCTTTAAAAAAAAATATTGTTTCATTAATATATTATGCCTGAAAATATTGCATCGATAACATGATAGTGATAAACAAAACAGTGCTTAGTTACATAACAGAACAAAACAAAACATTGCCTCTTTAACATCATTTGCAAGGACGAAACATTGCATCATCAATACAGCATTGTCTCATGAAGCCAGATTCCATTAACCAAATACCACCTCGTGAAGACAGAGAGAGTGTGCATGAGCCAAACATCGCACATTAAACACAATGTGTGTGAAACAAACATCACTTCACGTGCATGAGCCAAGCATCGCCTCATCAACACAATATGTGTGCCCCCTGCAGATGGGAGCAAGGCACCAGCAGTGCAATCTGTTACACCAACCGAGGTCATGAGAAATCGTATGGGGGGCTTGGGAGTCTCACCTGCTGAACATGGGCACTCCGGGCTCTACATCTTATCTGGCCTCCAGGGTTCCGCAGAGCCAGCAGGTCCCCTTTATTTGTAATCCTCACAGTGTTGCATGGAAAGGTGAACTGCGTCACCCGGGACTACCGGATCTAGGTGCTCATCCTTCCTGTCCTCAGAGGGTCTCACTGAGACACCTAATCACTCACTTATACAGTCAGTCATGTACCCACAGGCACTCATACACCCACTGATTCACCAATACACCTTGGTATTCATATTTAACACAAAGTTTTTAACAACTCTCACAGTCACTGGATGATGTCATCAGTGATGTCACTGACCATGTCATGAGTGATGTAATATGTGAGGTCATTAGCAGTGCATTGCAGGGGCGCAAGTTATAGTTAGCTCAGCTAACTATAACTGCTGAATTTCACTGGTTTTGTACGAGTGAAATCTGAGCCTAACTATAACGTCCCTGTAACCTTTGTTTTTTTCAGTGATTTTCTAAGCTTTTTTTTAACTAGTAGTCACATTTGCAGAGTGGTGGAGAAAGAAGGCGTGGCCTCTGACGGCCTCTCAGCAATACTGCAGTTTCTGACTTACTGGAAGTAACATGAGGGCTTGTTGGCCCCGAAGGACCCTCTGCATTCAAGGGTACTATTTCCCCCAACCAGCAGTGCAACAGGAGGGCTGTTTGCAGAGTGGTGGAGAAAGGGGGCATGGCCTCTGAAGTCCTCTCAGCAATTGCTCTCTGTGGGTCTTAATGGAGATAACAGGAGGGCTTGTTGGCCCACAAGCACCCTCAGCATCCAAGGGGACTTTATCCTCCAAACAGGAGTGCACCAGGAGGCACGACGCAGAGTGGTGGAGAAAGGGGGCGTAGACTCCAAAGACCTCTCAGCAATCCCACTGTGTGGAACTTATTGGAGATGACAGGAGGGCTTGTTGGCCCCCAAGGACCCTCTGGAGCAAAGGGGACTTCATCCCCCAAGCAGCAGTGTGCCAGGAGGTGCGTCTGTAGAGTTTTGGAGAAAAGGGGCATGGCCTCCGAAGTCCTCTCAGCAATCATGCTGTGTGGGACTTACTGGAGGTAACAGAAGGGCTTGTTGGCCCCCAAGGACCCTCAACATCCAAGGGGACTTCTTCCCCCAACTAGCAGTGCACCAGGAGGCCCGTTTGAAGAGTGGTTGAGAAAGGGGGAGGAGCTTCTGTCTACTTGCCATTCTTATTTTTCTATTTATGTTTTTTATGAGGGGAGGGGGGCTGTTTGACCTCCCTTTCCTGGCCAATTTCGGCCCCGGGGACACCATCCCCTGGGGCCATGCCTTATTAAAAAACACTTTTTATAAAGTTAAAGAGAGGGAGAATGAGCATGCCTTTTCCCGGGCCTGTTTCGGCCATGTGGACCCCATCTGATAGGGCCCAGCCTCCCTTCTGGGTGCCCTGGTCCCACCCAGGGCACCCAGTTACTTTTGTATGGGGCAGCGGGAGTAGCCTCAAGGCCCCTGTGGTCCCTGCTGGCTCCCTGCTTCCTGCGGGAGCTGGCATTGCTTTTATACATAGGGAGCTGCTGCAAAGTTAGCTCCCTGTGTCTAAATGCAATTTTGCTCTGCATCTAGCAAGCAAGAGCATTCTTTCTGCTCTCGCCTGCTAGAAGCGGAGCATAGTTTGCTATACCTTGGCGGGAGCAGTAAAAGCTCCACCAAGCCATAGCAAACAGCTATGTCCTGGGGTGGCCACCCCAAGACATAGCAGGAGCCGGCCCTGGGTGGGTGGCGATCCCCAGGGCCATCTATGGCTCCAGGAGGGAGCTGCATGGCCCCCCTCCACTCTTCAGTTTTGCCCCAGGGAAGCGGTGGTCCCCGGGGCTTGGGGAGGGGCACTCCCCACATTCCATTTGACAAATCCCCGGGTAGGTGGCAGTTCCCAGGGCTGTGGAGGGTCCTCATGGCACCCCTGCAATTATAACTGAAGCCACAGTGAGGTGGCAGCACCCGGGGCTGTGGGGGAGGGTCCATGTGGCCCCCCACATTCCTTACACATAAAGCCCTGGAGAGGTGGTTGGCCCTGGGAAAGCGGGGGAGGCCATAAAGGCCTCCCATGCATTTTTTTCAAATCAAGCCCTGGGGAGGTGGTGGTCCCCTCCCCGGTGACCTGGCCCACCTGGGGGCTGATTAGTAACGAAGCCCGAGCTTCATTTAAAAAAAATTTTTGGAAAGTTCCGCAGATCCTGCTGAACTGTTTTAAAAAAAAAGGTCTTTTTTGGCCCAGTGGGGTACCTGTGGTACCCCCCCAGGAGGCCTAGGGTGTCAGGGTATTTCTACCCAGCCCCCTTTCCTTTCCTTCTTACGTTTTTTTCTGTGATTTGGTTCAACCGAGTCACAAGATGGCTGCCAACACTTCCAGGTCTCAGCACGATATCGGGAGGGGTTTCTAATTCTCCGTGTCCCTCAGATATTTAAATTTGAATTTCTTTTAATAGCTCTGCAACTACTGAATAGATTTACACCAATTAACAAAAAGGTTGCTTTCTGAACCAACAGCTACCTTTGTGCCAAATTAGGTGTAATTCCGTTCAGCACTTTGGGCTGTAGCTATGCTTAAAGTTTCCAACAGAAATTAACATGGGGAGAATGCGTTTTGGGACTCCCCCTTTTTCTCTGCCCCGCTTGATGGATCATCCTGAAATTTTCAAGACAGCAGCTGAAGTGAGTGGCAAACTAGTTTTTAAAGTTTCAACAGGATTTATCAAATGACGCCAAAGCTATTGGCAAATGGAATAATGCTCTTCCTATGGAAACTAGTCTCTAACTATAACTACCTACTGGCGACTGGCAGTAGGTAGAATATATCTATATCTATATAGCTATATCTATCTATATATATATGTTCACTGAAAAAAACACAGGTTTCAGGGACATTATAGTTAGAAATTAACATTTTAAAAACCTTAGAAATTCACTGAAAAAACACAGGTTTCAAGGACGGTATAGTTAGGAATTAGCATTTAAAAACAAAGGCTAGAGGGACGTTATAGTTAGACTGACAAATAACTCGTACAAAACCAAAGAAATTCAGCCGTTATATAACTCGTGCCCCTGCAACGCACTGCTGATGATGTGATATATTACATCACTCATGACATGGTCAGTGACATCACTGATGACATCACTGATGACATCTCAAATGACATCACTGATGACATCACTGATGACATCATCCACATAATCTCTGATGCACTTACTCACACCCCAATATAACCTTTCTTACACCCACTCCAAATTTCAGACTACCATTCTCGAAACCATAGACACACCAATACCAGTACGTGCATACCAACTCACTGATTCATAGGTCTACACACACATCCACACACTCATGCATACAGCTACTCCTACACCCAGTCACTCACCAATACAGTCACTGATATATCTACTCATACAGCTATACAGACACTCAGACACCGCCATTCACCCATAGAGCTACTCACACACCTAGTCACTCATTCAAAGAGTTAATCACACTGCCACTTACTGACATATACAGTTATACACACACCGCTTCACTTATTCATGCAGATACTAATACATACTTACTCTCTTATACAATCACTGACACAAGCACACACTCATCCATACAGCCACTCTCACAATTACTCACTCACACATACAGTCACTTATATACTCCATCACTCACATATACTGCCTTTCATATATGCAGTTACTCACCCATATACCACTGAGACATCCATTCACTCACCGACACAGCCATACGCATACTCACTCCCCCATACAGCCCCTCACAGATATGCTCATGAACCCATATACCCAATGAATCACCCACTCATACCTCCATGCAGGGAGACACACACACCCTCAGCCACCCATACAGACAGTTAGGCACCCATACAGGTACTCAGACAACCAATCAATAACCCATATAGACACTCATGTAGCTACTCACCAACCCATGCAGCCACTTACACACCAAATGACAGACTGATACACTCATTCACACAGATTAGTCACTCACACATACATTCACTGAGACACGTATAATCACTCACTTATGCACCCACTGAATCATCCATACAGACACTCATACACCCACTCATTCTTCAATACACCTTGACGAATATATATATATAACATTCTTAAACTTTTTAGAAACACTCACAGTCACTCGATGATGTCATCAGTGATGTCATTTGAGATGTCATCAGTGATGTCACTGACCGTGTCATGAGTGATGTAATATGGACGTCATCAGTCGTGCATTGCGGGGGCACGAGTTATAGTTAGTTCAGCTAACTATAACGGCTGAATTTCTTTGGTTTTGTACGAGTGAAATGTCAGACTACTTATAACATCCCTCTAACCTTTGTTTTTTTTTGGTGAATTTCTAAGGTTTTTAAAATGCTAATTCCTAACTATAACATCCCTGAAACCTGTGTTTTTTCATTAAATTTCTAAGGTTTTTAAAATGTTATTTTCTAACTACAACGTCCCTAAAACCCATGGTTTTTTCAGTGAATTTCTAAGGTTTATTAAATGCTAATTTCTAACTATGACGTCCCTGAAGCATGTTTTTTTTTCCTAGTGAATTTCTATGTTTTTTTTAACTGGTAGTCATTTTTGCAGAGTGGTGGAGAAAGGGGGCTGGGCCTCCAACCAGCGCTTAGGAATTCCGCTGTGTAGGACATACAGGAGGTACCAGGAGGGCTTCTTGGCCCCCAAGGTCCCTCAAGAGTAAAGTGAACTTCTTCCCCCAACTAGTAGTGTGCCAGGAGGTGTGTTTTCAGAGTGGTGGAGAAAGGGGGGCGTGGCCTCTGAAAACCACTTAGCAATCCCACTCTGTGGGACTAACTGGAGGTAACAGATGGGGTAGTTGGCCCCCAAAGACTACTTGGGGGCCAACTACCCCTTCTAGTACCTCCAGTAATTCCCACACAGTAGGATTGCTGAGTTCTGATACCAGGCCACACCCACTTTGTCCACCACTCTGCAAAGGTGCCTCCTGGCGAACTCTTGGTTGGGGGATAAAGTCCCCTTTGCTCCTGGTGGTGCTTAGGGGCCAACTGGCCTACCTGTTAACTCCAGTAAGCGCCACCCAGTGGGACTGGTGAGAGGTGGTCGCAGGCCACACCCCCTTTCTCCACCACTCTGCAAACGCGCCTCCTGGTGTACTCTTGCTTGGGGAGGATGTCCCCTTGCCTCTTGAGGGTCCCTGGGGGCCAACTAGCCCTCCTGTTACCTCCAGTACACCTCACACATCTGGATTACTGAGAGGTGGTCAGAGGCCATGCCCCTTTTTACACCACTCTGCAAACGTGCCTCCTGGTGCACTGCTGCTTGGGGGATGAAGTCCACTTTAGTCCCGAAGTCCTCAGAACACAAGGGGGACATCATCGCCCCCAGCAGTGCGACAAGAGGTGCATTTGCAGCATGGTGTAAAAAGGGGCGTGGCCTTTGACCACCTCTCAGCAATGAGACAATGTTGCCTAAGTGTCACCGTTCCTGTCGAGGTAGCCAGGTCATCTTCACAAATTACCCCGATGCAACCCCTGATGAAGGGCCATGTTTGACCCAAAATGCATTGGGATATATAACAGTGTGTGATTACACCATTACATCGCTTGGATACCAAGATGTTATTGGTAGACGGATCTCAATTGTTTGAATAAATCAACAAAAGTAAACTACAACCACGCACTAAGTGTTATAATTCCACGAACTTGTTCAAGTTTTTCAAGAAACATTGCTGTTTCCAGCTAAGTGCTCCCGCCAGCTTGGAGGGATCCTCCCTCCTAGCATACTAGGTCTATCACCTCTCAGTAATCCCACTGTGTGGGGCTTACTGGAGGTAACAGGTGGGCTAGTTGGCTCCTTAGGACCCTCAGCATCAAAGGGGACTTCATCCCCCAACCAAGAGCGTGCCAAGAGGTGCATTTGCAGAGTAGTGCAGAGAGGGGGCACGGCCTCCGGCGAGTTGCCAGCTTAATTTCTTCCCTATTTCAGGAAGGGGGACTGTGTAGCCTCCTTTCCCTTGATCCTTTATCGGCCCTGGGGACCCCATCCCTCAGGGCCTGTCCCATTTTTTAAAATTAAAAATAAAACAGGAGGGGGGCCGCGCGGCCCACCTCTTGAGACCGATTTCTGCCCCAGGGATCCCATCCCACGGGGCTAGGCCATTTTTTAAATGTATTTTATAATTTTTTAATGGAAGGGGGCCACAAGGCCCCCCTTCCCTGGGCCAGTTTGGGCCCCAGTGACCTCATCCCCCGGAGCCTGCCCTCTATTAATTTTTTTACATTTTTGGGAGGGGGGCCGCACAGACCCCCTCCAGAGGGCGATCTTTCCTCGGGGACCCCTCCCCCGGGGCATGGTCAAATCCTCTGTTTTTTTTTTATAAGAATGGGTAGAGGGGCCTGCGCGGCCCCCCTACTTTGGCCATTTTCAGCGCCCAGGGACCCCATTCCCTGGGGCCCGGCCATTTTTTTATTTAAATTCGGCCCCGGGTACACCATTCCCCCAGGCATGGCCACAACATTGTAGACCACGGGGGGAGACTCAAGGCCCTCGTGGTCCCTGCCAGCTCCTCACCTCCTGCGGGAGCTGGCATTGCTTTTGGGCAGAGGGAGCTGCAAACATGCAGCTCCCTCTGCCCAAAAGCAACTCTGCTTCGTTTCCAGGCCTGGGCGTAGTTCGCAGAGTTTTGCTACGCGGAACTCTGCTAAGTTACAAAAAAACTCCGCGAAGTTCCGCGAGTGGCGGAGTGCAGTGCGAACTGCAGTTTGTGCTGTTATTCCTGCCGCTCGGGTAGCGAAGAGCGAAGTTCACCCCCCAGGCCTATTCGTTTCATGGAAGCGAGAGCATTTTCCATGCTCTTGCTTCCATGAAGTGAAGCAGAGTTTGCTATGGCATGGCAGAAGCATGCCATAGCAAACTGCAATGTCCCGGGGTGGGCACCCCTGGACATTGCTGGAGCTGGCCCTGGGGGGTGGCGGTCCCCAGGGCCATGAAACGCTCCTGGAGAGGGGACACATGGCTCCCCTCCCATCTTCTCTGTAGCTCCGGGGAGGTGGTGGTCCACTGGGCTGGGGTCTGCAACAGACCCCTGCCTTTACTTGATATGTGCCTGGGGAGGTGGTGGTCCCTGGGGCTGCTGGGGGGCCGCATGCCCCCCGCATTTTACAAACAGAGCCCCGGAGTGGTGGTGGTCCCCGGGGTTGCGTGGGGAGCCCCCAATCCCTTTAATTAGAAACAAAACCGTGGGGAGGTGGCGGTCCCTGGGGCTGCAGGGGGGCCACATGGCCCCCCGCATTTTACAAACAGAGCCCCGGGGAGGTGGCAGTCCCTGGGGCTGCGTAGGGTGGGCAGGAAGCCCCCCACAGCCTTTATTTAGAAACAAGGCCCCAGGGAGGTGGTGGTCCCCGGGGCTGCAGGGGGGGCACGTGGCCCCCCGCTTTTTACAAACAGAAGCCCAGGGAGGTAGTGGTCCCCAGGGCTGTGTGGGGGGGCAGGAGCCCCCACCCTTTAATTAGGAATTAAGCCCCATGGAGGTGGCGGTCCCCGGGGCTGAGGGGGGCCGCGTAGCCCCCGCATAAATTCTATAAGCACCGGGGAGGTGGCGGTCCCCAGGGCATGCAGGCCCCCGCATCTAATTTGTAACTGCCCCAGGGACCTGGCCCACCCGGGGGCTTCAAAGAAAATGAAGCACAGGAGACCATGCTTTGTTTTTTTTTTATGTTTTCAGTGGGAATCGCGGACCCAATGTGACTCCCGCATAAATGTTTTTGAAAAAATGCATTTTTTGGCCCTGGGGGTCCCTATGGAACCCCCTGAGCAGGCCTAGAGGGTCAGGGTGTTTCTACCCTGCCCCCTTTTCTTGTTTTTTATCCTTTTTTCTTGTGACTCAATTGAACCAAGTCACAAGACGGCTGCCAACACTTCCTGGTTGGAACTGTTGGCAGTCAATAGGATCGCAGATTTGCGACAGCGATATATCTGAGAAATGTTTCCATTTCTCAGCAACTACTGAACGGATTTACACCATTTAACAAAAAGAGTGCTTTTTAACCAAATGCTACCTTTTTGCCAAATTTGGTGTAATTCGTTCAGCAGTTCGGGCTGTAAACCGTGTCTAAAGTTCCAATGGAAATTAACATGGAGAACATGCGTTTTGGGGCCCCCTTTTTCTCAGCCCTCGCTTGACGAATCACCCCGAAACTTTCAACACAGGAGCTGACCTGACCGCCAAATTAGTTTTAAAAATGTCACCAAGATTTGTCAAACGGTGCCAAAGATTTTGGCAAAAGAAAAATGCTTTTTGAATAGAAACAAGGTCCTAACTATAACTACCTACTGGTGACTGCCAGTAGGTAATATATATATATGTGTGTGTATATATACACACACACACACATATATATAAATAAACAAAAACACTTTTTCTATGGATACTTTGGTCCTGACTATAACTACCTACTGGTGACCACCAGTAGGTGGTTATAGTTAGGACCAAAGTCCCCATTTTGGGTCAGCTGCTGTGTTAACAGTTTTGGGGTGATCCGTGATCTGTCAAGCAGGGGCCGAGAAGAAAGGGAGGTCACAAAACTCATTTTCCCCATGATATGTCTATGGGTATTTTTCATTTTTTGCACACGACTACAGTCCAGACTGCAGAATGGAATTACATAAAATTTGGCAGAAAGCTAGATGTTGGTCCAGAAAGCATGCTTTTTGTGATTTGGTGTAAATTCGTTCAGTAGTTTCAGGGAAATAAAGTTTTAAAAAAATAGGCATTTCTGGGGACGCGAGTCCTTGCAGTGGACTCGCGGATCCTATTTAAATTTGATTGGCTGCCAACACTTCAATCAGGAAGTGTTGGCAGCAATCTTGGGACTCGGCTTGAAGCTGAGTCCCAGAAAAAAAGTAAAAATAAAGAAAAGGGTGCAGGGTAGGAATACCCTGAAACCCCCCAGATATGGAGGGGGTCCCATAGGGACCGCACTGGGGTTTAAAAGCTTTTTAAAAAACATTTGCCAAGGACTCGCGGGTGGACCCACAAATCTGCTGCAAATGTTTTTAAAAAAGACACGCAGGCGCCCACACAACTTTTTTCTAAAGCCCCTGGGTGGGCCAAATCCCAGAGCCATGAAGTTAATGAAGGAGGGGGGCTCATGGGGCCCCACTCCTAGGCTTTTGTTAAGCCCTGGGAACCACCACCTCCCCAGGGCACATATATTAATCAATTAAATTAATTAGAAAAACAATGCGGGTGAGGCCCTAGGCCTCCCCCGCTGCCCCAGAGACCACAACACCCCTAAGGCAGTGAGAATATGCTGGGGAGCCACACGGCTCCCCCACCTCCCCGGGGCACTGCTGTATACAAATGCAGGGGTGCTTGGCCCCCCCACTGCCCCAGAAATTGCCAACTCCTCAGGGCACAAGCATTAATTAATAATCAAAAACAATGCAGTGAAAGTCCTATGACATCCCCTCACAGTCCCAGGGACCGCCACCTCCCCGGGGCTAAAATAAATTATAATGCATGGGGGGCTCTGGCCCCCCATGCAGGTCAGGGACCACCCCCTCCCTGGGGCACAAATACAATAATGAAGGGGGTCCATTGCAGACCTCCAGCCCTGGAGACCACCACCTCCACGGGGCTTACTTAACAAATGAGGGGGCTGTGAAGCCCCCCTCATGGATCCCTACATGTCCCTGGGTACCTCTACCCCCTAGGGCCGGCTCCAGCAATGTCCCAAGGTGCGCACCCCCAGGACATTGCAGTTTGCTATGGCTTGGCATGAGAACTGCTCCCGCCAAGCCATAGCAAACAAGGGCTCTACTTTCAGCAAACGAGAGCACAAAATGCTCTCGCTTGCTGAAAGCAGAGCATGTGTTTGTTTCCCTGTCTGCTGTGAAACGAGCAGGGAAACAGACACACTGCTTTGGGATCCATGGAGCTGCATGTTACTCGAAAGACATCTCCGATTACATCATCCACAGAACCACACATACACCCACACACACACACACCCATACAACGTCTTGTACACCCACTCACACACCAACACAACTGCTCACATACCCATTCACAGACCCATACCAGTACTCACATATCCACTCACTCTTCTGAAGAGGTACTCACACACCCACTTACTCACTCGTACAGCCACTCACACAAACATTCAGTTACCCGTACAGCAACTCATACAACCAGTCACTCACCCATACAGCCACTCACATTGCCACACACTCACCCATACAGCTACTCATACATATAATTATTTATCTACTCAGTTACTCACTCTCTCACCCATAAAGCCTCTCAATACAGCCACTCACTCACCTATACAAGCACTCACACACTCACTCATACACCCACACAACCACTTACATGCCCATTCACACATCCATACAAGCACTCATACTTCTGCTCATTCACCCATACAGCTGTTCACACAGACACTCTCCAATACAGCAACTCACACACCAACTCACTTAACCAAACACCCACTCAAACATCCACTCACACATCCATACAGACACTTACACACAGTCATTAACTCATACAGCCATTCATACAGTCACTACACACCTACTCACCCACCCATAGAGCCACTCACACCACTACTCACTCACCCATATAGCCACTAGCACAACCACTCCCACACCCACAGACCTACTCAGAAATCCACTCACTTACCCATACAATCACTCATGCCTTCATTCCCACATCCATACAGCCACTCACACACCCACTCACACACAGATACAGTCACACAGCCACTCAGATCACACATGTTTGAGCAAGATTCCTCACAAGGGGGCCGATTCACAGAACTAATCTGAGACAAAATCCTAAACTTACTACTTTTGGTATTCACAGAAGGCATTTAGTAGTAGTAAAGTTAGGATTTTGTCTTAAGTTTGTCTTAAGTCAGTCTTAAGTTTGTCTTAAGTCTGTCTTAAATTTGTCTTAAGTCTGTCTTAAGTCTGTCTTAAGTCTGTCTTAAGTTTGTCTTAGGTCAAACTTAAGAGAAAATCCTAACTTTACTACTACTAAATGCCTTCTGTGAATACCAAAAGTAGTAAGTTTAGGATGTTGTCTCAGATTAGTTCTGTGAATCGGGCCCAGTATCACTCATTAGTAGTACAACTAGTATAGTGATCTAACATTTGTATATCTTTAACACCCATAAACTCCTAAAAACACTTACTCTTACTGGATGATGTCATCAGTGATGTCATTTGAGATGTCATCAGTGATGTCACTGATCATGTCATGAGTGATGTAATATAGGAGGTCCTAAGCAGTGTAGTATGGGGGCGTAAATTAGAGTTAACTCAGATAAATATAACTGCTGAATTTCACTGGTTTTGTACAAGTGAAATCTGAGCCTAACTATAATGTCCCTGTAACCTTTGTTTTTTTCTGTGAATATATATGTGTGTATGTATGTATATATATATTCACTGAAAAAACCATAGGTTTCAGGCACGTTATAGTTAGAAATTTGCATTTAAAAAACCTTAGAAATTCACTGAAAAAACCATAAGGTTTTAGGGACAGTTATAGTTAGTTGGACATTGCACTCGTACAAAACCCGTGAAATTCCCCCGTTATAGTTAGTTCAGGTAACTATAACTTGCGCCCCCGCAATGCACTGCTGATGACGTCACATATTACATCACTCATGACATGGTCAGTGACATCACTGATGACATCACTGATGACATCTCAAATGACATCACTGATGACATCAAACCCCCCACAGTCCCGCCGGCTCCCCGTGTCCTACGGGAGCCGGCATTGCTTTTACACATGGGGAGCAGCTAACATGCTGCTCCCCGTGTGGAAAAGCAATTGTCTTTGGATATTAGGCGAGAGCAGGTTTCCTGCTCTCTCTTCCAATATCCAAGCAGTTTGCAATGACAGGACGGGAGCCGCGAGGCTCCCGTCCTGTCATTGCAAACAGCAGTGTCCCGGGGTAGGCACCCGGGACACTGCAGGAGCCGGCCCTGGGGGTGGCGGTCCCCAGGGCCACCACAGGCTCCAGGAGGGGGCTGCGCGGCCCCCCTCCCCACATCAGCAAAGCCCCGGGAGGTGGTGGTCCCCGGGCTTCGGGGTCCAAAACGGACCCCCATTTTAATTTGTTAGTGCCCCGGGAGGTGGCGGGTCCCCAGGGCGTGTGGGGGGCCTCGAGCCCCCCCACACAGGAAAAACAACAACAAAAAGAAGCCCCGGGAGGTGGTGGTCTCCGGGGCTGCGGGAGGGCTCAGAGCCCTCCCGCACCATTTTAAAGAAAGCCCCGGGGGTGGCGGTCCTCGGGTCTTGGGGGCCCTTTGAGGCCCCCATACATAAATTTAACCCCCCACCATGCCCCCGGGACTTGGGCCACCCGGGGGCAAAATACAATCGAAGCGCGGGAGACCGCCATTCGATTTTATTATTTTTGGCAGGATTCGCGCTCCCTGAGCGCATCCTGCCGATTTAAAAAAAAAAAAATGCTTTTTTCTGCCCAGGGGGTCCTTGTGGGACCCCCTGAGCAGACCTAGTGGGTCAGGGTGTTTCTACCCTGCCCCCTTTGTGCGTTTTGCACATTTTTTTTACTGCTTTCTTGTTCCTCGGTTCTACCGAGGAACAAGATGGCTGTCAACACTTCCTGGTTTGGAGTGTTGACAGCCAATTAGCAGACAGCTCGTGATCAGGAGGGTGCGCGAATCCGACGCGGCCATAGATATATATGTACTTTTACTTTTGATTTTCTCAGCAACTACTGAACGGATTTACACCATTTAACAAAAAGGGATCTTTCTGAACCAAGAACTACCTCTTTGCCAAATTTGGTATAATTCCGTTCAGCAGTTCGGGCTGTAGCCGTGTCTAAAGTTTCCTATGGGAAATTGATTTTTGACTCTTATTTTTTAATTTCTCCACAACTACTGAACGGATTTACACCATTTAACAAAAGGGTTCTTTCTGAACCAAGAACTACCTCTTGCCAAATGTGGTGTAATTCCGTTCAGCAGTTCGGGCTGTAGCCGTGTCTAAAGTTTCCTATGGGAAAATGAATGGGGAAAACACGTTTTGGGACCTCCCTTTTTCTCGGCCCCCGCTTGACGAATCACCCTGAGACTTTCAGGGTAGGAGCGGACCGGAGCGGGCCATAAAGTTTGAAAATTTCGCGAAGATTCGTCAACCGACGCAAGAGTTATTTCAAATAGAATGTTGCGGATTTCCTATGGAAAATAGGTCCTAACTATAACTATCTACTGGCGACCGCCAGTAGATAATATATATGAGAGAAAATCTTCGTATCCACTTGCATCAACAAAGAAAGACTCGCACTCCAGGATTGTGGTCTGATAGTTATTATTAATTCAGCAGCAACGCGTTTCAACCATGAGGTCTTTTTGAAAAACCACAGACCGAACCACTGGACAGAATTACACTAAATTTGACAGAAATTTAGCTTTTGGTCCAGAAAGCGTGGTTTTTGTTATTTGGTGTTAAACTGTTAAAGGAAAAAGAAATCTGTACATCTGTGGTTCCACACGCAGGGAATCCACAAAGTCACATGCCAAAGCAAGCCTCTGAGTGGCTGGCCGCAACTTGACAGAAAAGCTGCACCATGGGCATTAAAATCTCAGAAAAACGTTTTTTTGCCTCACGTGAGAACTGAGAATCCATTGCGGACTCAGTGCGGCCCCCTGTGCAAATCATCGATGGATCCGCAGATCTCGCTGTGCATCAAAAAATATATATACACACACACACACTCTGACATCCATATAGACACTTTCATACCCACTGTGACACCCAAACAGACACTTCTGACACCCAGTCAGACACCCAGACAGACGGTCTTACATCCACTGTGACACCAGGCCTGGGCTTAGTTCATGGAGTTTCGCTATGTGTAACTCCGTGAAGTGACCAAAAAACTCTGCGGAGTTCACGCTGATCTTCCTGCCGCTCGGGTAGAAATTGTATCCGAGAGACAGTTTGCGCTTGCCAACTTACCGTTCACGAGCGAGAGCAGGGAAAAAACTCCCCTGCACTACGCGGAGCAGAGTTTTCTGCACTCCGCGGGCTATGCAGAATGCAGAAAACTCTGCAAACTCTGCGAACGGAGCAGAGTTCACCGCCCCTTCCTATGTGACACCCATACAGACACTCTCACACCCATTCACACACCCAGACAGACACACTCACACCCACTCTGACACCCATACAAACACTCTCACACCCACGCAACACCCAGACAGACAGTCTGACACCTACTCTGACACCAATACAAACACTCAAACTATCAAAACCCTACAGCAAAGAGGGAATAAATGTCACCTGCCTACAATAAATTATGAGCGCAATGCGTCTCTAAATAAGCACAACAGATACTCTTCCAAAAAGGGGATTGAGATTGACCACAACTGTAGCAATAACAATAAATTTCGTGTTCTCAAAAATGATTTATATGATTTTATTATATTCATCATAGAAAAATATTTTTAAATATTTTTCAATATATTGATAATCTGTATTAATTCACATACATGGTAATCTTTAAATAAACATAAATAGAAAGCACAATAACGATGATATTGCCCCCTTATCAATCGTCAAACAATGAAAAAGGCATTATAAAACCTCAAAAACATGTCCTGAATGACATCACAGTTCAACATTTTATCAGTCATACTCCAGTCATACCCATACAACTAACATACGCCTTAGACAAACAGGTAAAAATAGCAACCATGGACAAGAACCACCAGAAGAAATAGGAGTGGTGGCAACAGGAGATTGTTTTCATAAGCACAATCTTAGGCTATTGCAGAAAGATAGTTTTAAATACACATATTAGCACTATATAGTGTCTATGTTCGATGTTCACAATAGTGAATACACTTTCTTTGGTAGAATGCAATATCCTCTTACAAATGAACAAAATTTTCGTTTGTTGGAATTCCTGTATGTATAACGCATCCAACTCTTCTTTAACAGTAGGTGCCCCACTGTGTAGTTCCTGTCACCGGGTGGGCCGACGCGCATTTCGGTATCAGGCTTCAGTGCAGCCAACAGCCTTCTTCAGGGCACAGGGCCGATAGAATAAAAATAACCACATATGTGATAAGGGGTGGGGGGAAGAGATGATAAGGCAGGAGCAGGTGTCAAAACACAATTCTGCAAATAAATAGAAAACAGAACATTGAGGCAATCTCAATCCAAATCAATAGGAACAGTGCAGAATGCACAAACAAATGAATAGGACAAATGAAGCTTCCAGTGCCTCATTTAAGCCTCACCGATCTAGAAGTGACATCGAAGGAAAGGGGAGAGAAAAGGGTCTCAAGGACGTGGCGAGTGAAGGATTAAGTCAAGACCGCATTCAAATTGTGACGGAAAAAAAGCATAAAAAGAAAGAAGATAGGTATGAGACCAAGAGGAGTGCTGTCCCAATGACTTAAAATACCACAGTCTGGCAGGTGGTGGTAGGAATATAGGGAGCCCCAAGATGAAAACACAGGAGAGGACATAAAACCACTTACCATTAATTAAGATAAGCCATAACGCTACGCATAAGCCTGGAACAAAGATGAATAGACGTCCAAATGGGAAGGGCTCACAGTTGGTTCCTACCTGACGAAAACCCATACAAACACTCTAACACCCACTTACACAGATGTGTAGCACCCACTGTGATGCCCAGACAGATACTCTCACACTCACTCATACATACCGACACTCACACACCCACTCAGACACGCGGACTGATACTCTCACACCCACTCACATACCCAGACAGACATTCTCAAGCCCACTCACACCCAGATAGACACTTTCATACCCCTCTCACACACCCAGACAGACACTCTCACATCCACTTTGACGCTTATATGAACACTCTCACATCGGCTCACACACACAGACATACATTATCACACCTACTCACACACCCATTCAGACACTGTTAGAAATGGAGGTGTCTAGTTGGCAATGGTTTGCACCTTGTCCAAGTAGGGACCCTTCCTTCTAGTCAGGATAAGGGAGTTACACTCCTAAAATTACCCCTGCTCACCCCCTTGGTAGCTTGGCACAAGCAGTCAGGCTTATCTTAGAGGCAGTGTGTAAAGCATTTGCCCATAACCAACAGTAATACAGTGTAAGCACTACAAAAGGACACCACACCAGTTTAGAAAAATATCCAATATTTTTATATACTTAAGACAAGACCAAAAATGATAAAATCCACAATACAGTACTTAGAAATCTTCAGTTATCAAAATAAACTTGAAAAACAGTTCCTTTAAGTTGATAGCTCTGTCTGGGGCTATCACGGCATCGTGAACAACAAATCCAAACAGTTCTGGCTGACTGCAGCGTCGCGGGCCAGCTACGGTGTCGCTCAGACCCGCAAAACAGTACCTTTAGAAATGCAGGGCGTCAGCGGCCTCTCGTTGAACTCCGAAGGCACGGCGTCCGCAGGCGTCAGTTCCGGAGGTCGGTGCAGGAGTCGTCGGGCACTTGAAGTCACACGCATTGCAGATCAAACTCCTCGCAGTTGAAGTCGGGAGCGCCGGCGTCGACAGGCATCGGGTGCTGCGGTGCGAAGTGCAGCAGTGCAGCGTGCGGTGCCCTCAGGTTGCGGTGCAGGTAGTGGCTCGGTGACGGTAGTCCAGCGGCGTCGGTGAGACCATGGCTGCGGTGCAAAGTGATGCGATGCTCGTCGCGGTGCTGGCAGGTCATGGTGCAAGCAGTGGCGTCGTCGATGCTGAAGCGCTGTCGTCGGCTGACGAACTGGAGTCGATGGCGCCGATGTCGGTAGGCCAAGGCTGCAGTGCGGGATGAGGACGGTGCGTCATGTAACTTACGAGCTGTGCCCTCGGACCACGGTGCAAGCAGCGGCATCGATGTCGGTGTGGAGTGGTGTTGTGGGGCATACCAAGGCGGTGTCGTGAAGCGAGGTGGTGCGAAGTGCGGTGCCCACAGATCGCGGTGCAAGCAGCGGCTTGGTGGCGGCTTCAGCAGGTGTCGTCGGTGAGATCAGGGTTGCGGTGCAGAGTTGCGGCGGTGCCCTCTGCGGTGCTTTCAGGACACAGAGTCGGCAGCAGCGTCGTAGACGGCGTCAGGTCGCTTTTTCTTCTGTTGCAGTACAAAACACACAGTCCCCAGTGCTGAGGGCAGAAGAACTTGAAGTCTTTGCTGTTCCTGAGACCTCTTAAACAGGGGGAAAGCTCTACATCAAGCCCTTGGAGAAACTCACAAAAATAGATTGCAGAAAGTTCAAGTCCAGTCCTTTCACTGCCCAAGATAGAAGCAGCCACTGCAGGCCAACACAGCAAAGCACACAGCAAAGTGGTAGTTCCTCCTCACAGCTTCTCCAGCTCTTCTTCTTGGAAGTCTTCTTGGTCCAAAAGAGTGCTAAAGTTCTGGGGTCTGGCCCCCAATATTTATACCACCAAATCCTTTGTTCTCTGAAGGCATAGAGTGTCCGTATCCAGTCCAAACCAGTGCTGTTCTCACTGGTGCTGCTTCCTGGCAGGGGGTAGAGACGGCATTGTGTAAGGCAGACAGGCCCATTCAGGTGCAAGGAAATCTCCTCCCACTACTCTAAATGCAGCCCAGGTCTATTCAGCCCAGCCCTGACCCATTAGGCTCTCTGGAGCCACTGCCCCTCTCCAGCCCCTGTCATCCCAAAGCAAAACAGTCAATCCACAACCCCAGCAGAGGCACACAGGATGGCTAAGCAAGAAAATACCTAGTTTCTAAAAGTGGTGACATTTGTTACTTTCATTGCTCAAGCTCCATGTATAACAATTATATGCTAAATAAATGATCTGGATCTAATGTATGTGCCTTTTTGATGATTAGAAACTATCTTTCTTGCAGATTCTCCCTATAATTAATTGTGTATAATAATTGTCAGAATGTTTTTAACTTTTTTAACACTGTATGATGATTTATTGTTCTTGACCATATGTTTAGTAATTTTTAAATAAAATATTTTTACATTTGTGAACACTTGGCCTTTGATGGTGGTGGTGTTATGTTCTGGTGATAAATTGGTTGTGATGAGTGTTTTTGGTTTGTTGTATCAAGCCTACCCAAAGGGGATCTCTTCTTGACTATGGTCTACCTCTAACATACACAGCACCTTGCCCACAGGGGTACCTTGGGCCTACCTTAGGGGTGACTGACATGTAGAAAAAGGGAAGGTTGGGGCCTGGCAAGTGGGTGCACTTGTCAGGTCGACATGGCAGTTATAAACTGCGCACCCACTCTGTGGTGGCAGGTCTGAGTTACCTTTTCAGGGCTGCTTCTGTGGGTGGTACAACTAGTGCTGCAAGCCCACTAGTAGCATTTAGTTTACCAGCCCTGGCACTATCAGTGCACTTTACTAGGGCCTCACAAGTAAATCAAATATGCCAATCATGGAAACACCAATCCATGACATAATTTACAACAGGAGCACTTGCACTTTAACAGTGAACAGCAGTGAAAAAGTGTGCAGAGACACTAAACCAGCAAAAACAGAGTCAAAACTGGGAGGTCAGAAAGCAAAAAGACAGGGGAAACATGCCAAAAGATGTCAAGTCTAACAGGCACTCTGACACTCACTCTGATTTCCATACAAACACCTCCTCACCCACTCACACACACGCATAGACACTCTCACACACACTGTGACACCCAGACACTCTTACACCCACTGACACACACAGACAATCTCACACCCACTCACACACCAAGACATACTCTCACACCCACTCTGACACCCATAAAAACACTTCATATTCAATGACCGTGCAGGGAATGAGTCCTTGAGGCCCGGAAGGAGAGGCTCCTGTCACCTACTGCCATTGCAGAGACCCAGGGATATTAATTGGAGCCTGCAAGGGTGGAAGAGTCCAGACCATCCCTGATCCTCGGGTGAAGCTGCTTCCCGGTGCTCTCTTGATCCAGAGCGCAGGCCCTTGTGAACTTGGCCAGCCCTAGGTAAGGATCTTTTGTCACTCTGGCAGTTTTGGGGTCCGCTGCAGCGGCCACGCCACCAATCCTGTGATGCAGCCTTGGGTGTGGCCGTGGATGTTGTGACACACGAATGGAGGTTTGAGGACCGAGGGAGGCAAAGGGGCAGGGGTGACCTGCTGCCCTGACACAGCTGCTTTGAAGAGGACTGACGGCCACTTCATTGTTCTAGGGCCCGACTTGTAAGCCACCATCCCAACAAGTGTGGAGGACATCTGGACATCACCAACTCGGGGATCCCTCCAGGCCCAAGATCACCACCCGTGAGTGCAACAACACCCTGAAGGCCGGGCTGAAAGCAAGAACCCCAGCAATGGCGAGAAAATCATGCTGTGTAATTATGTAATATATATATTTGTCCAACCCTAATCGCTTCAACTTTTCTTGAAATGTAACCTTAAGTGAATTTGCTACTTGTATATATGTAACTCTAACCACTAGTATCTGTAGTAGACTTATCTATTTACTACCATTCTTATGTGAATTTAGAGTTTATCTGTTTACATCTTTTATGCAATTCATGTACTCTGAAGTCCTTATGTAATGTAACTGGTTCTATTGTAAAGCACTCTGACACCTTCGGGTAAAGTTTGCGCTATATAAAAAAGCATAAATAAATGACACACCCAGACAGAAACTCTCACTCCCACTCTGACACCCATACAAACACTCTTACACCCGCTCACACATATACACAGACACTCTCACACCCACTCTGACACCTAGATACACACTCTCACACCCACTCACACACTCAGACAGACACTCCCACACCTACTCTGATGCCCATGCAAACACTATCACACCCAGTGACACACCCAGGCAAACACTGTCACACCCACTCTGATGCTCATACACTCTCACACTCACTCACACATACAGACAGACACTCTGATACCCACTCACACACATAGACAGACACTCAGATACCCAGTCACAGACTGATAGAGACAGACATTCACTCACAGATCCACTCGGATACTCACACACTGACTTACATATCCAGACACACACTTACACACCTACCCACACACACACACATTCACTTACACACCTACTGTTAGAGTATTGAACCACTCACATATCAAATAGGACATTCTGTAGTGTTATTGGTGTGTATTGGATGAGTGCTTTTGGTTTGTGAATCCGCAACAGATCAACGGGCCCGTATGAGATTCAAACAATTGGAATTAAAAATAAAAAAAACTATTTTTAGTGAAAGGGTTGGCTCTGAAAAGAGCTTTTGTGTCTATGCAGTGTAGGTGATAACTACACATAATACAGGATGCAGTCTTTGAAGTTCTTGGGGAACACCCTGTTGCCTTCCTCTGTCAAGTGAGCACCATCTTTTCTATATATACCCTCCATGTCAAAGCATAAATTATTGTTGCAGATGGAACCCATGTTGTGGTCTCTGAGGAATGCAGAAACTGTTTTATAGACATGATTCCTGGCTTTGTCTATCTGCTAACATAATTTGTTTGACCACTTCATCTTCTGCCTGTCATGTAGTTTCCACCCAACGGTAGGAACTGCGTGTTTGTGGATAGCATTACCGCGGGGATGGTGCCAGACTAGTTCTATTCACCCCCCTCAGGATATGCTGTTGTATAGGCCAGCTAGTTCACAGTGCCACCATAAGCACCCCTAAACCTAGACAGGTAGCAAATGGTTCCCTCAGCCACTCAATATGATAACCCTGATGCCCCAGGAATTGTGGTAACAGATCTTGAACCCTTTTTCACAGTCACTTGTGCTCTCCTTTTCTCATAGAAAGATACAAGAAATACACTGTGGGACATTTTCAATCTTTATTTAACCAACATAATTCCTACATAGGCTACATGTGCTGCAATAATCAATAGACGGAAGATGAAAGTAATTAGAAGCACAAAGACAGTGAACAGATTAAAAAGCTCCACTATCGTGTTAATATAGTGTATATATGAAGGCATATAAAACATTTGAGAAATCTGGCATACGCCTACTGTCCTAACCCTACCTTAAGTGTCTGGGGTGTGTGTGTATGTGTTCTGCCAAGAATCCCCATACTGGATGATCCAGCCCCAGTTACATGAAGGGAAAGAATGCAAGTCCCTGACACTGAAGCATGCACTAACACACCCAGGTACACACAGAGGCATACACTGACATGCCCTGGCACACACTCGCATATATGCTGACACATCCAGGCAAGCACTGATTCATACACTGACACACCCAGAAGCACACTCATACATACAGTGACACACCTAAGCACTCACTCATGCATACACTGACACACCCAGGCAGACACTGATGCATACACTGACACTCCCAGGCACACACTGAAGCATACACCATACACTATCACTCCCAAGCGCACTCTTATGCATACACTAACACACTCAGACACACAGTGATATATGTATATATATATATTACCTACTGGCGGTCGCCAGTAGGTAGTTATAGTTAGGACCTTGTTTCTATTCAAAAAGCATTTTTTCTTTTGCCAATATCTTTGGCGCCGTTTGACAACTTTTTGTGAAATTTTCAAAACTAATGGTTCACTCAGGTCAGCTCCTGTCTTGAAAGTCTTGGAACGATTCGTCAGGCGGGGGCCGAGAAAAAAGGGGGGTGCCAAAACGCGTTTCCCCATGTTAATTTCCATAGGCATTTTTGGAACAGGCTACAGCCCGAACTGCTGAACGGAATTATACCAAATTTGACAAAAAGGTAGCTCTTGGTTCAGAAAGCAACCTTTTTTTTTTAATTGATGTAAATCCGTTCAGTAGTTCCTGAGAAATTCAAAAAATAACAATTTATATATCTGAGCTTCGAGGAGGAGTCGCGAACCCTCCCGAGCACGAGCTTCATTCTGATTGGCTGCCAACAGTCCAAACCAGAGTGTGTTGGCAGCCATTTTGTGACTCGGTAGAACCAAGTCATATCCAAAAGGTAGAAAAAGGTTGGAAATGTAGGAAAGGGTTCAGGGTAGAAACACCCTGACCCCCTAGGGCTGGTCAGGGGGTCGCGCAAGGACCCCCAGGGCCAAAAAGAGCATTTTTTTTGTTTTTTCGCTGGAGGTCGCGCTGTGTGCGTGAATCCCGCCGAGAAATATTTTAAAAAATTAAGCGCGGTCTCCTGCGCTTCGTTTTCCTTAAGGCCCTGGGTGGGCCAGGTCCCGGGGGCAATGTGTAATTATATAGTGGGGGCCTGCGGGGCCCCCCCGCAGCCCCGGGGACCACCACCTCCCTGGGGCTTTGTGAAATAATTAGTGTGGGGGAGCTCCCCAGGGCATTAAATATGTAAATACGGGGGTCCGTTGTGGACCCCGACCCCAGGGACCACCACCTCCCTGGGGTTATTTTCATGAAGGGAGCGGGGCAGCGGGCCCCCCTCCTGGAGCCCTTGATGGCCCTGGGGACCTCCACCCCCCAGGGCCGGCTCCTGCAATGTCCTGGGGTGCCCACCCCGGGACATTGCTGTTTGCTATGGCAGGGAGGGAGCATGGCTCCCACCCTGCCATAGCAAACACTGCTTTGCTTTGTTGAAGCGAGAGCAGGAAACCAAGCAGAATTGCTTTTGGGCAAGGGGAGCTGTATGTTAGCAGCTCCCCTTGCCCAAAAGCAATGCCGGCTCCCGCAGGAGGCGGGGAGCCGGCAGGGACTGTGGGGGCATTGTCATCTGTCCATAATGCTGAGGCAAGGCCCCGGGGGATGGGGTCCCCAGGGCCATTATTGGCCTGAGGAGGGGGGCCACGCGGTCCCCTCCTTTTTTTTTTATTTTAATGGTGGCAGGCCCTGGGGGATGGGGTCCCTGGGGCCATTATTGGCCTGAGGAGGGGGACCACGCGGCCCCCCTCCTAATTATTTTTTTTAAATAAATGGTGGCAGGCCCCGGGGGATGGGGTCCCCGGGGCGAATAGCGAATAATGGAAGTGGGGCATCTTTTTTTTCTTTTGAGTTTGGAGTCACGACCCCAGCGCGGCTCTCAGTGCGGCCCCCCCATGTAACGTCGCATTGGATTCGCGAATTCACCTTAAATAAATAATTAAGTAGTATATAATTTAGAAGGTAGTGTTGTATTTGTGAAGTTGTTTTAAAGAGCTACTGTGATTGAAGTTAATGACAAGATTACAATTGATAGAGTTGTTAAAAATATCTAAAATTAAAAATTAATAGTTAAACTTGAAAAGTGTATTGTGTTGTAGTACATTGAATTCATGCTTTTTCAGATTCGCGTCGGGTGCGTGAATCCCCAAAAATGTTTACAAAATATGTCTGTGTAAAAAAAAATTATATTCACAATTATGTTATAGGGTGGCTCTAAAAAGAGCCCTTGTTTTAATTATGAGTTTGTTGTAGCTACATGTAAGTGCGGATGCACAGCTTTGGGTTGTTGAGAGAGACTCTGTTTCATTGATCTGTGAAGTGTACTCCATCACTTCTGTAGATGTCATCCATATAAAAAACTTAGATTGTTGTTTTAGATGGAGCCCATCCTATGGTCTCTGAGGTAAGCAAAAACAGCTTTATTGACATTTTTTCTAGCTTTCTCAATCTGTGGACAGAATTGATTTGACCACTTCCATTTCTGTCTTTGGCATATATTAGAGTATACAAAGATAGTTTGAGGTAAAAGCAACATCAATTGTGCAAAGGTGTCCTTCATTAGCATTTCCAGACCTACCCCAGTCAATGTGCCTAGGTCATTGCCACCACGGTGCACAATCATGAGGTCAGGGGGTAGGAGATGCAAAAAGGTTTTAACCAAAGGCATCAATTGGTGCCACTTTAATCCTCTCTGTGCAATCCATTTAATATCCACATTTTGCAAAGCTAGGTCTTTGTCAATACCTCTGCGTTCAGCCTACCTTTTGCACCAGAAAACATAGCTGTGTCCAACAATCCACACTGTAAGCATCTTGAAGGGATGTCTGGAAGTAATGAAAAGATGTCTGTAGCTGAGGTAGTCAGTTGCTAGAATAAGAGGTATCTAAAATGGTGGACAGGATGCTGTTTTTTAAAAAGTAGAGAATTGATTGGCTGTTTAAGAACATTGTACATTCAAAAATAGGATGCATGTTACTTTCTTTAAAAAGCGTGTTCGTTTTTGGTTAGTAAAACATGTTTGAAAGGTACAGTAGATAGGATAAGCTTATATTTTGCAAAAGTCAACCACACCTGCTGTTTGCATTTGTAACCTTGTGTGCTGAACTTGAAAATATGGTGAACTTTTGACCTGTTTGTTCAGTTGAATGTTCCATGAACTGTTACTATGGAAACTGGCATTAAGCAGAATGGGGGAAGGGTTAAAACTTAACTGTGCACTTAAAATGTGAAATTGTAGTTTATATATAGGTGATTTGTTATTAAAGTATAATTTCCCAAGTCAGTACTATGTTTAGGAGTGGTGTGTTGTTAAAAAATAGTGGTATTTTTATTTGTAATATATTGTTTAACTGCCGTATGGATTCGCGGCGTCATCGCGTTGGTGCACGGTGGAGTCGCGACTCCCAAAAATTCCAGAACCAGTTTGGGCACTTTTAGAAGCCATTTGGTAAGGGTTAATATGTCTAACCAATAGAAATGTGTTTTATAATTTGAAATAATGTAGGAAGCAATGTGATTTGTTACTTACATGTATTTGTGTGGAGAAAGAGAGGGAAAGTTTGCCATTACTGGTTTTACCTTGCTGAGAGTGGTGCGTTACATTGATTGTGTGCATAAGAAAATCTTTTTTCAGTTTGTGATATTTTAAATTCTGCAAATCAATTTGGAAGGTGAGTTATAAATTTGTGAGGTGTATTAGGTATTAGGTTTATTTTTAATCTTTAGAAATTATTGATGAACTGTGATATATTAATAAATGTAGAGATGTGTATTGTAGTCTGTTATATTGTAGTTAATTGTTGTTTGAAATAGATTTTGTATAGTAATATGTGTATATTGGAAGATGGATTAGTGATTATGGTAGTTTGTTTTAGTGTGTGGATATGTACATTTGTAGTATACCGCATAATTTTAGGTGTTGCTTTAAAATTGGAGGTGGAGTCTGTCAAGTTTTAAGGTGTGCATGGACTTCTGTCTCAAGTGTGTCTCTACTTGTATGTGTATTTTCATATGTCTTATACATTTGAAGGTGCATGATGTATAACAAACAGTTGTTGTTGCTTTTTATGTGGTAGGCTCAAGACTGTGAGTAGTAGTGGAATGGTGAAGATGCAGCATAATAGTGTGGTTTAAAAGATGTTGAGATAAGGTATTATTGATTAGGCTTCTTTTTTTAAGTTTCTAGAGAGGTACAGTTGAAATATGCCACATAATTTTTGGTGTTTGCTTGAAATTGGAAGTTTGTTCTGTGAATTTTTAAGGTTTGGATAGTGTTATGGTACAGAGGTATTCATGTATGCTTTTAGGAATATGGTGAGACTTTTAGTCAAGACATGTGAAGGGTTCCTGCTTTGTATTTGGGTAGGTGTAACATTATAAGTAGTTGTAGAACGGCAAAGGAGCAGCCCAAAAGTGAGGTTTGAGATGTTTGTAGAGGTGTTATTTATCATAGTAATTTGTATGATGTGTGGAAAGTTATATTTTATATATACCTCATAATTTTCAGTGTCTGTTTGAAAATTGAAGTGTGGTCTGTCAAGGTTTGAGCTGTGGATGGAGTTGTGACTGAGATATATGTCTACTTGCACATATATTATGGTATGTGTTATGCGTCTGAAGATGATAAATGTATAAAACACAGGTATACATTTATCTGTGTATTACTTTTATATATGATGCTGCTAGGAAAAGGTACAGACATATGCATACATGGTTTTAGAAATATGGGGAGACTTTCATGAAAGATAAGTGAGGTGTTGCTTTGCTGTTAGCTATGCTCTATACCTGATTAATACTAGAATAGTGAAGCAGTAGTAGTAGAAAAGTGATGTTTAAGATATGTTGGGAGAGGAATTATTGATTATGGTACTTTATAAGAGTCTGTGTAAAAGTTCACTTGAAATTTGCCGCATAAATCTAGGTGTGTTTGAAATGTTAACTGTAGTCTGTCAAGTTTTAAGGCCTTTATGGTCTTGTTAGTGTGGTTATGTTTCTACTTGTACATGTATTCTAATATGTGTAATGTTTTTGGCAATAGGTAAAGATAGAAGCATGCATGCTTTTAGAAATATGGTTAGAGTTATGGTAGAGACATGTGATAGGTTGCTGCTTTATGTTTGACTAGGCCCAATATTCGTAGAATGGTGAAGCTGCAGCACAAAAGTGAGTTTTTAGACATGTTGGCAGAAGGGATTACTGATTAGGCTACTTTCTATGAGTCTGGGGAAAGGTACACTTGAAATACACTGCAGAAATGTAGGTGTGTCTTTGAAATGTAAAGTTAAGTCTGCTTGTTTATTTCTGTTATATATGATGATGATCTTAAAAGGTAGACATATATGCATGTATAGTTTCAGGAATATGGTGAGATTTATAACAGACTCATGTTTAGCTTTTATGCTTTGTTTTGTGTACGCCCAACACCCTGAGTAGTTGCAGAATTTTGAAGCTGCAGCACAAAAGTGTACACCATGTCATAGACCTGATGTTTGTGCTGCAGTTTCAGTATTCTGCTACTACTCAGGATGTTGCACTACTCCAATCACTCAAGTACTACTACAGTACTACTCCAATCACTAAGGCAGTACACTTATAAAATCACCCAGGCACTTTCTATGTACTCCTGTAATCTCCCAGATATTACTCCTGCAATCATGGAATCACCAGGCATTACCTATGTACTCCTCTAATCCCCCAGACATAACTCCTGCAATCATGCAATCACCAATGCATTAGTTATACACTGGTTTAATCATGCAGGCACTACCCTTGCACTCCTCCAATCACCCTGTCAGGATCTATGCACTCCTCCAATCACTTAGCCAGTGCCTATGCACTTATAAAATCACCCAGGCACTACCTTTACACTTTTGCAATCACTGAGGCACTACTACAGTATTACTCTAATCACTCAGGCAGTACTGATGCACTTATAAAATCACCCAGGCACTTTCTATGTACTCCTGTAGTCCCCCAGATATTACCTCTGAACTTATGCAATCACCAATGCATTAGATATACACTGGTTCAATCACCAAGGCAATACCCTTGCACTCTTCTAATTACCTTTTCAGGATCTATGCACTCCTCCAATCACTTAGCCAGTACACATGCACTTATAAAATCACCCAGGCACTACGTTTACACTTCTCCAATCGCTGAGGCACTTCCACAATAGTACTGTAATCAGCTAGGCAGTATTGATGCAGTTATAAAATCACCCAGGCACTTCCTATGTACTCTTATAATCCCCAGATATTATCCCTTAACTCATACAATCACCCAGACATTACCTATGTACTCCTCTAATCCCCCAGACATTACCTCTGCAGTCATGCAATCACCAATGCATTAGCTATACACTGGTTCAATTACCCAGGCAATAGCTTTGCAATCCTCCAATCACCCTGTCAGGATCAACGCACTCCTCCAATCACTTAGTTTGTGCTCATGCACTTGTAAAATCACTCAGGCACTATCTTTGAACTCCTCTAATCACTCAGGCATTCCCTCAGTACCCCTGCAGTCACCCAAGCAGTACTCATGCAGTTATAAAATCACCCACTCACTTGCTATGTACTGCAGTAATCCCCCAGATATTACCCCTGAAGTCATGGTATTACCCAGGAACTAGTTATGTACTACTCCTGCAGTCATAGAATCATGCAGTGTCTACCTATGCACTCATACAATCACTAAGATATTACCCATGCACTCTTTGAATCATGTAGCCACTACTCATGCACTTATATAATCACTCAGGCACAAAAGTTGTACTCTTTCAATCACAGAGGCACTAGCCATGTACTTATGTAATCACTCAGCCATAGTTAAGGTATTATGAAATCACCCAGGCACTACCTTTGTGCTCATTTATTCACTCAGGCGTTACCTCAGTAGTCCTGAAATCACCCAAGAAGTACCCATGCAGTTATAAAATCACCCAGTCACTTTCTATGTAGTCATGTAAATCACCAGATATTACTCCTGTAGTCATGCAGTCACCCAGGCGTTACCTATGTACTCCTTTAATCCTCCAGATGTTACCTCTGTACTTATGCAATCACCAATGCATTAGCTATACAGTGCTTTAATCACCCAGGCACTATCCTTGCACTCTTTCAATCACGGAGGCACTACTCTTGTACTTATGTAATCACTCAGGCAATACTCATGTACTTATAAAATCACCCAGGCACTACCTTTGCACTCCTGCAATCACTCAGGCAGTACCTTAGTACTTCTGTAATCACCCAGGCAGTACTCATGGACTTATAAAATCGCCCATTCACTTCCTATATACTCTAGTAATCCCCCAGATATTACCCCTGCAGTCATGCAATCACCCAGGTACTACTTATGTACTACTTCTGTAGTCATGCAATCATGCAGGCTGCACCTATTCACTCATGTAATAACCCACGCACTACCCTTGCAGTCATAGAATAACCCAGGCCCTACTGTTGCACTCATGTATTCACCTAGGCACTTCTTAGTGAGTCATCTATGCCTTCAGGTGCTATTTATACACTTATCCATGCACTGAACCTTTATGTGTGCACTCATGCAATTAGCCAGTCACTATCCATCTTCTCTTGCAATTACCTAGCGACTATCTTTGGAGTCATACAATCACCCAAGCACTACCCATGGAGGTTTGCAATCACTCAGGCAGATCTATTACATGTCTCAGTTTCTAGGTTTCACCATATTTCAGAAATATTATATACATATTTCTATTAGATATGATGATGATTTGAAACTGTAGAGACATATGTATGCTAGCTTTTAACAATATGGAGAGACTTATGCTGAGCCATGTAATAGTCTGCTGTTTTATATTTGGCTAGGCCCAACACTCATGTAGTTATAAAAACACCCAAGTACTACCCATGCAGTCTTCCAATGTTCCAGTCACTACATATGCAGTGCTGTAATCACTCAGCCATTACTCCTGCACTCATGCAATCATCTAGGCACTACCTATGCACTCATGCAATCACTAAGGTATTACACATGCACTCTTTGAATCATGTAGCCACTACTCATGCACCTAGATAATCACTCAGGCACTAACGTTGTACTCTTTCAATCACAGAGGCACTAGCCTTGTACTTATGTAATCACTTAGCCAGTAGTCATGGTGTTATGAAATCACCCAGGCACTTCCTTTGCACTCATTTATTCGCTCAGGCGTTACCTAAGTAATCCTGAAATCACCCAAGAAATACCCATGCACTTATAAAATCACCCAGTCACTTTCTATGTAGTCATTTAAATCACCAGATATTACTCCTGTAGTCATGCAGTCACCCAGGCACTACTTATGTAGTACCTTTGCAGTTATAGAATCATGCAGTGTCTACCTATGCAGTCATGTAATAACCCACACCTACCCTTGCAGTCATAGAATCACCCAGATCCTACTGTTGCACTCATCTATTCACTTAGGCACTACTCCATGACTCATCTATGCCTTCAGGTGCTATTAATGTCAGGGAACAAGCGGAGCAGCGCCTGCCACATCGTACCCTGAACTACAATACCCATGATGCCCTCATCATGGAAGGGGATAAATTACGGTGGACGCACGGGACGGCGTGCGTAATTCAAGTTGGTCCTTTCACTGTTTCTCGGCCGGGGGAAAGATGGTCATGGCGGATCACGCTGGCGGTGAACTGCGGCTGTAGTGCTCAACGTATGGCTAGGATTGCAGTAGAAGCTGGGCAGAAGCGTGAGTATCGTTGGTGGAGGGTTCCCCGAGGCCAGCCTTGGTTTCAGTGGCATTGCTGGAGTATTTATACGTAGCGGAATACAGCGGTGAGTCAACCGCGTATTGCCGGGTACGTCAACGTTTAGCCTTATTACAAAAAAAACGGAACTCAGTTATCAAGTAGCGGGATACAGCGGTGAGTCAACCGCGTATCGCCGTGTACGTTAGCGTTTAGCTTATTCTCATCGGAGACGGAACTCACATTGTCACATAGCGGGATATAGCGGTGAGTAAACCGCGTATTTCCGTGTATGTAGGTTTTTGAACTTGATTCGGAAAGAACAGTGCTCATCTCGTTCTCCCAGGGGGAACACTGCAGTGAAGTAACTGCGTTTGGTCATGCAGGATGTAATTGAACTACGATTGGAGCCTTAGTATCCCACTCATGTTGCATAGCGGAATACAGCGGTGAAGCAACTGCGTATTACCGTATATGGGCAAGGATATAGTTTGCTTTTGGGGTCTTTGGAATTCCGGTGGATTACAGAACTTATGGGGACAATGGAGTGTGGGGATTATATATTTTAGTAACTATCACAAGAGGCCTATCTTATTTGCGATTGTCTTGAAGTACCTCGGTATGTATGAAGAATGCAAGGCGCATGATACGCTCTGATGGTTTGAGTTATCCCAATGCACTAACGTTTGTTGGTTCTTGTTTCAGGTCGGATGTTTGGTCTGTGTGACGTCTGGTGATTCCTTAAGGAACCTAAACACTGCTACATCCATTGCCAGGTATAGGAACTATCTAGCGAGAGATGTTCTATTACCCTGTCTATAGCTCTGTTCTTTTGTTGTTACAGGTTCTATTCCCCTGCTGAACCTTCCCTCTCCTTTCCCTCGCCTGATCGCTCGAACACCCTGTGTAATTGGGGTGTTGGTGATATCAGGAGGTGGACCCTTTCTTGCTGCAACTGGATCCCGCGGAGCGTAACCTGACAGAATTACGCACCCAAGTATTTTGCTCTGCCCGGTCCAGGCGCTGTAGGAAATGGCAACCATGGATGATGTCCTTCAAGCGTTGGTTATGGTCCAACAAGAACTGGCATCATCTTAGGCAGAAACTGCCGCCTTGAGAGACAAGGTAGATAAACTGTCTCAGAATCCTTTTGACGCTTCCCCTCTAGCTATCCAAATACAAGTCACAGTGCCACCTCCTATCCCGTTAGCCAGTCCTGAAAGATATGCTGGGGACCCTATGAAAATTCAGGTATTCCTGACACAGATAATGCTGCATTTCTCATGTAAACCAGCCTCCTTCCCCATTAATCATTCTAGGGTGGCTTTTGCTATTTCTTATCTGGTGGGGGATGCAGCCAATTGGGCTGTTCCTTTAGTGAGGAACAACGATGCTGTATTGTCTGACTGGTCGGCATTCAGGGCAGAGTTCGAGAGGGTGTTTGACAGAAGAACCACTACATTCAGTGCTGATAGGGAACTACTAGATCTCAAGCAAGGGAGGAATGACTTAGTGACTTACTTGACTACCTTCAACAGATTAGTGGCAGAAACAGCATGGCCAGAGGAGAAAAGGATGTCTCTGTTTTATCAGGGTTTAAGGGAAGAAATGAAAGACATACTGGCTCAGATAGATCCCCAACCCTCTACTTGTACAGAAATGATAAATCTCACATTACGATTGGATGGTAGAATGTCAGAAAGAGGGGGTGAGAGGAGAAAATGGGACAGAGGTTATTTCCGTTCTGACAAAACAACACGCAGAACCACGACCAACACAGAAGCAGTAACAGAACCCATGGAAATCGGAGCTATAAGAGCCCCATTGTCGTGAGAAGAAAAAGAAAGCAGAAGAGTGCAGGGATTATGCATGTACTGCGGGAAAAAAGGACACTACGTTAGGGACTGTCCTTCTAAACCTAAGTCCTCAGGCACATGGTTGCGGAATAAGAAGGTGGCAGTGTCTACCTCGATTCCTACATCACAGGTAGGGGAGTTAAGCGGTGATGGTGAGGAAGGCAAGGGTTGGAAACTCCCTCGTTAGCTACCTCGGACTTGCAAGACACCGAGTCCCACATAGTGCTCCCTATGAGTCTCGAGAGTAACCAACAGTTCCATCACGTTTTAGTCATGATAGATTCTGGGGCCACCGGTAACTTTATAGACAGTGGGTTGGTAACGAGTCTTAAATTGCGTAGGGTACCCAGGGAGACCCCTGAGGAGGTCTTGGCCGTGGACAGTAAACCGTTAACATCTGGTTTGATCGTTGAGAAAACGGAGATAGTCGTGTTGACTACAACTATGGCTACTGGAAGACATAGGGAGGAATTAACCTTGAATATAATAGAGGCGCCTCAGTACGAAGTTATTTTGGGAATGCCTTGGTTGTGCCATCATAATCCCACCATAGATTGGAGAACCAAAACGATACAGTTCCTTTCAGAGGAATGCCAAAATCATTTAGTTACAGTCATGCTCACGCAGGCAGCTGCCTTGTTGCATCCTTTTCTTGTGCCTACGGCAGCTGAGAAGGAGACAGTGTTACCCATGGAATACTCACAGTTCAGGGATGTCTTTAATGAAACCAAGGCGGAACAGTTACCCCCTCACAGGGAGTATGATTGCCGAATAGACTTGGTAGAGGGGCCACGATCCCTGCATGCAGAGTGTACGCTTTGTCTGTGCCAGAGACTAAACACTTACGAGAATACCTGGATCACTACTTGGAGATCGGTTTCATAAGACCTTCGCGGTCACCGGCTGCCTCACCACTCTTTTTCATAGCTAAGGCCAATGGCGACTTGAGAGCATGTGTGGATTACCGTGTGTTGAATAAGAATACGGTGAGGAACAGATATCCTTTACCTCTCATTTCAGTACTGCTTGATCAGGTGAAAGAGGCTAAGATCTACACTAGGTTGGATTTGAGGGGTGCTTTTTTTTTTTTTTTTTTTTTTAAATCTTTTTATTTTTTATTTCAAAAATAACAAACACCATTTCTGCGTTACAATGCATCGTTTGTGTTAGAACAGCCAAATGCAACAGTAAGACCAATCAGTACCATATTGCCCCAAGGGAGAGGACAGTTCAGAGACCAAAACCCAGCAGTCCATTCGGCAGATGAGACTCCTGCCTGTGGAGGGGTCAACACGCCACTGTTCACGTGACTGCGCCGGTTTGTCTTTGCAGGTACATTCGTAGTGGCTCCCAAATGTCTCTGGGTTTAGAGGAAATCGGTAGCTCCTCCGCATATAGTTCCAATGTTTCCTTACAATAAACCATATCTTTGATCCAGGTCGCAACCCTGGGCATCCGTCTGCAGTCCCATGTGACAGCCACCACTCGCTTGGCCAGAAGTAGAGCAATACGCACAAACTTCCCCAATACTCCCTTTGCATGAGGGACGTAGCTCAAAAGGCAGACTGAAGGTGTACACTGAACATCCAGTCCTGACATTTCCTTTATATGCTGCACCACCTGCTCCCAGTAGCGACCCACCCCCCCGCACTCCCAAGCAAGATGCATAAAACCCGCCCACACCGCTTACATCCGCTATTGTCCCGCAAACCAGCTTTACATAAACGAAAGGGGCGTGTGATACGTCTGATGTAAGTATTTAAAGTGGATAATGCGTAGATTCCCGTTAGGAGAGAGCCTGCGGGTAAGGTCACACACATGCTCCCAGTCTTTCAGCGTCAAAGGCATGGGCAGTATCGCATTCCACCTTGCTAAACTTTTGTCTGGTCTACCCACTTTCTCATTCCTGATTGCTCTGTACAGCCTAGTAATTAATTTCTTGCGCGTGGGGGTGGTCAGTAACATTTGTAGAGACTGAAGTGGCTGCGGTTCTATTGGATACGTGGGGTAATGCGATCTGATAGCATGCCTCAGGCGGTGTATAGCAAACTGAAAGAGTGGCGTGGGATTGGTAACATACTGCATATCCTCCATGGATAGGAAGGTGCCGCCCGGGAACAGGTCCTGCATGGTGGTGAGTCCCGCCCCTCTGAGCAAGCGCATGGGGCCAATCTCCTGTGTCACGGTAAGCGCCGCATGATATTCTATTGCCATCGCTGGGGCATAGAGTGGAAGCCTGCCCGCAAGTTGCCCAATAGAACGCCAGGCTGCTATTGTAGTGTCAATCGTATTTATTTCCGTTTTCGGATTTTCGCGTCGTGTGTGGGTGAGGAGACTGCGGAGAGGCACCGGTGATGCGTCCCCGTCTTCAACCGCCACATGGGGTATAAAGTCATGCGTGTTTACCCAGTAATATGCATATTGCGCCTGCGCACTTAAGTAGTACACATAGAGGTCTGGCACACTAAAACCCCCTTTAGTGTAGTCTAGAGTGAGAGTGTCCCAGGCCACACGAGCCTGTTTGCCTCCCCATATCAATCGGAGAATAGAGGTCCGCAATGTGCTGAAGAACCCCTGCGTCAACCTAATTGGAATGTTAGAGAAAAGGTACAGGAAGCGGGGCAACACCACCATTTTAAGAATAGCAATACGATCCGCGAGGGACAACGGCAGTGTCGTCCAGGTATCAATATGTCGATCCAGCTTGGCGCAGACCCGCCCATAATTCTCCCTTACCACCGTCTCAGGGTCCCGGTGGACCCAGATTCCCAGGTACTTGACCGGGTCTACAGTCCACAATATAGGGTATTCCAGTGGGGGTGCGGAGGTAACTGCCGTCAGGGGGATGATAAGCGATTTGTCCCAGTTGATGGTAAGGCCCGAGATCAGCCCGAATCTGGTATATTCCCGCAACACCTGTGCTAGATAACGCTCTGGCTCCCTCAGAAATAGAACCATATCATCGGCGTAGAGTGAAATGCCGACCGGTCTATGATTAAAATTTAGGGCGGTCTCTCTGTGCCTCTGCCGTATTGCACACGCCAATGGCTCAATAGCAATGGCAAAGAGTAGTGGCGACAGGGGGCACCCCTGACGCGTGCCCCTCTCAACAGCAAATGCCTCTGATGTCAGTCCCCCAACTCGGACTCTGGCCGACGGAGCCGCATACAGAATCCTAATCCAGCCCAAAAACAACGGCGGGAAGCCCATGCGCTGCAAAATACGGAACATATAGTCCCATTCAATGGAGTCGAACGCTTTAGCAGCGTCGAGCATAACAGCAGCAGCACGCAGGTTGGGATCTAGAACATGCAGCATAGCAAAAATGGTACGTACGTTGTGGGAAGTGGAGCGCTCCGGTATAAACCCCGACTGGTCCGGTAAGACCAGTCGTTGCATTAATGGCTGGAGTCGAGTGGCCAGGATCTTGGCCAGGATTTTTGCGTCCGTATTGATCAACGATAGAGGCCGATAAGATTCACAGGCGTCCGGGGGCTTATCTTTTTTAAGAAGAGTTATGATAAGAGCCTGCCGAAGAGATGGAGGCAGCACACCAGTATCATGTGCCTCGTCGTACATCGCTAGTAAGACAGGGGCCAGGAGGTCCGCATAAGCCTTATAGAATTCCACGGTCAGGCCATCCGCGCCTGGAGCCTTGGCATTCGGCAGGGCACATATCGCGGCCTTGATGTCCGCCACATCCAGCGGTTGGTTCAAATACTCTCTGTGACCGTCAGCTAGCCAAGCGCACGCTATGCCATCCAGGTAGTCCTCAGTTGCGGAGTCTGGTCCCGTCCCGCGTGATTCGTACATGCCAACATAATATTCCCTAAACTGCTCTAAAATGTTCAATGGGGTGTAGTGTTCCTGGCCTTGAGAATCAACTATCTTGTCAACCTGGTAGTGGTCTTCGACCTCTTTAATTTTCCTAGCCAGTGTGCGGCCCGGTCTTCCGCCCTCGCCATAGCGCCTGGCCATGTGTCTGCGGTTGATGTATCTTAGTTCTGTGTCCGCAGCCGCGTCATAATCGTGAATCAGAGTTTGGATGTGCGATAGCTTGTCTAGGGAGGGGCTAGCTGTATAGGCGCTCTCAAGTTGTTTTAGGGAGGTCTCTATCTTGTGGAGTTGTGCACGTAAGTCCTTCAATATTCCGGCGGTTGTGCTCATACAGACTCCCCGAATCGTTACCTTGAACGCTTCCCATAATGAGGAGACGGTCTCCAAGGTGCCTGTATTTTCAAGAAAGTAATTCTCTATGGCCTTACGAACAGTACCGTTATATAGTGGTTCAAGGAGTGCCTCCGATCGGAAGCGCCATGTGAACGGGCGGCGGGTGGGAGTAGGGACACAGAGGGCAAGCTGTACAGGATTATGATCAGAAAGCGTTCGCGGGTGATGAGTGACCTC
Source organism: Calotriton arnoldi (assembly GCA_963921515.1). NCBI lineage: Eukaryota > Metazoa > Chordata > Amphibia > Caudata > Salamandridae > Calotriton > Calotriton arnoldi. Next base: position 2,449,478 of record CAWUFW010000426.1, on the reverse strand, counting down.
TGTCACCCATTCCGCTGTACTCTTGTCAAGCAACCAATAGTCTAGCCTCGACCAACTGTTGTGCGCAGGCGTAGCATGTGTGCCCTCCCTAGTGGAGGCGTTGCGCAGCCGCCACACATCCACCAATCCAAATTCCAGCATGGCCTGGTTAACGCTCCGAGCTACTCTGGGGGTGCGGTTGCTCTGGGGGTTGGACTTATCAAGTGTGGGATCTAAATATGTGTTGAGGTCCCCACCCCACACTATAGCTGTCTCGGGCCATTGTCTAAGCTCGCTATACATGCGATAGAATACCTCCGGCTCATCTGCTATGGGGCCATACATAGCTATGATAGTGAGTAGTGTATCTCCCAGCTTGCCTTGAACCATCGCGCATCTACCTTCTCTATCTGTGTGGGTACGATGAGGCACAAACAGGACCCCTTTTTTAATCAGTATAATGACTCCCCTGGCATAGGATGAATAGGAGGAGGCCAGCCTGAAGCCCGCCCAACTGCGCGCGAAGTTCACCTCTGATGCCTTGGTCAAGTGTGTCTCCTGTAGGAGTACGACCTGGGCGCCATGTCGATTTAAGTATGCAAGCACTTGTCGGGATTTCTTCGGGGAGTTGAGCCCTCTAATGTTCCATGTTATCAGTGTATATTTCTCACCCATGGAGCCACGTGGCATCATAACATGAAGGTACAGTAATTATCTGAGTGTCATAATGTATTAATTGAGGAGTACAGTAGATAACCTTGGTATTGACCCATTCAAGAATAACATCCTTCAATATGGCTGTATAGTTACATTGGCTACATGCAAACGCACGGTGTCCCCCCACCCACCCGCCTCCCACTCCAACCTCCCAATTAGGTCGAGAAAAAGAGCCCCTCCCCATCCCAAAAATTACCCCAACTATATCAAAATTTACAACCAAATAGGGGATCACCCTCTGGGGGGGAGGAACGGCAGCGAACACCCACCGATAGGCAGGGTGGCCAGACTGCGTATGCAGTGTAATTGACTCTCACCGAGACCCAAAAAAGAGTACTTAGACAACAGGTCAGCCCTTTCATGCATGTTAGGGACACACCCACTATTAGGGAGACCCTACAGAGGGAGGCAGCGAATCTGGTTCAATATCATCGTTCACAATCCGAAAGAACAGACATGGGGAGTAAATTGGTAAGACGCCCGTCCAGGTGGGTCTGCACTTCCCCTGTTGGGCTTTAGTGTAGCTTGATCATCAATCCGCATCGCTGTGAGACGGCGACGAAGCAGCGTTCTGAGAGACAGACTTGTGAGGTTTGCGAGGGCAGATATGTTTCGCAAATTTCAAGGCCGCTTTAGACTCTGTAAAAAAGTGTGCCTTATCTTCATGGGTGATTTTCAGTTTGGCCGGGTAAAGCATAGCATAAGGAACAGAGGCGGACTGCAGGATTCGCTTCACCGGCTGAAACTCCCTGCGAGCTGCCTGCACAGTCGGTGTGAAGTCCGGATAGAAGGACAGGGTGTTGCCTTGATGTACGACCGGGCTTTTAACTCGTGCTTCACGGAGTATGGCATCTCTATCCGCATAATTCAGCAGGCGTGCTATTATTGGCCTCGGCGGAGTCCCAGGAGCCGGCCGAGGACCAAGGGATCTATGTGCCCTCTCCACAATCATAACCGGAGACAACACTGGACCAAACAGCTCGCGGAGTAGGTTATCAATGTAAGTCTCCATCTTAGAGATGGCTGTCGATTCCGGAAGGCCAAGAATACAAACATTGTTTCGGCGCGAGCGCGCTTCTAAATCTTCATTTTTCAGCTTGATGACCTCCAGTACTCGCTCCATGTTCAGGACCTGCGTTCTCGTCTCAGCAGTGGTATCATGTGTGTCGGACAGCCTGTTTTCCAGGACATCTAGTCTGGTCTCGTGCACATCTACTTTTTGTTTAACGGCATCAAGGCTGGTTGCAAGAGCATCGATTTTACTGTCTATTGTTTTCATACCGGTGCGCACCTCGAGCAGTATTGTTCTCAGGTCTTCCTCTGGATCATCAACATTGTCCGGTGTGCCCGTGCCGAGCGGGGTTTCCGCTGTGCGGGTGCGCCTCGCACTCTCAAAGGGGAGTTTGGGCTGCTTGGGGTCCGTTTTGCCCATAGTCGCCAATCGCCGGTCGCGCCGTATGCAGCTGGCAGTATGGCAGTCCACAGCCAACGAGGGCCGGTACAGTGGCGCCCCCACGTTTGTTCAAGGTAGTCCCCAGTGAGCCGTTTTTTTTTTTTTCCGGCCGGATCCGGTCAATTCCCAGCAGATCAATCAGAGAAGGCCGACACAGATGCCAAGGCCGGTGGCAGCCGCAGCCCACCTATACCGAGATGGTCAGGCTACAGTGGAGTGACAGCGTGGTGCCGCCCGCGATCGCCGCCGCCGCCCCCACCAGGAGCACAACACAGGAGGGCCCACCGCCCAGCCACCACGCGGAGGTAGAGCAGGACCGGACGGCCCGTGCACCGTACTAAAGACAAACCCCCCGCAAGCCTAGCGAGGGGGTGTCTGGCAGCGCCCGCAGCCCTCCGCGTACCGCCCCAGATCCACAACAGCGATCAGGGGGGAGCACTGCAGGAGACAGACTAGGCCCCAAAGACCCGCACAAGCCTTAGCACACACGGCGCTGACCGCAGGACCCCCAACGCAATAGCCGCGGTGCAGGTCCCGGCCGCCCCGCAATGCCCAGCACAGCGCCGGCCGAGCAGAGCCCAGTCGCTCCTACCTTATGCGTGCAGAACCTCCTAGGCGGGAGCTCCACGGCTCGATCGGGTCACCACAGTCTCTTTCCTCCGCCCCGTGGCCAGCGCAGGTCCGCCTCTCTCCGGCAATGGCAGTCTCCGCCTCTGTTGCGCTTCACGTGTAGGTCAGCAGCCGTCCCCGGGTCACCTCAGGATGTCTCCGCTGTCACACAGGGCACCCCGCTCACAGCCGGTATCGCCGCTCGCCGGACACCCTCCACAGCCACGTCCGGGGTCTAGATGATGGCGGCCATGTTCTCGGCAGGTCCGCCGGCCCGCGCCGCTTGGCAGTTCAGGGGTTCCAGGTCGCGACCCGGCTCGCAGATTGCAGCCGCTGGTGCAGAAAAGGTCCAATAATCAGGGCATACGTTGGTCTCGGTCTCAAGCCGAGTTGAGCATATGGTATTTGCCGGATATTGCAGCCTGGCCTGCGGAGCTCCCTCAACAGGCAGCCATTTCGCAACGCGCCGTAGCCACGCCCCCCCTGGATTTGAGGGGTGCTTATCATTTGGTGCGTGTCCGGGATGGGGATGAGTGGAAAACGGCTTTTAAGACTCGTTATGGGTTGTTTGAATACAATGTTATGCCGTTCGGCCTCTGCAACGCCCCAGCTGCTTTTCAGTATTTCCTCAACGACGTCTTAAAGGAGTACATAGACCTTTTTGTTGTGGTATATATTGATGACATCCTCATCTATTCCAACGACATCGAGAGGCATGTGAGTCAAGTCGTCTTGGTGCTGGCCAAGCTGCGAGCCCATAGTTTGTTCTGTAAATTGAGCAAGTGTGAGTTTGGGGTGAGAGAAGTGGAGTTTCTCGGAGTAATGCTTTGTCCGGAAGGGTTACACATGGCAGAGAGAAAGGTGCGGGCAGTGCAGGAATGGCCAACACCTAAAAATGTGAGGGATGTGCAATGCTTCCTGGGTTTTGCGAATTATTATCGCAGGTTTATCCTCCATTTTTCCCGGGTAGCCGTCCCGATATCACGGTTGCTCCGGAAGGGTGTTACATTCCATTGGTCCAGTGAGGCTGAGGAGGCTTTTGTGTTTCTGAAGAGGGCTTTCACCACGGCTCCGGTGCTCTCGCATCCACGGTTGGAACATCCTTTTGTGGTGGAGGCAGATGCCTCAGATGAAGCCATCGGTGCCATATTATCACAAAGACACCAGAGCACGGGGCAGCTTCATCCGGTGGCTTACTTGTCCAAAAATTGAACCCTGCGGAAAAGAACTATACGATCGCCGTGAAAGAACTGCTGGCGATAAAAAAGGCGTTCCAGGAATGGAGGCAATATCTGTGGGGGCCTGTTATCCGATCACAGTGTACACGGACCATAGGAATCTGCAGTATATGAAGTCTGCTCGACATCTTTCTCAGCGACAAATGAGATGGATGTTATTCTTCGCTGAGTACGACTTTGTTGTTACTTTTAGGCCAGGGGTAGAGAACCGCAAGGCTGACTCTTTGTCTAGGCAGGAAACGATGGAGGTTTCCACCCACAACCAAGTCACGAAGGCTATAATTGAACCGTCCAAGGTGTTATGTGCTATCCGTGTGGAGAACTTCTTGGAACAAATAAGAATACATAAAACAGAACCAGTGTGGGAAGCATGGGCAAAGGAGGAGGCTGAGCGCAAAGTGAAACAGGGGCTACCATTCTACAAAAATAAACTGTATCTCCCCACTCCAGAGCTGCAGAAGAAGGCTTTCATGTGGTGTCATGTGTCCCCGTTGGCTGGACATCCAGGATTAGGTAAGACCATTCAGCTGACTCAACGTCATTTCTGGTGGAGCACCTTACGCAAGGATATCTCATCTTGGGTGGCTTGTTGTGAAGAATGCGCTAGAGCAAAAACTGAAAACACCAAGAAAAAGGGAAACTTATGCCAATGCCCACACCACAACGCCCGTGGCAAAGTATCAGTCTGGATTTTGTCACAGGGTTACCCCTAGAGAAAGGGAGTTCAGCCATTTTGGTAGTGGTTGATGGCCTTACGAAAATGGGACATTTCATCCCTTGTGCGAATCTCCCTACGGCCGGCCAGACAGCACAGTTATTGCTGAGTAGTATCATCAGACTACATGGGGTACCTGAGGTGATTGTGTCCGATAGGGGGCCTCAGTTCATAGCTAGATTCTGGAAGACCTGGTGCAAGGCTTTGCACATAAACTCTACACTGTCTACGAGTTTCCACCCACAGACCGATGGACAGACAGAACGACTAAACCAGACTCTGAAGAAATACCTTCGGTGCTATGCGAAGGAGGCCCAAGACTCATGGGTGGAGTTGTTATGGTTGGCGGAGCTAGCCTACAACAATACCTGGCATAGCTCTGTCGGTATTTCACCTTTTTGTGCGAATTTTGGGTATGATGCCAGGATACTGCCTATTAGCATTCCTGAAGAAGTTGCTAATCAGCCCACAGTGTTGGCTCAAGTACGGAAGTTACATGCTGTACACCGAATGGTCAGAGAACATCTGGTAAAAGCCAAGCAGACTTATAAGAGGTGGGAAGACTGTCACAGGATTGATGGCCCACGGTATCAAGTGGGGGACCGTGTGTGGCTGTCCACCAAGAATATACGATTCAAGCTACGTAGTATCTTTCATCCTAGGTACATCGGCCCTTACACCATCATCAGACAGGTCAATCCCGTAACATATAAGCTAAAACTGCCTGGTACACTTCGGATCCACCCGGTTTTCCACTGTAATCTCCTGAAACCTGCCCTGCGGGCGCGCAGGCGCGCTCTGCCGCCGGTGTTGTGTGGTGGTGGGCTTGAATATGAAGTCAAGAGTATTCGGGATTCCAAACTGAGGAGAGGTGTGCTTTGGTATTTGGTCTCCTGGAAGGGGTATGCTGCGGAGGACGACTCTTGGGAACCATGGCATCATGTTCATGCCCCTGTGGCTGTTCGCTCATTTCATAGGAGGTTTCCGTCTAAACCTGGGCCTAGGAGGCGCTAGGCGGGAGGGCCTGCTGTCAGGGAACGAGCGGAGCAGCGCCTGCCACATCGTACCCTGAACTACAATACCCATGATGCCCTCATCATGGAAGGGGATAAATTACGGTGGACGCACGGGACGGCGTGCGTAATTCAAGTTGGTCCTTTCACTGTTTCTCGGCCGGGGAAAGATGGTCATGGCGGATCACGCTGGCGGTGAACTGCGGCTGTAGTGCTCAACGTATGGCTAGGATTGCAGTAGAAGCTGGGCAGAAGCGTGAGTATCGTTGGTGGAGGGTTCCCCGAGGCCAGCCTTGGTTTCAGTGGCATTGCTGGAGTATTTATACGTAGCGGAATACAGCGGTGAGTCAACCGCGTATTGCCGGGTACGTCAACGTTTAGCCTTATTGCAAAAAAACGGAACTCAGTTATCAAGTAGCGGGATACAGCGGTGAGTCAACCGCGTATCGCCGTGTACGTTAGCGTTTAGCTTATTCTCATCGGAGACGGAACTCACATTGTCACATAGCGGGATATAGCGGTGAGTAAACCGCGTATTTCCGTGTATGTAGGTTTTTGAACTTGATTCGGAAAGAACAGTGCTCAACTCGTTCTCCCAGGGGGAACACTGCAGTGAAGTAACTGCGTTTGGTCATGCAGGATGTAATTGAACTACGATTGGAGCCTTAGTATCCCACTCATGTTGCATAGCGGAATACAGCGGTGAAGCAACTGCGTATTACCGTATATGGGCAAGGATATAGTTTGCTTTTGGGGTCTTTGGAATTCCGGTGGATTACAGAACTTATGGGGACAATGGAGTGTGGGGATTATATATTTTAGTAACTATCACAAGAGGCCTATCTTATTTGCGATTGTCTTGAAGTACCTCGGTATGTATGAAGAATGCAAGGCGCATGATACGCTCTGATGGTTTGAGTTATCCCAATGCACTAACGTTTGTTGGTTCTTGTTTCAGGTCGGATGTTTGGTCTGTGTGACGTCTGGTGATTCCTTAAGGAACCTAAACACTGCTACATCCATTGCCAGGTATAGGAACTATCTAGCGAGACATATTGAGAGAGATGTTCTATTACCCTGTCTATAGCTCTGTTCTTTTGTTGTTACAGGTTCTATTCCCCTGCTGAACCTTCCCTCTCCTTTCCCTCGCCTGATCGCTCGAACACCCTGTGTAATTGGGGTGTTGGTGATATCAGGAGGTGGACCCTTTCTTGCTGCAACTGGATCCCGCGGAGCGTAACCTGACAATTAATACACGTATCCATGCACTTAACCTGTATGTGTGCACTGATGAATTAGCCAGTCACTATCCATCTTCTCCTGTAATTACCTAGCGACTACCTTTGGAGTCATACAATCATCGAAGCACTACGCATGGAGTTATGCAATCACTCAGGCAGATCTATTACATGTCTCAGTTTCTATGTTTCACTAAATTTCAGAAATATTGTATACATATTTCTTTTAGATATGATGATGATTTGAAAAGGTAGAGACGTATGTATGCATGCTTTTAACAATATGGAGAGACTTATGGTTGAGTCATGTAATAGTCTGCTGCTTTATATTTGGCTAGGCCCAACACTCATGCAGTTATAAAAACACCCAAGTACTACCCATGCAGTATTCCAATGATCCAGGCACTACATATGCACTGCTGCAATTACCCAGGTTATTACCCCTGCACTCATGAAATCACCCAGGCACTTACCCATGCACTCTTTCAATCACCCAGCCACTACCCATGAACTTATATAATCTCTCAGGCACTACCCTTGCACTCCTTCAGTCATGCAGGTAATACCCTTGTACTTATGTAATCACTCAGCCAGTACTGATGCACTTATAAAATCACCCAGGCACTACCTTTGCACACCTCCAATCACTCAGGCATTCCCTCAGTACTCTTGCAATCACCCAAGCAGTACTCATGCAGTTATAAAATCACCCACTGATTTGCTATGTACTCCAGTAATCCTCCAGATATTACCCCTTTAGTTATGCAATCACCCAGGCACTAGTTATGAGCTACCCTTGCAGTTGTAGAATATCTAGGTCCTACTGTTGCACTTATCTACTCACCTAGGCACTACTCAATGTATTTCTTTATTTATAGATGACAATATTTGTATATCATTATTTTAATAATATTAAATATTTTTTAGAAAGATAATAAACTTTTCTTTTTTTAGAAATTCTCCATAATTATTAAGAAATATTCAGTATGACAAGAAAAGTTCAAAAGAAAAGACAACAAAGAAATCAGAACTATTTAAAGGATAGAGAAAAGCAGAAAGCAGATGAAGTACAACATGTGACGTTGAAGAAAATGTCTTCTGGTAAGAGAACAAAAGAATTTGTTAAAAGTCTTTTAAAATATGTAATCGATTTTCAAAATGGGGAAAAGAGAAAGAAAAGTACTACAAGCATTCAGAAGGAAAAGAAAAAAGGAGAAATTAATGCAAAATCAGTTTATGGGAAAACAATCCATGTTGAAAAAAGGATGAAAGAATATAAAGACATTAGGAAGAGAATGTATAAAAGTAGAGTACTACAAAATTTATTGAAAGATTGCAAAAAATATAAAAGAAGATCAGCATTTTACTAGAAGAAAGAACAGATTCAAAGTGTAGTTGAAAAGGCTTTTGAATTGAAAAGAAATTTGTTTATATTAGTATTGAAGAGAATAAAAACATTGAGTAAAACAATGGACTTTATGAAGGAGAAAAGTAAAAGAAAAAGACTGGTTAATAGAACTAACTTTTGCGATTTTGTTTCTGGTGAATGGAAGCACACTTCTAGTACTGAACCTTTTTTTAATGAAGAAAGCAATTTTCAACAAAATACATTAGTTCATGCAGTTGATACCAGGGGTCGTTGTTATGAGGTTAAAATCGGTTGTCCAATTGAAAAAGAAAAGATGGTTCCTAGAAATGTGGAAGAAGTAATAGCTGAAGAAATTCTAGGGAGATGTACATAAGCTCCAGTGTATAAGTGGGATTGTAGTAGTATTTGTAGTATACGACAGGAATCTATTGATATATTACTAAATTTCTTACGAGATTATGGTAAAAAAAGTGTTAAACAGAAGATTAAGATGTTGCAAGGACTAGATCCTTGTAAAGTGAGAAAATGTACTAACTTGCAGGGTCATTCTCTGGCTTGTCTTTCTAAAAAAGTGTGTTGAAGTACTTTTTATAATTTAAAAATGTTAGCAGTACATCACTCAGAAATGTGGAAGTTAGTAAGAAGATTGTACTATGTAAAAAGTCCTGCATTATCTTTAAGTGAAATAAACACTGCTCTTTTACATGGTTCAGTATTGGATGTAAAAAAGTTTCTGATGATATACAGTTTTGCTTCTTTGGTCCTGAAGAGGAGTGTAGAGAAAGTGAGAATTTGATCAGTGTAGGTGTTGAAGACGAGGTAGAAGATAGTACTACTGAGAAGTTTGCAGAATAAATTACAATGTTTAAGGTAATTTCTTGTGAAAAACCAAACTATGGGGCTCATTACGATGGCGGAACGATCGCCACCGCCAGGCCGGCGGTGACGATCCTTCCGCCATCAAATTGAGAATTACCCACCGCCATATTAGGATGGCGGTGGGTATCGCGGCGGACGCAAAGTCTGTCCACTGCTTTTCCGCAGGTGGCAATCGCACAGAATGCCTGGTGGGCGGAGCAGGGCCACTAATATGGTGGCGGTGCCTAGCAGGCACCGTCCGCCATATTAGGATGTGGGTTTTGGGAGGTCTTTCCATGGCGGAAATGCCGCCATGGAAAGGCTGGCGGGGATTGGGTTTGAGGGCCCGATGCGGACCCCCCATGTGGGGGGTGGTGTCGCTGCACTGGGGGGTACCCATGGTACCCCCCTGCATTTCCATGCACCAAGTGGCAGGCACTGCGTGGTGACTGCCACGTGGTACAGGGAAATGCGGTGCAAGCACCTTTGACATTGCGGACGGTGCTGCAGCCAGCATGTCTGGCCATCGTAATCAGCCCCTATGTTTGTATTTGTTGTTGACGTACTCACTATAGAAGTCAAACTAGGAATGTTGATGTGTATTTAAAAAGTGAAAAGGAAAACAATGATAAGTGGGAGCAATTTCATGCGTATTTGTTGGTGGAAGGTCGTTTTGAGTTGGGTAGTGATCAACGTATTTGTAAATATTGTATAACAAATTAGAAGAGAACAAAATGCCAGCTAGAGCTGTACATAATAACCTAGAGTTGGTAGCTATTCCTTCGGAACTGGTAGATTTAAATACCTGTGAGTCCATTCATGTTCAATCTGTACACCCGTTTCAGGCTATAGTTCGTATGGAGCCTAAAACAGGTAAGCTGCCTCCAACAGATTTACAAAGAGGTTTGAAAGGAACAGTTGTGTATTTACCTTTAGATTTTAAGAAAAATATTGAAAATGTTGGTGTAGAGAGAGAGGAAAGTGAACCTGTAGTTATTCTAGTTAATGGTGTACCAACAAAGAGTCAGAAAATATGGCAAGAGTTAGTAGATGTCACCAAACTTCAAAAGGCTACATTATATCTTGTACAAAACAATATTGATTATAATAATGTACATGTGGAAGAACAAGAAATATCTTTAGAAGATGAAAGAGAAATTTCAACTGGCCAAATAGAAAAAGTGGACAAGTCCAGGAGTGAAGAAATTTATGAACATTATAGTATACATCCTCTACATTCAAAATAAGTGATAGGAAGCACTATTGAAATATTCCAAATGAAGAAAGCAAATGGAACTCCCATGAGTGTATGGGAAAAAAGTTTAAAACTTCGCTGTTTTTCACAGCTCTTCCCCACTGGAAAAGGTGGACGATATGATGAACGACCAGTACAGATTCCAGCTTCAGAATATCGTACAACAAGTTTGTACTCAGAAAATCCAAGATTTCGACAGTATATTCCATATTTATTTCATCTTCTGTTTGAAAGTGACTTGTCTGGATTTTCATATGCAGTGAACCACATATTAAAAACGGGAGTTCATCTTACCCATGTTTCTGCAAAGGAATTTTTGGACAAAGTTCAACAACTTCTAATTCTAATTTTCTTACACCTCAGCTTTCTCTTGCATGCTCCGCAGCGCAGAGATACCCCTTCAGGGGTGATTCAGGCGCTATATAAGTCTATATAATAATAATAATAATAAAAACAAGGAGACGATCATTTAGAATCTCAGTTAATTAATTTGATGGCGTGTCACCGTGGTACTAATGAGTATTGGTATCATCGTCATGGAGAACTTAAATGTATGTTAAGAAACTTAGGAACCCCTACGTGGTTTGTTACGCTTAGCTGTGCTGAATACGCATGGGACGATTTACTTGAATTTCTACGAGAAGCAAATTCAAATATTAAAAACTTTGAATTGAAGACAGCTGGAGAACTGTGTTCCTTGGATCATGTAAATGTGTGCAGATATTTTAATCATTGGTTTCAAGCTATGATGTCTTTTATCTGCAATAAAAATAATCCACCTCTTGGAGAAGATATTGATTTCTTTTTGAGAAAGGAGTACCAAGCCTGAGGTGCACCTTATATACACATGCTGTTATGGATCAAGAATGCACCAAAATTTGGAACTGATACTGAAGAAAGTGTTTTGTCTTTCATTGAAGAGTATGTTAACTGTGCCATTCCAAAAGAAGGAGGATAAAACAACTTGAGACAACAAGTTTTACGGTTTAAAAGTTATCGATGTGGAAAATATTGTCGACAGAAATACAAGTCAAAGGGAACATTTCATACAAAATGTTGTTTTGGATTCCCACGTCCAGTAATTTCAAAAGGAAGAGTTTCATGTCAGCAGTAAGGCATACTATAATTCGAAAATCTCCGAAGAGTACTTACAACATAAAAAGAACTGAAGGTTTAAAGTATATTAATGACTACAATCCAGTGATTTTGACAATGTGGAATGCAAACATGGATATCCAGTATGTTGCAGATAATTCAATTGCTGTTGCTCGCTATGTTACGTCATATATAACCAAATCTGAGAAGACGAAGTTGAAAGAAATGTGGGAAGACATTTCACAAGAGAAGACTCTTAGTAACAAATTGTACAGCTTTAGTTTGAAGATGCTTTCCCATCGAGAGATTGGATCCTACGAATGTTCGGATCGGTTGACCTCTGCAAGTTTATATTCAAAGTCAAGAGGAATCATTTAGGTAAGTCTAGGTCTTGCTGCAACAGGAAATCGAGTATTGAAATCTGTACAAGAAATTGAATATTTAGCATTGAATGACCCAGAAAGTATAGATATTGTTAAAACTAATATGTTGGATACGTACTATCCTAAAAGAAGTCCACATCTGGAAAACATATGTCTCTTTGGAATACTGCAACATTACAGTTTTGAAAGAAATGTTACAGAAAATATAAATGAAGAAAAATATGCAGTAATTGGATGCGAAGGATGTTTGGTAAAACATGCCAAAGGAAATCTTATTAACCACAAGAAACTCAGTTGCGAAACACCAGATAAAAGGGAATTGTTCTATTTAGCACTTCTGCAACTTTTCAAGCCTTGGCGTAGTGAAATGGAATTACTTGGAGATTTTGACTGCTATGAAGATTCTGTTAATGCATGTAAAGATAGCATTCAATGCACAATTTTTCCAAAATATCTACAAATGTTAAATGAAGAGATTGAACAAGAAAGTACTATTGCAGCTGAAATAGCTAGAGACAGTTCTCAAGATAGTCAAAGTTCTGCTCCACTAAGTCAAGATCCATTAGGACAACCAATTCTTGAAAATGAAGCAGCAATAGCATGAATGAAGTAGAAACGGCAATGCAACAAGCACAACAGGATATTATTGAGTTGGGAAACTTGGAAGAACAACTAAATATTGAACAAAAAGAAATATATCAGCAAGTGGCACAACAGATGCAGCATGGTTTACTGCATGAAAAAAAGAATGCAAATGCACATTGTTTAAACCTATTCGAGTGTATATCAGTGGTCAAGCTGGAACAGGAAAAAGTTTCTTAATTAAAGTTTTGACCAGTTATCTACACAAAACCACTGAATCACATTTATCTTGTGTTGTAACCGCTCCTACTGGGTTAGCAGCACACAACATTAAAGGGATTACATTACATCGATTACTCATGCTACCAGTTGAACATGAAAATAAGTTGGAATATCACAAGCTATCTGGAGAAGCTTGTTATGAAGTCTCAAGAGTACTAAAGAAAATTAAACTTCTGATCATTGATGAGGTGAGCATGGTTTCAAACTTAATGCTTGCCTTTGTACATTTAAGAATGCAACAGATTTTAAAAACAGATTATGATGTTTTATTTGGAGGAAAACATGTAATTGTATTCAGCGATCTACTACAACTTACTCCTGTGAAAGGCAACCAGTTTTTAAAACACTTATCCATGAAGATAATAGGAAATCTTTGGGAAGTATTGGAAATGTAAACATTTGGTCTCATTTTGAATATAAAGAACATATTAAGAATATGCAACAAGCAAGTGATGAACATTATGGAAACATTCTTCGAGATATAAGAATTGGTGTTTTGACAAAACATGGTAAAGAAGCTTTACAAAGTCGGCTACTAACAAACTTGTTTCCAAATGAAAACATTGCACCTGAAATAATGTACAAACAAATTGGAGAAAAGAAGTCTATAGTTTGCCTAATGCCAACACTGCAAGAGTGTTCTACATTCAATAAAGATCTTTTGATACTCGAAAAACAACCAATAGTGAAAATGGAAGCCATTGATAAAATGGAACACGAAGGAGTTACTATTCTTCTCTCAGAGAAATTACAATCAAAGTTGGATTCTTTGGAGAAGTCTGTATCTAAGGCTGCTGGTTTAGAAAAGACTTTATATGTATGTGTGAACTGTCGGGTAATTTTACAGCGTAATTTGGATGTAGAAAAAGGTTTAGTATATGGAGCAATGGGAAAAGTTGTTGATTTTGATAATTATCAGAACAGAAATGGAATTGAATTTTTGAAGATTAAATTTGACCAGATTGAAGAGGTAAAATAGATTGGACGTTGTGTTGTTTGTTTTTAGCTTATAAAAGACTTGTATGTTCGTAGTAAACAGTTTCCTCTTTCTTTAGCATGTGCTGTGACCATTCATAAATCTCAAGGTTTAAGTGTAGACAGTGCTTTGGTGAATATTGGTAGTACAGTGTTTAAAGAGGGCATGGCATACGTTGCATTGTCTCAAGTAAGAACATTATCTGGTTTGTATTTGATTGATTTTGATGAGAATAAGATTAGTACTGATGCAAATTGTGTAATAGAGTATAATCGGTTAAGAAGACTTTATGCTCCTAATTTAGGTGAATATCCCATATATGAGAAACGTGTAGCATGTCCAAAACGGAAATATGAGTAGCATTCTAGTGTGATTCAAAAAAAGAAAACAATTCAACAGAATGATGAAGCTGCAAAGAAAATGAAAATGGACACTGTTGATGATATTGTAGGATACCAGTTAGAAAATAGTTCAGGTATCAACTGCTATGCCAATGTAATTTTGAATGTTGTCTTTTATCTAGAAGATCTTTATCATGAAATTATGAAAAATTGAAAAAAAAAGGGGCATATTAGCAAGACCCACGTTAAAATTATCGCCGTTTTAGCGGCAGGAAACTGCCGCTAAAACGGCGATAATGGGCTTGCTAATATGCGTTATAGAATTCCAATAGAAGCCCAGGTTAGATGTCCTGCACATCTAACCTGGGCTTCTATTGGAATTCTATAACGCATATTAGCAAGCCCATTATCGCCGTTTTAGCGGCAGTTTCCTGCCGCTAAAACGGCGATAATTTTAATGTGGGTCTTGCTAATATGCCCCAAAGATTCTGTTCTTTATTACATTATATTTTTGAAAAGTTGGTTACTGATAGAACTAAAATCCATACTGCTTCTGGCATTCGGCATCTTTTGGATATATGTACTGGTTCTTCGCAATTTACACTCAATATACAACAAGATGCACAAGAATTTCTTATGTTTATGCTTGCAGTATTGGAAGATGAAAGAATAGAAATTGAAAATTTGTTTGGACTAAGTTACAGATGGGATCATAAATGTGAAGAGTGTTCATTTTCTTCTAACACTGAAATAGACACTGAACAATTCATATACTTGACAATACCAGATTGCAAATCAGTGTCTTTTAACAAATTAATAAAAACAGCTAATCAAGACATGAAACGCTGTCATTGTAAGTCAGAAATGTTGTCAACGTTATATATAGAAAGATTTGGAAAATATGTCATTTTAATGCTACAAAGTTGTAGAGCAGATGGAAGAAAATTGGAAACAAAAATAAAATTTTTTGTGGCAAGTCAAGTATAAATTTCAGGAAGAACTTTTAAAGCAGCGGCTATTATTTTTCATGATGGACCTACTACAACATCTGGACACTATACTGTGTATTTATGGTTTAAATCTTTTTATTAAGTATTTTGCAATCAAAACATTACGCCCACCTACAACCACCGGCCGGCGGGGAACGTATTTCTTCAAAAGTAAGCTTTATTCAAGAATGAGATAAGAGAGCAGAGAGAAGATGAGAGAAAGCATGGAAATAGCTGAAGAAACTAGAGGAGAGAGGACAGGTATCCACCCACGGTGTATGGAATGACGCGGTGGGGTCTAGGGCTGAGTGACCTTCGGAGGTGGCTGCGGATCCTTTATGTGGGTCGCAGGGAATCGCAGGACACTTAGATAGCGAGGGCAGGTAAGTTCTATGAATTCAGATGATAAGTAGGCCACCGTGGACCCCCAGGTCTTATCAAACTTAGGCAGTGTGTGGTTGATTCCAGCTGTAATCCGCTCCATCCCCACAATCTCCCACATTTTGTGTAGCCATTCGAACTTGGTCGGGATGTCAGTCGTGCCACACCTCGCCAGGAGGACCTGCTTGGCTGCCCCTAGTGCCAAAGTGATCGCCCTACCCCTGCAAGACTGGAGAGGGCATGTGAGAGGGTTGGGTAGCCCCAGCAAGATGTAGCTAGGAAATCGGGGGAGTTCCATCTCGTATATTTGATCTACTAGGGGTAGAATAGTGTCCCAAAATGCCTGTATTTTAGGGCAATGCCATAGGATATGGGACAATGTACCCACCTCCCCACAGTTGCGCCAGCAGAGGTTATTGCTACGGGGCTTCCATTTGGCGACCCTCACCGGTGTATAATACCAATAGTGTGCAATTTTTAGAAGCATCTCCTTTTCTGAAGTGCTGCATGAGGATGCCCGGGCCCTGTGAACGATGTCCGCCCACTCCTTAGGGGAGAACTCCCGGCTCAGTTCCGCCTCCCACCTACGCTGCGCCGGGGATTTGGCCTGATGTCTTGCCTTGTTGAGGAAGCCATAAATATCCGACAGAAGGCGTTTATTGGATGTGCGTGTGATGTACCAAATCTCAAATTTTGTGAGGAGCCGACCAGCATGCGGACGGATGTGAGGTTGTGTGACCCAAAGGCGCAGCGCCAGATACTGCCAATATGCGTCCTTGGGGATCCCATAATGAGCCACAAGTCTGGGGAAATCCCAGATTCCCCGCTCGTCGAAGAGGTCGCCTATGCGCTTACAGTTTGCTTCTTGCCATTTGAGGTAGGCGTTGCCCACGGAGGCCGGTGGGAAATCCGGGTTCCCAATAAAGGGGGTCAAGGGCGAGACAGTTGAGGACAGCTGACACTTCTCTTGGACCCTATCCCACACCTGCATAGTGGCCCACAAAACCGGGGAGAGGTATGCACCCAGCGGCCGATGATGTCTGGGTAGCCAGGGAACCTTCCATATGTGGATTCCGGCGACCACTCTACCCATAAAACACCAATGTTTTTCCGACTCCAGCTGATACCACTCAACCATCCATCGCAATTGCGCCGCTTCATAGTAGCACCTGAGATGTGTGATACCAAGACCGCCCTCATCTTGCTTCAAGTAGGTGAGGTGTTGCGCCATACACGGCTTCTTACCCCCCCAGATGAAGCTATTAATGAGTTGCTGCATTAAAGCCAGTATCGTGGGTGGTGGGTTTAGGGGAAGCGTCTGCATGATGTAGAGCAGACGGGGCAAAATCGTCATTTTGACTGTGGCAATCTTACCCAACCAGGAAAGGGCGTGTTTTTTCCAACTGTTCAGTTCGAGGCGCATTTTGTTCAGAGCCTCCGTGTAATTCACCTGAGCAGTCTTCGCGGTGGTAGAGAAAACCCGTAACCCCAGATAGGTAATATCCGTTGCCGCCCAAGAAAATGGGAAATGAAGCGATAGTTAGAGCCGATCCGCCGCAGGAAGGGTAAGACTCAAAGCCTGAGTTTTTTTCAAGTTAATCTTAAAACCGGGTGCTGCACTGAAAGCCTCAACCTCCGCCAGCAGAGGGGGAAGAGAGAGAAACGGGTGCGTTAAGAACAGGAGTACGTCATCTGCGTATAAGATCTTATGTTCCCTGTCCCCATCCGGATCCCAGTTACCGAGGGGAGTTGGCAAACTCTTTCAGCAAATGGCTCCATGTAGAGCGCGAAAAGGAGGGGAGAGAGGGGACACCCCTGCCTCGTGCCGCGTCCTACCTGGAAAGGACGAGAGACCACCCCATTGACCCGAATACATGCTTGGGGGCCGTGATAGACGCAGTTCACCCATCTCCGGAACCTGTCACCGAGCCCAAAATGACAGAGGACCTGTTGTAAATAAGTCCAGTGGACCTGGTCAAACGTCTTTTCGGCGTCCACCGAGAGAAGCAGCAACGGGATCTGGGTTCGTTGCATCTTATCCAATAAATGACAGAGTCTACGGGTCCCATCCCCGCAGTTGCGGTCCGGGATGAAGCCCGACTGGTCGGGATCCACCATGTCCTGCATGTGGGGAGTGAGTCTGGCAGCCAAAATACTCGTGAAGATCTTCAGGTCAACGTTGAGCAGGGAGATAGGGCAATATGATGCACACTCGCGGGGGTCCTTTCCCGGCTTGGGGATGACCACTACCTCCGCCATCGACATCGACGGAGTAAGTTCCCCAGAGTCGCTGAAGGTGTTGAACAGCCTCACCAGAAGGGGAATGAGATCCGGCGCAAAGGTTTTATAAAAATCTACAGGGAGGCCGTCTTCCCCCGGCGCCTTGCCAACCGAAAGGCCCTGGAAAGCCCTTAAAACCTCATCAGGGCTTATGTCCGCGTCCAAATTGGCAGCAATCGGGGCTACTAGCGGGGTCACCGGTGCCGCTTGCGCATAGTCCCTGGCCACAGCCGGATCCAGGCTCTCAGCCGAGTAGAGAGTCTTATAGAAAGCTTCAAATGCAGCAGCTATGTCCCCGTTGGCGCGCAGAGTCTCCCCCCGTTCGGTCATGATTTCCGCGACTCGACGCGTTGCTGTCTCAGCTCGCAAGGCGTGTGCAAGAAGTCGCCCCGCCTTGTTCCCTCCTTCATAATAGCGCTGTTTGGTACGGAGCAAAGCATATTCGGCGCGATCGAGATCCAAAGCCCGCAGCTGCTTCCGTGCCTGTGTGAGCAAGCATCGGGTTTGGACCGCCCCCGTGTGGCGGGGAACCCCCTCAACCTCCCGAATTTGATCCTCCAATTCCCCCCTCTTGGCCCTGCGATCCTTATTCAGGCCCGCCGCGATAGCGATACAGCGGCCGCGAATGACAGCCTTCAGAGTGTCCCAAAGCATAGCTATCCCCACCGAACCCTCATCGTTCACCTCCAGGTATGCCCTGATCGCGCCACGTAAGTCCACAATATTAGCATCGTATGTGAGTAGTTTGCGGTTTAAGCGTCACAAACTCTGCCGCAGGGCACCGCCCGGGAGAAGCAGTGTTAAGACAATCGGGGAATGGTCCGAAAGCACTGCGACTCCAATAGAAACATCGTCTGTAGACGCCGTGACCCTCAGGGAAGTCCAAAAAAGGTCAATGCGAGCATACGTTTGATGGGCCGCAGAAAAAAAGGTGTACTCCCGCGCAGTCGGGAAGCGATGGCGCCAGGCATCTGTGAGGCCCGCCTCCCGCAGTCTCTGAAGCATCATTTCAGAAATCAAACCTGTGTGCCCCGTCCTTAGCGTCGATCTGTCCTGCTCCGCGTTGGGAACTGGGTTAAAATCCTCTCCGATGATAAGGTCCTCGTCAGGGCATTCCTGAATCGAACTCATGGCATCTCGTAAGAAGGCCTCTTGATGCTCATTAGGGCTATAGACCGAGGCTATTGTCTGTATCCTCTCACCCAGTAGTACCCTCAATGCCAGGAGGCAGCCCGCAACCTCCGTGTGTGTTCCCACCACCTTCCCCGGAAAATGCGTGGCCAAAAGAATCGCCACGCTGGCCCTCTTACCCGCTCCCGACGAAAAATATTGTCTATCGAACCAGGGGGATCGAAGCCATTTCCAATCCGTCCGCAGGAGATGGGTCTCCTGTAGGAGGCAGATATCACACTTAGCATCCCTCAACAAGGCAAGGAGCGCATGCCTTTTCACTGGTGAATTAAGGCCCTGCACGTTGAAGCTCATGATAACTACTTTAAGACGTGTCATGTAAAGGGAAAAGAGGGCTCACTCGCGCACTGGGTAGACCCATCTCAGGGGAAACCGCAACTGCCAGGCATCCACTCCTTCCCCGTATGCCCCAACCCCCGGTCACAGCGGCAGTCGTCCCCCCATCTGCAGCAGCTCTACCTGGTGGAGTCCCAGGGTAACAAGCAGCCCCAACAAATGTAAAGGGAGGTCGGACAGGGCCTCAAAGCAGACAACCAGCGCAGCCCAGCAAGGGGGAAGCAAACAGAGCACCCCAACCACCTCACCCCATGTGCACAACAGGACCCTCCTCCCACCTAAAGGAACACAATCCTGCCCATCTCCTCCCGCCGCCCCCATCTGCCAGAGACGAAGAGTCACCCTACCTGTCCGCAGAATGGCCGTATGTCCCACCGACTGCGTGAGACCTGCAGCTCTCTCGTGGGTGGAAAGGAGGGAGGTAAGGAGAGTGAGAAAAAGAGAGAAAGAAACAAAGGGAGAGTGAACAGAAAGAGACATCAAAGTCGTCTTCCAACGATAACATAGTGCACCAATGTGCAGGGGTCCATGAGTCTGACGATTGGTCATCACCTACTCCGAGGATGGGGCTCCCCCCCAAGACCGACCTCACAGGACACTGGGCTCGGACCATTCTTCCCGACTCTTGGCCTCAGGACAGCAACTCGGCGGGTCAGACCCCTGCTTGTGCGGTAGAGTCCTCCTGGTCCATCACCTGCCGCAGTAGGGTTTCTCTCTCCGTGCGACGTTCCTCCACGGTGGGCCTCGCCTGAGTCCCCCTCCTGTGGCCCTGTCTCCTGCCCGACCGCCGCAGTCTCCCCGAATACGGATCACCTTCCGCCGTGTCTGAATCCTCAGCTGATGCCAGGGTGGGTCCAAGGACCGCCTTCGCCTCCTGTAGGTTGCGTACTCCATGTGTTTCCTTGTTCCAAACAAAGGAAAGTCTGAACGGATGCCCCCACCGGTATCGTATTCCCTGCTCACGGACGAAGGTCGTAGCTGGTTGCAGCTCCTTACGCCTCTGGAGAGTAAGGGGCGAGAGGTCTTGGTATACCCCACCTGGAGGCCCTCGAACTCCACAGTTAGTTGGGCGGTCACGTGTGGCAGCCATAATGATCTCCTTCTGCCTGTAGGAGTGGAGGCAGGTCAGGATGTCCTGCGGCTGGCCGGGACCCGTGGCAGGGCGCCCAGCGTGGTGTGTGCGATCAAGTGTGACCTCTTGGTCCTTCAGGGTGGGGGCCATGTGCTTGAAGAGGCGGAGGACCCAATCTTCGAGCTTACCACCATCCGCCCGAAGCAGTACACCCTTAATGCGAATGTTGGAGCGCCGTGATCGGTTCCCCAAGTCCTCCATCTTAAGGTAGAGCTCCTCCTGTTGTTCCCGGAGGGTGATGAGTTCTCGGGCCTGTTCAGCGAGCTCTTCCTCCCGCCTGTCCCCATTACGCTCCAGAGTGTCCACTCTATCCACAACCTCACCAAGATCTGCTCGGAGCTGCTTAATGTCGGCCGCCAGGTCTTGTCGCAGCCCAGCGAAGTCGTCACGCAGTGTGCCAAAGAGCTGCTCCATAAATTCCTTCGTGATGAGCTCGGTCACGGGCCCAGCTGCCAGATCTATCGTGGCATCGCTGAGATGTGACCCTTGGGAGCCAGTGCTAGGGCCCCCCGCCTTCCTTCCTCCCGGTTTTTGAAGTAAGTCTTTAATAGAAGATTCCTTACTTGTGAAATCCTTTTTGCCTCTTTGGGTAGCCATGTCCGGCTGTCACCGAGCGACCTTGGGTGTTGGCGCACTTCTAAGACGGCCGCCCAAGGACTGTCGTGAGCATGTCACCATGGAGTCCGAACAGGTGCGGGAGCCTCGGGGGCCCGTCCGAAGATGCAGGGGGTCCGATCACCCCTATTTACTCGTCCCTGTCAGCACCAAGGCTCCACGTGGCCAGGGCTCCAATGCGTGCCACGTCCAGGTGAGTCGTTCCCCTGCTTCCCAATCCTGCAGTTTGGGGCACCACAATTCAGGCTGGGCGGTGTTGGAACCCACTTGGGGTGTCAGCTCCCCCCTCTTCAGGCACCACTCCTGCGCGGGGCCCCACCTCCAGGCCCGGGGGGTCTTCGCCGTCACTGGAACCCATGTGGGGGGGAGCAATGGGGAAACAAGGCCACCTCAATGACTATAGCCGGTCCGGCCGTCCAGCCGATTCCCCCGATGCAGGCCCAGACTCTTATGAGGCCTCCCAGGGCAACGCGCCTTGCCTTCCAGCGCCATGCCCACTCGGTTTGTCTGTCACATGACCAGCGCACCTCCCGATTCTGCCGTCACCGGGGCGTCCACTTTATTCAACCCCCCACTGATGCCCAGGGGTCAGATGAGGCACCCCGGGGGAGAGGGCCGCCCAAGTCTTCCAGGTCTCGCTCTCACCTCCGGGTGCTGCTGCCGCTCACACTGCTGCTGCTCCGTGAGGCCGGGTTCCCCTCTCCCGCCAGGGCCACCGCTGTAGTCCCCCAGGCCTCTCTCTCACCTCCGGGGGTTGCCGCCACTCTCACTGCTGCTCCTCAGCGTGGCCGGGCTCACCACACCTGCCCGGGCATCCGCCGCAGTCTCCCAGGCCTCGTTCACCCCTCCGGGGGTTGCCGCCGTTCACACCGCCGCTCCCCCACAGGGGCCAGGCTCAACACTCACGCCAGGGCCGCCTTCGTAGGCGGGTTGCACAGCCAATGCCTGGGGGCCTCTTCGTCAGGACCAGCACCTTTAGGGCGATCAGGGGTCCCACGGCTCCACTAAGCGGTCCCGCGGTCGGGACGCGGGCTCCGCGCCCCTCCCCCACCAACGGTCGGCCTGGCGCGGCACAGACGATCTCGCCACCTCTGGGCTCTTTGGACTGCAGCAGCCGCCCAGCACCGATATCGGTCTTCCACCGCCGGCGCACCAATGCCACTTGTGTTGCTGAAGTCCTGAGACCGCGTTCCTGCGAAATTACCGGTCTCAAAGCCGCCGTTGGACGCCTATTCCTGGGCCTCAGCGAGCGGAGCCCCTGAAGCACGGTGCTACACCGCCGCCATCTAGGCCACGCCCCCTATACTGTGTATTTAAAGTGCAATAAAGGATGGACACATTGTAATGGTGCCCATTTGGAATTCAAATGTAGGTTGCCTTTCGAATTATTAGATTCATATCTGATATTTTTAATGCCAAAGTTTTGAAAACATCATTCGGCCTGTTGGGAAGATGTGAACACGAATGTATAAGTTTATTTTGGATATTTTCAATGCAAATGGACTTGGAAACATTATTCTGCCTATTGGGAAGATGTGAACAATTGCGATTCTCCTATTAACATGACTAGAGAATCTGGATTTCATTAAAGCCACGGAGGCTAACATTATGCATTATCTCTTTAATGCAGTCACAAGCAGCCGCACTACATCACAAAGTAAAACAGTTCTAGAATGGAATAGTCATATAGTATAAGAGGCATGAGCACCAAACAGACTGCCTCTTTTAAATGTGGAGAAATAACGAAAAGTCCAAAGGAAAAGAGAGTTCATCTTCATCTTGAAAATCCGGAAGAGGATAACGAAGAGGAGAAGTCCATTAAGAAGAGTTGTCTGAAAGAAAGGCATAAAAATGAGAGTATTGTTGAAATAAACAATACAACAAAAGGAAACACAGTAATAGCAATAAACAATAATTATAGACAGCAGAAATAGAACAAATAATCAGAATAAGTTATCAAATAATAAATTGAATTAAACAATAAACTGTCCAAGGGTAGGGACAGGTGGGATAATGTTAGCCTCCGTGTCTTTAATGAAATCCAGATTCTCTAGTCATGTTAATAGGAGAATCGCAATTTCATTACAAGACCGGAGGCAACATTATGCATGTTGGTAGCCATGTAAGACAACATCAGACATATGCTCAATAGGTTTACAGTAGTGTCGAGCAAAGGTAGATGCATTAGACCAGTCCGCTGCTTTGAGGATATCATCCAACTTACCACCAGACCAGAAGGATTTACTGGCCATAGCACCTCTAAGAGAGTGGGCTTGGAATTTAGATACGTCAACGCCGGCTAGGTTCATAGCGGACTTGACCCATCTGGCAATGGAGGCAGAGCTAATGGGTTTGAATGGTTTGACAAAGGAAAAAAGCAGTTGATTAGCATCATGAGGGCGAAGATCATTCATTCTGCTATCATATTCCTTCATACAGTCTACAACACAAAGCTTCTTACACAGGTCGAAACGAGGATAAAAAATAGAATCTGACCGAGTTTTTGTTCTTTTAACAATTTCAAATTTAACACCAAACATATCATAAGATCTATAGGATATATCAAGACATTTAATATCAGAGACTCTACGGCAGGAAATTAAGCACAAGAGAGTTGCAAGTTTAATAGAAAGACATTTCCTATTAAGTAAAGAATTATCAGGCCAACTTGAAAAAAGGTCTAAAATAGCCTTAACGTCCCACATGGACTGGTACTTAGGTCTAGGAGGCCTCTTCAACCTAATACTCTTCATGACTCTACAAACAATAACATTTTTACCTACCGTCTTACCGTTGATGAGAGAATGACCAGCAGAGATAGCTGATCTATAACAGTTGATAGATCTATAGGAAAGACCCATATCGAATTGTTCGACAAGAAAATTAACTACGTGTACGATAGGAGCCTCCACGGGATCCAAGTCCCTCTCCAGGCACCAACGAAACCATTTTCTCCAAATGTTGTTGTACCTATAGTGTGTTCCAGGGGCCCAAGATTCTCCGAGGAGAGTTGCAGCTGATGACGAAAGGCCAGACAATTTGTTGGATCTCCTGACACTTTCCAGGCAAGAAGGTTCAAAATCCCGGAATGAACCAGGTGGTGATCCTCCCCGTCTGCGTTTGAAACCAGACCCCTGGCTGATGGAATGAAGAAAGGAATGCTGCAAGCTAGTTCTAGGGTAGTCGGGAACCAGGCCTGAGAAGGCCAAAATGGGGTTATCAGGATTAGGGAACATTGGTCCTGTCTCACCTTCTGAAGAACCCTTTGGATCATAGCAAAGGGAGGGAAAGCGTAGCCGCGAAGGTCTGACCAGCACTGAAGGAAGGCGTTCACTGCAAGAGCGCCCGGATCCGGCATCCATCTGAAGTAATTCTCTAATTGGTAAGTCAGCCTGCTTGCAAATAGATCCACGTCCAGGGGACCCCAGATCCGATTCAGAGCGTTGAAGACATTCACGTTGAGTTTCCAATCGCTGAAGTCTAAGAGGAATCTCGAGTTCCAATCCGCCGAAATGTTGATTTCCCGGGGAGATATTCTGCCCTTAGAGCAATCTTGTGTTCTAGGCAAAACATCCAGAGTCTCTTGGCTAAATTGGAGAGGTCTGCAGATCTGGTCCCACCTAGATGGTTGATATAGGATACAGTGGATATGTTGTCCATTTTCAGGATAACTGATCTCCCTTGAAGAGAATGTCTGAAGCTCATTAGAGCATATAGACCTGCCGTAAGCTCTAGGTAGTTTATGTGGTGAGAGGATTCCACTAGAGACCATACACCACCAGTGTCCTGATTGAGGAGGCGAGCACCCCAACCATGAAGGCTTGCATCTGATTCCAAAATGAACTCTGGAGTTGAGCCAAAGATCGCCTTGCCATTCCAGGCATCCAAATTCTCCAGCCACCAGGAGAGTTCCCATCTGGCTTCCTGATCTAGGGACACAAAATCTCCGTACCAAAGGCCAGATCTCAGAGCCTTCCCTTTTATCCTTTGAAGAGCTCGATAGTTGAGAGGACCGGGAAAGATGGCTTGAATGGAAGACGAAAGGAGGCCTAAAAGTCTGGCTAACTCCCTTAGAGTTAAGGTTTCCTGTTTTAGAACAAACCTGATCTCTTTGCGAATTTTGCACATTTTCTTTGGGGGAAGTAAGAGAAGGCATTTTGAGGTGTTTACAGTAAACCCGAGGAACTCCAGGGATCTGGAGGGGGTAAGGATTGATTTTTCCCTGTTTATTATGAAGCCTAGACTCTCTATGAGATCCATTGCAATCTTCAAGTCTTTCAAGATCTGAGAATGGTTTTGGGACATGATCAGGATGTCGTCCAAATAAATAATTAAACGAATTCCTCTTTCCCTCAGAAGCGAGGCGATAGTTCTCATAATTTTGGTGAAACACCATGGGGCAGAAGAAAGACCGAAAGGTAGGGCCTGAAATTGAAAAAGACGGTTGTTCCAAACGAACTGAAGGAAAGGCTGGTGATCTTTGACCATTGGAATGGTAAAGTAAGCATCTTTTAAGTCCAGTTTGACCAACCAGTCTGCCTCTAGAAGAAGGTCTCTCAGGAGGTGGATACCCTCCATTTTGAAATGTCTGTAGAAGTTTGGGAAGATGTGAACAATTACTGTTTGGATTATTGTTTGTGCTAATTCTTATTGCATTTGCAAAATTGTGTTTGAAAGAAGTAGTTTATATATTTGATCTTTATATTATACGCAGTGTAAATGAAAGTGTATATTTTAGAAAATGTACTTCAGAGAAATAAATGATTTAATGTAGTTGAAGAATGTAATTTAGAATCTGTAGATAGGTAAACTGATAGTTGAATTTGTAAATATTTTAAATGCAGATTTGTTTTTTTTTTACAACCTCATTGATTGTATTTTTTTCCCCGCTGTTATATGATGATCTACATTGAAATCTCTGTGTGTGGTGAAAGTCAGTAGAATCTGAGAACAGCAAAAAAGGGAAACTGAATATGTTATGTAATTCTAAAATTATGTTGTGGTCTTAAAACTATAATATTCTATGCAATAACAGTTTTTCTTCTTTTTTTTTACAGAAGGTAATACTAAAGTTTGAAAAGATTTTAAATTCAGTTTACAACAAAACTACTGTAAAATAGTTTCTCTGAATTTTGTATTCTTCTTTAATAAAGAAGGTAAGATGAAATAATGTAATAAGCATGATAATATGAACTAATGTTTACAGTCACTTTTACTGCACTCTTCCATTTTTTTAAACACTACCCTAAACTCATCGATACAGTTAGGCAGTATTCCCACACTCCTGCCATCACCCATGCACTATCTATGCACTTCACCAATCACCTAGCCTGTACCCATACAGTTATAATATCACCCAGACACTACCTATGTACTCCTCCAATCACCCAGGCACTATCTGTACACTCATGCAATCAGCTAGACATTACCCGTACACTCTTCCAATCACCCAGGTAGTACCTATACACTTCTCCAATCCCCTAAACATTGCCCCTACACTCATGCAATCACCCAGACACGACCCTTGTACTCTTTCAATCATCCAGACAGTATCTATACACTGCTCTATTCACTCAGGCAGTACACATGCACTTATAAAATCACTCAGGCACTATTTATGCACTCCTCCATTCACCCAGGTACTACTCGTGTACTCCTCCGATCACCCAGCCAGAACCCTTCAAGTTATAAAATCACTCAGGGACTACCTATGCACTCCTGCAATCACCCAGGCACTACCTTTAAACTCATGCAATTAGCTAGACATTACCCCTACACTCATGCAATTAACGAGGTATTAAATATGCATTCCTCTAATCCTCCAGACATTACGCCTGCACTCAGGCAATCACTTAGGTATTAGCCATGCACTCCTGCAATGCCACAGACATTACCCCTGCACTCATGCAATCACTTAGGTATTACACATGCACTCCTCCAATGGCCCTGACATTACCCCTGCACGCATGCAATCACCCACACATTACACATGCACTCCTTCAATCACTCAGGCAGTACATGTGCATTTATAAAATCATCCAGGCACTACCTGTGCACTCATGAAATCACACAGGCACTACTAATGCACTCCTCAATGCACGTAGGCATTACCCATCGTTCCTCCAATCAGTCATGCACTTTCCATGTACTCCTTCAATCACCCAGTCACTACCCTTACAGTCTTCCAATAACCCAGGCAGTAGTGCTGTACTCATATAATTACCCAGTACTCAAACACTTATAAAAACATACAGACACTACCTATGCACTCATGCAATCACACAAGCACTACTGATGCACTCCTCAATGCATCTAGGCATTACCCATGCACTTCTCCAATCAGCAATGCACTATCCATGTACTCCTTCAATCACCCAGTCACTACCCTTGCAGTCTTCCAATAACCCAGGCAGTAGCGCTGTACTCATGTAATTACCCAGGCAGTACTCATACACTTATAAAAACATACAGACACTACCTATGCACTCATGCAATCACACAGGCACTACTGATGCACTCCTTGTTGCACCTAGGCATTACCCATGCACTGCTCCAATTATCCAGCCAGTACTCATGCACTTAAAAAATCACCCAGGCACTACTTATACACTTTTACAATCACCCAGACACTACCAGTACAGTCATGCAACTCTTGCACTCATGCAATCAGTCACACATTTGTCATGCATTCCTTCAATTACCTGCACATTACTCCTGCAGTCATGCAATCACTTAGGCATTACCTTTCCACTCTTTCAATGACCCAGATATTACCCCTGCACTCATGCAATCACTTAGGCATTACCTATCCACTCCTCCAATGACCCACACATTACCTCTGCACTTATGCAATCACCCAGGCACTACCCATGCACTCAAATAATCACCCAGGCATTACCCATGCACTCCTTCAATCACTCAGGCAGAACGTATGCACTCCTCCAATCACCCAGGCACTACGCCTGCACTCATGCAATCACCCACGCACTACATATGCACTCATGCAATAACCCAGACACTACCCTTGCACTCCTCCAATTACCAAGGTACTACCCATGCACTCATGCAATCAGTCAGGCACTACCCATCCACTCATACACGCACTCAGGCACTTCTGCGGCACTCATGCAATCACCCAAGCACTACCCAGGCAGTTTTCCAATCATCCAGGCACTACCCCTGCACTCATGCAATTACCCAGGTACTAGTCATGCACTCCTCCAATCACCCAGGAACTACCCATGCAGTCCTACATGCACCCAGGCATTATCCATGTACTCCTTCAATCACCCAGACATTAATCCTGCACTCATGCAATCACACAGGCATTACCCATGCACTACTTCAATCACTCAGGTACTACCCCTGCAGTCATGCAATCACCCAGGCACTACCTATGCACTCATGGAATAACTCAGGAACTACCCTTGCACTCCTCCAGTCATCCAGGCACTATCCATATACTCCTCCAATTACCCAGTCACTACCCATGCACTTATAAAGTCACCCAGACACTACCTATACACTCGTCTAATCACCCAGGAATTACCCATGCACTCCTTCAGTAACTCAGGCAGTGCCAATGCACTCCTCCAATCACCCAGACATTACCCCTGCACTTATGCAATCACCCAGGCATTACCCATGCATTCAAACAAGCACTCAAGTACTTCTGCGGCACTCATGCAATCACCCAAGCACTACTCATGCACTCCTCCAATCACCCAGGAACTACCCATGCAGTCCTACATGCACTCAGGCACAATCCATGCACTCTTCCATGCACACAGGCATTACCCATACACTCCTCCAATCACCCCGATATTACCCCTGCACTCATACAATCACCCTGACATTACCCATGCACTCCTCCATGCACCCAGGCATTACCCATGCACTCCTTCAATCACCCAGACATTACCCCTGCACTCATGCAATCACACAAGCATTAACCATGCACTCCTTCAATCACTCAGGCAGTACCCTTGCAGTCATGTAATCACCAAAGCACTACCTATGCACTCATGAAATAACCCAGGCACTACCCTTGCACTCCTTCAGTCACCCAGGCAGTATCCATGCACTCCTCCAATCACTCAGCCACTACCCATGCACTTATAAAATTATCCAGGCACTACTTATGCACTCCTCTAATCACGCAGGCACTATCTCTGCACTCCTCCAATCACCCAGGCATTCATGCAATCACCCAGGCCTTACTCATGCACTCCTTCAATCATTCAATCATTCAAGCAGTTCCCATGCACTCCTCCAATTACCCAGACATTACCCCTGCACTTATGCAATTACCCAGACATTACCCATGCATTCCTTCAATCACTAAGGCAGTTCCCATGCACTCCTCTAATCACGCAGACATTACCCCTGCACTTATGCAATCACCCAGGGACTACACATGCACTCCTTGATGCAACTACACATTACTCATGCACTCTTACAATCACTGAAGCATTACACATGTATTCATGCAATCACTCAGGTAGTACACATGCACTTCTCCAATCAAACATGCACTACCCATACACTTCTCCATATATTCAACTTTGCACAATTCATACAACACTTACAAATTTGTCAATTTTTAACCAAATAGGCGGTTCTGAAAAGAACGATTTTTTTGCTTCTTTTTTGTTTTATATTTTTTTTGTGTTTTTTTAACTCTTTTTTTTAATTTATTTGGTGTTTTTTTGTTAGAAAAATGAAAAAATAAACAGAAGCAACAAGAAAAACATTGAAAAAATTATGCAATTAAGCGTCATTGCATAAACGAAAAAAAAAGAAAATTAAAACTTGTGGTTCTTAATGACAGCCAGGATAGCGTTCACTGATTGCTCACCAACACATAAGGTCTTCTTACATTTTAAACAACGCTGCTCCACTCTAGCTAAGTCAGGGAAGATGTTGGTTGGAGAAGTTGTTGAGCCAGCAGATGAGGTGCTGGGTCCAGCAGTGTTGTCATCAGTTGACTGTTTTTGTTGTTCACGACGTAGTTGTTCTCTTGCGAGACACCGAGGGTGCATTGTCTGTAAATGCTTCAGGCATAGATGATGTCCCGCAAGAATATTTTTTTTCTGACCCTCGTGAGAGGACCTTTTCACAAACGGTGCATGTCACCTTACGGGCATTCACCTTTTTCTCCCCAGGTGGTATGGAGAAAAATGCCCACACAATGCTCTCATACCGGACTTTGACGGGTTCCTCCAACTCTTCTTCCTCTTCAGGTGGAAGCTGCTGTGGTGGATTTCCAGCTGCCATTTTTTGATGGAACAAAAAAACCACCAAAAATATAGAAAGAAGAGAAGCAAAAGGCAACAGGTGGGTCCTCTGAGATGCTCTTGAAAGAATTAAAAAAATGGGTGGGGTCCTTCAAGTTCTAGAATAGAAAGCTTCCAAACCAATGAAATTGTTTCTTTTGAAGTCACATGGGATTCGCGCACCTAGCGCGCAACCAGCGCGCACCTGACGTGATTTCCGGAAAATATATTTAACAATAATATATCTTTCTTACAATTACAAATATATGATATTTACAGTTATATTAAGTAATCTCTTGGTATAATATATATAATAAAGTTATATACATATACTTTTAAAACTTAAAGATTTGCAATGGATTCGCACACCCAGCACGACTCCCGGAAATACGTACAAAACGTTACGCGGACCCTTCGCATACCATACGGGCATCGTACACGACTATATGGTGGCAAAATTCTTGGATTAACGCAACCACCGTCACTGGTACACGATCGGTACGCGAATCCACTTTTTAAAAAAAAAAGGTAAATGCACATTTTAGAAAGGAGAAAACATCACATTATTTTTATAAAAGTTTAAAAATGTTGAAAAAGCATTTTTTGGACATTACAATTAGAAATTAGCATTTAAAAAACCTTTGAAATTCACTGAAAAAACCATAGGTTTCAGGGACGTTATAGTTAGAAATTAGCATTTAAAAAACCATAGAAATTCACTGAAAAAACCACAGGTTTCAGGGACATTATAGTTAGAAATTAGCATTTAAAAAACCGTAGAAATTCACTGAAAAAACCACAGGTTTCAGGGACGTTATAGTTAGTTGGACATTTCACTCCTACAAAACCAGAGAAATTCGGCTGTTATAGTTAGTTGAGCTAACTATAACTCGCGCCCCTGCAATGCACTGCTGATGATGTCACATATTATATCATTCATGACATGGTCAGTGACATCACTGATGACATCACTGATGACATCTCAAATGACATCACTGATGACATCACTGATGGCATCATCCACGTGATAATCTGATGTACCTCCTCACACCCTAATATAACCTTTGATTCACCCACTCTAAAATACAGACTACCATTTTCAAAACAATAGACACACCAATACCAGTTACTACATACCCACTCACTGATTCCTAGGTCTACACACACATCCACTCATTCACCCATACAGTCATTCATACATGCAGTCACTCATCAATACATCACTATCATATGCACTCATACACCTATACAGACACTCACACACCGCCACTCATCCATAGTTACTCATACACCTAGCCAGTCATGCAAAGAATCAATCATGCTCCTATTTACTCACCTATACAGTTATACACATACCACCTCACGTATTCACACAGATACTAACACATACTTACTCTCTCTTGCAATTACAGATACAAGGACACACTCATCCATACAGCCACTCTCACAATCACTCACTCTCACATATAGTCATTTATATAGTCCGACACTCACATAAACTGCCTTTCACATATGTAGTTACTCACACATGTACCACTGAGACATCCATTCACTCACCAACACACCCATACACACACTCACCCACCCATACAGCCCTTCACAGATGCACTCTTGAACCCATACACCCAGTGAATCACCCACTCACACATCTATGCACAGAGTCACACACACCCCACCCCCCCACACAGACACTCAGGCACCCATACAGATACTCAGACAACCAATCAATAACCCATATAGACACTCATGTAGCTACTCACCAACCCATGCAGCCACTTACACAACAACTGACAAACTGATACAGACATTCACACAGTTTAGTCACTAACCCATGCATTCAGTAAGACACATTTAATCACTAACTTATACAGTCAGTCACGCACCTACTAAATCATCCATTCAGACTCTTATACACCCACTCATTCTTCAATACACCTTGGCATATACATATATAAAACATATTTAAGCTTTAAAGAAACACACAGTCACTGGATGATGTCATCAGTGATGTCATTTGAGATGTCATCAGTGATGTCATCAGTGATGTCACTGACCATGTCATGAGTGATGTAATATGTGACGTCATCAGAAGTGCATTGCGGGGCGCGAGTTATAGTTACCTGAACTAACTATAACGGGGGAATTTTACGGGTTTTGTACGAGTGAAATGTCCAACTAACTATAACTGTCCCTAAAACCTATGGTTTTTTCAGTGAATATATATATAGATATATCTATATATCTATATCTATATCTATATATATATATATATATATATATATATATATATATATATATATATACCTGCGCCGCAACTCTCCCGTCCTTGGAGTTGCTTTCCCAAAAGAGCGCACTCTGGAGCCAATGCTGTTTGAAAATTAATTTAATCCTGTGTCGGACTGACAACAAATGCGTTTCGGCGTTTCCGCCTTCCTCAGTGTCAATATTACATTCAAAAACGTGCTTTTTAAATAAAGTTTTTCCTATCCGGATTCTAACCGGAAATCAGTGACATGGAAAGGGTACTTGGGAAGATGTCGGTGTAATCTAGTGAGCGTGTGCAGACATTTTTGTTTTTACTATCATTGCATTATGTAAACGGAAAAGCGCTTTCAATTTCACATTATTAAGTGAAAATATAGGCGGTGATATTTACAATATATACAGTGGTTGAATATCGGTTAATTCATTTTTCCATTTATGAATCAATTCGAAAATTCATCATAACATTAATTCATTCTTAATGTTAAAAAGTCAATCATGCCACCTCACAATCCACTTATATTTTTCAGTGCTTGAAAATTGGGCATGACAACAATGCATTTTTAAGGATATGTCTAGGTACGTTCTCCTGTTGAACACCAAGTATATCACAGTATCATTACTATTCACTGGCGGCCATATTTGAATTGGCAAAATATTTTTTCCCAGTACCGACCTATTACCGATAATTATACTGGTCTATCAAAATCATATTCTTTACAATGAAAAAACACCTGGCAAGCCTTCTGATTTTATGTTAAGCCCTTGGGGCACCAAAATAACCCAAGTATATACACAATAATTCCGTTCCTCATTGTCTGCAGTTTCGCATCATTGTTGTTCGTGATGTTACCATTGTAGCTCATCTGCATATTTGAATACTGCCCTGAATGGGCTGCAGTGGCACCTTGTAACAGCTGTCATTTGGTATTCACTACATAAATGTAATATTCTGCTAGAGCCCCTACAAATAATATATATTTTCTTAATGGGAGCATCTTATTTTGCCCTGTATGGGCTGTAGTGGCAGGTGTTACAGCAAAAGTATTTCATCACAATTGATTTCTGTACACCGACAATCTAAAAAAGTAATATATACAATTTCTAAAAACAGGAGCATCATGAGCATTGTTCTTTCCACATTTGACATAGGTTATTTGTACAACCCAATTGTAATCCAACATTCTGCACCCTCAGTTCTACACTATCAGTCAATACCAGAGACTTGGATGATGGAGTTGAGGATGTCTCAGTTAGCCTATGTGTATCCACATTTCTTCCTCATTATTTAACCCCTTGGGAGCCTTGCTCTGCAGTTTGATAATATATTTGGACTCAAGGGTGCGAAGGCGTTTCACCCTATCTCTACCTGGATCAGGAGGACTACTCATTCCTTAATTGTGAGTTCCCAGAAGTGGCTACCTTCTACAACTTACCGAAGGTACATAAGGACAAATATTTCCCACCAGGACGACCAATAGTGTCCTCTAAGAATAGTCTTCTAGAAAATGCCTCGATGTATACAGACTATTTCATTGCCCCTATGGTCAAAGATTTGAGCTCTTGTATACGGGACACCAAAGACTTCCTGCAAATTATCGAGGGAACATGTTGGGAGAGGGACATGCTGTTAATAACACTTGACATTACAAGCCTCTACACATGCATTGAACATGAGAAAGGCCTGGAGGCTATCAAATTCTTTCTGCAAAAAAGACCACTGCAATTCCAAGATCACAATCAACTGTTGACTGAACTCATTTGGTTTTGTTTAAACAATAATATTTTCACCTTTGCAGGTCAGCTCTATGTACAACAACAGGGCACCGCCATGGGCACGTGCTTCGCCCCCAGTTACGCAAATTTATTCGTGGGCTGGTGGGAGAAGCACGTGGCCTGGGCGGGTGCCAATGAGAAATGGGTAGACAGTGTGGCATTGTGGATGCGCTACATTGATGATTTGTTCATCATTTGGCGTGGTCCACAAGGTGAGGCGGAGAATTACATTGAGGCATTGAATTCAAATTAATTAAGCTTACGCTTCACGAGTACCATCAGTAGTAGGGAAGTGATGTACTTAGACCTTAGGGTATATGTAGAGGATGGCACCCTACACACCGCACTCTATCGTAAGCCCATGGCTGGAAATTCAATCCTGCATGCGGGCAGCCATCATCCCAGGAGTGTAGTTAACAATATCCCCTTTGGGGAATTTTTAAGGATGAAACGCAACTGTTCAACCCAACCTGAATATGAAACAGCCAAAAAGAAAGCCAGACATATATTTCTCAAGAGAGGATACTGCAGGGGAGTTTTGGACAGGGCTGAAGCTAAAAGTGATAAGTTACAATGCAATCTTCTTCTAGTTGACAGGGAAGAAGTAGCACAGACAGGCACAAAAGGGACTCCAGACGATATCCAACTGAGACTAATAACAGACTACACAGAAAAGTCACCACAAATAATGCAGATTCTGAAAAAGAATTGGCGTCTACTTAAAGCAGACAACATAGTGGGAAAAGCAATACCAGAAACACCATTAGTGACATATAGAAGGGGAACATCACTTAAGGACCATTTGGTCAGGAGTCACTATAGAGCCAAACCTAAAAGAAAAGATGCAATCAAGGGATTTTTCCCTTGCATGAAATGTAAGGCCTGCAGAAATAGTAGGAAAGTCAAGGATTACTCTGTAACGGGAAAAAAAGCGAGGGTACAACTTACTAAATTCCTGAATTGCAATTCAGAGTACACTGTGTACTGTTTAGAATGTCCTTGTGGCAAACAGTACGTGGGCAGCACGATCCACCCTACAAAAAAGAAGATTTTAGAACACCTCCGGGCGATCAGAAATAAAGATCAGCCGTATCCGGTCGCCCGTCACTTTGAACTCCTACACGAAAGCAATGGTAATCTATTAAAATTCTTTTGCTTAGATCAAGTGGAGAGAGGGGGAAGAGGTGGAGATAGGGTGAAACGCCTTCGCACCCTTGAGTCCAAATATATTATCAAACTGCAGAGCAAGGCTCCCAAGGGGTTAAATAATGAGGAAGAAATGTGGATAGACATAGGCTAACTGGGACATCCTCAACTCCATCATCCAAGTCTCTGGTATTGACTGATAGTGTAGAACTGAGGGTGCAGAATGTTGGATTACAAATGGGTTGTACAAATATCCTATGTCAAATGTGGAAAGGACAATGCTCATGATGCTCCTGTTTTTAGAAATTGTATATATTACTTTTTTAGATTATCGGTGTACAGAAATCAATTGTGATGAAATACTTTTGCTGTAACACCTGCCACTACAGCCCATACAGGGCAAAATAAGATGCTCCCGTTAAGGAAATGTATATTATTTGTAGGGGCTCTAGCAGAATATTACATTTATGTAGTGAATAGCAAATGACAGCTGTTACAAGGTGCCACTGCAGCCCATTCAGGGCAGTATTCAAATATGCAGATGAGCTATAACGGTAACATCACGAACAACAATGATGCAAAACTGCAGACAATGAGGAACGGAATTATTGTGTATATACTTGGGTTATTTTGGTGCCCCAAAGGGCTTAACATAAAATCAGAAGGCTTGCCAGGTGTTTTTTCATTGTAAAGAATATGATTTTGATAGACCAGTATAATTATCGGTAATAGGTCGGTACTGGGAAAAATATTTTGCCAATTCAAATATGGCCGCCAGTGAATAGTAATGATACTGTGATATACTTGGTGCTCAACAGGAGAACATACCCGGAAATATCCTTAAAAATGCATTGCTGTCATGCCCAATTTTCAAGCACTGAAAAAATATAAGTGGATTGTGAGGTGGCATGATTGACTTTTTAACATTAAGAATTAATTAATGTTATGATGAATTTTCGAATTGATTCATAAATGGAAAAATGAATTAACCGATATTCAACCACTGTATATATTGTAAATATCACCGCCTATATTTTCACTTAATAATGTGAAATTGAAAGCGCTTTTCCGTTTAAATAATGCAATGATAGTAAAAACAAAAAATGTCTGCACACGCTCACTAGATTACACCGACATCTTCCCAAGTACCCTTTCCATGTCACTGATTTCTGGTTAGAATCCGGATAGGAAAAACTTTATTTACTGAGGAAGGTGGAAACGCTGAAACACGTTTGTTGTCAGTCCGACACAGGATTAAATTAATTTTCAAACAGCATTGGCTCCAGAGTGCGCTCTTTTGGGAAAGCAACTCTAAGGACGGGAGAGTTGCGGCGCAGGCATTCATTTCGCAAGACCACCTTGCGCTGGGCAAGCACCTGTGGTGTGAGGAGCGACGGCAGGTGGAATGGCGTTTTTGGTATATATATATATATATATATATATTCACTGAAAAAACCATAGGTTTCAGGCACGTTTTAGTTAGAAATTAGCATTTAAAAAACCTTAGAAATTCACTGAAAAAACCATAAGGTTTTAGGGACAGTTATAGTTAGTTGGACATTGCACTCGTACAAAACCCGTGAAATTCCCCCGTTATAGTTAGTTCAGGTAACTATAACTCGCGCCCCCGCAATGCACTGCTGATGACGTCACATATTACATCACTCATGACATGGTCAGTGACATCACTGATGACATCACTGATGACATCTCAAATGACATCACTGATGACATCATCCAGTGACTGTGTGTTTCTGTAAAGTTTAAATATTTTTAATATATATAGGGAAAGGCGTATTGAAGAATGAGTGGGTGTATAAGTGTCTGTATGGATGATTTAGTAGGTGCGTGACTAACTCGATAAGTGAGTGATTAAACGTATCTTACTGAATGCATGGGTTAGTGACTAAACTGGGTGAATGTCTGTATCCGTCTGTCTGTTGCTGTGTAAGTGGTGCATGGGTTTGTGAATAGCTACATGAGTGTCTATATGAGTTATTGATTGGTTGTCTGAGTATCTGTATGGGTGCCTGAGCGTTTGTGTGGGTGGGGTGTGTGCGACTCTGTGCATAGATGTGTGAGTGGGTGATTCACTGGGTGGATGGTTTCAAGAGTGCATCTGTGATAGACTGTATGGGTGGGTAAGTGTGTGTAAGAGTGTGTTAGTGAGTGAATGTATGTCCCAGTGGTACATGTGTGAGTAACTACATATGTGAAAGGCAGTATATATGTGTGTTGGAGTATATAAATAGCTATAAGCGAGAGTGTGTGATTGTGAGAGTGACTGTATGGATGAGTGTGTGCTTGTATCAGTGATTGTATAAGAGCGTAAGAATGTGCTAGTATTTGTATGAGTAAGTGAGCTGGTGTGTGTATAACTGTATAGGTGAGTAAATGGCAGTGTGTTTAATTATTTGCATGACTGACTAGGTGTGTGAGTACCTCTATGGATGAGTGGCGGTGTTTGAGTGTCTATATAGGAGTATGAGTGCATATGATAGTCCTGTACTGAGTGACCATAAGTATGAGTGACTGTACGGGTGAGTGAGTGGATGTGTGTGTGTGGACCTAAGAATCAGTGAGTGGGTACATAGTTATTGGTGTTGGAGTGTCTATGGTTTTGAGAATGGCAGTCTGTAATTTAGAGTGGGTGTATCAAAGGTTATATTAGGGTGTGAGGAGGTGCATTAAATTCTCACATGGATGATGTCATCAGTGATGTCATTTGAAATGTCATCAGTGATGTCATCAGTGATGTCACTGACCATGTCATGAGTGATGTAATATGTGACGTCATCAGCAGTGCATTGCGGGGCGTGAGTTATAGTTACCTGAACTAACTATAACGGGGGAATTTCACGGGATTTGTACGAGTGCAATGTCCAACTAACTATAACTGTCCCTAAAACCTTATGGTTTTTTCAGAGAATTTCTAAGGTTTTTTAAATGCTAATTTCTAACTATAACGTGCCTGAAACCTATGGTTTTTTCAGTGAATTTCAAAGGTTTTTTAAATGCTAATTCCTAACTATAACGTGTCTGAAACCTATGGTTTTTTCAGTGAATTTCAAAGGTTTTTTAAATGCTAATTCCTAACTATAACGTGTCTGAAACCTATGGTTTTTTCAGTGAATTTCAAAGGTTTTGTAAATGACAATTTTTAAATGTATTAATTGTTATATTTATTTTTTTGATACTGATTTACAACATTTTTTAAACTATTTATTTTTAGATATTTTATTTTTTAAATTACATTGTAATTACATTATACATTACATTACAAAATATACTTTCTCAGAATGAATTACTTTAGTTTAAATACTTTGCAAATAGGCAATAGACTTTTAAGTACAGTAGTTACAGTTGTTGCAATGGGCAACACAATTACAAAAACAAAGCAACATTGAGCTCAATGTGAATTTCTAGTTAAATGCAATTAGTTACTTTATGGATTACTTTTCTAACCACAGGACTGGATCCTAGATTCAGTCCTGGGACATCTCCTGTAAACAGTTGAGTAAAAGCGTTTTGGTTACAGTAGTGATTTTTAAGGAATATTATTGTATTTTAAAAGTTGACACTTAGAAACTTTTTCATAAAGAATCACCAATGTTATCCTATGGGAGGAAATTCACTTAGCAGGTAAGTAGTGTTATCGTTACTTTTTCTTACTCAGTGGTGGATCCTGGAACCAGCACTGGTGCATCTCCTGTAAACAGTTGAAAGAATGCGTTTAAGTCACACATGCGATTTTTAAGGAATATTTGTAGTTTGTGAAAATCGACACTTTGAAACTTTTCTGCTGAAAACCAGACAATGGATTCCTATGGAAGGAAATTCAAGTTACTGGTAAGTATGGTTAGAATTACTTTTTCAGGGTCAGTGCTGGGCTAAAAGATGCAGCACTGGGTTCTCTCCTGATAACAGGTGAGTAAATCGGAATTCATAATTCGGCTGATTTTAGAGAAATATTATAAAGTTCCAAAACTCCACACTTAGAAGAATTTCCAAGTGAAACCAGTCAATGTTAGCCTATGGAAGGAAATTCAAGTTACTGTTAAGTACGGTTAGAATTACTTTTCAGGGTCAGTGCTGGGCTAAAAGATGCAGCACTGGGTTCTCTCCTGATAACAGGTGAGTAAATCGGAATTCGTATTTCGGCTGATTTTAGAGGAATATTTGTATGTTTCAAAATCGACAGAAACTTTTTCAGCAAAAAGCAGGCAATGATATCCTATGGAAGGAAATTCAAGTTACTGGTAAGTACGGTTAAAATTACTTTTCAGGATCAGTACTGGGCTGAAAGATGCAGCACTGAGGTCTCTCCTGATAACAGGTGAGTAAATCGGAATTCGTATTTCGGCTGATTTTAGAGGAATATTATAAAGTTCCAAAACTCCACACTTAGAAGAATTTCCAAGTGAAACCAGTCAATGTTAGCCTATGGAAGGAAATTCAAGTTACTGGTAAGTACGGTTAAAATTACTTTTCAGGACCAGTACTGGGCTGAAAGATGCAGCACTGAGGTCTCTCCTGATAACAGGTGAGTAATTCGAAATTCGTATTTCGGCTGATTTTAGAGGAATATTTGTATGTTTCAAAAATCGACACTTAGAAACTTTTTCAGCAAAAAGCAGGCAATGATATCCTATGGAATGAAATTCAAGTTACTGGTAAGAACGGTTAGAATTACTTTTCAGGATCAGTACTGGGCTCAAAGATGCAGCACTGAGGTCTCTCCTGATAACAGGTGAGTAAATCGGAATTCGTAGTTCGGCTGATTTTAGAGGAATATTTGCACAATGGTGAAGGAAGGGGTGGGGCCTAAGGTGACATGTCTGCAAACACGCCCTGTGGCGCGTTTTAAGTTGGACAATTAATTCCTGCTCAATCCCGAGGGTCCCTAGGGGCCAACTAGCCCACCAGGTACCTCCAGTATGCGCCAGGGGGCTGCGTTGCAGAGAGGTTTCAGAGGCCACGCCCCTTTTACAACACTCTGCAACGCAGCTCCGTGGTGCTTACTGGAGGTACCTGGTGGGCTAGTTGGCCCCTAGGGACCCTCAGGATTGAAAAGGAATTTATTCCCCATCTTAAAACGCGCCCACGGGGCCTGTTTGCACACATTTCACCTGAAGCCCCGCCCCTCCCTTCACCACTGTGCAAACGCGCCCGTGGCGCGTTTTAAGTTGGGGGATTAAGTCCCCTTGAATCCTGAGGGTCCCTGGAGTCCAACTAGCCCACCATATACCTCCAAAGCGCCACAGAGCTGCGTTGCAGAGAGGTGTAAAAGGGCGTGGCCTCTGTACACGTCTCTGCAACGCAGCCCCTGGCGCATACTGGAGGTTCCTGGTGGGCTAGTTGGCCCCAGGGACCCCCAGTATTCAAGGGGGATTCGTTCCCCCTCTGCAAACGCGCCAGGGGCGCGTTTGCAGAGTACTGCAGGGAGGGGGCGGGGCCTCCGGCACGATGCTGGTCGTTTTTTTTTTTTGTAGTTTTTTTAATGGGAGGGGGCTGCGTGGCCCCCTTCCCTTGCCCACTTTGGCCCCGGGGACCCCATCCCCTGGGGCCTGAGCATTTTTTTTTTTTTTAAATTAAAAAAAAACGGGAAGGAGGCTGCGTGGCCCCCCTTCCCTGGGCCTGTATTGGCCCGGGGACCCCATCCCCCGGGGCATGGCCTCGATTTTTTGATTTTTTTATTTGGAGGGGGGCTGCGTGGCCCCCCTCGTCAGGCCATTTAAGGCCCCGGGGACCCCATCCTCCGGGGCCGGCCTTGCACTTTTTTTATTTTTTATTTATTTTTAGGGGAGGGGGGGCTGTGTGGCCCCCCTCCCTGGCCACTTATGGCCCCGGGGACCCCATCCACCGGGGCCTGGCCTCTGGTTGGGGACTGTGGGGGGGTCCCCAATCCCCCCACAGTCCCGCCGGCTCCCCGCGTCCCTTGGGAGCCGGCATTGCTTTTCCACATGGGGAGCAGCTAACATGCTGCT
This sequence comes from Calotriton arnoldi, assembly GCA_963921515.1. Taxonomy (NCBI): domain Eukaryota; kingdom Metazoa; phylum Chordata; class Amphibia; order Caudata; family Salamandridae; genus Calotriton; species Calotriton arnoldi. The sequence continues at coordinate 2,408,005 of CAWUFW010000426.1, read as the reverse complement.
CCCCGTGTGGAAAAGCAATGTGCTTTGGATATTGGAAGCGAGAGCAGGTTTCCTGCTATCTATTCCAATATCCAAAGCAAGTTTGCAATGACAGGACGGGAGCCGCGAGGCTCCCGTCCTGTCATTGCAAACAGCAGTGTTCCGGGGGTAGGCACCTCGGGACACTGCAGGAGCCGGCCCTGGGGGGTGGCGGTCCCCAGGGCCATCACTGGCTCCAGGAGGGGGGCCGCGCGGCCCCCCTCCCCACATTTTCAAAGCCCCGGGGCGGTGGTGGTCCCCGGGGCTTCGGGGGTCCAAAACGGACCCCCATTTTTAATTTTTTAGTGCCCCGGGGAGGTGGCGGTCCCCGGGGCGTGTGGGGGGGCTGGAGCCCCCCCACACAGGTTAAAAAAAAAAAAACAGAAGCCCCGGGGAGGTGGCGGTCCCCGGGGCAGCGGGAGGGCAAAGAGCCCTCCCGCACAATTTTTTGTTAAAGCCCCGGGGGGTGGCGGTCCCCGGGGCTTGGGAGCCCTTAGAGGCCCCCCATACATAAATTTAACCCCCCCCACCATGCCCCCGGGACTTGGCCCACCCGGGGGCAAATTAACATCGAAGCGTGGGAGACCGCGCTTCGATTTTCGGCAGGATCCGCGCACCCTGAGCGCATCCTGCCGATTTTTTTTTTTTTAAATGCTTTTATTTGCCCAGGGGGTCCTTGTGGGACCCTCTGAGCAGGCCTAGGGGGTTAGGGTGTTTCTACCCTGCCCCCTTTGTGCGCTTTGCGCACTTGTTTCTGTCCCTCGGTTCTACTGAATCGGAATGTTGACAGCCAGCTGACAGCCAATTAGCATGCAGCTCGTGATCGGGAGAGTACGCGGACCCTACTCGGCCATAGATATATATGTGACTTTACTTGTGAATTTCTCAGGAACTACTGAACGGATTTACACCATTTAAGCAAAAGGCACCAGTCTGAACCAAGGGCTACCTCTTTGCCAAATTTGGTGTAATTCCGTTCAGCAGTTCGGGCTGTAGCTGCGACTAAAGGTTCCTATGGAAAAATGAATGGGGAAAACGCGTTTTGGGACCCCCTTTTTCTCGGCCCCCGCTGACGAATCAACCCGAGACTTTCAGGGTAGGAGCGGAGCGCCCCAACAAGTTGGAAACGTTCGCGAAGATTCGTCAACCGGCGCCAACGTTATTTCAAATAGAATGTCGCAGATTTCCTATGGATAATAGGTCCTAACTATAACTATCTACTGGCGACCGCCAGTAGATAATATATATATATATATATATATATATATATATATATATATATATATATATATATTAACACATCCAAACACACTTATGCATACACTAACACACCCAGGTACACAGTAGTGCATACAGTGACACACCCATGCACAAACTGATGCAGGCAGGGACACACCCAGGTATACATTGATACAGCTACTGTCGCACCCACCAAACATTAATAGAGCTAGTGAGACACCAATGCAGACATTAATGCAGATACTCACACACACATCCAAACACTAAGGGGTCGATTCCGATTCGGGCCGGAAAAAGCACCGACCGACTCGGATCCGGAAATAATACCGACCAACACGTACCCGTGGCGCCCGACACGCCAAGTACGATGCAAGGCGTGAAAAATCCGACCGACACGTACCAAAACCAAGTCGACCAACCGAGCCGCACGGAAAACAGCAATCCGGCCGGAAAAACACGCGAATCCAACCGACCGACACGCACCCGGAACAAATCCGACCGAAACGTACACGCGAACTCCAAACCGCAAAGTACGATGCAAGGCGCGAAAACCACGAGCGAGTCGGACGGAGGCCAAGCCGTACGACCGACACGCATACAAAACCGAGCCGAAGCAACACAAAACACCGCGACCGACGCATACGCAGCATAGAAAACTGCACAAACACAGCGTGAACGAAGCGGAGAACACCGTACGAGACAAATGCAGGGTCCGACTCGGTCACAAGAACGTTTCCAACATACACAAACAGCACAAAGGAAAAATCACCCAAAAAAAGGCCAAACAAGCAATTACCAAGCCAATAAATACTGGGGGGTGGGGACAGAGAACAAAGACACACCCACAACTCCACCTATATAAAGGACACAAATCACAACCATGAGCCTTTGCAAATGCCATTCCACTGCCAGCACCCAAGAGAAAGCAACCACACACCCACAGCTCATCCCTCACACAAGCCACACACCATCAGCACACCAACAAATACCTACCTCACATACACCCAGCAAAACACACACTCACACACCCTCACCTGCACACCAACACACACATCACTCACCATCACCACCCATCACCATGCCCCCCAAGAAGAATCCCAAGTTCCTAGATAGTGATTTGGAAGTCATGGTAGACGAGATCCTCAGGGTAGAGCCACAGCTGTTTGGCACACTGGTCCAACAGACCCCCATCTCCCAGAAAACCAAGATGTGGGAGAGGATCATCAACAGGGTGAACGCACAATCACCATGTCGGTGCACAAAGAGCGACATCCAGAACAGGTGGTATGACGTGCGCAGGAGGGTACGGGACCTGCTGAAGAAAGACTACATCAACAGCCAATACACCGGCAGTGGCCCTCCTGCCAAGCCAATATACCTCAGGCCCTGGGAGGAGAAGGTGCGGGCCATCCTTCCGCCAGTGAGCGTATATGGACTAGAGGACATCCCAGAGCCTGGTGAGTACACAACAAATGTACACAATATACTGCCACAAAACACACACATCACTGTCAAGGGGAGAGTCAAACCATGCACTCATAGCAATTACACAGCAACCAGAACAGAATCATCCCAAAATGTGTATGTCAGTCAGATAAACACAACACATGCCATCAAAAAAGTAACATCCAACTGTGCCAACACATGTACAAACACAACTACAACTACAGCTAGGCAGTGGCACAAATAGAACTAACAAACACATCCAGACATGTAGCCACCACAACAACACCAACACACAGTGAAGACCACTCAAAGGAAGGAATTCTGTGTATGCTGGCCAAGTCAGTGTAGCCAATAGCATCATGGGAGTCGCAGTCACACATATTGCCCCCCACAACTGTCCCATCAACACCACCCTGAACCATGCTCACATCACAGGGAGTGGAGAAGGACTCACAAGATGGCTGACACTGGCAACTGCTGTGGGGAGCACAAGGCCCTGCTGCCAACTGTGCACCAACAAACAGCAGGACACCACTGACTGACATCCTGAGAGACAACTTACACTCCCTGCAATGCAAGCACGTTCCATGGTGGGATATCTGGCTAGCTGGGTGGGAAGGGGGACTTGCAGCACTGACCATAGTCACAAGCACCTCCCCTCACACACACCCCAACACAAACTCCACAGAACCCACCTGGTAGAATGCAATGCCCCACATCCTAACACAAGATCCCACAAAGAACCACCACCCTGGGTTATGTTGTGTAAAGCACAGGGCCACTCTTGGGACTTTTAGCCAAACAACTGCCAGGACAACACTCCCAGCCATCCTGTCAGCACAGCCAGCCCACCCCACAGGGAAGCAGAGTCAAAAGGAAGGAAGCATGGGCATGCTGGGAAGGGGGGGAGGCAATAGCATGATGGGAGTCGTAGTCACTGATATTGGTCACCCCCACAACTGTCCCATCAACACCACCCTGAACCATGCTCACATCACAGGAAGTGGAGAAGGACTCACAAGATGGCTGACACTGGCTGCTGCTGTGGGGAGCACAAGGCCCTGCTGGCAACTGTGCACCAACAAACAGCAGGACACCACTGACTGACATCCTTAGAGACAACTTACACTCCCTGCAATGCAAGCACGTTCCATGGTGGGATATCTGGCTAGCTGGGTGGGAAGGGGGACTTGCAGCACTGACCATAGTCACAAGCACCTCCCCTCACACACACACACCAACACAAACTCCACAGAACCCACCTGGTAGAATGCAATGCCCCCCATCCTAACACAAGATCCCACAAAGAACCACCACCCTGGGTTATGTTGTGTGAAGCACAGGGCCACTCTTGGGACTTTTAGCCAAACAACTGCCAGGACAACACTCCCAGCCATCCTGTCAGCACAGCCAGCCCACCCCACAGGGAAGCAGAGTCAAAAGGAAGGAAGCATGGGCATGCTGGGAAGGGGGTGGAGGCAATAGCATGATGGGAGTCGTAGTCACTGATATTGGTCACCTCCACAACTGTCCCATCAACACCACCCTGAACCATGCTCACATCACAGGAAGTGGAGAAGGACTCACAAGATGGCTGACACTGGCTACTGCTGTGGGGAGCACAAGGCCCTGCTGGCAACTGTGCACCAACAAACAGCAGGACACCACTGACTGACATCCTGAGAAACAACTTACACTCCCTGCAATGCAAGCACGTTCCATGGTGGGATATCTGGCTAGCTGGGTGGGAAGGAGGACTTGCAGCACTGACCATAGTCACAAGCACCTCCCCTCACACACACCCCAACACAAACTCCACAGAACCCACCTGGTAGAATGCAATGCCCCCATCCTAACACAAGATCCCACAAAGAACCACCACCCTGGGTTATGTTGTGTGAAGCACAGGGCCACTCTTGGGACTTCTAGCCAAACAACTGCCAGGACAACACTCCCAGCCATCCTGTCAGCACAGCCAGCCCACCCCACAGGGAAGCAGAGTCAAAAGGAAGGAAGCATGGGCATGCTGGGAAGGGGGAGGAGGCAATAGCATGATGGGAGTTGTAGTCACAGCTCTACATCCCCCACCACATGGCCCAGCAAGCTCACACTCACGCATGCACATCCCACAGAGAGTGGAAAGGCCCATCAAAGATGTCTGACACTGTTGCTGTGTCGTGGGGAGCACAAGGGCATGCTGGGTACTGTACACCAACCAACAGCAGGACACCACTGTCAGCCATCTTGCCATTGCTCTCACACCCACACACACTGAACTCCCCACAAAAGCAAGTAAGTATGGGAATGCTGGGAAGTGGGGTGGAGGCAATAGCATGATGGGAGTCGTAGTCACAGACATAGCTCACCCCCACAACTGTCCCATCAACACCACCCTGAACCATGCTCACATCACAGGAAGTGGAGAAGGACTCACAAGATGGCTGACACTGGCTACTGCTGTGGGAGCACAAGGCCCTGCTGCCAACTGTGCACCAACAAACAGCAGGACACCACTGACTGACATCCTGAGAGACAACTTACACTCCCTGCAATGCAAGCACGTTCCAAGGTGGGATATCTGGCTAGCTGGGTGGGAAGGAGGACTTGCAGCACTGACCATAGTCACAAGCACCTCCCCTCACACACACCCCAACACAAACTCCACAGAACCCACCTGGTAGAATGCAATGCCCCCATCCTAACACAAGATCCCACAAAGAACCACCACCCTGGGTTATGTTGTGTGAAGCACAGGGCCACTCTTGGGACTTCTAGCCAAACAACTGCCAGGACAACACTCCCAGCCATCCTGTCAGCACAGCCAGCCCACCCCACAGGGAAGCAGAGTCAAAAGGAAGGAAGCATGGGCATGCTGGGAAGGGGGAGGAGGCAATAGCATGATAGGAGTCGTAGTCACAGCTCTACATCCCCCACCACATGGCCCAGCAAGCTCACACTCACGCATGCACATCCCACAGAGAGTGGAAAGGCCCATCAAAGATGTCTGACACTGTTGCTGTGTCGTGGGGAGCACAAGGGCATGCTGGGTACTGCACACCAACCAACAGCAGGACACCACTGTCAGCCATCTTGCCATTGCTCTCACACCCACACACACTAAACTCCCCACAAAAGCAAGTAAGTATGGGAATGCTGGGAAGTGGGGTGGAGGCAATAGCATGATGGGAGTCGTAGTCACAGACATAGCTCACCCCCACAACTGTCCCATCAACACCACCCTGAACCATGCTCACATCACAGGGAGTGGAGAAGGACTCACAAGATGGCTGACACTGGCTACTGCTGTGGGGAGCACAAGGCCCTGCTGCCAACTGTGCACCAACAAACAGCAGGACACCACTGACTGACATCCTGAGAGACAACTTCCACTCCCTGCAACGCAAGCACGTTCCATGGTGGGATAACTGACTGGCTGGGTGGGTGGGAAGGAGGGCCGGCTGTCAAACAAACACAACCAATGCAGACCATGTTCACACCCCAGAAAATACATAGAAATGCCCAAATAATGCAGGACAATGTGCCACACCAATATCAACCCCTGACTGTGACGACTTAGGACAATGCAATGTACAGGCCCGCACCCAGAGGCACAGTCACAACTGTCATGTGTGTCAACCATTGATGCCTGCAGAAACATAACATACATTGTTTGTGTCTCCCAAAAACAGGTGATGATGGGGACACAGCAGCAGACGCTGAGGAGTCCCAGTCCCAGGCTCAAGAGGATGCCGAGCTCACTGGCGTCGTACAGCCTCTGTCCTCCTCGGACGATGAAGACCAACCTGGCACATCCGGTGCAAGTCAACATGCAGCACCAGCAGGACCACCAGCTGCAGCACCAGCAGGACCACCAGCTGCACCCACTGCACCCACCCCTCCAACGACTGTCACCACAAATACCAACCCTGCCGACATGGAAAGAACAAGGAACAACACCAGCACAGGGACCCTGGACCAACCTGGGGCCATGGACACCACCACCACCACCAACCCCCAAGGTGGACCAGGGTTATCTGTGCGTACCACGGCACACACTGCACATGTCAGCAGGGGTGGTGGGAGGGGTGGGAGACAGAGGTCGCTGCTTGCAGACGTTGCTGGTGTGCATGATGACCCACAACTGGTACGCATAGCTGATGCGTACCAGTCCAGCACCGGAGAGCTCAGCCAGGTAGTGGGGCTCCTCAGAGACATGAAACAGCAGCAGGCTGCCCATCATGCCCGCTTGGACTCCCACATGTCCCACGTGGAGTCACACATGTCCCGCGTGGACTCACACATGTCCGCGTGGAGTCCAAGTGGGATGCACTGCATGAGATGACGGCGGTGCACAGGGACATTTTACAATGCCTCCGCCAGATGAACAGCAACCAGTCCACACCTCCCTGTGTGCCAACAACATCTGGTGCCGAACAAACTGCAACTGCCACAGGGAGGGAGGAGGACTCTGGCGGAGAGTCCCCTGCACCGCAGCAGCCTGTACTTGAGGGCCCCCCCAAGAAGAGGGGTTGTCCGAGGAGGGAAAAGTGAGAGGCCGATGGCCAAGCACAACTCCCAGGAAGCCTGAACCTGTTCTGGATGTTCGCCTTTGTGCACAGACTGTTCACCCTGTTGACGGCAACACTACTCCCACACATTGCATGGGGAGTACAAGTTGGACCAATGTGTCAGACAACTGTGGCCCCGATACTGGGGATCCTGTCTACCAGGACTTTCAATTCACCTAGGAACTTCGGATTGCAAGATTTATGTACAGCACTACCCATCCTATGCACTATTAACACAAATGTATCACAATAAACACACTAATACACCATACTTGCCTCTGTCGTGATTCCAACGTGGGTGCTGTTATGGGGATGATGAACTGCAAAATTACACTGTGTATGCGAACTGCAACAGCAAGGACAACACAGGCATGTGAGTACAGGCAACGTGACACACATGAGGGAGACACACCACCAGGGCTACACAACACATACACACCTAGGCCATCTGACTCATTGCCTACACTGATGTTGCCAGGGAAGACGGTGCAATGCACAGACACCACACCCATTCCCAGTTGTAGTCAAGTAGCCCACAGGTGCAGTAAGCAAATGGCAGTCAAATGTGTGCCCACAGACAACGCACATCACAAAGTGAAGCACAGGTTTATTACACAGTTGCAACATGTCGTAACCACTACAGATGCAAGGTAATCCCACCTGGCAGCGGGCACACAGTCAACAACTGTAGACGGAAGGAAGTCCATGGGTGTGGCGCACATCACCTGTAGGGACACAACAGCTACCAGCCTGGATGTGCAATCACGTCGTCGGTGGACACAGTTGACCAAACGAATCTGAAAGTACCCTGTGAAGGACAGAAATGACACACAGTCAAAAGCAATGGAGTACAGGACAGAACAGCAAAACTCATGCACAATACATGTTACAAGATACCCACCCAGAACCAAGTTAGCATGTCAACACTGTTGGGGAGTACAGCCCACCTGTTAGCACACATCGCAACACACATCCAGTCAAGTAGCCCATGGACACACTTCAACAGCACCAGAGCACCACCCACACATCATGCCAACTCACATCATTGACATGACACCTCAGGATACTCACATTCAGCTAAAGAAGTTGGTGATGAGCTGTGTGCGGACATCACCATCATCATCATCATCATCATCGTCACTGGCATCGTGGTCCAGGCCAGGATCCTCCACAGGTGGCGGATGTTGGTCATTGTCATCCTGGATGAGAGGCAACTCCTTCCGCACTGCCAGGTTGTGGAGCATGCAGCAGACGATGATAATCTTGCACACTTTCGCAGGGGCATATGGGAGGGACCCTCCGGTCTTGTCCAGGCAGCGGAAGCGGCTCTTCAGGAGACCAAATGTCCGCTCAATCACTCTCCTGGTCCGACCATGTGCCTCATTGTAGCGCATCTGGGCTGGTGTCACAGGGTTCCTGAGGGGTGTCAGCAACCACGGCATGTTGGGGTATCCCGAGTCACCTACGGACAGACAAGTGCACATTAGCTGACTTGGAAAAGTGGGCGGAATACTACAGATCAGATCACACACAATGGCACAAAGTCAGTACACACCGACAAGCCAGGCACGCTGGTTCTGCATCTGTGCCATCATCCTGGGGATGCGACTACTCCTCATCACAAAGGCATTGTGTGCTGAACCAGGGAAACGGGCACACACGTGTGTGATGGTCATGTCTGCAAGACACACCACCAGTGCATTGACCGAGTGGTAGTGCTTGCGGTTCCTGTAGGCCTGCTCCTGGGCCTGTGGTGGTACCAAAGCCACATGTGTCCCATCAATGGAGCCAATGACATGCGGCATCCTCCCCAGGGCATAAAAGTCACTCTTCACGTCAGTGAGTCGTCGCAGTCTAGGGAAATAGATGTACCGGTTCAGGAATAGCAACATTGCCGCCAAAACATCGCGGAGCACACGGCTCAACATGGTCTGTGACATCCCACCAGCAGTCGCCACAGTATGTTGGAAGGTACCGGTGGCAAAGAAGTGTAGGGCTGCCATCACCTTCACCTTGGGGGTCAGCGCTGTAGGATACGGCCGGCCAGGCTGCAAATGTGGGGACAACTGCACTGCCAAATCCTCAATCAGCTGCCTGGTGAAGCGGTACCGTCGGATGCTGTCCCGTTCCACCATCGTTGCCAGGTCTGGGAATGGTCAATGGACAGCAGGAGCCCTGCAGTGCAGAGGAGAAGTAAGCAAGATTGTCAGTCACCCCACATATGCGGCATTGAACACACTCAAGATCCCAACATACATCATTATGAGGCACAACTACATGAAGTGTGCAGTTCCGGAAGGACATGTATGGTACATACATGGCCAACATCTGTCAACACGGTCCAACAGGTGGCATCACTTAGTCCCAGGTTGGCCCATTGGATATCATGAGGCCGTGTCACAGTTCCCATCTCCTGCTGCCGTGTCACAATAACCCCCCACAGTGACATGTGAGGACAGATGTGCCCCAGGCACCACAGCTCAACGACAGGTACATTCCCAGGGACCCTGTATTGCCACATGGACACTGGCATTACATGGAGTATCATGTATACACCACAGCAAAACAACCATGACCCCCACAGGTAGTGGCCCCACTTGCCACGGCAGGACAGACATGGACGGCTGTGACACACACACGCACAACATCAAAGTCCATGCACACACAACGTGGATGTGGAGACTGTCTCCCATTGTGCACATGAAATCAGAGACATTGTAAACACTACATGCACAAAGACTGTGGAGGACCATCACTATTGTGCCACTGGGACACCCTGGCTCAAACATACCGTCCCACATGGGACTCACGGGGTATGTGACATGACATACACATACACCACCGTGAAATGTGACCATGGCACATGCACAGATATGAACAGTTGCACATCACAGTGGTCATGTACACGTAACACCCAGGATCCTGTCCCCATGAACACGTGCACAGCCTGGGGGTGGCTGCCCACAGGTGACACCCACAGGACAACATGTACACCAACATACACACAATAGGAAATGCAGCCTTACATGCCTTATGATAAAGTTTGGACAGGCTGTCGTGATGTAGGTGTGCCCCTCACTCCCTGGGAGCTATCTGTGGCTGGCATATGTCCATCTGAGACAGGCATGCTGACATATGCCAGTCACATGTACAGTGATGCGTTGTACTGCAATGGACCGATCGGTGCCTCCGGCCGGCCCATTGCATTCAATGTGTGCGGGTACGCGTTGTACCCCTGTACGCGTTGTACTGCAATAGACCGATCGGTGCCTCCAGCCGGCCCATTGCATTCAATGTGTGCGGGTACGCGTTGTACCCCTGTACGCGTTGTACTGCAATGGACCGATCGGTGCCTCCGGCCGGCCCATTGCATTCATTGTGTGCGGGTACGCGTTGTACCCCTGTACGCGTTGTACTGCAATGGACCGATCGGTGCCTCCGGCCGGCCCATTGCATTCAATGTGTGCGGGTACGCGTTGTACCCCTGTACGCGTTGTACTGCGATGGACCGATCGGTGCCTCCGGCCGGCCCATTGCATTCAATGTGTGCGGGTACGCGTTGTACCCCTGTACGCGTTGAACTGCCATGGACCGATCGGTGCCTCCGGCCGGCCCATTGCATTCAATGTGTGCGGGTACGCGTTGTACCCCTGTACGCGTTGTACTGCAATGGACCGATCGGTGCCTCCGGCCGGCCCATTGCATTCAATGTGTGCGGGTACGCGTTGTACCCCTGGACTCGTTGTACTGCGATGGACCGATCGGTGCCTCCGGCCAGCCCATTGCATTCAATGTGTGCGGGTACGCGTTGTACCCCTGTACGCGTTGTACTGCGATGGACCGATCGGTGCCTCCGGCCGGCCCATTGCATTCAATGTGTGCGGGTACGCGTTGTACCCCTGTACGCGTTGTACTGCAATGGACCGATCGGTGCCTCCGGCCGGCCCATTGCATTCAATGTGTGCAGGTACGCGTTGTACCCCTGTACGCGTTGTACTGCGATGGACCGATCGGTGCCTCCGGCCGGCCCATTGCATTCAATGTGTGCGGGTACGCGTTGTACCCCTGTACGCGTTGAACTGCAATGGACCGATCGGTGCCTCCGGCCGGCCCATTGCATTCAATGTGTGCGGTGCACGCGTTGTACCCCTGTACGCGTTGTACTGCAATGGACCGATCGGTGCGCACCCATTGACAATGGGCTTGCCTGGCAACGGACGCGTTTTCGAATTTCGAACGAATCGGTTGCTGGAAATTCAGTTGGTCACCCACAACAATGTTGCAAAATCATGTATGTCATGAAGTTGAAGATTTGAAGGATGCTGTGGGCGTGTTTTGGTGCTGCTATTTCATGGATTGGCCAGATTCAGAAGATGCAAACGACTTGGACCTATCACTTTGGACACAAGGGACAGTATCTGCCTCTCCAGCACATATATATTGCTGGCTGGTCCCCTGAGAGCTCACTTGCCTGCACTACATGCTCCAGGACGACATCTGCCACTGCACTGCTGCTGTCTCTGCCCCTCTGGACCCTGCAATGGCACGTACTGTGGAGAGAGCCCCAGCCTTCAGCCTTGAAGAGAACCAGGCCCTGCTGGACAGCCTACTTCCACAGTACAGCAAGCTGTATGGGACACCAGGGGAGCAGGTGAGTGTTCTGTGCACTGCCTTTCTGAATGTGCATTTTGTGTGACTAGCAAGGCTGAAAGTCTGCACGCCACTGGCTAGCAGGCTCACTGAGTAGTTGTCACCCCCCATAGTGTGTAGTGACTTGCACTGGACAGGTATGGTGCAGTGACAGTGCATTTGAACATGGTTTTACTTCCCATGCAATGATACCATGTAGTGACATCTGGCAAACTGTCCATGGGCAGCTTTGCACTGCCTGTGTACATCATGTGCCCCTGTGATTGAGACATGTATATACAACTGTGTCATGCACGGATATGTTGCATGTGTGGTAATGGCCTTTTCACTTTGTCATCCTGACAGGTTAATGCCCATCGGAAGCAGCAGATCTGGAAGGACATCGTCCGGGCCGTCCGGTCCGTGGGGGTCTACAAGCGCCGGATCCACAACTGCCAGAAGAGGTGGCAGGACCTTCGGGGCTGGACCCGGAGGATTGCACGGGTCCAGCTGAAGCTGTCGCCTCCTCGCAGGAGGGCGGAACACGGACCCTGACCCCCACATGCTCCAGATCCTGGCGGTGGTGTTTCCAGACCTGGATGGGCAGCTGAAGGCCAGACAGCAGCAAGGAGGGGGTGAGTCAAAGACTGCACTGTGAACTCTGTATTACATGCTTTGTGCCCTCCTCTGGCCTGGTTCAACTGCCACAGTGCAGCAGTCATGTTGTCCAGGAGCCATGTCCCTCTATTGTGCACTGCCCACTGCTCATCTGATACCCAGGTGTGGCCCTTACAGTCTGGGAATTGTGTCACTTGGGACTGTGTCCTTGCAGTTTGCTTCACTAAAGGTGGGGGACAGCATCTGTTTCCCTAACTCTGTTGTGGGCATCATGGGTGGGTCCATTGTTCACACAACGCCTGTGTTTGGACATGTGATCTGCGTGTTGCTTTGATATGCGGTCCACTTGCTGAGCTGAGCCACCACATGTGCCTGGGGTATGTGGCACACGCCCATGCAGCGGGTGGGACCAATGTTTGGGCCCCAGGAGTGTGCAGATTACGTGTGTCACACATTCATAGCCAGCTATCCACTGTCCAGGGCACATCCCTCATTCATGTGGAGCAGGACAGTCATGCCTACTCCAGGCCATGCAATGCACTCTGTACTCCCACTCCCGTGTATCAGCTGACACATTGTGCACAGTGATTTGACCCCTCAGGTGTCTGCCTCTGTGTCAGTGTGCTGTGGATTAGTTGCCAGGACTGCTGGGGTGTTTCTTGGTAGGGGCTCAGCATGCCCCTGGAGATGTGACCATAGGAGACGATACTTGTGTGTCACATAGGTGTTTGATCAGCTGCGCGTGCAGACTGGGGTATGCGAATGTGAAGTTCAGGCAGCTGTTCCCCATTCACAGCAAATTGTGAGGGGCTCAGGTTCAGAGGGTAGTGTCACAGGTCTCCCATATGTCCAATAGGTATGACCTGGACAGATGAGGGTTAAGATGATGTGTTGTGTGGGGGATGTACATGTGCACTTGTGCAGCTCCAGGACTTGTATTCCCCATGACCTACTATTGTGACACAGTGCATAGTGTTGTTGTCTGGCTGCCAAGTCATACATCACTGAGACAGTGATGTATGACTTAGCAGTCATGCCTCTGCCATGGCATGTGTCAACTTATTGGTGGTCCTGCAGGGGAGTGACATGTGCTACATGCACACCATTGTGGTGATGGCTATCAGGACATGGGTGCATCATGGTGTCTGTCGCTGGTATGCATGACATGCATTTCCTATTTGACTCTGGGCATCCCTTTCATCCGGAAACCTGTACTGACTCAGTGGCAAGAGCTGTGATGTGTGCATGTCCACATGCCACACCGTGTCCTCTGCACTGTCCAACTACTGTGTACTTGGTGCATGTGTCCACACTGGGGTGTTGCAATCCAACAGACACCAGACAGATGGGTGCAAGGCCATGTGGGATGTGAGTACCATGCTTGGCATCAGACTGACAATTGGCTTCTCCTGTTCAGTTAGGGCACTTTTAGCAATGTACAACTAATGATGCCAGGGCTTGCTCTGTAATGTGCTGTGCTCACAGTGGTGTGTGCGTTTGGTGCAGGTGACTGATGTCTGTCTGTTTCCCCATTGTTTGCAGATACATCCACAACCACGGAAGGGGACAGCTCCACGGACCAGGAGGAGCCAGAGAGCCAGACTGGGTCAGCAGCCGAGGAGTGGTCGGAGGGACCCAGTGGCACGGAGGGCGAGGGAGCCACACCGAGGAGTCCTCAGCACCATCCACCTCAGCTGAGGACCAGAGCAACTCGGAGGATGACTCCCTTGTGGAGGCGGGTGTCAGCAGCCACCACACCCCAGCTAGTGTTGCTGTCCCCGCCACCACCAGCACCACCACCGCCCTCCCATCGGCTCCCATTCCCCAGGTCCGTGGAGGCTCCCATGTTCGGGAGCGTGTCTCCTTTGGGCCAGGCACCGCACCCCTGCCCCTGTGTCCCCTGCTGCCCTGAGTGAGGAGTCTGTGTACCTCCTTCGCCAGCTCCATGTAGGGCAGACAGCCATGCTGAGTGTCCTCCATGCGCACACCGCACTGTTGACTCAGCTGGTGTCGTTCATGGAGGGCATCTCATCGGGCATGTCTGACCTACAGAGGGGCAATAGGTCCATGGACTCCTCCCTGACGGCAGCAGTGTCCCTCCTCAGACAGTCCCTCACCCCTCCTGCCTCTGCTCCATCCACACTCCCCAGCACCTTACCCGTCCCAAGCACATACACACCGGCACACACCAGCACACACACGTCCAGCACACAGACACACACGCCACAAACAAAACGCACACGCACGCACAGTCAGGGGACTGAAACCAGACTCACAGGGGATGGGGCCCTGGTACACACACACACATCCACGGGCACTGCGCAGTCCTCAGTTACCTCTCCCTCCAAAGCACCCTCCCTTGCCTCACCTGCAACCCCAAAGACCCAGCGCCTCTTCCTCAGTGACCTCGGCCTCTTCCCCTCCGATCCAGCTGCCCCAGCATCCAGGGGGAAGAGGAAGCCCCCACACGGAGCAGAGTGCCCCTCGCCCCCGGACACCCTCCCCCAGGCGCAGACAGACTGAGGCCCCCACCCGCAAGTCCCCCGGAGTGCTAAGAGCAAGACCCCGCCGCCGCCCTGCAGCTTAAGCACCAGGTCTCCTTCCTCCATCCCTCAGGCCCCCACTCCACAGGTGCCCCCACCACACCCTGCCCCAGGTTCCCCCACCCACAGATATACCATCCCCAAGAGGCTCCGGCCTTCTCCCCCTGCCACTTGCTCTCCCGGCACCACACCCCCGCTGCGCTTGTCTGTGCCACTGATGTGGTGAGGGTGTCCTCCCCCTATGTCCAGCCCACCTTGCCTGTTCCCCATTCTCCTCCCCTGGTGGTAGGCACTGCAGTGGAGTCCACTACCACCCTGTCTGACTTGGGCACTGCAGTGGCGGACCTGTCCACTCCATCTGCAGGGTCCACTGCAGTCGTGCCGGCACCCACAACATCTGAGCCATGCCCCCCAGTTGTGCCGGCACACACCATGTCAGACACCTCCACTGCAGTTGTCAGTGGCTCTCCAGCACCCACCACCCCTTCCCTGCTTCCTCCTGGTGAGCCCTGATCCTGTCCCTGCGGTGCCTGGCCTACCCCCCCGGTTGCCCCTCCTAGTGGATTGTCCTTGGTTTTGTGCAGGCATGTGTAGGGTGGCATCTGCCACTGTCACCCACTTGTGACTTTGTTGATGGACTGGCCATTGGCCTTTGTTTATGTTCTACCAGACTTCTACTTTTAATGCCACATATGCTGAATAAAGCAACTTTCTGTTCTCTAGTGCTTTTGCTTCTGATGTACATGATGTTGATGATGCTAACCATGCCCTTGCTGCAGTGATGGTGATATTTGGTCTCATGATAATGAAGTGTTACTGTGCAGGTACCCATGTGGTCCAGGGGGAATGTGTCCTATCCTGTGGTGTATCCATGTCATCCATAGCAGCATCTGAGGGTGTCATGTGTTCAGTATTTGGCAATGGGATTTCCTACTTAGATTGGCTATTTCACATCTGTGGCTTCCACCCCTGCACATCTGTTGTGCCTGCCATTGTTCAATTCGTCTACTTCCCTGACCGTGTGGCCATCTCCAGTGGACATGCAGGTTTGGGCATCAATGGGGAAGGACTCATCTGTGTTGTCAGTGCAACATTGCTATACAAGTGTGTTGGATCTGTGCTGATGATTCCGTTGGCACTTCCATGACCAGGCTGATGTGACGGGAGCCCTCATTTGGTGCTAATTGTTGATTGTGTGACCAAGTGCTCAGCTGACATGGTGGGGCCCTACTGAGGCAACATATGGCACAGCTTTCCTCACACAGGAGTGGAGTCCCCTCATGGCAGTGTGTACTCCTGTGACATTGCCTGCGCCCAAGGTGTGTGTTGTATGTGCATGTCTGTGTGTTCACTTCCGTTTAGCTGTGCATGCTGTGATCCCTAGTGTTGTACCTGTTTGTGATGCTAGCTGAGTTGAGCTATGTTCCCCAAAGTCTTCTCCCTGGGTTCTCTGTGATGTGGGTGCATGGCACATTACTGGTCATCAGGGTGTCACCCATAGGTGTGCTTGCTGTCAGGGCTGAGTTTGTGTGCAGACGCAGATGGGTCACAGTCAGGTTTCCCCTTGGCACTTGTTGTTTGCCCCTGTCATGTGATTTCCAGTTTGTGTTATCTTTCAGTGATTGTGACACGTTGTGTGTGTGACTGCTGGCACTCCTCAGGGTCCGGGCTGCAATGTTGGTTGTTGTCTATGTGTGTTCTTTGTGGGTGACCTTGGCTTCTTCATTGGTGTGTGACTGTGGCTGTGATCCCATTGGTTGGTGTGGTATTGCCGTCATGTCCATGTACAGCGTAGTGTGCAGTGTGTCAGACATTCAGGAGTCTTGTTGAGTGTCCATGTGTGATGTGTTTCTGCACCTTGGTTCCCACCCACCACCCTGGAATAGTCATGGGTGCATGTGCAATGTCACCAGTGCATGTGTGCTTCACTGCTGCACATTGTTGGAGGTCGAGGGGTGTGGTGTTGAGTGTGTGCAGATGAGAGTTGTTGCCCGGCTAGGCCCCTGCCTCCATGTTGGCCTTGGCTTACTGGCCATGCTGTTTGATTTGTGCTTGTGTAGGTGTGATGGTAGTTAGTTGCTCAGTACACATGACTGTGGTTCACAGTGTGAACCACATTTAGCTTTGTCATCACAGTGGGATTGTAATGCAGCCCAGGGTCACCACATTGTGGGGGCCCTGGGGGTGGTGCTGTGGTGTGTCTGTGTCTTGCTGTGTCAGTTGCTGTCCCTACGTGCCTGTGTGACATGTGTGATTTGTGCTCCCTCTCATCTGACAATGCCTGCTTGCCCACATAGGGGATTTGGATCCATGAGTTACCTTTGTGTGGCACTGTATGCACATCTGTATGATTGGTATTCAGGTCTCCTCATGTGTTGTGTGGTTGCCTGGGGACACTGGCACCCCCTCACCTGTTGTGTATGATGTGCAGTGTGGGTCTGCCTGTTTGTGTTTGTGCATCTGCACCACTGCATTGGCATATCTTGGGTGTGCCATTGGCTGTATGTAGTTTGGTGGGTTTCCCCTGCTGTCCCTGGGACTCCTAGGTCATCGGTCAGCACAATGATCATGGTTTGTGTGTCCCATTGCTGCCATGGTATGGTATCTGTTCACCTCACATCTGCAGTCTCCACAGGGTATCTGCATGTGTGTGCCCATTGGTGCAAATATGTGGGTCTGCATTCTGATGGTCACTTCTGTCATTGTGTCATTGATGATTGTTGACGGTGTCAGCCCCCATGGGTGTTGTTTGTCTGCACATGGCCAAAGGTATGTCTTATTTGCACTGCAGGATTTGGCTCCCCCAATTTATGTTGCAATGGGACACATACACTACTTTGCCACTGATGTGTTTGTTGTTCTGTGTAACCCTGGGCAAAGCACTACGCTACGCTCGCGTAGTTTGCGAAGTTTGCGCTACTTCGCACAACGCGAATTGCACGTAGCACAGTGCAAACACGCGTAGCGTAGCGTAGCGTAGTGCAGCGGTCATTTTTTGCTTGCTCGCGGTCCTCAACGTCAAGTTGGCGACCGCGAGCAAGCTAAATGACATCCCGGCGAGACTTTTTCCTCGTTCGCGATCAGCAACATCAAGTTGCCGATCGCGAGCGTGGAAAATAAACCTCCCGGCGAGATTCTCAACGCGGGGAGGTCAGGTTTCTCATTGCGAGTGGTCGCGTATGCTCGCGACCGCTCGCGATGAGAAACTACCAGTCTGCGTTGAGAAGCTGCCGCTCGAGTAAAAATCTACTCGAGCGGCAGTAAAGCATGCTCGCACTGTGCAAGATGCCGTTTTCAATGATTGCACAGTGCGGACAAGCATCCAGCACTGTGCAATCATTGCGAACAGTGCACTACGCAGTTCGCGTAGTGCTACGCGTAGCTCGCGTAGTGCGAACTGCACTTTGCGTAGCTTCGCGTAGCGCCACTTCGCGAACTACGCCCAGGCTTAGTTCTGTGACCAGGAATCATCCATGCAGTTTGGCAGTTGCACCTCTTTCTTTGTCAACACTTACCTTTTGGTCACTGTGATGATGGGGGTTTGGACCCCATTGCCACAATGTTCGAAATGTGCTTCAGCTATGGACCCCACACTTACATTTTGGTCACTGTGATGAGGGGGGTTTGGACCCCATTGCCACAATGTTCAAAATGTGCTTCAGCTATGGACCCCACACTTACCTTTTGGTCACTGTGATGATGGGGGTTTGGACCCCATTGCCACATTGTTCAAAGTGTGCTTCAGCTATGGACCCCACACTTACATTTTGGTCACTGTGATGATGGGGTTTGGACCCCATTGCCACATTGTTCAAAGTGTGCTTCAGCTATGGACCCCACACTTACATTTTGGTCACTGTGATGATGGGGGTTTGGACCCCATTGCCACATTGTTCAAAGTGTGCTTCAGCTATGGACCCCACACTTACATTTTGGTCACTGTGATGATGGGGGTTTGGACCCCATTGCCACATTGTTCAAAGTGTGCTTCAGCTATGGACCCCACACTTACATTTTGGTCACTGTGATGATGGGGGTTTGGACCCCATTGCCACAATGGTCATGGCCTGCTTGCATTGTGGGTGCCACACACATATATGTGTGGCACATGTGCTAGGGGGTCACATTGTATGTTCAAAGTCATGTTCGGTGTTGTAGGCATTTGACACAGTCTACACACGCTTGTCATGGTGTTGGGGGGATGTCTTCTTCTTGCATTCCCTAGGTTGTGGTGTGCTGGTTGTGTCATGCATTGTCCATCCTATGAGTGGGGGTGGTAGTAGTGGTAGGCATCCAGCCCCCCTGGGTGAGGGTGGTAGTAGTGGTAGGCATCCAGCCCCCCTGGCTAAGGGTGGTAGTAGTGGTAGGCATCCAGCCCCCCTGGGTGAGGGTGGTAGTAGTGGTAGGCATCCTGCCCCCCTGGCTAAGGGTGGTGGTAGGCATCCAGCCCCCTGGGTGAGGGTGGTAGTAGTGGTAGGCATCCTGCCCCCCTGGGTGAGGGTGGTAGTAGTGGTAGGCATCCTGCCCCCCCTGGCTAAGGGTGGTAGTAGTGGTAGGCATCCTGCCCCCCCTGGGTGAGGGTGGTAGTGGTGGTAGGCATCCTGCCCCCCCTGGGTGAGGGTGGTAGTAGTGGTAGGCATCCTGCCCCCCCTGGCTAAGGGTGGTAGTAGTGGTAGGCATCCTGCCCCCCTGGGTGAGGGTGGTAGTGGTGGTAGGCATCCTGCCCCCTGGCTAAGGGTGGTAGTAGTGGTAGGCATCCAGCCCCCCTGGGTAAGGGTGGTAGTAGTGGTAGGCATCCTGCCCACCCTGGGTGAGGGTGGTAGTAGTGGTAGGCATCCTGCCCCCCTGGCTAAGGGTGGTAGTAGTGGTAGGCATCCTGCCCCCCTGGGTGAGGGTGGTAGTGGTGGTAGGCATCCTGCCCCCCTGGCTAAGAGTGGTAGTAGTGGTAGGCATCCAGCCCCCCCTGGGTAAGGGTGGTAGTAGTGGTAGGCATCCTGCCCACCCTGGGTGAGGGTGGTAGTAGTGGTAGGCATCCAGCCCCCCCTGGCTCAGGGTGGTAGTAGTGGTAGGCATCCAGCCCCCCCTGGGTGAGGGTGGTAGTGGTGGTAGGCATCCAGCACCCCCTGGCTAAGGGTGGTGGTAGGCATCCAGCCCCCCCCTGGGTGAGGGTGGTAGTAGTGGTAGGCATCCAGCCCCCCCTGGGTGAGGGTGGTAGTAGTGGTAGGCATCCATCCCCCCCTGGCTAAGGGTGGTAGTAGTGGTAGGCATCCAGCCCCCCCTGGGTGAGGGTGGTAGAAGTGGTAGGCATCCAGCCTCCCCTGGCTAAGGGTGGTAGTAGTGGTAGGCATCCAGCCCCCCCTGGGTAGGGGTGGTGGTGCGCATTCAGGCCCCTGTGTGCATATGTGGCATTGGTGACGGGCATCCCGCCCCTATGGTGCTGCTGTTGCTGGTGTAAGTATATTCTGCATCCCTCTGTGTGTGTGTGATGTGTCGTGTACGTGTTGTATGTGTTTTGTGGTTGGTGTCTGGCTTACCTTCTGCGCCGTACGCGTCCGTGCCTGTTCCGGTAGTAAATGTAGAATATTGGTATGATCGGGACGAAGGGATTCATGGTTGGTTCGTGTCGTTCGTCCTTCTCGTTGCTTCGCGTCGTCCTCGTCGCTTCGCCTCGTCCTCATCGCTTCGCCTCGTCCTCGTCGCTGCCGTGTTCGTCTCGGAGCCGTGGATCGTGTTGTGGCGCGAATCGGAGCTTATGTGCGCCTCTCCCGGATGCTTTGACGTGCTGTGCGTAGCGACGGGTTCGGCGCGTACGGAAAGCGCATCGTACTCGTTCGGCCGGACGGAGCTGCATTTTCCCTTCCGTGCGACTCGATTCAGCGTTTCCGGATTCGCCTCGGTCGGGGAACAGGACCTGGTTTGGGTGAGTACGGCTCGGCCGGATTCTTTGCTGTTGTGCGCATCGTACTTACTCGTTCGGTGTGCTGTACGGATCGGTCGGGAAACAGGCTTTCGCTTGGCTTTTTTCCCGACCGAATGGTGTTGGGTACGCCTCTGACCGAGATCGGAATCGGCCCCTAAGTGAGATACTCATAAACCCATGCACACAGTGATGTAAACACTCATACACTGAGCAAAACACTAATACAGTCACTGACACAGAGGCATACTGTGATGCAGCAGATGAGACACCCAGTAACATACCAATGCAAGAAGTGACATAAATTCACACTGATGTTAACATTGACACACCCAGTCACACACTGATACAGTTACTGCCACAGACACTTAAACACTAATGCAGCTACTGAGACACCCAGGCACATACTAATGCAGGCACTGACATGCCTATGCACACACTGATACAGCTACCAGCACAACCAAGTGCACACCAAGACAGACACTGACACACCCAGCAAACACTAATGCAGTCACTGACACACTCATGCACATACCAATTGAGACACTCAATCAATCAATCAATCATGTCACTTATAAAGCGCACTACATACCCGCGAGGGTCTCAAGGCGCTGAGGGAAGAGGGGGGTGGTGCTGCTACTGATCGAAGAGCCAGGTCTTGAGGAGTCTTCTGAAGGCCAGTAGGTCTTGGGTCTGCCGAAGGTTGGTGGGGAGGGTGTTCCAGGTCTTGGCGGCGAGGTGGGAGAAGGATCTGCCGCCGGTGGTCGTTTTCCGGATGCGGGGGACTGTGGCGAGGGCGAGGCTGGTGGAGCGGAGCTGGCGGGTGGGGGTGTAGAAGCTGAGTCGTCTGTTGAGGTAGGCTGGTCCAGAGTTGTGGAGTGCTTTGTGTGCGTGGGTGAGGAGCTTGAAGGTTATCCTCTTGTTGACAGGGAGCCAGTGCAGGTCTCTCAGGTGGGGTGTGATGTGGCTGCGTCGGGGGATGTCGAGGATAAGACGTGCAGAGGCGTTCTGGATGCGTTGCAGCCATCTCAGGAGCTTAGCCGTCGTTCCTGCGTAGAGGGCGTTTCCGTAGTCCAGCCTGCTGGTGACGAGGGCCTGAGTGACTGTTTTTCTTGTTTCGGTGGGGATCCACTTGAAGATCCTGCGGAGCATTCGGAGGGTGTTGAAGCAGGATGAGGAAACGGCGTTGACCTGCTTAGTCATGGAGAGGGTGGGGTCGAGGATGACCCCTAGGTTGCGTGCGTGGTCGGTGGGTGTCGGGGCTGTTCCCAGTGATGTCGGCCACCAGGAGTCGTCCCATGCTGAAGGGTTGGAACCAAGGATGAGGACCTCCGTCTTGTCCGAGTTCAGCTTCAGGCGGCTGGTACTCATCCATTCGGCGATGGCCTTCATTCCTTCGTGGAGGTGGGCTTTGGCGGTGTGAGGGTCTTTGGTGAGGGAGAGGATCAGCTGGGTGTCGTCGGCGTAGGAGATGATGTTGAGGTTGTGCTGTTGGGCGACGTGGGCGAGGGGTGCCATGTAGATGTTGAACACTGATACACCTAGTCAAACACTAATGCAGCCACAAACACAGCCAAGCACACACTGATGCAGGGAGTGACACACCCAGGTAGACAATAATATAGCTACAAACAAAGCTAGCTAAACAGCAATACAGCTACTTAGAGACAAAGACAAACAGTAAGGGATCCAGCCAAACACTAATGCATGCACTGATACACTCAGCCTAACAATAATAAGTAATCCGTGAGAGGTAGTTGCACGGACAGTTAGATGTTCATTGGGCAAATCTGTTTCCAGAACTGCGGGATTAGAAAAGTGTTTATGAGTTTGCAAAAACTGCAAAGTAATTTTGTGGCGCAATTTCAATGTTGAGGAAGGATTAGTTAATGGTGCAATGGGTAAAATTATTGATTTCATCAACTTTCCAAATAGGAATGAGGTTGAATACCTAGCAATAAAATTTGATTAGAAAGATGTCATCAAGCTGATGGGTAGATGCATTGTAAGCTTTTTGCTTCTAAAAGTCTTGTATGTTCGGCTGCAGCAGTTTCCAGATTCTCTAGCATATGCTGTGACTATCCATAAACCTCATGGTTTAAGTGTCGGTGCTGCTTTTATTAATATAGGTAGTACTGTGTTTAAAGGAGGTATGTCATATGTAGCATTATCTCAAGTTAGAAGACTGTCTGGTTTGTTTTGGTTGAATTTGTGTTGCAATTTTTTATTAAGTAAATAAAAGTTATACAGCATTAGTGAAAGCCACTGAACATCCAAATATGGTAACTCTGTACAGTAATAGACAGGGGGCGATATGATACATTGTATTGAGAAGGGAAGAGGGGGTAGGTGGACATTCGCAGGAGGAAGGGAAAGATGCAATATCCAAGAAACAACAAAAGATACTAAGAGATACTGAGGCCCCGTATCAGCAACACAGGGAGGGGAGGGGTGTATCCCATTTCCCTAATGTGAGTCAGACCCTTAGAGCTCATATGCAGTGATGACTGTTGGGTCTGGGGCCTTCGGGTGGATACGCAATGGGGTGAAGGCACTGGGTGGGGGGGCATTCCCTATATTGAGGGGTGGTGGGGCGGTGGGGTGGGTCGTCAGGGGTCGGGTGTTGTAGGCAGTGGGGTTGGGCAGAGGCAGTTGAATTTTGCCATGTGGTGCGAAGAGTTCGCGAAAGGAGTTGCAAGAAGAGGTGGGTTGAGAGCGTGCTGTATAATCCTGACATCACTCCTTTGTGGTGCCCCACACGGTCAGATAAGATACTATAGGCGAGGACTGTAGGGACCAGGGGTGAGAGCCAAAGGAACGCCTTTGGCAGTGCTGCGGTTGCATTTAGCGCCAGGTTTGTTGCGGGTGGAGTCCAAATTCCTCTCTCAGTTGGTCGAAGGGTTTAAATCTCCAGTAAGCAGGAGTTGATCTAAGGTATGAATACCCACTTCTCTCCATTGAGTCCAAGACAGGGACTGACCGTCAATGTGCATACCATCGTTGCCCCATAGGGACGCCTTTTCGTGTAGTCATGGGTCTACCCCGAGTAGATGGTGTGCATGTAACCAGGCCTTGTGCATAGCACGTATCACGGGGTGGGAAGGGCCTGAGCTACGAGTGCAGATCCCGTACAGAGTAGAGAGTCCTGTGCTGGCGGAGAGTAGCTCCCGTTCGACGTGGACCCATTGCGGTGGTTCCGGGACACCTGGGAGCATGTATGCCAATTGGGAAAGCTGGAGGGGGAGGGCGTAATGCTCTACCGATGGGAGGCCCAGGACACCGCATGAATGTCGTGCCATCAGTTTGGTCATGACTAGATGGGGTTTCAAAGATCCCCATACAAAGGATCGAATTTGTGAGTCGATGAGGTGCAGCGTGGAGAGAGGCACCTGGATGGGGAACATTCCAAGCGTGTATGTGAAGGGCGGCAGCAGAACCATCTGTACTGCCTGCACCCTGCCCCACATGGAGAACCCCAGGCTTGATCATTTCTCAAAGTCTCATTTCATCTGGACTATTAGTGGGTCCATGTTGTCCAAAACCATCCCCTCAATGCCCCTTTTCCCCAGTATCCCTAGGTATTTGAGGCGTGAGGGCTGCCAGCGGAAGGGGTATACATGTATGGCCGCTTTAGTGGTGCTGGCCGAGATTGGGAGGGCCTCAATCTTGTCCCAATTTACTTTATAGCTATATAGGATGGAGAAGTCATCGATGATGCTCAGCAAGGTAGGAAGGGAGCGGTTAAGATCGGTTAAAGGGAGCAGGACGTCATCTGCATAGAGATAGATCTTGCAGTGGCCAGTTATGAATGGACACCCACTATGCCGGCAGAGTTGCGTATGGTGGAGGCTAGGGGTTCCATAGCCAGGAGTAATAGAAGTGGTAAGAGAGAGCACTTATGGCGTGTACCCCTCCGAATCAAAAATTTGGTTGAATTTGATGACAGCAAAGTAAGTGCTGGTGCAAGTTGTGTCAAAGAGTACAATTGGTTAAAAAGTGTATGTGCTCCTCTTTTAGGACAATATCCCATTTATGAAAAATAGATAATCTGTCCAAAAGCAAAGCTTACAAAGGATTCTACAGATGTTGCTGAAAATAAGGAAAAGAAGAGAACAAGGAATCTGTTAAAAAGAAAAAAGTGGACAATGAGGAAGATATTCTACATTACCAGTTGTCAAACCTTTCTGATGTGAACT
Organism: Calotriton arnoldi; assembly: GCA_963921515.1. Taxonomy (NCBI): domain Eukaryota; kingdom Metazoa; phylum Chordata; class Amphibia; order Caudata; family Salamandridae; genus Calotriton; species Calotriton arnoldi. The sequence goes on along the minus strand of CAWUFW010000426.1, from coordinate 2,382,831 downwards.
GCTATGCAAATGTTGTTCTCATGGTACTCTTTCAATTGCCACATCTTGTAAATTCAACTGAACAGAATCCACAGAAGAGAATATGTTCTGCACTGTGTGGTTTTGTTGTATCTTGCCCTTTAACTGTGATGCACCTGAGAGAAAAAATAAAGACACACATTAAAGAAGAAATACGATGTCACTTTCGTTTTCGTTACGTTTGCTGCAAAGTTTACATAGTGATAGGACTGAAATACATTGTGCTTCAGGCATTCGAGACCTAGTAGATATAGGTAGTGGATCAGTACAATTTACTCAAAATACTCAACAAGATGCAGAGGAGTTTATAATGGTCATCCTTGGAGTTTTAGAAGAAAAAGAAATAAAAATCGATGATTTATTTGGACTGAGTTATTCATGGAACAATGAGTGTGAAGAGTGCTTTTTCACATCAAGTACACAAATAGATTCAGAGCGATTTCTTTCTTTAACACAACTGGATTGCAAAGCTGTGTCACAGCTCTTTTTATGATTAGATGGTGTGGTTCTAACAAACACCATTTTTTTTAAAAACTGTTTTTATGTTTTGTTGTTGTATTTTTTTCATAAATGTACCAAAGAACCAGGTGCAAAACAGTAGAAAAATAACCATAACAAAAAGCAACTGGGCTTATAACTAAAAAAGTCTTCAGAAAAAGTTAGATGCGAAAAAGAAAAAAAACTAACATGGCGGATCATTAATCGCATCCAAATATTCTGCCACTGATGATGTGTTTAAGCCGATAGGCATGTAGCATCTCAAGCAGTGAGTCATCATGTGTCGTAGGTTAGGACACATAGCAGGAACAGTGATTGTGGATGAGGTGCGCAGTGCAGGCAAAGTGGCTGTAGATTTTGAAGCACCAGCAGCAGTTTCCCTTTCGCGTACTGTCCTCAGATATGCTCTTTCATGGACGGTCTTAAGATGTTTCCACATCGAGCTAGAACTGGGTCTGTATTTCTTGCTCGTGCCACAAGACAACTCTTTCCCACAAATCATGCATTTTACAATTTTTGCTGTCACTGTTTTCACCACTGAGGGGATAGTAAAAAATAGCCACACTTTCCTCTGTTTTTAGGTGGAAAGCTCTGCTCTTCCTCATCTTCCTGGACTAGGGCAGGATTCTCTTCTTCAGCAGAAGAATTAGAAGCAGCCATGATTTTCAAAATTTGCACTTCTAACAAGCTAAAAGCCTGAAAAGGAGGAGGTTAATATCAATCAGTGTAGCTGTCTGCACTGTTCAATAGCAAATAATAGGTTTTAGGTGGGTTTTTTGTTTTTTTAAAAAGGGTGTGGTGCTAATCAGGCCAATCAAAAGAAAAGGTTCACATGTGTCATCCTGCGACTTAGTGAATCCATAGTGACATAAATATAGACTCAAATATGTCTGCACTGAGCTCCATCATTAAATTAGTATACTCTATATATATAAAATAATTTTTCAAAATTTCAACAAATCTGTGATTCCGAATTCACGAATATATTACAATCAGGCGATGGGAATGAGTAACCATGGAGTTCTTATAGTCTTGTCTCAGTTCGGTCCTGCGGAGGCTTCGTGGATCCCCAAAAAATTTGAAAATAAAAAATACAATTATTAAAACCACTTTAAATAATTTACTACAAAGTTTTCTTAAAACATTTTTTATTTTGTTTCTTAAAAATGCAATTATAATTTTTTAAAATGCAATTAAAAAACAAAAAGCAAATGGCACTACAGATGAAAAAAAACTTTAAATCATAAAAAAATTTACACACTTGTAAAACAAAAAAATTAAAATAAACAAAAAATTCCACAAAAAAAGGTAGATTATTTAAATTAAATAAATGATCTTAATCTAAATAAATTTACAAAACTATAAAAATTCACTAAAAAATATAAATAAAATGCTATAATTACATGACATAAACTTCAAAAACCTTTGAAATTAAGTAGAAACATCAAAGGCTACAGGGACGTTATAGTTAGAAAATCAAATTTAAAAAACATTAGAAATTCACTGAAAAAAAACAAAGGTTACAGGGGCATTACTGTTAGGTTCAGATTTGACTCGTAGAAAACCAGTGAAACTCAGCAGTTATAGTTACCTGAGCTAATTATGACTTACGCCCCTGCAATGCACTGCTTATGACCTCACATATTACATCACTCATGACACGGTCAGTGCCATCACTGGTGACATCACTGATGACATCATCAACAGAACCACTCAAACACCCACTCACACACCCACAGAACCACTCACCCATCCACTCACACACCCATATACCACTCACACACCCACACAACCACTCACACACCCACTCACAGATCCATACAACTACTCACACACCCAGTCACACACCCATACAACCACTCACACAGACCCTCACTCACCCATATATCTAGTAACAGAGCTACTTGTTCACCCACACAGCCACTCACACACCCATTTACTCACCCACACAATCATTTATATACCCACTCACACATCCATACAAGAACTCATATGCCCACTCACTCACCTATACAGCGACTCCCACAAACACTTACTGTACAATACAGTTGCTTACACACCTACTCACCTTCTCACTTACCCATACACCCTCTCAAAAGGCCACTTACTCACCCATGCACCCACTTACACAACTAGTCACTCATCCATACAACCATTCATACAACCACTCAGTCACTTATACAGCCATTCACACACTCACCCATCTATATAGCTACTCACACAGCTACTCACACACCCACTCACCTACCTACACAGCCACTCACACAGACATTCACCCACCCATACAGGCACTCACACACCCACTTAGTCACTCATACAACCACTCACTCACACACCCACTCATCCACTCTTAGATAAACTCACGCAGTCACTCAGTCACCCATACAGTGGCTGTATGTCCGGGTGAGTGATGGTGTCAGTGCTTATATGGCTATGTCAATGGATATGTAAGTAGTTGTGTGGGTGTGTGAGTGGATGCATGAGTGGTTGTATGGGGGAGTGACTGGCTCTTTTGATAGGCTGTATGGGTGAGTGAATGGGCGTGTGAGTGACTGTATGGGTGAGTGAATGGCTGTGTGAGTAGGTGTATGGGTAAGTGAATGGGTTTGTGAGTGGCTCTTTGGATGAGTGAGTGGGTTTGTGAGCGGTTGTATGGTTTTGTGAGTGGGTGTATGAATGGTTGTGTGTGTATGTGAGTGGATGTATGAGTGGTTCTATGGATGATGCCATCAGTGATGTCATTTGAGATGCCATCAGTGATGTCACTGACCATGTTATGAGTAGCGGGACATTGGGGTTTTAGGGGATAAGGGCGGGGAGATTTTTAAAAGTGTATATTTTAAATTACATTTTATGTTTATAATTTTAATGTTATGCAAATTAATAATTTAAAGATTATTTTAAATTGTAGAAAACATTTTATTTTTTTCTTTAAAAATTGCATTTTTTTTTAAAATATACATTTTAAATTTTTTTAATATAAAATGAATTTAACTAATTTTTCTTGTATGATTGTTAATTTTGGATTATGATTTTCATTTTCAACTTTTGGTTTACATTTTAGAAATGGTAGCTAATATTTTTTAAACGATATCTATTAATAGTAATAAAAAATGTTTTTACATTTTAATATTTAAATATGTATATCTAGATTTGTAGTTTTGGCTAGTGTGTTTTTAGATTATATTTTATAGTAAAGAAATTGTGTGTGAGTATGAAGTATTAATTGTATATTTGAAACATTTAATTTGTATTAACTTGCTTAAAATGTTTTACATTGAAGTGGATATAGCAAATTTCAACTCTTTAGCATCCAACATCTTCTTCAAGTAGTCTTAGATTGTGTTGGAAATAGTAAATGTCATCCCTTTAGTGTCCAACACCTTCCCACAAAATGGTTAGATTGGAGTTGGAATAGATAATATCACCTCTTTAGTGTCCAACACATTTTTTAATTGGTATAGGGCCTTATTATGAGTTTGGCGGTGCAGGAGTGGGACTGTCCAGCTCCCTCACCGCCAAACCCATGTTTGAACTGCCCACTAGATTAGGAGTTTTCTCCTCTCAGGTGGGCTGTTCTTTGGCGTTCCCAGTGTGGTGCCTATGAAATTGGCACTGCAATGGGAACATCAAAGGCAGTACCAGCAAGGCATGGACTGCTGCAGTCCATGCCGTGCAGGTACTGGTGTCGTTCACACAGTGGGGCACATGTTTTGCTCCCCTGTGTGCATCTATATGGTGTGAGGCGCAAGGGGGCCCTGTAGGGCCCCCTTTGTTTCCTCACTGCCACACTTTTTATGGCAGTCACACTGCTTGGTGGGGCCGCAGCAGCCCTGCCAAGAATATTGCACCCCCAGGACTGCCGTGCAACCACCAGGGAATGGTAGTCCCCTGGCGGTTGCGACAGATGCGGTGGTCCCAGGGCAGCCCGACCACCTTAGTTATAATAGGGTGGTTGAGAGACCACCACCGTGAGTCTGTCGGTCTGTGGACCGCCAGACTCATAATAAGGCCCTTGGATTGGAGTGGGAATAGTAAAAGTCACCCCTTTAATGTCCAACACCTTCCCTAAATCCAAATCGGTTTAGATTGAAGTGGGAATAGTAAATGTCACCCTTTTAGCGTCCAATGCCTTCCTCAAATTGGTTTAGATTGAAGTGGGAATAGTAAATGTCACCCCTTTAGTGTCCAACACCTTCCCTGAATTGATTACATTGGATTGGGAATAGTAAATGTCACCCCTTTAGTCTCCAACACCTTCCCCAAATTAGTTAGATTGGAGTGGGAATAGTAAATGTCACCCATTTAGGGCCCGATTCTGATGCGGGTTGGAAAAGCTTCCCGACCGAGGGCCTGATTCTGATGCAGTTAGGAAGGCCTCCTAACGGCATTTGCTCCTTCCAAATCGGATCGGGAACGTGTCTTCCCGACCGAGGGCCCAATTCTGATGCGGTTAGGAACAAATGTTCCCATTGAAGTCAATGGGAGTTCAACCAAATCGTATCTGGAAGCATCCGGATGCATTCTACTCCGCCGGTCGGACTTTCCCGATCCGAGTGGGTCGGACACCATTTCCCAACCGATTCGGTCGGGAAGCTTTTCCAACCCGCATCAGAATCGGCCCCCTAGTGTCCAACACCTTCCCCAAATTGGTTAGATTGGAGTGGGAATAGTAAATCACCTCTTTAGTTTCAAACTCCTTCCTCAAATTGATTAAGATTGGAGTGGAAATAGTAAATGTCACCCCTTTAGTGTCAAACACCTTTCCTCCATAAGTTTCTATTGAAATGGGTATAATAAATGTCATCCCTTTAATGTCAAACACTTTTTTTAAAATGATTTATGTTGGAGTGTGATTATTTAATATTATAATTTTAGTCTGAAATCTTTATTTTAATGTTATTTGTATGTAGTATAAATAGTTTTCCTTGTTTTTTTTGTATTTTTGTTGATTACAATTATAATAAAAAATAAGTTGTATGTTTGTAACCAATAATATAATTAATTACATATTATTGAATAAAGACATGTCACATATTTTCTTCATTATATATGTTTTAAAAGTTTATTTATTGTATATCTTTACATTTTTAATCATATATATTGTCTCTTAAAAATAAACATTTAATATTATTTAGAATAAAAATATATATTTAAATATTATTGTGTGTACATTTTCAACTTCTATTTTCAATTGTTTAACAGTTTTTTAAAAATATTTCTTAAACTATTTAATATCCATATTTTCAACACCCTTTTAACATAAATGTTTCACTATATATTGAATAATTGTATATATTGTATACTATTATTAAAGTTTTACTTCACTATTTTTAATCATTTTTTCACAACATTTTTTGACGTGTTTTACATGTTCAATAATTTATTTACATTTTTACACATTTACTCAACATGTTTACAATATTTCTTATTCATTTCTAGTGGGAGATAGACATTTTTTCAGTTTCATTTAGCGACCATTTTTTTTTTACCTCTACCTTCTATTTTGTAATCTATTTGCATTATTTATAGGCTGTTATCCTGGAACCAGGTTGTGGTATGGTACTGCTGTTTCTCCAAACAGATAAGTCCTTTTTTAAGGATTTTTTAAGGGTATTGGGGGTAGAGGGGCTTTAAGGGGGAGGTCTAGAAATTAGTTATATTGTTGTTTGTTGGGTTTTTGTATATTTAGATGTATTAGTGTTAGTGCTTTTCACTAGTTTGTAGGTTTGCATTTTTGTACACACTGTTTTTGTAATGTCTCGCTATGCTATGCTAGATTGTGGTATTTTAATTATATTTTGATCATTACCTGTGATGTATATGTATTTTTGGGAATGTAATATGTTTTGCGGGTGGGTGTTCTAATTTACTTTCAGGTTTTTGTCTACAAACGTGTCCTATGGGCATTGGGAGTTTACTTTTTTTTTTTTTTAAAGGAAATCATTTTTGCTTTATAATCAACGAATGCTTTTTACTCCGATTTCCCATTTTTTGAGTTTTTTCAAGCGTTTCTTTTTTTTAACACTTTTTGTTTTTTTATAGTTCCAATATACCTTGGATTGCTTGGAGGGATTTCGATTGGATTTGTTTTATTTTTACAAATTTTTGGGGCTTTTGGGACATCATTTTTTCCCATTTTTCATGGATTAATATTTTTTATTATGTGAATACAGAATAACTTCTGCAGCTACAAAACCGTACATTTTATTTGTTTATTTTCTTTGGGGTGGGAAATGTGATATTATATTGTTTGTGTACATTTTATGTGATTGTTATTTGCAATTGTTTGGTTTATGTGTTGTAGGTAATTTATGTGATGGATTGAATTTGTTTATTAATTTCTTGGTTGGTGACAGTTACATCTTTTTAAAATAATTTATATTTGATTTTATTAAATCAGTCTTTATTAACATTGGATTTTTAATTATTGTTTTGGACTGATGTAATAAAATATTAGTAGCCCAACTAGCCCCAATATATTTGGCTTTTATGGATCTTAACTCAGCCTTTGATTTTGTTAACCAGTCCCGTTTATGGTCTATTCTCTTAAAATATGGTTTGAATGAGGTTTTAGTTCATTTTTTAGCTTACCTGCACAAGGACCTGAAAGCCCGGGTGAGGATTAATAAGGGTGGGGAGGTTTCAAACAACATCAGAGTTGGCAGAGGGGTAGGCAGGGGTGTGTCCTGGCCCCTCTGCTTTTTATTTTATATATCAATTATTTACATAACTCTCTGATAGTACTCACTAATGATGTCCCTAGAATCAATGGCATGACACTCCCCGCCCCATTATACGCTGATAATGCGGTCCTAATGGGCCGCACACCCAATTCCTTACGTATCCTAGTGCTGGGTTTTGTGGATTTTATGGCTAGTTTAGATCTTTGTACTAATTTTAATAAATCTTTTATCATGTCTTGTGGGCCGAAAAAGTATCTTTTAAATTCCATCGCTGTGGACAATCTAAAATTACAACGCACTTGCACTTTTCCCTACCTGGGGCTAGTCTTTTTTGCTAATGGTTCCTGGGTTGATCATGTGGTATATAGCAGGAATACGTTTTCGAAAGCTATTAATTCAATTCTTGGCTTCCCGCAGCCCAAAAGGACAGGGGTAACTTTAGCAATAATGAAAATCTATAAAACGCAGTGTATCCCAACAGCAACATATGGTGCGGAGGTCTGGGGCTTCACAAAGAGTAATACCACCCAGCGTGAAGAAAATAGATTTTGTCGGAAACTTTTGGGAGCACCGATCTCCACATCACAATATGTTTGTCACAGCGAACTGAACTTGTACTATATAGAGGATTATATAAAGGCTCACCCTGCTATATTTTGGTTATCAATCTGGAAAAACCCAGCAGCATCCATCACCAGAGAGATAATAAGAGATTGCCTCAAGTGCGAGAAGGGTAAGGAAATACCGTGGCTTGCTGCAGTGAGGGAGAGCCTGACTATTTTTAATCATGTACAGGTTTTCTCAAATCCTACTGAAACAGATAGCATGAATAAAAAAGCCCTTTGCGGGGCTTTATATGCACACTACAGGAAAGCAAGACACAAAAGGGAGGCCCTGAAAACGTCTGTGGAACCTACATGTCAATTGAGGATGTCTCACACATGTCATCTAGTTACCTCTTAAAACCAATAGGTCGCTGGGAGAGAGGACTCCTCTTTCGTTTAAGGGCTGGCACAATCAAATTCTTACTTTGCTTCCCTTTGGGGTATAATGCTAACTTAGATCAATTACCATGCCCATGTGATAGTCGGAGCGGGCAAACAACACTTCACTTTTTATTTTTTTGTAATTTCTATATAGATTACGCAAAACGATTTTTGATACAGTTTTTTAAGAAAAACTCTCCTATTCCTTTAGAAACAGCATACATGGAAATTCTTAAAGTAGAAAATGATGAATTAATTTTCCGTGTTGGCACCTTTTAAAAACTGCAGTATGCGCCCGTAATACAATGTGCACTTTATGAAGGTTGTTTTATTTGAACTATTTTTTTAATATATTCTCATTATGTTTAATATGATGTAAATGGATACTGTGTGCAGATTAGTTGTTTAGCTGCCCGTAATGATTTGATATGACTTAAATTAAGAGAGCTCTTAATGAACACTGTTCCTATTGCTTATAATATGATGTTTGTTTATGTACGATTTTATTTTTAGCTATGTGATAAAATGCTTTTATTGATACACCTCTATTCAAATAAAGATTTTTGAATTTGAATTTGGTAATAAAATATTACATTTATTATTTAAAACAAAAAAATATTTTTATGTCGGTTTAGATTTTGTTATAATTTTTTATGACTTTGGTAGGTTACCATTTATTTTATAATATGCTTTTGGCTATCATTTCTAAGTAATGTATTTTTTATGGAAATTTTGACTTTAAATTGTAGCATTTCGTACATTCTTTTGGTTTGTTTGATAGGTTTAGGGGCAATTGAACTGCCGGATTGCTCCATTCACACTTGCTGGTAGCTTTGCTCCATTTGTAAAGCTTCTATAAATTTATAGAATGTAAGGTGGGTTCTGACTAGTGTGGATTGGAAGGCGCTGTCCCATCCTTCCACTGCATTGTTTGTTTCGGCTTTCTATGCCAAGGTGCTGTCATAGACATTCCACCATAGTATTTGGAATTTGGGTTGATATCTGTGTCTGAAGCGATGCAGTCTGCCAACCCAGGTGTCTTTGAAATGGTCCATTAGGAGGCTTAGTTTGTCATCAGTTTGTTGGTAGAAAGGGATTTCTATTAGTAAATTGTAGAGGTTAGCTACTGCTGTGACAGCGACTTAGGATAGTGCTATAATTATTTAAATTTCAAAGGCAAATTGGTCGTTTGTGGAATATTCTACATTTAGGGGCCGATTACGATATCGTTTGGAAACTCATCTGACCGAATCGGTTTCGGAATCGTTTCCGACCGAATCAGGTTCTGCGAGTCCGAATGACCCATTACGATGCTACCAAACATCATTTGGTCGGACTTGCATTGACTTCAATGGGAGCCTGAACGAGAACACAGGCTCCCATTGAAAAAAGGGGTGGTTGGGTAAAAGCTTGCACCCAGTGACGGGCACCCCATGGTGCCTACCACACTGTGCATGACTGTAAAGAGGGGCCCCATGGGTACCCACAAGGGCCCCGAACCTGAGGCCTACAGGTGAAGGGGGGCCAGCTACGGCCCCCCAAAGTCAGATTCCGACAGCCTTTTTGTGTCGGGCAAACCAATTCAAAATGGCTGTCAGAATTGGACATCGTAATCGCTCGGTCGGAAACAGTGTCCATAGAGCTGTACGATTCGGCTGCGAATGACTCGGCCTGTCCGAATGCTGATCGGAACCGATTCGGACAGCCCAAAGGGTTTCCTTGCATCATAATCGGTCAATTCGGAAATGTATCCGATTCGGTCAGAAACATAGGTTCCGAATCGGATTCTCCGAATCTGAATCCCGTACGGAGCCATTCCGAACGCCATCGTAATCAGCCCCTTAGTACATATTTTTGGAGGTGTTTCAAAGTACTTTAATTGAAATAATAGTTACAGCCTTGTATGGCTATGTGGGGGTAAATATTTAGAATGTTTTGAATCATAGCTTGCTCAAAGTCTGTGATTATTTCTTGGGGGTAGTAGTTATTTGTTTTATGCTGAATTTAGTTTAAAAGGTTGTAGTAAGTGCTGGTTTGTTTATTTGGCAATAGGTTATATATAAAAGGGATATTTGTGTTTTGATATTCACCATGTATGATGCATATTTGAGTGAACAGTTTGGACACATTTTGAAGGTCCTGTCTATCATCCACGTTTGGCAGTTTTAGTAACGTAGCTGCTGTTGAGAATATTAGGATTAGTTTCTTGTTATTTAACTTGTCATGTAAAATGAAAGGCTCCTCATTATGTGTAATTGTTAAATGTTCTGGTATGAGTATGTCTTGGGATCTTCTAGAGGCAGGTGTGGTATCACTGGTGGCTTTTTTAGATCATGCTATAAAACGTTTTAAAGTGGGTACAGGTGGTAAATGACCTGTTATGTGTTGGAGGGGACTTTAGGTAGTCTATCTTTGAGGATTTTGGTTGTAGGTCTCTTGGAGCTAGTGCTTGCCTCTCTTATATCCTGCAATATTTCCCTTACTTCTAGTTCTCTCACATGTGGTGGGTGGTTGTATAAACTTACATGAATTACAACATCATCTTTTGCAGCTGCCCTCCCATAGTATGCATTAGAATAATATTTGGCACATTTCCAGTACCAGCTTTCCATTATATTGATGCAGAAGCATTTTACACTGTTATAGACACTGATTTATAGAAAACCCAAAACAATTCAAATCTAATTACATATTTAAATCGTAACATCAATTTGGTGGTGTCATTTAAGCAAAAGTCATTGCCATAGAAGACAGGCTTTAAAAGGCATTCTGGGCAAGTAAAGATCCAGTGATCCACACAATCCACACCACCCTGGTATCACCTAGGTTTCTAGTTTTTCAGAAATGCCCATAGGTATTTTGGTTTTCTGGATGCTGGTTAACATTAGCTCGAATACTGCAGGTACCATCCAAGAAATTGAGAGGAATAAGGTCTTTTGGACCATAGATTTGAGTCTGGCTTGGCCTTCTGTGTAAACATATAGTGATCTATGTAAGTCACACCACCCTGGATTCTCTTGGGACTCTACTTTTCTAAAATGCTCAGGGATTGTAGGTTTACCTGCATGTCAGCTGACCCCTGGCTCAAATACTCATATATTTTTAGTTATAGTTTTGATGTTTTTAAGGTATTCTGGGTAAGTCAAAATGCTGCAATCCACAAAAGTCACATCACCCTGGATTTCTCTGGGTCTCTAATTTTCAGAAGTAAACCAGGATGGTAGGTTTCACCGGGTGCCTACTTCCTGTCAGCCAGTGGCCCACATATTTCAGCCCTTGCCTATGAAATGTGAGGGGAAATTTGCTTTAGGAATATTCTTGACATTTGTTGGGGATTTACCCAATCTGCCCCCACCCACAGTAACTGAAAGACTTTATGGGACACCTGGTTAGAGGAGGGACTGTGGTCTAGTACCATAATGTTAACCCAACAGCAGGCCCCCATTAAAAAAATACCTCTTGGTTCTCTAATAGGTTTTTTTGCCCTCAGACAATAGAAAACCCAAGACAAGCCCCCAATCTGCTCTCCAGCAGGGCAGAAAGGCTGTGTGTGCGCCTGGAGTAAGGAGAGTGGCCCGAAGCCAGTCCTCATTCCATTCATACAAAAATAGTCCCTTGTTTCTGGTAGAATTTCTTCTACCATATGACCCGTTCAAGTGGTTCTACTGTCTATTGCTGCATCATCTAAATACGGCGGGCGGACCATCGTCAGCTTGATGGAGTACTTAGGACCGCTGCGACGGGACGGCAGTAGTCCCACCAAGATCTAAATCAGACCCTTAGTTCAGAGTGAAGTCTCATAAATTCTGAAATCTTTGTATGGTCTTTTATCTTGCAGAAGAGTTTGTTAGAATATAAAAACAAGTAGTGGTAAATCCAATAGATCTCCTTTTGCAGGGTCTATTTATTGCGGGTATTGGCTCAAAAAGTGCCTATAGACTTGCCAAGCAAGTATTGACAATGCCAAGAGAAGCAGGCAGCCTTGGCTTGCTATTTTGTGTGCTTTGAAGATGGCTATCACATTGCAGGTAGTATAGAAAATAATGTTCAAGATGACTAAACATTATATACCCGAAAAACAAAAAGAGAGCGAGGATTTTGGGGTACGTCCTAATCCCCTGGGTAAAGTTATAAAGAAACAATATGGACGGACCCTGAAATAGTGGAGATCTATCAATCACTATATGTGGTAAGTCCAAGGACCATTAGGTATATTTAAAGACCCCTCACACACCAACCTAGTTGGTGTCATGCTTCATCATTGGGGTCCCAACCGGGAGCCTAATGCCGCCCGGTTGTGCTACGACGCCTGATTACAGCGGAGCAGGTGTAGTGTGAAGATGTGATGTAAAAATTAAAATACCTCTGAGAATCCTTGCCCAGTAAATTTATTAGTGGCGGCTCAGGGTATGGTTAAAAACTATGTGAAACCGACTAACAAGAAATATTCATCTGTAGTGGTTTAGGTGATGCGGTCTACATGTTTCAGCCCGTCAAAAATTCAAATGGGCTTTCGTCAGGACCTAGAATTCAAGTGAGTGGCAAAGTGAAGGCCACGTGAAAAGTAAAGTACCAACACACGCACTAAGGTGTGTGGACCCGATGTCGATATACTTACAGACACCACTCAAAAAACAATTAGTAGAAAGAGCAGCTAATCGGGGCATGAGAGGGTTTCAACCGATCAACCGATTTGGTTCCGTGAGGATTCCCATGAGACTACCTACGCGGTCTCCCGAAGTCCCGGCTGACTTCGGGAGACCGCAGGTAGTCTCATGGGAATCCTCACGGAACCAAATCGGTTGATCGGTTGAAACCCCTCTCATGCCCCGATTAGCTGCTTTCTTTTCTACTAATTGTTTTTTGAGTGGTGTCTGTAAGTATATCGACACCGAGTCCACACACCTTAGTGCGTGTGTTGGTACTTTACTTTTTCACGTGGCCTTCACTTTGCCACTCACTTGAATTCTAGGTCCTGACGAAAGCCCATTTGAATTTTTTGACGGGCTGAAACATGTAGACCGCATCACCTAAACCACTACAGATGAATATTTCTTGTTAGTCGGTTTCACATAGTTTTTAACCATACCCTGAGCCGCCACTAATAAATTTACTGGGCAAGGATTCTCAGAGGTATTTTTAATTTTTACATCACATCTTCACACTACACCTGCTCCGCTGTAATCAGGCGTCGTAGCACAACCGGGCGGCATTAGGCCTCCCGGTTGGGACCCCAATGATGAAGCATGACACCAACTAGGTTGGTGTGTGAGGGTCTTTAAATATACCTAATGGTCCTTGGACTTACCACACATAGTGATTGATAGATCTCCACTATTTCAGGGTCCGTCCATATTGTTTCTTTTTAAACATTATATACTTCCGAAGATGCCCACCACATTGTGGGGCAGTAGACACAGTGTAGTGCCCATTATGGAAGTATAGACAGGAAGAACAGAACATCATTTGCTATACACCCGTCATGGACCCAACATTGAGTCTAGACATATTATGTTTCCAGAAAGGCATTACTAGATGCCATTGGCCCTGCACATTTGCTATCACCCACTGCGTCAATTACCCTCCTGACTAATATCTTAGTCCAATTATTTTATTCATTTATAGGGAGCAATAATTGAAATATACAGTTATACAGTTTTTAGAGTCTCAATAACATTTCACACATAATACATTCAATATTTTTACTACACATATATTATATAAAAATCGTTTTCAATACCATGTTACTACACAAATACACAATTTCTTAAGCAATTCTTAATAGATCTCAATGTTGGCAACCCTAAAAAAATTCTAATATGTGTCCATGCCCTATTACATACAACTTCATCTATTCAAACATCCATGTTGACTGGTACAGCCACAGCCAATATGTATTTCACGGTAATAGGCCACTTTTTTTTTAGGGCTGTAATAGAAACACACATAACATAAACATAAGGAGAGCAGTTCAATTATAACTGAAGGATTAAATATACAATAGCATCCTCAATCTGATCGATATTTACAAAAAACATCCCAAGCACAATTATAATGTTTGTGTTTGACATATGTAGAGCCTCATTTAATTTACCTATTCATACATACCATTTCAATGATCTACACATTCCACATTCATACTAGGAGGGGGCTCATCACCCAGATTTGTTCTGATTCTATTAAAATCTTTGTTTCCATCACACTTGAGAATTATAAAAAATGTGTTTCATTTTTGCTTTGCTAAGTGCTGATGTGTACATTAGATTTACAGGTATTTACATTTTGTTGTGTGTTACAAAACAAATTACATCCTATAGCCTTTTCTTTCACACTTCACGTACCCCAGTAAGACTGTCACCTATTCGCTTTACTTTTCTTTTTTTGACTGCAAAGTGAGTTGAGGTTTTAGATACAAATCCCCTTGTTAAAAATAAGCAGCAGAAGACATACCCTGACATTAAACCTCTGTCTTTGAAGCATAGCAGATGTAATAAGATAAATTCAGAAATTAAAGGTATCTTTGTTTATTACTTGGACTTTCAGAACCCATCAAAAATTGGCTTGGGACCCACCAGTGGGTCACGACCCACAGTTTGGGAAACACTGCTCTAACTAATATGAAACATTTAGATTAGGCTTCTTCAAAGGTAGCTCATGAGTTACCGGTAACTCCCAAGCTACACAAAAGTAGCTCTCCTGTGTGCAGCATAGCATTGTAACTTAGAAGCTTTTGCTTGGCTGATTTAATATATGTATACCAAAATTTAAAATTGTGTGTTGGATACAAAAATGTGTGTATTTGCAGAACTCAGAAGCTGACGTTTGAATAAATATAGTTGAATTTTCAAAATATAATTAAACTGATACTTGTGTGATAAATCTTGTTGCCTTGGGGAAACCTATTACCAGGGCCACTGGATTTGTGCTGAAGGAGAGCACAAATTATGTGAAAGGGTTAACTAAATTATATGGCAATGAAAAGCAAATGCTATTACTTTATTATTTTGACATTTTTATACATGGTAATTCTCTCTGGCTAAAGATTTCACCTCATTAGTAACACTTTAACTATCAAACACAGAAATAAGCAAATGAAAGAAGACCAATTAACCTTTGTGCAGGGTCTTCCATTGCGCCTGAACAAGTTGTCACTTTTTCAGTAGCTTTTGATCCGCTTAGGCTAAAAACAATTCTTTTTGCGAAAATCTGCAGAGAATGCAACAAATGATGGATTATGTGGATAATGCGGCAAACAAATTGCAGCCCCAGAATCTAATAATTCCAGTGGCACTGCATATTACATTGCAGCTGTTCTTGTTATGTTTTTACTCACTTAGAGGCATTTCATATTGACTAAGCCTTTTTCACATTACTGAGGTAATCGCTGGTAATCTTGCAAAAGGCAGCCACTAATGTAATCTTGTCTGATGTGGTTACTATTACAACACTTACAATATTAGTAGCTCAGTAAGATTTTCATTGAAGATAAGTAGTTTTTCCTACAGGAAAGGTTGGGGGCCCAGATTTAGACAACAGGACTTTCTCTCAATGAAGAGACTATTGATCACAGCGGAAGGCAGTGGAAGAGAACTTGATAAAAGTTACAAGTCATAGAGAACAGGGATAGGTTCATCGAAAGCAATGTAATCATAACAGTAGAAATAAACTACTACATGTCAGCTTGACTGTGCTTTGCGGAGCCTGTCAGGAGAAGATGTGTACAGGTTCGGGAAGTAGGAGTGAGTAACAGATATGGCATCCATCTTGTTAAAAATTGAGATCCATACCGATATGTGACCTAATTAAAACACACTAATAACTTCACTTCTATACATTATATAAAGTTAATTTCAATTTCAAGTATACTAATCCAGTCTGTTTATGCAGGAAATCGTGTACCATTGCATATCACACTTTATTATTAGTGCACAAAAATATAAACTCTAAATAATCACATATCCCTTCTTCCTTCATCAGGTGCCTGGTCTACTTGAAAAGTTGTCAGGAAAGTTCGTAATATCGACATGTCTGAGTGACACGCTCTCGCCATTCTCCATCTTGTGTTCCATTCATACACGAGATTCTAAATAGATTTCTGCACCCGTAGAGTAAAACACAACAGACACACTCCACACTCGCTCAGATCCACAGGCCCACCTGCATCCTTCTCAGACACAATTACCGTAGCTATCCATGGGCACCTGGCTTTATTTTAAAAGATGGCCCCTACAGGCTGCAGAGTGCATTTTTAACAGTGCTTATAGTGTGAGCCTCCATTAGGAATGCTCACTCCACAAAATATATCCAACTACCAGATAACAGGAAGCAAAACATTGAGAGTCGTCACAAGTTAAATCACATTTTCCTAGCAGCATCAACATCAGCCAGTTATTTTTGCTACTGTAAATTCCAGCAAGGTTGACCTGCTGAAATGCATCTGCAGAGTGCAGACGTTATCACACTCAGAATTTATCAGGTGCAGTAAATTCAGTGCCAGTTGTAATTATGACTCCTGCGCAAACAGGTGTTTATGCAGGGTTCATAAATTTACATTTGCAATTGAGGACCTACTTTTTTGACAGTCTAGAGCGATATTTTTACCTACTAGAGTCTAGTGCAGTTTGGATATATACATATTTGGAGTCTCTGATTTTGCGCATTATATTAGTAAGTATGTGAACTTATTTGATTTGCTTTTGTAATCTGAAATTTAAATGATATTTTCTTAAGATTTTTTTTATCAATTGCGTCGAATGTTTAATATCTACTCGCTGATTATCCTTGTATGGAGTGCATGGATCATTTTTCTGCTAAAAGACTGGGGACAAATTTAGATACGTAATGAGGGCTGTGACTGGGACGAAGGAGAACAGTTGTCCATTCTAAGATCTGCCTACATCTGGCCCTGTCTACGTATATTATATACGTATGAGGAAAATTATCAAATTCGGTCGGATGGGAATATTTTTAAAAGTATTCGTAGATTAAAAATTCCTCCATGTAAAGTACTTGGCTACTTGCATATCTGAGAGTTAAGTAAAGTACAGCACCAAGCTGTGCATACGAAATAGAGTAACTCAGATATCTTTTCAAGCATGCCTCCCTATCACAGCTCCATCTTATTTTGCTGATTAAAATATTCATGAGGCAATACTGTGCCACTCACTGCCCATGCAAAAGGGCTGCCAGATCATCCCTTGGTGTTTAATTTTCCAGTTTACACAGTATGGTTCCACAATATCTATTATTTTAGCATATAAACCTCTCCTGACACCCAAAGCTCTAATCCTGAGAACAACTCGACTCGGAAATATAAATTATTCTGTGAGTGGATTTAGCAAGGCCCTGTGCCATCCTCTCTTCCGTTCTGGTTCGAGCAACCATGCTGAAATTATTAGTTGTGAAAATGCTTGTTTTAAAGGAATTACTCGACACAGCACTGGAGACCGTCGTCTCTGGGCTCACGTCTATGGTTGCCTTACTTCGTGAATGCCAATGAGGCTGGTTACATTTGCGGCCGAGGCTGTATTGAAGAGCAGCTCTCTCCAAAGAACAACATCTTCTCGGATACTATGACATGCCGTTTAATAATGAGATGCCGCCGTTTGTTCTCGAGATTCTCGCAGAACACTAGAAAAATCCCAGCTGGAAGTGCGCAGCTTCCCGCGCTCCAAAAAAACCGTTTCCATCTCATCAGAGCTGACAGACCACGGGGCACAGGGGTGAGTTATAAACAGGATTAATATTAATAATAAAAGACGGAAGGGCGCATGGACGTTCCCTGAGATTTTTTTCATGGTATTATTCAGAGCTCCAAATATTTCCTGTGATTGACGCGCCCCAGACTTTTTTTTATATCCTTTCCCATAACGCCAAAGCTCCCAGCCACCACGTCACCAAACCTAAAATGGTGGCCGGGAGCAGGAGCCCAAAGAATTTATAATTGAGCTCCCTTTGGGCTATAAATAAAAAGAGCCCAAAACAAAATGGCTGGCTTGAAGCCCGCTCCCCCCGCCCCTCCCAAACTGCCCGGGCGGGGGGGGGGGCCTCCCTGCGGTCGGCTACCCCCCCAAGTCCCCCTTTTGCTCAAACAAGCTTACGTGAATGTGGTGGAAAAGAGAGAATGAAAAGAGCGCACCTGGGACATCAGCATTTTCCTCAAACCAAACATCTACAAATAATTTAGACTATGTCGTTGCACTTGGTAGCGCAGGAAAGGGTATCTATCACCAATGGGGGCTGTGGAAAACTTGGACAGGAAAAGTACACTTTTAAAAACATTCACGTCATGAAAAACGTCTGACTTGTATTACGCGCCTTATGGTTTTCAGATGGTAATGCTGTTTTCGAATTGGTCACAGAGATGTTTATTATTCGGTACTGGAAGAGCCAAAATAACGTTCGAACTATTTTTGCAATTCTGTTACACGATAAACAGCAAGAAGCACATCGAAACCTAAAAGCACACTTTTTACATTTATCATACTGTTGATGTGTTTTTCAGGTTTAAAATAGGCCCATCAGCACCAGGCATATGGCGATGACGGGACGGAGAAGCTTCTGTCAGGGCCTGATCACATGCAGGACCGGACTGGGAACAGCAACCAGCCCTGGCAGATTGCTGCTCGACGTGGGGTGAGTGGTGGGGGGGTGCTAGTAGAAAGCATCGCTCCTGCTTTTGTTCCATGGGGCCGATATTGCCCCCTCGGCCATAAAGCCGCCCCCGACCCCCTCCGGCCCACTGGGGAAACGCCCGCTGCCCGTGTCGGCCAGTCCGGCCCTGATCACAAGTTGCGCGAAGTATCATCCGCACGATTATGAGTTTTACAGGGTGAGGGAGCACATCTGGTACAAACAAATGTGATTCCTTTGAAAATGGCGTGGAATCGAGTAGCAACAGGCCTTATATTCCAGGACCCGCGTTTTTAACCCCATTTCAGGCCGAGAACTTGAATTGCAGAGTACAGGGATAGGAATGATGATGACTGGACTATAATCTGGTCCTGGGATTACCATGATCCCTGTTCTGTCAACCCTTAAGCGGCCCTTCCATATTTCACTGCTCAGCCTAGTTTGTTTGCAGAGTAGCCCCGTGTGTGCTAGTCAATAGCATTACAGCCCTTCTACATAGGGCTATACCTATTGCTAAAGGCTCTCTTCTTCATTATAGGCCCTCGTTTGTAGCTCAGACATATAACTCGGGTTCAGGGCCTTTAACAAAAGGTACATGCCTCGGTAGTCGGCTATAATGCTATATTACACAGGCTGAGCATGAAAGAAGAGCAACATAGTGTCAGCATTAAGGATACTCAGCACAGTCTGGAAGATGAAAAGAGCAGGTGACTGTTCTAGGGGTATTCCTTTAATACTTAGCACAGATATAATACAGTGTGGCAAACAGGTGGAGACGACCACCTGTTTACCCATGCATGTATGTAATGATGCAGCGGAAAGCAGGGCAGAAATATATTTACTTTTACTCACATCACATATTTTCATTACGATTATTTCCTCTCTTGGCCCATATCATATCACTAAACTGCCATGGGTCCTCAAATTGATCTTTTATGTGAGCTAACAGGGACTTGGCTATTCAGAGAATGTGAGGCAATTCCCTATGAGGACCTGTAATAAGAAAATGCCAAACACATGCTAAAATCAAATAACCATTTCTTTAGATACTATAATGATAAATAAGACCTACGACAAGAAGGTTCACACCAAGAAAGACTCAAATACGATAAGGTTTGCTCATGTAAACCATTTACCTAAGCCTCAATTTGAATGGTCAAGAGCATAAATCACATTTCATATTCATATTTAATAGGAATCATTCAGTACAATTAGTCGAACAATGCCATACAGATTCATCAAGATAACATTTGCTGGTTACCTAGGAAAAGAAGAGAAAGAGAACATGTGAAAAATCAAGTTGCAGCATTTAGGTTATACAAACCAAATATGCAGAGTTGAAGCGCAATGAGTCACAGGAAAGAGTCCATAAAGTCTTCAGCCGAAGAGTTATACCTGCACACTCTACCAGCCGGCAAAGTACAGGTTTGAGTCAGTTCAGAAAGTTCAGTTGAAATGGGTTTGGCATAGAAAGGAAAATCAGAGTTCAGTCCGACAGCATGCCAAACAGGGAAAATGGGAATGACAACCAGCCGCTGACTCCTCCTCCTGGGGGCAATTATACTTCCAAAAGTTCTCAGTTTACACCCACAGTGTATCCTTTGAATCACTCCATATGGTTTCCATTGGTTGTCCACAGTGGGCTGCTCATGGTGTGATCAACACCTCACTAAGAAATTTGGAAGCATTAAGTAATCCTTTGACAAAATCATCAAATTCAATAATTTTATATTTCCATCCTTTCCTCAGAAGTAAGAAAATTCACTTTGTTCACTGTCTGCCCGTTCCCAGACGCTCTCTCTGGGTTTGCAATTGTATCGAAACATTTCTGTCAAAAGTGTTGCTGAATCAAAAGAGAGTCCTTTGTTTGTGAGCATAAGAAATAAACTTCATGAAAACTTCTCACAGCGTCTAAAGCGACTACTTCAGTTAGATTCTGCTTTTCGAACAAAGAAAAGAAGCATTTGAGACCTACACGAAAACTTGCTGAATCACTATTACGTTATGATTAATATAAAACACTCATTAATATGAAAAAAATCAGTTTTCTTAATTAATTAATTAATTCTTCTTCTTTTAAAAGTTACATGTCAGTATTAGGTACTACTATAAAAACATTTTGCATGTTATTCATTTTCAAACAAATTTAATATGTTTGTCACTTTTGTTATACGGTTTTGTATCTCACATTGCTAAAGAAAACTGCGAAACTTCATGTTATCAAGTATTTATATACTAGACATTTTAACCGTTTTCGTGTGTTCATTATATAAGCATTAATTTCATTTATCAAATTTAGAAATCATCAGCAGCACATTTTCTAGGATAATTTTTGTTTAGATTCTCAAACACGTGATTACATTGCATAAGCAGATAAACTTTTCTCTGTCTTTATTAAATTATTGTTGTAAATCTCATTTGATGATGAGAATTGATAGAGGCAACCGTCATTAAACTTTTACGCTCCATCAGTTATATTGAGCCTCCTCATCCCTTTTGCCATCACCACAATATGAGATCTTAACAAAACGTTTCTCCTCATTATGGAACAAAAAGAGGTCGAGCAGCACCAATCAATAGTCAAAGTAGGACAAGCCACCTCTGGTGACTCCTACTTCACACATCACCTTTTATTTTAGGTAAAACATCTACATTTGATAGCGTATTCTTCCTAGCTGTTGATGGGTCATTATATAGGGTCTGAGTTACAGTCTGGAGGACAGGGCACTCTGTTACCAACGTGATGGAATGCAGTGTCTGCCAAACTGTCAGTCTGCCTCCCTCATTTTGATACTGATGGAGCATAAGCTGTCACCTGAGTCACTGTTTGCCTTGTCGACAGAAAGCTTCCACTGATGGCCTGATGGAGTAGGAGCCATCAGAAGAAGGGCATTACACCACCCACAGTGTAATGTCCTTTTTTTCTGTCCATCCCCGTCAGGTAAAACCTAGGTGTGAGGGACTTGAAAAAAGAAATAATAACCCTACACTCTGAGAGGAAACTGCTAGGGGTAATTTATTTTTTAGAAACTAACTTCTGCTTTGGGCGTTTGTTTCTGAAAAATAAAAATAAAAGTTTAAAAGTTTGGCTACTGGCAGTCAAAATTGATGGCAGCCATACATTTTGTACCTTGAATGGAGTCACTGTGGCGTTGGTTCCCTTGAAGGTACAAAGATGACTGCTTGTCCGGTGGTCATCTCTAAATTTGATAGATGGTAGTCCATCGGGGTGGTAGAGGTAATGTTCTCCGTCACCCTGGTGGATGGAGTATCATCAGCCAAAGCCTAACTCAGGCCCTAAGTTCTCACTGCTGCTGTAGGATCTATACCAAATGGACCTTAATCATGTCATCTCTGCATCAGGCTGTTTCTGCTTAATGCCTTGTCTAAAGTCATCTGAAACCGGTTCAGACTTTGGTGATGGACAGTTACAGCTCAAAGCTACCTACATTTAAAGACTGGCCTGACATTTGCCTTCATTGGATGCTCTCACTTTCACTTCTATTTAACATGCGTTTGTGCATCAGGCAAATATTACAGTAATTATAGCATAAATTCAAACAAACTTTGGCAAAGCTCATAAGTCTGGCTATTTCATAAGGGAAGGTGACTCTTCCTTGACTGGCAGGCTTGTATGTGTGGTTGTGTGGATGGGTGAGTGCATGAATGCGCGAAAGCATCATTGGCTGGATGAATGAGTGAGTGATAGAGCATACAGAAAAGCAATGAGTAAGTGTGCATGGATGGATATCTGAATACGTCAGTGCCTGAACGGATGCATGGAAGGATAGTTGGATAATAGATGAATGAATAGGTTAGTGGTTGCATGGATGTATGCAGAGAGGGTAAAAATATTTCAGGATGATGTCTTAAACAGCAATACCAACTTTAAATCCGGGATATTCCCCCTCTCGAAAAGGACACCCACAATATGTAAAGAATTGACATTTATGTGAGTGCAAGCATTACACTAGGGGTGGGCCCAATCATGCCAAGAGTGGTTACACAAGGTGAATAATATCTTCATTATGCCAGTGCAAGCCTTACACATGAGTGTGGGCCATGATGCCCACAATTTTTTAATTATTACTATGATTATGCATTTTCAGATTTGTTCCGCTCTTAAATCCTTACACATTTACACCATCATTCATTAATCCTACCTCCTTGGTACACTCCCGTAGATCAGTGCGGGACTAGTATTGGAGAAGTTGCATACAAACCAGTACAACCTACAAGCTGTAGAAGGTCAGACTCACATGGCACGATCTGAAGCAAAGAAGTGTAAGTGTGCATAGCCTGCATCAGAGACACTATGCAGCTACACAAAGGCACACACATATTGAGAGTACTGACTGGCAAACAGCACCATTGGTCCAGTAGAAGCCCCTACAATATATGTCAAAGATTGTGCAGGTTATGTGAAACAACTGGTACCCTGAAGTATGGCCACTCGCTGCTCAACGATGTGAGTTTGAAAGAACTGTGCAATATTGAGACACCCAGAGGAAGTGCAATGTGTTCCACTAGTTCTGGGGTAAAGTGGAATTACCACTGGAGGTGCAGAGCAGGGGCGCAACTAGACCCGAACTTCGGGGGGAAGGGATCTAGAACTAAACAGTGTTGGTGGGGCTACCATTTCACACACTGGGAACCGAGGCAGCATTAGAATACAGATTTGGAAGGTCAATAGTTTCGGGTTTAATGCACTAACGCATGGAAAAGACATATGTCCATGCCTGTTCTTTCCTGCAGTAGCACAATAAAGTCAGATCTTTTGTCTTCGCCAATACATTCCCCTGAGACACTGAGTAATGCTGGAGCTCAGAGAGTGTCCACCAGACCTGTGAGCATCAGATGTCTGCAAGATGGTTGGTACCAAGTGAATTCTGTGCATGACAGAAATGAAAGTACTGAAGGCTCACTGGAAAATTGTATTTTGTGAATAAAAGTAGCACAAACTGCATAATAATATCATGCTTCCAGGAAACAAGAAGATGTGTGTGGGGAATCTCCCAATGTGCCCAAAAAAGTGCTCCCACAGACATTGAGAAGTAGACTTGATGTGTAAAGAATAAACTGTGATAAAGAAAATCATGGGAGCTGCTTTTTAGCAGTCACAAAATGATGTGGGCTCACCAACAGCTCAAAAGTAAGGGGTATCCACAGAGAATACTAAGCTGGCTGCCTGCACACAATGTAAAAGCATGCACTCGTTGGTAGTTCCATAGCATGGACCTAACCCGAGATGATGGAAAATTATGTAAGAATGTATTCATGAAGTGGTGGCTTAAATCTTTTTGTTAAAAACACAGTAGTATCTCACACATTTAAATTTTACGCACATTGTGATTAAATCATTTCCCAGAACTGCACAATTTTCAGTCAATGCCAAGCTGGAATCGAATCAAGGACCTCAGATTGACAGCTTAGCCACTAGACCACATTTTCTTCCATAGTTGATGACTAGAACTTTCAAAAACACTTCAAACATTATATTTCACCACTCCTTGTGAACACTCATGTTCTGTTGATGTTTTAACATAGCCATTAGGCCACATTCCTCATGCTATCTAGTGAGTGGACCGAATGCAAACTATTTTGGTATTCATGTTTTATACATGGGTAGCATCTAAATGAGTTGTCTCTTGTATCTATTTGCATATACACAATGGTTTAAAGTTAGGTACAAACAGAGCATGCATATTGGGTTACTGTGTAATCTGGTCCAGTATTACCATTGAGGGGTTCCGGTGATATCTTTGGCCTTGTAGTTTTTAAATGTCACCAGAAGTCTGAGATGGCAATGATAAGGTACTCGTTATGCATTTTGTTTATATTACAAGCTTTTTTTTTAAGTGCAGCTAACAATGGCCATTGACTGGATTAAAATGTTGAGGCTTTGGTTACTTGTCACAAATACATTCTTGATAAAACAATAGGCAATGGTGATCTAAGTGAATTTATGTGATTCTGTGGCTGCAGAGTTTACAGAATAATTATGTATTTAGTGAATTTGCCACATAATTTCCAAAACATGCAGACTTCACCAAGATTGTTGTTTCCAGCTCAAACGGAAGAAAATAATACTGCCAAACAAAGTGAAACTGAAAACATGGCTCTTCATCTGCACAAGTCGCAGTCACAGCCCACTTAACCCCGGAAGTCTCAGCTGCAGGATACTTTCCAGGGTGAGCTGTGCACCTCAAAAATACCCTTAACATAACATAAAGTTCGCCGTTGCATTATTGTTGTGGTGTTTTTCATACATCTCTCACTCTGGTGACTCCTGTTTCACACTCCGTCTCTTCTTTTCCATCTCAGTCACACTCTCCTCACTTCTTTCTCACCTTTCTGTCCATATTCACACACATGCTTAATTTTCTTTCACTACTATCTATTTTGTCTCTCTCTTTCTCTTCAATCGCTTCCCATACTTTCTTCTCTCTCACTGTCATCCTCCCTCCCACCGCCTACTCCTAAGTCCTCATCAGTAAAATTAACCTGGGTGAGAGATGTGTGATACTCCCACAGAATATTAGCTGGTCCTGGTTTCTCAGGTTCCTCAGAACCTCAGGTTTTACATTATTGGAATGAATGCTGAAAGAGCTCAGCTCTGGCTGTGAACTGGCTCACCACAATCCATGTTTGCAGAGGTGCTCAGCACTGTCTGCAATGGAGCTCAGCTACATACTTGGAAGAGCTCAGCTCTGTCTGCCCAAGTTCGCAGTACTATGTATGCAGGAACTCAGCTCCAGCTCAATTAAAGAAATTACCTATGGGTATATGGTCTCTGCTCTATCTGTGCATGGGTTCAGCAGTATGTATGCAGGGACTTGGCTGCATCTGTGCTGGAGCTCAGCTCTATCTGCAGAGGAATGATTTCAGCTCTACAAGAAGATAAGGTATTTTTGTGGCAGAGTTCCACTCTCTGTTTATGCACAAAAACCTACTTTTCTCTGTGGAGTTTATATCTTCTAAGTGTTCAGCCTATCTCCAGAAGGACAACCAACTTCCTCTCCTTAATAATCTAGGCACAGAAATGAGCTTCTTTATACAGAACAGATCTCACCCTTTTGAATGGTGATTTTTTAATTGACTTTGCGCTGCAAGAGTTTGGACACATGGTTCTAATCTCTATTTACCTTGTCTTCTTATCCCCTCTCGATGTCACACCCTTTTTGTTACCAGAGTGAGATTTGCTGTGAACATCTTCTTCTTGATGTTCATTGCTTTTATGTCATTTTGATCTACATTTGTAGTGAGGACATTTAGAAAGAGCAGGGAACATCAGGCTGTGACAAGGAGACAGTGTTCATTATGGAAGGAGGCTAAGGTAAAATGTATTGGGTGGAACGGGGCAGGTTGAGAAAAATGAAAGAGGAGGATGACAGGGAATGGGAGATAAGGCAGCTTTACGTGGAGAGAAGGACAAGAGGGACATAGAGCAGGATGAACAGTGCTGAGGTTCAGGTGACTACCTATGGGTAATGCAGTAGAAGTTAAACTGCACTGTAGCGCATGGTAAGGAAAGAGTGGGCCTGAGCAGAAAAGCAAAGGTAAAGAAAAAACATAAAATTGTGAACTCTTGTCACTGAGCACCAAGTTTGAACTTTAAAACAGGTGGACTCTGAAAAGAGGTGGGTTAATCCACGGGACTATACTTACCAGTTTGGGTCCTTTGAAATGTGAATGTGTCTTGGATTTGGAGCAGGCTCCATTCTTCCTTTGGCTCAAGGTTTTCCAACCACCAACTGCCACTTGCAGAGATGGTAGCGATGATCAAGAGGTAGAACACACTAGGGCAGAAAGCTTTGGTGGGAGCTGTGCCAGGTGGTGTCTATCCACAGTATCATTCTGATCCACCTCTTCAGTCTATTATATGTATGTCCACCAAACAAAGAAGAGCAAGAGACACAGAACAACCTTCTGGGAGGTGTACTGTGAGATGTCTGAGGGGCATAATTCAACTATGATCCCCTAATAGAGGCACAATCCATTTTTATTCAGCAGACATACTGCACATGCCTCAGGCAGCATAGTATATCTGCTAAAATAGGGCTCACAAGGTGCACATCAGGGCATCCCTGAAGCCAGTGAAAGGCCACAAAGTGCAGCAGGGGCAGGATCCCCAGTTCTATCCCAGCATCTTATAGGTCTGTGCTCCCAGCCCTATCAACAGGGCCACTGGGAATATGCTATTGTGAGGCTGCATTTGCCACATAATCCATCATCTGCTGCACAATCTCCAGATTTGAACAAAAAAAGATTTTGTTTCTAGCTCAAATGGTTCAAAAGTTACTAAAAACCCAGCGACATGTGTTGCTGCGTAGTGGAAGTCCCTTTGCAAGGGCTGACTGGTCACCTTTCTGCTTGCTTATTCCTATATTTAGGTGTTAGATTGGTACCAAAAAGGTGCAACCTATGCCCAGAAAGTGTTAACAAGTGTAAAAATGACAAAATAATGAAATTATACCATCATAAAATGTGCACATTACGCAGCATAATTAGACTTTTCTTGCTGCATAATTTAGTCAACCCTGCCGCATAATTTGCCCCCCAATACATAATTCCAGTGTCCCTGCCTATCAAGAAGCTGAGAAGGGTATTGAGGTGGGTCTTACCCTTTTCAATCCTCCCCTTGCTGCTCCATCTGGCTTCTCGTCGGGAATCATGGTTGCTGGTTCTAATGCCCAACACCAGATTTCTGCTTTGCTGCTGCCATGGAGCCTCCAAGTTGCCAGCTAAGTAAGCCAGGTAAGTAAAACAACAATTTTATTTCTCTTTGTGTTTGTGTATGTGTTTCTGAGTGTGTGAGTGACTGAGAGAGAATGGGATTGAGTGAAAGTGTGTGTTTGAGTGTGTCAATAAGAGTGAAAGTGAGAATCAGAGTTTGGGCGTGTGTATGAATAAGTGAAAGTGAGTACGAAGGAGTGAATGAAGGAGTATGAGTGTGTTACAGCATGTTATTGATTGGAGGTTTTGAGAGGGAGTGGAAGTGAATCATGGTTGTAGCTATCAATGGTGCAGCAGGTGCAGTTGCACCAAGGCCCAGAGTTAATGAGTGTGTGTAGATGTGCTAGTGAGTGTGAATGAGAGACCGTGAGTATGATTACATTTGTGTGTGAGTAATAGTGAGTTGGAGTGAGTATTTATGAGAATGAGCGAGTGAGAGAATGTGAGTTAGAGTGAATGAGGGAAAAGCTACTGAGACCCAGATTATGAGGGAGAGAGCAGGAAAGCACCATAACTACAAAGATGTGGCACCATCCTGCTCTCTTCCTAGCACTGGCACACAATTAGGCTACTGAGCACCTCAGACACTTTTGTGCCAAAGTGCAAAAGTGTCTAACATAGGTTTGTACTGGAAGGGTGCACTTCCAGTACAAAATACTATGCTTTGACTAACTTTAAAAAATGTTGTACTTCGGATTTGTGCTGTACAGTCCAGTACACATGCAAAGAGAGAAAAGTTAGGAGAAATAAAAGTATTTATCTTTTTAATGCCTGCTTTCAAGTGGCATTTATTTTCTGATGTAAAGCACTGTCTGCTATTGTGAGTAGATAAGGTTTTACATCAAAAACCATGGGTGGTTGCATGGGAACACCTGTGTACGACCCATGGAATGCCCCTTGGCGCAGAGTGACACAAAGAAGGGAGTTGCACTTCTTTGTGTTACTTTCAGGCAACTTTCTAGTGCAAAACAGGATTTGCACTAGAAAGTAAATAAAAAAAAATTGCACCCTTTGTGACGCAAACCCAGCACAAATTGATTGTTAATCTGGGTCTAAATGTGAGCGGCAATGAGTATCAGTGAGGCAAATCTTGAAAAAAAAGGGGTAAACTTTGTACTGGATGTTTTGAATCACCTGTAAACCCCCACCTCCTCAATTGCCTCTTTGGAGCACACTACAAGCAGCAAGATAAGCTGACTGTCGGAGAAAATAAAATGTTTATTCCGACGTACTCTTCTCCAGCTGTATTTCGCCCAGGCTTTCCCTGGGATGGACACCACCACAGCTTCAACCCGGCCTACAGAACATGTTGGGGGGGGGGGGTGAAGGCCTTTCTTCCTGACAGGCGTTGCGCACCTGGTGCAGACGTCACCAACTGACATCATAAAACAGTACAAAGCAGACATCGGAATCCCAAAGAAAGCAGAGTTAGTACACCGCATACTTCCACTGGCGAGGTAATCCGAGACCAGCAGTAAGAGCAGAGCAGTTACATCTATCCCATTCTGAGGCCCTCACTCTTCAATTAGTCCCTGGTCTCAGTGGGCTTGCCATAGGCAGCGCTGTTTTACCAGAGAGAGATGAATATTGGCAAAAGCATGCTAGTAATTCACTGTGGCCTATAGCAGGTGCGGTTTTGGAGGTGGGCAGGTGGACACCTCACAGAGGTGGGTGCTACTGCTGACCTGCTATCCTGAACAAAAGTTCAGGTTTGTACAATAATAGAGCTACTTCTGGATTGCCATTGCAGTAATTGGCATGACTCAAGTGTCATGCCAGCCTCTTCTCACGATGCAATATTCTATTGTCACGGGCAAAACACGTGCACATTTTGCCAACCGCGAACATACATGACATGGTCCTTTCTTTTTTTTTTTTTTTAAGTTTTAAAGAAGAAATTTATTGGAATAATAAAGGTGCCAACAATCAATACTTAAGTTAAACATATGTCACCATATTACAGAGATTAAAAGAACACAAAATGAATTCCAAAAAGTAATTGCATAGGTTGGAACGTAATACAGTGAGATTTAGGGCTAGTACATTTAAAGTATACAATGAATACAATTGATAGCAAAATCAAATATAGGAATGTACAGGGGGGGGCAAGATGGCGGACTGACCTGACGAGGCTGCGGTCCTTCACACTCCGCGCTCCGCATCCCTTGATCTGCATCCCGCACTTCGCACCTTGTTTGCGGTTTGCGCCTTGATGCTGTAGGTGAATGTTAAGCGGTATGAGGTTGGTCGGCGCTAGTTTACCGCTTTGCATAAGTATCTATGTTGCTCTGCTCCGGCTGTTGGTCCGGAGTCCACACTGCCCACGCCTGGTTTCTGCGGTCTCTCTGGGGCGGTACTGGTGGCTGAAGCGAATCATGGCTCCCAAGCAGGTCAGAGCGGCCAGAGGGGCGCAAGAAACTCCGGAGGGAACTGTGAGTTTGACGGATGTCTGCGGTGCGCCCAATGCTCCTAACATCGACGTGTTGAAAGCGCTGGATAATGCCCCTAATATAGCGCGCGGACTGAATCCAGGTCGACGGGGCACTCAAGTAAAAAAGGCTGCCGGAGTTAAAGACCTCGCCACTGTTAACGGAGCTGCCGGTGTTGTTGGAGGGACTCGTCAGCGCACAGCAGTGCTGGCAAATATAGAGGGGACTTTGAGGCAGCCTACAATAGTAGAGGCACTAGCAAAAGCCTCGCTGGCACTCCCTGATGCATTAAGCGCCGTAATTAAAAGCACAAGCACAAGTCAATCCATATTCGATCCTGCGACCTCCGGCAAAAGCACAGAAATGGAAAAAAAGAACGAGTCTCTGCATTCAGGTCTGTCGACCATTTTGGCAATTGAGCTGCAAGTGCAACCAGGACTGGAGTTGAATCCACAAACAGTTTCAGAATTGTCTAAAGGGGGTCTGATAGTTGGACATTCAGACTCAGAGGGTTTACCGTGCACAGTTGAACTATGTGTTCCATTACAGCCAGTAGTTTTAGCGGAGGAGAACAACGACCTTTTGGAAAGCATCGGGCCGTATCCATTAATACATCAAGGACTTTGGCCGACCCTAATCATGTGGTTTCTGGACAATTTCTGCAACTGCCACAGCTCCCTGCAATAACAACGCACTGCTCCCCGGAAGGGGATAAGTTTTATTCATTAAATGATGATTCTGACTCGCCTATCCCTAGCGATATAAGTATAACGGATGAAACAGACTCGGAGGAATCATCTACAGTACAAAGGTCAAGCCGCGGCAAATCAGCCTTACATAGGCGCAGAATCAGATCAAAGTCAAGCACAGATAGAGTCATGGAGCGAAATTTGGAATGGGACTATTCGGCCACTAGCCAGATCTATGTGAACGGGGAGCCGGGGGCTGTAGAGGGGTCAGTTGCTCCCTCTGGGAGTAACGCTCCTCCTCCGTCTCTTGATCTAGTGTATTTTACGCTAAAACAAATGCAGACCGAGGCCAGAACATAAAGCAGGAGGTCGCTTCGAGCAACAAAGAAACTGCAGGCCTCTATTCGTAAAGTAAACAAGCTATGTTCTGAAATGACTGAAAGGGTAACCCAGGTGGAGGCTAGAACGGTTGCTCTGGAGGAGGCTGTGGACAAACTGCAGGAGATCAAAGGGCTGCAGGCAAAACAGGCGATGGACATGTGTTGGAAGCTCGAGGATTTCGAGAATCGCCAACGGAGAAACAACGTCCGTATTCTTGGGATTGCTGAAAATGCGGAAGGGGGGAACATAATGTCCTTTGTGGTATCCTTGTTAAAGAGAGCATTCCCGGAACTTTCACACTGGAATTGGGAGACGGAGATCCAAAGGGCCCATCGCTTTCCATTGGTGCAGAAGAGGAACTATTCAGCGAGGCAGGAAGAACACCCCAGGGCAATCCTGATCTATGTCGGGAACTTTATCCTGCGGCAGGCTCTAATCGATATGGCTAGACCAGACGCTAAGCGGCTTTGCGATGGTCATACATTTTTTACCCGGCCTGATTTCTGTCACACCACAGTGGAGTGCAGGTGGAGGCTCCGACAAATGATCTCTGGGTTTCAGGGGCTGGGCTGCGAAGCCTATCTCCTTTATCCCGCCCGCCTTAAGGTTATAGCTAAGGGCCAAGTTCATATTTTTTCTTCAGAAATAAAGGCTCAAGAATTCATGGCAGAACTGAAGGCTTCAAAAGGTAGGGCGGGGGCAGTTTGATGTAAAAATCATCTACCTGATAAATGATATATAAGACGGGCTGTTTAGTGATGTTTTTTTTTTTTTTTTTTTTTTAATACACAGAGAGGGATTCTTTGAAATGAAATGTGTGTAAGATGTTGGATTACGAGGGTGGGGGGATGCGCGGGTGGGAGGGCCGGTGACAGTTGAGTTGGGTTTCAGAATGTCACACATAGGTCTGCCTGACCTATTTGCCTCTGTAGGGAGCAGGGGGGAGGGGGAGGGGGGGTGTTGCCCAGGGGGCAAGGGGTCGGGGGGGATAAGGTACAGCACAGCACAATCGTTCAAGTTTGGCACGTTCACAGAAGGTATATGAAGTATATAGTGGGAGTTTGGTTTAGAGAGGTTATGGAGCGCAGGGTTGTATTAAGAGAAAGGAAGAGTATTGATTTTAAGTATGAGGAAAGGCACAAAGTGTAATTATGAATTTTGTTAATCTTAGAATTGTCACGATCAATATATGTGGGCTTAATGATCAAGCCAAACGTCTTAGGGCTGCTATTATTCTGAAATCTATGCAGGCCGATATTCTATGTCTTCAAGAGACTCACATAGAGGGCAGCAGAGAAGGAATTCTGGAACAATTGGGCTTTCGCCTTCTGGTGGCTACTAAACAGGGTACTAAGACAAGGGGGGTTGCGATCTTGACTCGAAGGAAAGATATACTAGTTAAGAAGAAACTCTCTGATAGGTGGGGCCGATGGGTAGTATTGAATTGTGTTTTTTCCGGGGAGCCTTTTACTTTATGTTCACTATATGGCTCTACGGCTGATGATCCGGAAGCATTGGAATATTTAGATATTGAGCTAGCAAACTGGCCTACCCCACTGTTAATGTGTGGTGATTTTAATATTGATGGCTCTGGTGGGTTATGGGACAGTTATGGAGGCATTTACGTGGGACGCAAGAAGAGAGTCTTTAAGGCTCTCACAAATTTAGTTAATTATCATGGTCTAATAGATTCATGGCACCAATTAAATGGCAACGATCCCGGCAGCACCTTCTTCTCCGCTCCACATAAGGCAGTTTTTAGGCTCGACTACTTTTTTATTTCACATTCATTAGGGTATCGGGTTAAAATTGAGAAGCACCCTAGAATACTTTCTGACCACAACCCCCTTGTCCTTACACTGGCGTTTACTAGTGTAGCACAGGTTGAGCGGATCTGGACGTTCGAAGAGGGCTTCTGTTAGACCCTGACTATATTATCCATATGAAGAAATGGATCAAGATATATTGGGATATAAACAGATATAGTGCTCCCGCTGGGATTGTATGGGACGCTTTTAAAGCCGGGATTAGGGGGGAGACACTTAGTTATAGCCTTTCACGACAGAAAAGGGAGAAGCAACGTGAGGCACTGCAGAATAAAAATCTAGTTAAAATAGAGGAAGAGTTGGAAACCGCAGTAAAGATAGGGTTACCCTTAGAGGATATTATTCTCAGGCTTGCCTGGGCAAAGGCAGAAATTGGTGATCGTGCTGCATCAAAGGCGGCAGAACTCTTCTTAGCCAAAAAAGAACAGTGCCATGAATTCAGCGAACGAGTGGGCCATTTGCTGGCAGTTAGACTTAGGCAAAGGAGTGTGGGATGCGAAATAAATCAAATTATAGACAAACACGGAAGTCTAATTACGGACCCATCAGGGATTCAAGAAGTATTTCGGCAATTTTACCAACAACTATATGATGCAGCACCCCCCATAAAGCAGAGTCAGATTCAGGGCTATCTCAATGATATACCACTGCAGAACATTGAAAGTGAGGATAGTATTAAACTCGAGGCAGCATTAACACAGGATGAGATTCTTTGCGCTTTAAAGAACCTCCCTTCAGGGAAGGCCGCTGGCCCTGACCAGATCCCCCTTGAATTTTATAAAACTTTTTGGGAAGAAGCTGGTTCTGATTTAATTAAAATATTATGTCTGGCACAACTTGGGGGCTCAATTCCAGATTCTTAGTCTGGGGCAGATATCATTATAATTTTATAAAAGGGGAAACCACCCCGGGAACCAGGGTCATACCGCCCAATTACTTTAATAAATAGTGACGTAAAGATACTATCTAAGGCTCTTGCTAGTAGGTTAAATTCTATAATTGGAAAGGTAATATTCCCATATCAACATGGGTTTATTCCGGGGAGAGGGACCACTCAACACATTCGGCGGGCAATAACCTTATTCAATGCAGCAGAAGTCTCAGGGGACCCTATGGCTCTGCTGCTCTTAGACTCAGAGAAGGCCTTTGATAGGGTCTCCTGGGATTATTTATGGGAGGCATTGAGATGGTTTGGTTTAGGACAGGGGTTTATCAAGGCTATTAGCAATTTATATAAAGCTCCAACAGCTCGCCTTAGAATTAATGGGAAATACACTGCATCTTTCGATATAAAAAGAGGCACCAGGCAGGGGTGCCCATGCTCACCCCTTCTTTTTGCTATTTATATAGACCCCCTATTACGGCAATTGGAATTTAGCCGGGAAATCAAGCCTATCATATATCATGAGATACCCACAAAGGTCCTTGCATATGCAGATGACGTGGCTTTGGTAACATCTAATCCCGTAACAGCAATAAAGGCTGTTGAGGATATAGCTCTAACTTTTGGAAAAATTTCGGGATACGCATTAAACAATCAGAAGACCCAGATTGTAGTGAATGGGGAGATTGCTAGTTCTGATCCGCGTTTGTTGGACTCAGTGGTGTATCTTGGGATTATTATAACCTCAGACTTGGATAAATTAGTGGCCATGAATATTGCTCCAATAATATGGAAGGCAAATATAGATCTTGATAGATTCCACAACCTACACCTATCACTGGCTGGCCGTTGTAATGTGATTAAAATGGTTCTTCTCCCAAAGATCTTATATTTATTCAGGGCAATCCCCTTGGAATTCGAGAAAAAATGGCTTACTAGTTTAGATAATATGACCAATCGATTTTTGTGGGCACATGGCAAAACAAGAAGGGCATTACTATATATGTCTTTACCCTTGGAAAGAGGTGGATGGGCTGTCCCAGATTTCAAGTTTTATTATTGGGCCGCAGCATTTCAGTATATGTGTGGGATGATTGGTGGGGGTGTTATAGATCCAGCCAATTTTCTAGATAAATCATCAGATGTTTATAGGTCACTGGTGGGGGAAGATGCTGCGAATTGCTTTTTAAAATTTAGTGAGCCGAGTTATTATAAGAGAACCAAATTTAAAACCTTGCAAGCAGCTTTTAAAATCTGGGCCGCATTAAGGAAAAAGTTGGGGTTAGGGAGAATAAATTACTACACTCAATTGTTTGGCAATCCCACGCTCCCACAAATTTGTTCGGACCAAACTATGGCTGTGTGGGCAGAGTGCGGTATTACGAAAGTTGGAGATCTAATGGGTTCAGATGGGTTTTTGCAATTTAAGGATATTCAGGATAAGTTTGGAATCGATTCACTGAATTTTTTTAAATATCTCCAACTCAGAAGTTTTTTCATTAAAAAGGGGGGTGGGCGTTTAGGATTTCGTAAGGCTGAAATTATTGAGGCAATAAGAAGTAGGGAAGGCTGTACTATTAAAGGAATTTATAAAGAATTAGTTGTAACAAAAGTGGATGATCTTGAAAAACATGGCAAAAAATGGGAAGACAGGCTGGGAACTGATTTGGATAACTTTTTCAGTCTTTAGAGCTGGCGCGGACAGTACTAAGTTTAGCTGGGCTTCGGGCCCAGCATTATAAAACAGCTTTCTCTTTATATTATACACCGGCTAAGATTTTACAATGGGGGGGACAAGAGGGTATTACATGTCCACGGTGTAATTCATTTAACGCCGATTTAGTCCATATGTTTTCCACTTGTCCAGGCCTTGATAGGATTAAATTATCTATTACAGCATTTTTTTAATCCTCCTTGGGCTATAAAATTAAATTAACTCCAGCCTTAATGCTTCTCGGGGTGGATAATAGCCAGCGGCAATCGACGGCGGATTATTTTCTTTTTTTGGCTATGGCTGTTTTACGAATAACTGTCGCTTCAGGCTGGTTAGATCAAGCCGCACCAACATTTCAGTTATGGTTAGCCCGGCTGCTCTTGATATTTAATTTGGAAAGGGGAATATATGAAAGGAAGGGTAAAAGAGGGAAAATCTTAGGCAGACGCATATGGGCCCCTATGTATTGTTGGAAGGAGTCGCTGGCCCATAATGGTTTCTAGATATTTCTATTTTTATGCATAAAAATTCGAGTCATGATATAGTTTGCCCTTATGCTAGTTTCTCATCTGTCATCCTGTATTATTTATTTTCTCTTTCTCTTTTTTCTCTCATTTATCTGATGGATAGCTGTTTTTTTCTCATTTATTTTACCTCACGATTACAGCCTGTAACTTCAGAAGAATTGTTTCTTTCTTTTTCTAGGGGGTTGTATTATGTGGTGTATGTTTACAATGAATTGTTAAAATGCATATTGATTATTTATCCTTTTGTGGCCGTAATCAATAGATATATGCTGTGCTGTACACGGAAAAAACCAATTAAAAAAAAAAAAAAAGGAATGTACAAGGGGATCATGGTGGTTTGAGGACTTCTTGTTGAGATGGCAATAGCATAAAAGAACGCCTAGCATAAGCATCGATAAACAATGTAACAGGTGACCATAGGTTCAGGCGTCTGGGCGCCAGAGAGATAGGGTATACAAAAGAGGTATCTAACCTGCGGTTGTGACAAACTGCGTTCCACTAAGCCTGGTAAGCGATCCTGGTGAAGTCCTTCCAATTCTTGGTGATTTGCTGAAAGGCAACTGCTAATAACAGATCAACAATTCTGACATTTGACGAGCAGTCTTTCCAGATTGGGGAGAGACTTCCCAGAAACACATTGATAAAGGTAAACGAAAAACTAGTACTAAAAATTGAGTTAATTTGAGACCATACACGTTTCCAGAAACTGTGAACAAAAGAGCAAGAAAACAACATATGAAACAAATCAGCACCCGGGGAGGAGCATGACCAACAATTATCTGCTATTGAGGAATATTGTTTGCTTAGCGTACTTGGAGAAAGCAAAAGCCTATTATAAATAAAAAACAATGTTTGCGTCGTATTGGCGGCCCTTGAGGACTTTCTTATCTTTGTCCAAATTTTTCTCCATAAGGAGACTGGCCAAGACGCTTGTAATTCATGCTCCCACGCAATTTCCACCTTAGATTTTTGTCCATCAACACCAGGGCAATGTAAGTGGGTGTAAAGAACAGAGGCTCTAGGTTGGGTGTGAAGTAAGGTATGGAGGTCATGGTTTGGAGCAACGGAGTGGGTATTCACTGATACAGTAGTAAATTTGGTGGAAACGTCTAGCACCGCCCCCCTAAGGAGATTATACTTGGGTAGGAAAGAGACAGGTAAACCATATATTGCGCTAAGTGAGGGAAAAGATATAAATTCTGACTGAGAAAACAATTGATGGACCCAGATCAAACCCCTCTGCCTCAAAGACTTCCAATAGACAGGTCTTCCCCGGATCAACAAGGACTTATTATGCCAGATTGGTAAGTTGCACAAGGAATCAAAACTTTCCGGTATTGAAGAAGAGCTTGATCCTAGGAGTAGGGATGTGAGTTTAATTATAGGAGTTGATAAAGACTGTGGCTTACGGGAGAAGGAGAGATACTCATGAAAAGAAAAGGGAGATAAAAATAGGCTTTCAACAAGAGTCCACAAAGGACACTCATGCACTGTCTCCCTTAGCCAATGTGCAGATTGGCGTAATAGGAAAGACTTGTGATATGTAAAAAAGTTGGGAAAATTAACTCCCCCCTCTGATTTAGGGCGGGTCAGTTTGGCCAATGACATACGAGGTTTCCCATTTTTCCATAAAAAGGAGGAGACAATGGAGTTAATCTTTTTTATCGATTTGGCAGGTATAGGTACTGGGATATTGGAGTTGGTATATAGCACTATAGGGGATAGCATCATTTTAATTGTATCAAGGCGACCCCACCAAGACAAATACAAAGGATGCCACTTAGCTGTCAAATCAGAGATTTTTTTAATACATTTATTCATACAGATGGACACTGTGTCAGGAATTACAGGAGCGAAATGCATTCCAAAATATTTAATATGTTTGGGGCTCCATGAAAAATGAGAGGAAACAAAATCGTCTTTAAAAGTGGATTTGGTAAGGGGCAAAATCTCGCACTTGTCAGTGTTCAACTTGTATCCTGATACAGAAGAAAAGGAGTGAACTTCTGCTAAAAAAGCAGGAATAGATTCAGTTGGTTGCGATATAAAAAGCAAAATATCGTCAGCATAAGCTGCAAATTTGATATGGGCTGTTTTAACTTCAAATCCATGTATGTCTTGGTTTTGACGATTTTTTGAAAGAAAAGGTTCCAGAGCCAAATTAAAAAGGAAGGGAGACAGAGGGCATTCCTGACGAACACCTCTACCTAAATCAAAAAATGGAGATATTAGGCCATTAGCACAAACAGCTGCACGGGGATTCGAATAGAGTAGAGAGATAAGAGAGATAAACTTAGGACCAAAGCCAAACCATCTCAAGGCATAGAAAAGGTAAGGCCATTCTACTCTATCGAATGCCTTTTCCGCGTCCAAAGCTATTGCTGGAGAGATTGTTTGAGGTGAGATGATTGGATAGGATATCAAAAAAGAGCCGTGTATTGTCTGTGATGAGCCGTCCTTTCACAAAGCCAGATTGTTCTTTGCCTAGTAAATTTGGTAAAAAGATTCCAATCGAAGAGCCAAGGCTTTTGAGAAGATTTTATAATCGATATTGACCAAAGAAATGGGTCTATAATTTTTGCAGTGCTTCAAGTCCTTGCCCTCTTTAGGTATGAGACAAATGTGCGCCACAGAGAAAGAACCGGTAGCACAATTAGAAAAGCAGAAGGATTGTACCAAAGAATGTAGTTTGGGAATTAATAATTTAGAAAAATGAATATAAAATTCAACTGTGAACCCGTCTGGACCTGGTGCCTTTTCCTTTTTGAGATGCTGTAAGCCGTCCAGAAGTTCCTTTGCTGTTGGGTCTATTTCCAATATGGAGAGATCAGGAGGAGTATGTACAGGTTTCTGAATGTTGGAGAAAAATTGTGATAACAAAAAATCTGTGGGGTGTGCTTCTGCAGTGTACAATGACTTATAAAAGGAGGAGAATTCATTCACTATATACAAATCCTTAAATTTTAAATTGGAGTGTTCATCATATATAGATTCAACATTTAACTTATTATGTTTGATTTTCAAATAGTTAGCCAAAATTTTCCCTGCTCTATTTTGGCCGCCGTAGAATTTCGCACTAGATTTTAATAAGTACAAAGAAGCATTATCTGTGGTGTCTTTGTTGAATTGAAGTTTCGCCTTTAGAAGAGCAGCCAAACATTCCTTTGAATTAGAAGAATAGTAGGATTGCTCCAGTCTCTTTATCTCGTGAAAGAGTTCATTAGAACGTTTGCGGGCTATAGTACGTTTTTTGGCAACATAGCCAATAATGAACTCTCTTGCTGTTGCTTTAAATGCGTCCCATATGGTTGAAGCAGACATAGTGTCATTCTGATTAAGCAAAAAGTATTCATTAAAAAAAGAGGTAAAGGATGAAGTAAATATTGGGTCAGAAAGGAGAGCATTGTTAAAACGCCATCTCCTGGGGACGTCAACTCTTGGCAGAATATCAAGACGAATTGAAATGGGGGCATGATCTGAGAGCAAAATAGGACCAATCTCAGCATTAACCAAGGCTTGGGATACATTATGGGAGATGAAAAAGTAGTCAATTCTCGATTGGGTATGATGAACTGGAGAATAAAAGGTGTACTCTCTCGTTGTGGGACTACACAATCTCCAAGCATCCAAAAGCCTGTGTTGAGTAAGAGTGTTTATAAAAGATCTATGTATTTTATTGGGTAAAAAAGGGACTTTAGAGTTCCGATCTAAGAAGGGATCAAAGATCTGATTACAGTCACCAGCAAATATGAAGTTGTCTTCAATGCACGTTGCAATTTGGTGAGCCATTGAAGACCAAAATAATGAATCACCGCCGGTCGGGGCCTACACATTGAGAAAAGAGACCGGAGCATCTCCTAGCAATAATTTGACATTTAACCAACGACCATTCTTATCCGAATCCTGCGAAATGAATTTAAAAGGAAGCGATTTTCGACATAACAACATGACACCATTACGTTTGCCATCCCCTGGGGAGAAGAAAACTTCTCCCACCCATCCCTTTTTCAATTTTAATGATTCCGCTTCTGTAAGATGAGTTTCTTGGAGACATGCTATATCGACTTCTAATTTGGGTAGATGACTTAATACTCTCTGTCTCTAAATAGGAGAATTTAGACCCCTGACATTCCAAGATACAATTGTTAATGCCATGGAATTTGAGTAAAGAAAGAAAAATAAAAAAAGAAGAGGCTAGAATCTAAATCATTGCATCTGCCGTGGGAGCAACTGAACCAACACTTAATTGCATTTATCATAAGACATAAAGAATCAATAGATGACAATAAAATCCAATAATGAGAAAGATACAGGTAATGTTCCAAAAAAGTTAAAATAAAAAACATTATAGGAAAAGAAAGAGAAGCTAGAGGTAGCATATATGGACAGTCCAGAAAGTGCAGAGAGGGAGTATGATGACTAGGAAGGAGAGCGAAGGCGGCACCTAAAGAGAGAATAGAGAAATGTACTGGAAAGAAGTACAGAAGAAAAAATAAAAAGTAATGAGAATAGGGTGACATACTTACACAAAAAAGGTTTAGAAAGGTAGGGGGGGGTGAAACCACATGAGACATACGGTACATCCGGGTTTGACCACACAGAGGACTCGAAGGTATACACGCCATTAGGAAAAGACAACTGTATGGGCGAAAGAAAAAAAAAAACAATTATAATAATTTTATGGTGAGATCAACAGGTAGTATGAATAAGTTTGAAAACAAAGAGGTCAACCGAACAACTACTTTAACATCTACATTTCCATCAACTATATAAAATTGAAGAACAACATTCAATGAATACAGATAGTTGTGAGGAGGAAAGACCAAAGCACGAATATGCCTATATGGAATACATCAAGTTAAACAATACGTGAAGAAGAGGGTCCCGATGCATCCATAGTATCCGTCTTATTTGAATTAATAAAGCTCCGTAGACGCACCGGATCTTCGTAGGTTGTCGTTTTGTTGTTGTATGTGACTTTGAAAAGGCACGGGTGGAAGAGACCATATCGGGCCCCCATTGATCGAAGGTCCGGTCTCATGTCAAGAAATGCCTTTCGTCTATTGGCCGTGGTTCTGGCATAGTCCTGCGCAAAGAATAGGGTTGAACCTGCCCTTGTAATTCGCTGAGTAGCTTTAGCCGCCGACAAAACCTTTAAGAGGTCTGTGTACTCCAGAAAGTATAAGATGACTCCTCTTGGTTTCTGCGCAGACGACGCACCAGACGAAAAACGCCCCAGTCTGTGTGCTCTTTGGATGTTAAGTACAGCGCCCTCTGGCATGTGGAGTATTTTAGGCAAGAATGACTTGAAGAAGGCTATGGGATCATTTCCTTCAATCCCCTCTCCCAGACCATAAATGCGGAGATTATTCCGCCTATTTCGATTTTCCAAGTCCTCCACCTGTTTTTGGAGCAACGAGACTTGAGAGTTGATCTGAGATACGTTAGCCCTGGTTTCTGCAAACGCTGATACATTGAGTTCAACTGCATTAAGTCTTGAGTCCAATTTTGACCAGTTATCCGTGAGAGTTTGCAGTTTGGCATTAGTTTCTTCCATGAATGGGCGAAGGGCCCTGATTTCTTCAAATAATAGCTCCATGGAGACAGGCGAGACTGATTTAGGTGGGGAAGGGGGGTCCTTCTTCAAGCGTTTGGTGACAGCCTTCCCCGATGGTATATGAGTAGAATCCATTATTATCTCAGAGCCCTTTGACGCTAATGACAAAGATTCGTCTAGCTTAGCAAACTCGCTGAAAATTTTTGAGTTCTTGACAAAGATATGCGTAGGCTTTGATATTGTATGGCGAAGATTCTTCGTTTTTCCCATAAAGCCCAAGGCGAGCACACTTTTCAGGTGGGAATAAACTTGAAATACTTGAAAAGACGATTATAGCGCACAAAAACCACAAAAATGCGCATGTAGAAAATACAGACCAACAACTGTGTCTATATTTCCACCACTTCAGGTAAAGCAGGTGCTTTAATTCTGTGAAAACATGAACCCACAAAGAGAAGATAGGCAGTCAAGACAAAGCCATAGACTATATAGCTCCTGTCAGGTCAAAAGAACAAAATAGCGCAATACAAAACTATGCCTGGATATGAACAATAGAAGTCATCCATATATGTATGGGAAACAATTATGTCTCCAGAGGCGCGTCCCCTCAGACTCTATGGGCCTGATTCACAGAACTAACTTACGTCAAAAACGTAAACGTAAACGTAAAGTTAGTACTTTTTAGGTATTCACAGAATACACTTACTCATTTTGGTATTCACAGAATAGTACTAACTTTACGTTTATGTTTACGTTTTTGACGTAAGTTAGTTCTGTGAATCAGGCTCGCAAGGAGAAACTCACTTTTTATTTTTCCGGTGACCGGCGCTGTAAGTGAAGCCGGTTCCGGACTCGCAACACCCTGCAGACGTTCCGGCACCTTCGTCAGCCGGCAAATCCGCTCTGAACAGCCAGTGGGCGCGAAACCATCGAGTCTCGTCCGGGAGCTCTATCCGGACGCCGCCATGCCTCTCGGGCGCCAAGCCACGCCCCTGACATGGTCCTTTCTTAACTGTGTTTTAGTTGATTTTAGCATAGGTTAAAAAACAGAAAGACTGTATTTTCTTATTGGATGAATGATCAGCTCTTATCATGGCTATAGGAGGGATAGTGTGTCGAAAGTGACAGGGGGACAATTGTGAACTATGTTCAAGTTTTGTATCAGAAAACTTCTATTATATGGGGGCAATTTGATGGGCAAAAGAGAATGTAATGAATGCTATTTTGGTAAAATCAAGATTAATGCAAATCAAAAAAAGAATGCTAGTGAAAAGTAATAGAGGGCAAATTATCACTCAAAGGAGAGAACAGAAGTATCCAGAATCAGTTTCAAGGGTGAACAGTCTTTCTAAGCTATTCGATGTCTCTTAGAAATTCTGTCAAATTGTTCTCTCCACACCAACTGATCATTCAACTGTGTTACATATTCCATGCTGGAATTTGATTCCACTTCAACCTTTTCAGGTCGCCCTTGAATATTTAGCATTGTCATTCAACCAGGCCAATAGTTTGTTCCTCAGGCTTACCAAGGATCATGCCTTGGAACTTTGGGGACCTTGGTGATCATGCTAATATGCTTGTCTTGT
Source organism: Calotriton arnoldi (assembly GCA_963921515.1). Classification (NCBI taxonomy): domain Eukaryota; kingdom Metazoa; phylum Chordata; class Amphibia; order Caudata; family Salamandridae; genus Calotriton; species Calotriton arnoldi. Next base: position 2,339,683 of record CAWUFW010000426.1, on the reverse strand, counting down.
CAGCTCAGCTATCTTCATGTTCCTTACTAATGGCATCTCCTTGTTATTATATTTCAAAACCTTTCCTGTGGATGTGAACGGGAAATGGAGGGGTGTTTGGAGAGTTAGAATTTGCTGCTGAGATCCATTCTTTTGTTGATGTCTATCTTGGAGGCCCTACAATGTGAGATTTCAATGCACAGGTTGGCTTTGGTAAATTATTTGTTACATGCATACCACACTTTTGTAAGGCAACTGTTTCAGCAGGCGCATAAGCGGATGTTTTCTCTTGCGTAGTCAACTGTGTTCAACAGTGTCTGACTTTTTCCAGGAGAGCTGAGCCTGTCAAATTCTGTTGTGAGCTTTAGTCTTGAAGACCCCTTTGAGCCTCACAATCATACCACACAGCTGTTCTTTGAGTGTCACTACATCTTCATAGCTTTTTATATTTGCTATAAGCGCAGTGTTCAAAAACAAATATCCCTAATATTGTCTGATTACTCATTACATGTACCTATCTCTTGGATTGGATACACATGTAGATTCAGCAATGATCTCTACATCGATAACAACAGTGCTACATCTGAGCGCCTGTCAATAGTATTTCTAATACAATGCAGACATGCTCCCGCTTATTAGAACTGTTATGGCAAAACCAGATTTTGCAGAGATATTCATGGTGTTGTTGTGGGGACCCTGAGCATTTTCTTGGAAGAAGCGCTGTGGACCTCCACCCCATTAAGTCTATCGTCTTCTCCACCTCCATCCTACTCTTATGGAATAATAGCTGTATACTTTGTTCATTGCACTCAAACACACATGCAAAGAGGCCCATGACACTCATTGTTACAATGTCTGAGCCATGTCTCATTTTTACTATTCTAAATTTTAATTCAAATGATACTGGCATATTCATCCATGCAGCCCCTGGGTTCTGAGTTGCTTTGTTAGCATAGGATGGTGAAACATGTTGTTGGAAATGACCCTTTTTGCAGGATTACCCCAAAAGTTTAGCCTCCCTCCTCCTCTTTTTTTAGTTTCTTTTTGTTGACTTTAGGACTCTGGGCACTGTACCACTGCTGACCAGTGCTAAAGTGCATGTGCCCTCTCTTCTAAACATGGCATAATTGTTTTATACTTGATTGGCATGTTTAGTTTACATATACTTCCCTTGTAAAGTGGTATACCATACACCAAGGGCCTGTAATCTAAATGCTACCAGTGGGCCTGCAGCCCTGGTTGTGCCACCCACACAAGTAGCCTTTCAAACCTGTCTCAGGCCTGCCATTGCAAGTCCTGTGTGTGCAGTTTACTGCCACTTCGACTTGGCATTTAAAACCACTTGCCAAGCCTTAAACTCCCCTTTTATTACACATAGGTGATCCCTAAGGTAGGCTCTAGGTAGCCGTAAGGGAAGGGTGCTGTGTAAGTAGAAGTAGGACATGTACTTTTAAGTTTTACATGTCCTGGTAGTGACAAACAGCTAAATTCGTTTTTCACTACTGTGAGGCCTACTCCTCTCATAGGCTAGCATTGGGAATTCCTTAAAACACTTTAAGGCTGTAATTCCTGATTAGAAAGGAGTAGCTAAATCATGTTTCATATGTGTGGCATGGTAATGACAAATCCTCTTTAGCGGACGTTTTCTCTGCTCTTAACTTTGCTCTGTGTACCTGCAGCCTGTCTCCAATACACGTCTTTCGTGACAGCTACACTTTTTTGCATTCCCTCCAGATAGCCACAAACACATGAAGGTGAGACTCATCTGCATTCTGAGAACTCATCTGCATTGTGATGGGTCTTCCTGGGCATGGAGTAATGGGAGGGGCTGAGACACTTCAATAGGTAGTGTCCTGTCCACGCACATAGCACTGAATTACCCCCACAGATAGCCTGTCAGACAGGACTGGGTTGAAAGGGATCCTTGTGCGCTTCAGAGAGCTGCTTTGAAGTCACCCCTACATCAAAGGCATGTTTGGATATCAGTACTAGGTCTTTGACCCCCTAAAATCAGACACTTCTGGATCTTGAACGGAACCTCTGTCAGAAGGACTGCTGTGCTGCTTAAAGGACTCAACAGAACTGCTTTTCTTGAAGGACTGCTCTTCTGCCTGTTGCCCTTCTGCCTGCTGCTCCCTGACTCTGCTGAAGGAGAGCTGGACTCTGCCTTCCCTCCAAGTGATCTCCAAGGGCTTGCTGGCTTGTCTCGTGTTTTCTGAAGTCTGAGGTACACAAATGACTTCCTGAAATTCTTCTGGTGCTGCTGGACTCTGCCTTCTGTGAATCCTACCCTTGCCTGAGGTGCCCTCTCCAAGTTCTGGACATCAGAAGTGGATTCTGCAACTGCTTTGCAACAAAACCGACTCATCGTTACCTTTGCACCAATCGTAACTGATGCATCGCCTTTCAACACAGAGGCTGTTTGATGACAGCGGTCCTACAGCCTGGACCGTCTAATGATGCCGCTCTGTATGGCTCGACAACAGCGCATTGCCTTCACCTCAGCGAAGATGAATGACACAGCGACCTGACTGCGTAGAAAAGAACGTTGCATCGTGACATCAGCATCAATGCTTTGCCCCATCCAAGGTACTTTCTCAGCGGGCCCTGTGTGGGTCATGTAGCTGGCCTGCCCTCCATCGCAGTCTGCCTGTACTTTGGATTGCAGCGGTCCCTCGCAACCTCAAGTAACCTTTTGACTGCTAGTGATTTCCTAGCACTGTTTTTTCATTTAATCTTCAAAAATTAATATCTAGAATTCTATTGATTGAACTTTTGTTGTTTTGGTCTCATTTTGTTCAGACAGATATTTTCTATTTGTCCAAACCTGTATGGAATCTTTTTGTGGTATATTCATTGTGTTTCTGTGTGTGTTTCACAAATACTTTACACATTGCCTCTTTAGCGAAGCCTGACTGCTCTGTGCCAAGCTGCCAGGGGGAGGTTATCTTTTCTTGTGTATCTTGCTTACCTTGACTAAAGTGGTGGTTCATGCCTGGCCTGGGTGCATACCTCAGCCAACCAGGAATTTCATTTCTAACACATGTTCATGCTCATAATTTGTTTACTCTTTGTGCCATAAGTAAACATGATTCAGGTAGGTTGTATGGGCCATCATCTGTGAAAGAAAGCTGCCTGCAGATCCCTTTGGGACAAACCTTTGCTATTAGCATCCTTTCATTTTTATCCTGCACCAAGATTTTCATGACCAGCCTCCAGCACTTGGATGCAGAAATACATTTAACATTGTCCAAAGAACCTTTGGTGGCAGCTGGCTGTCCTTCACATATATATCCTAGAACCATAACCTGCTGCCTCACTGTTATTTCATCACTCAGGTGCCTTTGCAGGTGTCATGAAATGATATGGCATGATGTGAAAGGTGAAATAGCAGGTGCAAAATGAAAAGAGTGTGCAAGGTAACACAGCCAGGTACTTGTGATAATATAAAGTCTGTATGTTTTCTCAAACCCTCTACAAGGTCTTTTACACATGATGCCCTGATACCCAAATAACGTCTATTTGTGATTCACCAACAAATATCTCCAGAATTCTCCATGTGGGACCAGGTGTTTCTAACACAACTATAAACCATCTTTACAAAAACTGAAATCAAGCAACCAACCCAGTGGTTATGCCGTGGAACACTACATGGAGACTGGAGTTATAAGCTGTGGTAAACACCCGTTGGAAGTAGTAGTTCAGAGGAGAAACTCCAGTTAGCAACTGAGCAGTTTCTCTCCCTTCACTTCAGGGTAATCACCAGCATGTTTTCACACCAACTGCACCTTAGAGATAGAACCACTGGTTTCACTTGAGGTAGGCTGGGGACAGATACCTATAACCAGGCACTAGGTTAGGGAAACGAAGAACTATGAGATTAGACCATTAAGCTAAAGTGCTTAGCAAATCTGTGCCGTACCTGTTGAATTTGCACATGTTTTTAGAGCCTACCTGTTATTAAGTTTATTTTCCTGGCACCGGCCACTTGTTCCTGGCTACCAGTCCTGCTTTACTTCCTGTTTGTCACACAGTGCTGTGACCAATCACTGAGGGCGGGAGGCGGGGCTAAGGCGGACCTCGGCTATTTTATGCCGGCCACAGCACGGGAGCGCAGCGGACGCGCGCAGCGGGCGCGCCGAAGGCGCGCCAAAGGCAAGCCCGTCTGCGCCCGTCCGCGCCTGGACGTCGCCAGTCGCTAGTCACTCTGCCAATCTAGACAAAAACACATGTATATACTCCCAGGATAAACTCATGGCCATGAGACCAACAAGGAACACGGGCTGCTCTCCCCCCTCTAACCCTCCCGTGGGTCCATTTTGCTGCAGGAACTGCGGTTTTAACTCGGGGGCAATTACCTCTCCCTCCCCTATTCACCCTTTGGTAGCGGGTCAAGATATTAAACTGCTCAGTCTCAACTGCCGATCACTGGCTAAACATTATTTAGATGTGTATGACCTACTACAAGGCGATTCACCAGATGTTCTTTTCCTGACGGAAACATGGCTGTCAGCAGACACGGTGGTTGAACCTGGTCTTGCACTTCCCCCAGGCTACAGTATTACCATCCTTAACCGAGAGACAAGAGGTGGTGGTGTGGCAGTTGTGTTTAAATCATGCTACACCTGCACACTGGTTAAGGAAACTGTAGTGGGCTGCGAGTGCGGCCGATTCAGGATTACTTTTAATTCCAATTTTACCATGTCTGGCATTCTGGTTTATCGTCCCCCAGGCCCCTCTAAGGAAGGTAGGGCTGCTTTGGCAGACCTAGTGGGCGTCCTGGTTGTGAGGCATGCCAATTTCTCTGTTATTGGGGACTTAAACTTGCACCTTGATAATTCCAATGACTCAGAAGCGGCCAATTTTTCAGCGGACCTAGCAGCCTGCCAGCTGCTCCAATTGGTGCGCGGCCCCACTCACTCTGCTGGCCACCTACTCGATCCAGTTTTTTCGAACCTTCCGCATCTCTCTGTCTCGACTCCCACTCCGCTATGCTGGACTGACACTACCTGATCTCTATGACGCTTTCTGGGGTAGTGCCCTCACGAAAGTCACACCAGAAATGCACGCTCCGCCGCCCTTGGCATAAATTAAACTTCTACCAACTCAGTACTATCCTTTCAACGAGTGTGCCTAGTTGGCCAGAGGATCCAGACATCGCCAGCGAAGCACTCTATGATTGGATAAGACATCCTTTGGATGATATGATCCCGGCCAAACAATCGAAATGTCGAAGTACCAAGGCCAATCCATGGTATAACAACAACTTAGCTATTATCCGCAAATCGTGCAAACGACTGGAACGGGAGTGGAGGAGAGACTTTGATTCTATCCGGAAAGGTCACTATCAGTCAGCCATCAAGAATTATCACAGGGCTGTTCAGAAGGCACGGGCCACCTATTTCTCAGAGGAGATCAGAAACAGCCGGAATCCTTCCAAGAAGATCTTCGCCATTATTAAAAATCTCAAAAACACGGGGGCGCCTGTGGCATCCGCCGTTAAGTCTAATGAACAATGTGAGGACCTTGCCACCTTCTTTATAACGAAGGTGGACAATATCTACAAAACCTTCCCCCAGACAGCTAAGGGCCCGACTCTGAGGACCCTGCTCCCCCCGCCCATACATTGGCTACTTTTCCACCAATTACTGAAGAAGCACTTAGCATACTCTGTAGGAAGGTTAAATTTGGTTCTCCAACTGACCCTATGAAGCCGGAACATCTAATAAGACTTTTACCTGTGCTTCTTACACCTCTGGGCCAGGTTATTAACCTGTCCCTGGCCATGGCCACAGTCCCGAGGACATTGAAGCAAGCCGCGGTAAGGCCGCTATTAAAGAAGCCCACTCTAGATCCGACAAAACCTGAGAACTATTGTCCCATCTCCTTGCTTCCCTGGACCTCCAAAATATCCGAAGCCTATGTTAATACCATCGTGTCAGGCTATTTGGAGGAGAATTGCATACTGGACTCCTCCCAGTGTGGCTTTCGCCCGGGTCTTAGTACAGAGTCCGCATTGCTAGCTGTGACCGAACATCTGAGAGCGGCTCTGGATGAGGGACGTACTTCGGCACTGATCCTACTGGACCTCAGTGCTGCATTTGATACGGTCTCCCACCAGATCCTGATCCAGAGACTGAAGGAGGTTGGTATCATGGGCCCCACCCTGGCGTGGCTCACCTCCTTCCTTTCGGACAGGTCCTTTCAGGTGTCGGCCCCCCCTTTTTCTTCTAAGGTGCATTCCGTCAAACAGGGCATTCCGCAGGGCTCTGCGCTAAGTCCAACGCTCATTAACCTGTACGTCCAGCCCTTAGCCGCAATAGCTAAGAGGAGCGGGCTGACTATAGTGTCATATGCTGACGACACTCAATTAGTCGTCGCCCTCTCCAACGACTGTCTAAACAATGCTGCTAAGTTTCGAAGTGGGCTGGCGGATGTTGCAGGGTGGATGACCGCCAACTGTCTTCAGCTCAACGCCAGCAAGACTGAGGTCCTGCTGGTAGAAAAAGATCCTGAGCTATGGAGCGGACATTGGTGGCCTACCACCCTGGGACTAGCTCCCACTCCCAAACAGGTGGTGAAAAATCTTGGCGTCTGGGTCGATTCGGCGCTTAGTTTCCTAGATCAAACTAAGAGGGTAGCGGCGCCCTGTTTTGGTATTCTGCGCAGCCTCAGGCCCATTTTGGGCTTTTTTGACCCCTCTATCCGGCAGACGATCGTGCAGGCATCTGTGCTGTCAAGATTAGACTATGCCAGCGTGCTCTATCTGGGGGCCAACAGGGCCGAGATTGCAAGACTGCAGAGGGTCCAAAATGTCGCCGCCAGAACTCTTCTTGCCATGCCCAGATGCTGCTCCACCTCCAGCACTATTCGTCGGTTACACTGGCTGCCAGTGGAGAGGCGGGTGGAGTTCAAGTCTCTCTGCTTCGCGTTTAAGATTTTGAAATATCCTATCCCTGGGATATTATCTGGCCTACTCTCCGCCTATATACCCATGCGTCAGATACGTTCTGCAGATCAACAGCTGGCATATACCCCACGTGTGAGGAGGGCCCGCGCCGGTGGGCGCTCTTTCCGCGTATTGGCAGCTAAGCTGTGGAATTGCCTTCCAAGTCACATCCGGAGCATGGACAACTATTTTGCTTTTCGAAAAGCACTAAAAACCCACCTGTTCCCTCACTAGGCTACCTGCTCCCTCGTCTGTCATTTTTTATACCTCTTGGCTTTCTCTCTCTTGCTAGGCCGGACTCTTGCAGCTAGTTGCTACCACTGCTCTTAGCGCCGGGACGCCCCTTTGCTGGGGCAGCTGAGGGCTCTACAAAACTTCTTAACATAACATAACATGACTCAGGTCCACGTCATCTCAAAAAGTCTCTAACCTGGTATGTTCCCAGCAAAGACTTATGATCTAAAATCACCATGATGGTCTCCTGCCCCAGATTCAAGAGACTCAAATGGGGGGCAGTTGTTTCGCCTCAGAAGCCCCCGCACTTTGGAGTGGTCTGCCTATAAGCATCAGAGCAGCTCCCACCCTTTTGACTTTTAGGAAACTGCTCAAAACTTGGCTCTTTATCAACTAGTCTTCTGTCTTCCTTGCCAAACTGCTATACCATATCAGCACAAAGACACCCACACGTATTCGTGCGCTTTAGAAATGTATTAACATAACATAACATAACAAATAGATGCTTGGCCTTCAAACGTAGTTCACATGCCATGGAATGGGGAAAGACAAGCAATACACGTGAGATGGTTGATTACTTCCATGTTCTGGTGGACGTTGCACATTCTTGCAAATCCTTTGATATAAACATATGGAGTATTATTTGAAAACCCAAATGAATTCCTTCATGGCACATCATGTTCATGTCTTTCTTTTCTCTTCTCAGTACTGGCAGGAGAAAGGTGAGGTATAATCCACCCTGGATTCAATCACCGTCACCTGATGAAGGAAGACTTGTGTTCCAAGTACTTTTTGGTGGGACAGAATGCACTTTATTGTGCATCTGTACAGACACATGGGGCCATATTTATGAAATTTGTGGGGCAGAGCAGTGCAGAAAGTCACCTTGCTGTGCTGCCCTGCCTCACAGAAAAAGGGCAGGAGTGCCCTGTATTTATCCAATACAGTGCATTACTGTCCTTTCACCCTGCGATGGTGCCATTTTGGCAGCCTAGCGCCAACGCTGGAACCCTTGCACCTTGCTGCAAGGGTGCTTGTGTTGTGGGAAGGATTGTTTTTGTGGGGGAAGGGACACCTTCCTGCACAAAACCAATCCTGAGAAGCATTTTCCTCTTTCTATGTGTGCTGCAGAATGCAGCACACATAGAAAGAGGTAAAAACAAGGAGAAATAAAGATATGCCCCTCGTTAGACCTTTCCTAAGTAGGCACATCTGTTTGGGGCATTCCCAGGTTTACAAGTGCTTATAAATCTGAAAATGCATCAAAAACAATGGGAGTTGCGTAGTAACACCTACCGCAGTGACCATGAAAAGCCTTCTGCGTAAGGCGACGCAGCGTTTTGCCCTGCGTTGCCTTACTCCAGATTTTTAAAGCCACACAAAGTGGCTTTGCGTGGCTTCATAAATCAATCTTAGAGGTTTGCGTCATGCATGTACCATGTTTCATGGTACAAGCATGATGCAAAGCTCTTATAAATATGCCCACTGGTGTACTACTCACCGTGAAGACCGAGATTTCGTACCTGTGAGTTCGCATTCACCTGATGAATTTAATTTTTTTTTTATTTTAACGGAGTTTTGTATAGCGCAAACTTGACCCGAAGGTATCGGGTATCCGAGTGCTTTACACAAGCACCTGTTACGTTACATGAGGACACATTCATTTTTGTTGGGCACGGGGAGATTAAGTGATTTGCCCAGAATCACAGGATGTTGTGCGTCCTTGCCGAGACTCAAACCCGGTTCCCCAGATTTGAGGTCGACCGCCCTAGCCGTTAGGCCCACTCCTCTCCCCAAATGAATGGACTGGCATCGAGTATACCAACAACATACTGTGACTTAGGAAGCATTTTGTTGAGGCAATGAAGCACTGGTTAGTACCACATGGCAACTAGTTGCTGAGGATTGTGTAACTGTTTGTTGTATGCAAAGGAGTAGGTCATTGGCTTCTTGCGGTATTAGCCAGAATATTGACTACTGAAATATTTTAATGTTAAATATATACAAAGGCAAGTTTAGATTTAGGGGCATATTTATGAGAGCTTTACAGTACGCAACGTGGTACATGTGTGACGCAAGCATCTAAGTCAGATTTATGAAGCCACGCAAAGCCACTTTTGGTAGCTTTAAAAATCTGGACTAAGGCAATGCAGTGCAAAGCGCTGCGTTGCCTCACTCTGCGCAAGGGAGGTATTCCATGGGCATGGCAGTGGGTGTTCCCATACAACTCTCATTGTTTTTTATGCATTCCCAGATTTGCAGGACTTGTAAACCTGGGAATTTGACAAAAACAAGGCTTTATTTCTCCTCGTTTTTTTTTCTAATGTGTGCTGCATTCTGAAGCACACGTAGAAAGAGAAAAAAGCCTCTCAGGATTGGTTTTGTTCAAGAAGGTGCCCCTTCCTTCTGCACAAAAAGAATCCTGCCTACAATGCACCATGGTGTAAGGGTGCCTGCGTTGGCGCTAGGCTGCCAAAACTGCGCCAGTGCAAGGGCAAAGGACAGGAATGCACCGTATTGGAGAATTGCAGCTCAATCTGGCCCTTTCCCTGTGACACAGGACAGCGCAGCAAGGTGACTGCTGTGCTGTCGTGCACCACAAATTTCATAAATATGGCCCTTAGAATTTTAACTTCACATGTATTTACCTTGCCTTCTTCAACCCTCTGATTGACTGCTGGTGAAACAAATAGTTCTGTGGGATGCTCTTTCTAACTTGCAAAAAAGCAAAGTAACTGGCCATAAATTGTGGGAATAGGGATACAACAGTGAAAAGAAGGTATTTGTACATGTAAAAAGTAAATGACATAGGAGTTTATATGGAAATATAATGAGAGCGAGAGAATCACCTACAAAGGAAGGCTAGAGCTGAGATGAACCCGATGATTTTAAAAATAACTAGAGTGTTGTTTGCTTCAGTTTTCCAGATCACCAAACCTTCCATGTACAAGCAGGCAAAAAGCAAAAATTTTTAGAAATACCTCGAGAATTTTATGCTAATTTTACTTTATTTGTGGAAATGTTTGTGAATTGTTAAACACACGCATTGTGTGCACATGTGCAAATTAGCTTAGGACACATCTGGTGTCTGCTTCTGGTAGCTTTGTGGGTCTAGCCAAAGCCATTGCTAGGCAACAACCTCATAGTTTAAAGGCATTCTTTTACCCCAGTCCTTTGAAACTCTGTTCTTCTTTGCAGCATTAATGAAATGCCGAAATACACTCTCACAAATGAGTATTCTTTGTGCAGGCCCATTGTTTTTGGGACCTCATTAAATCTAATTAAACAACCATTTGGTGACATTTTTGAAGTTTTACTTTTTCCAGGATAAACTGTATCACTCCTGCCACTAGTCCCTCTTTTTGCGTCTCTAATCATTCTCTTGGATGTTTCTTGGCTGCTTCTGTAGGTGCATTTGAACTTCAAGACTATAAATGCAAAATCCAAACCACAAAATCCAACTTAGTAATGAGTTTTTTTGTTGTGGCTTCATTTTCTCCCTTGTAAACATGAATTTTATTTAGTTTGTTCTGATACTAACTCCCCAACTATGATTTGAAAGCCAGAGACGTCTTAACCGCTTCTCATAAGTCAACACTATGTGCATGTTAGGTGCCAGTTGTTTAGATGTTCCAGTTCTCAAAACACGCATGATATACATTGTAAAATATGAATATGTCTAATTACTGTAAATAACAAGTCTTGGTATTACCCCTTTTAATGCTTCTCAATTTACCGACCTCGGAAAGAGGAGTCCGTCTTGCCAAGGATAAAGATCACCGCATGTGTGGGCGGGGAGCATTTAAATCACTGAAACATCCAGCTGCCTGGGCTTACCTTTTTTCATAAAAGAACTAAGTTAAATTCATACATTTTTGTGGGCAGGTCAGCAGAACTTTTGTGTGCAAAAAAAATCTAACCCATGAGTGGAAAATCCCTGATCCTGATTCAGACCTGATTAATTCCTGCGGAAAATGTGTCAGATATCATGATTGTCAGCGGACACTGGTAATCAGATGTCCAACAAAACATTGGTGAACTCCAACCATGGCGTTCACAAATATTCCGCAGTTTTTACCCAACCCTGAGATGTTATTCTTGCGAAAACCAGGAGTCCCTTTCCATTGTGGGAATGAGCACACCTAGGTATTTCATGAAGGTGGTGGGAAGGGATTTCTCTAAGGGTAAAAACGACTATCCTTGCAAAAAAAAAAAGAAAAGTGTTTTTGCACATTTGTTTGCAAGTAGTGGATTGTCCCCTATGCAGATAATCTTCTGCGGTACACACATTGTACCAGGGATATAGCTGGGAATCGATGATTTGCAGAGATTTCCATCCAATACTTGCTGGGACTGCCTCTGTCTAAATCTGTGAGAATGCATACATCCATGCAAATTGTAGTCAGGTCGATGATGCACATATTTACACAAATTTGGTTTGTCTGTAGCACAATCTATGGTATTCAAATATCTCTTTAAGGACGCTATGCATATTTTCTCATAATATCCACCTAGTACAGAAATAAATATTTGGTGGGAGGCATTGGCTCTCATTACTGAGGCTTTGTCAGAGAGATGCTTCCCTGCTTTAGCTTCTCATTTGAGTTCCTAATGACAGACCCTGACCTTTTGCAGATAAAGTCTAAAATCACGTCGCAGAGAGGCTGTGTGAATAGAAGCAGGTACCAATTCCCCGAAGGCCGTTGCATGACATGTTTTCGCAATCACTGACTGATCTCTGCAGGATAATTAGTTTGCAGATGAGAAATGTGTCTGCAAATCATTCGAGGAGGAAGCAGTTCAAGAAAGACATGTCGCTGACCTGCGGGTATTGAGACTTTCAGAAGGATCAAGATGCGAAATAAAGTGTGTGCTCCTCCACAACATTTCTGATTTTAAAACCAATGGAGCGTTTCCATTTACCTCGAGTAATATATATACACACTTTGCGTTGATTGACACACACAGGAAGAAGTAAAATTTATATATTAGTAATACAGGTCACAAATTGAAATTGCTTCCACAATACAGTTGAGTTAGAAATCTACTATAAAACTAGAGGCATGAAACGTGATCTTTGCAACTATGATTGCATTAAATATAATGAATATTGGAAGAGAGACTTGGACACGTGGTGTCGTTTCATATTTTTATTGTGCCTCTGTAAGGCAGCTTCTGGTTGGTCTGAACTACGCCTGGTGAACCAAGGCGAAAGTTGTTGTAATACCAGCTCCATGTTGCACTAAGCATGCATAGCCAAGAAGTGGATGATCGAAAAGATCTCTCTAACCGTTTGGGTGTTTAATGAATAGGACGCCTTTGAATTCTATCGATTGCACTGCTGTAAAAAGCCGTTATGCACTACCAAACTGTAATGCTGAGGCTTTTATTATGCTCAAGGTAACTTTAGTTCATTTTACCGTAGAATTTCCTTGTCTGTAGCATCACTGTGATATATATTGCATAACTTACCTTTGTATTTTAATAGATCTCACATTCTTATGTTGAAAGCTCTGCTGCCCTGCATAATACCGCTCATGTTAGATACAAAATATCAATAAATAAATAAAGAACTTAGGGCCTTATTACGAGACTGGCGGTCCGTAGACCGCCAGACTTGTAGAGGCGCAGCAGTGGCGGTCCAGCCACCGCTGCACCAGCAGTCCGACCGCTGTATCATAAGTTTGGCGGTCAGACGGCCATTTGACCACCGCAACTGCTAGGGAATCGCATTCCCTGGTGGTGGCGCGGCTGTCAGGGGCCCTGAATATGCTGACAGTGCTGCCTCAGCACCCCCATTCATATTTTGAGTTTCCACTCCGCCAGCCTTACATGGCGGTATGCACCGCCATGTAAATGCTGGTGGTGGGGAAATAAAGGGGGCCCTACAGTGCCCCCCTTGCCCCATGCAGGTAGGTGCATACAACATGTGCCCCCCTTGTGTGCAAGCTGCCCCCCCAGTCCATGCCGTGCTGGAACACGCTGTGGTGGCCCCACGGCGGGACAGTATTAAAGGCTCATTGAGCCTTTTTACTGCACTGCTGCGGGACTGCCACGCTGCCTGCCAGTCAGATAACGATTTGTATCGTAATCTGGTGGGCGGGCAGCGCTTGGTTTTGGCAATGCAGGAGCAGGGCGGTGGTGAACCACCCCGCTCCTGCAGAGACAAACTCGTATTAAGGACCATGATGTAGCTAGCATGGCCAATTCTCCTTAAGGATACTTGGGAGTACGCAGTGGGGTTTTTCTCAAAAATATAGATTGAAAAATTGAGCTAAACACCTTATTTTTCCTTCTTGATCTGCCACATTACTTAATGGGGTTATACCTCTGCAGTAGCTAAACACGGCCACATTGTAGCAGATCACATGATAATCTCCTATATTCCATGTGACACATGTCTACCCTTCCAATAAGACTGGCTAAATACCCTTTAGGGGATTCATTTTAAGTGCATTTATATTGCATTATGCCACTTGTGTGGCCCTGTAGCCTTCTTGCTTCCTCTGGGATAGACATACAGGGGCATGCTTCAAAGAATTGGCTGAGGCAAGATATAACAAGCATTGAAAAAGTCAATAGGAATGGCATTCATTTGCTACCTCATGCAAACACAGATGTAGAAATACTATCTGCAAAGGCTTCCGCATAAGTTTCCACATTAAAGATAGACCTATTGGCTTTGCCACTGCTAGGTGTCCAAAGAATGAGCAGCTCAAGACTGCCTGTTATTGGGTGTTCCGAGAATGAGCATTGCAAGCATGCAGTACAACAGGTTGCCTTGGGTATCCCAACAGTGAGCAGCACAAGCATGCCACATATTGCTACTACAATTGCCAAGAATGAGCAGCACAAGTCTGCAGCACCACATGCTCTTACTAAGGCCTTGATTACGAGTCTGGCAGGCCACAGACAGCCAGACTCGCTGGGGCATGGCGGTGGCAGTCTCCCGACTGCCCTATTACAATAAGGGCGGTCAGACTGCCATTGTCCCACCGACGCCACCAGGAAACTGACATTCCCTGGCAGTGTTGCGGTGGTCAGGAGGCAGTAATGTGCTTGGCGGGACCACCGCAGTTCTGCTAAACATATTATAAGTTTCCTCTCCGCCAAGGTTGCCATGAAAACTGTGGCGGAGTGGAAACAAAGGTAGCCCTACAAGGCCCCCTGGTTCCTCACACCCTGTGGTTGCACACAGGGGGGCACAACAAGTGCTCACCTTTGTGCATGCGCACCAGTTTCTGCACGGCATGGACTTTAGGGTCCATGCCATGCAGGAACTGTTTTGGCGTTCCTATTGCGGTGCCCATTTTCAGGGCACTGCCGTGGGAATGCCAAAAACAAAGCCCGCCAGAAAGGAGGAAACTCCTAATCTGGTGGGTGGCCTGACCACGGCTTTGGCGGTGCGGTGGCGGGGCAGACCCGGAGCCGCACTGCCAAAGTCGTAATCAGGCCCTAAGTGTTCTGAGTAAACAGCACGCAGTAGCACATGCTGTTTTTAGGTGCACCAAGATAACACTAGAGCAGCTGCAATATATTACAATGTCCTTGCAAAATAACTGATATCATTTAAAAAATCTTTTGTAAAGAAGAAGTACTTATATGAGGAAACAAAATTCATCGTGTCTCTAAAAGTGCAAAATTTAAGGTCCAGAATGACGCATGACTAGTGACAAAGGAAAGGGACTTTAGTTGCAATTACAACGTGCAACAATAAAAGGACCACAATAATACAACCAGCAACATAGAAGAAGGACCAAAATGCCCATACAACCAATAACAAGCGAGATTGAGAGAGGACCAAACTGGCGGATATAACCAGAGATTACAAAGAGAAACTACAGTGGTACATCCGACCAGCAATAATAAGGACACAATGGAATACACAACAAACTTCATAGATGGAGAACCCCAATGGTGCACACAATCTCTCTGTGGAGCA
Source organism: Calotriton arnoldi (assembly GCA_963921515.1). Lineage (NCBI taxonomy): Eukaryota > Metazoa > Chordata > Amphibia > Caudata > Salamandridae > Calotriton > Calotriton arnoldi. The sequence goes on along the minus strand of CAWUFW010000426.1, from coordinate 2,324,579 downwards.
TACTCATATCAAAAGAAATAGGTTGATCCAACCTCCGGAGTGAAGCCTCAGGCTGAATGAAATAATGACACAGCTCAGCAAGCAAAGTAGCGCTGACTAATTTTTGTCATGTGAAAGAAAATCCTTTTCATGTAGCATTTTTCCCACACAAAAAAGAATTCTCTTTGAAAATACCACACAGCACATAGTATACACCATTTACCTTCCTAACTTGTAGATCAGGTCTTGAGTATTTGTTTATTATGTAGAGTGTGTTAATTTTAGAGGGACAAACCTTTTTCAAGATAGCTATTACATTCACCAAATAGTTCCTGGTACATGCTGAAAATAAGGTGGGGTAGAATGATATACTAGACAACAGCATGAGCTAAGAAATATTTACTACTCCTAAGCCCCCCGCCATGTATATTGTTTAAAAGAATAGTGACTACAGCCGCACTGTCATGCCAGACTCCAGAAAGAGCAGCACAAGCCTGAAGTGTCTCAGGCTGATACTAACTGTTGTAAGAGTGAGCAGAACAAGCCTGAAGTACCACAGACTGTTACTAGTTCTGCAGAGAGTGTGGAGCCGAAGGAAAAAGTACTTAAGGCAATCACAAGGGGCCTCATTACGAGTTTGGCGGTCTTCATCTGGGACCGCGATGGTCCTAGGAAGACCTCCTAGCCTGTGGTGCACACGCTTTCCGTATTCTGTGTTGAATCCAGGACGGGAGGCGAGTAGTGGTGTCACGGCAGTGGTCCGTTAGGCTCATAGTAGAGCCTAACAAGCAGACTGTCACCCTGACAGCACCGACTGCATGTTCCTGCACGGTGTGGCATGCACCATGTTGTGCATGCCACAACCTGAATGAACAAAGGTGCAATTACAGGGGGGCACAACATGTGCCCCCTCACGCACACACCCCCATGGCCGGATGCACCTGGGGGCCCTGCATTTCCGCCACCCTTTTCAAGGCAGTGGAAAAGCAGGTCATAATCAGCATCGGCACTGCCAGCATTTACTGCCCTTTTCCACACTGCCACCATCGTGGGATCCTGGATCCCGGTGGAGGTGGCGGTCCCACTGCCACCATCGTAATATGGCGGGTGGACCTGCCGTGGTAGTGGTGGTTGGACCGCCACTGCAGTACGGCGGTCCCAGGACGGCTGGACTCGTAATAAGGCCCTAGGTCTCTTGACATTGAATCATAGACTAAGTGGCATGAAAGAAGAACTACAATGGCACACAGAACCAAAGAGATTGACGGATGACCACAGTCGCACATACAAGTGGCTTTGAAGAAGGACCACAATGACATGTAGAACCAGTGATACAGAAAGACTGCATTGGCACATAGACCAACAAGCAAAATTGTGCGACCACAAGAATATGAGCAATCCCTGTGAGAGGCCTGTTCACAATGAAAAGAAGCTGTCCGAGAATGAAGTGGAAGCCTATCTAAAGAAAAGACACTTCTCTTCAGGAAAATTATGTAAAGGCTAAATAATAGGTGTTTTTTAAAATAAAAAAAACATGATTTTTGTATAGCTTCGTTCCACACCAACAATGATTTTATTTCTAAAATAAAACTATATACAATATAGAGTTTTGTGTACTTAATTTTCCGATTCGAAGTGTCAAAACTGAAAACGCTGATAATAAGTGGAGGAAGTAAAATCAAACAGATCTGTCTTTTCTATATCTGTAACATCTGTTTTTAAAGGAATTTCCATTTAATATCGCTATGGCAGGCAAACGCAGGAAAGTTTGACTACAATCGAATCTAAAGCACTGATAATCATTACTGTTTTTAGCAAAAGTATCTAGCAGGTAATTATTTATAAGTAGCTAAGAATTCAGGAAAAGTCTCCCTTAAAACTATTTCTGGTAAAAAATATTTACACAAAAAGCATTTGCTAATCCAGACGCAAGTTTAAAGTTTGGTAAACGTAAAATATTCTGGTTGGGGGTGTGAGTTATATATTTTGGGAAACTCACAGAGTTTTACTGACCCAAAGCACAACTTTACATGTGCAAATAATTCATTTATAGTTCCTAAATTAGAAAATAATGATTCACCAAGTTTGCTGACATTTAGAGCGACAGATGAAAAACTTTGGGGCAGATTTACGAGGAAGTGCCGCAGCGAGGCAACGCAAGCCCTTTGGCTGCGCCACGCTGCAGCACTTCCAAAGTACAGAAATGCGACATATTTACAATAATATGTTGCATTCCTGTGCTCTTCCCTTGCGCTGACGCACAAACAGCTGCCATGCGCCGGCGCAGGCACCCTTGCACCATGGTGCAAGGATGCCGGCGTCATGGGGAGATTGTTTTTGTGCAGGAAGGGGCACCTTCCTGCACAAAATCAATCACTACAGGCATTTTCCTCTTTCAATGCGTGCTGTAGAATGCAGCACGCAATGAAAGAGGAAAAAACGAGGAGAAATTAAAAATGTCTCCTCGTTGCGCCTCCCTACGCCTCCCCTGGGGAGGCGTAGCATTCACACCCATTTCCAGATTTACGAGGGATCGTAAATCTGGAAATGTGTCTTGTTCCATGGGTGTTGCGTGGGAACGCCCACAGCAACACCCATGGAACGCCCCTTTCACGCAAAGTCCTGCGTGTAAAGGGGCCATATTTACAAGGACAGGAAAAGCCACCCAGGGTGGCTTTTCCTGTCCTTGTAAATATGGGGCAGAGAAATACGCCACCAGTACATCACAAAAAGTGACGTACTGGTGGCGCAGGGGGCTTGTAAATCTGCCCCAATGTACGTATCCATGAGCATTTTGCATAACCATTACCACTGTGGAAAGTCCCACTAAACTATTTAAAAAACTCAGTTGATGTAAGCGTTTTTCCAGGATGTGGAAGGTAAGGGCCGATTTCTATTTTTCGGAGAAGGCAGGGAGTATCATCATAGGGAAATAATTTTTCAGTGGCCAAGGTCTTCAGTGATGCCTTGTTTGCTGACACACTGGGTCTAGACAGTAAAGGGTTTAGCCTAGCTCCTCTATGTGAGGTGTATAGGCATTGGGCTTCAGCCAAGCCCAATGTGCACTACATATTTGGTCTCCTTTATACTTCACATTTCCGTAGGCCATGCCCCACAAGTATGCATAAATGGCACAGCTTTTGGTGATGATTATATACTGTACATGCAGTGGCGTAACAAAACTTGAGGGGGTCCCTCTGTAAAGTACATGGAGGCGGCCCCCCTCCCTAGCCCATCACTTATCACTTTTGCTGAGTGGATCCCTGGAGCTCGCCCCCCCACCCACCCCACACCGCTGGGGCTGCGGGGGCTTTTGTTATGCCACTGTGTACATGCTAGGACTAGCCCAACTACGCAAGGCTGCAGTATAGCATTTGACAGTGTCTTTGTATGTGTTCTCAGAGTTCATGTAAAATTACCAACTGCCCTGGAAACAGGCTTTGTTTCCGAAGGGTATGGCATAAACACGATTGCAGGAATCTGAATGCATCCTTTGCCTGAGGATCATGTTCCAATCAATGAGGATTCAAGACATGAAGGGAAATTCAAAAAGGCATTTACAAGTATGGCCCTCTGTTGGAAGTGACCATCTTTTGTGCGGTGTACACCCAGATGTTTGCCTTGACCCTTTTTGCTGGCTGCAGAACTCTGTGCACTTTACCCCTGCTAACCAGGAGTAAAGTGCATGTGCTCCCCCTTTCAACATGACAAAATTTGCATACTCCTGATTGGCACATTAAACGTACCTATAAGTTCCTAGTATATGGTACCCAAAGTGTACCCAAGGCCTGCAAGTTAACAGTCCCCAGTGGACTGCAGCACTCAGTGCCTGGCTGTGCAGTTTAAAATTGCAAATTTGAACTGGCAAAATAAACTCTTTCTAACAGCCCTAAACCATACTTTTCAATATTATTAAGTCATGCATATGTAGGCTTTACTGTCCATCAAGGCAGGGTGCATAGTGTTTAGGAGAATGACCTGAATACCCTATTAATAAGGTGTGGACTTGCTCCCTGAGCTCAGACAAAGGCCTTGGGAGTGGGACAGTGTTCTGTTTCTCTGGCAGGCTGATTATGTTTAATTAACATCAAAGGAGCCTTCTCTGTCCCAGGAAGATATAGCTAACACCTGGGCTGCCCCTTGAATTGTTTTCATTTCTATTTTTCATTGTTTAATGTTTATTTATTAATTATTGACTTTGTTTTTTAGTAGAGGAATGTTGGGCTATTAAGGGATAAGGGTGGATAGATTATTTTAAAATGTATATTTTAATTTTTCAATTTAAGTTAATTTTTAAGATATGCACATCATTTTTTAAATTGTAGAATGTATTTAATTATATTCAGCTTTTATTTTATTTTTAAATTTTATTTGAAATAAGATATATTATAATATTATTTTTGGAAAGTAAATAATTAAATATTTTTTAAAAAAATTAAAATAATTTTTATTATATTTGAATTCATTTAGATGTTGAAGTTAAAAATATCCTATTTTTCATGAAATTGTTAACATTGTGTTAAATATTTAAAAATAATAAATACTTAGAAACAATATATAAACAATATTTTTAAAATGATGCAATGTCAAAATATTAATAACGTTTATTTAGAAAATTTGGTTAATTGAAACAAATATTATTATAATTTTTAAAAGCTATTAATATTATTGATAGATAATAATAATTTAAAATGTTAATACTTTAACATTAAATAAAATATACAGTTTATTTTTTAAAGTTAAATGTTTATATAAATGTTAGTAGTGTAAATTGGGGGTCGATAACGATGTGGCCCAGAAAGGCCATTGGTCGGAACCTTTTCAGGCCGCATCTAGGTTTAATTTCTGACCGCTGCATTACAATGCTGGAGGTCGGAAATTAAACCGGCCGATCATTCCGGCTGGCTTTTGACGGGCTCAAGGAGCCCGTCGGGCAGTGGGAGGCCTGCCTGTAATCCCAAAGGGCGGCCTTTCCGCCGGTGGGATTACGATAGTCGGTCTCCAGCAGGCTTTCAATGTCGGGCTTTCTGACATGGAAAACCTGTTCGGGAGTGAGTATGGGGGCCCCTAGCAGGGACTCTTGCCTCTGCGGCCTCCAGTTGGGGGCCGAGGGGGCACCTATGGTGCCCCCTGTTTAGCCCTGCACCATGTAGCAGGCGCACTGAGGTGCAGGGATGAACACAGACTCCCATTCCTCTATGGGAGCTTGTGTTACGGATGGTTTACGCATGTAATATGAGCTCCCATAGATAGAGGAATGGGAGTATGCGGATGGCGGTTCCGAGCAGTGGAACCGCCATGAAAATTGTGGCAGGGAGGAAACTCATAATATGCTTCACAGGACCGCTGTGGTCCCACCAAGCATATTGCAGCCTCTGGACTGCTGCAACACTGCCAGGGAATGGCGGTCCCCTGGCAGCTGCAGCGGGGCAATGTAATTGTAATAGGGTGGTTGAAAGACCACCACTGCCGCATCTCCACGATTATTGAACAGGATTTTAAAAATCTTTAGGCCCTTATTACGAGTACAGCAGTCCATAGGACCGCCTTACCCGTGGTGGCGGTCCGATGACTGCCACACTGCCGGACTGCCCACAGTATTACGACTGCAGTGGTCAGGCTGCCACGAGACCGCCGCACTGCTAGAATCAAGGATCCTGCTGGGCCACCGGTCTTTCACTGGCAGCAATATGCTGGCAGTGCCGCAGCCGACACCGCCGAGCATATTCTGACTTGCCATTTCACAGCCCTTTTCATGGCGGTGTTCCCACCATGAAAAGGGTGGTGGAATGGCAACAGGCCCCCTGCTGTATTTGGGCCTGGGGATGCATGCGGGGAGACACATGTAGTGCCACCCTAGATTTGCACTCCCTTCACTGCACGGTGTTGCCACACCGTGCAGGAAGGTGCAGTTGGCGCTCTGACTGTGGCGGTCTGCATGATAGGCTCTTCTATGAGCCTAGCAGACTGCCGCAGGACCGCCCACCAGACCAGGATTTAACTCCTAATCTGGCGGGCAGTCACACCACTGCTTTGGCAGTACTACAGCGGACGGTGTGTTGCACCATCCGCTGTAGGACCGCCAAAGTCATAATAATGCCCTTCGTATTTAGTTTTTTATAGCTTTCCCAAGTTGGTTTAGATTAGAGTGCGAATAGTAGATGACACCCTGTTAGTGTCCAACACCATCTATGAGTTGGTTTAGATTGGAGTGGGACTAGTAAATGTCCCACTTTTAATGTCAACACCTTCTATGAGTTGGTTTAGATTGGAGTGGGACTAGTAAATGTCCCACTTTTAATGTCAATACCTTCTACAAGTTGGTTTAGATTGGAGTTGGAATAGCAAATGTCACCCATTTAGTGTCCAGCAACTGCTCCAGTATGGTTGGACTGGTGTGGGAATAGTAAATGTCACCCCTCTATTGTCCAACAACTTCTACAAGTTGGTTTAGATTGGAATGGGAATGGTAAATGTCACCACTTTTATGTCCAACACCTTCTACGAGTTGGTTTAGATTGGAGTGGGAATAGTAAATGTCACTCCTTTAATGTCCAACATCTACCGCGAGCTGGTTTAGATTGGAGTGTGAATAGTAAATGTCACCCCTTTAGTGTCCAACACCTTCCCCCAGTATGGTTAGACTGGAGTGGGAATAGTAAATGCCACTCCTTTAGTGTACAACACCTTCCACAAGTTGGGCTATGTTGGCATGGGAATAGTAAATGTCACCCTTTTAGGCTCTATTATGAGTCTGGCAGTCGTGGGACTGCCAGACTCGCAGGGGCGTGGCGGAGAGGAAACAAAGGGGGACCAACAGGGCCTCCTGTTGCCTCACATCATGTGGATGCACATAGGGGGGCACAACATATGCCCCCATGTACATGCACCCCAGTTCCTGCAAGACATGAACTTTACAGTCCATGGCGTGCAGGAACTGTTTTGGACGTTCGCATTGCGGTGCTCATTTTCATGGCACCGCTGTGGGAAGGTAAAAAAAAAAAGCCCTTACTTGCAATCTGGTGGGCGGCCCGAACACAGGTTTGGCGGTGCAGCGGTGGGGCTGACCCGGCGCCACACCACCATACTCATAATCAGGCCCGTAGTGTCCAAACCCTTCCCCAAGTTAGTTTAGATTGGAGTGGGAATAGTAAATGTCACCCCTTTAGTGTCCAACACATTCCCCAAGTTGGTTTAGATTGGAGTGGGAATAGTAAATGTCACCCCTTTAGTGTCCAACACCTTCCTCAATATGGTTAGAATGGAGTGGAAATAGTAAATGTCACCCCTTTAGTGTCCAACAACTTCTACGAGTTAGTTTACATTGGAGTGGAAATAGTAAATGTCACCCCTTTAGTGTCCAGCACCTTCCCCAATATTGTGAGGTTGAAGTCAGAATAGTAAATGTCACCCTTTTAGTGTCCAACACCTTCCCCAAGTTGGCTTACATTGGAGTAGGAATAGTAAATGTCACCCTTTAAGTGTCCAACACCTACCCACGTTGGTTTAGGTTGGAGTAGGAATAGTAAATGTCATCCTTTTAGTGTATAAGATTTTCACTACATTAGTATAAAAATAAATGTCACACATATTTTTAAAATTTAATTTTTTGACAATATTAATTTATTGTACAGTTGTACATTTTGTTAAATATATTTTTAAATAAAAATAAAATTTAAGTAAATCAAATAATTTCTTTTTTATTTGATTTTTTAAAAAAATAAATCAGATTTTACACACATTTGTATAATGTACATTTTCACATGTTATTTTAGATTGAATATAATTTTTACACGTTTCAACTTTTTGAATACATTTTTTAAACATTATTTAACACATTTTTAATTAGTATATATTAAATATTTGTATATATTTTATACAAATATTTAATTTATACTTTACTCATTTTACAACATTTTATACAAAATTGTTTGACATGCTTAACATTAATAATATTGTTTATGCTTTGTTTTTTACATTTTTAACAGTTTACAGCTACCTTCTATGTTGCAGTCTATTAGTCCTGTTTTGAGTCTTTTTCCAGTACCCCAGGAACGGTTAGGTGCTGCTGTTTGTTGGAGCAGGTAAGTCTTTTCTTAAAGATTTTTTAAGGGTTTTGAGGATAGGTCGGATTTAGGATGGATGTTTAAAATTTGGACATTGTGCCTTCAAGAGTTTATAGTGTATTTAGATGTGTGTTTATTATTGTTTTGCACTATTTTGTCGCATCACATTTTTTTACATTGCATTACTAATGTATGATTATGTAATTTTAAAATATGTAATGTTAGTTATGTTTTGATGATTAAATGTAATGTGTGTGTATATTTGGGACTGTAATGTATTGTATGGGTGGGTGTTTATTTTTCTTTTACGGGTTTTTGTCTATGAACAATTTCAATGCGAATTTGGAGTTTGCAATTTTTGTTTTAAAGAAAATCAGATTTGGTTTTTATAAACATATTGTTTTTTATTAGATTTCCTTTTTGCTTTTCCTGGAGTGGTTCTGTTTTTCAAACACTTTTTCAGGCTAATTTATGGAACCTACATACTTTGGATTTGTTTGATTGGATTGTTTATATATTTTTGCATATTTTTGGGCTTTTTGAAATCATTTTCTTCATTTATTTATGGATTATTATTATTTGTTACATGGAGGTGGAGAAAGATCTGCAGCTGCAAAATAGTAAGGGCCTGATTTCGATGTCGGTCATAAAGCCTCCGACTGCTGGTCGAAGGCTTTCTAACCGACATGGTAGGTTTAAAGTCCGACCACCATATTATGATGATGGTGGTCGGAGTTTAAACCAGCCAGGTAGTCCGACGCAGTTCCAACGGGCTCAAGGAGCCTGTCGGCCAATCAGAAAGCCCTCCCATCCCTTAAGGATGGCGTTTCTGCCGTCAAGATTATGATGTTGGTTTCCATAGCAGGGCCTCCTTCTCCCCTGGCCCTCCACATTTGGCATGGGGGGTCCTAAACATCCCTGCATTGTGTGGCAGGCACCATAAGGTGCCTGCCACACAGTGCAGGGAAGCCTAAAAACGTCCATTTTTAATGGGGGCTTGTGCTGCGAGCGGTTTCAGCCCACCGCACATGTTCCTATTGAAAAATGGAAGTTTCCGACCGCACCATATGAGGTTGTATCCAAGTAATGTGGTCAGAACCGCCAACCTGAGGTCGTCGGTTCCCAATTTGCAACGGTGTCCCGAGATTGTAATGAGAGCCCAAGTGTTATATTATTTTTGTGTTGTGCATGGGAAATGCTATGTATTGTAACCCCGGGCGGGTAACTCCGCTCCGCCAGTGGAGTTTCCGTAGTTTTGCCTACTCTACTTCCATTGCGAACGCGGAGCTTAGGCAAAACTCTGACTCCGTGGCAGAGCAGAGTTAGCCAGCCCCCCCACCCTCCCAAAGTAATTATAATGTTTAAAAAAAGGCACTTACCTGCCGTGGCTGCCTCCTCCTCGCCATGGCCGCTCTCCTTCCTCATCCTCGCTGTACTTCTTCTTCGATAACCCCTACGTTGTACATCTCACGTGTGCGGAGTGGAGTTCCACTGAGTTGTTTTCCAACTCCGTGGAACTCCGCGTAGAGGCACTATGCCTGCTCCGCCCGGGTTTAATATATTGTTTATGTTATGTTAATGTTATTATGTGGAGTTGTTAAAATCATGTGTTGTATTTATTTAATGTGACATATTGAATTTGTTTTTAAGTTGGTTAGTTGCTTAGTAATGAACTCTTTTAAATAATGAATATGTATATTTTTACTAAAGCAGTGTTTATTGATTGATTGATTCTACATAATTATTTCACTGATGTAATAAAATATTAATATAACATTATATATTAAAAAATAAAATCATTCTGGTATATTGGTTTAGAGTATGTTGTAGTTTTTAAGGATTTTGGTAGGTTTACATCTATTTTAGAGGATGGATTTGGCTATTTTAAAGCAGTCTAGTCCTTAGTTATTTACAAAGATTTTGACTTTACATTGCAGCATGTCATAATCTTTTTTAGTTTTTTGTTAAGTTTAGGGCCAATTTGCGTAACAGATTGTTCTATTCTTAGTTCTTGATCGCTTTCCTCCTTTGATAAATGTAGGTTAAATTCTGCCTAGTGTGGATCGGAAGGTATTGCACCATTTTTCCACTGCGTTGTTTGTTTTGGCTTCCTGTACCAGGGTACTGTCATAGACATTCCACCATTGTATTTGGAATTTGGCTTGGCGTCTGTGTCTGACTGACGCAGTCTGCCAACCCAAGTGTCTTTGAAATAGTCCATTAGGGGACTAAGTTGTTGTTCCTTTTGTTGGTAGAAAGCGCTTTCTATTAGTAAGTTATAGTGGTTGACTTCCTCTGTGACAGGGACGTAAGCTAGTGCTATAATTTTTTTGATTGGCGTATTGACTGTTAGTGGAATAGTCAATGCTTAGGGCCTAAATACGATATCGGTTGGACGAGCGTCCGACAGACACTGTAGCGGAATGAAACTGCCCAGCTATAAGTCGGTGGTTCCACCCGCTGAATTAGGATACGACCGCCCTATGGGTGGTCGGAAACATCCATTTTACAATTGCAGCTTGTGTAGCAGCCTGAACAGGGTCAGATCATAAGCTGCAATTGAAAAATGAATATTTTCAAATATCCCTGCACCGTGTGGCAGGTACCATGAGGTGCCTGCAATATGGTGCATGGATGTTTGTGCACCCAGGCCCCATAGCGGAGAGCCAAGGGGGAAGGAGGCCCTGCTAGGTGCCCCCAAAGTCACTTTCTGTCTGCCTTTTCATGGCGGGCGGATGGCCATGAAAGGGCAGGTAGAAAGTGTCATTGAATTTCTGATGTCGGAGCCGGGCTGGCTGACTATTCCACAGCTGCCCCAATGGGCAATGTAAGCCCGTCGGAAGCGTAGCAGAATTCATCTGTGGGTTTTCCTCCACTCGCCAGTATTATATAGTACGGCGGTTGGGCGGAAACCTATGGTGTCAGGCGGAAAGCCTCCAACGATCTGTCGGATGGCTTTCCGCCTTACATCATAATTAGTCTCTTGGTGTAGATTTTTGTAGGTGTCCCCAAATACTCTGATTAATGTGATAGTTATGGCCTTTTAAGGTGGTGTGGGGGTATATTTTAAAAATAGTTTAAATCATAGCTTGCTCAAATTCTATGATTATTCTTGGCGAGTGTTAGTTATTTGTTTGTTGTTGTATATAGTTTAGGAGTTCATAGTAGGTACTGCTTTGTTTATTTGGTTGTAATGCATATGCGAAAGTGATGTTGGTGTGTTGATATTTACCATGTATGGTATATATCTGCATGAATGGTTTTGGACACATTTTGAAGGTCCCGTCCATCACCCAGGCTTGGCATTAGGTAAGTTTCATTAATTTTTTTCCAGTAGTTGTTATTTTGATTGTCAAGTAAAAGGAAGGGTTCATCATTATGTGTAATTGTCAAATGGTCTGGTCTTTGTATGTCTTGGTATCTTCTAGGAGCAGGTGGGATATCACTGGTGGCTTTTTTAGTGCATGCATTTAGATGTTTTAAAGTGGGGATAGATGGTAGTTGGCCTGTTATGTTTTCGAGTACTTTGTGTAGCATGTCCTTAAGGATTTTACTTGTGGGTTCCTGAGAGCTAGTGCTTGCCTCTCTTATATTTTGCAAAATTTCTCTAACTTCTATTTCTGTCACATTTGGGTGGTGGTTGTGCTCTTTTACATTAATTGCAAAATTTTCTTTTGTAGGTACCCTTCCATAGCATGCATTAGAGTAATATTTAGTACATTTCTGGTTTATATTTTCTATCAATGCACTTTTTTGGCTGTAGGTGTAGCCCATGTGACTTAATAATTGCTTTCCATTCTGTGAAGGGATACATTTGGTGCTTTCTGTCATTAAATCTGTAAGTAGTTGAATAATATAAATATATATTATACTTTACCTTTGCATGCAAGTTATTTATATATTTAAAAGTACAGTTACATTTATTTTATTGACTTACTTTATGTTTTGTTGAGAAGGTTTGCACGGTTTTACACTCTTTCCTTTAAGTTTGTTTTAACATGGAGCAGGTGTTTGCTTTCTGTAGAGAGAGGAAAAAAAGTTAGAAGTATTTAAAATGATTTTGTTATTGCTAGTTTGTTGAGGTTTTGAGAGTTAGGTTTGTTTTTGATGCTGGTTGTGTGAGTTTCTAATTTATTATTTTGGTATACTTAATTTTTTTATATGTTCTTGCTGCTTTGTTAGTTGATATTTTCTGTCAGTTTATTGATATGGAAGTTCTTTTTTTCCTTTTAGATAGTCTATGAAAAACGATACAAATTACAGAGTGTGTTACTCTTTAATTGTTAATTTATATTTTTTACTTTAGTAACAGTTCATTTTTAGTTTAAATATAAGTATTACTTACTTGAATAATTTGTTGTAGAGATGTAAATTTTCTTTTATAGTCATTTGTTGTGAGAATCTGGTAGAGTTTCTTCCTCTTTAAGTATCTGTAGCTTTTTGGATTATTTATTTGCTTTAGTTAGTGTGCCTTTTATACTATTTGTTTAATTGTTTGTGTTATTTTATTGGTTAAAATTGTTTATAGTGGTATTTTATTGGTTGGTTTAGTTTAGCTTGATTTTTTTTATCAGTTGAGTCCTGTTTTGCTAAACGCTGATTTATGTTTTATTTTTGTAGTATAACTTATAGTGGTTTTAATTAAATATACATTTATTTGTTTTTATATATTGCATTTTAATATTTATAATTAATAATGATGCTTTGGTGTATTCATTGCATGTTATTTAGGTGTATGATTTGTTTAGTGTAAATGTTTAATTTTTGGTTGGTGTAATATATTTTAATTTAATTATATTGAAATTAAATGGTTTATGTTAAAATTGGTATTATGGTGTCATTTTTGTGGATTTAATAATTATTTTAATGATAATTTTGTAGTCAATGTTGTGGTAATCGATATTTGTGACATGCCATATGTTTATTTATGTGATGATATTCGTGTTTCAAATATTTTTGTTATCCATATGCAAAAATTGGTATTTTTGACAACGATATTTGTGTGCTCGATATTGGTGTTTTAGTTATGTATACAGAGGCGATATTTTTGTTATCAATATTAAATTCCGATATTTGCTTTTATCGATAGTTGTTAGATCGATATTATATCAGTGATCCGACTATACATATTAAAACATCTGACACATCTGTATCCATTCCAAATCTACACGCACACAAAGACACATCATGACACACTGCATGTCACACATTTGTGGAACCAGCGCCTATTGTTACTTTAGCCCTCCAACTTGTTTGAAATATTAATGGATATCCTACATAAAAATATGTAGCATAAGCGTAGTTCTACACTGACCACAACAAGCATTAAGTTACATAGCATTAGTGCAGAAATTGCCATTTCTCCGCATCCTTCAAGGAAAACACAATCGACCTCCATCTTGCTTCTAGACAATGATGCAATCCACACTAAGCACCCCTGGTTTGACTCACTGCAGAGGAGCATGGTACTACACAGCATATACCTGAACCTCCTTTGCCATCTGGTAGAACGTCAGCAGGGTAGTATGGATTGTGTACATTCATTGACGTATTGTGCTTCTATATTGCATGATTTGCCATCTCATTCATTCAGCTACATTATGTGTGTCATGTCCATTTTGTCATGATGCCTGCATGTGATGCAAGAAGTGTAAAAATAGCCAAGTAGCTAACAAATGACATGTGATGTGTATTTAAACAGCTCAAATTTTTACTTTTAAATGTTCCTACATTCATGTTGGCACCTTAGAGACTGGCTTTATCAGAGTATGTCACATGAGAAGTATGTCCATGCCTTAAGAAATCATGTTAGAACCTGGTCATAAGCACTTAGCACATGGCACATAATTCAGTCAGACAGGTAATGGAATAGTCTCACGGAAAGTATGTACACCTCTGCTTATCACATTTATCAAATGTTGCCTGCGAAGCAAATAGTTTGGCATATCTGCTCTGATCTGTTGTATCAAGTGGGCCTCTCAGAAATGACTTAATTCCTATATGGGTTCATATGGGTATGTCGGGCTTGAGTAAGTGAAACCATCTCATTTGCCTACAATATTTGTGCTAACTGAGAGCATACATAGGTATGTAGGAGGGGCAAAATATATGCTTCTTTGTTGGCCACAGATGTCCACTGGACAACGGGGCATGTGAGAAATCCCCTTTTGCAGCAGATAGGGGAGTGTAAAAGGTGCCAATAACTGTTAATTTAATTGAAACTAATAAGAAACAAGTAGGTCAATTCTGACATATATGAAATAGAAAATAAATGCAGTCATGAGTCTTCTACTATCTTCCTATTCCTCTTAAGTGGGAAGCTAGGACCAAGGCAGGCGATAAAGGCACGGGTGGAGTGATGTAGGACATCAAGTCAAAGGTAGGCATGGGGTAACCTAACCACTGAGGAAGAGGGGAATGACCTCACCAATGGTGAGAAGGTCCACACCTAAAGGCAGACACAGTTTCAATCAGACATACTCTGTGTGGAGGCTGCAGCCAAAACAGAGGGGGTGGTCACCATTGACACCATATGCCCGGAAGAGTAGGACGATGGAGCTCCTCCTACCTTGGTAGAATCAGTAGTGTCGAAAGTACTGGACCTTCCATCAGCAGATCCTGAAGCCACCGCCAAGACCACAGACCATGCCCCACCAACACTGTGGCCTGAGGATGCCTTCTTGTCACCCATCCTTCCACGGACTGCCCACTAAGAACAACAGCGATTGAGGGTGTGCTTTGACCCTGACACCCCTGAGCCATCACATGTCTTCCTTGCCCAATCTCCTATTTATGTGTCTCAGGAGGAATTCCATGAGTCCATGAAGTGAGTGGAAGCTAAACAGCAGGCCATCTTGCATGGTCTTCAACATAGATATAAAAACATTGCTGTGCTCAAGGGCCTGTAACATAGTTAGGCAGTCAAGCACCATGAACTCACCTGCCCACTGTCATAATGGACTGTGAACCTGCCTTCCCTTGTTCAACCCAATTCTCCCCATCTATTGCCATTGCCTTCCCTTCATCATCCACCACTGTGGTTCTTTAAGTTACCCAGTGTGTCTCAATGTATAGAATGTGTCAAGTCCTGCCTCACCAATCACCATGCATATGCCCGCGGCGGTGGTCAAGGTGACCTTCACCCGGACATTGAGGTTATCCAGCTTCTCCTGTCCCCACCACAGCAGACCGATGATGTGATCATGTCTCTGTCTTTGGGGGAATGACTTTGTCTATGAGTTGAAATATTTTGAAGTTTACATAACCTTTGATAATAATTTAGGATATTTTGATTTATTTGTGGAATGTTCATTTTGACTTTCTAAGATATCCCTAATTTGTTCTCCTTATTCTGCCCCTCTTCTTCTTAGTCTCCCTAACTGCACACAGGCCCTCAGCCCTTTTTTTAAAATTATTTCTCCTTCTTCAAATACAGTTTTGCCCCATCCTCTTCTACCTAACCGAAGACCCCATGACCATTCTATGAAGACATTTAATTTTCTTTAGATAAAGTGTTAATAAAGCAAAACCTAAATATGTGTGTGTAAGAAATTGGGTAATTGGTTAAGGGGGGTGGAAGCCCCACTCAGGCAACAACCATAATCCTTGTCTGGGTGAGCCACAAAAGTCACTAATTTAACCTGTCGTTAACACCAGTAGCGGTTCCTGAAGGGAGTGCTGCGGGGCGGTGGGACGGGGAGGGGCAGGGTGGGGGTAGTAAACTCCGGCTTACGGCCGAACTGAGTTAAGAACTGAGCCTCTCCCCCGCCCCACCGCCCTGCAGCACTCCCTCCAGGAGCCGCTACTGGTTAACACTCTGGGAATTTGGAACAAAAGTCGTTAGGCTTAATTTAGAGGCGAGATGTGTTTGTGCAGCACACAAACTGTAATCAACTGAAAACACAACACAAGAAAAATCCTAAACCAATTTAGAAAAATAGACTCCATTTTAATAAATAAAATTATATCAGAACAATAAAAATCAGATCTTGTGGCGAGTGATACATGTTAATGCCCAAATACTGGAAGGTGCGAGGCTCCAAGTAGATGGCTTGGGCGCCCACCTGAATGTGCGTGGGGGGCATACTGGGTGGATTGGGAATAAACAGGTTTTGGCCCAGTTGACTCCTAATCCTGAGACGGACCTAAAGGTGTCAAGCATGTGCGCTATTTCATCTATACAATCGTAGATATCTTTAGCGTGGACTAGAACGTCCTTAACATACAAGGAGACAGTGTGAATCATGCCTTCAATGGGTATATTAATCCAGCCGTGCCGCTTATGTCAGCGACATCCCCCTGGGCATCGCAAAGCGACCGCAAAATGTTCTAACACCCAATTCAGAGGGTGATACCCCCGGTGCACGCCACAAATTACTAATTTTGGTTTAAGACTTTGCTGTGCGTGCCCATACACTTCTTTCTTCAATGGGTATATCCCATACGCGGTCTGCCTGATTGAGCCACTGCGCAAGTGGTTCCATTGCCAGGGTGAAGAGCAGGGGGGAGAGAGGGCACCCCTGGCGTGTGCCCCTACCGACTGTGAAGGAGGCCTCTATTCGCCACCCTATTTTCACCCTCGCTGTGGGTTCTATGTGCAGGAGTTTGATCATGCCCTGTAGCCTGCCCCTTATGCCCACTGTATTCAATGAGCAAAGATGCAGTCCCGGTCCTAGGTGTTGAATGCCTTTTCAAGGTTCAATACCAAGCAGGCAGCTTAGGGCCAGCACTGCAGAGCCTCCTCCAATATGCTATGGAGCCTTTGAACATTGAGGGTCATAGATCTGTTCAATATGAACCCATTTTGATCAGGTGGAGTAAGGCTGGGATGTGTTCCAATAGCCTCATCACTATAACCTTGCTTAGGATCGTGTAATACTGCACAACATGGACAGTGGTCTGTAGGAGGCGACCTCGAGGGGGTTGCTTCCTGGTTTTAGGAGTTGGACCTGATGTGCCTCTCGAAGGGTCGGGAACAGGCGGCCTGCTGTAAGGGCAGCAGTGTATAGGTCTAGTACAGTAGAAAGTAGTGCTGTTTCATAGGCCTTATAGAACTCAATGAGTAGGCCATCTAGGACCGGGGTTTTGCAAGGGAATTGTGGATGACGTCTTGTATTTTTTGCTCTGTCACTGTCGTCAGTGTGACTGCGTGAAGGAACTCTCGAATATGGGACTGTTGTTCCTTGGGTATTGGATTATACAGTGCATAGACATATGTGCAGAAAGTGCTTTAAATTTCATCCAGAGTTGTGACAACTGAAGTTGGGGAAATCCAGATGGCAGTCACTGGCGTGTTGTCCATCATGCACCTCAGTAACCACGCCAATATGAGGCCCAGCTTGTCACCCTCTGGATGCATCTAGGCCTGATATGCCCCATAATCTTTGCAATGCTTTGTAACTCCACCTGGGCTAGTTTCCAGTTGAAGGTGCCTCGCGTACCTACCACAATGTGAAGGCAATGCTCACATATTACCACTTTTAGGGCCTCCTATTCCACCAGGCACGTGGTTGTGGTCCCACTGCCTTCAGCTTTATAATTTGGCAGAGTGTCACAGGTCGATTCCCAGGACCCAGGATCCTCTAACATTGTGAGTTGCAGGTGCTAGGTTGGCACTGACGGAAGGGACTCTCCCCATGTGATGTGCAGGAGAAACAGATTGTGATCCGATAGGGTCTTTCCCAAATACTCCTGACATTCAGTTGTGCGGCATGGTGGCAAAGAATGTGGTCTAGGAGAATGTGCAGATTATGTGGTGGTGAATAGGTGGGAAACTCCCTTGTGGCTGGATATAATGGGCCATATTATCAAGAACGGCGATAACATTATCGCCGCTTTAGCGGCAGGAAACTGCCGCTAAAGATGCGATAAGGGGCTTGATAATATGCCCTATAGAATTCCAATAGAAGCCCAGGTTCTGGTGTGAAGGACATCAAACCTGGGCTTCTATTGGAATTCTATAGGGCATATTATCAAGCCCCTTATCGCCGCTTTAGCAGCAGTTTCCTGCCGCTAAAGTGGCGATAATGTTATCGCCGTTCTTGATAATATGGCCCAATGTTTCTCTTTTCCTTGCTGTGAAGTTGAGGGCGCTGGTGGCAGCCGACTAAGCAATGCTGTCTGCTGTTTGTAGCGTAAATATGGGCAGGATGGCTGGGGTGCCACTGGAACCAGAGAAGCATGACCCAGCATCTGTGTGTGCCCCATCAGAGTTGTCTGTGGCCCTGGTGTCCCCTCTCTCCGACATGTTGGTTACGGCTGCCAGTGACAGGATCTACTCCACTCAGGCATGGGCTGGTGTTGGTGCGCCGGTCAATTATGGCCCCCAACGGTAGCAGCACCATCCTCTACCTCATCGGAGGCTGGCCACGCAGCGGCACAGTGTGGGGATTCCTGACTCTGGGGGTCCATAGCGCCCCTGCTCCTCTCAGTCCCAAGCATTCGCAGGCTCAGTGAAGAAATAGGTGGTTTGATTCACCGTGACTTTCAGCTTTGCTGGGAATAATAAGGAAAAGGTGAGGCCAGAGCCTTTAACTTCTTTTTCACCCCTAAGAACTAGGCCCAGCAGTGCTGAAACGCAAGGGTATAATCAGCAAAGAGGAATATGCGGGCGTTGTGATAGTTGATGGGTCAGAGCACAGGGAAGCCTGCAGGATGACCTCCTTGTCTGAAGTTCATTAGCTTAGCCACCACTGAGCACAACAGTGCGCTGGGCTGAGGCTGACAGGTGGGCACCCGATGAGCCCGCTCCACCGTGAAGTAGGAAGACAGTCCTGTGGGTGCTACGGCAGTGGTCAACCAGGTCTCAAAGAAGGTGGTGGGGTTTGCCCCCTCTGCACTTTCTGGGAACCTAACAATGCACAGTTTTTTACAGCGTGACCGGCCTTCAGCGTCTTCTGCTCTGTTTTCCAGCATGCAGAATCTTGTGATAGGTTCCTTGACCTGCCCCTCAGGGTCGGCTGTGGTTGGTTGAAGGTTCATTTGTGTGACTATGTCTGAGAGTTTGTGGTGGTCATCACACAGTAGGTTCAGTTCGACCACTACTGCATCCACCCTGCCACCCAGGTCCTGCTTGGTGTCAGCGATGACCACGAGCATCCTATCCAGCTTTGCTTCCGCAAGATTTGGTGTCTTGGTGGCAGTGAGGGTCAGCGCCATGCATGACTCATGTAGCCCAACACGATGTCCAGCAGCTGATTGCACCAAGGAGTGAGCCCAGCCAGTTCCCCAATGTTACATGCACAAGATGCTCCTCCCATTCAGCGTTGCAGGCCCTCACTGGCTGGTAAAAGCTCCCAAGTTGCGGCATTGGTGCCCCACTCCTTGGTCCAGGCAACCCACCCGGTGGTCTTGAAGTTGGGTGGGGGCTCCCATTGGGATGCCCCCAATTAGTCAACCCTCCCCCGTCAGCTTCTGTCATGGGCAAGTCCGTGCTCCTCAAGGGGGCTGTATGACAGATGAAAGCAGGGAGTCTGTGCGCCACCTGTGCAGCCCCAGCTGGTGCCGCAGTTCAGGCCTCCATGGCCACGGCACAGCTGCCCATGCATCCCGCTCGCAGCAGCAGCTGGTAGGGCCTGAAGCACCCAGCACCGCACCCAGCACTGCAGCCCAGCTGTCTGACAGGCATAGTCCTCACCTTATTCGGGGCTCTGTGTTGGGCTCCAATTGACCCCCGATTTCTAAGGGCCACCGCATCACTCCCCAGTGCCGCGGCTGCCCACGCCTGCCTCCTGGGGTGGGGGTTCTTTCGCTTCGCTGCTGTCCAGATGAGGCCTGATCACAAGTTCCCCAGGTGGAGAGGGTTAACAAGCATCCACCATCTTGCCGCAGCAGACCATGCCCCCCCCCTCAATTCTGCTCACTCTATTTCAGATTGTTGTATATTTTTAATATGTGTAGTCTGTTTCCAAATATTATTATAATATTACATTTTCAGGTTATCGAACTTTTATTAACATATCTATTGATACAACTGGTCTACATCTGATCCTCATATTTTTTGGTTCAAAAAAATCCTTTCCTATTTAATTATACTTATATTATTGTTTTCATCAGACTGGATCCACAAATTATTATTAATATGTAATAGATAATACTTTTTTAGCTTTCATCCTTGGTCATTTTTGTAAGTTATTGCTGGGGTGATTGTGTACTTTACTAACAAGTCAATTACTTTTGTTCTTTATAACACTTTAATTCTTCTCTTAATATATTTTGCTAAAGTGGGTTCTTAGTCACTTCTTTCCGTGTTATATATCTCTTCACCTTGCTCACATTACCTTTTTACTTTCTATTGTTCTCTTAATGTTTCACATGTCGATTTAAATGATTATTTATGTAGCAAAAACCTTATGCATTTTGATATAATTAATATTTTAAGGAAATTTCACTTTTTTAAATCATGGGGCCGATTCCGATCTCGGCCGGTAGGGCTCCGAATCGGATTCGGCTTTACCGGATCCGATTCGGAGCCCTATTTCCCGACCGATTCGTACGTGCGTCCGGGCGAGCGAGTACGATGCGTGCGCACGCGAAATCTCCGACCGACTCGTTCGCAGGACCCGACCGCTCCGACCGACACGCACGGGGACGACTCGCACCGCGCAATGGAGACGTTCCCCGGCCGGGTAAGTACGATGCGCACCTCGACCGCTCCGACCGACTCGCGCAGTCCGGCTCCAAGAAGCTGTCGGAGCCGCACTTTGGGGGTCTGTGTCGGACCCCCCTGGAAGCGTAGGCACGCGAGTCGCACACAGGGGGGACCCATGGGTCCCCCCTACACGTGCATGTACGGCGCGACCCGCATCGACGCGAACACGCTGTAGGGCGTGCCCTTGTTCGCGTCGTGCCCTTTGAGTCAATGGGAGCCCGTGTACGCGTCGTACGACTGGCTCCCATTGACTTCAATGGGAGTCCGACCGAATCGAGTCCGATGGCATACGTGCGCATCGTACTCGTTCGGTCGGGCTGCTAGGGTCCGATTCGGTCGGGAATCTCTCCGGGTCCGGCTCGGTCGGAGAGATTTCCGGCCCGAATCGGAATCGGCCCCCATGTCTGTCATTTGTTCTTCACAGCTTTGAAAAAGTTCATTTAGAAAGAAACACATGTCAGCCAGTCAAGTAAATTGAGTATACACTGGCAGTGTATATAAACTGTACATAGTGGATTTGTCAAGTATTGTAATGGATCAAATACAGTTAATGGATCATACTTTTGCCTAATTGTCAAGATATTCTGGATGTGCTCTCTTCTTCCTGGAAATTAATAACTATGATTTTGAACAATATTCTAAATATTTTTATAAACAATTTTGGATTTTGTACAACTTGCTTACAATAGCGTTAAACTGTTTGCTATGTCCTTTTGGGGAGTTCGGCCTTGTCTTGTACAAATTTGTAGTTTTGATTGGCATATTGATGTTATGTTCACTCAGCTAAATCGTACCTGAAGGTCTCGTGTCTATTGCAGCAGATGGAGGGCGATGTCTTCAGTCCCAGCCAAACAACCTGCTAGAGGGTTTAAGGGCCAAATGTACAAACATTAGGAATATCGATTTTGTATTTTGCGATCCCCGCTGAATTGCAATTAAGTAATCGGTATTCCTAATGTATGAAACTCTTTTGAGTTTCAGTAGTGATTCCTAGTGGATCGCAAATAGACTTACCTCATGTATATTTATGAAGGAGGTCGTAATTTGTGACCCATTAGGAATTGAGGCCATCACAGAGATGGTGGTTTTTTAATGAAGCAATCTTTTTTTTTTTAAATGCAGTCCATTTTCCTTAAAGGAAAATGGGATATGTTGAAAAAGAAAAAATGAAACTGTGAAGTTTCATTTTTTAAGAGTAGGCAGTGGTCCGTGGGACCACTGCATGCTCCTAAAAATCTTTTTTTAACATTTGTAAGGGGGGAAATGGTCCCCAAGGGACCCCTTCCCCTTTGCGAATGGTTTACTACCAGTTTTAAACTGGTGGAGTATTAATTGTTTTGCAAGAGCAATTTGATTGCAAAACATTAATACATACCATTCTGATTCGGTATTTGGGAGGAACGCCGCTTCCGAATACTGAAACGGTATTTGGTAGCAAACACAAATTTGTGATTTTAAAATAAGTTACGGGATCACAATTTGTCTTTTGTACATTGTAAAAAGCTTTTGCAGTTGCAAATGGCTCAATTGGGCGAATCAGGCCATTTGCGACTGCAAAAAAGCTTTGTACATCTGGCCCTAAGAGAGCTCCAAAGGCTTTGAGTGGTGCTCATCGGCAGAGCAAGTTGTGGCTGCACCACTGGTGGAAATGTGCTATGCCAATGATTGAAGCAGCCCGCTACAGTAGTGGAACTGGCAGTAGTCTTTCAAGATAAACATAAGGCACTTGCTATTATATATTTATTTAGACAAATTAAGTATTGACAAACAGGAAATGCCGGGAAGTGGCTCAAGGAGTGTTAAGCAGACAGCAAGACCAGCAGGTCGCACAGAGAATGCTGCCCAAAAAGAGAGAGGTGCTCCAGTTGAACCCACAGTGTTGGAGGGTAAGACAAGACTACTGTGGTGTCAGCTCACTAGGCTCAGAGTCCTCAAGAGAAATGGCAAATTACAATATGAGCAGCGTGATCTTTCTGGCACATACCTTGCTGTAAGTGGAGCTTGAATGTCGGATGCTGGGTACCTCTCTACTTGGGTGTAAGCTGCTTTGAAAGTGAGTAGGGTGTTGGGAGCCTCTGAGCCTGGATGTATGCTGCTGGAAAGTCCACCAGCCCAGATGACTCGGAAGGGAAGGAGGTTGAAGAAGTTCCTTTCATCAAATTGTTTGCATTTTAAATAAAGTAGCTTTAATTTTCTTTTTGCCTTATACAATGTTCTTAATTAACAAACGCATACTGTATCTTCAACTTCTTCAGAAATAGCAACAAATTTGGTACTTTGTTTTCAATTTGTATTCCTACCTGTTTGAGGATTGTTCTGATTCAATGGCATATTTCTCTTCATATACACATTCACGTTTATGTTATTTTTCATTTTAATTATGTCTCTTTCAGTACCTTAAGCTTGAGATGTATTTACTTTTTCTGAGTTGCCGCTGGTCCTTTTGCATAGTTCAATTCCCCTACACATTTACACATTACCTTATGATGAGCAGCCAAAATGATAACATTGTTGAAAGTACTTTTACATTGTTGGAATGAACTCCTTGCAAAAGAAGAACTTGAGAAGCACAAATGTGAAACAAATACATTTTTTGTAGAATTCTCATTTTCGGCTTGTCATTTTAGCGTACAGACCAATTTATACAGTTCTGATTTCTTGAAGAGATTTTTACATAATGTTGCATAGTGCACTTCACGTCCACCTAAACATTGGCCTTGACTCGTATTCAGAAGAACTGTTTATGGGTATGTTATGGGAACAAGTTGTTCCTTCTCAAATGCAACTCGCTCTTCAATTTGTTATTCTCAAGGCCATGTTTGATTGCTAGCAGTCTGATTATTCATTTTGAATGTTTCTGTATAAAAAGTGTGAAGATTGAAGCTTGCCTTGATCTACTGATCCTTGAGATCTACCCCTGTTCCCATGGGAGCGAGGTGTTCACCCATGTTGGAACTGTAGTTTCTTCCATAGCCCCAGGGCTCTTTATAGTAGTACTGGGACTTTGGTGACCCTCGGCTGACAGGCAGTTCCTTCCTGTCAGACGTTCCAAATACTCTTGTGTTAAAACACGCACCGCATACTGGATTGGGCTCTGCTAAAAGCAGTGAGTGTGGACACGTACTTGCCCAAAGATTTCACAAAATTATAGCCAAAAAGTAACTGATCGGGTCACCTGGTGCAACCTTGTTAACTAAATCACTCAACTTAGGATTCATCCTCATGAGGATGGCCCATCTCCTCTCTGCTATTAGCCCGGCATTGGCATTTACAAGCAGACATAAAGCCCGCTGGCTCCAGCCTCTCAGCAATTTCACGTCTACAGGCATGTCCTTATAGCTTGCCTCTCAGCCATGTCTAAATTCCTGGCTAACAGACCCAGAATGTTCAATAACGTATCCTGGCACTGTTTAAAGCAGTGTTCCAGGCCTTTCCTAGGGTGATTTCCTGATCTAAAGATGAATGACATTAAACATTAATTTGGGATCCAGATTAGGGGTATTTCCAGCTTTTTTATCCAGGAATGGTCTTGGGCAATCAGCCCTCATAAGGTTGCGAGTCTCCTTGTCCAGAGACTTCCATATCCAATATTAAATAAAGGCAGTCACATGAGCCATTGTCCATCAGTCTGAGCCTCTCAGTGCATAATGAGGCTGGGGTTAAACATATCCACACCCAATGGGTCTTTAATAGCTCGCGAGGTTGAAGGTTGCTCCAGGTCTTTATCGAGAAACTCAGTCTCCATGGAATCTTGTGGATCAAAAATATATTCATCCACCTAATCTAGATTATCCTCAAAAATGTCGTCACCAATATTTGTACTGTGGGAGAATTTACCATCTTTTGTGTCATTGTAGCACACATACTACCCTGTTTCAAGTCCCTTATCAGGTGTTTTGATTTTTTTGAGACCTTACTTCCCTTTTTAGAAATTCTAGGAGAGACCTCCTTAAATAATGAGAAAAAGTTCTCATCACAGGGAGAATCTCTTTTACTTTTGGCAAAAACGGCCTCTACATCTCTTTAAGTGAAGACCTGAGCTCTCTATCAAAGTATCTTTTGAATACATCCTCACTGAGGGCGGAGTAGGGGGGCCCTGTGATACTGAATCATCTGCCATAGTTCCTAACTTAAATCCCCTTTCTGTGGAGTGGGAAAACTCTTCAAATAGAACAAATAAAGTCTTTTTTTAAAAATCTATTACTTCCTAGCTTCAACAATCTTCTCTCCACAATGTGCTGTGTCCAAACAGCAACTGTTTCAACTTTCTGTTTCCATAGTAATGCTCTGCTTGTGCTGAAAGCGGTAGGAAGAAAAATATTGCCCAAATAAGCATGGTGCTCAAATGCAGAGTCCTCCTTCCATTACTACTGAGGACTTGGCAGTGCATATACAATCGTCACTCCTTTCAGAAAGTGGGATGGTTTTAAGTTAAGATGTGCTCTCCTTGACTCTTCGGTTGGTGGGAGAAGCGTGCACTATCAGTCCCTGAAAGTGGATTGCAAGCGCCCCACCCTTCCTCCTTTAAAAGCGGCTAAAAGGAAGCAAACTCCCAGTCCGTAAGTTGCGTTTCAGTACTAGGGCAATAAAATGCACCCATAAGAGATGCCTTTTTAGTCATTTTGAGGCCCAGGCTTGGGGGGGAAAATACCTTTAAGGGTTATTTTGAAAGTAAATAGCAAACAGATTAAGCAGGAACTAAAGAAAAAGAGACCCAACCATACACTGGAGGGGCCACATAAAGAACACTTACCTACCAAGTAAGTAAAAGGTGATAAAAAAAGTAGACAATAAATGTAAAGGTAAAGCCATAGCACTTATCCTGTCATGAGCAGCCAATAAAAGAGGAATATGCTTATGTGACATGGAGTTATACACTGTTTGGAAAATTCCAAACTGGAATGTTTGTTTTTGATGTGTTTAATGTTCTTTAAAGGGCTGCATGTTGGGGAAGCAATAAAAGTTGTATGCATAATGATAGCCTCTGGTCTTGTAAAATCTAAAACTGATTTCACAGAATGTACCCACAATCATAGCCAGTGGTTCGAAATGGTTCAAGCATTTTCATCCATCATTTTATTTATTGCTGTCTAAGGGCCTTGCTACGAGTTTGGTGGTGCGAGAGCAGGACCGCCCGCTCCCGCACCTCCATACCCGTGTATGTACCGCCTGCCAGATCAGGAGTTTTCTTCTGGTCTGGCAGGCAGTTCTTTGGTGTTCCCAGGGCGGTGTCTATGAAATAGGCACCACAATGAGAATGTCAAAGGCATGGACTACTCCAGTCCATGCAGTGCAGGTACTGGGGTGCATGTACATGGGGACACATGTTGTTCCCCCCGGTGTACATCCACATGGTGTGAAGCACCAGGGGGCCCTGTAGAGCCCCGTTTGTTTCCATTCCACCATGGCTTTCCATGGTGGGCTCACCGCCATGAAAACTGTGGCGGAGAGGAAATTCATAATATACTTCGTGGGACTGCGGCAGTCCCGCCAAGCATAGTGCGGCCTCAGGACTGCTGTGCAACCACCAGGGAATGGCGGTTCCCTGGTGGTTGTGACCGCTCCGATGGTCCCAGGGTGGCACGACCGCCCTAGTCGTAATAGGGCGGTCGGAAGACCGCCACCGTGAGTCTGGCAGTCCGTGGACCGCCAGACTCATAATATGGCCCTAAGTATGCCCTGACAGTTTTAGGATTTAAAAAATGAAATGCGGGTCGCTCCAACTGATAGGTTCTCCTTATAGAAGTACTGAGGAGTGAACCATACATGGTGTTTTCAACATGTGTTCTCAGGTATGAGTACCTAACCCAAATGTGTTCTTTTGAATGAGCGCAAGTGGAAACAACCATGTAGAACAGTAGACACACCACACCAATGCCGCTGCAAAGTAATTGAATTGATAGCATCAAAAATGTAATGAATAGCAGCACTACCATGAAAGCATTGGTAATATTATTAACTTTACATTTGCACACGTTGCATAGGTTCAAACAATAAATAGTTATTAATATGATACATATTAGATAATAAAGATGATATATCTTACATCCATTGAAGCGAATGCCAAAAGCCCCTTTCTGGCTCATACAACCAGCAGCCTAAGGATGAGCAGTTCTGGGCCAATGCAACAATAGGCTTTATCCTGAGCGTGATGTCTCATTGATATCATAGATCAGAATTTGATAGCTTATAAGCTAGTAATCAATCTTACTGATCCAAACAGATGTCCGATATCCCTTTATACCTAATAGCCTACAGAGCTATCTACTGACGCAATAGTTCAAGCTTCAATAACAACATGGCAACAAGTCCACACACATTTAAAAATTTACGCAAAACACCTTGCAAATGCACCTATTTGTAAATATACAAACATTAAAATAGGGGGCAACACGATCAAATGAACGACTTGGGTGAATACAGGGATTCACTCCCTAGATTAGTTTCTGGCAGACACAGACTTCATAAGCTTCTCCGACCACCAAGCACAGTTTTTACTTACCACCATCTCAAGCATAAACATATGCACAACTGGCAAGCTACTTGAGAAGCAAAGAAGTCCCACCCTGCTGGGAGATTCCTTATTCCCCCATATACAATGTCTAACTATGTGGGGTACCTACCTATAAGGAAGAAATAGCTGGACCGTACATTAATATGGTGAATCACTTGTATGCTAGACCTTTAAGAATCAACTTCACACTAAATGGCAAGGGCTCCTTGACTATGCGTATATGGTGAAACAGTGTGACCAGGTGCTGGACAAACATCACACTGGATTGAGAGAGCCCTGTTTTTAAATTAAAATTATTACAAAACTGGTACTGGACCTCACAGAAACTAAATGCCAGAGGTCTGCCCAGTGATGTGAAATTCTGGAAGTGCTGTCAAAGTCATTGTTATCTAATACATGTTCTATGGGGGAAACAACCTTCACAACGCATGCATTACATCGCATGCCATTAGATCGCGGTTTTTACAACGCAAGTCGTTACAACGACTTGCGCTGGAGGGCGCTATAGGACAAGGAGTAGTTTAATTTACTATCCAAAACCTTCCCTACTGTACGTAGGCTGGAGTTGGAATAGTAAATTAAACTACTCCTAAGTCCAGCGCCCTCCAACGAAAGTCGTTGTAACGACTTGCGTTGGAAAAACCGAGATCTAATGGCATGCGATGTGAATGCATGCGTTGTATCGTCATACATTCGTTCTATGGACGTGTCCAAAGCAGAACCCCTCCTGCTCCTCAATATGGAATACAATTACAGGGCACAAGGGCACTCCGATAGCATTGACCAATAGACTGCCTCTATTGCACGACACACATGACGTCTCGGGCATGACGTCTCATACAAGTCCATGGGTATCCATAGCATTAGCAGTAGTGAAAATGTGAATATGGCACATTACAACAAGATGTAATACATTGCGTGCCCTTACAACGCGGTTGTTACAACGACTGCGTTGTTAGTACGCGATGTATTACATCGCAAGTCTTTACAACGACTTCCTGTAGGGGGCGCGCTGGACTTAGGAATGGTATTATTAACTATTCCTACTCCAGTTTGCCCAACAGTAGGGAAGGTGTTGGAATTCATTTCCAATACCTGAGCGCCCCCTACTGGAAGTCGTTGTAATGACTTGCGATGTCATTACATCGTGTACTAACAACGTGGTCGTTGTAACGACCGCGTTGTAATAGCACACGATGTAATGACAGCGTTGCAAACGCTGTTTCCCGAAAAGGTTCATATTGAGGAGCTGGTGTTCCTGTATGCTCCTCATGCACAATAAGCTACATGTGGTGATGTACAAAATGGCCTCACATGACCAACCATTTATAGATGGCAAGACAAGCTATCAGTATTTCTTGAGCTGTGATCCCCCTTTCTCTTCCTTGATGTTGAAAGTTATACCTGAGAGTACGCGCAATGGCAGACCGTAAATGTACAAGACATGATCAATGAATCAAGGAGCGCCTCAGAGATCATTTCCCAGTTTTTTACCCCTTCCTACCTTTCTTCCTCTTGCCTGCACAATGTGCTGACCAGCGAGTCAGGAGGCAATAGATTCCATGGAGCGGCCTCTGGGGGACGCCATATTGATAATACTGAGTGATGGTGCTGATTTGGAAGTTCGATAATGTCTGTTCCTATGAGAGAGCTTATGTAGCTTGAGAAACTGATACATTTGAAGTGGGCCACCGGTTGCCAGAATTGTTCTTCTACTTCTTCCACGATTGCTAATTTCCCAGCCAAATCTACTGGCCACTGACACTGTTTAAAGAAGGTGATAGGCTGCATATTGTTGAAGCGCAATGTAAACTTCCTCTCCTTTTTCATTTATTCCATCCTCTGCGCCCTCCTCTTCTCCACCTAACCTATACTTGGAAACCCTAACTTGACCATACACGGGGTGTGTCGTTATGAAATTATGTATTGGATGTTAACAACCTGCAGTACAACTATGTAAGATTAATTAACATACAACATGACAGGGGACTGGCAATACGATTAATAACATTAATAGTATACAGCGATATCACCGTGAATGTGATAATCTTTGCTTTTTTTTGTACCTGGTATTTTGTGCCGTGTACAACCACCTTTTTACCATTAGGCATTTATAACCTTATACATCATTGAATGCGATTCTTTTAAGCAACTCATGTACCGCTGTGTAGGAAACTTTAATACAAATTGGAAAGAAAGGAATCCAATACATGTTGAACATTTAAAGACTTTAATCTGTATGAGGAATGGAACTAAATTGTTTAATCTTTTGGGCAGAATTTTAATTTTGAAATTACACTTTTTGACATTTCTCAGGTCATTTGATGGATAGTTACCTAGAGCCCTGTTCACAAAGGTAAATTTAGCCATAAATGTAGGTAATTCACAAAGGGGTATCTGGCAGGTGTAAATGCATTTTTCTACTGCAGATGTCTCTGCCACGGGTGAGGATAAATCCGCAATAGAAAATCCCACTCAAGGGGTGGCAAGTGAGCTTTCCAATGCATTGTTAAACATGTACATTTGTGCGTATCGTCAAAGTTCTCTCCGACCCTTTTCCACCGTGCAAATGGTCAGAGACCTTTTTCAGCCAAGGTCCAAAGTGAATTCCCTTCTGGGAAGGAGAAAGGATCACCCCTGGAATTGTTTCGAGTGAGGAGACACAGAATTCTCCATCGGGAAAACGTTTTCCCAGTGAAGAAAAATAAATGTGTATTTGCACATGGGGACTGCATTCTCCCTGTGCAGGCTTTAACAATGGGGAACTCTACACAGCAGGAATAGGAGGGAGACATGCCACCTGGCATTCCCGGTTGTGAATCTGGAAAGGGGCACTTGTTGTACCTCTCCCAACGTGCTACTCAAGAATGTGCGGAGTAGTATATCCTCTTGTATTTTAGTTGAATTTTCGTTAATGTGGCCTTTGAAATTGCAGAATATCTCCTATGACGTGAGCTACCATGGGCAAGTCAATTGTGAATTATAGCTTGTGCTGGAAGCCTAGTAACTCCCAACCCATAACCTTTCTAACCTCTGTCTTAAGCAGCACAGCTCTTTAATTACATTTCTTAAGGGCAGTAAAATGCCATTGTTTTGACAATCATCAGCGAAAATCACGTAAAGCAGTAGGTCCAGATAGCAGTCTGTTTACTGGCACTGCCGGGTTGACAAATTCCGCAATTAGATCACCGTTAATATTACATCATTGTGGGTTCCAGGCAGGCCTGACCTGACAGCAGAGGGGTGAAATCGTGCCTAATCCGCCGGTGTTCTGCTCGCAGACTGTGACCCTGCTACCTGAGTCGGGAATCGGGATCATCCATCGTAGAAACTCTTCAATATCTGCGAATGCGAGGCATGGTGAGGAATGTCTCAGGCATTGAGGGGCAGATTTACAAGCCCCTTGCGCTGCCAGTACCAGTAGCGGTCCGTGGTAGGAGTGCCGGCCGGGCGGTGACGTGGGGCGGGGGAGGGGCAGGGTGGGGGCTAGTAAACCACGGATTACGGCCGAATACAGGTAAGTAAACATTTAAATAAATAAAACGAATTTCGTTGTGAGCGCTGCATCGCCAAATGCAATGCAGTGCGCGCAACGCAATTCGTTTTATTTATTTAAATGTTTACTTACCTGTATTCGGCCGTAATCCGTGGTTTACTACCCCCCACCCTGCCCCTCCCCCGCCCCACGTCACCGCCCGGCCGGCACTCCTACCACGGACCGCTACTGGCCAGTACATCACTTTTTGTGACGCACTGGCAGCGCAATACACTGCCCCATATTTACAAAGACAGGGAAAGCCACCCTGCATGGCTTTTCCTGTCCTTGTATATATGGCCCCTTAACACGCAGCACTTTGCGTGAAAGGGGCGTTCCATGGGTGTTGCTGTGGGTGTTCCCACGCAACACCCATGGAACCAGACACATTTCCAGATTTACGAGGAATCGTAAATCTGGAAATGTGTGTGAATTCAACGCCTCCCCAGGGGAGGCGTAGTGAGGCGCAACGAGGAGAAATGTATTCATTTCTCCTTGTTTTTGTTTCATCTTTCTATGCGTGCTGCATTCTGCAGCATACATTGAAAGAGGAAATCACCTCTAATGATTGTTTTTGTTCAGGAAGGGTTCCCTTCCTGAACAAAGACAATCATTGAAAGAATGCTGTTTTTCAACTTCTATGTGTGCTAATGCGGCACACATAGAAGTTGAAAAACAGCATTTCAGATTGTTTTTGTTCAGGAAGGGAACCCTTCCTGAACAAAAACAAACTCCCCATGACGCAGGCATCCTTGCACCATGGTGCAAGGGTGCCTGCGTCGGCGCATGGCAGCAGTTTGTGCGCTAGCGCAGGGGGAAGCACAGAGGTGCGACATATTGTTGTAAATATGTCGCATCGCTGTGCTTTCCAAACTAACGCTCAATAGACAATGGGGTGACCCTGTGTCCCTCAGAACCTGGGTATAGGATTATGAAAGTACAATGGTTCTGTCGGGTATAACCACAATGGGGCACATGCATCAAAGGTTTTTGCGATCGCAAACGGTGCGAATCGCAAAAATCGGCCGTTTGCGATCGCAAATTGGCCTTTGGAGATGCATGAAAGTGTTTCCTATGCGCAATTTAAGAATTCGCAATTAATTGCGAATTCCTAAATTGCGATTGCATTTAAGGAATCGCAATTTGCGATTCCTTAAATGCAATGCTAGAAGCACTTTCAAATAGCGATTTCGCTATTTGGGACCGCAAATTACAGACAAATCAAACTTGTCTGTAATTTGCAATACCTTCGAAAAATGCTCTAAAATGCATTTTTTTAAGTTTTAGGTTACACACACACATGCCCTTGGGGCATGTGTGCTGTGCAACTATGGGTGCACATCACAATTTCAGGGTGCAACAGGGTGTCATTTTGACACCCTGGCACCCTTGAAATTGCATTCTCAATTTGCGATTCTCTAATTGCGAATCGCTAATTGAGAATGTATTCCAATTCATTCCTATGGGCCTCTAGGCCCATAGGAATTAATGGGGAGGTATTCCTTAATTGCGACTCGCAATTAGCGAGTCGCAATTAAGGAATGTTTAGGAATCGCTATTTTTATAGCGATTCCTATCATGCATAGGCTTTGCGATTCCTTAATTGCGATTCCTTAATAATCGCAATTAAGGAATCGCAAAAGCCTACCTTGATGCATGTGCCCCAATATTTCTTATAATTACTAAGGGCACATGCATCAAAGGTTTTGCGATCGCAAACGGTGCGAATCGCAAAATCGGCCGTTTGCGATCGCAAATTGGCCTTTGGAGATGCATGAAAGTGTTTCCTATGCGCAATTTAAGAATTCGCAATTAATTGCGAATTCCTAAATTGTGATTGCATTTAAGGAATCGCAATTTGCGATTCCTTAAATGCAATGCTAGAAGCACTTTCAAATAGCGATTTAAGCTATTTGGGATCAGCAAATTACAGACAAATCAAACTTGTCTGTAATTTGCAATACCTTCGAAAAATGCTCTAAAATGCATTTTTTTAAGTTTTAGGTTACACACACACATGCCCTTGGGGCATGTGTGTGCGCAACATGGGTGCACATCACAATTTCAGGGGTGCAACAGGGTGTCATTTTGACACCCTGGCACCTTGAAATTGCATTCTCAATTTGCGATTCTCTAATTGCGAATCGCTAATTGAGAATGTATTCCAATTCATTCCTATGGGCCTCTAGGCCCATAGGAATTAATGGGAGGTATTCCTTAATTGCGACTCGCAATTAGCGAGTCGCAATTAAGGAATGTTTAGGAATCGCTATTTTTATAGCGATTCCTACATGCATAGGCTTTTGCGATTCCTTAATTGCGATTCCTTAATAATCGCAATTAAGGAATCGCAAAAGCCTACCTTGATGCATGTGCCCCAATATTTCTTATAATTACAATTCAATTTCAAGGACAAGTTATTTCCTACACAGGTTGAATGTGAAAACGTTTAGCAAGGAACACACAATAAGGGCAAAGTAATCGGATTTTCTGGGTAATACGATATTTTATATAAATTACATCATTTATATTTACCCACATATAAAGAATTTATGTTGCATACACAGCTGCCAACAATGTGAAGATTAAAGTGAGTTGTGATCAAGTGACATGGTGTGATTGGTGACACAATAAGTGCGTGATATGTACAAGGTGGTTAAAATATATACATGTTTGGAACAGGCCAGGATAAATACAATGACCCTGTTGCTCTATACAATTTCAGTGTTTTACGAGTGGGGCCTTGAACTGGACCAGAAGGTAGCGTCGACGTTTCAACCCTATATGCGCGATTTTAAATAATCACAGCGGGTCTTCATCAGGACTGGAGTGAGGAAAGGAATGGCAGCCTAACGACAACCAGAGATATTCCTGGTTAGGCTCAGGTCAGAGATGATCAAGGGCCCATCTGGTGATCATCGATGTAGATCCTGTTGTGAGTCCTACACGACTAGGAAGGATGGGGGATATTAATCGTGAACGTCTTTAGGGTTTAGTGTGGGATACACATCCGAGATTTCGGGCAGAGGGGCAGTAGAGACCCCTGCCGCTTGACCGCATAAAGTCTTTAATATCCCCCGTCCTTCCTAGTCATCTCAGTACTGTATGGGCACAGAAGTCAAAGGCACACCACCTGAAAGGGACAAGGGGCAGCAAAATCAGAGCTGCAGGGGCGACTCTCCCAAAATGCAGCACACACATACATGACATTCAGAGCACATCAGCATCGACAACAATGTGGTACAAACTGCAACACGTTTACAACAGGACAGAGGACACAACAGGTGCCGCCTGTGTGTAGAAACTGGCCAAGCACATTTGGCATAGCAGGGAAATGTGAGATGTCAATGTACAAGTACAAACACATATCCGTGATGTTGACGAAATGCCCACTGTCCCGCATCAAATAGGCAGCTCCTCCTAAACAGTCACAATGTACATTGTCATGCAGTCTGCATGTGAACTTGTACAATGCGTCAGCATACATGTGAACACAATGTAACACTGCATCTCCCCTTCACATTGCAGAGGGAGCATCAACACCTCCTGCAGAGCAGCCCCAACAACTCTTCACTGATGACGATGAGGACATCCACAACATCGACACCGAAGCCCTCCAAATCCTCATTGACAGCTTCGGCACCCCACCTCCAGGAGCAGGGCAGCCCAGCTGCATCGAGGAGACCCCACCCCCTGCACAGACCACACAGCAGGAAGCACCTACCACCCCGGCTGTCTCCCGGGACCCCCACGAACAACACATGCCCTTCCAACTCGTGTGTTAGAGGTCCAGGAGAAGATGGCTGATCAGGTGCGGGTGGGGTTCGACCTCATGGCAGCCAAACTTGATGCCATACATGGGTGTCTGATTTCCATCAGGGACCACTTACAGTCCCTAACGGACACCCACAGTCCGCTCCATGCTCTCCAATGATCCACGGCTGACATCGCTGGAGTCATGATACTGAGACAAGAACAACTGTCCAGTCAGAGTGGCTCCAGCGATGTCAGCCGGGAGTTGGGACAGATGCGGGGGCTCATGGAGAACATGGAGCGGATGATGGCGGAAAGAATGGCTGCCACGGCTGCACACCAGCGAGTTGTGGCTGGGACCTTCCATGCCCTGCAGCACATAGTCATGGCATTGCTGCCTCAAGGCCTTACGCAGATGAATGCTGCTGCTGCTTCTACATCCACATCTCCGCCCCCTGATGTGTCAGTGCCTCACAGTGCGGCAGGCAATCCACCTCCGGCCCCCGATGTGTCAGTGGCACACAGTGCGGCAGGCAATCCACCACCACCCACGTGTGAGGCACATGTGACATCAGAGGACGAAGATGCGGGTGAATCATCCTTACTGGTAAGGAGGAGGCAGTAGCATTCATCTCCGCCATACGGCCTGTTTCTGCTTGGTTCTGCCCATTGCATCATCACCTTCCACTGACCCCCGATACACTCTACGACACTCACCTTGGACCTCGACATGGACTGCCATTTTCTGTTTGGTTACCAATGACACAGCGATCAGACTGCGGACTGAACTCTTCCTCTTCCGATGTACTTGTCATTCCCTGAAGGACTCTGGCTGGCCCTCCACGGGCCAATAATGTGAAGTGGGGTTTGCATGGCCCTGTACTGCTCCAGCTGCAACACTCCACTGGATGTGAATTAAACATTCAGAATCGGACAGATGTTTTATGTCTTTGATCATTCAAGTATGAGAGTATTGATGAATGTAGGGTCAGTGATTCCCCCTTAAGTCCATGTTGCTCATGTCGTGGGACTTGAGTCACAGGGTGCAACATTGCCGATTGCGGTCCGGGTGGCGTAGACACTACAACAGAGACACAAGCATCAGTTACTTCCTTGTCCAGCCCAGAACTGAAGCACGCCAAGAGCCCCGGGCTCATTGTTCCCACCCCTATGCTGGCCTGCCATACGCCAGGCCAGTCCACTCCGCTTACGCTCAGAGGGGGGGGACAACAAAGCTACATGTCCCAGGTCTTCCCTGTAGCGATCTGCTGATCACTGGTCTAGTTGTCAGCATGCCACAGCTACTCCCTGAGGGCTGGTTAACACCCACACCCATCCAGCACAGGCGTCACAGGACATGTGACCCTGCCAATAAAATTCCCCACTGCCGGAGATGACATGATGGCGTCCGCACCACGAGACCCAATAATAAAGGGTCCATGACGTGTGGCGCACTGGGTTAGTGGCACCCGATGCACTGCAGCCGGCACGGGCCTACCGCCACGGGACGATGACTTGCGGTGCACTGAGTTGGTGGCACCCAATGCACTGCGGCCGGCACGGGCCTACCGCCACGGGACGATGACTTGCGGTGCACTGAATTGGTGGCACCCAATGCACTGCAGCCGGCATGGGCCTACCGCCACGTGACGATGACTTGCGGTGCACTGAGTTGGTGGCACCCGATGCACTGCGGCCGGCACGGGCCTACCGCCACGTGACGATGACTTGCGGTGCACAGGGTTAGTGGCACCTGAAGAGCTGAGCGGGTGTGCAGCCTGCGATGATGCGTTGGCCTCGATGCGGCGTCCAGCGAATCAAGACTCAAATTTAACAGTGTGCCCTGCTGGACCGCAGTGTACGCGCAGGCAGCAGTCAGCACACACATTACTCCATGGTGCGGTTCCGCAGGGTGCACTGGGGGCCTGTGGCGCGGAAACCAGCGACCGGCTGAGGAGGTTGCACCGGCACGTGGAGGGCCCTCTTGGAGACACGCCGGTGGCAGCAGGTGAGCATTGAGGCCTGGGTGCGCAGGGGCGGCCAGTCATCGCTGGGCGGCGGACCGGTCTGGGGACCAGGCTGGGGTGCAGCAGGTGCACAGGATCGCGCAGGCACCACCGGTCACGACGGCGGACTCGTGGCTGGGTGGGGGGCGCCACCCTTGCTGACACGACCCTGCATGCGATGATCGTGATGTGCGCTGGTTGGTTTGGGACATAGCCACCTCGTCTCCAGTGTGAATGTGCCCGTTGAAGGTGGTCGGCCACGTGTAAGTAGGCCTATGGACAGGTTGTGGCGGAGACTGAGACACATGCAGTAGTCACTTTGGTGGTGGATTTGTGACGTGTGCATTCCCACAGTTGTGAGTTGGGGGATTGTGGAGTTAAGGTGTGTGGTGTGTTCAGTTGGTACTTGCCGATGGACAGTGCATTTTCATGGGGGCCATCCTCAAAGCGCTGGTTGGTGGCGGACTTGCGGACATGTGGGAATCATGCACACTGCCTGGGGAGTTTGCGACGACATTAGTGGACAGGCTACGGTGGTCCACTTTTGTATGCACAGTGATGGCATGCATGCGGTTGCTGTTGCGGTGATTGTGTGCAGTGTCGGCAGGGGGCATGTCATACACGTGTGCTGTGAATTGCTCCCAACACGTGTGTGACCCCAGCTATGGCGTAGTTCCCTTGCGTGGTCTCAAGATGTTCCTGCGCAGTGTGGGGGGAGTGAGGGGCAGGGGTATCGAGCTGAGACACACCGAGATGCTTTCAGGTATGATGAGTCCTGCATGATGTGACCGTAACAGCAGTTTGTGTGGTTGTTACCTTCCTCTTCATTCCTACGACGGTTATGGCCACACAAACTTCTGTTACGGTCTTCTCATGCATGATTTATCATGCCTGTGAGCATTCCGGTTTGTCCAAGTGCAGTACACTGTACCAGATTAGGCATGTAACTATACAGAAGTTTGACCATTGTCACCATTTCTCCCACAGGTTTCTGAAGACACGTTGCCCTGTTGATGTTCCCCGTTGGGAATGGAATGCGTTGGCTGAGGTTTTCGTTTTGTTTGTTTGTGTATTTGTAATAAAGTTCTGTTTTTACACTACTGTTGACTACTGGACTTCATGACCTGGCGCACCCACATTTCGGTTACTACGATCTTGGGTCTGGGGCACGGAGGCGTCTTGCACGGCTGGCGTTGGGGTTGGTTGCGCAGGTGCACTACGAATTGGATTTATTGTGTGGTGCGGATACAGAGGCCCGCCGTTGCTTTTGTGGACATGCATCCATGACATATGTGAGGGAGTTTGATGGGGCTGGCTGTGAGACTCCTCCGACTCCGGCAGCTGTTGGTTGGAAGGTACCAGGGGCCAACAGGTGCAGCACAGCCAGCAGCTTTGTCTGCTGGGGGATGTAGGTTGTCCGCTGTGTTGGTACCGTCAGCCTGTGGGCAATGTGGGTCAGGATGCGGTGGATGGTTGTCCTTTTGAGCCTGTGTTGGCCAATGGCTTCCTCTGGCGTTGAGTCTCTGGGGCTGGTGCGTTTTAGAGTCGTCCGCTGTCCTGCACTGCCTAGGTGGTAATCTGGGGGGGGTGGTCCGGGGGGGGCCTGGGAGTGGTGGCAGTGGGTGTTCTGGCCCTCTTGGTTCTCCGAGCTGCATGATCATTGGCTCCATGGCATCTGTTGGTCTTCAGATGTGGCTCTGGGCTGGGCTCCCTTTCATACTGCAGGTAGTCGTCCTGCTTAACACCAGCAAAAGGCAGGTGTTAAATCCCTGCTGCTAACGCGCCTTATTGCCTGTTCTTGGTTCGCATCGCAGATCTGGCTGGTCGTTGAGAATATCGCGAAGTGGTGTTTTCCTGTGTTTTTGCACGGGAACGCCTACTCTGCATATCATTAGCGTTAGTTGTCGCACTCATCCGTGGCGATGTTTTTTGCGCCAGCTATCGCTAGTAAACTGGCGATGTCGGCAGTTTGCACCAGCTTGAGAAAAGGGCGATAAATCTATCGCCACTTT
Organism: Calotriton arnoldi; assembly: GCA_963921515.1. NCBI lineage: Eukaryota > Metazoa > Chordata > Amphibia > Caudata > Salamandridae > Calotriton > Calotriton arnoldi. Next base: position 2,286,065 of record CAWUFW010000426.1, on the reverse strand, counting down.
TGAGGCGCTAAAGTGACGATAAATCGGCAATAAGTCCTTGAGAATATGCCCCTAAATGTGCTTGGCCAGTATCACGCATGAACATTGAATATAAGAGCATACCTCCTGTACAAATGTTATGCAATTTACCTGCAGAAGTCTAATTCAAAGAGAAAATGCCTCCCAGCCATAGCAGAAATCAGTTTTAACGTTCCCTCAAGGCACTTTCTGCCCCAACCAGTCTCCTGAGAGCAAAGACGTAATGGAACAGCAGGAATGACAATAGGAAAACATTTCCCGAAATCTGCGTAAAACACGAGATTTGACTTGCATCATAAAAACGTTGTTGGGCATTCTAATAACCAATCATTTTTCTTGCTCCAACACTACAGACACTGCGTTGTCAGTTTGACCAAACCGTTCTGTGATGTATTGAAATCAGGTGTTATTCCTGAGTCGGTAACATATTTGCTGAACGAGGAGGTGAGGGACTGTTTGAGCACTAGTCAGAAAGTTGCTGAAAATATGTGACTAATGTATTCACCATACCTCTTGTGCCTTTTATCTAAAAAGAGCTATCTTGAAATATATGATTGTGGATGGGGATGGCCTTTAGTCAATGTTGACTTTATGGCGTTCAAAATTAAGCTTTGCCACCAGGTATCCCACTGGGTTTGCTTGGAATTTGTCCTGGCTAGCATTCATCACGTGGACTCACTCGCTGTATATTAAACTTTACAGACACAACCTCTAACTTTGATCTGTACTAGACATAGGGCCTCATAAAGGTAAACTTACACTTTTTGTGTAAGTTTACATTTGTTTTGAAATTCACAAAATGTATTTTAATGGTAAGTTTAGTAGTGCGTAGATTCCGCAGTTGGGGAGGAGAACTCCACACATAAAAAGATACACATAACTATCTTTTTATGTGACGAGCCTATCTTTTTATGTGCGGAGTTCTCCACTTTGACTGTGGAGTCTCCCCACTTGTAAACTTACTATTAAGATTTTGTTTTGTGAATTTCAAAACAAACATAAACTTACACAAAATGTAAGTTTAGCTTTGTGAATCAGGCCCACAGTTTGCAGAATACATCTCCCCTCAAACCATTGCAGATAACTGGATATGTTTTTATTAAGTATTGCTCTTCAATGTAATGTTTATCTACACATTTTATAGGTGTTCACAGACTTTCAATACACAAGTGTGGGTCTTTAAGGTAAATCTGTCCTATGTATAAAGCGTCCATTACTTTCTTTCAAAAACAAGATACATCATGTGAGAAACTGGATTATTGGTTGACAAGGGTGTGAGCCCTGGTCAAACAACAGCCACAATCCCCTGCATGGCGAACCATTAAATGTCACTAAATTAACCTGTGCTTAACCCTGGGTAGCTTGGCACACAAAGCAGTCAGGCTTAACTTAGAGGTAATGTTTAAAGTATTTATGCAGCACACAAACAGTAATAAAGTGAATACACAACACAAGAAAAATCCCAAACCAATTTAGAAAAATAGATTACATTTTAATAAATTATTTGAACCAAAACGACAAAAATCCAATAAGTAGAACCAGAGATATTGATTTTAAAATTTTTAATTGAATATAGCGTGATGCGTCGGCTCCGATGAGTACTGTAGCTGTGATGTGGTGTTCCGGCATCGATGTCGAGCTCGATGGCGACGAAAATGCGAGGAACTGGGTAGGTGATGCACCGTGCTGTCGGTGCTGCATCGGTTCCGAAGATGCAAGGGTGATACGGACCTTCTGTGCCAGGCCCGATCGACGCAACAGCAAGGATGTGTTGGTTCTGCTCGAGTATGTGCTGCTCAGCCAAGAAGATGCATCGGTTCAGCTCGAGGATGTACCACTTAGCAGAGAAGATGCGTCGGTTCTGTTGGTGAGCACCCAAGGCCCACTTCCAAGGGTCCAGGACTGGGGTGGCACTGCTTAGTGGGTAGACTCACAGATGGTAGAGTCCAGGTGCAGATGCAAGGTTGTTAGAAGACTATTATGTCCTTGAGGTTCAGATCAGAAGGGCAGCCAACTAGCCCTTGTGATCACTCTGCGTTTAAGTGATGTAGGTCCAGTCCTTCTCACCCAGGCAAGGCGGGCAGCAGGCAGCCATGTCAGGAAAGTAAGGCAGCAGTTCTTCCAGAGAGGCAGTCCAGCAGAGTTGCAGTCCTTCAGCAGCACAGAAGTCTTTCTTCCTGGCAGAATATCCATAGGTCCAGAAGTGTACTGAAGTATGGGTCTGAAGGTCCTATTTGTATACCCTGGTGCCCTGCCTTCTAGAAGGTGGGAGACCTTTCTGGAAATGTTCTTTGAAGTGCAAAGAATTTCCTGCCTCCCCTGCCCTGGTTCCAAGCTGGCTGCAGTGACAACACAGGATTGTTAAGCCCATTGTGAGGAGACAGGACTCAGCCTATTCAGGTGCAAATGGGGCTGTGCTCAGCTCTGCCCCCATCCTGTCAGTTGATGTCCCATTGAGGCTCACCTAATCCCTCTCTTGTGTGACTGTCTGGGGCGAATTCACAAAGTCTAACTGCCAACTACATCCAGTCATGTGACCCAAGTCAGGCTGCAGGCACAAAGGGCTAAGGGCAGGAAAATGCCAACTTTCTTAAAGTGGCATTTCTGAATTGGAATTTAAAATCTGACTTCACCATAAGTTAGGATTTTATATTATGGTTCCAGAGACACCAACAATTAACTGGTCACATATTCCCATTTGGAAATTACACTTGTAAAATGTGATAAGGTAACTCCAATGTTCTCCTATGGGAGAGGTAGGCCTTGCAGTAGTGAAAAAAGTATGTAAGAGTTTTTGACTACCAATATATGTAAAACTTAAAAGTACATGTCATGCTTTTTAGATACTTTACACCCTGCCCTCTGAGATGCCCAGGGCGTACCCTAGGGCTGACTTATATGTATTAAAAAGGAAGGGTTGGGCCTGGCAAAGGTTTACTTTGCCAGGTCAAAATGGCAGTTTAAAACTGCACACAGACAGGCTGCAATGGCAGGCCTGAGGCAAGTTTAAAGTTCTTCTTAAATGGGTAGCACAATCAGTGCTGTAGGCCCACTAGTAGCATTTAAGCTACTTGCCCTGAGCACAGGTAGTGTCACCTTACTAGGGACTTTCAAGCAAATTAAATATACCAATTGGGTATAAGCCAATCTAACATGTTTTAAGGAGAAAGCAAAAGCACATTAGCATGGGTTAGCAGTGGTAAAGTGAGCAGAGTCCTAAGGCCAACAAAAACAAAGTCAGCAAAAAATTGAGGAGTGAAAGCAAAACATTTGGGGATAACCCTGCAGAAAGGGCCAAGTCCAAGACCTACCAAAAAAGCTGACACTGAATCACACACTGCTTGCAGCAACTGCACTTTACACACAAGGAGAGTATTGATTTGTAACATGGAATCCTATTCGGTGAGTATCCCGAATTAGAGTCCTGGGCCTCCTTGCCAACTCCATCACCCTTCTACTGCAATACATTTTAAGAATACTAAACTATGAAACCACTATACTTTCCTGTAGAGTGGGAACAATATTTCATCACATTGCACGTCAGTCTAGGCACAGTAGACCACAGCCCTAGCTGGATTAACCCAATTCATTGTGCTTAAAGACACCAACCACTACACCGCAACAAGGGGATCCTAATCCACCACCCTGCACTGTTTCCTTGGGTCACTAGCTCACCACAATGCACTGTATTTTAGGTATATTAAGCCACCACATTGTACTGTTTCCTAGAGACACTAATCCACTACATATATCTGCATCCTAGACATAATAATCCACCACACAGCCTACATATTGTGCCCATTAACCCACCACACCAGACTGGTTCCTAAATACACTAATTCACCAAAATGCACTGCATTCCTGAGACAACACATTCATTAAGTGACAATCTGCTACAGACTGCCATGATCAATTCATCAAAATAATATGCCTTTTAATAGAAGTGAAATACTAACATTAATGTATGCCACTTTCTTAAGCAGAAGTCATAGAGGTATCTAATATGTGGTACAAGTAAGAAGCAACAGAATCATGAAGTCTGTCATTTGCCTACCATAATCAATTATCATTGTACTCGACTTTTTAAAATTGTCAGCTCTTCTTTGTCTCAAGCCCCTGTGAAAGTGTACTCCTTCTCCATAAATCAGCTCTATGTAGATGAACCCTATTCTTGGGATGTGGAATACAATCATTTGGGTAAGAATAATACACATCACTCAGAATATGTGAAAATTATAAAATAATACAAAATTGAATACTTCTCTCCAGACCATTTTTTCATTTTACCATTAATGGCCTAATGCAAGATAGTCAAAGCTAATAATCACAAACATTGGTATGTAATTAACATATGTATTTGTTTAAAGGGGACCAAATATTTTGGTGAACGCTTTTGACTAGTTATCAGAGTTTAACACAGGACCTAAATGAAGTCCAAATTCTCAATATTTACAGCAAACTGCTCCATCAGAGGTATTCATTTTTACAGTGGAATAAGAGACCCGAATAGCCAAAAATTGGACAGGAAAATTAGTAATTTATTTGCCCCATCTTCTGAACTTCATCAAAGTCTTGCAACTTGCTTAGCAATGCCACCAATCTCTGCTACAACCCCCTGAAATCCCCAAGAAGTTGAACACGGTTTTGAGTGAAGCATTTATTTTTAGTCTAGCCAAAGTCTTTTAGCTATCATCGCCAGTGTAATCCATACTCAAATGAAGCTACATGCTAATGAATAATACAAATGAGTTGTTCTAGGACTCTGATTAGTGTTCATTGCTTTCTTAAGAAGCATCTTGGCTGACAAAGTCATATGGAATTCTGCATCATTAAAATATCTGTTGTCAGCTTTTCAGTTATTGTTGGGATGGGAATGTCCCCTGCATGGCAAATAGACATGCGCACCTGCTCTGAGTGACTAGGGTGCATGTGAAACTGATATTCAGATTTTTTTGTTGTTGTCTCAGCCAGCACGCTAATCTAATGTGTGCACTGGGCCGTAGCATGTCCATGATGATTCTAAGGTCCAGAACTGACTCTGTGACCTTGAAACAGTGTGAAAATTTCCTATAGAATGCAAGCGCTATTAATGACAAACCTGTCATGGGCTTCAGACACAAAAATTAATTTTAAAACGTGACACGTAGACATTTGGTGCTGCAAAATGAAAACATGAGGCTTTGATATTCGCAGGCTTCTGGAGAATGCTGTATTCCAATTGGATGAAGAATGAAAATCATGCCACATGCTTTACAACATTTTTAGTTTTATAAACGTGTTCCTAGTTTAGGAGTTTCAGACTCAGACAGAGTTTGAGACGGAAACCTGCAGAGGAGTTTCAGATTTAGATGCAAAACCAAAGGGAGCAGAGCAGAGGTGATTCGCAGATGCAGGAGAGGAGAGAGCAGACTTTGATGGTGAGCATAACAGATGCAGATGAAGGCAGATTAGATGCAGGTTTTGTTCATTCTGACTTTTATCAAAATCCCCAAGCTTTATGCTTTGACTAACTGGCTGTGCCAAGGCTTATTTGCTCTATGCTCTATTTCTCTTAATGGGAGATTCTGCAATTATTAATTATTGATTTAGCTTCATGCTAATCTCATTCTTGCGTTTATTCTTGAACTCTTCATGAGTTCTGACTGACATCATTTGTGCCTCATTTTCTTAGAATAGGTATTCTTTCTTTTATGGTACGCGCGGTTTGCAAATTATGAAATTCTGTGCACTAACTTTATTTTTCTTTTATCAATTCTGTAACCTGATTGATATCTGACTGCTGAATGAAGAGTCAGAGAAGCTTAAACTTTAATTAGAAAATAAAGCCCTTTAAAACTACTCACAACTCTCATTATTGACTAAAATATTTACCTTCATTTGATTACTTGCCTGTGTTTATGAAGGGGCTCTTTTGGTCAAAATACGGTGGCAAAGATTCATCACCTTGAGAATAGAATATGGTGAGGAAAAAGGGTAACTAAAGATATTGTGCAACATTTACTAAATTTTTCCAAAGAGAGATTCCGCCCTATCAACCTGGAGGGGCGACATGGGTCTGCTGTCCCTGTTCTGGGTTGTTCACATGAAGCAGAGGTGGCAGCATAGCAATATTTTTGTGGAATTACAGTACTGAGCAGAACTTCTTTCCATGTCAGAAGAAGAGCACATTCTACTGGCCACACTTGTGTCCATCTCAAGGTTTTGTATGTATGATGGGGATGGTAGCAAAACTGTGTGTTATGTTGAAAGTCTGATTGCTTGGACCAGTGTATCCATTTAGGTAAGGCCCTGGTTTGGCATTGCACAGGATGGAGGATAGAATTGAGCTTCCCCAGACAATGAAAGGGTATTGCCTACATTGCTGTTTCCCAGGTCCATGTGTGATATGCTGTTCTATTCCAGGTTTTTCCTTTAAATTCTGGGACTTGTAGTTCTGTTTTATAATGATATAAACAAGACTACAAGTTGCGTTATTCAAAGCAAAGATGCAGGATTGGAGCAGCACATCATACATATACCTGGAAATTTTGGGAGGGTTATGACTATATTCCTGGAGATTTAGAAAGCAGACCTGGACACTAAAGTAAATGAGGATGAAGACTCTGGCTACCCCTAGAAATTCTATTAGGATAACACATTTCACAAGGGGATCACTGATTAGTTCTTTCTGAACACTGCCATTTGGTAGATGGCAAGGGAGAGTGGGTGAGCCAGCAGATTCTGTTATTAAGGATGAAGAATTTTCTAGTTATGGCCTGCCCATGGGAATGTCCTTGATTGCTACTTCAGAAATGCTGAAGACAGCCAAGTGCTGAGTCATTACACTTTATTGCCCCCTTTTTTTGGATACCTGTCCTTGGAACCAGCATTATCACTATCTGCTGTGAGAGCCATCACCTTGCACAATGGGTATGTCTGCACTGCAGCCAGAAAATATTATTTGAAAGGGTAATCCCCCCAAACTGGTTCCAGGACTACAGACATGGGACCAACATCCTCAGTCAGGAAAATAAGTATAAACGTGGCATCCAAATCATGCCACTTTGTTTTCGGTCCAAGTTATTCTTGACCAAGGAAGGGAGTGCTCTCCAGAGTCCTCAAATAGCTGCTATGTTCCAGGGCTGCTATCTGCATGACTGCCAGTCTTTTAGACATGATGGGACATCACCTGAAGTATGCACTACTTGCTGGAAAAGCTGTGGGTCTGTCTAGGCCTTAGAAGCTTCCAAACGGAGAGACAGTCCAAGAGGTGACACCCAGCCATGTACCTGAGGCATGGAATATCCAGAAGAAGCTGAAATGATTATGAGAGAATGCACAATTAGAACCAAAGCTGAGAGGGGTCATCCAGCCTCACCTGTGTGTTTGATGTGGAAAGCTGCATGAGGCAACAGCAACTCCAGAAGTATAAGCATTCTGGCTGGCAGCTTTGACCTGTTCTATCACTGCAGATGAGCTGTTGACCAAGACGTTGTCACTGTCATAGCAGAAGAACACCCCCAATGGCCTGGAGGCCACTATTGTCAAAGGTAAATAGCTGTTGAACCCGGACATTTGAGCTGTTTTCTTCAGCAATATGATCTGGGATGCGGGGCTGCTGCGGCAAACCTGCTTTTACTGATGGAGACGCTGCCCGTGTGTCTGCAAAGGGTGCACTGCAACCAGTAAAACACTGAGCCACATTCACAGAGAGTGGTAATGCACAATCCTGTGTGGTGAGACCGAGAGACTGTAGTTTGCATTAGAACTGCATTGAAAGAAGTAAGGAGTGCAAACCAAACATTGAGGCAAGATACAAACTGAACTGACAGACCGGTCCTTGCACTGCTCACCTAAAGCCATGTAGTGAACTCACCCTGAGCTGATTTTTGTCCTACGATTTGCAGTATTACTAGGTCATTGGAGAGTTGGAGATTAAACCATTGTGCTAGATCATTATATGGGACAGGACTTCCAACCACTGAATCAGGGCACTGCGGTGGATGTGGGGCCTTGAGCATTGTATTGTTCGCATTATATTGTAGATCCTAGAAGTATACTAAATTGTTTCTCTTTTCTTAAGACAATCACTGGGATGGGCAGTATGTTCTTGTGTCTAGTGGTTTGCTGTTGAGTTCGAAGTCTCTGCCTACTACACAGCCTCACTGATAAGCCTATTACTGCTCTCTCAGTGCTACCCTGATAGTCAAGTGCAGAAAGGGTGTACTTTATCTACTTTGCACAGTCAGTACAACAGACAACAGGCATTATAGGCAAACAACCTCAACTACTATGGGAGCCCCTGCCTGCACTGTGGTCCCTGAAAAAGACCTGAAAGTGGTGCTTCTGTTTGAGGAATCGTGTATATTAACTTTTTATGGTAGTGTTGCTCTGTGGTGAGGTCTGTATTGCTTGTTTAATTTCCCTCAATTCTCTTGTAATAATAAAACTGGCACTTAGCATGGGGCTTATGTTTTTGTGAGTGCCTAGATTTCTAGGCAAAAATATCGCAGAAACTACAGGACAAGGGTAGGTGTTAGCTTGTTGAGTGGAGAGTGCTACACTGCCCATCTCTTTCTTCCAAGCTTCCATGTAAAATAAAAACTGCCTTTCTTTTGCCTGTGTGTACACATATCAGAATAATTGTGCTTTGTCTTACAAATATTTTAACTTATAGTTTCAATGGTGGCTCTTTATCAGGGGCTTCAGGGCACAGCCCTGCCTCCTGTGAGGCACAACTTACTGCCCTTAGCCTCTGCTGCTAATGATTTAACTGACATGACTTTCATGTTTTCATGAACACTGGCAGTGCGCAGATCAGCACTCTCAGACTCATCTCTAAAGACATTCTAAGCCTCGTTTCTAATAACAGGAGGAGGAGGAGTGAGGCTAAGGCGGCAGAGGCATGAGACAGCTTCAGAGTGTTGATTAAAAAACATAGCATTCTGTAGGTGGATGTCTGGATTGCGCAAGTGAACGGGGTAACTATGATCTCTTCACACAGGCACAATTTATTTTATTTAGCATACTGCACATCCCTTAGGCATCAGCATATATCTGCTAAAATGTGGGGGGGCGGAGCTTGCCTGAGCCCAAGATGGCTGCGTGAGCCGAGTGCTCCGTCCGATCTACAATCTATCCTGCACTAAACCGGCATCAATGCTTGCATCTCAACGTTTAAACTACGACGCCCTAGCAGCAGAGATCTCCACGGTCACTCTGTGCCGTTTTTGGGGCTGAGAGGTGCCCTGAGACGATGTACTGCGATTGAGAGAACTGAGGCTGGACGCTGAGGATCAGAGGCCGAGCTAGTGCCGTAGCTAGCGGCGGCGTGTTACGCAAGTGCCTTGCGGCCCACAAGAGCCCACTGGACGAGTCCCAAGGAGCAGAAGTCACGATCCGGGATTCTGCAGGGCTGGGATATGTCACGCAGACCTCGGACCGCTGCTGGTGATAGTGCTGCGGCGGTCCGGAGCAGTCGAGCGGGGGCCGGCAGCGGCTTCCCTGCACCGCTCTTTGGAAGCCGGGGGTGCGGAGAGGCCTTGGCGGCGGAGGTGAGCACCTGTTACCGAGACGCTCCCTATATGCTGTTAGGCTGCGTCTGTCACGAGCCCGAGCTTGCTGTAGGTGCTTCATGCCCATCCGTTTCCCCCCTCTATATGCACTAAAGTGTTCGCGAAGTGCGTCAGAGAGTCTGCGGATGCTGAAGCTGGTCCCGGCTGCGCCAACTTGATCCAGGCCGCAGCGAGCCACGATAAGCACGCACCGCGTAGCCAGAGAGGTCAGTGTTGGCCGTGTTCGCCAGGTGGGAGCGCTCTATCACTTCCTGGATGTGAGACTGACGCCGGGGGTCTTGGGATTATACAGTGACCCCCAATTTCTCGGCTACATGTTTGTCTGGTCCCCGAGGCCTGGCCTATCCTGCTAAGAGCTACCGGTGCGTTTAGTGCCCAACCCTTTACCTTCGGGTTGCAGGTGACGCCTGGTACTGCATTTTGGTGCTGGGGGAAAGGGACGGCCCTAGCGAGCAATTGGACTTATCCTCATTGCTGGCCCCAAGTGAGATACCCATAGCGCTATTCCTCTGTGGCGAGTTTTCCTGCGTGCCTGCCCTGGCTAACGGGTCATATCGACCAATTTGAAGCTGCTGTGGGCTCCCCAGGTTTGTTGTTACTGTGGTGAGGAGCATTTGGAATATCTGGCGTACTTTTAGCATGAAGAAGCGCACTCTCAGGCTGGAATCATGGGGAAGGTGGACAAAAATCAACCCAAGCTCCACTTCGAACAACGTAAATCCAGGCTTCGTGATCAGACTCCGGAAGAGTGCCTAAACACTCAGTCTGAAGTGCTTGATCCAGTGGAAGGTGACATCCGTGTCATATTGCCTGCCATGCAAAAGAGCTTAACTTCTATTGACAGTAAGATCAACTCCCTGTCCTATCGCATGGACCGTATGACAGAGCGCATGGACAAGCAAGTTGAGAGGATGGATATGACGGAACGTAGGGTCACTGAAGTCGAGGAAGCTCAAACAGAAATGGACTCAGAACACAAACAGATGGGCAAACTCCTGCTCACGCTACAAGAGAAGGCGGAGGACTTTGAAGCTAGGTCCCGCAGAAGTAACATCCGAATTACCGGTCTGCCGGAATCCACAAGTGTTGGAAATATGGAGATATTTGTAGAGCAGTTGCTGACGACGTTGCTGGGCCGAGGCACGTTTTCCTCAATGTTTGTGGTTGAGGGAGCACACCGCTCTCTGGGCCCAAAACCCCCGCCTGGTGCTGTGCCTAGGCCTATCATCGCCAAACTGTTAAATTACAGAGATAGAGATGCAGCACTGAAAGCGGCCCGGGATAAACAAACATTAAACTATGAGGGGTCGAACATTTCTCTCTACCCGGACTTCACGGTTCGTGTGCAGGAGGCACGCAGACAATTTGCTTCACTAAAGAAACAGCTGCGGGAACAAAATCTTGATTACGCCATGCTGTACCCGGCACGGCTCTGGGTGAACCGCCAGGGCAGATCTCGCATCTTTACAGATCCCAGGTCTTTACAGAAAGCTCTGAAGGACTGGGCTAAAGAAAAGGCACATGGCACTGCATCGCCTACCCACGAAGGAGCGACAGGTGGCAGTCTCGATGACCAGGACTGAAACCTAAGAAACTCTATATCGCAGATAAGATTTTCTGTTTGCATGGGATTCTGAGGGAACTGTTGCCTATTGTGGACTTAGAATTATAACATTAGTTTGTGGGGCGGGATGTGTCGGTGCTATTTGCAGTATGGCGGACGCTATGCAGAAGTACTGCGTTGTTTAGACCTCACCGGGGTCCATTTTATTGTGATTTGCATGCTAATGTTGAGTTCAGATATTATATGATCCTACTGTCCGACTGATTGATGCATACTACTTACTAGATGGTGGACGGAGGGGGCGTTTTGCAAGTTGAGGAAGTATAGGTAGCAGGCTTAGGCAACATCTGCCCACATGTGAGTCCCACATCCTGGAATCTTTGCGATTTTGGTTGGGGTTTTGTATTGTCTTCAGTTATTTTTTTCTTTATATTATTGTGGGTTTGACAGAGGGTACTCGCCATTGCAAAGTTGGGGTATGTATGGCGTGGGTGGGGGAGTGCAGAGACCTATTTGGGGCTTCAATTGTATTGTTGTGCTAATTGAATTCATTGCGTGCTGCTTCCATAGGACACGATGTACACAGGGTGACATTTACGCATCGACATTGCTTGCTGCTAGACAACTCACCACTTTTTCATGGCACAAACACAAAAACATAAGCTAAAGGTGTTAACCTGGAATGTCCGCGGCCTGAACGACTTTCGGAAGCTTAGAAAGGTTCTTTCATATCTCAAGAGACATGTTGTTGATATCGCTTTTTTGCAGGAATCACACTTGCCTCTCAGCAGTCGAATGCTTAATTGCAGAGGACTTCAGGGAAATACACATGTTGCTGGGTTCACGTCACATGCTCGTGGTGTCATTACCTGGATCAATCCGAAAGCGGGTCTCCAGTTGGTTCCGATAGAAGCGGACTTGGATGGGAGGTTTACTATTTCAAAGTGCAGCGGGAAGGGGCTCGACCTAATATTAGTCAACGTATATGGCCCGAACTATGACAACCCTCCGTTTTTTACAACATTGTTTGATAAACTGCGCAGCTATAGGGGGGCTGACCAACTATGGGGAGGGGACTTTAATTGCGTTTTAAATCCACAGCTTGATAGATCGGGGGGTCCGAACCGGCGACTCGCGGCTGCAGCGCGTGCTATCATAGATGTGACGATGCAGCTTGATTTATACGATGTCTGGAGAACGCGATCACCGGGTAAAGGTGTGTTCACACATTATTCGGCCTATCGCGATTTACACACCAGAATAGACTACTGGTTAGCCTGTAGGGAATTGCTCACTCAAATCCGAGACTGTACAGTGCTACCTCGCACCTTCTCAGATCATTCGCCGATATTCCTGGTTCTGGACTGCCCACACACACAAGTACCTCCATTCACGTGGCGCTTCCCTCCATACTCACTGCTGGATTCTGTTTTTAAATCAGAACTACTGGAAGCAATAGACACATTTTTCGATCACAACATAGGGTCGGTGGACTCCTTTTCTGTGGTGTGGGAGACCTTTAAAGTATACATCAGGGGGATAGCTATGGATAAACACTCTGGTGTCCTTAGGTCACTCCGTAGGTGACTTTCAGACCTGGAGAAGAAATTACAGGCACTTGAGAGGGGCCTCCTCAATTGCGCTGATGAACAAATGACGGAGGAGTTTAAAGAACTTCTCAAAGAATACCACGAGACAGCTGACTCAGAACTCAAACATATGGGTAAATGTGCGACTGCTCGCATTTATGGAGAGAGTGAGCATCCTGGCTCAGTTCTGGCATCCTTACTGAGAAAATGTAGGGAGACGACTGGGGTGGGTGTTGTAAATGACGACCAGGGAGTCCCTTTGACGGAATCGACAGCTATAGCTCATAGATTTATGCACTATTATACACAGCTGTATGCCTCTAAGGCAGGGTGTTCAGATGCGGAAATACTTGACTATTTGGCCCACATCAAGCTGCCTTGGCTGACGAATGCCCATAGAGAATTCCTCATGCGTCACCTGGACGCAGAAGAAATTACAACTGCCCTGATGGGGATGAAATCTGGTAGTGCTCCTGGGGTGGATGGCCTCACGGTCTCGTTTTATAAGGAGTTCAAAGACGTTCTCATTCCTCACTTAAGCACATTGTTTGAGGAAATGAGTGCTAATAGACAGATGCCACCCTCGATGAGGGAGGCTCTCATAGTCGCGATCCTGAAGCCAGATAAGCCGCCAACTGAGTGTGCTTCTTACCGCCCCCTGTCTCTTCTTAACGTTGATACCAAGATATATGCCAAGATCTTGGCGAACCGACTGGCCCCGCTTGTGCCGCTACTAGTGGCGCAGGAGTAGACCGGGTTCGTCCTGAGCAGGAATCTGACCTATAATACGAGAACGGTATTTGGCGCAATCCAACACACAAGACAAGACGTTCAGGCTGTTGCCTTATTCCTTGATATGAAAAAAGCGTTTGATTCGGTCGAATGGAAGTTCATGTATCATGTGCTGACAAGACTGGGGCTGGGAAGCATCTTCTTGCAAATGGTGGGTGTTCTATACAATAGTCCGTCGGCTAGGGTTAAACTTGACGATCTGGTCACCGATAAGATTCATATCACCAGAGGTACGTGGCAGGGGTGCCCGCTTTCTCCGTTACTTTATGCGCTGGTTGCGGAGCCTCTGGCTTGCGCACTGAGGGAATATCACAGATTCCGGGGAATTAGTTTCCCGGGATATCAGTTGGTTATTTCCACTTATGCAGATGACACGCTACTATACATACGTGACCCAGAATCTAACCTGTCCCCAGTTCTGCGCGAGGTGGTCAAGTTTGGCGCACTGTCAGGCTTACAAGTTAATTGGACCAAGTTGCTTATTTTCCCGCTTTCCCCTATCACAGTTCCCTTCACTCCTGATTTCCCGCTGCAATGGACGACAGATCCGGTACGATACTTGGGCATTAAGGTGCACACAGATTCGGAGGTCGTGCTCAAGGAGAACTATGGCGTCGCAATCAGTAATCTTGAAAATGACGTTGAGCGCTGGATCCGGTTACCATTGTCCCTAGCGGGTAGAGTAGCGATTATGAAAATGGTAGTGCTGCCCTGGTTTCTGTTTTTGTTTGCTAACATACCGATGGTCCTCCCTAGATCCTTTTTTAAAACGCTTACATCCTTATTAATCAGGCTTGCCTGGGCGGGCAAGCATGCCCGTGTCAAATGGGACATACTGACACTGACATATCACATGGGGGGACTAGGTGCCCCAGACTTGGACCTATATTACAGGGTAGCTCAATGCAAGCACTCGCACTATTGGATACATGGCCCGGCTGACACGTCCCACTTACAGATCGAGATAGTTGTAGCAACGCCAAGTCCTTTGCCAGCGCTTTTGTTCAAACCGCCAGACCGTCGGACTGGCATCTTGGATTCCATTAACACAACGTGCACGCCTGGCAGCATCTCCTGAAACTGCAAGCGGGAGCTATCTTATACTCCCCCCGCACACCGTTGGAATGGTGCCATTGGCTGCATGTGTGCACTGACAGAGGGGTGACTCGAGCGATGAATGCTCTTCATATTGTGACGATAGGTGACATGTTCTCCGATGGCATAGTCAGAACATGGGATGATGTGGTAAAGTCAGGGCTCCACTATTCGCCACTAGATAGGTTTCAGTTTCATAGGATGAGGCGGTCATTACTAGAGCTCCTGGGCAGTGACTTAGCGGAGCCACCGGAAGTGGCTGCATTCACATATCTGATAGGAACTGACGATCCTACTCGCATTATTTCCAAGCTCTACAAGGTGACTCAGGGTTATCGGATTAACCACTATACGAAGGCAATATTGGCATGGCAGGTTGACCTGGGCATAGAGATAGATGATGGGATGTGGAAATACTGCTGTGAGAGCACGAAACGTATTTCTTTGAATGGGCGACACAGGCTAATCCACTTCAAATTTCTCAATAGAGTGTACTACACCCCAGAGAGGCTGCACAGGTACGGGCTGCGAGACTCCGCTGCATGTGAGCATTGTGGAGTGGGCTCAGCTGATTTTTTCCACCTTGCCTGGTCGTGCCGGGGGATCGCCAACTTCTGGGTACAGATTTTCAAGTCACTGGGGGACATCACTGACTCACTATTAACTCCTGATCCCATGCTTGCTCTGCTTGGTTATTCCAAGCGCTTGCCCAAAGCTATTAGAAGACTGGAGGATATGGGGCTGCTGATTGCTAGGCGTAGGGTGGCTGTGTGCAGGTCCCGCAGCCCGTCTTCCACCCTAGTTTGCTGGTCAAAAGACATGCTATATTGTTGCACTCAGACCGAGAATTATAGCGAACTCCTTCCCTTGTGCAATCGCCCGAAAAACTTCTGGGAGTTATACAGAACGTAACTAACTACTAAAGATAATGCTGATGGGAGCGTGGGATCCCCTGCGCATCAGTAGGTCATCGTAGGACAGGTATGACTGCGGAGAGTACTTGCATGTGCTTATTGTTAATGTTTTTGGGATTTTACATTAAGCGGCTATTTCCTGTGAGGAGGCTAACTGCCTCGGTATGCAAAGGTTGTTGACACTTGCTGGCATTTTGCTGCATTACTTTGTTTCACAGGTACCTGGGACGCGGACTACGCCTTGCTGTTATGCTATGTAGAATTATTTACACTATGATTGTCTGATGATGTCCTCTGCTGCACATTGTACTACTTGTAGGGCCTGCTGTGGTCTCTGTACTTTATTTTTTTTGTGTGTATTTTTTCTTTTGTACTTTTGAAAACTAAATAAAATAATAAAAAAAAAATATATATATATATATATATATATCTGCTAACATGTGTCTGTCAGGGCACCGATCAGTGCATCCCTGAGCTCAATGAAGAGCGACACAGTGAAGCAGCAGTAGGATCCCAAGCACTGCCCCAGCTTTTTATAGGGCTGTGCTTCTGGTCCTATCAAGATGCTTGGCGAGGGATTGAGGTGGGTCTTCCCTTTTCAAACCTGGTCTTGCTGCCCTTTCTGAGTTATTGTTTGAAATCATGGCTTGCTGGATCCTATGTCCAGTGCCAGAGTGCTCTGTTACTGCCATGGAGGATCCAAGTTGCCAGCAAAGGAAGCAAGGTAAGTTAAAAAACAAATTCTCTCTGCATGTGGGTGTATGTGTTTGTATGTGTGTTTGTGAAGTGACTGAGAGTGAATGAGATTGAGTGACAGTGTGTGTGTGTGTGTCTGTACCAATGAGAGTAAAAAGGAGAATCTGAGTTCGAGAGAGTGTTTGAATAGGTGAAAGCGAGTGTGAGGGAGTGAGTGAAGGAGTATGAGTGTGTCAGAAAGATTGAGTGATTAGAGATTATGAGACAGTGTGGATGTGAGTCAGGGGTGTAGCTATAAATGCTGTAGCAGGTGCAGCTGCATCAGGGCCCAGAGTCACGGAGTGTGAAAGGGTAAGTGTGTGTAAGTGTGTTGGTAAGTGACAGTGAGAACCAGGGAGTTCGAGTAGATTTATGTGTTAATAACAGTAAGTAGCAGTACATATGAGTGAGAATAAGTAAGTGAGTGTGAGTTGGAGTGAGTGAGGTGATAAAGAGTGAATGTGAGAGGGAGTGAGTTTGAGTGAGAGAGTGTGAGTGAGCAAGAGTGTAATTGTTTGTGTGCTTTTTGATGGTGAGTCTGCTACTGACCTCAATAAAATTCTTGGCGTATGGTGGAACCTAAGATAGTATGCTGCCACTGGCATATTGGAGATAACTCTTGCCATAAGGAAGGGCCTCCATGGCAAAATGCAGGCCGTAACATACTAGAAGTAATTCTTGGCATAGGGCCCCTGTGAAAAAATGCTGGTGCTTGCATACTGGAGGAAATTCTTGGCATGGGGACATCTGTGGCAAAATGCTGGCACTGGGACATTGGAGGTAATTCTTATCATAAGGGAGGGCGCCCATGGCAAAATGCAAAACCTGAAATACTGGTAGTAATACTTGACATAAAGTGACACCTATGGCAAAATGCTTGTGCTGTTATACTGGGAATAATTCTCTACCTTAGAGCAACCATGACATATTGTGGCTGAGGGGGCAGTGTGGGGGAAGCACCCATGATGAAATGCTGGCTGGGGTATCCTGGAGACAAATGTTGACATGTGGGCCACCTGTGGTATATTTGCAATATCAATGGCAAAATTCAGGTACTGGAATATGGAATATGGCATGCAATTCTTGGCATAATGGAGTGCCCATAACAAAATTCCGGCATTGGCACAAGAAAGGTAATTTTTAGCATATGGGAAACTCTCCGGGTAAATTCTGGAAAAAATGGGTGAGTGATCTCCTGGCAATCCCCGCCATCACTTTCAAACATCAACGGCTGCCAATGAAAAGTTTGTGCAAAACATAGGTGATTCCCCATTTTTGCCTTGTGAGAGTGTTACTGTTGTTGGTATGTGTGGCTTGAGGTATCATGCACATTGTTTTTAAGTTTTGCCTAGACGCAGCTTTCGTTATTTTGCCAGATTAACGTAATCAAAGAAGTTCATCAATAAAAAACAAATAGATACATGCATATATACACGAATAGAAATACTTTGGGTTATCCCTCTTCACCAATAGGTCTGTTTGACTGCCATTCACATTATCTTACACCCACCATGGCATACAGCATGGGACAGTGGGTAGCTTACTTCAGACTTTCACTCTCTTGGACTGTGAGTGATGGTATTTTTTTACTAACCAAATGTGCACACCCACATAAAACGCAGTGCACTTTAGTGCCAATCCTAGTGGTCCAATACTTTAGTGCCAATCCTAGTGGTCCAATACTTTATGTTTGAAGGCTATTCCTTTTGCCTGTTTTTCTATTTTTATGCCTATGCAATACTTTTTCTTTACATTCTTCATCCTTCTTTTGAATAATTGGGTCTGTCATCTACGCAGACAGTGCTACTGGGCCACTCTCCTGCCTCTCATTTGGGATTTAGTGTGCTCATCCAGCATGGACCCTGCTTTGACTGCGGGAGCCATTTTGGAATAGTATTCTGCATACTGTATCTTTGTTTTCTGATTCCAAGATGACTGACATTGGGATTCTAAATGCACCAGCCATCTTGGGTTGGGAAAACAATGATGCTGTATGCAGAATAGCATTTCAAGATGATCATCACTTTTAGCACAAACATGACAGACATCTTGTCATGTTTTGCTTTACCTCTCACTTTTGCCTTACATATCGCCCTCCATATTTGTGGTGGTACTCCCATGTATCACACAAAGCTCCTGTGTTCCTGATAACAGCGCAGTGGTGAGGCTGGAGAAAAGCACTAAAGCCTTTGCATGTCAGAGAGCCTGCAGCAGCTGGTGTGGTACTCAGTGATGGAGCAGTAGATGTAAGGCACATTCCATGCAAAGTGCCACTTCAGCTGTTCTTGCATCACTGAAACAGTAAGTGCTTCTTGAGAATTATGCTGGTGGGCAGGCTATGCTGGCCATTTCCAACCCATAATGATTACTTTCTAACTGACCAGAGCAACATTGTACAAGGCTGCAATGTGACAGCCTGAGGTGCTAGCACACCTCACGCAACAAGAGATTTTCTGCTATACCCTGGAAAGGGCTCTGGTCAGCTCATGTTTCTTACATACAGTAGCCACCCACCATGTCTCATACTCTGCCAAACCTGCCCAGTGCCAGCCCTCCCTAGTATCTACTCACCATCAACTTCCCCAGCACACACTGCCAGGCCTGCTCAGACCTCTACCCACCATTTCCTTACCTGGCACATACACTGCCCGCCCCGCCTGATGCTCTACCTGCCATCCTCTTGACTGCCATCCACACCGAATGGTCTAACAGCCATTTCCTTCCCTGGCACACTTATCAAAGGATTCTATGGCCGTACTCAATATACGGACATCCTTGTGTATTTAATTCAGATAACAGTAATGACACACTATTGGCTTAGCCAGTGTTTGTTCATAATGGTGCTTTGTGTGTGTCTCTGATGTCCCCATGTAAAAGTAATGCAAAACCCTTTCCTTCCCATGCACATGTAATGGTAATTGTCTTGAGGGTTTAGGGATCATGTACAATATTACATTATGTAATTATCTTGTGTTTGAATGGAGATGTCTGTGTCCTTAGTTGATAATGCTGATGCAGGGAGGGAGTATACATGCTGCTAATGTGCATGAAAGTGAGAGAATACATTTATGCTGATAAAACACATCTGTAGCTTTTTTTTTCTTTTTTTGTCCTCATTCGCCTCCGACCCCACTGAACAAACAAGCCGTCCGTTTCAATACCCGGTGATCTGGGAGAAGTAGGCTTTGAATTGGAGCCACGGGGAACGCCCGCCTACGGGTACTATGACTAGCTCGAATGTCACTAACCCCGGAAAAGGGGGAGAGGTCACTCTTCAACAGGGCCCGAATGAGCCTGGTGACTATCATCGTTGGCCAACGGGATAACTAGGCATGCCCAACGTAGACCGAAGAGTACCATTGAGACATAATCATAGGACCCACTGGTTGTTATATGGATGTTTGGATAATTATATATCTCCCTAGAGATTAGGCCCCAGCCCATTTTAGCAACAAGTTCCAGAATGCTGTCTTTTTTCTGCCGCAAGCTCTAGACAAATCCATCTTAGATGTCTCAAAAAGCGAGGCCAGCCAGTCGGAGTGTGAGGGGGGTGTGGGTTCTATCCATCGCTTACATATTTGTCTCCTAGCTAACAATATAGCATAAAATAGGAAGGCTCTAGCTAGTCCTGTAACTTGGTTAGAAAAACCAAAAATTATCAGGGCCAAGTTTATTTGGATTGGGAGGCCCAAAATATCCACTAGAGACTTTCCAACTCCTTCCCAAAAAACTGCTATAGCCGGACAGTCCTTAAACATATGTACATCCGAAGCTCCAGCCAAGCCACATTTTCTACATCTAACTGGAGACCCCCTCGAGATTTTAGTCAGCCTCAATGGAGATAAATAGGCCCTGTGTGCAGTGAACAGGTGGTTTCTCTTCAGCCAAGCTGGTTTTACGATATCAAAAAGGATCTTGAAAGAAGTTTGCCACAGATACTCCCACTGTTCATTTGTTAAAGCTTCGCCCCACAGTTCTTCGGCCAATTTAAATTCACCGTCTACAGCCTCCTCAATAGTCCAATACCAAAAAGAGACCTCCCTCCTCCCAGCTGGCCTAGCCACTAACTGGTGTTCCAAGGTGTTGCCACTACCAATGGAAGTTTTCAAAGTTTGCTGGGTTTGAGCCCAGCTCCGCAGCTGAATATACTTAAACCTTGAGAGACCGGCTCCGACCCTTTCACTGAGTTGTACCCATAAAATGAGTGTACCCTCATAGGCCAAATCCCCCCAAACCATCAAACCTGCTTCTCTAAGGGGTAGTGCCAGCCTGTCCCTTAAGCACTCGGGTGTACCCGGTGAATCCCAAAGAGGGGCTAGACTAGAGAAATAGTTAAGGCCGGTGAGGCGCTTAAGACTGGCCCACGTTCTGGCCATTGCCTGGAGAACTTTGAGCTTAACCTTTTTGAAGAATTTTGGTTCCCCAAATTTAAACAGAAAACCCTCCTCATGTCGGCTGGCACCCTTTAGCATAGCCGAGAACATGGCTCCCGCCCCAGTGCTTACTGGAATTTTTAACAGCATCCTGGAATGCGAGAGCTGAAAAGCCCATGCATAGTATTGCAAGTCGGGCAGAGCAAGACCACCCTTCGCTCTCCGACACCTCAGCTTCTTCCAGGCGATTCTAGTAGATCTATATACCCAGACGAAAGAGTTGATGGCCTGCTGAAATTTGTCAATAGCCGGTTTGTCAAAGTGCAGGGGAATAGAGTTAAAAAGGAAGGTTATCTTAGGGAGAACCACCATCTTGACCAAATTGACCCTCCCAAGAATGGTTAAAGGAAGATGGGCCCAAGATTTCATCTGTTTCTGGCACTCCCTTGACACTACCTCTAAATTGACCTCTGCAATCTTGGCAATATCCTGGACTATTCTGACCCCCAGATATGGCATGCTAGGATTGGCCTGGTGCTGGCACCATTCAAGATTCCACGTCATGACCTCAGTCTTCCCGGCATTCACCTCATACCACGATACCTGCCCGAAATCCTGTGCTAATCCTATTACAGCGGGGAAAGTCGTTCCTAAATCTGCAGAGAGAATCAAGATATCATCTGCATACAGGGCCACCTTCCTCTCCCACTCACCGTGCTTGAATGGCGCAATACTAAGTTCTTCCCTCAGCCGCTGAGCAAAAGGCTCAATATACAGATTGAAATGGAGAGGGGAGAGGGGGCAGCCCTGCCTGGTCCCCCTAGTAATCTTAAAAGGTCTGGTCAGGTTGCCATTAACCAGAGTCTGGCTGAAGGCTCTTGGTAAATCAACTGAATGGTTCGACAGAAATTCCTGCCCAAATTAAATTTCCCCATGGCTTCCGACAGATAGACCCAATTGACCCTGTCGAAAGCCTTTGTGGCATCGAGTGTCATGGCAGCAAGAGGGAGTGAATAGGTGGAGGCAATATCTATTGCTCCGATAAAGTCGTAAGTAAGGTCCGATAGATGCCTTCCCTTAATGAACCCCTTCTGATCAGGATGAAGGATGTCACCGGCCACGAGGCCCAGCCTGGCCGCCAGAATCCCAGCAAAGATTTTATAATCTGCGTTCAACAGCGAGATGGGCCTATAAGACCCACAACTCGCTGGAGTTTTACCAGGTTTCAAAATCAGAATAATTGTGGCTTCACTCCAGGACCCTGGCAGCTTGAGGCCGTCCGATAAGATCTCATTAAATAGTTGTGTCAAAACCGGGATTATCACTTCACCCAAAGACCTATAGAGCTCAGCTGGGAGCCCATCGGGCCCTGCAGCCTTCCCTCCCTCGCAGGCAGCAATGGCCTTCCTCACCTCTTCCTGCGTGATGTCCTGCTCTATATCTTCCTGCTGTTTAGAACTCAGGGGCATGAGTGTAGTCCTACCCAACCACTCCTTGACCTTGTCTACGGCTCGATCTTCTTGGTAGAGGTCTTGAAAAAAATTGAAAAAGGCGCCTCCTATCTCTTCATCCGAAGAAAAAACGGCAACCCCATCGTCTGCAACAATTTCTTTGATCTGATTACGAAGCCTATCAGACTTGGCCTTCCATGCCAAAAGCTTGCCTGCCCCCTCCCCATACTCAAAATGAGCGATCTTGCTTGCCTCCCATCTATGCATAAGCCTTGTTTGAAGAATGGTATCCAGCTGCTCCCTTAGTTTGCTGAGTTTAACCAGGTCCTCTTGCTGCCTTTCCAAAACAACCCCACTATTGAGATCTAACTCCACTGCCTTCATTTCTGCCTCCTTAATTGCGATCTCCCCTCTATATTTTTTGTTCCTAAAACTCACCCTACTTGTAATTAGACCCCTTAGAAAAGCCTTTAGGGTGTCCCAGACCATGGTGGTTGTAGCTGAGCCTAAATTTACATTAAAAAAATATTCGGTCTCCTGGGATAGGAGGGACATCTCTGCTTCCTCAAGAAGTAAAGTTCGATCAAAAGACCAAGCTCTGGGATGCTGGGGCTGCACCAAATCAAGATCCAATAATATCCCTGAGTGATCCGAAAGGTGGGAAGTCAGGTATCCGATGTCCTTAACCTTACCCCTTAGAGATTGACTAATCAAGATATAGTCAATTCTTGACTTATGTCGATACTTGCTGTTACAGTATGATACACCTAGCTGCTGACCCGATCTTTCTCTCCAGATGTCACAAAGACCGGTTTGTGCCATCATAGTCTGCAAATACACCCGTGACTTAGAAGGAACTTTGGCTCTGCTACTTGCGGATTTATCAAGTTTGGGGTTAAGAACGATATTAAAATCCCCGGCCATAATAACCGGGTCTGGGTAGTCTAGGAGATGCGAGAAGATGGTTTTAAGAAAAGAGGGGTCGTCTTGATTTGGACCATAGTAGCTGACCAAGGTAAGCAAGAAACCCATAATGGTCACCTTCAAAATTACCCATCTGCCACATGGGTCAACCAAATGGTGTAGGATCCGGGCGTAAGCTTGTTTTTTAAAAAGAATAAGAACCCCTCTAATGTTAGCGGTCTGGTTTGAACACATAAAAGAGTCCACCCATTTTTTGTTTTTAAAGATTTCGATAGTCTCTTCCTTAAGAAGATGGGTTTCCTGGAGGACAATGACCTGCGCGGGGAATCTTTTAGATATTGCAAGATTTTAGCCCTTCTGAACCTCACGCGCAAGCCATTGACATTCCAGGACAGTATCTGAATTGTTTTCATGCCGGTTTGAGTCCAGGATCCCCATCCCGCTCGGAACAAGGAGGAAACCAACACCAGACCAATCGAAATCTAACAGCGGCCTTCTGAGCTAACTCTGAGGCGAATGAGGAAATTTTGTATTTTATACCCTTGTGCTCCCCACCCCACACCCTGTATCCCCTCCTACCCCTCCCGCCCCCCCTGGAGAACCCGTCCCCCATTTGCCTGTATAGATGGAGCCCAGATGCTGCCTCCCGGAGCAGACAATCCGTCCCTTTATGTGTAAGTTTAAATAAATCAAGAAGGAAATTGAGCCCCTACTACAAGAGAAACCCTAAGAAAAAAAATAAGTGAATAGGTAATATTTTAAATCATCATTATATCAAGTCTGATCAAAGCAGAGGAAAGGCAAATCTAGAAAATGAAAACTGATCCAAAGCCTAACCTAGGGAATAGAATACAGCCATTAGAGGACCCCCTTCCCCATGATTTCAAGCAACTCGTCTGCCTCCTGAACTGATCTTATGTTATGCATTTTGTGATTATACATCATTTTCAAAGATGCTGGAAATTTCAGCTGGGCTACGGCACCGAGTTTTATAAAGTCGTCCAACTTCCTTCCTAATTCCTATTGCCTATTGAGAGTAACTCTGGCAAGGTCTGAGCGGATTTCAAAGGAGAAGTCCCTGGCCTTCAGTGATTTCGCCTTTAGGGCCATATTCAGGATCTTCTCCTTTAAAGAATAAGTAAGGAAGTTGATGAGGATTTTCCTTGGCTTTATTCTGTTGGGATTCTTGCGGAACGGATCCCTGTGGATTCTCTGTATGTCGTTGCTCAGGGCCTCCTCTGATTCTACAAGCTGCAAGGATTCTTTAAGCAGTGAGAGGATATAAAGCTTGAGGTCGGCCCCTTCACTCCCCTCCGGAATGTTCAGGAGGCGCAGATTGTTCCTACAGGAGTTATTCACCAGCATCTCCATCCTGTTGCGGAGGGCCACTTCCTCCCTTTTGAGTGCCTGAATATCAGCCTTAGCAGCCCCAAGATGGTCTTTCAGCTCTCCAACAGTGTTCTCTAAGGTCTCAGTTCTTGTGTTTAAGCGATCCACTTTCCTCTCCAACGACTCACAGAAATTCCTAATCTCTCCCTGATTAGCGGCGGATACCGAGAAGCCCTTCTTAATGTCCTCTGATAGACTGAGGGGCCACTAGCTTCCTGATCCTTGGAGCCTTTATCTTCCCCCCCGTCTTGGCCGGATACTGGCACCTGACCTGCAGGATCGTTCACTTTATCAGAACCCACCGTTAACGATCTCTCACTGACAGTAGTTGAAATTGCTGATGGGGGAGCAGACTGCCTGTGGACTCCATACTATCAGGGACTGGTTTTGCAAAAGGTTGCCCTGCTAACCCCCTTCTGAGGACCTCACCCTGCTTTGCAATGTCCAATACCACTGGTTGTACTCTAAAGTATGACCGCAGAGAAGGGGTGATCCTAACTTTAGTATCAAGGGAATTACTTTTGGCCTTTCCAGGCTTGATGCTTCTGCCTTTAACCTCGTACGACTGAAAAGCAGAACTGCTGGCAGTTGGCTCTGCATTAAGGGGACTGCCCAACCTCTGACTCTAGCCAAAGCCCTCTCTTCCCCGCTCCTCTGGGGGCTGTTTGCTGCTTTTCGCACTCAGTTTTAGTTTAACAGGCCCCAGGGTGGCCCCCGCGCTTTTTGCCTTTTTTTTCGACCCCTTAGCGGAAATAGCAGTGACCGGTCTCACCTGGAGTAAGGGGCTGACCTGTGCCTCCTGGGCCCCCTGTACCTGTAACTCCCTCTGTAGCCGCAGTAACGGCTCCACCGGCTCCAAAATAGCGCTGTTTTCTGAAGCCAGCTCCTGCTGTATCCTCTGCTCGGCTCCGTCCCCCTTTGATGTATCGACTCGAGGTGATGGCAGGTACTGACGCTGCCTCCACTGACCCGGAGGAGCCCGCGAGCCACTGCTCTGCGGCCCCTCCTGAGCTCCAGGGTGGCCTCCGACCAGCGAGATGGGCGGGGAAAACAGAGAGCTGCCGTCTCTCCCACGCACATCCCCAGCAGACACAGCTTAGCAGGGCAGAGAAGGAAATCCTTGGGAGAGATAATCCAGCGCTATTTCCAGCGGTAAGGCGGGTCTTTTACAGGAGCTCAAAAAAGCTCCGAACGGGACACGAGTGCTCCGGGCGCAAGCGGCAGCTCAGCTAGCAGCCGCCATGTTCTCCCCCCTGTCTTAATCATCTTGTTCATTTGTGCAGGCTTCCCCTTTGGATCCCTTTTCTCCTCTGAATTCCTGTGGGATCCTGGGCGGCACTGTACTCCTCTTTCTGCTTATGTTTTCTACCCAGTCGCCAGTTCTTGCCCAAGTCCCTGACTGTGTTCCAGACATGGTCCAGGACAGTCCCTGACAGATACCCCTCATGTGCCACCTCTACTAATTTTAACCACAACCCACAAGGAGGGACACTTTTTTCACCTCTCATAATCACCATATCATCACACACCGACAGTTCCTCTAGGATCTTGAGATATGGCCTGACAGAGAGCACCACAGAACTCTCTCTCCTATCACCTAACAAAATTAAACATTTTATTTCTTTAATCAAGGGATCAGATTCCTTTTCCTTTATCTACTCCTCTAATGAAATAGCATGTGCTTCCCCAACCTCTATTACGTCTTGTACTGATGCTACTGCACCTTTAGTTTCCCTCGCCAAAACAGCAGGGCCATCCACCTCAAGCCAGTCCAACGAAAACCTTGACAAGCAGGTTAGCTTGACAGTTCCTCCACCCTTGAATATACTTCAATGTATAACAATACTCTTGAAGACGAGCCACAAGTCTGGCTAATCTTGCAGATCCCTTGCCAACTCCTCCTGGAAGCAAAACCTTTACTAGCGGTTTATGGTCTGTTCACAAAACAAACTTGGCACCCCACAGGTAAGTTCTAAAATATTCAGTCCCTCAAGATGCTGCAAGTTCCTTGCGCTCTATGACCGAGTAATTTCTCTCAGAGGTGGTCAAGGTTCTGGAAGCAAATGCCACTGTTCTCTCATGTTTGCCATGGGTTTGTGAGAAAACTGCCCTGCTACACATGGCACTGGCATCGACAGTGAGCACAGACTTCAATTTGGTGTCAAACAGTGCTAGGTTTCCAGCACTACAGATTTCTTTCTTTAAGAGATTAAAATATTTCAGCCGTTCATCTCCCCACACAAAACAGGACCCTTTCTTTAACAGTAACCTCGAGCATTCTGTCTTGTTAGAAAATCTTTGAACAAACTTGGCATAATATTCAATGAGGCCTAGGAAAGACCTCAAGTGATCCTTATCAACAGGCGAAGGAGCTAACCTTATAGCATCTAACAAATTCTCTATGGGTGTTACTCCATTTGCAGTACTATTGTAACCCAAATATTCCACTTGATCCAAAAGAAACTTGCATTTGTCACGTCAGAGAGACAAACCTGCTTCTCCTATTCTGTGCAAAGCCTGCCTGAGGACCATGTTGTGCTGTTCAATTGAATCAACACATATGAGGATGATTTCCTGGAAGTAATGGATAACTCCTTTGAAATACACTTGCTGCCGAACATAAACCAAATGTAAACTGAAAAGTACCCTCCATGGTGATAAAAGCCATAAGAGGTTTGGATTCTTCATGCAGTTTGATTTGCTGGTAAGAATTTTTCAAATCTAGTTTAGAAAAATACTTTCCACCTCCAAAGCCAATATCAATTTGTTTAGGTTCGGCAACATGTATGTGTCTACTACCACACTCTGGTTAAGAGACCTGAGATCAACACAAAACCTGTACTTTCCATTGGACTTCTCTGTGATTACCATGGGAGATATCCATCTTGACATCTCCACTGGTTCAATCACTCAACTTAAAAGCATTTCTTCTAACATCTCCTTCAATTAGCAAATCCCCTAATTGCTCGAGCAATTAGGGAAATTCTCTGAGCCTTGTGTTGAACAGATATGGCATCAGGCATCAACACTATCTTGTGGATGCACCCTTTCAAATGGCCCAACTTTCTCTAAAAACATCCCGGGCTTCATCTAAAATGTCATATAATCTGGAATCCTAGGCTAACGGGTGAGAATAAGATGTCTAACAACAGCTGGACCTGGATATCACGAACCATCAATTCCCAACCAAGAAACACCTGACAGGGCAGGAACTCAGCTAACAAAGTGCATCAATTAAAGCTCTGCTCATGGAATGTTAATGGACTAGGGTCCAAAGCCACGGACAAAGACCTTTTGCTTTATTTTCAAGACTTTGACCTCATCTTACTGCAAGAGACCTGGCTGGTTGAGCCGCTGCAAATGCAAGGATATAAGTCCTATCACCTCCCGGCCTGCAAGGAAGCTAAGTTTGGCCACCCAAAGGGTGGTCTCGCAATCCTCACTTCTATTAAAACAATAACTACAGCTAAGGAACTACTTAACACGGCAACAACAACTAACGGCTTACAAGTAATTAAGCTGGAACTAACAGGTCTCGCCGACAATCAGCAGCAAATACTTGTCAATATTTACCTTCATCTACGGGATAAAAAAGCCGGTGCCAAACTGCTGGTTTCTGATTTATCAAGACTACTTGAAGAAGAGGCTACCCCGAATTTTATAGTATCAGGAGACTTCAACATGCTTCTAACAGGGCCCTACGAAAGAGACGAAATAGTTGAAGAACAGTCCTGAGTCTGGGGGATTCCACACCAGGAAGTAAGTAACTGGGGCAAGCAAACCAGCACAGCAAAGAAGCTTCTCAGGGACCTGGAAAATCTGAGTCTGGTTGCGCTGAACGGGCGCTTCCGGGGAGATCGCCCACCGGCAGCTACGTTCTATAGCCCCTTGCAAATAAAACAATTGACCACACCTTCACGTCATACTCCCTCTTTAATAAAATAGTCGACTTTAGGATAGGAAGCTCAGACCACAGTGACCACCTACCACAAGAGATGACTCTGGATGCTTATGGTACCGCATCTACTGAGCAGCCAGTCCGCTTAGGCACGAAGTACACGACAAACTTGAGAAGAATCAAATGCAAAATTTCTAACTTGGAGAGCTTTCTGCTCGAGGCAAAGAATCTTTGGGAGGACAAAAAGAAGGATAACAAGAATGTGACTGTAACTTGGGCTAAATTCACTGAAATGCTTGGCACACTACACACAAAAGAAGAAGGGAGGGACGTAACCAGAGCAGTTGCGGCCCGACAAAGGTCTCGCTCTCCACCGTTGAGCACGCAAGACTGTCTTCTGAGAGGACCGCAATTAAAGGAATTAAAGCAACTAAAGAAAGGAATAACTAAAACAATACGAGAACTTCACCGGGCAGGGCCAAACGCTAACCTCCTAGCCGAGCTCAGATCACTAAAAAACAGCAAGAAATAACTTATCTGGGAAGCTCGTCGCGAAGTCACAGAAACAGCATGGGCCAAAATTCTCCACGATGCGAAAGCAAAAAACAGCGCCAGGTTCTGGCTCACACTGAAGAGACTACAGAACCCAAGGGCCCTTGGAAAAAACTCTCACATCACTGAAGAGGAGTGGTTTAAATACCTTTAAATACCTTTGGGATCACTTCAATAGCGGGCCATCAATTAACACACAAGAACCCCTGGAGTACAGCAGGGCCGGCTTAGGCCCGTGTAAGCAAGACGAAGAGTCCAATCATGGCTTTACGCTAAAACAAATCAAGAGCAGAATAGCAAAGAGCAGAACCGAGGGTGCACCAGGCCCCAACGGTATACCACCGATCCTATACAAACGAGACCCGGACTACTGGGCATCAGAACTCCTGCCACTCTTTTCGCACATCATGGAAACAGAGAAAATACCGGAATCGTGTAAGGGGTCCATAATCTCTCCGATACACAAGAAAGGCAGCAAAAACATAGCAGAAAACTACAGACTGGTTGCATTAATAGATAATGATGCCAAATACTACGCAGGATTGCTGCTGGAAGAACTTACAGAATGGGCATCGGAAACAGCATCCATTCCAATTAATCAATCAGGCTTCCAGAAAAGTATGAGCAAACTTCTGAACCAGTTGATTCTACTACACAGTGACACCTGGATTCAAATTAAGCTAGGTGCTGGAGAAAGTATATCACGGAGAATCCCGACAACCAAGGGTCTGAAGCAGGGGTGCGTGCTGGAGCCGACCCTGTTCAACTTGTTCTTGGCAGATCTCTTGCCAGAACTGGACAAGTGTAATCACCATGCCCCGAACTTCGGAGGCTTTCCTCTTTCGAACTTACTCTACGCAGACGACCTGGTTTTGATTAGCCGCACCCCAATTGGTTTACAACACCTGTTAAACATTACTAGCAACTTTTCCAGCAGTAATGGACTACGAATAAACCTGAGCAAAACTAAAGTGATGGTTATCAACCAGAAAAACAAACCACACCACTTCCAATGGGATCTGGAAGGGAAGAAACTCGATATTGTCAACGAATTTAAATACTTGGGCATAATTTTGTACACTAAAGGCACGTTCCTCCCGCAAAAAGCATCTATAAAAGGCAAAGGAACCCTGATGGCAGTCGCACTAAAAAATATTAAACAAAAAATAAGCGGCCCAAGCTTCACCCCCTTGCTACAGGTAATTCGAGCAAAGCTCCTCCCAACCGTCACTTACGGAAGCGAATGCCTCAGAGGGAGAGACGCCAACACCCTGGACAGGACAGTAACAAAGGCAATGAGAATCATTTTTAACCTCCCACGCTATACATCACCCGCCCAAATCAGGCTAGAGTTCGGCCTTCCAAAACAACAGATTGCACAAAAGGGGGCCTACTTAAAATGCTGGTACAAAATAAAAGGAGCAGAATCAGGCTCACTAAATGAATTTTTATGGAATGAACTTAATCGGAAAAAAGACTGTGCAGCTCTGACTTACTTAAAAGACTCCTTGGCCAGCTTGGCCTTAGAAGCTCGCTGGGGTAAGATTGGGGCCCATAAAACCTTCAAGGAGCTTGACAATAAAACAGTAAAACTTTTGTCCAATCTCGAGGATAAAGCCTCCCTTTCAGAAAGAGCACATGGATGGTTTGTTATCCAGAGCTATAACAGCTGCTCCCCACAACCCTTTCTGGGGACTGGATTCACCAGGACCAAAAAAGAAACTTTTCTGCACTTTAGGATGGGCATTCTACCAATACTGCCGCATTTACCGCCATGGAAACGGCCACAATCTATAACATCGTGCAGACTGTGTGCCGAGGCAAAGGAAGACATTCTACACATTCTGTGCACATGTAAACGCTTAGACAGGGAAAGAAGATCCATATTAAAACCTGCCTTTAACAGATTATGTATTAGATCATGCAGACAGGCAGTTAAGGCCTGCTTTGACGGAGTGGACATCCGGCTGGCCT
This sequence comes from Calotriton arnoldi, assembly GCA_963921515.1. NCBI lineage: Eukaryota > Metazoa > Chordata > Amphibia > Caudata > Salamandridae > Calotriton > Calotriton arnoldi. The sequence continues at coordinate 2,255,243 of CAWUFW010000426.1, read as the reverse complement.
GCTGTCTAGTTCGCTTCCTGGATGTGGTGGGAAAAAACTAAAGGCGGCAGAGAAGGAATATAACATCACTACAAAGGACAGTAACCTATAACCTCTTGTGCACTTTTTATACATATTTTAAAAGTGTTTTTAACTGGAAAGTGCTAATTGATTGTTTTAGTATTTTAATCTGATTGTCAAAAGTGCAAAGTCCTTCCGCCCACTGCAAATTTGACTCGAAACAAATTACACTCAAGGGAAGAACAATGCCACCAGAGACTGTGCTTATAGGTACACAAAACTGCTATAAGAGGCTTGATCTGATAGATCCGGAGTGAAGAAAATTTACAGATGGCCTCAGTATCTTATGTGAATGAGATAACGACGTGACAACACTGTCTGTTTTATTCAGTTATATACATATTTTTTGTTTTATTTTTAATTATCCTTTTTTTATGCAATGGTTTTTATTAACTAAGCATATAATAAATATTACCTTACCTTACCTTATATAATGAGATGTCCTCACCTACCATCACATGATCGGGCGTCCACGGGTTTATGACAATGTTGAGGTCATATCGATGCACCCAGCGCAATATGGGTGGTCCATCCTCTGCTATGTAGACTTTACCTTTAATCTTTCTCCCTCCACATTCTACAGTAGACTCCATGTATCCCACTATATTGATGGTTTCCCCTTGATACCCCCGGGGTTGATATCTTTAGGCAACAGGTCCACGCTCGACCAATGCTTTACAAACATTTTCTTGGGAATAATGGTATAAATGGAGCCTGAGTATATCATAAGCTCTACCGCTTTCCCATTAATCACAAATTCTGCTTTTGGTCTTTTCTTTCTTCCCTGTTGGTCTCTGCATCGCCTACACTAAGGACTCTATCTCCATGTACCTCCACCATGCCTTCTTCATCCACGGTTGCCACTCTAGGTTTGTTTTCCTGTTTTCAAACAACCTCAAAGTGACCTCTATGCCCACATTTCCTGCAGTCTTTGTCAATTGCTATACATTTACAGTATTCTGCAGTGTGAAAGTTACACCCACACCGATAGCATGACTTGGTTTGCTGCTTCGGTTTCACCATACTATGACCCGACTAAAATATCACACACATCAGGTTCTGCTTTCACAGTGCTGGAAACTACACCACAGTTGCTGTCTTTTTTCTCAATCTCCCTCATACAAAAGTTCTGATTGCTCTACAACTTTGGCAATTACTATGGCATCTTTAAGTGACAGATTAATCGCAGGCCATAAACGCTCTTGAATTTTTTTACTTTATAGTGACTGATTAATTGGACACAAACCAGTTCATCCATCATTGCTCCAAATTTACACTTCATAGAAAGTTCCCTTAGTTTAGAAACAAGCTCATCAATTGAATCACCCTCACTTTGCGGATGGGTATAAAATTTATACCTATTCATAACTAATTTCAGCTCTTTGGCAAATCTACATTTGAGATATCTCTTAGCATCAACATACTTCAATAGGCTTCAATAGGATCACCATTGGGCTCAGTCACTGATGGCAAATACTTAAAAACATATCGGCCTCCCTTACTCAATGCGCTTAGAAGTAGTGTTTTTTTGTGTTGCACTAAATTCCTGAGCATCCAATGCTTTAATGTATGTTTCAAACATTCCTATCCAGTCCTCCCATTCTACTGGTAATGGGCCTGGTTGTGATAGGTATAATGGGGGTGAAATGATGGCACTATGAGATTGCATAATGGTCACTGAGTAAACACTAGCAGGTCAAACATTAAACACAAAGAGAAATGCAGGAATAATAATCTCACAGGATCTTATGACAAAATAGAGACACAAAATATGCAAGTCACTAAAGCAAATGTAAGCAATGCTGTACAGTTCTGATGCATGAATCATTAATATATAATTAGGATGACTCACTGACCATGGTGGGGTCTTGGTGTGCGAGTCTCCGATGCAGCATCGCAACAGTACAGATGGAGATCTTGGCATAAAAAAGCTGATGTACTTGCCGACAAAGTGTTGCAGATAGGTGTGCATATCACCGTATGCGTGGCCAAATGAAGATGGCACCTATGCACACCACGTCCACAGCTGTCCAGATAGGTAATGGATGTTTGTATCCACTGTATGGGGCCCACTCCAAGATGGCGCCCACGCATACCACGTACACAGCAGGATCAGCAATTGACTGGTGGGGGATGACTTGCCGCGCATCTCCTCACAATTCCTATCTGTTTGCACGTCGGATGAGTCTTGCGCTTCTCTTCACCTCTGCAGTTACTGCATGTGCAGTACCATGCCCGTGTTCGTGCCTGCTTGCACTCCCAGTAAATAAAACAAGCATTGGCATAGCCAATAGGTCTCGCCTTTGGGACCTTATAAGTGTTTAGTTATCCAGCACAATATCCTTGGTGCAACAACATCAAGTGTTGCATGGCTAAACACTTATAAGGTCCCAAAGGCGAGACCTATTGGCTATGCCAATGCTTGTTATTTTTTTGCATGGGTGATGTATTCGAGTTTATTACAGACATTAGGTAGGGAAATGTTTGTTTTTCAACACCATGCAACATCAAAACAAAAACAGTTTATTTTAGATTAACACAGGACCTCACTTATGAGAAATGGCAGGGGGTCACAAAAATTATTAGCAGGAAATCAGATGTTACTTCCACAAAAAAAGAGTGATGCATGGCTTAAGTAACTGTATTCGTATTAAATATTACTAACTCTTCGTTCAAACATGAGCCCTTTTATCTTTCTAACCCCAGAGGCTTATCAGCTGGTAAAAAATATACACGCACATTTGGTGAAGATCCAAAGTGATGTTAACTGACTGCATTTTACATAAGAAAAATGCACGTTTTCTCCGTAAAATGACGTTTAAAAATGTGAAATTTCTCAATTTAAATGTGTTCTGGAATCCTTCAAACTGGATGATTACTCTAATATTTCTAAATATCTAATAACATCCATGATGCATAACGTTTGCTGTTTACGCAACAGAGAATGTCTGTGCAGGTCCAACCACGCTTCAGAGGCCTGTCCCGGTGCACAGGACACACAGGAAAGGGGGTCCCAAACCCTCTGCCACTGGTCTGCACCCCGTTCAGAAGAAACAGAAACCACTGGAGGAGGGCCCCAGACTATGCGCGCCCCTGCAATTTGGGCATCGGATCTGGCCTTCTGATGACGTCACAAGGCTCACGTGTCTGCATTACTGACAGCACCATTTCAGGGCAATCTGCCAGAGTTCAGCCATCTTTTTTCAATTCAGGTAAATTTTTAGTGAAATGTATACATTGTAAAATAAAGTCAAGAACGGCAAGTGTAAATATTAAAATAACAGCATCCAGCAATATTTATGCCATTAATGATGCAGGATGCTGTGAAGAGTCTTGATGTGAAATGACAGCTAGAACTACAGTGGGCTCACGGACAAGAAGGCACATACGGCTTTATATCGATCCAGACATAACGGTAGTTGCCAGACTATTTAAACGTCAAAGATTAAAGAGAAACCCTAGCAAGCAGCTAGAGAATGAGGTAAAAAAGACATGCAGCTGTTAAGATAGACGGGTGGCTATGCCAGCTGCCAGCTAAGCAGACTGAAATACAGCTATAAGACAAACATTTAAAGACACGAAGAGAGAGAGAAAGAAAAATGAAAGAAAGAAAGAAAAAGAAAGAAAGAAGGAAAGAAAGAAAGAAAGAAACAGAAAGAAAGATAGGCAACTAAGAAAGATAAGCTAGACAATGGCCTACAAAGACATGCATGCAGCTTAGCTGGTAGTTGGACAGCTAAGCATAGCTTAAGGTATTTAAGCAGAAAAGCATCTATAGACCAACATACACAGAGAGCCAACAACTGACAAGTTGAGAAACAGAAAGACAAACAAACACACCAAAACAGAGGTAGACGAAGATCAAGAAAAACAGCTCGAGCGATTTGACAGATATACATGTGTGGCTGTCTGCTTTCTGCTAACTAGTCAGTCAGCTAGATACCAGCTAGGCAGACAAGAAAGTAAGTGAGAGACAGGTACAGAAAGACACAGCAATCATTAGCATCAGACGCCATAAAGCTACTGACATGTCTAGATACGAACAGACCATGACACATTTCAACAGCTACCTTAGACATAAAGACAAATTGCAATGTTTTTTTCCATATGAATTAATATGATATTGATGTTGTGAGGTAGCACTTTTTTGATTGCAGTTCTTGGAACCCCAGAAAGCTAAATGAATTCCTGCATGTAGAAGCTCAAAAATGAAAAACAGTCAGCCTCATTTGCAAACATTTGTACAGGCATTACGTCTGCCTTGGAATGCAAAAAAAACATTGCAAGCTGGATGACATTCAGGACATCTTCAAGTGGAATTTAACCAGTTACCCTGAAAGTGACCTATAATAAAAACGGGATGTACATGAACATTTTTGCTCGATTTCCTTTTCCAGAAAAAGACGTTGCATCAAAGCAGGAACAAGTTAAACACAAGGGCGCGCGCCTCGCGCTGAAAGTTAAACAAGAAGCGCGAGCAAAAAGGAGACGGAGAGGGCGGAGAGAGTGAGTGGCCGGGACGTGTGGGCGAGGAGAGAGGCGCGCGCGTGCTTGGGAGAGCAGTCTGCTCTTTTTGGAAGCACATACTCGTGCTTGTGGCGCGCCCCTGCTCGCTCCCGCAAGGTGGATGCCGCCACAAGCCCGAGTATGTGCTTCCAAAAAGAGAAGAGCGACGGCTAAAGGTCCTCCTATACAGCGCATGCGCGCTGCGTAGGCGAGACCTAAAAAAGGCAGACTGGGTGGATCTCATCAGTCCTTAGTGGCCTTAAATGTTATGTGTCTGTGCGAATAAATGACCCCTATGGTTTGCTAGACAGCAGTGCTAGTTACCTCATCGGAGAGCTACCACTGATAATTCATTGAGAGTTACAACTGATTGCCTCGCCCCCTTGCAAACCGGAGACTGACTCAACTTGTGGTGATGAATTTCGGTGTATTCAAGTTTGTTCTAGAGCTCTTTTCCAAAGGACTTCATTGTCTTCCCTTCGTGTTCCGCTTTATATCCTTCAGAGGATCACATTGGGCTTGAATATTGATGCCCGACACAGATCCTTTACAGCCAGATCCATACCAGATTTTCAGATGAACTACTGAATACGTAAATTAATTCAATTTAGATTCATTGTATGCAGGTTTATCTTACCTAGATAGCCTGAAAAACATGCCTGGATCTGACACATCCTGGGGCTATTTTGGACATTACCGGGTTGGATGATTTTAGTGCCTGAGACAGGATAATTGAGGAATGGTTTCTGAACATATTTAGAGCCTGTTCCCCAGATAGGCTTGAGTATGATGCAAGTGAAATTTCTTCTCCACCAGGAGTCAGTGGATGGATTCTAGATCAGGAGAAGGGAATCCCTGTTTTCTGAGGTTGAAACTTGGCTTTGCAGAATTTTGTATCCTCTGCACTATTTTGCTTACAACAAATTGGATTAAAATATATAAGCACCTTAATCGAACACCAGTCCCTAACCATATATTCAATCAAATCTAACAATTAAACTTAATGTAATTTCATAAACTTAAATAATTAGCCTCAGCCTAACCCGGAACTATTCTTAACCTCAAATTATTGTTTTTTAAAACATTTTTTACTTAGTTCACTGTACACAACTTGTGCACTAACCCTAACCTAATACTACCAAAAAGTGAAAACATTAAACCAGTAGACTTAAACTTAACCCCAATTCTAGTCCTAAAATAAATAAAAATAAGTCAGATTGCCTTAACCGAATTCTAATGCCAACTCTAGCAACCCAGGACCAGCCTCCCATCACCTTTTGTGTGTTTCATGTACCGCCCTAAGTGGCATGGGTATGCCCAGATGTGGGTCCCATGCTCACTGTGTCACTGGAATCAAGCTGTACCCAGCTGATGAGCCCATAACAAGCGTGAAACCTGTCCTGGGTTGCTTGTGTTCCGGTACAGGGAGGACCATGCTTGGCAGTTTGAGATGGACTGTACCCATGAGGAACAGTCAATACTGATTTGAATTTGGCTGGGTTCAAACTGAAGTGGCATGGTGAGCAAAACAACGATGGGCTGGAGTGCTACCCTGAGCTATCGCCAGTGGTCAGACTTACTGTAAGCATCCTCCCATCACCTTTTGTGTAGTTCAAAGTTCTATGTAAACACAAACATGTTTTGACCCCCTTTCTTTAATTCCCCCTAAAGCCCACGATTGGATCTGCACAAAACTTGAACTACCTGCACTGGGTATCCCTTGTTGACTGGCTGTCACGTTTGATGCACACTCAAACAGTGCCAACGTTATAATGGATGGGTGGGTTTGGAATCCAAAATCTGCATCTACGTATGAGGCAACAGATCTGACTCTGAGCCAAAACCTGAGGATTTAACTTTTACTGCACCCACAGCAACAACTCCTCAGTGGCGTGCCCAGACTGAATGCCCCTCTTGTACCACACTTGAAGACACCCGAAGAGGACAGGGAATCAGGTAGCTGTCAAAAGGCCTGTGTGACATCTCCTGCAAGTCCTGGCATTTTAGTCAACATGTTGCATTCCGGGAGTGCAGGCGCACAGCTTTGATGCGACAGTCATGTCGGCTAAGAGGCCAGAGCAGAGCCAGCAGAATGTGTCACACTTGACATGGGGCTCCCTGGCAGCTGGGCAGATGCCCGAGCCGCGAGCCCATCTGTTTCCGAGCTTCCAGCTCTTTCCCCTTATCTGTCCGAGTCCACTGCCACGCGGGCCAGACCGCTGGGGAAGAGCCATGGAAAGAGTGAGTGCAGGAAATGGCGGCTGGGAGCCGCATCCGCCCACTGCTCAGCAGCTTCCGAGACGTGCTGCGTCACTCGTTCTGGTACCGTCCTGCTAAAGTGCAGCAGCCCCGCTGGGAGGATCCAAAACAGACCCACTAAAAATCCGACTTATGGACTGATGGTTCGAAAACTCGCTCTTTCTGTCCCGTTTGCCTGGTCCTGTTCTCTCCCACAGGACAACCAAACCACTTACAGGTCTCGACACCACATATGCAGTCAACATTGCTCCTGCATGGTGAATAGTTGCTGTTGCTAGGATGCAAACTTCACTCCAATTCATTTGAGACCACCAAACGCCCAATAAGCAAACACAGCTTACCAGGTGCACCCGCCAGCTCCCTGGGTGCCAGACTAGATAACAGAATCCTAGTGTAACCCGAATTTGCCTTTGTCGAACAAGATGGAAGACAGAATCCGGCTAACTTCAGGCGAACACCACCAAACATAGCCATGAAGTAAGCAAAACGCTGCAGACGCAACAGCCCTTCCACACTACAGCAACTGCCTCTCAGATCAAAGTATTAGCCTAAACATACAACATACATCTGCCTATGCATGCTCCATCATAGCTAAATAACGCTGTAGTGATGCTGCCCAGAAAACATTCTGCACAGGCCGGGCAAAGGACAACTACAAAGATATTTGCCTGAATCCTAATAATTTTACTTTTAAATTAATTGACACAATCATTATTAAATCAGACATACAACAGCCATACACAACCAAACAATACACTACCATGTGATAACGGCACCCAAAAGAACAAGCACAAGCGTGCGCGTCTCGCGCGGCAGCAGGGGGAGGAGAGAGAGGAGGGGGCCTGCGCGATTCCCTTGCGGGAGCGAGCAGCAAGGCGCGGTAATTGCTAACATATGGTGCCGCTGCTCGCTCCCGCAAGGGAATCGCCAAACGTGCACGCGTTGTCATTGAAAGCAATGCAACGCGTGCACGTTTTTGGCCTCAAAACCGACTCGATGGCTAAAGGTCTTTTTCCTAAGCAGCGCATGCGCGCTGCGTAGGCGAGACCTAAAAAAGGTTCAAAATAGTACCAATGCGGGTCCGATCCTCCCACTAGTATGCAGCATCTGCCCACAGCGTCAGCGCTTGATTTCCACAGGTCTCAGCAGTCCGGTGCTCCTGGTGCACAATATGACAGGTTCTGAGCTACGTCATAAAGTTGTAGGTGCTGGCTGGCTCCTTGTCGCCAATTCTTGCACCCCACTTAGTAGACACCATAGTCTTGGGTGAGTGAAGAACTTATTTATTGATATAGTTTCCCTACAACTTAAGCGTAGCTATCCCTTAGCCAGTCAGACTCCAACTGAGATCGCAGGAATGCTAGCTCAATAACTAGAACACAACTATATTCCTAGTGCCAAGTGACACAGACATGACATAGCTTGCAAGCTTATAACAAAAACCAAGCAGCTGGAGGTTTTCAGAGGGCTGCTCTCAATGTGCGAGCTTTGAGAGACCATGAAAGGACAATATCATAAACAGATGTGCTGGCTCAGGGCACAGCTGAAAACATGTTTTTATGTGCTTGCACTCTCTTTAGCGCATTCATTTAACCCGATAGTTCTTTGAGTTGGAGTGGTATTTTCAGGCGTGTATTTCAGCGTGTTGTCAATGTAAATTGCAAAAAACACATTCAGAAACCTATCCATAACGTGCCGGAAAGCTGCCATTGCAATACATAAGCCAAACAACTTCACTTGAAGCCAGGACCAGACAGGGAACCCAAAGCAGCACTGGCAAATTTTGTCAGACAAGCCCCGATACGGTGCATAATGAGCTAGCGCAGTGAGCGAGCCTGACCACTACAAGGCAGGTTGCGGGGTTCTCACCCAAGAAAAATTGGGGGAAAATGGCAACAAATGTGCATTCTAATACACATTTTTCATTATATATTTAATTGTATTCATTTTTAAAGCATAGTAAATGATGACCATACAGTGCACCAGGATATGGCCATCTTTATTGGGCTATTCGAATATTCCCTAACTTTCACCCTCAAACAGTGCCTCTCATCTCTCCATATCCCCTCTCTCACATGTATTTTATTTGTTTTATAGCGCCTCTCATACCAGTGTAGGGTGTCGGAGCATTGTACACGCACATGAAGAGACAATGAATCATGCATGTGTAAATCAGTGTATAGCAAATGTTACATAAGACAAAGGGGATTACAAGGTGTAGGATTCACATGTCATCCATACTGGTAGGCGTTTTTTAAGAGCGCTTGGTCTGGGGATGCACAAACTCAGGATTCAGAATGTCATGCACTGGTTAGGGTTGACTTTACAAATAAGAACGTATTTCTACCCAAACAAACCCTTTATAGCAAAATGAGGATAATGAAAGCCTGGGAAAAAAACATAACTTTCTAACCTAGATGACAATTGTAACTTATGAACTGCACAGTAACAAAAGGATCTCTGTCATAAAAGCAGTAACCCACTGGGCTATGCACATAAAATACTGTTCTGCATAGTACACACTCTTTGCAGCAGGCATAGTAACACTCTATGCTACCTTAGATGAGTCAAACCTGCCACCTACGTATTCATAAAGAAGTTTAGTAAACACATTTAATGACCTCCACAGGGCTTGGTCGCCCCACTCACTGCTGCCGCTCCTGCCTGCCTTGCCGCCTCCTGCCTGGAGATTCCTTCGCTCGCTGCCCGCTGCTCCTGGGACTTTCCCGCTGCTCCTGGGACTTTCCCGCTGCTCGCTGCTCCTGGGACTTTCCCGCTGCTCCTGGGATTTTCCCGCTGCCCGCTGCTCCTGGGACTTCCCGCCACTGCCTCCCTGCGGCCCCGCCCCCCGTGATTCCATTCGCCGCCCGCTCCCGCCACCCAGCTGCTCCTCCTCCCGGCTCCTTACTTAAGGGGACCGTAGGGGACCACAGAGTGTGACCGCTCAGCCCTCCACAGGGCTTGGTCGCCCCACTCACTGCTGCCGCTCCTGCCTGCCTTGCCGCCTCCTGCCTGGAGATTCCTTCGCTCGCTGCCCGCTGCTCCTGGGACTTTCCCGCTGCTCCTGGGACTTTCCCGCTGTCCGCTGCTCCTGGGACTTTCCCGCTGCTCCTGGGACTTTCCCGCTGCCCGCTGCTCCTGGGACTTCCCGCCACTGCCTCCCTGCGGCCCCGCCCCCCTTGATTCCATTCGCCGCCCCGCTCCCGCCACCCAGCTGCTCCTCCCTCCAGGCTCCTTACTTATGACGCCCCCTGAGCGACCGCGCAGCGGCCGCGCGCAGTGGGAGCACCGACGGAGCGCCGAAGGTGCGCCAAAGGTAAGCCCGTCTGCGCCCGTCCGCGCCTGGCCCGCGCCCAGCGCCAGGACCCCTGGATCCCACCGATGCAACACTACTCGACGGACCTACGACGCCGCCACCCTCACCGCACTCAATGCCGGCCGGAACCCTGCCTGCTACCGAGCCTCACCGAGACGCACCCACGGACCCTTCACCTGCCAAGCCTGCCGATTCACCTGCCCCCGGACGTGCACCACCTCCGCCAAGTCGAGCACCAGCAGCAACCACCTGAAATGCATCCTGTTGAACACCCGCTCCGTCCACAGGCACGCCGTGGAACTCTGGGACCTGCTCGACGCAACAGCACCGGACGTCGCCTTCCTCACCGAAACCTGGATGAACGCCTCCTCAGCGCCCGACATCGCCATAGCCATCCCGGACGGATACAAGATCACCCGGAAGGACCGCGTCAACCAGACGGGAGGAGGCATCGCCATCGTACACAAGAACACCATCCGCATCTCGACTAACTCCGACGAGACCTTCACCGCCGCCCGAACACCTACACTTCCAGATACACACTGACCCCAAGACCACCCTCCGAGGCACCCTCATCTACAGACCCCCGGGACCACGCACACTATTCAGCGAAGACATCGCAGACTTCATCAGCCCGCACGCCATGCCCTCCGCCGACTACATCCTCCTAGGGGACCTCAACTTCCACCTGGAGAACAACAACGACAGAAACACCACCGCCCTGCTGGACAACCTCGCCAACCTCGGACTCAAGCAACTGGTGAACACGCCCACCCACTACGCCGGCCACACGCTTGACCCGTCTTCTCTTCCAGCAAGCACATCTCCTTCAGCCATGCCACCGGACTCCACTGGACCGACCACAGCTGCGTCCACTTCAGCTTCAGAAAGACTGCGACCCACCACCACCCGCAACAGGCTCCCCGCCGGAGCTGGAGCAAGATCACCGCCGAGCAGCTCCACCGCCTCCCTCAGCCAGAACACACCCACCAACACAACGGACCCAAACGAAGCAGCCAGCAACCTCGCCAAGTGGCTGACCGCCTGCGCCGATGACCTCGCACCACTAAAAAACCCTCCCAGCAGACCCGGAAGCAAGAAAACCCCTTGGTTCACCAACGAACTCAAGGAATCCAAGAAGAACTGCCGCACTCTCGAGAAAGCCTGGCGACTCGACCAGACCACAGACAACAGGACCGCCCTCAAGCACGCCACCCGCAAACACCACCAGATGATCCGTGCCACCAAGAAGTCGGCACTCAAAGAACGACTGGACAACAACGCCCACGACAGCAAGGAACTTTTCAGCATCGTCAAAGAGTTCTCCAACCCCAGCGCCGGAAACAACGACATCACCCCCTCGCAAGACCTCTGCAACTCACTCGCCGCGTTCTTCCACCGCAAGATCACCGACATACATAACAGCTTTGACGCACAGACCACGCACCCTACCGCCGAACCAACGCCCGCCACCACCACCCTCTGCAACTGGACCCCGATCAGCACCGAAGACACCACCCGCACGATGAACTCCATCCACTCCGGATCACCAACCGACCCCTGCCCACACCACGTCTTCAACAAAGCCGACGCCACCATCGCACCCCATCTCCGGGACATCATCAACTCCTCCTTCCACACCGCCACCTTCCCGGAGAGCTGGAAGCACGCCGAGCTTACCGCCCTCCTGAAGAAACCAACGGCGGACCCCACCGACCTCAAGAACTACCGTCCCATCTCGCTCCTTCCGTTTCCGGCCAAAGTCATCGAGAAGACCGTCAACAGACAGCTTGCCGCCTTCCTCGAGACGAATGGATCCCTCGACCCCTCGCAGTCCGGGTTTCGGGCCAACCACAGCACCGAGACCGCCCTTATCGCAGCCACCGACGACATCAGAACCCTAACCGACAACGGGGAAACAGCAGCCCTCATCCTCTTGGACCTCTCCGCGGCGTTCGACACCGTCTGCCACCGCACCCTAGTGAAGCGCCTCAGCAACATCGGAATCCGAGAGAAAGCACAGGAATGGATCATCTCGTTCCTCGCCGGAAGAACCCAGAGAGTCCGCCTCCCCCCGTTCAGATCCGAGGCCACCGAAGTCATCTGCGGCGTTCCACAAGGATCTTCACTCAGTCCAACCCTCTTCAACGTCTACATGAGCCCCCTCGCAGCCATCGCACGCCAACACAACCTCAACATCATCTCCTACGCCGACGACACCCAGCTGATCCTCTCCCTCACCAACGACCCCACCACCGCCAGAGCCAACCTACACGACGGGATGAGAGACGTCGCCGACTGGATGAGGAACAGCCGCCTTAAACTGAACTCAGACAAGACGGAAGTCCTCATCCTGGGCTCATCACCCTCCGCCTGGGACGACTCTTGGTGGCCCCCGGCCCTGGGCACCGCGCCCAAGCCAACGGACCACGCACGCAACCTGGGCTTCATCCTGGACTCCTCCCTGTCGATGACCAGACAAGTCAACGCCGTCTCATCTTCGTGCTTCAACACCCTGCGCATGCTCCGCAAGATCTTCAGATGGATCCCCACTGAAACCAGGAAGACCGTCACCCAGGCACTCGTCACCAGCCGACTGGACTATGGGAACACCCTCTACGCCGGAACCACAGCCAAACTTCAAAAAAGACTCCAGCGCATCCAGAACGCCTCCGCACGACTCATCCTGGACATCCCCCGGCACAGCCACATCACCGGACACCTGAAAGACCTGCACTGGCTCCCCGTCAGCAAGAGAATCACGTTCAGACTCCTCACCCACGCACACAAGGCCCTCCACGACCTGGGCCCCAAGTACCTCAACGACCGCATGACCTTCTACACGCCCACCCGCCAGCTACGATCAACCAGCCACGCCCTCGCCACCGTACCACGCATCCGCAGAGCCACCGCCGGAGGAAGATCCTTCTCCTACCTGGCAGCCAAGACCTGGAACTCCCTCCCCACTCACCTTCGGCGAACCCAGGACCATCTCTCCTTCAGGAAGCAGCTCAAGACCTGGCTGTTCGAGCAGTAACTTACCCCCTCCCCCAGCGCCTTGAGACCCTCCCGGGTGAGTAGCGCGCTCTATAAATGCCGTGATTGATTGACGAATCACTATTTAATCTGCCATGTTGATACATGGTCTCATCTATTTGCTCTAAATTAGTGGTAGTTGTTCTTTTAGTACCTGCATTCACTTGATCACTTGTATTAGTATTATTTCTGTTGTTAGCTACCATTAGAACAGGTATCACGACTGTTAGCAATAACCACATTAGTATTAGTATAAACATACTACACAAACAATATATAACACATCTTCGCTTTAAACTAGATTTCGGATGTTCAGTCACTTCTGTTTTTGCCATTTTAATTTTCTAAAATTTATTAATCTCTAAAATTTCTTCTAAATTATACATTTATTTTAAAACTAAAATATATATAAAACTCTTTGTGTGATCTCACACTTCAACAGCTTTTCATCTTTTGTTTCCCCTTTGTCTTTAATTTCTTTTCCTCATGTGGTTCTTTTATTCTCTTCTTTACTTGTTTGTAAAATTTCCACCTTCTGTGTCACAGTCTTTTCTCTTAAGGTGGTCTCAATTTGCTTTCGTCACTTCTTTCATTAGTGACATTTTCTTGTTCTTCGTTTAGATCAAGATTCTCAAAGTCTTCAAGGATAATGTATGTCCATTCGGGAGCTTTATATTGTCTGCTCGGCACTCTCAGTCTTTTTGATCTTCGTAAAGGTCTTCTTAGTTGTTCTTGCTCAGTTTGACTCGATACTTCATTTACGTGTTCTTGTTCTTTCTCTGTTCTTCTTTTTAGAATATATTTTAGTCCTTTCACTCCACTTGACCTGTGATCACTTTTCCTGACCCTCTTTGTTTGTACGGCCTGTTCACCTTCTTCACCTATTTCTAGTGTTCTTTTATTTTCTTTTTCTTTTAGCTGAGCTTGTTCTGGGCTTTCTAATTTTTGTCTTTCTGTCGATTGAATTTCTTCTTGATCTTTTAGTTCTTCTCTTTCTATTTCTAATAGAGTTTGATCTGAGTTTCCTGCAGCAGATTCTTCTGTTGACTGAATTTGTTCTGATCCTGTCAATCTCTCATTTTCTTCTTCTGATTGAGCTTGATCTGGATTTTCTGTTTCAATTTGTTCTGGTCTTTCAATCTCTTGCTCTTCCTCAGCCTCTACAACAGTTTCTTGAGACCCAGAATCTAGTGCCCACCCTACTTGACTTGTACTTGGTTGTTCATCATCGATGCATTCTTCAGAGTCTGTTTCTCTGTTCTTTTCGACTTCACAACTGTCAGCTTCTGGTTCTTCTCTTTGCTCTACCAGTTGCTGCTCTTGTCGTTCAGGTTGACTTGGGACTCTTTGTGTATGACTGGCATGGATCCAGTTTGTCAAGCCAAAACACTTCACTGCTGTTGTTGTGACCAATATAATTTGATGCGGTCCTTTCCACCTGGGTTCTAAACACGATTTTCTTGTGTGCTTCTTTATCATAACCCAGTTTCCTGGACACAAATCATGAGCTTGATTCGGCTGTGCTGGGGTTGCATCTTCTCCAACCTGGTGCGACACAGAATGTACCAGATCAGCTAGTCCTTTACAATAGTCCATTATGAGATCATCAGTTATATTCATCAGTTTGTTTCCAGGTACAAATGTTTGTCTCATTGCTCTTCCCATGAGAATTTCATGAGGATTCAATCCTGTTCTTCTGTCAGGGATGCTTTTAAGACTCATCAAGACAAGGGGCAAAGCATCAGGCCATTTCAGTGAAGTGGATGCACACACCTTTCCTAACCTGGATTTTATTGTGCCATTGAGCTGCTCAGCCACTCCAGAAGCTTCTGGTCGACAGGCACAATGTAGTTTCTGTTCAATTTTAGAGCTGTACAGATTAATCGAATGATCTCATTATTAAAATGAGGTCCTCTATCTGATTCCAAAGTGACTGGAAACCCAAATCTTGGAATGAGCTCCCTCAACAGTAATTTGGCAACTGTGAGGCTGTCATTCCTTCTCGTTGGATAGGCTTCCACCCATCGAGAAAACAGAAACACAATGACAAGGACATACTTCAAACCATTACACGACGGTAGTTCTATAAAGTCGAGCTGCAGCCTTGTAAATGGTCCCTCTGCCTTTCCAATTTTTCCACAACTGACAACTGTCTTTCTACCTGGTTTCTGCTGTTGGCATGTCAAACATCGTTGGCAGAGACTCTCTGTAATGAGTCTAAACTTGGGATTATACCATGTCTGCCTGAAGTGTCTAATCATGGCATCCCTCCCAATGTGTGTAGCTCCATGATATACTCTTGCCATTTGTGATAATAAACTGTCTGGCATTATTGGTCTACCATCTGGACACACCCATACTTCGTCATCTGCTCTTCTTGTGCATCCTGTTTTGATCCAAAGTTCATTTCTTTTGGATTTGCCTCATCCTGTAACTGCCTAACTTCATCCCATGTTTCAAAAGCAGAGAAAAACATTAGTTGGCAATTGGTAGTTTCTTTTTCCAACCCTTTGTTCAAAGACATTGTATTTCGAGCACAAAATTGTGCAACTTGGTCAGCATATTTGTTGCCTTGTGTCACATAATCTTTTCCTGACTTATGTGAGGCACACTTGACCACTGCAATTTCTTTTGGCAATTGTAATGCTTCCAAAAGATCTTTGACATTTTTACTGTTTCTGATAGGAGAACCTGAAGAAGTCAGAAATCCCCTTTGCATAATTGGCCGAAGTCATGCACAACCCCAAAACCATATTGACTATCCGTGAAGATGGTTACTCTCAATTATTTCCCAATCTTGTAGGCTTTTGTTAAAGCTACCAATTCGACTATTTGTGCAGACTTGACTCCTTTTAGACAGGATGCTTCTATGATAGCAGATATAGTACATACAGCATAGGCAGCACTCAGTTCTCCATTTTGTTTTCGCAAGCATGACCCATCAACAAACAATAGATAATCTGAATCTTCCAATGGGACGTCAAAGATGTCCGGCCTGGGCTTTGTACACACTTCTGTTAGATCCAAACAATCATGATCAACTTCTTCTTTTACTTCTTCACAGAATGGGTCCGGCAGCAAGGTTGCTGGATTCACTGTGGTGCATCTTATCGCGCTTACATTTTCAGCGCCTAGGATGACTCTTTCATACTTAGTCAGCCGACTAGGGGTCAAGTGCTGAGTTTGAGTCCTTGTTAAAAGGATCTCGACAGAATGTGGCACATATACCTTCAAGGGATGTCCCATTACAATAGACTCACTCTGCTCCAGACTCACACAAGTAGCAGCTACTGCTTTTAAGCAGCCAGGCAATGCTGCAGCCAGGCAATGCTGCAGCCACAGAATCCAGAGTGGCAGAAAAATATGCCACTGGACGTCGCATCAATCCATGTCTTTGGGTTAACACTGAAAGCGCACATCCTTCCCTCTCACAGCAGAACAAAGCAAATTCTTTTGTATAGTCAGGCATTCCTAATGCTGGTGCTTGACACAAATAATCCTTCAGTTTTATGAATGCATCCTCGCTTTCATCATCCCATTCAATCGGATCTATCACATCCTTTCGTGTCAATTTTATTAGAGGTTTTGCAAGCAATGAAAATCCACTGAGCCACTGACGACAGTATCCAATCACTCCCAAAAACATTCATACCTCTTTCTTAGTTTTAGGCAGATTCATCTGTCGAATCACTTTTATTCTCTCTGGAATCACTTTTCTAACTCCCTTTTCTATCTTCTGTCCCAAATATTGGACTTCTTGTTGGCAAAACTGTAATTTTTCTGGTGACACCTTGTGTCCACCTTCTGCCAAATGGTTCAGTAAAGCAATTATGTCTATGACACAGGCCTCTCTTGTCTTTGATGCACCAATAGGTTATCAATGTACTGAACCAAAACTGAATTTCCTGGCATAACCAATGTTTCCAAATACTTTTTCAAGATTTGATTGAAAATCGAGGGACTCTCTGTGTACCCTTGAGGAACTCGGCACCATGCCAAAACACGGTCCTCGAACCGAAATGCAAAGAGATATTGGCTATCTATATGCAAAGGAATTGAAAAGAATGCTTGGCGCAAATCAATCACTGTATACCAATGTGCATCCCAAGGTATCTGATAAAGAATTACTGCTGGATTTGGTACTACTGGACAACAGGGTACTAATATCTTATTGATTTTCCTTAAATCTTGCACTATCCTATATTTTTTCAATAGATGTGTCCCCCTGGGCACTACTGATGTCCTGATAACAGGCTCCTCCGGTTCTAAGTAAGCATAATTCAAAAATGCATAGAAAATTCAATGGGAAAAATTGATGAATAGAAGTTTCGACTCTTGTGCTTTTTTTGAAGTAATTATAACTCTTCTTCTCAGATGCTTAGGGTAAAACGAATAGTATCTAATCAACCAACCGCCACCAAACGAGCAGAAGAAATGATAACACGCTTTGTACAGAGAGGTTACCCTAAACTCTTGTTGGATGAAGCTACACAAAGAAGTCAATTGAAAACAAGAACAGAGCTCTTGCAAAAAACACCGACTAAAGTCAGTAATCGCATGGTGATCGTGTCCAAATTCTCTACCATGAGTAAAGTTTACAAACGAATCATTAAACAACACTGGCCGATATTAATGCAAGAACAAGACTTCAACAAACTATTTACAGAACTGCCAATCTTCGCTTACAACAGGAGCAGAAACATGGGTGAAATGCTAAAAAATGCAAAACAACAAGACACTGAAGTATATAAAGGTACTATTGCATGCCACAATTGTAATAATTGTCACAACATAATACCGGGAGCTACCATCACACACCCCAGAAAAGGAAATCACATCAAACTGCGGGTCAATGCTACATGTGACACCATGAACGTAATTTACCTACTCAAATGTCCATGCGGACAAGTATATGTCGGAAAAACCGAACGAAAAATAAAAATCAGAATCAATGAGCACAAATCTAACATCAGGACTAAAAACATAAAATCAGTTGTGGCTAACCATTTTCACGAACATCACCATAACGTTAGTCAATTAAAATTTCTTATCGTGGAAATTGTCTTGAAACGAGAAGGCCGAGACAACAGAAAACACCTTCTTCAAAGAGAGAATCACTGGATAAAAACACTGGACAGCCTCAAACCCCACGGAATGAACGATCGCATGGAATTTTCTTGTTATCTATGAAACCAACCCATAGGACAATACAACGTTTGGAATTACAGCAATCAACTTCAGTCCACTTCGAACACTGAATACAATTCCTTGATGAATGAATAGAATTCTTCAATGGATTTTCATGTTGAGTTTATCTAATGACTTTAATCCATATGACAACACCATGTCTGGACACTCATTATCTGATGTGAACATACAACATAGCCTTTTGACAAATGCAGAGAGTTCCTCAATCTATTTGAACGTTTTCAATATATTTGAATGTTTTCTTTTATTTTTTATTTCTTATTTTTTATCTTTTGTTCAATGACTAACTTTTTAAGTTGTTTTTTGCTTTAAGTTTATTTAAGGATTTGTTATCACACGACACTATGAGCACCACACATAATGTTACACATTCATACCGACCACACAATGTCTTTTATGAGCACATACTACATTTCAAGATGGCCACCAGTTTTATTAGACCACATATCGCTTCATTTAAAAAACTACAACGGTTCAATAAGCTTCATAGCTCGCTACAGATTTCACATTAAATTACACATCCTTACGATCATTCAAACCACTCAGCACAGATAATGTAGAACATGCATTGAATATTCGAAGTTTACTGTGAGATGAGTCGTAATCACTACAGTTTAAGATGGCCGCCAGGGACATCAGGATAAACATAGTCCTACGTTGTTATCAACTATTTAGCCAAGGAGTTTTTAAACTTCCGCACGTGCGCATTAATGTATTCATCACGCTACTTTCGAGATGACCGTGGGCGTTCAGATGACTGTATCGTAAGTTTTGATTACGCAACCTGTGAAGGATGTTTTACCGATCTCGTTTTTTCATGCACGCATGCTTCACTGAACGACATACTAACAGGGGCACGAACGAGTGTCACGGGGCCGATAAGTGTAACTTACGTTTGTTTACCAATGCATACTATTTTAGTACGACTTTATGATCCAAAGCATGAGCTCAGTAACAGTCCAGTGAGGCCACTTAAAGACAGTTATCTGTTTTCGTTTTCCGTTTGTGTTTTCACGTTTTCACTTTTTCATTGTTTTTATGATTACAGCACCTTCGTATTATCATTATTGCACCTTTATGCGTTTCTAGACGCAACATCACGTTCTAATATGCATGGGTTTTAAATGTCTGCACCACTCGAATAACACAACCATGTTATAGCCGCATAGAGGCACGAGTGTTTCTTTTCAAACGCCCAGCATAACTAGAAGACATTACCTGACGGTAGTTTAGAGGGCTCACCTATTTTACAGCACTCGCAACCAGTCGGATTTAGGCAGACACCTGTTAATAATCATTTTAAGTTCATTCCCACTCTCCTCATAGTATTATATCTATTGCAGGATTGTTCCCTGATGAAGGGTTAACACCCGAAATGCATTGGATGCATGTAATGATTCAGTCATCGTAACACAAGTTCAGCAAAACAAATGAGAATGTGAAGAATAAAGAAGAGTTATAATTACTTCAAAAAAACAAACAAAAAAACAAAAAGATGCATGTAATGATTCAGTCATCGTAACACAAGTTCAGCAAAACAAATGAGAATGTGAAGAATAAAGAAGAGTTATAATTACTTCAAAAAAAGCACAAGAGTCGAAACTTCTATTCATCAATTTTTCCCATTGAATTTTCTATGCATTTTTGAATTATGCTTACTTAGAACCGGAGGAGCCTGTTATCAGGACATCAGTAGTGCCCAGGGGGACACATCTATTGAAAAGATGTGCGGACACCAAACATTGTACATAACGTTTTGAATGGAAGACGTTACCCCAGGAGCACACGAAGCACAAACAAGTGATTAACTGACAGCATTTAACCAAAGGTTGTAGCGCGTATACATTCTTCACTGACTATCCTATATTTGCCACTAGGTTTTTTAAGTCCCATGATTGGCGAATTACAAGGACTGCCCATTATTTCTTTCAAAATACCTTGTTCAATCATTTGATCAATTACTGGAGCAACTCCTGCTTTTACTTCTGGACTCATTTTGTACTGTCGTGTGTTTGGATAAATCGCACCTTCTTTCACTATTATTTTAATTGGGTCTACATTTGCCATCAGACCAATTTCCTTTCCTGAAAAATCCCATACATCTGATCTCACTGTGTCTCTCAGCTCATCAGGCAGACTGCTTTCAGTCAGAAGTGAAAACATCTCATCCACTTCTGTTCCTTGTTTTGCTAGCATCATTTTGAAAGCGATATCTTCATCAGGTGTTTGGAAAGCAATATCATCAGGTGTACAATAGATGGTACAGTTAATTTTACACAACAAATCCCTCCCTAATAAGTTAACTGGGCTTGAATCACACACCACAAACGATGCATGTCTTTGAAATTTCCGATATTCACTTCTATTGGTTTGGTAACCGGGGTTTTTATTTGCTTATTTGAGACTCCTACAACTTGGATAGTTTCTCCCGAGAGGGGTAGGTTTGGAATTTCTGCTGCTATCACAGTAGAACGGGTAGCACCAGTATCCACTAGGAAAGTAATGTCATTACCTTCCACCATTCCATCAACAAATGGACCTGACTGATCTACCGCCAAGGTTGCGCCAAGCACGCATTCTTCCTCCCCCTCAGGCACCGTCATTGAGAAACATCCGAATCACTCTCATTACTGTGCATCTAATATTGTTGAACCGTTTGTGTATTCTTACCACTCTCTCCACGAAATCCGGTGTTCACACTGTATCTCTGCACTTGAGCGTTCATACAGTTGGGCATAGGGGCTTGTGGCACCTGTAACTGTGGAGTAACTACCTGTTGCTGTTGCTGCTGGTTCACAACCACCTCATTCTGCATCTGTGGATTTAAATTTTGATTTACTCCATTATTCTGTTGAATGTTTCTACACTCATTCTTCCAATGTCCATGCTTTCCGCACGCATGACAAGGATACTTCTTTTTCGCTTCTTCTCTACTCATTCACCCTTTTCCTTTATTTCCATTCGATCCATGACTATTCTGATTCTGGTCATTCGACTGATTATCATTTTGAGAACCAGTACTTGCCTCTTGGTGTTCTGCCAACTTCACTTGTGCCCACATCATCTTTTCTTTCAATTTCTTGTGTTTTGCGTCAATATCATCACTACAATACTTCTAATACTTCAGGATGTCATCAATGGGCTTACTTTGCCAGCAAAGCATATGCTGCTGAATCATCTGACTAATTTCTGATCTCAATCCATACACAAACCTGTACACAAAATGTCCCATATCCTTATCACCAATATTTTCAAATCCACTATATTGCTTAAATACTTGTAACAGCCTTTTGTAATACGCATGCACTGACTCCTTTGGTTCTTGAGTTGTTCTATCTATTTTAACCCAATCTGTTTCCTTTGGAGGAATTTTCCCTTTCAAGAAAGTAATCACTTGCTGATACTTTTTCATCACATCTTCTGAAGGTGCACCTGTCTTTGCATCTCTTGGATACTCTTCAGTTGGCCAATCAACCGTAATCTTACATTCTGTCCACAAATCAGTTGGTACCACTATATCAAACAGGCCATCCAAATCCTTTAATAATACCTTTGAAACTTTCACAAACCTCTCTACCTGCTTGTACTATTCAACTGGTTTCTCCCTTAATCTGGAAAAATCATTCGTAAAAGACAAAATATCCTGTCTAGACCAAGGAACATGAACATATCCACCACCAGGAACTTCTCTCATTGGACACACTCTTTCAACCTGTTCTGTTTCTCTTAATGGGAAGGCAGATGCTTCCTTTGTAGCTGCCTCATCCCTTTTCCTTATCCATCTACCTCTCCATCTGTCTGCATCTCCCTATTTCTTCAAAATATTCATTAATTCTTTGATCTGTAATCTCCTTCCTGACGCATTCAAACTTTCTAAATCCTTTTCAGTAAATTCTGCCCTATATGGTTTCTGCAATAATTTCGATTTTTCTACATCCTTTCCAAATTCTGAAGCAACTTCTACTATTTTCTCATGCAGATTCTTTGCTCTCCATGTTATACTTTTACACAAAAACAACAATTCATCATCTCTGTATGTACCTAATCTATCTGGGCTTATTGTACCAATGATCATTTCTTCCAAATCCACTTTCAACTTGGCCACATCTATACTTGGTGTTTGGGGTTTCTTCTTGTCTATTCCTTTCGCCCACTCCTCTAGGTCTTCTGGCGAAAATCCTTTAGAATTTCCTGCTACTGGAGTGACAATCAGTTCCTTTCTCCTTTTATTCACTGGTGAACCTCTCCTCGGGGTTTCAGTCACTGTTTCAATATTAGGGAGATCTAGTAACGAGATATTTGAATCACTCTCACTGGTTAGATCTTCTGACATTACTACCTCTTTTCTAACATTATCTTGTGGGACTGTCACTGTTTGTAATCTCGGGGTGTCTCGTTTATCCCCATATAATGGAATAACCGGACCTATCGTTACTGGTACTGTCAAGGCTTCAGCATTTAAACCTAACTGATTTATTTTCTGAATGATCTCTTCTTTTGTTCTATTCAATGCATCCCTTTCCCTTTCCTGTAACACTCGGGTAACTGTCGGATCATATAAAACCTGTGGAACTAATGGAGTTCTCATCATTGGTGCACTTAGAGTTGCCACTCCAGCATTTTCTTGATAAGGCAGAGGTCTTTTAACTAAAATGTCCTCTAATAACTCATCATCAGTTTCATCACATTCTGTTCCTGTCATACCTGTGTGTTTCATTTTTTCTTTACATTTACTCCCTACTTTATCCTCAGCCATCAATACTGGATACAACCCTTCCGTTACTACAGCTCTTCTCCATCTTTTCATCTCATCTCCTCGAGTATCAAACAGATATCTTGGTAAAAATCCTCTATTTATTCTTCTACCTTCTCTGTATTTCTCTCGTTCAAATGCCTCAACTTCCCATTCCTCCAAAGCTTCATACTGCGTTAACCTAGGGCTAGGTTCTAATGAATTCACCCGATTTCTCAAATTCTGAAGAATCCTTACATTAAACGTACCATTTTCAGGGAAAGCTAGAACACCATCGCCTTTCATATACTCCACCCAATTTTCCAACAAAACACAAGTATGATATCCTCGTTCCAACATCATAAAGGAAGCAGGCATATTAGGAGGTGGCATAAGAATTCCTTCTCTGGTTACTACATGTTTATCCTTTTTAAAGACATTTTTGATTTTATTAATCAGCTACATTCTTCCAATCCCTGTAACTAGTTGTTTTAGTAATCAAAACTTAGGAACTCTTCCATATTTCTCACGTATCCTATTCGCCAACTCTTGTCCTATACCAGCGCGACTCACACCAACAGTCCAATTGGAGCTCACTACGTATTTTCTTCCACAACCAATACCTGCGCGGCTCTTGTCTGCCAACCAATCAGAGCTTTCCTCACACCCACTTGTCTGACCAATGCCAGCGCAGCTTTTTATGACGTCAGTATTACTCCTACTACTGACCCTCCCTTTACAATCGGCACTTGTTACACGCCCGCTGTCTCAACCAATACCTTTGTGACGTCAGTGAAAATAGTGGAGCGGTGCACTACCAAAGAGTTTTCTTCAATAAATCCAAATGTTCATTTTGTATAGTGGTTTATCAATCCTTTATTTTCAATATCAAAATGTGCAAATTCCAGCCAACGCGTTTCGTTCATACATAAAATGAACTTCTTCAGGGCAAATGGTGATGTGAAGAAGACGCAGGAACACAGAGGCAATGAAGAGCCCTTGATCTGAGATATTTCAAATTCCTGCTGTCGACGCACAAGTATTTAAATTTTAAAGTCTACCATGATAAGTGCCTGATGGTTGTATCTCTGGGGACACAGTCCTGTTATTATCGCCGACCGGACGATAATAACAGGACTGTGTCCCCAGAGATACAACCATCAGGCACTTATCATGGTAGACTTTAAAATTTAAATACTTGTGCGTCGACAGCAGGAATTTGAAATATCTCAGATCAAGGGCTCTTCATTGCCTCTGTGTTCCTGCGTCTTCTTCACATCACCATTTGCCCTGAAGAAGTTCATTTTATGTATGAACGAAACGCGTTAGCTGAATTTGCACATTTTGATATTGAAAATAAAGGATTGATAAACCACTATACAAAATGAACATTTGGATTTATTGAAGAAAACTCTTTGGTAGTGCACCGCTCCACTATTTTCACAGTTTTCTCTCTGCTTGGCAGCTGGCATCCAACAACGGCAGGTGCAGGAGCTGTATGTGCACACCCAATCATACTATCCATTACAATTTCTTAAACAAGAAAAGGAATAAAGCAGGGAGGTGCGGTTACTCAGATCCGCCGTTGCTCATTCATCACCTTTGTGACGTCAGTATGACTCCTGCTACTGACCCTCCCTTCACAAGGTAATTCGACAATGTATTTTCGAAACTTTCTTAATACATTTTCTGTTAGTAACAACGTAAAAACAGCGCTACTCTGTCTGCTCCTCTATTCAAAGATAGTTTATTTACTTGCTTCAAAGAGAAAGTACTTCCTTACACTGTGAGTAAAAACCACTGTTTACCCTTCACTTAAGCTCGGGGAGGACCTATTACTCCTCTAGGGATACTCCTCCTTCGGGTAAGGCCAAAGTTTCACAGGTGGACCCTTAGCTATCACTCACTCTTGGCTTTTATACAATATAGTTCCTAATATAACACCTACAGCCCTCCGTAGCTTTTAGGTATTATGGCAACAGACGAGTAACCTTCTGCAGTGTGATTTCCTTACCACACTCTTCAAAATTCCATTCCCGGGAATGCCAGGTATCTCTGTACCTGTACTTCCAGACAACATAGAACAGGACACTAACTTTTCATGTTAAGAACATATAGTCAATAATCAATAATCACCAAACTAATCAATAATAACCATAACTCTGCTACCAGAAAAACTGATCCAGCGCGAAGAAACCAGGGTTGGATATTTTACACAAAAACTGCAATAATCAATGAGCCCATATACATTTATCCAAATATGTTCATTTGCATTCCCTGGCCAATTCCGCTGGGTGGTCAAGTGTATAATTCACTTAAGTTTGATTAGTTATTTCCCTGTAACCGCAAATCAATTACAGTATCATTTCAATGTCTAACTAATCTTCACGAATCAACACTCTTCCTCTGGTCGATGGACCATTAGTTGAGTTAGTTGATGGTGATATTAACAACTTCTTAACTAAAATTCTTTAGTGAAATAACCACAGACTCTGAATAATAATAATAATAATACGTTTATCTAAAATTTCAGTAATTAAGTTGAACGCTCATCAATTATACGTACACAGTGCAAACTCCATCTTTCTTTAAGTGGGAGAGAGAACAATCATATAGCATAATACATTCAATTACACAAGCTCATTCAACAAGATCAAACGCATAAGAGTGGATAGATGTAGAGACAAAAGGCACATTATAATCCATTTGCAAAAAAATATGCAAATTTTGAATAGAATGACATTTACCTAATGAAGATAACTGGAAAACCACCCATCTGGCCACAGGACTGGTGGGGGTCCCCTGACTTAGGATCAGGAGACAAAGATTATAGGATAGGATCAGGACAGGTCTCATACTTACTAGACTTCTCTACAAACCCGACGCACCAGGGCGATTCCCTCTCTTACACTCTCTCCCTCCTCGATATTCTTCCGCAATCTTCAAATCTAATCAGGCAGTAGTCTGGATCTTCCGAGTCTGCTCCCGTCTCTCTCTCTCTCTCTCTCTCTGCTCTCTCGTGCTCAGCTCTCAGCAGCAGTAGTTCTCTCACAGCTCCATCGAATCATCTCTCATTTACTTAACTCAAGTCACTCTAGTTATAGTCTTTATTTCTTCATGCCCCACCCTCAAGAGTTGCAAATTTTACTAAAATACGGAATATGATTGGACGGTGTTAGGGGAGTCTTCATCACACCAGGCTGACGTATTCATTTTTATTAGTAAAACCTATTGTTTGCTAACCCTTCCCCTTCATATATTTTGTTTTCACATGCATATTTTGTTGCAAATGCAGTAATTTATTTAATACAGGCTTCATAGATGAGCGATACATCTTCTTCTTTTCCCATCCCTTCTGTCCTTGGATCTTGTCAGTCATTCAGCTCTCTCTCGGTCACCGGGTCATTTCATGGATTCATTGAGCATGCGTAGCTTTCGCCATTTTCTTTTTCAGTCATGTATTAGCAGGCCCAAATGCACACTATTAATAAAAGAATCATAAACAGATGTTATTTTCTTAAACATGTAATTCTCACTGTTCACCACCCACTTCTACTCTTTCCCATGTAATTATTGTTACTCTTGGGCAAAAGCATTAATAACAGCAGCTTTCTTTTAAATCAAGCAAGCATTTGCCGGGCATGCGGTACCTCAAGACCGCGTTTTGGTCTTTCTTGCGCATGCGTGAGGTTTTCCCTCTCAAAGCGAGTTAGTCACGTTATTTCTGCGTAATTCGGGTTTGCACATGCGCAAAGCGTTTTTGCAAGTTAAAGCGGGGTTTAATCGTGTTGCATTTTATTTCTCATTAATTTAAGCATGCACAAGCTTTTTCTGCCCGTGTATCTGTGTCTGGTGTATGTTAGTTTCGTCTCATCTACTAATTTAATGATTAGTGAAAGTTAAGGGAGGATTTATTCCAGCAAGTTTCATTTTCTCGAATCCTTGCTCCATCACCTCCATTAAACAGACTCTAGATGCCAAAAAGCAGGACTATAAACAACTACTGACAGAGGCTGCTAGACCCAGACAGAAAAACATTTACCATAAGATATATGAACACTGGGAGAGGACAGGGAAACTGTTAGCTTGTCTGGAGAAAAGAGATCAGGCAAGCCGCTGGGTCCACTGTTCAAGGGGGACACTAGGGGAAGAGTTGACTGACCCCCAGGACATTTCAGAGGCATTTGCTACCCACTTCGAATCCATCTATGCACCCACCACCACATCCCAGGCTCAGGACTCCCAAAACCTCCTAGCTGCAATCCCAGTCGCCGTGCTCTCCCCTGCGGAGAGTGAAACCTTGGAGGGGGATATAACCGAAGACGAGCTGCAGGCGGCAATCCAGGATATACGCTCGGGCAAAGCCATGGGACCCAATGGGCTCCCTATCGAGTTCTTTAAATTAACAGCCACCAGGGTGACACCCTACCTCCACGACATGTATTTGGATAGCTATAAAAAAGTGCCCATCCAGACGAGATTAAACTGGCATCAATAGTGGTCATCCGCAAACAGGACAAACTCACCGAGGAGTGCGGCTCATACCGCCCCATTTCACTGCTTACAGCAGAGGCAAAAATTCTTGCCAAACTTCTGGCGAATAGACTTATCCCCATAATGCAAAAACTAGTACACCCTGATCAATCAGGCTTCATGCCGGGCCATAACACGGCCCTTAATCTTCACCGCCTGCATGGACTGCTGGGCAGAGCGGCTACAATACGGGAAGACGCAGCCCTACTCTCGCTCAATGCCAAAATGGCATTTGATTCTATCGAATGGCCCTTCCTGTTTGCGGTGTTGGAGCACATGGGTTTTGGACCCAAGTATATGAAATGGACAACGCTCCTCTACTCCAACCCCACAGCGCAAATAGTAGTTCACTGTTACACGTCCCGGCAATTTCAACGAGGTAGAGGCACCTGTCAGGGTTGTCACCTATCACCGCTTATTTTTGCATTGGTTCTGGAGCCTCTGGCAGTGTGGGTCAGAGGGGATCCCCTACTCTGGGGTTTAAAATGGACACAACATCATGAGGACAGAATATCCCTCTAAGCAGATGATATACTAATATAGCTTGAGGCCCCGACGGCCTCAATCCACCGTATCCTTCACATATTTCGTATATTTGGTAACCATTCAGGATATACCGTTAACTGGACCAAATCAACATTGTTTTTAATCCATGGGCCAAAACCAAAGCTTCCTACGGGGTGCGAGGTCCCGGTGGCAACAGAGGGATTCCGGGATCTGGGGATTTATGTGACCTCAAATCCATTGTTTTTTTACGATGCCAACTTGCAAGGGCCCCTAACACGCATTCAGGTAGACGTCCGGCATTGGCGGACCCTCCCCCTGAATCTCCTTGGCAGGGCAGTGCTATTCAAAATGCTAGCGCCGCCTCGGTTTCTATATGCCGTGCAGAACACCCCTTTCAGTGTTCTGGACTCCTATTTCTCAAGTATCGAGAGTGAGGTGCGGGTGTTGTTATGGGATGGGAGGTCACCTCGTGTCGCACTGCAGAAACTGACCAGGGGGTGGTATGACGGGGGGATCGCCCTGCCGGACCTCAAATAGTACAATTGGGCGTCCCAGCTAACAATAATAAACCGATGGGTCAACAGCCCTCATACTGATCCAAGTCACCGGAAGGACATCTGGTTAATGGGGCAGGGTGGATACCGCAAGGCTTTGTACACAAGCCCCAGGCTCCAGCACCTAACTGGCCCTACTGCCTGCACAATAGAAATCTGGCACATGCTTAATAAAAAGTTAGGGTGGCACAAGAAGATTACCCATGTGACACCCCTCTGGGGGCCAGAGTGGCTCAGCGGGCTTGGCTCCTGCCCGGGTTTGACAAGTAGGACTTAAAAGGTATTTAATCGGTGGGCAATTTGTGGAAGAAGAAAGGGGTGGTCCCTTTTGCCGACCTCCAGAAGGAGTATGAGCTATCACAGAAGGAAGCCTTTAGATACCTACAAATCAGTCATGCTCTCAAGGCAGCAATCCCGGAGGGGATGTCGCTCCCTGAGGCGTCCCCTCTCGAGGATAGATTGCTTCTTGACCCTATGCCCAAAAAAGCCCTTTCTCTAACCTACAAGAAACTGATTAACAATAGGCCTGACCCACTAACACGCCTTAGGCAACAGTGGGAAGCAGACGTGGGGGAGTTAGAAGAAGAAGATTGGCGGGACGCGCTGGTCTCCCCCACGAAATAGCCATCCCCATGAGATTAAAACTGGTCCAACTCAAAATCCTCCACATGGCCTATCTGGCGACGGGAACTCTGGTTAAGATGGGGAGGAGAACTGATGCACACTGCCTATGACATTGCTCATGCGAGAGGACCTTCTTTCACATACTCTGTTAATGCCCAGCCGTCCAGACTTACTGGGCAGGGGTTATGTCCAAACTGGGAAGGGTGGGGAGGAAGAAGCTCACCGTCTCCCCGAAGCTCTGTTTATTAAACATATGGGATGCCACTGACCTAACCACCTCTGAACAATCCTGGGTCACCCTGGGATTGGCCCTAGCCAAACGTAACATAGCACAAAACTGGGGAGTCGAGGCGTTGTCGACAGTGGGAAGATGGGAGGCCGACATGGACAGATCCGTGATTTCTGAAAAGGATGTCTTCAAAAATAGGAGATGCCCTTAAATATGGGAACGTAAATGGGCGGCTTGGAATGGGTATCGGTTCAAGATCTGCTTATCTCCATCTGTTGAATTGTGTCGTAGTGAGGGGGGACGCGAGATCCAGCGGGTGGCATGGGAGAATTATAATGGAGTGGGAGATGCCCAAGACAGATATACCTGCTGCTATGTACATATGTGATGTACCCTTTATTTATCCTACTGTATAGTGTAATGCTGAGATGTTGTTTCTTGAAGTTTTTATTCAATAAAAAGAATATTAAAAAAATATATATATTCTCTTAATTATGTGGATTCTACTTGCTGTAAGGTATAAATCCTAGTATATGGTATCATTGGCCCAGGATACAATATGCTGACAATCATATGTCCAATGAGGGCACAAAATATTAGCCTTCTTGGGGGTCAACTATATCTTGATATTCCAAGTTTTCTAAAGACAATGGGCCCGATTCACAGAACTAACTTACGACAAAATCCTAAACTTACTACCATTTTGGTATTCACAGAATGAACTTACTCATTTTGGTATTCACAGAATAAACTTACTCATTTTGGTATTCACAGAAGACACTTACACATTTTGTGTAACTTACACATTTTGTGTAACTTACTCATTTGTGTAACTTACACATTTTGTGTAACTTACACATTTTGTGTAACTTACACATTTTGGTATTCACAGAAGGCACTTACTCATTGATGAGTAAGTGCCTTCTGTGAATACCAAAATGAGTAAGTTAATTCTGTGAATACCAAAATTGTTGTAAGTTCATTCTGTGAATACCCAAATGTGTAAGTTCATTCTGTGAATACCAAAATTGTTGTAAGTTCATTCTGTGAATACCCAAATGTGTAAGTTCATTCTGTGAATACCAAAATTGTTGTAAGTTCATTCTGTGAATACCCAAATGTGTAAGTTCATTCTGTGAATACCCAAATGTGTAAGTTCATTCTGTGAATACCAAAATTGTTGTAAGTTTAGGATTTTGACGTAAGTTAGTTCTGTGAATCAGGCCCAATAATATATGCAGTGGCCCCTGCATGGTCTGTCTCAGCTTCCTGACCTCACTTATTAATGGTAAGGACAAAAATGCTCTTTACAAATGGAGAATGTGTATAGGCAGAAGGTTTGTTGCTAGTAAATCATTCCATTCCCAGTATCATTTTAAACTAGGAATCATCAGTGATCGACTCTGAGGGGTCGACTCCGATCCCGGCCGGAAGCGCACCTAACAGTATTCGTCCGGAAAAAAAACCAGCCGATTGCGTGTTTCCCGACCGATTCGAACATTCGTCCGGACGAACAAGTACGATGCGTATAACAACCCAGTTTCCGAGCGAGCCGTACTTACCCAATTCAGCTCCTGTTCCCCGCCCGAGCTGGATCCGTAAACGCCGAATCGAGTCGTACGGAAGCAAATACACAGCACCTTCCGGCCGGACGAGTACGATGCGCACTCCGTACGCGCCGAACCCGTCGCTACGTCCGGGACGTTTGAGCATCCGGGCGAGCCGTACATAAGCTCCGTTTCGCGCCACAAGACGATCCACGGCTACGAGACGAACAAGCCTGCTACGAGTACGACTCGAAGACACGAGAAACCCGAATGAGACGATCCAAGCATGAATCCCATTGCGCAGGTCCTACCTATACTCTACATCTATTACTGGGACCGGCACGGACGCGTACGGCGCAGACGGTAAGTCAAACACCAACAATACAAACAAACTACACGTACCCGAAATATGTCACACACACATAGGGATGCACAAATGACATACACTAGCAACAGCAGAACCATAGGGGTGGGATGGCCATCACCAATGCCATACACACCCATAGGGGGCTGGATGCCTGCCACTACCACCACCCCACTCAGGGGTGGCTGGATGCCTACCACTACCACCACCCCTACTCAGGGGGGCCTGGATGCCTACCACTACCACCACCCCTACTCAGGGGGGCCTGGATGCCTGTCACTACTACCATCCCCACCCTCAGGGGGCTGGATGCCTACCACTACCACCACCCCTACTCAGGGGGGGCTGGATGCCTGCCACTACCACCACCCCACTCAGGGGGGGCTGGATGCCTGTCTCTACTACCATCCCCACCCTTAGGGGGATGGATGCCTACCACTACCATCACCCCTACCCAGGGGGGCCTGGATGCCCACCACTACCACCACCCCTACTCAGGGGGGCCTGGATGCCTGTCACTACTACCATCCCCACCCTCAGGGGGCTGGATGCCTACCACTACCACCACCCCTACTCAGGGGGGGCTGGATGCCTGCCACTACCTCCACCCCACTCAGGGGGGGCTGGATGCCTGTCACTACTACCATCCCCACCCTTAGGGGGATGGATGCCTACCACTACCACCACCCCTACTCAGGGGGGCCTGGATGCCCACCACTACCACCACCCCTACTCAGGGGGGGCCTGGATGCCTGTCACTACTACCATGCCTACCCTCAGGGGGCTGGATGCCTACCACTACCACCACCCCTACTCAGGGGGCTGGATGCCTGCCACTACCTCCACCCCTACTCATAGGACGGGTAATGCATGACACAACCAGCATACTCCCACATAAGGAATGTCTGAAAATTACATCCCCCCAACACCATGACAAGCGTGTGTAGTCTGTGACAAATGCCTACAACACTGAACATGACATTGAACATACAATGTGACCCCCTAGCACATGTGTCACACATAAATGTGTGTGGCCTCCACAATGCAAGCCGACCATGGCCACTGTGGCAATGGGGTTGAACACCCCATCACCACAGCGACCAAAAGGTAGGTGTGGGGTCCATAGCTGATGCACCTTTTGAACAGTGTGGCAATGGGGCCCAAAGCCCCCTCACCACAGTGATCAAAAGGGAAGTGTGGGGTCCATAGCTTATGCACCTTTTGAACAGTGTGGCAATGGGGCCCAAAGCCCCATCACCACAGTGACCAAAAGGGAAGTGTGGGGTCCTTAGCTGATGCACCTTTTGAACAGTGTGGCAATGGGGCCCAAAGCCCCATCACCACAGTGACCAAAAGGGAAGTGTGGGGTCCATAGCTGATGCACCTTTTGAACAGTGTGGCAATGGGGCCCAAAGCCCCATCACCACAGTGACCAAAAGGGAAGTGTGGGGTCCATAGCTGATGCACCTTTTGAACAGTGTGGCAATGGGGCCCAAAGCCCCATCACCACAGTGACCAAAAGGGAAGTGTGGGGTCCATAGCTGATGCATCTTTTGAACAGTGTGGCAATGGGGCCCAAAGCCCCATCACCACAGTGATCAAAAGGGAAATGTAGTCTGGGTAAAAGCTGCCGAAGCCAAACTGCATGGATGATTCCTGGTCACACAACAACAAACACATCAGTGGCATAGTAGTGCTTGTGTCCCATAGCAACATATATTGGGTGAGGCAAACAGTGCAGTGCAAATAAAACATACCTTTGGCCATGTGCATACAACATCACCCATGGGGGCTCACATTGTCAACATTCACAAATAACACAATGACAGAAGTGACCATCATAATGCAGACCCACATATCTGCACCAATGGACACACAAATGTAGATATCCTAGGGAGACTGTAGATGTCAGGTGAACAAATACCATACCATGGCAGCAATGGGACATACAAACCATGATTATTGTGCTGACTGATGACCTAGGAGTCCCAGGGACAGCAAGGGAAAGCCACCAAACAACATACAGCCAATGGCACACTCAAGATATGCCAATGCAGTGGTGCAAATGCACAAACACAAACAGGCAGACCCACACTGCATATCAAACACAACAGGTGATGGGGGTGTGTGCCAGTGTCCCCAGGCAACCACACAACACATGAGGAGGCCTGAATTCCAATTACACAGATGTGTATACAGTGCCATACAAAAATAACTCATGGATCGGATTCCCCTATGTGGGCAAAGAGGCATTGTTAGATGAGAGGGAGCCCAAATTACACATGTCACACAAGCTAGTAGGAACAGCAACTAACACAGCAAGAGACAGACCCACCACAGCACAACCCCCAGGGACCCCACATTGTGGTGACACTACCCTGCATGATAATCCCACTTTGATGACAAAGGTAGATGTCATTCACACTGTGAACCACAGCCATGTGTCCTGAGCAACAAACTACCATCATACCTACACAAGCACAAATCAAACAGCACGGCCTGCCAGCCATGGCCAATATGGAGGTAGGGGTCTAGCCGTGCAACAACTCACATTTGCACACACTCAACACCACACACCTTGATCTCCACCAATGTGCAGCAGTGAAGCTCACATGGACTGGTGACATTGCACATGCACCCATGACAATCCCAGGGGTGGTGGGGGGAACTAAGGTGCAGAAACCCATCACACATGGCCAGTCAACAAGACTTGTGAATGTCTGACACACTGCACACTACGCGGTACATGGGCATGACGTGAAATCCACCACAATCAATGGGATCCTGGCCATAGTCACACACCAATGAAGAAGACAAGGTGACATACAAAGAACACACGTACACAACTTCCAACATTGCAGCTCTGACCCTGAGGAGTGGCAGCAGTCACACACACAATGTGTCACAATCACTGAAAGCTACCATAGACTGTAAATTACATGACATGTGTAACCAACAAGTGCCAAGGGGAATCCTGAATGTGTCCCATCTGCGTTTGCCCACATCCCCAGCCCTGACAACAAAGACAACCTGGGATGACAACCTGATGAACCTTAGTTAGCCATGCACCCACATCCCGGAGTAACCAGGTCCAAGATGCTTGATGAACACAGAACAACTCAGCAAGCATCAGAAACAGGAACATCCGTAGGGACACAGCCTGTGTAGGAAAAGGGAAGGGTACACGCACAGACATGCTTACACAACACAAAACACGGGCCCAGGCAATGTCACGGCATTACACACTGCCATGAGGGCACTCCACTGCTGTGGAAGGTCCGCTGTGCCAATCCTTGTCTGTGCACGACTCAAACATGTCGGCAGAACACTCGGTCAGTGAGTCAACAACTACAACACACTGAAGGCTCTGCTCACATCAGCCTGGGTATGGGAGTGTCACGTCAGTCATCTGCATACACCCAAATCACGTGTCAAGCAAGGTGCACTGTATACACTGATGAGTCCTTCAACATTGGTGTGCTAAACTGCATGTCCAGTGGAGATTGGCACACAGTCAGGGAAATAGGAACATTGAACAGTGGTAAACCCACCAGATGTGCATCACTGTAAGACAAAGATGTTAATTTGCAAATGCAAAATGTACATCCCTGTGTCATATGCTGAACATCACACCCTCAGACTGCAGCAGAGGATGCCATAGATCCAGACTACAACAGGACACACATCCCATGGACCACATGGAGTCCATCACTGCAACACTTCATTTCCCTGATCTGAACACTATTACAACTGCAAATGCATGATGATAACCATGTACATCATGTACATCAAAAGAAAAACCACAAGTAAACAAAAATAGGCTTTATTCAGCAAATGTCAATAAAAAATCAGAAGTCCAAATTAAACTAAGGCCAATGGCCAGTCCAAATACACAGTCCCAACAGGGTGATATGTGACAACTTGTCACCCATTGCTTGCCTGCACTGGTAGGGACAGGGGACATCCCCTTTGGAGGGGCATACAAGGGGCAGGCCAGGCACCGCAGGGACAGGATCAGGGGATGCCAGAGTGAGGCAGTGAAGGGGTGGTGGGTGCAGGAGTGTCACCAGCAACTGCAGTGGAGGTGTCTGACTCAAGGGGGGCCAGCACCACTGCAGTGCCCGAGTCAGACGGGGTGGTTGTGGACTCCACTGCAGTGCATGCCTCCAAGGGAGTGGAAGGGGGGCAGATGAGGTGGGCAGGACAGAGGGGGGGGGAGCCGGTCTCCACACCAGTGGCACAAACAGGATGGGCCTGATTCACAGAACTAACTTACGTCAAAATCCTAAACTTACAACAATTTTGGTATTCACAGAATGAACTTACACATTTGGGTATTCACAGAATGAACTTACACATTTGGGTATTCACAGAATGAACTTACAACAATTTTGGTATTCACAGAATGAACTTACACATTTGGGTATTCACAGAATGAACTTACAACAATTTTGGTATTCACAGAATGAACTTACACATTTGGGTATTCACAGAATGAACTTACACATTTGGGTATTCACAGAATGAACTTACACATTTGGGTATTCACAGGATGAATTTACTCATCCTAACCTTATGTCCGTGGCGGACATAAAGTTAGGATGAGTAAGTTCATTCTGTGAATACCAAAATTGTTGTAAGTTCATTCTGTGAATACCCAAATGTGTAAGTTCATTCTGTGAATACCAAAATTGTTGTAAGTTCATTTTGTGAATACCCAAATGTGTAAGTTCATTCTGTGAATACCAAAACTGTTGTAAGTTCATTCTGTGAATACCCAAATGTGTAAGTTCATTCTGTGAATACCCAAATGTGTAAGTTCATTCTGTGAATACCCAAATTTGTAAGTTCATTCTGTGAATACCAAAATTGTTGTAAGTTTAGGATTTTGACGTAAGTTAGTTCTGTGAATTAGGCCCGATGAGCGTCTGGGTTGGGGGTGGAAGAGCAAGTGGCAGGGGGGGAGGGCCTAAGCAGTTTGGGGATGCGGTATCGGTGTGTGGGGGAACCTGGGGCAGGGTGTGGCAGTGGAACCTGTGGAGTGATGGCCTGGGGGATGGAGGAGAGAGACTGGGTGGTGGAGCTGCGTGGTGGTGGTGGTGGGGTCTTGCCCTTCCTGGTCCGGGGGACTTCCGAATGGGGTCCTCAGTCTGTCTGCACCTGGGGGAGGGTGTCCGGGGGCGAGGGGCACTCCCCTCTGTGTGGGTGGACTTCCTCTTCCCCCGGTATGCCGGATCTGCAGGATCGGAGGGGAAGAGGCCGAGGTCACACAGGAAGACCTGCTGTGTAGGTGGGGTTGCAGGTGAGGCAAGGGAAGGGGTCTTGGAGGGAGAGGATTTGGAGGACTGCGGAGTGTCTGTGGATGCCTGTGTGTGTGTCTGTTCCCCATCCCCTGTGTGTGTGGTATCTGTCCCCTGAGGATGCTTGTGTGCACGTCTTGCCTTTCTTTTGGGTGTGTCTGTGCTGCTCGTGTCTGTGTGCTTGGGTGAATGTGCAGGTGTGCATGTGCTTTGGACAGGTAGGGTACCAGGAAGTGTGGATGGGGCAGAGGTAGGAGGTGGGAGGGACTGCTGGAGGAGGGACACTGCTGCCGTCAGGGAGGAGTCCATGGACTTATTGCTCCTCTGTAGGGCAGACATACCCGTCGAGATGCCCTCCATGAACGACACCAGCTGTGTCAACAGAGTGGTGTGTGCATGGAGGACACTCAGCATTGCTGTCTGCCCTACATGGAGCTGCCGAAGTAGGTACACAGACTCCTCACTCAGGGCAGCAGGGGACACAGGGGCAGGGGGTGCGGTGCCTGGCACGAAGGAGACACGCTCCCGAACACGGGAGCCTCCACGGACGTCTGGAATTGGAGCCAATGGGAGGGCAGTGCTGGTGGTGGTGGTGGCGGGGCCAGACAGACTAGCGGGGGTGTGGTGGCTGCTGACACCCGCCTCCACAAGGGAGTCATCTTCCGAGCTGCTGTGGTCCTCAGCTGAGGTGGATGGTGCTGAGGACTCCTCGGTGTGGCTCCCCTCGCCCTCCGTGCCACTGGGTCCCTCTGACCACTCGTCGGATGCTGACCCAGTCTGGCTCCGCTGCTCCTCCTGGTCCGTGGAGCTGTCCCCTCCTTTGGCCGTGGATGTATCTGCAAACAATTAGGGAAACAGACAAACATCAGTCACCTGCACTGACCGCACACACCACAGTAAGTACAGCACTTACAGAGCCAGCCCTGGCATCCTTAGTAGAACATTGCCAAAACTCCTCACACAGATTTGGAGAAGCCAATTGTCAGTCTGATGGTCAACCATGGGACTCACACCCCTCCTGCCCTTGCACCCATCTGTCTGGTGCCTGTCTGATGGTAAGACCCCAGTGTGGACACATGCACCACTTACACAGTTGTTGGACATTGCAGGGAACACAGTGAAGTATGTGAACATGCACACATCACATCTCTTGCCACTGAGTCAGTGCAGGTGTCCGGAGAAAGGGATGGCCAGAGTCTAAATAGAAATGCATGTGATGCATACCAGCACCAGACATCATGATGCACCCATGTCCGGATAGTCCATGCCACAATGGGGTGCAGGTTGCACATGTCACTCCCATGCAGGATCACTCTTAGGAAGTTTAATGCCATGACACAGGCATGCCTGCAAAGTCATACATCACTGTCTCCAGTCACATGGCCATGGCAGCCTGCCAACAACAGTCTGCACTGTGTCACAATCCCAGGACATGGGGAATGCAAGTTATGTAACTGACAAGTGCACATGTCCATCCCCCACACACCACATCATCTGAACTAGTATTTGTCCACGTCATGCCAATTGGACATATGGGGGACATGAAACACAACTCCCAGAACCTGAGCACCTCACAGTGTGCTGTGAATGAATAACAGCTGCCTGAAAGTCACAGTCGCATACACCTGTGTGCCCAGTCAAGTGATCAAACATCTATAAGTCACAGAAGTATCGTCTCACATGGTCACATCTCAGATGGCATGCTGAACCCTAACCGACAAACATACCAGTAGTCCTGACAACGAAGCCACAGCACACTGAGACACAGGCAGACACCTGAGGGAACATGTCACTGATCACAACATGTCAGATGATCCACGGGAGTGGGAGTACAGAGTCTATTGTTTGCCCTGGAGTAGGCATGACTGTCCAGCTCCACCTGTAAGAGGGATGAGTCCTGGACAGGAGGCAGGTGTCTAAGCATGTGTGACACACTTGATATACATACTCCTGAGGCCCAAACATTGTTCCCACCCACAGCATGGGGGTGTGCCAAATACCCCAGGGACATGTGGTGAATCTGATCTGCAAGTGGACCACATATCAAAGTTACACCCAGATTACATGTCAGGACTTGGGCATTGTGTGAGCAATTGACCCACCCATGAATCCCACAACATAGTCACGGGAACAAATGCTGTCCCCCACCTTGAGCAAAGCAAAATGCAATGACACAGTCCCCAAGTGACACAATTTCCTGACTGTAAGGGCCACACATATGCGTATCAGATGAGGAGTGTGCATGTCACAATAGAGGGACATGGGTCCTGGACCACAAGACTGATGTACTGTGGAAGTTTAACCAGGCCAGAGGAGGGCACATAGCATGTCAGACAAAGTGCACAGTGCTGTCATGGACTCACCCCTCCTTGCTGCTGTCTGGCCTTCAGCTGCCCATCCAGGTCAGGGAAGACCACCGCCAGGATCCTGAGCATGTGGGGGGTCAGGGTCCAGTGTCCGCCCCTCCTGCGAGGAGGCGACAGCTTCAGCTGGACCCTTGCGATCCTCCGGTTCCAGCCTCGAAGGTCCTGCCACCTCTTCTGGCAGTTGCGGATCCGGCGCTTGTAGTCCCCCACGGATCTTACTGCCCGGGCAATGGTCAGCCAGATTTCCTGCTTCTGTGGGCATCAACCTGTGAGGATGACAAAGTGAAAATGCCATTACTACACATGCAACATATCCGTGCATCACACAGTTGGACATACATGTCTCAATCACTGGGGCACATGATGTATACAGGCAGTGCAACGATGGCTATGAACAGTTTGCCAGCAGTTGCTACATGGTATCATTGCATGGAAAGTAAACCTTGTTGGAATGCACTGTTACTGCACTGTACCTGTTCAGTGCATGTAACTACACACTTTGGGGGCCCAGAACTACTCAGTGAGCATGCTAGCCAGTGGTGTGCACACTGTAAGTCCTGCTAGTCAGACAACATGCAAAATTAGTAAGGCAGTGGACAGCACACTCACCTGCTCCCCTGGTGTCCCATACAGCTTGCTGTACTGTGGAAGGAGGCTGTCCAGCAGGGCCTGGTTCTCCTCAAGGCTGAAGGCTGGGGCTCTCTCCACAGTACGTGCCATTGCAGTAGCCAGAGGATGCAGAGACAGCAGCAGTGTTGGTGGCAGATGTCGTCCTGGAGCATGTAGTGCAGGCAAGTGAGCTCTCAGGGGAACAGCCAGCATTATATGTGTGCTGCAGAGGCAGATACTGTCCCATGTGTCCAAAGTGATAGGTCCAAGTCGTTTGCATCTTCTGAATCTGACCAATCCATGGAATAGCAGCACTAATACACGCCCACAGCATCCTTCAAAAATCCAAGTTCATGACACCCATGATTTTGCAACATTGTTGTGGCTGGCCAACTGAATTCACTGCATCAGACTCGTTGAAGCTTCGAATACGCGTCCGTTGCCATGCCAGGCCCCAGCCAACGCGTGCGCACCGTTCGATCCATTGCTGTACAACGCGTATTACGGGATACAATGCGTACCCGCTCACAACAGATGCAATGGGCCGGCCGGGCACACCGAACGGTCCATTGCTGTACAAGGCGTACCTGTACAGGTCAGTCGCATATGTCACCATGCTTGTCACTGGTGAACGTATGCCAGCCACATATACCTGCCAGAGACCCAGGGGCACACCTACAACACCACACCCAGTCCACACTGTTTCCTAAGGCATGTAAGGCTGCATTACCTTTTCTGTGTATGGGGGTTGACATGTGGTTTCTGTGGTGGCACTTGTGGGCAGCCACACCCAGGGTGTGCATGTGTTCATGGGGACAGGGTCCTTTGTGTGTTGTGCACATGACCACTGTGATGTGCAACAGTTCATTTCGGAGCATGTGGCATGGTCACATTTCCAGGTTGTGTATGTGTGTGACATGTCACATACCCCCAGGGTCCCATGGGGGAAGGCATGTACATCACTGGGTGAGCCATTGCCACAATAGTGATGTCCCTCCACAGTCTGTGTGCATGTTGTGTTTCCAATGTCTCTGATTCCATGTGCACGATGGGAGACAGTCTCCACATCAACGTTGTTTGTGCATGGACTTTGATGTTGTGCGTCACTGGCGTCCATGTTTCTCCTGCGTAGGCGACAGGGGCCACTACCTGTGGGAGTCATGTTTGTTTTTCTGACGTGTACATGATAAGCCATGTAATGCCAGTGTCCATGTGGCAAGACAGGGTCACTGGGAATCTACCTGTCAATGAGCTGTGATGCCTGTGGCGCATCTGTCCAGACATGTCACTGTGGTGTGTGTGTGGAACGTGACAGCAGTAAATGGGTACTGTGACACAGCCTAATGGTTTCCCATAGCACAACCTGGAACCTGTTGTCCACACATGTTGTACTGAGAAGTTAGATGATGGCCATGTAGGTGCGAGTTATGTCCGAACAGAACGGCACACACATCAAGTACTTGTGTCTCGTAATG
Source organism: Calotriton arnoldi (assembly GCA_963921515.1). Lineage (NCBI taxonomy): Eukaryota > Metazoa > Chordata > Amphibia > Caudata > Salamandridae > Calotriton > Calotriton arnoldi. Next base: position 2,214,018 of record CAWUFW010000426.1, on the reverse strand, counting down.
ATGTATCATGTGAAATTGAGTATGGTGAATGGCACATATGTGGGGTGACTGACAATCTTTCTTTCCTCAACCTATGCACTGCAGGGCTCCAGCTGTCCATAGACCATTCCCTGACCTGGCAACGATGGTGGAACATGACAGCATCCGACGGTACCGCTTCACCAGGCAGCTGATTGAGGATTTGGCAGTGCGCTTGGCACCACATTTGCAACCTGGCCGGCCGTACCCTATGGCGCTGACCCCCAAGGTGAAGGTAATGGCAGCCCTACACTTCTTTGCCACCGGTACCTTTCAACACACTGTGGCGTCTGCCGGTGGGATGTCACAGACTATGTTCAGCCGTGTGCTACGCGAGGTTTTGGAGGCAATGTTGAGATGCCTGAACCAGTACATCTATTTCCCTATACGTCAACAACTCACTGACGTCAAGAGTGACTTCTATGCCCTGGGGAGGATGCCACATGTCATTGGCTCCATTGATGGGACACATGTGGCTTTGGTACCACCACAGGCACTTGAGCAGGCATACCGGAACCGGAAACATTACCATTCGATCAATGCTCTGGTGGTATGTCTTGCAGATATGACCATCACACAGGTGTGTGCCCGTTTCCCTGGTTCAGCACACGATGCCTACGTGATGAGGAGTAGTCGCATCCCGAGGATGATGGCACAGATGCAGAACCAGCATGCCTGGCTTGTCGGTGTGTACTGACTTTGTACCATTGTGTGTTCTGCTCTGTAGTATACCGCCCACTTTTCCAACTCAGCTAATGTGCACTTGTCTGTCCGTAGGTGACTCCGGATACCCCAACATGCCGTGGTTGCTGACACCCCTCAAGAACCCTGTGACACCAGCCCAGATGCGCTACAATGAGGCACATGGTCGGACCAGGAGAGTGATTGAGCGGACCTTTGGTCTCCTGAAGAGCCGCTTTTGCTGCCTGGACAAGACAGGAGGGGCCCTCCCATATGCCCCAGCAAAGGTGTGCAAGATTGTAATCGTCTGCTGCATGCTACACAACCTGGCAGTGCGGAAGGAGTTGCCTCTCATCCTGGATGACGATGACCAACGTCCGCCACCTGTGGAGGATCCTGGCCTGGACCACGATGCCAGTGATGATGATGATGGTGATGTCTGCACACAGCTCATCACCAACTTCTTCAGCTGAATGTGAGTATCCAGGGAGATGTAATGTGAATGATGTGAGTTTGCATGATATGTGTGGGTGGTGCTCTGGTGCTGTTTGAGTGTGGCCATGTGCTACTTGACTGGATGCGTGCAGCAATGTGTCCTTACAGGTAGTATGTACTCCCCAACAGTTTTGACATGCTAACTTGGTTTTGTATAGTTGTCTTGTGACATGTATTGGGCATGAGTATTGCAGTTCTGTCCTGTTCTTCAGTGGTTTTAACTGTGTGTCATGTCTGTCCTTCACAGGGTGCTTACTGAGTACTTTGGTCAACTTGGATCCCCCAACACCATGATTCAGCTTTCTTGGTGGCAGCAGTAGTTTCCCTACAGGTGATGTGCCACACACCCCTGGACTTCATATCTTCTGCACTTGTTGACTGTGTGGCCACTGCCACGTGGGATTACCTTGCATTTGTAGTGGAAACAACATGTTGCAAATGTGTAATAAACCTGTGCTTCACTTTGGGATGTGCGTTGTCTGTGGTCACACATCTGACTGACATTTGCTTACTGCACCTGTGGGCTAGTTGACACAGACTCTGAATAGGTGTGGTGTCTGTGCATTCCACAGTATTTCCTGGCAACATCACTGTAGGCGATGAGTCCGATGGCCCTGGTGTCTCTGTGTTGTGTAGCCCTAGTCGTGTGTCTCCCTCATATGTGTCACGTCACCATGACTCACGTGACGGTGTTGTACTTGCTGTAGCAGTTAGCATACACAGTGTAATTTAGCAGATCATCATCACCATAACAGTATCCACATTTGAATAACAACAGAGGCAAGTATGGTGTACTAGTGATTTTATTTACAGAAATGTGTGTGTGTATAGTGCACAGGATGGTGGGTGCTGTACATTGGGATTGTGATCCAAAGTTCCCAGATGAGTTAGAAGTCTTGGTAGCAGAAATGTCCTGAGTGTAGTCCACAGTCATATGATACATTAGTCCAACTTGAACTCCCCATGTCATGTGGGAGAGTTGTGTTGCATTCGACAAAGTGAAAAGTTTGCACACAAAGGAGAATTTCCGGAACAGATGTTGGCTTCCTGGGGGATGTACGTGGCCATCAACCTCTCAGTTTTCCTTCCTCGGACGACCCCTCTTCTTTGGGGGGACCCTCACGTGCAGGCTGCTGCGGTGCAGGGGAGTCTCCGCCAGAGTCATCCTCCCTCTCTGTGGTGGTGTCAGTTGTTGCAGCACCAGATGTTGTGGGCACACAGGGAGGTGTGGCCATGTTGGTGCTAATCTGGCGGAGGCATGTCAATATGTCCCTATGCACCTCTGTGAGTTCTTGCAATGTGTCCCACTTGGACTCCATGCGAGACATGTGTGTCTCCACACGGGACATGTGGGAGTCCAAGCGGGCATGATGGGCAGCCTGCTGCTGTTGTATGTCCTTAGGATCCCCACTACCTGTCTGACCTCTCCGGTGCTATCCTGGTACGCATCAGCGATGCGTGCCAGTTGTGGGTCATCATGCAGTCCAGACCCCTCTGCAAGCAGTGACCTATGTCTACCACCCCTCCCACCACCCCTGGCGACACATGCAGGACCTGTGGTGGCACGCACAGGTGACCCCAGGCCCCCTTCGGGGTTGTTAGTGGTGTTGTTGTCCGTTGCTCCACGGTGGGCCTGGGGCCTCATCGGTGGTCCTTGGTCTGTCCGTGTCGGCGGGGGTGGTCTGTGTGTTGGCAGTTGTTGGAGGGGTGGGTGCAGGGGGTGCAGATGTTGGTCCTGCTGGTGCTGCATGATGACTCACACCGGAGGTGCCAGGTAGGTCTTCGCCATCCGAGGAGGGCAGAGGCTGTTCCACACCAGTGAGCTCAGTGTCCCCCAGAGCCTGGGACAGGGACTCCTCCTCGCCTGCTGCTGTGTCCCCATCATCATCACCTGTATTTGGAAGAGACACACATTGTATGTTATGTTTCTACAGGCATCAATGGTTCACACACCTGACAGTTGTGACTGTACCTCTGGATGCGGGCATGTACATTGCATTGTCCTAAGTTGTCACAGTAAGAGGTTGATATTGGTGTAGCACATTGTCCTGCATACCTGGGGCATTTCAATGTGAATGTTGAGGTGTGTGCATGGCCAGCATTGGTTGTATTTGGTGGACATCCGGCCATCCTTCTCCACCTAGCCCAGTTATCCCACCATGAAGCATGCCACCCTTGAAGTGGGTTCAGGTTGACTCTCAGGATGTCATTCAGTGGTGTTCTGCTGTTTGTTGGTGCACAGTTCCCAGCAGGGCCTTGTGCTCCACACAGCAGTACCCAGTGTCAGCCATCTTGTCAGTCCTTTTCCACTCCCTGTGATGTGAGCATGGTTCAGAGTGGTGTTGATGGGCCAATTGTGAGGGTGAGAAACATCTGTGACTACAACTCCCATCATGCTATTGCCTACACCCCCTTCCCAGCATGCCCGTACTTCCTTCCTTTTGACTCTGCTTCCCTGTGGGGTAGTGTGCCTGTGCTGACAGGAAGGCTGACAGTGTTGTCCTTGCGTTTGTTTGGCTACAAGTCCCAAGAGTGTCCCTGTGCTTCACACAGCATTACCCAGGGTGGTGGGTCTTTGTGGGATCTTCATTTGGTGTGTGAGGCATTGCATTCTCCCAGGTGGGTTATGTGGAGTTAGTGTTAAGGGTGTGTGTGAGGAGAGCTGCTTGTAACTATGGTCAGTGCTGTCAGTCCTCCTTCCCACCCAGCCAGATATCCCACCATGCAACGTGCTTGCATTTCAGGGTGTGCAAGTTGGCTTTCAGGATGTCAGGCAGTGGTGTTGTGCTGTTTGTTGGTGCACAGTTCCCAGCAGGGCCTGGTACTCCACACAACAGAGCACCATTGTCAGACATCTTTGATATGGCTTTTCACTCCCTGTGAGGTGTGCATGCTTAAGTGCTAGCTTGCTGGGCCATGTGGGTGGGGGATGTTGAGCTGTGACTACAACTCCCATCATGCTATTGCCTACATCCCCCTTCCCTGCATGCCCGTACTTCCTTCCTTTTGACTCTGCTTCCCTGTGGGGTAGTGTGCCTGTGCTGACAGGAAGGCTGACAGTGTTGTCCTGGCGTTTGTTTGGCTACAAGTCCCAAGAGTGTCCCTGTGCTTCACACAGCATTACCCAGGGTGGTGGTTCTTTGTGGGATCTTCATTTGGTGTGTGAGGTGTGTGCATTCTCCCAGGTGGGTTATGTGGAGTTAGTGTTGAGGGGGTGTGTGAGGAGAGCTGCTTGTAACTATGGTCAGTGCTGTCAGTCCTCCTTCCCACCCAGCCAGATATCCCACCATGCAACGTGCTTGCATTGCAGGGAGTGCAAGTTGGCTTTCAGGATGTCAGGCAGTGGTGTTGTGCTGTTTGTTGGTGCACAGTTCCCAGCAGGGCCTTGTGCTCCCCACAGCAGTACCCAGTGTCAGCCATCTTGTCAGTCCTTATCCACTCCCTGTGATATGAGCATGGTTCAGAGTGGTGTTGATGGGCCAATTGTGTGGGTGAGCAATATCTGTGACTACAACTCCCATCATGCTATTGCCTACACCCGCCTTCCCAGCATGCCCATACTTCCTTCCTTTTGAGTGGACTTCACTGTGTGTGAGTGTGACAGCAATGGCAAGATGGCTGACAGTGTGGTCCTGTTGTTTGTTGGTGCACAGTTCCCAGCAGGGCCTTGTGCTCCCCACAGCAGTACCCAGTGTCAGCCATCTTGTCAGTCCTTATCCACTCCCTGTGATGTGAGCATGGTTCAGAGTGGTGTTGATGGGCCAATTGTGTGGGTGAGCAATATCTGTGACTACAACTCCCATCATGCTATTGCCTACACCCCCTTCCCAGCATGCCCGTACTTCCTTCCTTTTGACTCTGCTTCCCTGTGGGGTAGTGTGCCTGTGCTGACAGGAAGGCTGACAGTGTTGTCCTTGCGTTTGTTTGGCTACAAGTCCCAAGAGTGTCCCTGTGCTTCACACAGCATTACCCAGGGTGGTGGTTCTTTGTGGGATCTTCATTTGGTGTGTGAGGCATTGCATTCTCCCAGGTGGGTTATGTGGAGTTAGTGTTGAGGGTGTGTGTGAGGAGAGCTGCTTGTAACTATGGTCAGTGCTGTCAGTCCTCCTTCCCACCCAGCCAGATATCCCACCATGCAACGTGCTTGCATTGCAGGGAGTGCAAGTTGGCTTTCAGGATGTCAGGCAGTGGTGTTGTGCTGTTTGTTGGTGCACAGTTCCCAGCAGGGCCTTGTGCTCCCCACAGCAGTACCCAGTGTCAGCCATCTTGTCAGTCCTTTTCCACTCCATGTGATGTGAGCATGGTTCAGAGTGGTGTTGATGGGCCAATTGTGAGGGTGAGCAATATCTGTGACTACAACTCCCATCATGCTATTGCCTACACCCCCCTTCCCAGCATGCCCATACTTCCTTCCTTTTGAGTGGACTTCACTGTGTGTGAGTGTGACAGCAATGGCAAGATGGCTGACAGTGTGGTCCTGTTGTTTGTTGGTGCATAGTTCCCAGCAGGGCCTTGTGCTCCCCACAGCAGTACTCAGTGTCAGCCATATTGTCAGTCCTTTTCCACTCCCTGTATTGTGAGCATGGTTCAGAGTGGTGTTGATGGTCCAAATGTGAGGCTGCCCATTATCTGTTACTACGAGTCCCATCATGCTCTTGGCTACACTGACTTCACCAGCATACACAGGATTCCTTCCTTTCTGTGAGCTTCCCTGTGAGGTGGTGTTCTAGTGGTGGCTAAATATCTGACAGTGTTTGTTAGTTAGATTTGTGCCACTGCCTAGCTCTATTTGGTATTGGGTTTGTACATGTCATGACACAGTTACATATCACTATGACATGGCATTTATTGTGTTTATCTGACTAACATACACTTCTTGGGATGATTATCTTTTGGTTGCTGTTGATTTGCTAGGGGTGCATGGTTTGACTATCCCCTTAACAGTGATGTGTGTGTATTGGCACACAATATTGTGTATATTAGTTGTGTACTCACCAGACTCTGGGATGTTTGTTAGTCCATATACGCTCACTGGTGGTAGGATGGCCCGCACCTTCTCCTCCCAGGGCCTGAGGTATACTGGTTTGGCAGGAGGGCCACTGCCGGTGTGCTGGCTCAGGAGGTAATCCTTCTTCAGTAGGTCCCTGACCCTCCTGCGCACATCATACCACCTGTTCTGGATGTCTTCCTTTGTGCGCAAACATGGTGATTGTGCGTTCACCCTGTCGACGATCCTCGCCCACATCTTGGTTTTCTGTGCCATGGGGGTCTGTTGGACCAATGTGCCAAAAAACTGTGGCTCTACCCTCAGGATCTCGTCTACCATGACTTCCAATTCACTATCTAGGAACTTTGGATTCTTCTTTAGGGGCATGGTGATGGGTGGTGGTGGTGATTGATGTGTGTGTGTGTGCAGGTGAGGGTGTGTGTGTGTAGGTTTTGCTGTGTGTGTGTGAGGGTGCTATTTGTTGAGGTGCTAATGGTGTGTGGCTTTTGTGTTGGATGAGCTGTGTGTGTGTCTGCTGTCTGCTGGTGTTCTGTGCTGGCAGGTCAGTGGAATTTGCAAAGGATCATGGTAGGGATTTGTGGCCTTTATGTAGGTGGAGTTGGGGGTGTGTTCTTGTTCCATTTTTTTCACCCCCTGTATTTATTGGCTTTGTCATTGCTTGTTTGGCCCTCTTTTTTTGTATTTTTTCATTTGTGATTATTGTGCATGTAGGAGTCGTTCTTCTGACCGAGTAGGACGTTGCAGTTATCTCGTGCGCGCCTCTACGAGTCGTTCCCGCTGTGTTTCAGCTCAGTTTCATATGCGGCGTACGCGTCGGTCGCGGAGTATTGTGTTTGTTCGGCTGGGTTTTGTATGCGTGTCGGTCGTACGGCTTGGGCTCCGTGCGAATCGGTCTGATTTTGCACCCAGCATCGTACTGCGCGGGTCGGAGTTCGCGGGTACGTTTCGTTCGGGTTGATTCCTGGTGCGTGTCGGTCGGTTCGATTCGCGTGGTTTCCCGGCCGGATAGCTTGTTTCCGTCCGGGTCGGTCGTTCGCCTGGAGTTCCGTACGAGTCGGTCGTGATTCACATGCATTTCATCGTACTTCCCAGGTCGGGCAACGCCGGTACGTGTCGGTCGGACTATAATCCCGTACCGAGTTGGTCGGTATTTTTCCGGCCCGAATCGGATTCGGCCCCTGAGTGTCTCACTATGTCTATCAAGAGTTGCTTTCTATATAGGGGTTGTGCCTGATACTAGGAAACACACAAATGATTTTCGTTCTTCGCAATCACTAATTCTTATTCACATAAATAAAATGTATTTTCATAGTTATTAGTCACTGCTGAACCTATTACAAGGGCAACAGAATACTAGTCTTCTTCTGTGGTAGGACTTGTTACAGACTATCTAGGACAACAATATTGTGGTGCTAAAAATATCATCAAGGTCAAGTTATGTTATGTTTTGCAGATTTGTAGAGCGCACTATCGCCTGAGTGGGTATACTGGCACTCGGTGGGTGTGAGTCTAACCAAAAATCCAGGTTCATAGCATCTTGTGGCATTCAAGAAGTGATGTGGGGGCTCTTATGTGTAGCAGCAGGTTGTTCTACCCTTTAGGAGTGATGTAGGAGACAGCTTGACTGCTAAATCTGATTTTCTGTATGAGTGGGATTTGTGCAAGTGGAAGTCCGGACGAGCGGAAATGCCTGGAAGGTTTGGGAAAGAAGAAGGTAAGTGCACATAGGTTCTATTCTTAACTTCACATCTCTGTACCTAGAAGATAGATGCATCTTCAAGATAAAAGAATTTTGAGTTAACCTATAGTTACCTATATAAGCAGACCTTCATGATATTTTGATTGTTGATATTTACACCATGATATTTTGACTCAATATTCCGGTGGTGTACAGTTGCATAACTACCTCCAGAGGTGCCAGGAACAAGTCTGTAAAATTGTCTATCATTTTTTGTGCGTATTTTATGCAACATTTCTGTCCACATGCTCACGTAAAGTTAGCATTTGGCATTAATACTCAATGTATGTATTACCTTCTACACCTCTATAGATGTAGTTTGCTTTCCTCCATAGAAGAATATAGAAGAATATAGGTGAATTGCCTTCGATAAACTAGCTTTAGAGCCTTGAACTTCATGGGAAAACAGGGGTGCTTCTCAGAATGCTAGAAAGACTATTTATGTGAGTTGTTTGAGCATTCATATTCTTAGTGTGCCCTAAAATGCAGCCAACACCAGTCTTAAAATATTCCTATATGCAAAACAATCACCAGCAAAGATTGTCAATAAGGGACCTAAGGCTTGATTTAGAGTTTGACGGATGGGTACTCGGCCGCAAATCCGGTCTGCTGTATTACAACTGCCATTGGATATAATGCACTTGCAATATGGCAAACTGGATATCCATCACATTTCTGACAGACTCCTAGTAAATAAAGAATCTAAGTGAACCTATACCAGGTGAATATAGTTTCCAGATTTGAGAATTACCAGAATAGCCACACAGTCTTTCAGCACCCTTTGAAGAGAGAATTTTGCCAAAATATGGTTAAATCTAAAAGTGAGGACCATCTGCCAAGGATAATTTTAAAAAGTATTTTTCTCTACAACCACAATGAGGAATCCAGTACACATACATAGTTGGGAATGACATGGGTTATTGAATCTTTTAGGAAATTAAAGAAGGAACTGACCTCGAAGGTCTTGCCGTGGTAAAGGAAAGGGGAGTCATTTTAGACTATATATGGGCTACTCTATCAGACAATGCAGGAGCACATCTAAAAAGGCTGGTTTTTTTATTCTCGGATCCTCAGTCTTGCTCAAGAAACACATAGATTTAGCTACATTTATTGGAAGGTGGCATTAATTGTGGCTTGCCTTTGGTTCATGGTACCCGTACTGAGGAGGTAGAGGTACAGAAATATGGCTAGTCAGTCTGTTAGGGTACTCTTAATTGGTGTGCCTTGGCTACCTAAGGAAGAGTGGACTCCACAATCCCACACAATAATCCCACCAATGCTGAGTGCAGTCAGTCAAAGAAAAAACTATTGGTGAGAGCCTCAGACGAAAAAAAGAAATGTCTTTTTGTATCCAGCATCTGTTAAGGTATCAGCAAGTAATGTGAAATAACTAATTGCATTACCTGCAGTGTATGTGTAAAATAACCAGGCTAGGAAGCAGAGGAATGGTAGGGAGTCCATACACAATGGGTGATTATAGTATAATGTAATGAATGTTTTCTGCACTTTTTAAAAAGTTTCCCATGAATAGAAGGCCCAGTTGAAGTTTAAAAAAAACCTCCCCTAAGTAGCACTTACTGATTAGTAGGAGGATTGTGATACTGGAAGAGAATCCATAAAAGGAAACAGCAAAATGTGGCATGCAGTAGGAGTTTACAGATCACGGAGTCATGGCCAAAGCACAGAAAAAGCTAGATTGTATGCAAATGGAGAACCCAATTGGGAAACAAAACACCTCAGGTAACCACGATCATAGAACTAGAATGATGAACAGTATTCCCTGGACTGAGATCTCATTTGAAGAAGTGGAGCTCTCCTTTCAGACCTTTCAGTCATTTCCACGTGTGATGCGACAAATAGGAAGCCATGTATCAGATGTCATGGGAAATGTAGCCCTCCATTGCTGCACTCACCAATCTAAAGAAACACTGTCTAAAGAAACACAAAATGTGGTGTGCATGGGGACACCTAGTACAATGCATGGATGGCTGTATTGGTTGCTCTGATAGTCTTCAATTCTGTTTTTGCTGGCATGCTAAAATCATGTCCAGAAATAACCCCCTTTGTTTCTAATTTAGATCCATTTGACTTAAGCACACTAAGCCCCGCCCCCTGAGACCACATCAGTTTCCAATTCAGACCAAATTACATATGTTAATATCTATAACCACTTGAAACTTATTTACCCTTTTCTCATTTCTAACAAATGTTTGTCCATTTATCAACTTTTCAATGTGAAAGGAATATTCCACTTCTCTCTCTAACATTTATCTGCAAGGATAACATTTGTCACACCAAATATAGGTGCTCTGGGTAACACTGTCAAAACTCTAAGGTTTTTCCTTATTTATTCCTGCAGCTGCTCATTAAAGTACACGTGCCCACCACTGTCTTCCAGGATCAGCAACTGACATCAAAGCATCCTTCCCAAAAGCAAGCACCCATGGTAGTAAGAGGGAGTTTTTCATAAACTTCAAATAATGTAGTTAAAACAAATGTGCAGAATTAATGTGCAAGGCTTATTGGAAATAAAAACGCTTTTAAAATTGTTAAAAAATGCACTAAGCATTCACATTTACATGTATTATGCCTTAAAATGATAGAAGCAATAATGTTTGAAAAGCATATTCACTAGTTTAGCTGAAACACACTGAAATGTTTAACTCTTGACCTTTCTATGATCACATTTTGCCTTTAAATCAAGCTGTTGCATAAATTTCTTCACATAACACTGCTAAATGTTTTTACTTATACAAAAAAGAATGCTAAAGCTATGAGAATTTTTCATTTGTGTAAAATAATGAAGAGAACTTCACATATAATGCACAGCATGTAGCGTTGAACTTGATCTATTTTAACATTTGTTTTATGATATCGAAATGTTCTCTTTTATGTATAAATGTTTCGTCTGAACTCTGAAAATTGTGTCTGCTTAGAGAAAGCTAATTATGAGTTAACATAGTCTTTGACTTTTAGTGAGAAAAGAAGTTAACATATTAAAATGCAGCATTTAAACTAATATTGACGGTTTTAACATATTTTGTGTTTCCAGTGAATGGGTTTTTCCCAAATGTTTTCTTTTTTCAGTAATGATGTTTCAACTTCTATACACATCATTGTTAGAAAAATGTACAAGTTACACTATTAGAAGATGTAGTTATACTTGGGAAAATAGTTTTAAATGAACAAATATCCCATTTGTACGTAGAAGTGTTGCAATGAATGTCTCAACCTAACATTTGCAGTCTGTAGCCTACTTTCATAGTATGAGAAAGAGAGGAGACTTCCTGTACCCAGGAGAGCATTGAAAGATGATTGGACAAGAGAAAAAGAAGAAGCAACATGAAGATTGCAAAATTATTATTTGCCTGTCTATAAAAGTGTATGTTCCTAGAGCAGTTTTCAGACTTTCAGAGTCATTCTAACAAAACCTTACCCTCGGCATTGCTGTTTGCCAATGCATATTTGCCATGCTGATTTGCAGATGCTACTGCTGCTGCTATTTTTTAAGTCATTTCCCCGTTCCATGCTGCTTTCAGACTCTAATGAGTTTTCTTGAACTCCTCTTTATGGAAATTTCTGCTATGATTGATTATTGATTTTGAATTGACTTATAAATCTCTATGCTTCTCTCACTACCTCTGACAAGAACTCTTCATGGGTTCTGATGGAAACCTATTTCTAACCTGATTCGTAGAATAGGGTTTTTCTTTATGGAACACACTTAGGACCTAATTAGGTCGGAGGCTTTCCGACCAACATCCTTGGTTTGAATTCCAACAGATGTATTAGGATTACGACGGTCGGAAGTCAAATCGGACGGTTTCCGGCTGGCTTCCGATGGGCTCATGGAGCCCGTCGGCCAGTTGGGAACCAAACATAATCCTGTGCGGACGGCGTTTCCGCCGTCCGGATTATGATGTCGGTTTCTGACAGGCTTTCCATGTCGGGCTTTCCGACATGGAAAGCCTGTCGGAAAGTGACTTTGGGGCCCCTAGCAGGGGCCCTCTCTCTCCCCGGCCTTAAGCAGGTGGTTTCCAGTGCTCAGCACCGGCACTTAATTTGTTTCCGGTGCTGGGCACCGGCACCCAATTGGTTTCCGGTGCTCGGCTCCGGCATCTAATTGTCAACACCGTACTTAGACCAGTCTACCACATGGTGGCTCTGCTCATCTAATTCAGAGATGAGCAGAACAACAGTTGTTTAGGAATACAATATACATTAACATTGCTAATACCTGCCTCCCCAGCCATTCCTTTAGCTTTGGGGACCTGGAATAATCTGAACTGTCACATCTACATGCGAGAGAGATGGTTAGTAGTTCTTTTGGCAGCAATGACAAGGGCGATGGGTGGTGCAAGCTGCAGTGGCCTCCAGGTCAGAGCCCTGGCACTTAATATTGTACAAATTAAGCACTGCTGCCGACTCGAGGTCGGTCGGTCTCCAAACTGCTGGGATTCCTCCGACCGACATCCTAATTAGGCCCTTATTGTATTGTATGTGATTGAATTAACCATTATTTCTTTATCATTTCTGTAAAAGATTGATTATTTGAAACCAATACTAATAAAATGTATTGTTCTAAATAAGAATGATTTACTTAACTTGAAATAATAAAACTCTTTAAACTTATACTGAACTCTCATTATTGACTGAACTTAGAATAGCAACTGCAATTTTAATTTATGTGGTGTAGAGCTCCTGATCTTCTCCTATACAGTGGCAACGTTTGGTTGTAGAGAGGAACCAACACCCCCAAGAAGGGATCAACTCTGTTTGAGTAAGATAGAGATGTTAAACTGTTTTATTTAAATTGATTCCCGCTCAAGTAGTAGTTACAGGTAACTGTGGAAAACCTGAGGAATCAAAATGCAAACAGATAAGTCTGTCTTTCAATAAATCCAAAATGCATCACCAAAATACATCACCAGGAGAACAAATGAAGTGGAGGAGCTACTGTTAGTGGTGAGGGAACTGGTATGTGTTATTAGTGAGCTGGTGAGTAAGAATACATTCTGTGCAAACCCAATGGCATCATGTGAGATGAAATAAAGAGACACTGGCATTCTAATTGCCAGGATCGTGCGCCACAGCAATGTTCCCACTGTGCCAGATATGATCTGTGTCTTTCCTGAGGGAAGAAGACATGGGCATATGTATCATGTAACTTTAGCAATGCAAAGTACCATCGTATGAAAATCAGATCAACAGTCCATGATGACCTGAACATTCTTCAGAAACATACAGATGATCGATCATGATGAAGTTCCTATGTGCCAACATATGATTCCATGGCATTTAGAAAAAATGGAAATCCAGACAGTAGTTAAATTCACAACAGGCTCTCAATTACACATTTTGAAAGATGATAAACAATAAAAATACGGATGAAATGAGAAGACCGATGGAACGTCAGCCATAACACTACAATTCCAATCAGTAGGTGAAGGAGTTCTTTTTCTATACTGTAAGATTTACCACCATGCTCCTTCTCATAGCTATAAGCTGAGCATGGCAGGTCAGCCAAGCAGTTTTTAGGACCCTCCTTTACAGGTGGAAAAGCCTCCTGTACCAAGTATGGGGCTGGAGAATAGCTGCAGTACATCTTAGCCTTCAGTTTCACCCTGCACAGCAAGCTCTTTCAGGGCTGGCAGCACTCCCTGCTACAACTGTGCAAAGCCGCATTTTTTTCCCTGAGCAGAATTCCCATTAGTTCACCCTACAAGAATAGCACACAGTAGATGGAATTTATGTTTTCACATGAAAATCTGGATTTTGCAATGTTTTTAATGTGATGTTTTGGTTTCTAACAATATGTGTGGTCTGTACATTATGCATCATCTTGCATAACAACAATGTTGGACACAGAAGTTATATGATATGGACTGTTGCAGAACTTTTAGTTTTTATGTGTGCTACCAGCACCACACTTTTGCTGATATATTTTTAAGATTATTTTTGCATCTTCTGTTGCATGTCAACCACTGTAAAATTGCATCACACAAGTGTTTTTACTGCTGAATTTTAGATATGCACACACACGCAAGGAAACAGGTTTCTGAGTGTAACTGCAGTTTGTTTGACACTCTCTCTGAGTGTGTAGGTGTTTTGTGTTCATTTACAGTAACTCACATTCTACAGTATGCATTGTTCACTATAAACTTTCAAAAAGCTGTATATCTTTTATTTCCCTTAGCTTCTGTGAGAAGGTGGCCTGGTATATGCTGTCCACTAATTAAAGTGGGCACCTTGTACCAGTCCACACAACCCTTATGATGTATGAGGTCAAATATAACCTTTAGAAAGCTATCCTAGTGGTAGCTGTGGAGAGCAGCCTTTAGGCTTAATCTTGAAGAAATGTAAAGCAGCTTGTTTTACCAGAGTATCACCTCCTGAATGACTAAATGAAAGGAGAACCACACAGTAGTGATATAAAAATATGTATTTATTAATATAACACTCTCTACTAATCTCTACACGAGATTAGAACACAAAGCACACAATACTGAATCAATAGAACATACGTAAGTAGCACAATACACAGCGGGCTCCAGGGGAGACCGAACCATATACTAAAAAAATGGTATAACAATCACGACTTGACTAGACACAGTGCCTAGAGCACGTAGAATCGCTGGGACCCCAAGGAACCACCCAAGGCAGTGACACAGGGCGCCCACGGAGGACGGGTGCAGTGAGGAAACACGACCGCGTGCTTTGTGCAGCTCTATGGGAAAGTCGCGGTTATAAAGTTACAGTTTAAGGACACTTCTACGAGGACTTCGAGCAAACCCTTTGGAACATAAGAGGTTTCAGAGCCAACACACCAGTGAGTACCGAGGTACCCGTGTTACCTATCCCAGAGAAGCCGGGTGCATAGGTGTCAAGTGGTGTCGGAAACCTTCGTTGTTTTCAATGGAGAGTTGCGAAGAAGTACTGCTGCCAGGAAGGCGAAGAGTGTCCGGTGGAACCCAAGCCTGGATTCTAGGTGAGAGGAACCTGAAAGCAGAGGAGACAGAGTCTGGGTCACTTCAGGTGACCAAGGGCTCGGTAGACCAATGCCCACCAATGTCGGGTGCTTCAGGTGTGAAGAAAGGATGCTTGACTCTGCAGCCACGAGGACCAGGAGACGTTGAGGATGACCAGGACCTGGAGGTGAGCTGTCCCACAAAGGATGTCGAGTGCTGAGGGGTCGGTGTCTGGCTGGAGCACCAACAAGCCTTGGCAAATGCAACCCATGCAGGAAGGACAAACAGGTTACGGGGTGAACCAGCAAGGTCCAGGGGACTCTCCAAGCAATGGGGAGTCAGGGCACATCTGGAGCAACCAAGGAAGCCCAAGAACAAACAAGGTGACCCTCACCAGGACCCACAGGCCAACAGACCAGGGATCGTGAGGAGACCTCGAGCGAATTCACAAAGCACCAGCCCACAGAGAACTCGGTGAGTGGAGGCTGGATATCTTCAGTGCAAATGCTGCTCGGGGTCAGGACTACACTGAGTCCAAAGCACAAGCTCAGGGATCGCCAACAAGCATATGCTCGTGCAAATGTACACGGTGCACAGGGGTTCGGGTTGCACGGTCACCATGAGGGATACTGGTCTCAGAATCGCTGTGAGGTCAGATCAACCTCAGGGACCTTCAGTAACCCACTTCCTGTGTTGCTGGAATCTTCAGAGTCCGCAGGAGCTCTGGAGATGCAAGCCGGTCAGATGCGCTTAGGTGCCTGCTACTGCAGGGGAGTAACTCCTTTACTCCAAGGGAGATTCTTCAGTCGTCCAGCATCGTGCAGACAGTCGAAGTACTTGGTTTCTTCTTAGCAGAATCTTGTCCAGGTAAAATCTAAAGTCCTGTAGCCAGGTATCACACTTTATACCCACGGGAAAGGGCTGGAAAGATTCTGTGGACCGTCCTAGCGGAGAGGCAGGACAGAGAGGTGGCTACACCCATGTCCTTTGTCCAGTTTCGCACCAGAGCAGGAGCCAATGGCTCCCAGAACTGGTTTGAGCTGGACTATGCACAGGGACAACAAATGTGCCCCCAGTGCAGACTTTCTGGCACTCTCTGAGTGCACCCACCCAGCCCCAATACACTAAACCCTGTCTGGGAGGCGGTCACACCTCCCTGTGACAGGATGCCTATTGTGATGCCTTCCTCTGCGGCTGGCAGTGTCCATTTTATGCTGCCCAGGTCGAGAAAGCTGGTACCGGGTACCGGTGACCCACAGTAGTGGTCCTAGAAGGGTGGAATCATACCTCCCACACCAGTTACTGGTGTGGAGGTATGATTCCAAGGTGTTTGACACCAAACACGTCATGTTTCTAAGCAGCCGTTTTAAAGTTAGCATTTACCGCGAGGTTATAATACAACTTAACCTATATGTCTGGCTGCATCACTGACAACCCCGGAGAATGGTCTCCGAAGGCTGCAGAGGGGCTCTGCTCATGCAGGGGCACCCTCTCACGTAAAACCCAGCACCCTGCCCTCAGGATTGATAAGGCCTGCCATAGGGGTGACTGATAGGTTTTTAAGTGTAGTGATTTAGATAGATATAGGGAACCTATATCTAAGAAAGTGGTGCAAGCACCAGCTTACACAGGCTGCTGTAGCAGAACTGTTGTGTCATTTTGAATGGCCTCTCATGGGTGGCATAATACATGCTTTAGCCCATGGGAGGCCTCTGGGGTACCTATGCCCTGGGTACATGGTGTACCATATACTAGGGACTTATAAGGGTACCCCAGTATCCAATCTGGAGTGTACCTAAAGTACATACATAGCAATTTAAGGGAGAAAGCAGATAGACTGGGGTCCTGGAAAGCAGGATCCCAGTCAGACTAGTCCAGAAACAGTGAGACATCAGCAAAAAGTGGGGGTAACCATAAGAAGCAGATCCTACTTTCCTACAGCTTGTAAGCATCCCATAATTGCAAAATGTGAGCCATGCACCATGCCATCAAATACAGGATCACCACAATAGAATCAGCAAATTCCACTGGAGAATAAACTAAATACTTGTCATGCTTAGAAATTGCACCCTAGAAAGAAGAAACTGCATAAAGACGAAAAGACATGCCTTCTACATCTATGTTCCAAGAATCCGGAACAGCGTTCCCATCAACATCGGAATTGCCCAAACACTCCTGCAATTCAAGTACCTAAAGACTCGCTGTTAGAAATGGGGTTCTCTAATTGGCAGTGGTTTGCACCCTGTCCAAGTAGGGACCCTTCCTTCAAAAGGGCAGTACTCCTCCTGACAGCTCTTCAGCTCTTCTTCTTAGCAGAGACCTAGGTCCATTAGTGTTGTAAAAATGTGGGGTTGCAGGTCCAATACTTATACCCCTTTTGGTCTTTGAAGTAGGCATACTTCAAAGAAAATTCTTTCTTGTCCACAAGATCCTGCCTTAACCCGCTTTGGCTCCAGACACACTACAGGGGGTGAAGACAGCATTATGAGAGGACAGGCACAGCCATATTCAGTTGTCAGTGACAAATCACCCCACCACTCTTCGCCAGGAAGACCCCATCAGCCTGGTTATGGGCCATCAGGATGTGCAGGGTACATCTCAGCTCCCTTTGTGTGACTGTCTAGAGTGAATGCGCAAACACCCCTGTCAGTCTCAGCCAGACATTGATTCCACAGGCAGGCAGAGACACAGAATAGTAAAGCAAGAAAATGCCAACTTTCCAAAAGTGGTATTTTCAAACACACAATTTAAAAACCCACTTCTCTAAAAGATGTATTTTTAAATTCTGAGTTTAGGGAACCCAAACTCCAAAGCTCTATCTCTTCCTGTTGCAAAGGCATCCTGTGAACCCCAACTTTTTGCTGACTGGTACTGGTGGTAACTGACTCTGACGGTCCCTGGGCTCTGCTGAAAAGACACTTAGAATACAGTGAAAACACCTACATACACTAGGGTACACTATGGGTTAGGGTACCCCTTTGATTGACATGACCTGCTTTATAAGGCCCTAGTACATAATAGGGCATGGGGATTGAAACTACCTTAAAGTCTCTAGTATATAATAGGGCATGGCAGTTTAGAGGCCAGCGGTCCTTTCTGCACTTGCATGAGTGCACTGCTGAAGCCTGAGGTCAGTTTAAAGCAACCCAGTGTTGCAGGACTGCTTTTAAAATACAAATTGTGCCCAAACTCGACTTTGGTGTTTGGGACACTTAACAATTATTAACCTACAATGTTTGGGAATATTAGATACCTCCAGGGTCTCCCCTGAGTGTCCCAGGGGTGGGGTCAGGTATTTATAAGGAAGACTCTTATAAAATGAGTTTTATATGCCCTAGGTTTAGTGAAATTGTACATTTCACTCCCAACATTGTGGTAAAGTGCTGCTTCCCAAAATCGACATTTGTGCTAGGAGGATCTGCAATGTTTTTACATATTCAGAACCCCTAAAGTCTCCCCTATGTATTCCAGGGTGTGGGGTCCTGTAGATAAAGGCAGGGTCCTTATAAAAATGTTTTATAAGGCTTAGGTTTTGAAATGATGGCCCAAGTCAATTTTCTCATTGCAAATCCCAAGTCACACAGGTTAGCATGGCAAGAAGTTATTAAATAATAACTAACATCAAGGAGGTGATAAAAATATCATTCAAGGACTGCCTAGAATGGTATTGATAAATCCAACAATATGTTATTGTTGAATTTGTCATAAAATGTACAGACACGAAGTTATAAGACTTTCTTGTCTGTAAGCCAAAATTCAGCCTTCCAGTGGTCTGTCCTGAGTGGTCAGAGTTAAGTGGATTAGCCAGGCTCTTTTGATGAGGTGATAAGTAGCCCATGGGGGTATATAGCCCTTCTTGGAGGGCAGGGTTCTGCTACATAGGAATGCAAGAGCAGGGGAGGGGTTGTAAACAATATTCTTCAATAGAAGGAGGAGACAGGCAGGAGAGGCCAATTTCATTTCCACCCCTACTCTTTGAACCCAGCCAGATGGTAGAGTTAAGGAAGGACTGAGCAGATGCAAGGGGGAGAGACTATGGAGATTAACCATCCTGGAGGTGCGTTTACCCAGCTCTTCTCTCTCCACTGGAAAATCAGCCATGAGTAATTTTGGAGAAATGGTGCTTCTTTGGGAGAAAATAGTGCCACACTTTGGAGTATGTGGTCATACCCTGGGGTGTTGCCCTGCACCTCATTGGACAGGAGTGCTCTCCTGTGTGACCCAGACAACTTGGAATAAGTATCTGAGAGGGACAGGGCCTCCCAGATCTGCTGCTTGAAATTTAAGGAAAAAGAAGGGTCCATGCTGAGAAGTTTGATTTGCACCAACCAGGCTCTGCACTATGACTGACTGCGCCTGCTGCACAATATGGAACTACAGCCCTGTAGATCAAACCTGCTTCAAAAGGACTAAAGAGTGGACTCCCTGCAAGTTACAGGTTAACGGAGCTCACCCAGAGCATCACCACCAGGAATCCTCAGCCTGGAGTACTACCAGTGGATTTGTAAGGGTTTTGTCCAAGTGGATTGTGGGAATTGAAGTCCCAAACTTTCAAGGACCATCTTTGAGCTTCCAGACCCTTGGAGTAAGTTTTGGACATGTTGGGACCCTCAAAGGAACTTCAGGAAGAAGTTCCAGAAGTTTGGAGCAACTATGGAAAAAAGCTCCATAAGTGGACCAACTCAACCTTGCCAGCCAAGTTGGCGACCCTCAACCGTGAGCAGGCCTGCCGTCCAGGTTCATCCTGCCAAACAGTCCGGAGGTCTGACTTCTATAGTTTGACCGGGAGTAAGCAGAACCCCCAAACCAGCAAACCCTCACAAAATCCGGCCTGGTGAAGAGCAGAGAGGGACCCCTGAAGAAAAAGCTCCATAATAGTTTCTAAGTCTGAACATAGGAGAGGTTACCAGGACCAACTGCAAGAGTCAAGCTGCCCACCTTCAACGGGGAGCCAGCCTGGATCCCTGGTTCATCCCACTGGAAAGCTCCGGAGGTCGGACTTCCGTAAGGTTGATTGGGAGCTCATCGCAAGTCAAGCCGGCGAACCCTCACCGAACCCTGACTGGCTGAGAGCTTCGAGGGACCCTGCGAAGAAAAGCTCCAGAAAAGTTTGTAAGTCCTTTGTGTGTTGTGCACATGACCACTGTGATGTGCAACAGTTCATTTCGGAGCATGTGGCATGGTCACATTTCCAGGTTGTGTATGTGTGTGACATGTCACATACCCCCAGGGTCCCATGGGGGAAGGCATGTACATCACTGGGTGAGCCATTGCCACAATAGTGATGTCCCTCCACAGTCTGTGTGCATGTTGTGTTTCCAATGTCTCTGATTCCATGTGCACGATGGGAGACAGTCTCCACATCAACGTTGTTTGTGCATGGACTTTGATGTTGTGCGTCACTGGCGTCCATGTTTCTCCTGCGTAGGCGACAGGGGCCACTACCTGTGGGAGTCATGTTTGTTTTTCTGACGTGTACATGATAAGCCATGTAATGCCAGTGTCCATGTGGCAAGACAGGGTCACTGGGAATCTACCTGTCAATGAGCTGTGATGCCTGTGGCGCATCTGTCCAGACATGTCACTGTGGTGTGTGTGTGGAACGTGACAGCAGTAAATGGGTACTGTGACACAGCCTAATGGTTTCCCATAGCACAACCTGGAACCTGTTGTCCACACATGTTGTACTGAGAAGTTAGATGATGGCCATGTAGGTGCGAGTTATGTCCGAACAGAACGGCACACACATCAAGTACTTGTGTCTCGTAATGATGTATCATGTGAAATTGAGTATGGTGAATGGCACATATGTGGGGTGACTGACAATCTTTCTTTCCTCAACCTATGCACTGCAGGGCTCCAGCTGTCCATAGACCATTCCCTGACCTGGCAACGATGGTGGAACATGACAGCATCCGACGGTACCGCTTCACCAGGCAGCTGATTGAGGATTTGGCAGTGCGCTTGGCACCACATTTGCAACCTGGCCGGCCGTACCCTATGGCGCTGACCCCCAAGGTGAAGGTAATGGCAGCCCTACACTTCTTTGCCACCGGTACCTTTCAACACACTGTGGCGTCTGCCGGTGGGATGTCACAGACTATGTTCAGCCGTGTGCTACGCGAGGTTTTGGAGGCAATGTTGAGATGCCTGAACCAGTACATCTATTTCCCTATACGTCAACAACTCACTGACGTCAAGAGTGACTTCTATGCCCTGGGGAGGATGCCACATGTCATTGGCTCCATTGATGGGACACATGTGGCTTTGGTACCACCACAGGCACATGAGCAGGCATACCGGAACCGGAAACATTACCATTCGATCAATGCTCTGGTGGTATGTCTTGCAGATATGACCATCACACAGGTGTGTGCCCGTTTCCCTGGTTCAGCACACGATGCCTACGTGATGAGGAGTAGTCGCATCCCGAGGATGATGGCACAGATGCAGAACCAGCATGCCTGGCTTGTCGGTGTGTACTGACTTTGTACCATTGTGTGTTCTGCTCTGTAGTATACCGCCCACTTTTCCAACTCAGCTAATGTGCACTTGTCTGTCCGTAGGTGACTCCGGATACCCCAACATGCCGTGGTTGCTGACACCCCTCAAGAACCCTGTGACACCAGCCCAGATGCGCTACAATGAGGCACATGGTCGGACCAGGAGAGTGATTGAGCGGACCTTTGGTCTCCTGAAGAGCCGCTTTTGCTGCCTGGACAAGACAGGAGGGGCCCTCCCATATGCCCCAGCAAAGGTGTGCAAGATTGTAATCGTCTGCTGCATGCTACACAACCTGGCAGTGCGGAAGGAGTTGCCTCTCATCCTGGATGACGATGACCAACGTCCGCCACCTGTGGAGGATCCTGGCCTGGACCACGATGCCAGTGATGATGATGATGGTGATGTCTGCACACAGCTCATCACCAACTTCTTCAGCTGAATGTGAGTATCCAGGGAGATGTAATGTGAATGATGTGAGTTTGCATGATATGTGTGGGTGGTGCTCTGGTGCTGTTTGAGTGTGGCCATGTGCTACTTGACTGGATGCGTGCAGCAATGTGTCCTTACAGGTAGTATGTACTCCCCAACAGTTTTGACATGCTAACTTGGTTTTGTATAGTTGTCTTGTGACATGTATTGGGCATGAGTATTGCAGTTCTGTCCTGTTCTTCAGTGGTTTTAACTGTGTGTCATGTCTGTCCTTCACAGGGTGCTTACTGAGTACTTTGGTCAACTTGGATCCCCCAACACCATGATTCAGCTTTCTTGGTGGCAGCAGTAGTTTCCCTACAGGTGATGTGCCACACACCCCTGGACTTCATATCTTCTGCACTTGTTGACTGTGTGGCCACTGCCACGTGGGATTACCTGTGCATTTGTAGTGGAAACAACATGTTGCAAATGTGTAATAAACCTGTGCTTCACTTTGGGATGTGCGTTGTCTGTGGTCACACATCTGACTGACATTTGCTTACTGCACCTGTGGGCTAGTTGACACAGACTCTGAATAGGTGTGGTGTCTGTGCATTCCACAGTATTTCCTGGCAACATCACTGTAGGCGATGAGTCCGATGGCCCTGGTGTCTCTGTGTTGTGTAGCCCTAGTCGTGTGTCTCCCTCATATGTGTCACGTCACCATGACTCACGTGACGGTGTTGTACTTGCTGTAGCAGTTAGCATACACAGTGTAATTTAGCAGATCATCATCACCATAACAGTATCCACATTTGAATAACAACAGAGGCAAGTATGGTGTACTAGTGATTTTATTTACAGAAATGTGTGTGTGTATAGTGCACAGGATGGTGGGTGCTGTACATTGGGATTGTGATCCAAAGTTCCCAGATGAGTTAGAAGTCTTGGTAGCAGAAATGTCCTGAGTGTAGTCCACAGTCATATGATACATTAGTCCAACTTGAACTCCCCATGTCATGTGGGAGAGTTGTGTTGCATTCGACAAAGTGAAAAGTTTGCACACAAAGGAGAATTTCCGGAACAGATGTTGGCTTCCTGGGGGATGTACGTGGCCATCAACCTCTCAGTTTTCCTTCCTCGGACGACCCCTCTTCTTTGGGGGGACCCTCACGTGCAGGCTGCTGCGGTGCAGGGGAGTCTCCGCCAGAGTCATCCTCCCTCTCTGTGGTGGTGTCAGTTGTTGCAGCACCAGATGTTGTGGGCACACAGGGAGGTGTGGCCATGTTGGTGCTAATCTGGCGGAGGCATGTCAATATGTCCCTATGCACCTCTGTGAGTTCTTGCAATGTGTCCCACTTGGACTCCATGCGAGACATGTGTGTCTCCACACGGGACATGTGGGAGTCCAAGCGGGCATGATGGGCAGCCTGCTGCTGTTGTATGTCCTTAGGATCCCCACTACCTGTCTGACCTCTCCGGTGCTATCCTGGTACGCATCAGCGATGCGTGCCAGTTGTGGGTCATCATGCAGTCCAGACCCCTCTGCAAGCAGTGACCTATGTCTACCACCCCTCCCACCACCCCTGGCGACACATGCAGGACCTGTGGTGGCACGCACAGGTGACCCCAGGCCCCCTTCGGGGTTGTTAGTGGTGTTGTTGTCCGTTGCTCCACGGTGGGCCTGGGGCCTCATCGGTGGTCCTTGGTCTGTCCGTGTCGGCGGGGGTGGTCTGTGTGTTGGCAGTTGTTGGAGGGGTGGGTGCAGGGGGTGCAGATGTTGGTCCTGCTGGTGCTGCATGATGACTCACACCGGAGGTGCCAGGTAGGTCTTCGCCATCCGAGGAGGGCAGAGGCTGTTCCACACCAGTGAGCTCAGTGTCCCCCAGAGCCTGGGACAGGGACTCCTCCTCGCCTGCTGCTGTGTCCCCATCATCATCACCTGTATTTGGAAGAGACACACATTGTATGTTATGTTTCTACAGGCATCAATGGTTCACACACCTGACAGTTGTGACTGTACCTCTGGATGCGGGCATGTACATTGCATTGTCCTAAGTTGTCACAGTAAGAGGTTGATATTGGTGTAGCACATTGTCCTGCATACCTGGGGCATTTCAATGTGAATGTTGAGGTGTGTGCATGGCCAGCATTGGTTGTATTTGGTGGACATCCGGCCATCCTTCTCCACCTAGCCCAGTTATCCCACCATGAAGCATGCCACCCTTGAAGTGGGTTCAGGTTGACTCTCAGGATGTCATTCAGTGGTGTTCTGCTGTTTGTTGGTGCACAGTTCCCAGCAGGGCCTTGTGCTCCACACAGCAGTACCCAGTGTCAGCCATCTTGTCAGTCCTTTTCCACTCCCTGTGATGTGAGCATGGTTCAGAGTGGTGTTGATGGGCCAATTGTGAGGGTGAGAAACATCTGTGACTACAACTCCCATCATGCTATTGCCTACACCCCCTTCCCAGCATGCCCGTACTTCCTTCCTTTTGACTCTGCTTCCCTGTGGGGTAGTGTGCCTGTGCTGACAGGAAGGCTGACAGTGTTGTCCTTGCGTTTGTTTGGCTACAAGTCCCAAGAGTGTCCCTGTGCTTCACACAGCATTACCCAGGGTGGTGGGTCTTTGTGGGATCTTCATTTGGTGTGTGAGGCATTGCATTCTCCCAGGTGGGTTATGTGGAGTTAGTGTTAAGGGTGTGTGTGAGGAGAGCTGCTTGTAACTATGGTCAGTGCTGTCAGTCCTCCTTCCCACCCAGCCAGATATCCCACCATGCAACGTGCTTGCATTTCAGGGTGTGCAAGTTGGCTTTCAGGATGTCAGGCAGTGGTGTTGTGCTGTTTGTTGGTGCACAGTTCCCAGCAGGGCCTGGTACTCCACACAACAGAGCACCATTGTCAGACATCTTTGATATGGCTTTTCACTCCCTGTGAGGTGTGCATGCTTAAGTGCTAGCTTGCTGGGCCATGTGGGTGGGGGATGTTGAGCTGTGACTACAACTCCCATCATGCTATTGCCTACATCCCCCTTCCCTGCATGCCCGTACTTCCTTCCTTTTGACTCTGCTTCCCTGTGGGGTAGTGTGCCTGTGCTGACAGGAAGGCTGACAGTGTTGTCCTGGCGTTTGTTTGGCTACAAGTCCCAAGAGTGTCCCTGTGCTTCACACAGCATTACCCAGGGTGGTGGTTCTTTGTGGGATCTTCATTTGGTGTGTGAGGTGTGTGCATTCTCCCAGGTGGGTTATGTGGAGTTAGTGTTGAGGGGGTGTGTGAGGAGAGCTGCTTGTAACTATGGTCAGTGCTGTCAGTCCTCCTTCCCACCCAGCCAGATATCCCACCATGCAACGTGCTTGCATTGCAGGGAGTGCAAGTTGGCTTTCAGGATGTCAGGCAGTGGTGTTGTGCTGTTTGTTGGTGCACAGTTCCCAGCAGGGCCTTGTGCTCCCCACAGCAGTACCCAGTGTCAGCCATCTTGTCAGTCCTTATCCACTCCCTGTGATATGAGCATGGTTCAGAGTGGTGTTGATGGGCCAATTGTGTGGGTGAGCAATATCTGTGACTACAACTCCCATCATGCTATTGCCTACACCCGCCTTCCCAGCATGCCCATACTTCCTTCCTTTTGAGTGGACTTCACTGTGTGTGAGTGTGACAGCAATGGCAAGATGGCTGACAGTGTGGTCCTGTTGTTTGTTGGTGCACAGTTCCCAGCAGGGCCTTGTGCTCCCCACAGCAGTACCCAGTGTCAGCCATCTTGTCAGTCCTTATCCACTCCCTGTGATGTGAGCATGGTTCAGAGTGGTGTTGATGGGCCAATTGTGTGGGTGAGCAATATCTGTGACTACAACTCCCATCATGCTATTGCCTACACCCCCTTCCCAGCATGCCCGTACTTCCTTCCTTTTGACTCTGCTTCCCTGTGGGGTAGTGTGCCTGTGCTGACAGGAAGGCTGACAGTGTTGTCCTTGCGTTTGTTTGGCTACAAGTCCCAAGAGTGTCCCTGTGCTTCACACAGCATTACCCAGGGTGGTGGTTCTTTGTGGGATCTTCATTTGGTGTGTGAGGCATTGCATTCTCCCAGGTGGGTTATGTGGAGTTAGTGTTGAGGGTGTGTGTGAGGAGAGCTGCTTGTAACTATGGTCAGTGCTGTCAGTCCTCCTTCCCACCCAGCCAGATATCCCACCATGCAACGTGCTTGCATTGCAGGGAGTGCAAGTTGGCTTTCAGGATGTCAGGCAGTGGTGTTGTGCTGTTTGTTGGTGCACAGTTCCCAGCAGGGCCTTGTGCTCCCCACAGCAGTACCCAGTGTCAGCCATCTTGTCAGTCCTTTTCCACTCCATGTGATGTGAGCATGGTTCAGAGTGGTGTTGATGGGCCAATTGTGAGGGTGAGCAATATCTGTGACTACAACTCCCATCATGCTATTGCCTACACCCCCTTCCCAGCATGCCCATACTTCCTTCCTTTTGAGTGGACTTCACTGTGTGTGAGTGTGACAGCAATGGCAAGATGGCTGACAGTGTGGTCCTGTTGTTTGTTGGTGCATAGTTCCCAGCAGGGCCTTGTGCTCCCCACAGCAGTACTCAGTGTCAGCCATATTGTCAGTCCTTTTCCACTCCCTGTATTGTGAGCATGGTTCAGAGTGGTGTTGATGGTCCAAATGTGAGGCTGCCCATTATCTGTTACTACGAGTCCCATCATGCTCTTGGCTACACTGACTTCACCAGCATACACAGGATTCCTTCCTTTCTGTGAGCTTCCCTGTGAGGTGGTGTTCTAGTGGTGGCTAAATATCTGACAGTGTTTGTTAGTTAGATTTGTGCCACTGCCTAGCTCTATTTGGTATTGGGTTTGTACATGTCATGACACAGTTACATATCACTATGACATGGCATTTATTGTGTTTATCTGACTAACATACACTTCTTGGGATGATTATCTTTTGGTTGCTGTTGATTTGCTAGGGGTGCATGGTTTGACTATCCCCTTAACAGTGATGTGTGTGTATTGGCACACAATATTGTGTATATTAGTTGTGTACTCACCAGACTCTGGGATGTTTGTTAGTCCATATACGCTCACTGGTGGTAGGATGGCCCGCACCTTCTCCTCCCAGGGCCTGAGGTATACTGGTTTGGCAGGAGGGCCACTGCCGGTGTGCTGGCTCAGGAGGTAATCCTTCTTCAGTAGGTCCCTGACCCTCCTGCGCACATCATACCACCTGTTCTGGATGTCTTCCTTTGTGCGCAAACATGGTGATTGTGCGTTCACCCTGTCGACGATCCTCGCCCACATCTTGGTTTTCTGTGCCATGGGGGTCTGTTGGACCAATGTGCCAAAAAACTGTGGCTCTACCCTCAGGATCTCGTCTACCATGACTTCCAATTCACTATCTAGGAACTTTGGATTCTTCTTTAGGGGCATGGTGATGGGTGGTGGTGGTGATTGATGTGTGTGTGTGTGCAGGTGAGGGTGTGTGTGTGTAGGTTTTGCTGTGTGTGTGTGAGGGTGCTATTTGTTGAGGTGCTAATGGTGTGTGGCTTTTGTGTTGGATGAGCTGTGTGTGTGTCTGCTGTCTGCTGGTGTTCTGTGCTGGCAGGTCAGTGGAATTTGCAAAGGATCATGGTAGGGATTTGTGGCCTTTATGTAGGTGGAGTTGGGGGTGTGTTCTTGTTCCATTTTTTTCACCCCCTGTATTTATTGGCTTTGTCATTGCTTGTTTGGCCCTCTTTTTTTGTATTTTTTCATTTGTGATTATTGTGCATGTAGGAGTCGTTCTTCTGACCGAGTAGGACGTTGCAGTTATCTCGTGCGCGCCTCTACGAGTCGTTCCCGCTGTGTTTCAGCTCAGTTTCATATGCGGCGTACGCGTCGGTCGCGGAGTATTGTGTTTGTTCGGCTGGGTTTTGTATGCGTGTCGGTCGTACGGCTTGGGCTCCGTGCGAATCGGTCTGATTTTGCACCCAGCATCGTACTGCGCGGGTCGGAGTTCGCGGGTACGTTTCGTTCGGGTTGATTCCTGGTGCGTGTCGGTCGGTTCGATTCGCGTGGTTTCCCGGCCGGATAGCTTGTTTCCGTCCGGGTCGGTCGTTCGCCTGGAGTTCCGTACGAGTCGGTCGTGATTCACATGCATTTCATCGTACTTCCCAGGTCGGGCAACGCCGGTACGTGTCGGTCGGACTATAATCCCGTACCGAGTTGGTCGGTATTTTTCCGGCCCGAATCGGATTCGGCCCCTGAGTGTCTCACTATGTCTATCAAGAGTTGCTTTCTATATAGGGGTTGTGCCTGATACTAGGAAACACACAAATGATTTTCGTTCTTCGCAATCACTAATTCTTATTCACATAAATAAAATGTATTTTCATAGTTATTAGTCACTGCTGAACCTATTACAAGGGCAACAGAATACTAGTCTTCTTCTGTGGTAGGACTTGTTACAGACTATCTAGGACAACAATATTGTGGTGCTAAAAATATCATCAAGGTCAAGTTATGTTATGTTTTGCAGATTTGTAGAGCGCACTATCGCCTGAGTGGGTATACTGGCACTCGGTGGGTGTGAGTCTAACCAAAAATCCAGGTTCATAGCATCTTGTGGCATTCAAGAAGTGATGTGGGGGCTCTTATGTGTAGCAGCAGGTTGTTCTACCCTTTAGGAGTGATGTAGGAGACAGCTTGACTGCTAAATCTGATTTTCTGTATGAGTGGGATTTGTGCAAGTGGAAGTCCGGACGAGCGGAAATGCCTGGAAGGTTTGGGAAAGAAGAAGGTAAGTGCACATAGGTTCTATTCTTAACTTCACATCTCTGTACCTAGAAGATAGATGCATCTTCAAGATAAAAGAATTTTGAGTTAACCTATAGTTACCTATATAAGCAGACCTTCATGATATTTTGATTGTTGATATTTACACCATGATATTTTGACTCAATATTCCGGTGGTGTACAGTTGCATAACTACCTCCAGAGGTGCCAGGAACAAGTCTGTAAAATTGTCTATCATTTTTTGTGCGTATTTTATGCAACATTTCTGTCCACATGCTCACGTAAAGTTAGCATTTGGCATTAATACTCAATGTATGTATTACCTTCTACACCTCTATAGATGTAGTTTGCTTTCCTCCATAGAAGAATATAGAAGAATATAGGTGAATTGCCTTCGATAAACTAGCTTTAGAGCCTTGAACTTCATGGGAAAACAGGGGTGCTTCTCAGAATGCTAGAAAGACTATTTATGTGAGTTGTTTGAGCATTCATATTCTTAGTGTGCCCTAAAATGCAGCCAACACCAGTCTTAAAATATTCCTATATGCAAAACAATCACCAGCAAAGATTGTCAATAAGGGACCTAAGGCTTGATTTAGAGTTTGACGGATGGGTACTCGGCCGCAAATCCGGTCTGCTGTATTACAACTGCCATTGGATATAATGCACTTGCAATATGGCAAACTGGATATCCATCACATTTCTGACAGACTCCTAGTAAATAAAGAATCTAAGTGAACC
The DNA here is from genome assembly GCA_963921515.1 of Calotriton arnoldi. Classification (NCBI taxonomy): domain Eukaryota; kingdom Metazoa; phylum Chordata; class Amphibia; order Caudata; family Salamandridae; genus Calotriton; species Calotriton arnoldi. The sequence continues at coordinate 2,184,686 of CAWUFW010000426.1, read as the reverse complement.
TATACCAGGTGAATATAGTTTCCAGATTTGAGAATTACCAGAATAGCCACACAGTCTTTCAGCACCCTTTGAAGAGAGAATTTTGCCAAAATATGGTTAAATCTAAAAGTGAGGACCATCTGCCAAGGATAATTTTAAAAAGTATTTTTCTCTACAACCACAATGAGGAATCCAGTACACATACATAGTTGGGAATGACATGGGTTATTGAATCTTTTAGGAAATTAAAGAAGGAACTGACCTCGAAGGTCTTGCCGTGGTAAAGGAAAGGGGAGTCATTTTAGACTATATATGGGCTACTCTATCAGACAATGCAGGAGCACATCTAAAAAGGCTGGTTTTTTATTCTCGGATCCTCAGTCTTGCTCAAGAAACACATAGATTTAGCTACATTTATTGGAAGGTGGCATTAATTGTGGCTTGCCTTTGGTTCATGGTACCCGTACTGAGGAGGTAGAGGTACAGAAATATGGCTAGTCAGTCTGTTAGGGTACTCTTAATTGGTGTGCCTTGGCTACCTAAGGAAGAGTGGACTCCACAATCCCACACAATAATCCCACCAATGCTGAGTGCAGTCAGTCAAAGAAAAAACTATTGGTGAGAGCCTCAGACGAAAAAAAGAAATGTCTTTTTGTATCCAGCATCTGTTAAGGTATCAGCAAGTAATGTGAAATAACTAATTGCATTACCTGCAGTGTATGTGTAAAATAACCAGGCTAGGAAGCAGAGGAATGGTAGGGAGTCCATACACAATGGGTGATTATAGTATAATGTAATGAATGTTTTCTGCACTTTTTAAAAAGTTTCCCATGAATAGAAGGCCCAGTTGAAGTTTAAAAAAACCTCCCCTAAGTAGCACTTACTGATTAGTAGGAGGATTGTGATACTGGAAGAGAATCCATAAAAGGAAACAGCAAAATGTGGCATGCAGTAGGAGTTTACAGATCACGGAGTCATGGCCAAAGCACAGAAAAAGCTAGATTGTATGCAAATGGAGAACCCAATTGGGAAACAAAACACCTCAGGTAACCACGATCATAGAACTAGAATGATGAACAGTATTCCCTGGACTGAGATCTCATTTGAAGAAGTGGAGCTCTCCTTTCAGACCTTTCAGTCATTTCCACGTGTGATGCGACAAATAGGAAGCCATGTATCAGATGTCATGGGAAATGTAGCCCTCCATTGCTGCACTCACCAATCTAAAGAAACACTGTCTAAAGAAACACAAAATGTGGTGTGCATGGGGACACCTAGTACAATGCATGGATGGCTGTATTGGTTGCTCTGATAGTCTTCAATTCTGTTTTTGCTGGCATGCTAAAATCATGTCCAGAAATAACCCCCTTTGTTTCTAATTTAGATCCATTTGACTTAAGCACACTAAGCCCCGCCCCCTGAGACCACATCAGTTTCCAATTCAGACCAAATTACATATGTTAATATCTATAACCACTTGAAACTTATTTACCCTTTTCTCATTTCTAACAAATGTTTGTCCATTTATCAACTTTTCAATGTGAAAGGAATATTCCACTTCTCTCTCTAACATTTATCTGCAAGGATAACATTTGTCACACCAAATATAGGTGCTCTGGGTAACACTGTCAAAACTCTAAGGTTTTTCCTTATTTATTCCTGCAGCTGCTCATTAAAGTACACGTGCCCACCACTGTCTTCCAGGATCAGCAACTGACATCAAAGCATCCTTCCCAAAAGCAAGCACCCATGGTAGTAAGAGGGAGTTTTTCATAAACTTCAAATAATGTAGTTAAAACAAATGTGCAGAATTAATGTGCAAGGCTTATTGGAAATAAAAACGCTTTTAAAATTGTTAAAAAATGCACTAAGCATTCACATTTACATGTATTATGCCTTAAAATGATAGAAGCAATAATGTTTGAAAAGCATATTCACTAGTTTAGCTGAAACACACTGAAATGTTTAACTCTTGACCTTTCTATGATCACATTTTGCCTTTAAATCAAGCTGTTGCATAAATTTCTTCACATAACACTGCTAAATGTTTTTACTTATACAAAAAAGAATGCTAAAGCTATGAGAATTTTTCATTTGTGTAAAATAATGAAGAGAACTTCACATATAATGCACAGCATGTAGCGTTGAACTTGATCTATTTTAACATTTGTTTTATGATATCGAAATGTTCTCTTTTATGTATAAATGTTTCGTCTGAACTCTGAAAATTGTGTCTGCTTAGAGAAAGCTAATTATGAGTTAACATAGTCTTTGACTTTTAGTGAGAAAAGAAGTTAACATATTAAAATGCAGCATTTAAACTAATATTGACGGTTTTAACATATTTTGTGTTTCCAGTGAATGGGTTTTTCCCAAATGTTTTCTTTTTTCAGTAATGATGTTTCAACTTCTATACACATCATTGTTAGAAAAATGTACAAGTTACACTATTAGAAGATGTAGTTATACTTGGGAAAATAGTTTTAAATGAACAAATATCCCATTTGTACGTAGAAGTGTTGCAATGAATGTCTCAACCTAACATTTGCAGTCTGTAGCCTACTTTCATAGTATGAGAAAGAGAGGAGACTTCCTGTACCCAGGAGAGCATTGAAAGATGATTGGACAAGAGAAAAAGAAGAAGCAACATGAAGATTGCAAAATTATTATTTGCCTGTCTATAAAAGTGTATGTTCCTAGAGCAGTTTTCAGACTTTCAGAGTCATTCTAACAAAACCTTACCCTCGGCATTGCTGTTTGCCAATGCATATTTGCCATGCTGATTTGCAGATGCTACTGCTGCTGCTATTTTTTAAGTCATTTCCCCGTTCCATGCTGCTTTCAGACTCTAATGAGTTTTCTTGAACTCCTCTTTATGGAAATTTCTGCTATGATTGATTATTGATTTTGAATTGACTTATAAATCTCTATGCTTCTCTCACTACCTCTGACAAGAACTCTTCATGGGTTCTGATGGAAACCTATTTCTAACCTGATTCGTAGAATAGGGTTTTTCTTTATGGAACACACTTAGGACCTAATTAGGTCGGAGGCTTTCCGACCAACATCCTTGGTTTGAATTCCAACAGATGTATTAGGATTACGACGGTCGGAAGTCAAATCGGACGGTTTCCGGCTGGCTTCCGATGGGCTCATGGAGCCCGTCGGCCAGTTGGGAACCAAACATAATCCTGTGCGGACGGCGTTTCCGCCGTCCAGATTATGATGTTGGTTTCTGACAGGCTTTCCATGTCGGGCTTTCCGACATGGAAAGCCTGTCGGAAAGTGACTTTGGGGGCCCCTAGCAGGGGCCCTCTCTCTCCCCGGCCTTAAGCAGGTGGTTTCCAGTGCTCAGCACCGGCACTTAATTTGTTTCCGGTGCTGGGCACCGGCACCCAATTGGTTTCCGGTGCTCGGCTCCGGCATCTAATTGTCAACACCGTACTTAGACCAGTCTACCACATGGTGGCTCTGCTCATCTAATTCAGAGATGAGCAGAACAACAGTTGTTTAGGAATACAATATACATTAACATTGCTAATACCTGCCTCCCCCGCCATTCCTTTAGCTTTGGGGACCTGGAATAATCTGAACTGTCACATCTACATGCGAGAGAGATGGTTAGTAGTTCTTTTGGCAGCAATGACAAGGGCGATGGGTGGTGCAAGCTGCAGTGGCCTCCAGGTCAGAGCCCTGGCACTTAATATTGTACAAATTAAGCACTGCTGCCGACTCGAGGTCGGTCGGTCTCCAAACTGCTGGGATTCCTCCGACCGACATCCTAATTAGGCCCTTATTGTATTGTATGTGATTGAATTAACCATTATTTCTTTATCATTTCTGTAAAAGATTGATTATTTGAAACCAATACTAATAAAATGTATTGTTCTAAATAAGAATGATTTACTTAACTTGAAATAATAAAACTCTTTAAACTTATACTGAACTCTCATTATTGACTGAACTTAGAATAGCAACTGCAATTTTAATTTATGTGGTGTAGAGCTCCTGATCTTCTCCTATACAGTGGCAACGTTTGGTTGTAGAGAGGAACCAACACCCCCAAGAAGGGATCAACTCTGTTTGAGTAAGATAGAGATGTTAAACTGTTTTATTTAAATTGATTCCCGCTCAAGTAGTAGTTACAGGTAACTGTGGAAAACCTGAGGAATCAAAATGCAAACAGATAAGTCTGTCTTTCAATAAATCCAAAATGCATCACCAAAATACATCACCAGGAGAACAAATGAAGTGGAGGAGCTACTGTTAGTGGTGAGGGAACTGGTATGTGTTATTAGTGAGCTGGTGAGTAAGAATACATTCTGTGCAAACCCAATGGCATCATGTGAGATGAAATAAAGAGACACTGGCATTCTAATTGCCAGGATCGTGCGCCACAGCAATGTTCCCACTGTGCCAGATATGATCTGTGTCTTTCCTGAGGGAAGAAGACATGGGCATATGTATCATGTAACTTTAGCAATGCAAAGTACCATCGTATGAAAATCAGATCAACAGTCCATGATGACCTGAACATTCTTCAGAAACATACAGATGATCGATCATGATGAAGTTCCTATGTGCCAACATATGATTCCATGGCATTTAGAAAAAATGGAAATCCAGACAGTAGTTAAATTCACAACAGGCTCTCAATTACACATTTTGAAAGATGATAAACAATAAAAATACGGATGAAATGAGAAGACCGATGGAACGTCAGCCATAACACTACAATTCCAATCAGTAGGTGAAGGAGTTCTTTTTCTATACTGTAAGATTTACCACCATGCTCCTTCTCATAGCTATAAGCTGAGCATGGCAGGTCAGCCAAGCAGTTTTAGGACCCTCCTTTACAGGTGGAAAAGCCTCCTGTACCAAGTATGGGGCTGGAGAATAGCTGCAGTACATCTTAGCCTTCAGTTTCACCCTGCACAGCAAGCTCTTTCAGGGCTGGCAGCACTCCCTGCTACAACTGTGCAAAGCCGCATTTTTTCCCTGAGCAGAATTCCCATTAGTTCACCCTACAAGAATAGCACACAGTAGATGGAATTTATGTTTTCACATGAAAATCTGGATTTTGCAATGTTTTTAATGTGATGTTTTGGTTTCTAACAATATGTGTGGTCTGTACATTATGCATCATCTTGCATAACAACAATGTTGGACACAGAAGTTATATGATATGGACTGTTGCAGAACTTTTAGTTTTTATGTGTGCTACCAGCACCACACTTTTGCTGATATATTTTTAAGATTATTTTTGCATCTTCTGTTGCATGTCAACCACTGTAAAATTGCATCACACAAGTGTTTTTACTGCTGAATTTTAGATATGCACACACACGCAAGGAAACAGGTTTCTGAGTGTAACTGCAGTTTGTTTGACACTCTCTCTGAGTGTGTAGGTGTTTTGTGTTCATTTACAGTAACTCACATTCTACAGTATGCATTGTTCACTATAAACTTTCAAAAAGCTGTATATCTTTTATTTCCCTTAGCTTCTGTGAGAAGGTGGCCTGGTATATGCTGTCCACTAATTAAAGTGGGCACCTTGTACCAGTCCACACAACCCTTATGATGTATGAGGTCAAATATAACCTTTAGAAAGCTATCCTAGTGGTAGCTGTGGAGAGCAGCCTTTAGGCTTAATCTTGAAGAAATGTAAAGCAGCTTGTTTTACCAGAGTATCACCTCCTGAATGACTAAATGAAAGGAGAACCACACAGTAGTGATATAAAAATATGTATTTATTAATATAACACTCTCTACTAATCTCTACACGAGATTAGAACACAAAGCACACAATACTGAATCAATAGAACATACGTAAGTAGCACAATACACAGCGGGCTCCAGGGGAGACCGAACCATATACTAAAAAAATGGTATAACAATCACGACTTGACTAGACACAGTGCCTAGAGCACGTAGAATCGCTGGGACCCCAAGGAACCACCCAAGGCAGTGACACAGGGCGCCCACGGAGGACGGGTGCAGTGAGGAAACACGACCGCGTGCTTTGTGCAGCTCTATGGGAAAGTCGCGGTTATAAAGTTACAGTTTAAGGACACTTCTACGAGGACTTCGAGCAAACCCTTTGGAACATAAGAGGTTTCAGAGCCAACACACCAGTGAGTACCGAGGTACCCGTGTTACCTATCCCAGAGAAGCCGGGTGCATAGGTGTCAAGTGGTGTCGGAAACCTTCGTTGTTTTCAATGGAGAGTTGCGAAGAAGTACTGCTGCCAGGAAGGCGAAGAGTGTCCGGTGGAACCCAAGCCTGGATTCTAGGTGAGAGGAACCTGAAAGCAGAGGAGACAGAGTCTGGGTCACTTCAGGTGACCAAGGGCTCGGTAGACCAATGCCCACCAATGTCGGGTGCTTCAGGTGTGAAGAAAGGATGCTTGACTCTGCAGCCACGAGGACCAGGAGACGTTGAGGATGACCAGGACCTGGAGGTGAGCTGTCCCACAAAGGATGTCGAGTGCTGAGGGGTCGGTGTCTGGCTGGAGCACCAACAAGCCTTGGCAAATGCAACCCATGCAGGAAGGACAAACAGGTTACGGGGTGAACCAGCAAGGTCCAGGGGACTCTCCAAGCAATGGGGAGTCAGGGCACATCTGGAGCAACCAAGGAAGCCCAAGAACAAACAAGGTGACCCTCACCAGGACCCACAGGCCAACAAACCAGGGATCGTGAGGAGACCTCGAGCGAATTCACAAAGCACCAGCCCACAGAGAACTCGGTGAGTGGAGGCTGGATATCTTCAGTGCAAATGCTGCTCGGGGTCAGGACTACACTGAGTCCAAAGCACAAGCTCAGGGATCGCCAACAAGCATATGCTCGTGCAAATGTACACGGTGCACAGGGGTTCGGGTTGCACGGTCACCATGAGGGATACTGGTCTCAGAATCGCTGTGAGGTCAGATCAACCTCAGGGACCTTCAGTAACCCACTTCCTGTGTTGCTGGAATCTTCAGAGTCCGCAGGAGCTCTGGAGATGCAAGCCGGTCAGATGCGCTTAGGTGCCTGCTACTGCAGGGGAGTAACTCCTTTACTCCAAGGGAGATTCTTCAGTCGTCCAGCATCGTGCAGACAGTCGAAGTACTTGGTTTCTTCTTAGCAGAATCTTGTCCAGGTAAAATCTAAAGTCCTGTAGCCAGGTATCACACTTTATACCCACGGGAAAGGGCTGGAAAGATTCTGTGGACCGTCCTAGCGGAGAGGCAGGACAGAGAGGTGGCTACACCCATGTCCTTTGTCCAGTTTCGCACCAGAGCAGGAGCCAATGGCTCCCAGAACTGGTTTGAGCTGGACTATGCACAGGGACAACAAATGTGCCCCCAGTGCAGACTTTCTGGCACTCTCTGAGTGCACCCACCCAGCCCCAATACACTAAACCCTGTCTGGGAGGCGGTCACACCTCCCTGTGACAGGATGCCTATTGTGATGCCTTCCTCTGCGGCTGGCAGTGTCCATTTTATGCTGCCCAGGTCGAGAAAGCTGGTACCGGGTACCGGTGACCCACAGTAGTGGTCCTAGAAGGGTGGAATCATACCTCCCACACCAGTTACTGGTGTGGAGGTATGATTCCAAGGTGTTTGACACCAAACACGTCATGTTTCTAAGCAGCCGTTTTAAAGTTAGCATTTACCGCGAGGTTATAATACAACTTAACCTATATGTCTGGCTGCATCACTGACAACCCCGGAGAATGGTCTCCGAAGGCTGCAGAGGGGCTCTGCTCATGCAGGGGCACCCTCTCACGTAAAACCCAGCACCCTGCCCTCAGGATTGATAAGGCCTGCCATAGGGGTGACTGATAGGTTTTTAAGTGTAGTGATTTAGATAGATATAGGGAACCTATATCTAAGAAAGTGGTGCAAGCACCAGCTTACACAGGCTGCTGTAGCAGAACTGTTGTGTCATTTTGAATGGCCTCTCATGGGTGGCATAATACATGCTTTAGCCCATGGGAGGCCTCTGGGGTACCTATGCCCTGGGTACATGGTGTACCATATACTAGGGACTTATAAGGGTACCCCAGTATCCAATCTGGAGTGTACCTAAAGTACATACATAGCAATTTAAGGGAGAAAGCAGATAGACTGGGGTCCTGGAAAGCAGGATCCCAGTCAGACTAGTCCAGAAACAGTGAGACATCAGCAAAAAGTGGGGGTAACCATAAGAAGCAGATCCTACTTTCCTACAGCTTGTAAGCATCCCATAATTGCAAAATGTGAGCCATGCACCATGCCATCAAATACAGGATCACCACAATAGAATCAGCAAATTCCACTGGAGAATAAACTAAATACTTGTCATGCTTAGAAATTGCACCCTAGAAAGAAGAAACTGCATAAAGACGAAAAGACATGCCTTCTACATCTATGTTCCAAGAATCCGGAACAGCGTTCCCATCAACATCGGAATTGCCCAAACACTCCTGCAATTCAAGTACCTAAAGACTCGCTGTTAGAAATGGGGTTCTCTAATTGGCAGTGGTTTGCACCCTGTCCAAGTAGGGACCCTTCCTTCAAAAGGGCAGTACTCCTCCTGACAGCTCTTCAGCTCTTCTTCTTAGCAGAGACCTAGGTCCATTAGTGTTGTAAAAATGTGGGGTTGCAGGTCCAATACTTATACCCCTTTTGGTCTTTGAAGTAGGCATACTTCAAAGAAAATTCTTTCTTGTCCACAAGATCCTGCCTTAACCCGCTTTGGCTCCAGACACACTACAGGGGGTGAAGACAGCATTATGAGAGGACAGGCACAGCCATATTCAGTTGTCAGTGACAAATCACCCCACCACTCTTCGCCAGGAAGACCCCATCAGCCTGGTTATGGGCCATCAGGATGTGCAGGGTACATCTCAGCTCCCTTTGTGTGACTGTCTAGAGTGAATGCGCAAACACCCCCTGTCAGTCTCAGCCAGACATTGATTCCACAGGCAGGCAGAGACACAGAATAGTAAAGCAAGAAAATGCCAACTTTCCAAAAGTGGTATTTTCAAACACACAATTTAAAAACCCACTTCTCTAAAAGATGTATTTTTAAATTCTGAGTTTAGGGAACCCAAACTCCAAAGCTCTATCTCTTCCTGTTGCAAAGGCATCCTGTGAACCCCAACTTTTTGCTGACTGGTACTGGTGGTAACTGACTCTGACGGTCCCTGGGCTCTGCTGAAAAGACACTTAGAATACAGTGAAAACACCTACATACACTAGGGTACACTATGGGTTAGGGTACCCCTTTGATTGACATGACCTGCTTTATAAGGCCCTAGTACATAATAGGGCATGGGGATTGAAACTACCTTAAAGTCTCTAGTATATAATAGGGCATGGCAGTTTAGAGGCCAGCGGTCCTTTCTGCACTTGCATGAGTGCACTGCTGAAGCCTGAGGTCAGTTTAAAGCAACCCAGTGTTGCAGGACTGCTTTTAAAATACAAATTGTGCCCAAACTCGACTTTGGTGTTTGGGACACTTAACAATTATTAATCTACAATGTTTGGGAATATTAGATACCTCCAGGGTCTCCCCTGAGTGTCCCAGGGGTGGGGTCAGGTATTTATAAGGAAGACTCTTATAAAATGAGTTTTATATGCCCTAGGTTTAGTGAAATTGTACATTTCACTCCCAACATTGTGGTAAAGTGCTGCTTCCCAAAATCGACATTTGTGCTAGGAGGATCTGCAATGTTTTTACATATTCAGAACCCCTAAAGTCTCCCCTATGTATTCCAGGGGTGTGGGGTCCTGTAGATAAAGGCAGGGTCCTTATAAAAATGTTTTATAAGGCTTAGGTTTTGAAATGATGGCCCAAGTCAATTTTCTCATTGCAAATCCCAAGTCACACAGGTTAGCATGGCAAGAAGTTATTAAATAATAACTAACATCAAGGAGGTGATAAAAATATCATTCAAGGACTGCCTAGAATGGTATTGATAAATCCAACAATATGTTATTGTTGAATTTGTCATAAAATGTACAGACACGAAGTTATAAGACTTTCTTGTCTGTAAGCCAAAATTCAGCCTTCCAGTGGTCTGTCCTGAGTGGTCAGAGTTAAGTGGATTAGCCAGGCTCTTTTGATGAGGTGATAAGTAGCCCATGGGGGTATATAGCCCTTCTTGGAGGGCAGGGTTCTGCTACATAGGAATGCAAGAGCAGGGGAGGGGTTGTAAACAATATTCTTCAATAGAAGGAGGAGACAGGCAGGAGAGGCCAATTTCATTTCCACCCCTACTCTTTGAACCCAGCCAGATGGTAGAGTTAAGGAAGGACTGAGCAGATGCAAGGGGGAGAGACTATGGAGATTAACCATCCTGGAGGTGCGTTTACCCAGCTCTTCTCTCTCCACTGGAAAATCAGCCATGAGTAATTTTGGAGAAATGGTGCTTCTTTGGGAGAAAATAGTGCCACACTTTGGAGTATGTGGTCATACCCTGGGGTGTTGCCCTGCACCTCATTGGACAGGAGTGCTCTCCTGTGTGACCCAGACAACTTGGAATAAGTATCTGAGAGGGACAGGGCCTCCCAGATCTGCTGCTTGAAATTTAAGGAAAAAGAAGGGTCCATGCTGAGAAGTTTGATTTGCACCAACCAGGCTCTGCACTATGACTGACTGCGCCTGCTGCACAATATGGAACTACAGCCCTGTAGATCAAACCTGCTTCAAAAGGACTAAAGAGTGGACTCCCTGCAAGTTACAGGTTAACGGAGCTCACCCAGAGCATCACCACCAGGAATCCTCAGCCTGGAGTACTACCAGTGGATTTGTAAGGGTTTTGTCCAAGTGGATTGTGGGAATTGAAGTCCCAAACTTTCAAGGACCATCTTTGAGCTTCCAGACCCTTGGAGTAAGTTTTGGACATGTTGGGACCCTCAAAGGAACTTCAGGAAGAAGTTCCAGAAGTTTGGAGCAACTATGGAAAAAAGCTCCATAAGTGGACCAACTCAACCTTGCCAGCCAAGTTGGCGACCCTCAACCGTGAGCAGGCCTGCCGTCCAGGTTCATCCTGCCAAACAGTCCGGAGGTCTGACTTCTATAGTTTGACCGGGAGTAAGCAGAACCCCCAAACCAGCAAACCCTCACAAAATCCGGCCTGGTGAAGAGCAGAGAGGGACCCCTGAAGAAAAAGCTCCATAATAGTTTCTAAGTCTGAACATAGGAGAGGTTACCAGGACCAACTGCAAGAGTCAAGCTGCCCACCTTCAACGGGGAGCCAGCCTGGATCCCTGGTTCATCCCACTGGAAAGCTCCGGAGGTCGGACTTCCGTAAGGTTGATTGGGAGCTCATCGCAAGTCAAGCCGGCGAACCCTCACCGAACCCTGACTGGCTGAGAGCTTCGAGGGACCCTGCGAAGAAAAGCTCCAGAAAAGTTTGTAAGTCCGAAGGTAAAAATTTTGGCTGAGACCTACCGCGAGGGGTAGCCATGCAGGGCTCCATTGCGGTCGACCTGAAACTTTGAATTAGCCCCTGTCTAGCACAGCCAGATGTCGCACTAGGCGCTATAGGTTTCTATGTGCTATATAGTGCTAAATCTTTAACAATTCATATCTCCAGTTCCCTACATTGGATTTTTTCATTTTGATGTCACTTTAAAGATATAAATATTTCCTATTTTTATAAATTGGTGTTGGGTTTTTATTGTGTATGTTGTCTTAATTATATACTGAATTGGTGTTTTTAAATGCTTTACATACCTGTCTTTGAAGTTAAGCCTGCCTGCTCGCAGCCAAGCTACCAAGGGTTGAGCATGGGAGTAATTTTTCAAGTTCTTTTCACACAAGATAGATAAGGGGTAGGAGGAAAAGCCCCACTCCGACCTCCTGATATACAACTCTACACACACATAGAAATGGGGCTATACAAAATATGTCGCTATTATCTAGAGGTAAGTCGACAAGACACACGTGTTGTTAATACTGCCCTCACCCACAGAAATCTGTGGCATGCTTCATCATAGGGCTGCTAACACACCTCTGCTCAAGCCAACGACAGAGGTGGAGCAATAGGGAGGGGGAGACAAAACAAACATAAAGAAAAACTAAGTGGGATCAAGAGGAAAAAGGTGAAGAGAAGAATGTTGTTAAAACTAACACAGGGATCTCCAAATTACCCTTTATTTGTGGACTCCCTGGTCAGATTAAAAAGGTTTTGAAAAATCAGTGGATGGTGGTACGCTGGGCTATAATGAACCCACTAGTCTTCCAATCTGCAAAATGTCGACATGTTTCGGCCGGCTAATGCGTTGCCCCGGCTTTCATCAGGACTATAAAAATAGATCCCTTGAGCCCTCTCCCTACCTCCTACCTTGTGGAGTAGAGCGAGGTCACAGTCTGAGTGAGTACTCAGGCCAAATAGGTTGCGTAACTTACTCCCAGAGAAATACCTGCAAGCAATGAGAAAGTTACACACGTCAACACACATAATACAGTGCCCGTTGTGTAGTGAGTGTAATAAAAACACATATAAGAAAAGGTGCAAAAGGTGGTCTCATCCCTCTAGACTAGTTGTGCGACACAGTAAGTGCTATGGTTAGATTTAGGCACCACCGGTATAAAGGACCGATCGTCCCATGCAAGTGTCATAATACCGCTCTTACAATAAAAGAATAAAAGAATAACAGGGTCATCAACACTCTGTAAAATATCACAACCATACACTTGGAGTACCTTACCGAGTATCATCGATAATTATGCTTGAACTGGCGGGGGAGCGAGGACGGCTCCCTGTAGTCACACTCTGTATTGATAGAGATAAAGGATGTTAATCAGGTCATTGACTTGATGATATAGTGGCTTGTTAGGGGATGCTGTGTATGGCCCCTAGTGCTTAGCCCAACTCCATAAGTGTAAATTAGTAAGCGTACCCTAATGGTTTGTTGCCCTGGATGGTATTCCTGATTAAATATGTCCCAAAATTATGTTCGGGGTTTGAGCGGGCCACCCAGAGGCTCACCAAGCCCTCGCTTGAGTATCCTCAGTCTCCCATACTCACTATGTCAAGGTGAGCGCGTCACGGACAAGTCGTCCCTCCCGGCGCCATGTAGGTTCTCCGAGCCGTACTCCGCTGTCCGGATATCACTGTCTCTCCGTCCCCCCACGTGATCACACACATGGTGCATGTGGGTGACGGAGTGCCGGCGTTACCTAGGAAAACTAGACTGCCCAAATATTCCTCCATCTTGGAGTATGTTGGTGCGGTTACTTCTCCCAGTGTTGCCTTACGTGAAGAGCATTGCGGGGTTCTCAGGTTGTTCCTGAACATAGAAACAGCCCTGTCTGTAACAGCTGCCTATGTCCTCCGCCTCTAAGAAGAGCAACAAAACATGCCCTAAATAAATATTTCACAATAATTCTAGAACAGAATATATGTTGATTCTAACATAGAATAAATGTGCAAACAAGCCCCAGTGTGTTCATAAATGCGTTTGAGAATGGGAATTATCCGGAAATAAACACAGGGGGGGGGAGGGCGAAGGCAACGTCCTGTGTAGGTGTTGTACCCAGATCGCCATATTGGTGCTCTGGATCCAGTCTATATCCACCGGGTATGTCCTCCATCATTATTGGTTATTATGTATCCATCCCCATGGTAGGTTATAGGTTGTTCAGTGCATTCCAGGGAATGTCGTCGTTAAGATCAGAGATGTGACTATGAACTCTATAGATACATTTTTGTTCCTTTAAGAAAAGGGCATTCTCCATGTTATGGGCAGTTGGAGGAATATTAGGTTTATCCAGCACTGTCCAGAACAAATCATTGACAGAGTGTTTATTTTCCTTATAATGTGTGGTCAGGCGTGTTGTTGTTTTTTGGCACCTGATTGTGGATCTTTGTTCCATAATTCTAACTTTGACTCTGCATGTTGTCATCCCAATGTAGATCAGGCCGCATGGACATCTAATCATATAAATTATATTGTTGGTATTGCAATTAGTATGCCTTTGTTGTTCCCAAGGGTGAGTAAGCCCAACGTCAATGCTTTTTGTGTTGGCGGTTAAATGACAGACATCACAACCTCCACATCTCGTGTGCCCGGTCACTGGGGGAAAATCCCATTGGTTCTCCTGATGTTCCCGTCTGCTCGGGTTTGATGAGGAGGGTCTCGGTCTGGTGTGCACCAGTAGATCGCTTATATTTTGACTTCTTTTATAGGAGAAAAGAGGTTTCTCCAGATGTAGACCGTTGGAGTTCAGTATCCTCTAGTTACGTAGTACAATCCGTTTTATGCTGTTGGAGGCGGTGTTAAAAGTGGTCACGCAAATGGCCTTGTTCATAGTAGGTTTCTCCACTGTCTCCAAAAGGGCCTCATGGTTACAGTTAAGTGTCCTCTTCTGTGCCCGTTTGATAGTTCTTCGCGGGTATTTCCTGTTCAGTAGTTTCTCCGTTAGGACGTCAGCTTCCTCCGTAAAGTCACCTGTTTTGGAGCAATTTCTGCTGAGGCGTAAGAATTGGCCCACCGGGAGGTTGTCCCTTAACGATTTGGGTTGGAAGCTTTCAAACAGCAGGAGGCTGTTCCTGTCCGTTGGTTTGTGGAACATTCGTGTTTGTAGTTTACCCTCCCCTGGAAAAACCTCCAAGTCCAGAAAGGGCAGGCACTCCGTTGTTATAGTTGAAGTGAAGTGTAGGAGGGGATTCTGGTTGTTGAGCCAGTCTAGAAATTCCCCGAAAGACTGGGCATCTACCTCCCAGACAAGGAGCACATCGTCGATGAAGCGTTTCCATACTTTGATGTTGCCCCTCCAGATGCTCATGGGGGCGAAGATAAATTGATCCTCAAAAGATGCTACGTAGAGTCCCGCCAAGCTTGGAGCAGAGGTACTCCCCATAGATGTACCGTGGGTCTGGAGGTAATGGGTGCCTTGGAACTCGAAGAAGTTCTTCGTCAGTACGATTTCCACGAGGTGTAGAATAAATGGTCTTGGCGTACAGAATGGCCATTCTTGTTCAAATAGGATCTCTTCCACCACCCGTAGGGTTTCCCTCTGGGGTATGTTCATATAGAGGGATTCGATGTCTAATTCCACCAAAAACTCTTTCTTGGGATCAAATGTGAGGTCCTTTAGTAAATTGAGAACGTCCGTAGTGTCCTTCAGATAGGCTGTCCTGTTCTGTACTAAGGGTTTTTAAAAGAAGTCACAGAACTGGGACAGAGGCTCGAAAATTAATCCTATCCCCGACACGATCGGTCTCCCTGGTGGTGGTCTTGTGGGTTTATGCACCTTAGGGAGGGTATAACATTTTTTCAAGACCTATACTGAGCCCTATATTGTGTTAGTGGTCTTATTGCCAGTGGAAGACATATATTTACCCCTACTAATAACCCACTTTCCAACACTTCCCAATTGAAAGTTATTCTTGTAAAATGTTACAAGGCTGCTCCAATTATAAATTTTGAGAAGATAGGCCTTGCAATTGATCCAGCGGTATACCAACAACAGATACTCCACTACCATATACTCACCTGGGCCCATCAAACACACACAAATTGAGTAGACCGCTGGAGTGTCAAAGTTTTATATTTTTTTCATAACCTTCAGGATTAGTTATTTAATTTTCCTAACTAACCTTTCACTGATCAAAAAGTTCTTTCCACCATCATTCTTAGGAGAAAAAATTCAATTGATTAAACATCAAGCATATTTTTCAGACTCATACAATAATTAATGCTCAGAAAGGGAGAGGACAGAGAGAAAAGAACATTTGCAAATAACATGAAATTATAGTTCCAAGAATGGTGTGAAAGACCAACCCCCTGGCCAAAGGGCTGGTAAGGGTCCCCAGGATAGGTCAGGAGACAAAGACTTCAGGACAGGATTCAGGACCGGATAGTTGACCTCTCTAAAGTACCGACGATTGCGTCGCACCCCTCTCTGACACTCTCTTCCTCCTCGAGATTCTTCCGCGATCTTCTGATCTAACCCAATTAAATTAGGATAGAAAGTTCTTCTTCTGAGCCTGTATTCGATTCTTCATCAGCATCTCACAGCATTTCTCCCAGCAACAGCATCTCCGACTCACAGCATCTGGACAGACAGCATCTCGACCCCCGTCTCTCTCTAACTAACTATGGCTACCTTAATTATACCTTCGTTTCTTCATTTTCCACCCACTAAAGTTTCAATATCGTAAAAATACGAAATATGATTGGTCAGGCAAGGGGGAAGCTCCATCACACCATGCTTACATGTCATTAAAATTAGTTCAACTATTGTTCGCAAACCCATCCCCTTAATTTTTATTCATGTATTGGGTTCCCATACGGTTTCACATTTTACTTGCAACATTATTATAACTTTATGAATAAGAGTCTTCATCGTTGAACTTTTCACCATCCGTTCTCAGGGTATGTCATTTGCAACCTTGGCTCCCGTTCAACCTCTAAGTCATCATTCCGGGTTAACTTTCAGTGAACATGCGCAGTCGCTTCATCACTCTGCTTAGTTCAGTTATGCGTGAGAGGCCCAAATGTGCACTAATGATAAAGTTCAGAAAGACAAATATTAATTTCACAAATAAATGGTCACACTGTATACCTCCCACCTCTACTCTATTTCCCTTTTCTTATTAATACTTTTCCCGCATTAGCATTAGTAAAATAGCTTGTTTTTATTTCAGCTAAGCAGATGCCATGCACGCAAGTCTTCAAGACTCCATTTTAGTGTCTTCTGCTCATGCGCTAGAATTTCCCTCCAAGCGTTACCTCGTCATACTGCGTAGACGCAGTTGACGCATGCGCACAACAGTTTTCCCGTTTAAAGCGGTACTAGTCCGTTTTCATTGTTTATCCGCATTAATACACACATAAGCAAGCTTCACTAACCCGCGTGTTCATGTGGTGCGTATTAGTTATTCACAGATTATGTTTAATAACTTGTTAATGAGTTAAACGAGTGGATTGCCTCCGAGCAAGTCTCTTTCTTACCTTGCTCCATCAATCCCCTCTCTGATGGCATTTTGAGCCATCACAAAATTACCCATCCCTTCCCAGATGCCAACCTTAGCACATCTCAGTTTTCTCCTTTTCTCTCATTTCATCAGTTACTGCTTTGCCTTCTAAATCTTTCATCTTTTTGTATAGCCTTCCTTTCATTTCATCCAACTGAATTTCGTCATATTCCCTCTTTCGTTTCTTTCCCTTTCCTTTCCTTTCTGCATATATCTTTCTTTTTCCTTTGCTTCTGCAACATTTACATGTAATCATTACTGTCATTACTATCGTTATTATCACAACTACTGGTGAGGTTATTTGACCTAGAAAACTCTTTCCAAAATTAGTAAACCAATTCCCTATTGATGTTATACTTTTTGTTAATCTTCCCCATACACTGTCAACCTCCAGTTGGGTCAAGTCATTATACATTCTTGTAATAATTCTAATATACCCTTTAATTTCCTTACTTTTGTCCGGAATATAAGTGCAGCAATGTTGAATTTTCAACATTCCACAGACTCCGCCTTCTTTTGCCAATAAAATATCAAGAGCAAGGCGATTTTGTAAAACCATAGACCTTATTGCAACCATCTCTGTATTAAACATTAAGAATCCTCCGGCAGTATCTGTAGAAAGACAATCAATTATTGTTGACAATTTGCAGATTTTACATGAATTTAGAATGACTCCAACTGAGGGTATCAATGCACTAAATATATCACCTACTATTTCAGAAAAACTAGCTCTTCTTCTTCGTGTTAGTCCATTAGGGTTTTCATTGATTCCATTGATTCTGTCTACCTGGTAGATCTTTGGAAAAACTATTCCAAAATAACAGGTCCCATACCATCTTGCAGGTAACCTATATTAGGCATTATTCCCGCATACATAATAAACTCCAGGAAATACATGATCTGTTCCCCCTTTTAGTCCCCATCCTCCTAAAATTAGGAAATTGTGTTCACATTCACTGGAACCAATGAAATTGTTATTATACTCTGTTTTTAATCTATGGAGGCAGAATTTTCCCTTTTTCACAAAGTCTAGGGACATCGTAGCATGAGCTTCGCCCTTTCCATAAATTCGCTCTATCTCAGCCCATGGAGGTACATGGGATTTCTGTTCAGCAGCTTTCTTTGTTAAATCCTGTCTCCTTTCTTCTACTAAATTCAAAAACTCTTTTTATTCTTCACGTAATATACATGTTAGGTTATCCTTGTGTGCTTGTGCTATATCTATTGAACTCATTGTTAAGAAGAATTCACCCATGAACTGTGCATTTTTACTACTAAATACTGGACTCATATTCTTTCGAATAGGCAATTCTGAAAACACTACATCTAAGTTTGAATAAACATACTGAAGTTTCCCTGTTACGTAAAATAAACTTGCTAGAACACTACATGATATACCATATGTTAGAGGTATACAGTGATAAGTCACCCCTTCTGACACTGATGAGGGTAACTTCATACAAACATAACAATTACTAATTACTATCGTATTAACATACTGAAATAACAATTTAGTAAACATATTTAAAGACGAATCATTGTCTGATTCATTATGATAGTTTATCTCATCTTCTACCCCTATTTCTATTTTAGTTCCCTTTATTCTATTTACTTTCTCACTAGTAATTGTACTATTCTTGTTATTTGTTTCCATTAACAAAGGTACTCTTACTGTTAGAAATAACCATACCCGAAAGCCTAGGCAAACTCCTCCCCGGACTCCCACTCTGACCAGCTCCACCCAACTAAGACCTGAGAATATGCCACGCCCGAGTGAGTTCCCAACCACCCCCACGACCCTGACACAGAGACCCATAGAAACCGATACAGAGAACCTAATACAGAGACCCAGAAGAACTAAAGTCGCTATGTCCTCAAAGGAAGCGGCGGAGCTATCTTCAACGTACGACTCTCCCCCCACAGCCTCCCCAAAATCCAAGATCCAAGTGATCACCGGCTTCGGAAGGGATCACCCCCCCCTGAATTCCCCAAGACCCCCGGCCCTCCTCACTACCATACCCAGGGCCCCCCGTAAAGAAACACAACAAAGAGGGGTCCTCTACCAACTGCATGCTCATAAACTGCAGATCAGCCTCCAAACATGCAACAAAATTAGCAGAAACCATCCTCTCTCATGACATAGACATCGCGTTCATCACCGAGACTTGGCTAAATGAGTTCTCCGCACCAAGCCTAGATATGTTGGTGCCTCCAGGCTTCACTATCGTCAACAAGGTCAGAAAAGATCAAAGAGGTGGAGGTGTAGCAATCATACACAAGAACAACATTGCCATTGTGGAAATGGACACCTTCAATTACAGCACCATTGAATGTCTTACCACCAACATCAAGACAAACGACAATAGAGCAATACTCTGCCATCTTCTATATCATCCCCCAGGCAACACCTCCGCATTCGGGGAACACTTTTCTGACCTGATTGCTCAATGCTCACTCGTGACTCAAACAACCTAATTCTTGGGGACCTCAACCTACGTTGGAATGATGTAAACAACTCGCTAATTCAAACCCTAAACAATCTTCTTCAGGACAACAATCTTACCCAATTCTGCTCAGAAGATACGCACAATAAAGGAGCAACCTTAGATGCCATTATCGCTCAACGCGACGCAGTTACGATTGACCACATCCTCCCTGTGGACTGGTCCGACCACCACAACATCCTATTCCACATCAACCAAAAGGTTCTATTCCAGCCCACCTCGCAAGACCCCCCCAAATGGTCTAGAAATCTAACTCAGATTCCCCTAGCCGACCTAGAGGAAAGGATATGCTCGCTCCTCCCCAGCGCCACTGATCACCTCACCACAACAGAACTCACCGCGCACTACAACTCAAATATGACGTCCATTCTTGATCAAATAGCCCCTCTGAAATAAAAAAAAAAACAGGAATATTCCATCGAGATCATGGTTTAACACTGACATCAACTCCAAAAGGAGCAACTAAGAGCCACAGAGAGACTCTGGAGAAGCAATCCTTCCGTTATCCTCCGCGAGCAACTCAAAGCAGCGCGCAGGAAGTATAAAAAACACATCTAGAACGAAAAAAACCTTGTTCTTCTGCACCGCGCTGGATAACGCAAAAAACAGGCCCAGGCAGCTCTTTAACATCATTAGACAACAAACCTCCAAGCCCGCTACCTCCTCAGTGCAGGCTCCCAAAGAGCTATGCGACAACTTCGACAACTTCTTTGAGGACAAGACCAACAAGATTGAGCTCTCACTGGACATCAACATCACCCCCCCTATCAAGAGCATCTCACCTGGGACCAATGACAACGCTTCCAAGCCCCCTACAAAATTCTGGAAATCTTTCATCCCTATACATGAAGCAGAGCTAGTCAAACTGATCTCCACAGCCAATCCCTCTTCCTACGTTCTAGATCCTCTACCTCCACAACTGACCAAAAAGCTGAAACTCTCCCTTGCTCCGCTCTGGTGCAAGATCATAAACAGCTCCCTGAGAACCAGAGTCGTTCAGACTGCCTCAAAGTCGGTCAAGTCACGCCACTGCTGAAAAAACCAGGCCTAGACACAAAAGATCGGAATAACTTCAGACCAGTCTCTAACTTACCTCTTCTATCCAAAACCCTGGAAAGATGCGTGCTCCTTCAACTAACTCAACACATGGATAGCATAAACCTTCTCGATTCCCACCAATCGTGTTTCAGAAAAGGCTGCAGCACTGAAACCGCGATCCTCAACGTCATTGATGATATCCACAAATCACTTGATGTGGACCAATGCTGCCTTCTCATTCTCCTAGACCTATCGGCAGCTTTCGACACGGTTGACCACAAACTTCTCATTATGGTTCTTCTAGAAAGGGCTGGTCTAGATGAGGTGGTCCTACACTGGTTCTCCTCCTTCCTTCACAACCGCACCCAAAGAATAAAAATCAAAAACGTTGCGTCCGACCTACACCCTGTCAGCAGGGGAGTCCCCCAAGGTTCAGTGCTCTCCCCGCAACTTTTCAACATTTACATGGAACCCCTCACCACCCTACTCAAAAAAGCCAACATCCCCTTCCATCTGTATGCAGACGACACACAGATATATCTGGAAACCACCTCCATTGCGGACATTCAGAGACTCAATGACACGCTTACAGAAGTCCAAAGCTGGCTTTCAAGTAACCACCTAAAACTCAATCAAGACAAAACTGAAATACTCCTCATCTCTAACAAAGAAGAGAACCCCCAAATTGCAGAATGGCTAAAAGCTATTGATGCGCTCAACGGTAACCTCACCCTGGCGGACTCTGTAAAATCACTAGGTATCACTCTAGACCCGAAACTGGACATGACCAAACACATTAAGAACTCCGCCAAGAGCGCCTTCCTAAACCTGAAGCTACTGAACAAAATAAAACCTTTCATCCCGCCCAAGGACCTCAAACAAGCCACACAAGCATTGGTGTTGTCTAGATTAGACTATGGGATCGCAGCCCTCTCAGGTACATCAAAGACACACCTTGCTCCCCTCAAAACAACTCTCAACGCAGCAGCCAGAATGGTCACAGGAGTGAAGAAATTCAACCACATCTCACCCGCACTCAGAGAACTAAAATGGCTCCCAGTTGAAATGCGGGCTAGTTTCAGAACAGCCTGCCTCACGCACAAAGCCCTTAACACAGGCAAACCTGAATACCTATCTTCCAAACTCAAAAAAGCCGGTCAGACCAGGACACTCAGGAGCTCGAACACACTACTACTCATCCCGCTGAAAGCACGCAAACAAAAAACTGCAGCCCGGTCCTTCGTTGGTAACGCTCCCAAAATCTGGAACTCTATTCCCCCCACATCAGAACTATCCCCTCCTTTGCAAAATTAAAGTTCAGCTCAAAATCCTTTTCCTAGATCGTTCCCTAGCGAAGGGACAGGAGCCACAGAAACGCTGAGTACATTACTCCCTGAAGAGGAGCTCTGCCCAAGACTATGGCACCCGTCGAAGACATTCCAACTCCTCAGTGCCCCCTGGTCACACAACACGCTGAAACTCTCCGCCCATGTTCTATACTATTACTGTATTTTGTGATCTTTTGCAATACGATTGTTGTAAAGCGCTCCGATACCCTCTGGTCTGGCCAGCGCTATATAAAACCTCAGAATAAGAATAAATAATAAGAATATTAATAAAATACTGCATAAGCAAAATCTTAAGCATTTTCTTTTTAAACTTCATTTCGGTCTTTCAGTGTCTTCAACTTCTGCCATTTTAATCAGAGAAAATTTCTTCTCTCTTTTCTTTCTTTGTCTAAATTTTTTTTAAATCCGGTCTTTTATTTTATGGAGGTCTTAATTTGCTTTCATCAATCTGTGCAACATGAACTCTTTCTGATTCTTCACTTAAATCTAAGTTTTCAAATTCTTCTAGTATAACATAGGTCCACTCAGGGGCCCTGTATTTTCTGTTCAGAATTCTCAGTCTTGGGCTTCTTCGCGTAAGTTTCACTAAGGTTTGTTTGGATTGCGTCTGACTCATAACTTCATTTACTAGCTCTGGTTTCTTTTCTGATTTTCTTAGATGATATCTTAGTCTCTTCACTCCTTCTGGCCAATTATCTCCTTTTCTAACTCTTTTGACCTGTACTGCACTTTCACCTTCTCCGTCTCCTTCTAAAGTTCTTTTATTTCACTTAATCTGGGCACAATCTGTTCTTGTTCTTCTTCCCTTTCTGATTGTCTTTATTCTGTATTGTCTGTATTCGGATCTTCTTCTACCTGCACCTGTTCAGGTCTTATTATAGTTTGTTCTTCTTCTGCCTGAACCTGTTCTTCTTCTTCTGTCTTACCCTGCTCAGGTTTCTGAATGGCTTTGTTTATTCTTACCTGAGTGTGTTCTTCTTTCCCTGACTTTTCCTCTCTATCTTTCTTTGTCTTTAATTCGGTTGTTCTTCTTGTTTCGACAACAGCATCAGATATTTCAATCACTGGTATCCACTCTTCCTGACTTGTACTTGGCTATTCGTCATATAGTTGTCTTTCAGAATCTATTCCTCTAGATTCTTCTGCTTCACAACTTTCAACTTCTGACGTCTCAGCTTGTTCAGTCAGTGGCTGTTCTTGTTGTTCAGATGGGCTCGGAACTCTTCTGGTATGACTAGCATGAATCCAATTGGATAAACCTGCACACTTCACTGCAGTGGTAGTGACTAGTATGACTTGACGTGGTTTATCCCACCTGGGTGCTAGACACGACTTCCTTGCGTGTTTCTTCACTAACACCCAGTCTCCAGGATTCAAATCATGCGCTTGGTCTGGCTGTCTTTCAACT
The DNA here is from genome assembly GCA_963921515.1 of Calotriton arnoldi. Lineage (NCBI taxonomy): Eukaryota > Metazoa > Chordata > Amphibia > Caudata > Salamandridae > Calotriton > Calotriton arnoldi. The sequence goes on along the minus strand of CAWUFW010000426.1, from coordinate 2,161,449 downwards.
GCGTCTTCTCCAACCTGATGAGAGACAGAATGCACCATTTCAGCCAATCCTTTGCAATAGTCCAAAACCACATCATCAGTTATATTCATCAATTTATTTCCAGGAATAAATGCTTGTCTTATTGTCCTTCCCATGAGTATCTCATGTGGACTCAATCCTGTTTTCCTGTCAGGAATACTTCTGAGACCCATGAGTACAAGAGGCAATGCATCTGGCCATTTCAGCATTGTGGATGCGCACACTTTCCCTAATCTTGATTTGATTGTGCCATTAAGCTGTTCAACTATTCCAGAAGCCTCTGGACGATAAGAACAGTGCAGTTTTTGTTCAATGTTAACTGCAGCACAGATTAATCGAATTATCTCATTATTAAAATGAGGTCCTCTATCTGATTCCAAAGTGACTGGAAAACCGAAACGAGGTATCAACTCCCTCAATAGTAGTTTAGCAACTGTGAGACTGTCATTTCTTCTAGTGGGGTATGCCTCTACCCATCTTGAGAACAGGCACACTATGACAAGTACATACTTCAATCCATTGCAAGGAGGCAACTCAATGAAGTCTAATTGTAGTCTGGTGAAGGGTCCTTCTGCCTTTCCAATCTTTTCCCAACTAACCACTGTCTTCCTGCCTGGGTTCTGCTGCTGACAGATTAAACATCCTTGGCAAAGGCTCTATGCGACTACCCTAAACTTCGGATTGTACCAACTCTGTCTGAATAATCTGATCATTGAATCCCTACCAATATGTGTTGTCCCATGGTATACTCTTGCCATTTGAGAAAGTAGACAATCTGGCATGACTAGTCTGCCATCTAAGTACACCCACACTTCGTCTTCTGTCCTTTTTGTACAACTTGATTTTATCCAAATTTCCTTTTCTTTTTCCTCAACTTCTTCCTGTAACTGTCTAACCTCATCCCATGTTTCTGGAACTGAGAAAAACATAAGTTGGCAGCTGGTTTCACCCGTTTCAATTTTTCTGTTAATTGACATTATATTTCTTGCACAGTATCGAGCAATTTGGTCGGCATATCTATTACCGGCCGCCACATAGTCATTTCCTGACTGATGTGCAGCGCATTTGACAACTGCTACTTCTTTTGGCAATTGTAATGCTTCCAACAAATCCTTTACATTTTTACTATTTCTGATAGGAGACCCTGAAGAAGTCAGAAATCCCCTCTGCATCCAGAGTTGGCCAAAGTCATGCACAACCCCGAAACCATATTGACTATCTGTAAATATGGTTATTCTACAATTTTCCCCTTTTTTGCATGCCTTTGTTAAGGCCACCAATTCGGCTACTTGTGCAGACTTGACTCTTGGTAAACAGGATGCTTCAACTACCCCTGTTATCTTGCATTCAGCATATGCAGCACTTAATCCTCCTTCTTCTGTTCTTAGACATGACCCATCCACGAACAATTCATGATCAGATTCCTTCAATGGTGTTTCTTTTATGTCTGGACGGGGCTTAGTACACAATTCAGTCACATCCAGACAATCATGATCAATCTCATCTTTCACTTCTTCACAACATGGGTCTGGTAGTAATGTGGCAGGATTCATTGTTGTACATCTTATCACTGTCACATTTTCTGCTCCTAAAATCACTCTTTCATACTTAGTCAGCCGACTAGGAGTGAGATGTTGTGTTCGCGTTCTTGTCAAAAGAATCTCTACTGAGTGTGGAACATAGACTTTTACGGAATGTCCCATCACAATTGACTCACTTTGCTCCAGACTCATACAGGTAGCAGCTACTGCTTTTAAGCAGCCAGGTAAGGCTGAGGCCACTGGATACAAGGTGGCAGAGAAATACGCCACTGGACGTCGGCTCAGTCCATGTCTCTGTGTTAAAACTGAAAGTGCACAATTTTCTCTTTCACAACAAAACAGCGCAAATTCTTTTGAATAATCAGGCATGCCCAGAGCAGGGGCCTCACATAGACAGTTTTGTAATCTCACAAAGGCTTCCAAACATTCATCATTCCAATCAATTGGATCTTTTGCTCTTTTCCGAGTTAATTGTATCAAGGGCTTTGCTAGCATGGAGAAGCTATTTATCCACTGCCTACAGTACCCAACCACACCCAGAAACATCCTCATCTCCTTCTGTGTCTGAGGTAGCTGCATTTCTTTGATTATTTTTATTATTTCCGGTGTCACTTTTCTAACTCCTCTTTCTATTTTATGCCCTAAATATTTAACTTCTTGTTTATAAAACTATAATTTTTCTGGAGACACCTTGTGTCCTCCTTCGGCCAAATGGTTCAGTAATGCAATTGTGTTAGTGACACAATCTTCTCGTGTTTTTGATGCCACCAATAGGTCATCAATGTAGTGAACCAGAACTGATTTCCCGGGCATAACTAATGACTCCAGACACTTTTTCAGTATCTGATTGAAAATTGAAGGACCCTCTGTGTACCCTTGAGGAACTCGGAACCATGCCAAAATACGATCCTCAAACCCGAAGGCGAAGAGATACTGGCTGTCTGGGTGCAAAGGAATAAAAAGAACGCTTGGCACAAATCAATTACTGTAAACCAACCTGCATTCCAGGGTATCTGATAAAGGATCACTGCTGGATTTGGCACTACTGGGCAACAAGGCACTACAATTTTGTTGACTTTTCTCAAATCCTGCACTATCCTGTATTTTCCGTTAGGCTTTTTAAGTCCCATTATTGGCGAATTACACGGACTACCCATTATCTCTTTTAAAATGCCTTGTTTAATCATTCGGTCAATTTCTGGAGCAATTCCTGCTTTCACTTCTGGACTCATTTTGTACTGTTGTGTGTTTGGATAAACTGCACCTTCTCTCACCGTCATTTTAACTGGATCTACATTTGACATTAGCCCAATATCCTTTCCCGTAAAATCCCACACTTCTGGATTCACTGTGGTTCTCAACTCTTCTGGCAATTCACTTTCAGTTATCAATGAAAACATCTTGACTACTTCTGTACCTTGCTTAACTAGCATCATCTTGTATATAACATCTTCATCAGGGGTTTGGAAAGCGACACCATCTGGTGTACAATAGATCGTGCAATTCATTTTGCACAATAGATCTCTTCCCAACAGATTTACTGGACTAGAATCGCAAACTACAAACCGATGCATATCTTTAAAATTTCCAATATGTACTTCCATTGGTTTTGTGATTGGGGTTCTAATCTGTTGATTTGACACTCCTACAACTTGGATAGATTCTCCCGAGAGGGGTAGGTTTGGGATGTCTGCTGTTCTTACAGTAGACCGGGTAGCACCAGTATCCAATAGAAAAGTGTATAATTACCTTCCACTTTCCCATCAATAAATGGACCTGTCTGATCTACCGGCAAGGATGCGCCAAGCACGCACTCCTCTTCCTCCCCCCTCAGACACTGTCATTGCATGTAGTCCGAATTTTCTTCATCATTCTGCAAAAAATACTGTGTAACCACTCTATTATTCTTACCACTTTCTCCGTGAAATCCGGTGTTCGCACTGTACTTTTGAGTGTTCACAAAGTTTGGCATAGGAGGTGGTGGCACCTGATACTGTGGAGTAACTACCTGCTGCGGCTGATTCATAAGTACTTCATTCTGCATCTGTGGGATTAAATTTTGGTTTGGCCCATTATTATTCTGTACAGTCTTACACTCGTTCTTCCAATGTCCAAGCTTTCCGCACGCATGACAAGGAAACTTCTTCTTTGCTTCCTCTCTATTCATTCGTCCTCTTACTTTACCACCATTCGCCGCTTGATCATTCTGACTCTGCTCTTTCACTTGATTATCAGTCTGGGTATTTAATTTATTCTCCTGCTGTTCTGCCAATTTTACTTGTGCCCACATCATTTTCTCTTTTAGCTTCCTACGCCTTGCCTCAATGTCATCTCCACAATACTTGGCATATTTCAAAATTTGGTCAATCGTGTTACTCTGCCAATACAACATGTGCTGCTGAATCATTTGACTAATCTCCGGTTTCAGACCATATACAAACCGATACACAAAATGTCCCATATCCTTATCACCAATGTTCTCAAAACCACTATACTGCTTAAACACTTGCAGTAACCGCTCATAATATACATGTACGGACTCATTTGGCTCTTGAGTTGTTCTATCTATTTTTACCCAATCTGTTTCTTTAGGAGGGATTTTCCCTTTCAGGAAAGTAATTACTTGGTGATATTTCTTCATCACCTCCTCTGAGGGTGCTCCTGTCTTCGAGTCTCTAGCATACTCCTCACTTGGCCAATCAACTGTGATCTTACACTCTGTCCATAAATCAGCAGGTACTACAATATCAAATAAACCATCCAGATCCTTCAACAAAACCTTTGAAACCTTCACAAATCTTTCCACCTGTTTATACCATTCAACTGGTTTTTCTCTCAATCTAGGGAAATCATTCGTAAATGACAAAATATCCTGTCTACTCCAAGGGACATGAACATATCCACCACCAGGAACTTCTCTCATTGGACACATTTTCTCAACCTTATCTGATTCTCTCACTGGAAATGCAGATGATGCTTCTCTCGCTTGTACTTCCTCTTTCTTTCTTATCCACCTGATTCTCCATTTGTCAATGTCTCCCCATTTTCGCAAAATATTCATCAACTCTTTTATCTGTAGTTTCTTACCAGAAGCATTTACACTTTCTAAATCTTTATCAGTAAAATCCACTCGATATGGTTTCTGTAATAGTTTCAATTTCCCAATATCTATTCCAATCTCTGAGGCGACTTCTGTTAATTTCTCATGAAATACTCTCGCTCTTCTGGTTATACTCTTACATAAAAATAACAACTCCTCATCATTATAAACATTCAATCTTTCTATGCTCACATTGCCAGTTATCATTTCTTACAAATGTACTTTCAATCTACTGATATCTAGAATCTTTGGTTGTGGGTTTCGATTTTCTATTTCCTGTGCCCATCTCTCTATATCTTCAGGGGTAACTACTGTTGAACCTCCTGTTCCTACAGGAGCCAAAGATCTCTTTTCTCTCAAATTTGCAGGTATAATTCTCTTCGGAGTTTCAGTTAAAGGTTCTACATTCGGGAGATCCATTAATGAAATTACTGATTCATTTTCACTAGTCTCATCATCCGTAATTATTACTTCTCTTCTGTGACTTGTTAACGGAATTGTCACAGTTTGAGGTTTCTGGTAAGTCTTTTTATCTCCATATAATGGGATTACAGGACCAATAGTCACTGGTACTGTCAAAGCTTCAGCATTTAAATTCAATTGGCTCACTTTCTGAACTAATTTTTCTCTAGTTTTATTTAAAGCTTCTCTCTCATTAACCTGCAACACCCTATTAAATGAAACATCATGTAAGATTTGTGGGGTTAAAGGCATTCCTATCACTGGTGAACTTGGGGTAACCTTACTAGGTGCTTCTTGGTATGGTGGAGGTTTTTAATCAAAATATCCTCTAACAGCTCATCATCTGATTCGCCATATCCTGTCGTATTCATGTGTTTCATTTTTCTTTACACTTTCCTCCTAACTGTTCTTCAGCCATTAATACTGGATATAAACCCTCGGTCACCACAGCTCTTCTCCAACGCTTCATTTGATCTCCATTTGATTCATACGGATATTTAGGCAAAATCCTCTAAATCTCCGACCACTTCTGTATTTTTCACGATCAAATGCCTCAATTTCCCATTCTTCCAAAGCTTCATACTGTGTCATTCTAGGATTTGGTTCTAACATATTCATTCTATCTCTCAAATTCTGAAGTATCTTTAAATTAAAAGTACCATGCTCCGGAAAAGCCAAAACACCATCACTTTTAGTATACTCCACCCAATTCTCCAACCGTACACACGTGTGATATCCTTTCTCCATCATCATAAAGGAAGCAGGTGTTTTAGGTGGCGGAATAGGACTTCTCTCTCTAGTCATTACAGGCTTGTCTTTTTTAAAGAAATTTTTAATTTTCTTCATTAATGTCATTTTCTTTGGTCTTCCGAACATTTCAGAGGGTCGATATAGGAAAGAGTCTTGCGTATATCTCCTAGCTCTTTTACCTACGTCGCGTCCTATGTCAGCACGACTCACACCCGTAGTCAAATCAGGACTCAACATACAATTCCTTTTCGACCAATCCTAGCGCGACTTTTATCTATCAACCTATTAGACTCAGGCTCACGCTCGTGTTCTGACCAATGCCAGCGCGGCCTTTTGTGACGTCAGTATTACTCCTCACTACTGACCCCACCTTTACAATCTGCTTCTGTCTCACGCCCGCTGTTTCAACTAATCCCAGCGCAGCTCTCTGTGACGTCAGTATAACTCTGGCGACTGACCCTCCTTTCACAAGGTAAAACGATAACTTATTTCTTAATACTTTTCATTAAATTCTTCGTTAATAACAACATAAAAACATTCGCTACTCTGTCTGTTCCACTAAATAAAGGATAGATTTTCAACTTATTCTTGAGTTTCAGAATTACTCTTCTTCTACTGCGAGTAAAACCCCTGTTTACTCTTCATTCAAGCTCAGGAGAACCTGTTACTTCTTCAGTGTCACCCATATTGGGAAATGAGACCAAAGTTTCACCAGCGAACCCCTTTCGCTATCATCCACACTCTACTTTTATACGAAATAATCCCTAATTTAATACTGCCAGCCCTACGTAGCTTCTCAGTATTATTCCATCAGACGAGTAACCTCACTGCAGTGTGGCTTCTGTCACCACCCGCTATTCATTTTCCCGGGATTTCTAGACAACATAAAACAAGACACTAACTTTTGTTAAACATAAATCAATAATCAATATTTATCACCAAACTAATCAATAATAACCATAACTCTGCTACCAGAAAACTGATCCAGCGGTATACCAACAACAGATACTCCACTACCATATACTCACCTGGGCCCATCAAACACACACAAATTGAGTAGACAGCTGGAGTGTCAAAGTTTTATATTTTTTCATAACCTTCAGGATTAGTTATTTAATTTTCCTAACTAACCTTTCACTGATCAAAAGTTCTTTCCTCTGGTCGATGGACCATTAGTTGAACTAGTTGATGGTGATAATTAACTTAACCCTTAACTATTCTTTTGTTTGAAGTAAATGAACACAGACTCAGGAAGGTTTAAAATCTTTATCTAAAATTGAATGCATGTGAACCATTTCAAAAATACAGTGCAGTCACCATCATTCTTAGGAGAGAAAATTCAATTGATTAAAAATCAAGCATATATTTCAGACTCATACAATAATTAATGCTCAGAAAGGGAGAGGACAGAGAGAAAAGAACATTTGCAAATAACGTGAAATTATAGTTACCAAGAATGGTGTGAAAGACCAACCCATTGGCCAAAGGGCTGGTAAGGGTCCCCAGGATAGGTCAGGAGACAAAGACTTCAGGTCAGGATTCAGGACCGGATGGTTGACCTCTCTAAAATACCGACGATTGCGTCGCACCCCTCTCTGACACTCTCTTCCTCCTCGAGATTCTTCCGCGATCTTCTGATCTAACCCAATTAAATTAGGATAGAAAGTTCTTCTTCTGAGCCTGTATTCGATTCTTCATCAGCATCTCACAGCATTTCTCCCAGCAACAGCATCTCCGACTCACAGCATCTGGACAGACAGCATCTCGACCCCCGTCTCTCTCTAACTAACTATGGCTACCTTAATTATACCTTCGTTTCTTCATGTTCCACCCACTAAAGTTTCAATATCGTAAAAATACGAAATATGATTGGTCAGGCTAGGGGGAAGCTCCATCACACCATGCTTACATGTCATTAAAATTAGTTCAACTATTGTTCGCAAACCCATCCCCTTAATTTTTATTCATGTATTGGGTTCCCATACGGTTTCACATTTTACGTGCAACATTATTATAACTTTATGAATAAGAGTCTTCATCACTGAACTTTTCACCATCCGTTCTCAGGGTACGTCATTTGCGACCTTGGCTCCCGTTCAACCTCTAAGTCATCATTCCGGGTTAACTTTCAGTAAACATGCGCAGTCGCTTCATCACTCTGCTTAGTTCAGTTATGCGTGAGAGGCCCAAATGTGCACTAATGATAAAGTTCAGAAAGACAAATATTAATTTCACAAATAAATGGTCACACTGTATACCTCCCACCTCTACTCTATTTCCTTTTCTTATTAATACTTTTCCCGCATTAGCATTAGTAAAATAGCTTGTTTTTATTTCAGCTAAGCAGATGCCATGCACGCGAGTCTTCAAGACTCCATTTTAGTGTCTTCTGCTCATGCGCTAGAATTTCCCTCCAAGCGTTACCTCGTCATACTGCATAGATGCAGTTGACGCATGCACACAACAGTTTTCCCGTTTAAGGCGGTATTATTCCGTTTTCATTGTTTATCCGCATTAATACACACATAAGCAAGCTTCACTAACCCGCGTGTTCATGTGGTGCGTATTAGTTATTCACAGATTATGTTTAATAACTTGTTAATGAGTTAAACGAGTGTATTGCCTCCGAGCAAGTCTCTTTCTTACCTTGCTCCATCACAATAGTGAAAAATTAAATTGGCTTTATTTCACTATCAGGATATGTAAAACACACCAGCACATCTCCTACCTTTCTCATACACTGCACTCTGCCCATGGGGCTGCCTTGGGCTTACCCTAGGGGTGCCTTACATGCAGTAAAAAGGGAAGGGCCTGGAAAGTGGGTACACTTGCCAAGTCGACATGGCAGTCTAAAACTGCACTGACAGACACTAAATTGGCAGGCCTCAGACATGTTTACAAGGTTGCTCATGTGTCTGGCACAATCAATGCTTCTGGCCCTCTAGTAGCATTTGATTTATGGGCCCTGGCACACTCAGTGCACTTTACTAGGCACTTAGCAGTAAATCAAATATGCCAATTAGGGATAACCAATAATAATCACAATTTACATGAGGAGCACTTGCACTTTAGCACTGATCAGCAGTGATAAAGTGCCCAGAGTACAAAAAGCAGAAAAAACGAAGTCCAGCGCACAGTCAAAAATAAAGGAGGTACAAGCAAAAAGACAGAGGAAACCACGTTGAGGATACCAAGTCTAACACTCGCCTTTTCAGAGATCACGAAGGGGCCCCACTCACAAAAAAATAGTATTAAATCTGCCTTTGTGATTGAAGAATTACCTCTAATGAGATCAGATTTACTGCTGTTGTTATTCCCAAACACGGCCAGTAGTATGTCTAGAAAGCAGTGCTAGTCACTTATTACTGGTAATATCAAAAGGCAATTTTAAGAATGCTCTGTCCCCAGTTCCTGATTATTCACAGTACAATTACACAGTATGGAACGGTACTCATACAGGTGCACGGTTTTCTTTCCCTTTTTAATCTCCATGTTATGTTATGTTATGTTATTTAATTTTATAACGCGCGCAGCTACTCCGAAGAGTGTCCCGGCGCGAACCAAGAGGAGTCACTCATAACCACTAGACAAAAAGATAGGTTTTTAATTTTTTCTTAAAGGCCAGAGGATCTTGAGTGTTGCGAAGCTCAAACGGAAGGGCATTCCATGCCTGGGCCGCTTTCACGGCGAGCGAGCCACCGCCCAGCCTGTGACGAATGAAGCGGGGAACATGTGCCAGAAGCTGTGCTGATGAGCGCAGTTGTCTCAGCGGGACATAAAAAGAGAACCGCTTCTGCAAATAGGAGGGGCCCCGGCCATAAAGAGCGCGGTGGGCAATGACTAGGGATTTGAACCTAACCCGTTCTGCCATGGGGAGCCGATGTAATGAGCGCAGGTGAAAAACTAATTTTAGCTAGGAGAAACCACTGTCTCTACACCACTGCGAAGTCTGGGGTTGTTCAATTCCTGCCAGAGAGAAATTTATGTTATCCCACAAACTTACAAGTATGTATGCAGACAGTCTGACAAGAGGAAGAGGAAATATTTAATGCTCAGATGAAAAACACGATGAAAAATTACTGTTTCATGATGGCGACAATTTCCATATGGACATAGTTGAACGTCCACTATCTTCAACATTGGCTGGACAAAATGTTTTGTCACAATGCAAAGACATTTAATAATCACAATATTCATCTATGAACACCAGATAATTCTAAATTTACAGAAATGAAGGAGGTTAGATCACACATAAGGATGATTCCTGAATGACAAATGCACTATATTTTATTCTGCCCCACTAGTCATACTTTTGCGGAACTTTTGATGCTTACGTTTTCCGGATGTCTTCTTATCTTTCTCGCAGTACATTGGCAGAAGGTGTCAGATGTCACCATATGTTTAGTGACGGGGCAAAGTCTGATTCGTTCGCATGGGTTGGCTGACTAAACCACTGCAGACGCAGCTATCACACGCACAAGGTTGGTTGTTCGACAGTGCAGTTTATTTTTTTGTTCCCCTTGCGTGACTATAGTGTTCATTGTGGTTGTTCAATAATCACAGATATAAGCGCAGGAATGAATCAGGTGCCTGCGCAGTTCCCCCTCTTTCTATGTAATACAAATGTATTTTTGGAAGTATCAGCCAGTGGGCTGACGCAACAGAGACCCGGGGTGCACTTAAGCCTCCTTTGAAGATGTTACTTCAGCCCAGACTGAAACCTTTTCCTATACATCAGTTTTTTTCCAGGTCGTCTCTGCTTGCTCATCACTGCTGTTCACGCATCCCCGCAGAGACCTACTTTTGGTATGTGTAACTGTAACTATTTGTGATCTTGCTTCACTTAGAAGCTGACAAAGTAAGCCTCAAGCGCTGCATAAAAAATGTATTTGGAGATATAAGTCGAATACAAACGCCTGAGGCAGTAACTCTCAGTGGACACAGCATGGACTTTTTGATGAACGGTTTGACGCATAAGAATTTTGGTACGCAATAATTTTTGCTACAATCTAGAATGGTTTCAGATTTGTTGGTGGGTTGCATTATTTTAGCATAGTTTGTTCATGTAAAGTATTTAATGTACTCTTTACCCTGTATTTTTTCAATAAAACCCTTGTTTCATATAGTCAATTTCATGTTTATGAGTGCATTTTGAAACGTTTATATATTTATGCCAAGAGTATAAGAAGGTGTATGTAACAATAAATATGGTTATTGCTACGCACTTGTTAGCAGCCAAAGTGACTGAAATACATACATGGCCTCATTTTGTAAAACCTTTAGTACAACCAGGATGCACTCACTTTCGGAGACAGTCATCTTTAGGTGTAAAAGGCTGATCGTGAGTCATAGGTTATGGATATACTTGGACTGCGCACCGACTTCAGGCTACCCTATGCTAGAGCATAAAGCATGCGTCCTTCTCTTTGTCTCACACCTTTGTGAGTAGCTAACCCAGGCATCTATGCAGTTGACCCTAGTCTAGGATCTTGCGTTTGGGTTACAGTTCATTCATAATATCTTTCAGCATTAGGCAGTGAAAAATGTATAAATGATAGAATGTATAAACTCGGAATGTTGTTACCTTGCAGTCCCACTTCTGTAACTGTGATTTAAAGACAGTGTCAAAGTGCCACACTTACAATATTGTAAACATTCATATTTTTCAAAGTGTAATTTCTTCCTTGTTTTAAGTGTTGAAGGTAAATATCTTTGATAAGGAAAAATAAAGTTGGCAGTAATGAGAGTTGCCAGGCAGAGTCTTTCAGTTATGTTTCTTTTTGCAACTAAACCCCTCAGTTGGTAGAGTTTTGCTTGAGCTCATGATGGACTATGGACAGTTATTATAGTAGCACATCAAGCACCACCATTTTAACACAGATGATGGTAAAAATAACCAACACCTCAATGAAAGGAGTAAGAAGTATAAAAGTTGACCTTAGCTAAATTTACCAATTTGTCTCGGGCTCCACAACCAGAAGACATTAGGTAGAAACACAGATACTTATGGAAGTATTGTAACTTCTTTGCTTCTATTTTTCGAAACTTGGAAAAATCCCCCATGGCACCAACAAACAGCAGACGGCAAACTGACACCATCTTCCAATGTTTGCACCTGATTTGTTTGCCATATAGTAACACCCTCAGACTTGTTCCGGAGTTGGAAGCTGTCAATCACTGCGGCGCTACTAGCTCATACCTGCCGAGGAAGTTCCTGTTCTGGTGACATCTTAAGGATTTGTGGGGAACCAACAAGATATTTTTTGTGACCCTGTTTGGAATGGCTATACATTTATTACCCTTTTTCATCTCATTCCAGCCCTCATGATGCCAAACAATATTGAAGTATATGTTAAACATTCAGAAAAGAACATGAAAAAACAACTGAAAGCTCATCCTGCCTGGTGTTCATCATCTAAATCAGGCTTCTCCAACGAGTAGCTCGTAAGCTACTGGTAGCTCTCCAGCGACCTGTAAGTAGCTCTCCTGTGTGTATCCCAGCCTACTAAAGTGGAACCCTTTGCTTGGTTGAAATAATATGTGCACACCAAAACTGTGCATTCAAGATGTGTACTTACAGAACTCCCAAGTTGATGTGTGGAGCATAATGACTGAATGCACCTGTGGCTGGTATATATTACTAATGCTATAATCAAAGAGGGGAGAATGAATCACTTGTGTCAATGTGCCATAGTCTCAGGAAAGTTGTATTGGAGACCCTAAAACACACTTTCACAGTATGCGGTGTATGTTTTATCTCCGCTCGTGTGGTTTGGTGGATAGTGTCATCAACAGGTCTGTCACTTGAGTCATCCTTTCTCCAGGTGGCCTACTGTCCTCCATCAGGAAGGAGACTCTCTGGATACCTACAGTAGTGAGAGGTTAAAATTATCTCCTTTCCTGTTTTCAGCTGTTTATTTAACCAGGAGAGGGATATGATTAAAAGAAACGGAGATGTTGAAGTGGATAAGTTATTGGTCCTTGTGGTTTGGTCGACATGTTTCAGCCGGGGAGCTCACAATTATTTTAATTTAACATAAGTAGCTCTTATTACACAAAAGGTTGGAGACCCCTGATCTAAATAGTACCAAGAGAAAGCTTGAATAAGCAGTGATAAAGCCATTTCTTTTTGAGTTTGGAGCTAGATATTTTTACTTGCAACATTTTATGTGGAATTTAGTGTCTAACTAGATTGTTGCTCCCATTGTAGGAAAAACATGTTAATGATGACTTGTTAAATGATTAGTGGATTAGTGCATGAATTAAATAAGACCAACGCACAAAGTTGTAGCTTTTGTTGCTGAATATTTGTAATCACAAATATACCCCCTTCACTTCTTACGTTTGTGCTAAAATAGTGAAAATCCAAGCACTGCTTTAAGTATTTTCACCATTCCATTTGCTATACTCTAATACCTGTCTCCTAATTTCTCTTCCCTCCCTCTGTCTCTTTTCTTCTCTTATATGTGTGAACTTTTCTGACGAGGAAGTTACCTTTGACCCTGTTGAGTATCGGAAAAGGCATAGGACAGGACGTCAAGAGAACAGTATAGAGGGATATGTGAAGCAGAGTGAGAAGGGGGTAGACACAGGGAGGAAGTAGAAAGATATGTGAGAGAGGTAGGGAGAGCAGCGAAGCAAATAGGGAAAGATGAGGTAGCTAGAAGGAAAGATAAAGCGAGGTAAAGTGAGGAAGATGGAGATGGAGAAAGAGAAGTGGTGCTTAGGTAAGGATATAGAGAGTGGTAAAGAGGTAGAGAGAGACTGGAAGAAGGAAATAAAGAGAGTGGCAGAGGACTACAGCATTCTACAGCATTCCAAAGAGTGAGTTTCCGAGAGAGCTTATCATGAACGTCATTTAAGGGTAGTCAGGGGTCACATCTGCGGCTTCTGGCTTGCTCGTTGCAACCTCTGAAATTTTTTTTTGTGACCCCTGTGCTCAAGGTCAGACTGGCCATGGCTTGCATTAGGCATTCTCCTAGGGTGCTTCTTGGAAGACACTAGGGGCAACAGCCATTCTTTCTAGGCTGGAATATTCCTTACGGCCGGGACGGGCCTAGGCAATTAATGTTCTTCTGCATTGAAGTACACATAAAAGCAATGACCTGTGCATGAATTTTAGTATGTGAGTGAACTCATTCCTGCACTAGTGGAAGCAAGGAACACATGTTGTGGAGGGGTTATGCACCTTGGTATTTTTTCTACAATTGGATCCTCACTTGAGTCAATAAGCTGGCTGCGTCATTTACAGGATGCATGTTTGTGCCTCTCCCCTATATCCATTCAGATAAGGTTTTATCATGTATTATGATAAATGTATATTTATCTGATTGTAACGCTTCCCAGCAGATGGCCTAGCTTATCCAAACCAGTACCAGCAATCCACTCCCTCACTTAGACCCTAGGCACTCTGTTCATGAGGTAAATACTCTTCCTTGCTCTTCAGCACACCATCCAGCAGTGTCAGTTAGTGGAGGACCCATCCTGTCTGAAACATCCCAATTTCCCTCGCAGAACACACAGGATAGCCTTCCAAATCAGACCATTCCTAGTGTATTAGCAAGAGGCCTGCTCAGACTTAGCTCCTGCTCCTTCAGTCTTAAGTAAGATCCTGCTGTGCTTTTCTTTTGGCCTGCTGCTTCCATTTCCTCACAAACTGACTGACCACGCCAGAAACCTCAGCATAATCCTGGGCAACATAGTGACCATGAAGTCCCAGATCACCGCAGTCTCTTCTGCTTGTTTTCTCACACTTGGCATGTTACAAAAACTCTTAAAATGTTTCCCTCTGAACACTAGACATCCCGTCACTCTGATCACCAGCCAATTAGACTATAGCGATGCATTCTACGCTGGGATCACCACATATCTTGTGCAGAGACTCCAAACCATACAGAACTCCAATGCCAGGCTCATCCTCGACCTCTGCAGACAGACCCACATCACCCCCACCTCAGAAAACTCCACTGGCTCCCTAACAGAAGAGATGGCAATTCAAGCTGATTATCCATGCCTACAAAGAACTGCAAAACCAAGGACTAGCCTACATCAACCACCGCCTGAACTCCAACCATCCTACCAGGCAACTACGCTCTGCCTTCCTCTCACTCACCCACACCCCCTGCATCCACCGAAGCAACAGCAAATGATGCTCCTTCTCCTACCTTGCAGAGAAAACCTGGAATGACCTCCCTCTGCAGCTACTGACCTCCACCTCTCTACTGGAATTCCGAAGAGCACATAAGACCTGACTGTTTGATTGAGTCACCTGAACCATCATGACTCTCAAGAGCTTGGATACCCTCTCGGGAGATTAGTCGCGCTGTTTAAAACCACTGATTTGTCCCTTTTGAGACTCCTGTCAGAGCCCCAATGGAACACAGCCAAAATGGCTACAAAGGACAAGATGTGCATAAATTGTTCTGGAAAACCTGATCAAACAAACGGCTCAGATTAAGGGAAGAGCGGGGATCTGGCTGACCCTAGCTGATGGGGAAAAAGGCAGTGGAGGCTAGTGACTTTTGAAACTGGTGGGGCGTAAAAGTTGGGGGCGAGTTTGAGTTAGCATGCAAGCAAAGTGGGTGAGCCAGATTGAGATATGTGGGTTTTAAGGGGGGTGTTGTCCCCCAAGAAAATGTTTTTAAAAGGGTGAAAATTGAGCTTTTTACAACTAATTTTGATAAAGAATTTGATGAAAAGGCAACAAGGTTTACAAAGCAATTCTGAAGGTGTCGTCTAGAATATTAAAAAAAAAACTGAACAAATGTTCCATATCTTCAAGAATCATGCTACATGCTTAGCATTATAAAACAGAGGTGGTCAAGGGACTCAAGGCTTGAGCCAGAAGCCAGTTACAGGTCTAAAGCCTACCAGGCCTTCATGTAACTTCTGCCTGCCACCCACATTCTAATTTCATGTGTGAAGAATAAAAGACAAAGCATTAACCTTTGATTTAAAATGGAAGAAAAATATACCCAGTGACTGAATCGCACAGTGTGAAACCAGAAAAGTTTAGGCCAATCCCAGCTTGACCAAATGGTATTACCCTAGGCAAATATTTTATAACAGAGTGCCTCCATTCTCTTCATTATTACACATGAGAGCACCTTCAAATATGGAAGCTCCAGCTATACAAAAACCTCTTTTATATAATGTAGTGTCTTGTGAGTTTGTAATGAGGAAACCTTTGTGGCTCCTGATGGATTCCGTAGAACTGTGACATAAGCATTAGAGGTAGTGAAGTGAATGCAGGTTTAGAATGTTGAGTTTGTGGTTACATGCAGAAGAATAAAGATGTGTTATACTAAACTCCGTGTGTGGTATAGTCATTAGCGAGTACCCGGGCAAGGGAGGATGCTACAACTGGTGACAAGATAAGTAACCTGAAGATTGATAGTGCTCTCCCAGAGAATTTGCTGTGGTCCAGCAAATTGCTTGTGTGTGCCATGTGTTTCTCTGTCGAAGTGCGGAATCGACGTTTGGTGTATGTGGAGTCAAAGCGCAGAGCCAGTTCAGTGTAAAGCATTTGAAGATAATGAACGCTTCACTGCAAAGTCTACATAGCGGTGGCTGAGAACCTGTGGGGAAGGCTGCACTTAGGGGCCCTGCCCTACTACCAACTCAAAGCCATACATTCATACTAAGTGATAACACTGTGAACAGGAGCCCTGCAAGGCAGAGATCAACCAGGTGTCAGATAGTGCAAAGAAACGCTTAAAGGCAAAGTGATACAAGAAATGGCCATCTGCTTACAAGTACTGAGTAAAGAAAGACATCATGCTACAGCGCTGGAGGGAGTGACTGCACGGAAAGCACTCTGGATTGTGTTTGCACAGCCATCCCTATCCAAAGCGGCACCCCATCAAAGTTGCGGAGTGGGGCTCAGAATAAATCCAAAGGTTTTTGAAGTTCAGAAAGCCGAGAGTGGTGATCGGAATTGTGACAGTTTGCTTCTCCCATGGATACCAAGAAAGGGGTCAGTTTCCTGTCATTATCACAGATGATCCAGAGGTCAGCACATCCCAAGGCCTTAGAGATGGTTTGTATAAACAAAATCACCAAATAGTGTCAGAGAGAACTATACTCTCCACATCAGTAAGTTCCACCAATGGCTAGAATGCTGCTGCATTCTTGAAACCACCACCGTCACTCAAAACTGCCAAAAAGTTGAATATAGGCAACAGATAGACTGCCTGGATAGAGATATTTGATGATTTCATTGATGCGATTGAAGAAGCTGATAACAAAAAGATTATCAAGTACCTTAAGAACCTCCTGGTGAAGGTGTAAAAGAAGACTTAAAGAAAATGCCACAAGCCAATTAAATTACATACAGTCAAATCAAAGCAGCCTTGAATCTCAAGTTCAATCCAATGCCAAATGTAGATTACGAAAGGAAAATCTTCAGTCAAGAATGACAGAAAGCTGGCGAGACCATTGACAAATTTGTTGAGAGACTGGATACAGTCATCAAACACTGTAAGTTCAGTGAATTTAATAATGAGGAAGCTATATGCCTCAGAGTGATTGACAGACGCTTGTCAGACTCATTCAGACGACGAATATTGAGAGAAACTCTTAGTCTGTAGTGAGTTTTCATGGCTGCCAGAGCTGAAGAGCATGCTGATTGGCAAGCCGCTGACATGGAGGCCAGACGTGCCTAGACTGTGTCAGTCATGAATGTGAGAAATAAGCCAAAGCACAAGGCCGAGGGACATCGAGTGAATTCTCCACAGAAAAATAAGTTGTGCTTCAGATGTGAATTTTCGTTTTCACACGAAAGTAAACGTCCTCCCAGTTGGCAGATGGGCAAAGGCTGTGAAAAAGAGAACCATTTTGTGATGGTGTGCAAGGAGAAGGAAAAAGTAAGTGCGTCACAGTGTAAATAATTAGTGTTTATGCATAATTTTAAATCAATGATTATATGATGTTTAAAAAAAAGTATGATGAATACATATGTTTAATTAATTAAAAAAAACATAAAAAAAGATAAATAAACAAATTTTGATATTTTCATATCTTTGTGTCTATATGCATGTCTCAGTATATTGATATGCCCGCCAGTCTGAGTCCTTGTGGACCGCCTTTCTAAGAGATATAGGTCAGACAAGAGTGTTTCTTTACATATGTGGGCTGCATCAACACCCGTAAAAAGTCAAGGTTCATTTGTAGCAACGATGAAGCATAAGAAAAGAAAAGTACAAGCACACATTCATGTACTTCAAGGTATGGCGTCAAGTGACTATTTACTCAGCTTCAGCACAGCTGCTGATATGTGACTGATATCCGTGAACTTTAGCATGAATGCTCATCAAAAAATAATAGGTCAATTCCCGATGTTGCTCCATGGGTTGGGAATGCTCAAGACTGTGAAAGTCCAATTACATAATAATGAGGACGAACGTGCTATTGCTCAGAGACACTGACTAATTGCCTTTCACTTACAGGAAGCTTTTGAAAAAGAACTTGAATCTGTACTCAAACATATTATCAGTGAGCATTCCACTGGTCCAACTGCATGGGTTTGTCCCATAGTGATGGTACCCAAATAGGACTGTGTAGGAGCTGTCTGCATCTGTGTGTATATGCGCCAAGAGAACAAGGCAATTGGAAGAGAATGACATCCAGGTCCACACATTGCTGACATGATAACACAATTGAATGGTGCGAAAGTATTCTCTCGCCTCGATCCGAATAAAGGATATCACCAGTTGGAACTCGAGGGAAATTTCTACACATATTGGCCTGTTCCATTACAAGAGACTAGGTTTTGGTGTGTCATCAGCTGCAGAGCTATTACAAGATGTAATTTGGCGTATCATACAGCCTGCCATAAATGCTTTCAATTATAGTGATGATATATTGGTTTTCGAGCTACACAGAAGGAGCATGACAGAGCGCTCACACAGCTGTGTTAGTTGCTTGCTGATGTCGATTTAACCTTGAATGCAGAGAAATGTGAGTTCCATAAGACAAAGTTAAAATTCTTTTGCCATATCTTTTCTGATGGGGGCATGACACACTATTCAGCTAAAGTACAAGCACTGTCAACAGCCAGGCCTACACAAGACGTTTCCATGTTACGTTCATTCCTTGGCATGGCCAGCTATTGCTCTAGATACATACAAGACTTTGCCACTGTCGGTGCGCCATTAAGAGATTTGACAAAAAATAATGCTTCTTTTTCTTTTGGTTACATGAATGCGACCAAAACTTGCAAAAAATTAAACAAGCCATTGAGAATGCCACTGAAATGGCATATTTTGATCTAAGGCATCATACTGAAGTTGTTGTTGATGCTACCCCTGTTTAAAACCGGTCCCAGGATGCTTGTTTCCGGTTCAGGAAAGACCTGTCTTGGCATTGCGAGCTGGACTGTTCCCATGAGGCACAGGGTCAAGACTGATTTGCATATAGCTGGGTCTGAACTGAGGTGGCGAAGTGAGCTAAAGAACGATGATGGATTCAACCCAGATCTGTGACTGGGGGTGAGTGTCTGAAAAGTTTCAGCGCTCCGTCCATCATCTCCTTGTGTTTGCTTTGTTCGCCCTAAGTTGGCAGGGTATGCCCAGACGTGGTCCCTTGCTCACTTTGCCACTGGATTCAAGCTAGCCTGGCTGATGAGGGGTGTTACCCCGAAACCGGTCCCAGGATGCTTGTTTCCAGTTCAGGGAAGACGTGGCTTGGCAGTTCGGGCTGGACTGTTCCCATGAGGCACAGGGTCAAGACTGATTTGCATATAGCTGGGTCTGAACTGAGGTGGCGAAGTGAGCTAAAGAACGATAATAGATTCAACCCAGATCTGTGACTGGGGGTGAGTGTCCGAAAAGTTTCAGCGCTCCATCCATCATCTCAATGTGTTTGCTTTGTTCGCCCTAAGTTGGCAGGATATGCCCAGACATGGGTCCCTTGCTCACTTTGCCACTGGATTCAAGCTAGCCTGGTTGATGAGGGGTATTACTCCGAAACCGGTCCCAGGATGCTTGTTTCCAGTTCAGGGAAGACCTGGCTTGGCAGTTCAGGCTGGACTGTTCCCATGAGGCACAGGGTAAAGACTGATTTGCATATAGCTGGGTCTAAACTGAGGTGGCGAAGTGAGCTAAAGAACGATGATTGATTCAATCCAGATCTGTGACTGGGGGTGAGTGTCTGAAAAGTTTCAGCGCTCCGTCCATCATCTCCTTGTGTTTGCCCTGTTGGGTTGGGCACCATCCTTGCACAGCACAGCGGACACCCAAATGCTTGACGATGGATAGTGGCTTCTGCAAGTCGAAGTTTGTCCCAAACTGAACATGCTTATTCCCAACCTGAGAAAGAAAGCTTAGCAGTGCTGTGGGCTTGGGAACATTTCTACATACTCTTCTATGGAAAGCCCTTTACAATTTTGACCACCATCAAGCATTGTTGACTATATTTGGAAATCCAAAAGCAAAAATGCCTCCACGCATTGAACGTCGGGGTCTGCCATTGCAAGAGTACAACTACACCATTGTGTATCGTCCAGGGAAAGATCAGAACCTTGCCGACTGCTTCTCATTATTACCTCTAAAATGACCTGGCAGCCATGGCTGAAGCTTACATAAATTTCATAGTAAAATCAAGCACCCCAGCTGCCATTTCATTTGAACAAATTGTCATTGTCACAAGTCAAGATAGTGACATGCTGAAACTGAAAGACATTATTAGACATCAGACTTGGTATCAGCACCCTCAACCTCTGTACCAGTGACAGTGAATATTAGAAGTTTAAGAATGTCTGAGATGACCTGTCCATTACTCAGGAAGGCATTGTCCTGAGAGGTTTGAGAATTGGTATTCCGGAGAGTCTGCGACAACAGATAATTGAAGTTGCCCATGAAGGAGAACATGGAATTATTGCCACCAAACGAGCTCTCCTAGATCAAGTCTGGTTCCCACATCTCGACAAGAGAGTTGAAAGAGAATTAGAGGCCTGTCATCTATGCAACGGCTGTCATCGAAAACTACTCAACACCCATTAAACATGTCAGAGCTGCCAATGAATGCTCAGAAAACAATTGCTGTGGACTTCTAATGTTCACTTGACAATCGACATCACCTGATGGTGATCGTTGATGAATATTACCGCTTTCCATTGATTGAATATCTCTCATCTATCACTCAAGAACATGTCATTGAGAGATTAGACAGCATCTTCATGCCCTGGGTTGTTCCTGCGATCTTAGAGTCTGCCAATGGCCCACCTTTCAACAGTTGAGAATTCAGAGACTTTCTCAGTCATCTCAGTGTGAAGCATCAGAAGAGCACTACTTTTTGGCCACAGGCCAATGGCCTTATTGAACGTTTCATGAGTTCTGTAAAGAAAGCTGTCCAGCGTGCTGTCCTAAAGAAGCTTTACCCTAAAGCTTACTGCTCGACCCCTCACTCGACCACACGTGAAAGCCCTGCAACCTTGATATTTGGGAGAGCCATGACGACCAAGTTACCTCAGTGGACCAACAGAGGAGCAAATACCGAGGAAGGAAAATGCATGAAAGACTTGGATTGTAAGAGAAAAATGAAAGCCTATGCGGATAAGCGCAGACATGCAAAAGATGTAATGTTTACTGTAGGAAATCGAGTGCTTGTTCATCAACATAGAAAACTAAAGCCTGGTGCTTCTTTCGATGCTGAACCATTTCATGATGTGACCAGCAAAGGACACAGTGTGACTCCTGGGAAGTCCATTACGTGAGACTCCTCGCATTTCCGACATGTGGCTCATCGCTCGTCAGGCACTGATGTCATGGCAGAGACTGGGTCTGAGAAGACAAGTGAAGAACACTTGACTGCTGCTATTTGTCCATCACCAACGCCAGTCATGAACATTTCCACTGGCTGTCCCCTGCTTCTGAAGACATGGTCGGGACATGTGATCCAAGTGCCATGAAGGCTCATTGAAGAGCTCTGAATTGTATATATTTGCAAAATGAATTGTAATCTATTATGTAATAGAAGAGGAGATGTAGTGTCTTGTGAGTTTGTAATGACGGAACCTTTGTGGATCCTGATGGAACACGTAGAACTGTGATGTATGCATTAGAGCGTAGTGAAGTGAATGCAGGTTTAGAATATTGAGTTCACGTTTACACGCAGAAAAATAAAGATGTGTTATACTAATCTCCATGTGTGACGTAGTCATTGGCGAGTGATGGGCTGGGGAAGACACTACATGCATAATTTAATAGACTAGTTGTTGTTCGATATATTACAAGAATCTTGGCCAAATATAGGTTGCACTTGAAAAATTACTTGCCATAGTTCACTAATTATATTATTGTCACTTTTAAGAAATGCCATCAATGCAGTGATGTAATCTGATCCCATCCTGATGTCAAAAAAAGGGCATTGTTTAGTGCATAGTGAGTCTTCCGGGTGTACTGCTCTCCCATGTGTGGTGTCTCGCAAATTTCCGTCTGATCACTCAGGTTGTTGACTCCACATAGAGCCGCTGGGATCTCAGACAGCAACAATGCCATCCATCAATCACATATAATTCCAGGCTGTACCTTACAGTGTTGATGCAAGCAGTCTGATTATTTTCAGCCTCTACATGGACGCCATGGAAAACAGTACAGCCTTCCTCTGCCCAGACGTTCGCCGCTCCAAGACTGAGATCCTCTGATCTGCCACTATAGAGACATGCCATTTTGTGTGCAGCCATGGCTTTAAAAACACTGCTGACTATGAATGTCATTCTCTAGAAATACATGCAAGTGCTTAGGCCTCACCCTTGAGAAACAGGCAATGCTTCAAACTCACAATACCACAATCTCTGACAGTCTGTGCTCACCAAAGAAGAGCACAGGCTGTCAAAGATTGCTGTAAGTTGTAAATAATTGGCCGATGGTGCCAGAGACTGAAGTAGTGCAAGAGAGGCTAGCAATGCCAGCTTTAGGGTGGCACGGCTGGGGCTGTCTCTCCAGGCGCCATGTTCGTGGGACCCTGCATTTATAATGTCCTACTTGTCTCAAAGGCACCTGCCTCAGAGATCCCAGAGTGCCCTGCGATGGTCAGGGGATAATAATCATGGCAAGACAACTCCGATGGCTTGCGTACCCTCTGGAGAGGTCAATGTTCCATCCAGTCACAGCCGACACATAACAAAGTAGCACACAGGGTCAATGTGCTTGTTGAGAAGCACAACATATAATATGCAGGTCACGCATCTGTATTCCAATTAAGCAGCTCAGTGTGTCACCATCCCTGCCACAGACAGAAATCCTCATGTTACTTGCGGTCCTTATTCAAAACCCTTCAAATATAGCACAGTGAGCCATGATTCGGAATCAAAGTGCTGCATGCAAACTGCAAGGCACTGGATCAAAAACATGTTATTGTCTACCTTTCTCATTCTTTCACTATTTCAAGGTTGCCAGAATGGATCCCGTGGGTTTAATAAATTCCTCCTAGAACAGCCAACCCCAGCCACGGTGTCCCATCCCAAGACGTGAGATTTACTTCCTTAGAACAGGCACTCTCAACATACAATGATCGCCAGTATGGATGATGGGCTGTTCTCATGCCCTGTAGCCCCCATTGTCCCATGCAATGTTTCCCCATACATAGATACACACCCTTGAGTGGTTCACCTTTTCTGCACAACGTGCGTGTGATGTGAAGGGCTCTGAAACTCGGGCCGGGGGAGGCGCAGCCGGACCCGATAGGGGCTAGAGTCAAATGCCGCCCGGAGGCAGGAGGCCCTCCGCGGGAAGCCCACGAAAAAGGGGGCACACCGCATTGGTCACCCCTGAAGTAGCTGCTGGCCCCCCAATCAGGGAACGAGGCGGCAAGCGGCCAGGGGGTTTAAGAAGGGGCACAGGGCCAGATCAGACAAGCAGGAAAGGGGGCACTATTGGCAAAGACGGACATAGAGTCGGCTTTCCGCCTGTTGCCAGTACACCCAGACAGCTACCACCTCCTCGGTTTTCAGCTGGACGGAGAATACTACTTCAACACATGTCTGCCAATGGGCTGTTCCATATCTTGTGCGTATTTTGAGGCCTTTAGATGGTTTTTGGACTGGGATCTTGGGACACATCTCCCGGCAGGGGGGATGGTCCACTACTTGGCTGACTTCCTATTCATCGGTAGGGCAGGAACAGGGGAATGTGCAAACCTCCTCCACCTCTTTATGGGCTTGGCACAAGAATTGAGGGTCCCACTCGCACAAGAGAAAACTGAGGGCCCGACCACCAAACTGTCCTTCCTCGGGATAGAACTAGACTCGGTGGCTGAGACATGCAAACTATCGCCAGAGAAGGTGGAGGAGCTACACCAAATCATTGGGCGGCTAAGGCAGCAAAAGAAGCCAACGCTAGGTGAGATACAGCAGCTGCTGGGGAAGTTGAACTTTGCCACAAGAGTGGTCCCTGCGGGGCGCCCCTTTGTCAGACGCCTGGCCTGGCTGACTAAGGGCATGGCGCAGACACACCACAGGGTTCGCCTAATGCAGGGAATGAAAGAGGACCTGGGGCAATGGGACACCTTCCTGGCCAAATTTAACGGTACCCTCATGTGGCGAGAGGCATGGGTGCACGCTGAACAACAAGAACTGTACACGGACTGAGCAGGGGGCCACGGCTTTGGGGCTATCCTTGGGACAGCATGGGCAGCAGGGGCATGGCCAGACAGCTGGCATCAGAAAGGGATTACAGGCAACATCTCCTTGCTGGAACTATTCCCCATCGTAGTAGCATTCACCATATGGGGCCACAAACTGGTCAACAAACAGATAATCTTATGGTCAGACAACCACGCAGAGGTACATTCAATCAACTTTAGGGACAGCGAGATGCCCGGCGGTGGTCAACCAATTACTGAAGCTAGTCAACTGCCAGCTGAAAGCAAACATAGCGCTCAGGGTGAGACACATCGCGGGGGTAGACAACTCAATAGCAGATGCCATTGCTAGTTTTCAGTGGGGCAAGTTCAGGGAACTGGCCTGGGACGCAGACCAGGTGATGACGCCAGGTCCCGAAGAACTATGGCCATTGGTGGGCTTCGGATTAAGAAAAATGCTGGACAACGCACTCGCCCCCAAAACAGAGAACCGCTACCATAAGTGCTGGGCAACCTTTGCCGACACAACGGGCATCAAGGGGGGATGAATGGCAGGACAGGATGAGGTGACAGCATTCCTAGAGTGGGCATTCCAGAAGGGAAAAACTAGATCTTGGGCCCAAGCACACATGAGCGCAGTGGCATACTACACCAAAATGGCATCGGGGAGGGATTCCACGAGGTCCGTTCTATGCAAAATGGCATTGAAAGGCTGGGGCAGGCTGCAACACAAAGAAGGGGATAGGCGGCGGCCCATTGACTTTGTAATCCTGAAACAGGTAATCTGTGCCTTAGAAGAGGTATGCAGCTGGGACCTGGAAATTAAGCTATTCAAGGCAGCATTCGCACTTGCATTCTTTGGTGCTTACAGGGTCAGCGAGATAGTGGCTCCTGCGAGAGGGAACCCAGGTACTGCCTGCATACGTTGATTAGACGTGAACATGGGAGCAGGATATATGATAATTAGGCCTGGGCATAGTTCGCGGAGTTTTGCTACGTGGAACTCTGCGAAGTTACAAAAAAACTCCACGAAGTTCCGTGAGTGGCGGAGTGCAGTGCGAACTGCAGTTTGTGCTGGTATTCCTGCCGCTTGGGTAGAAATTCTACCCGAGCGGCAGCTCGCACTCGCGAACTTACTGTTTGTGATCGCAAACTTACCGTTCGCGATCGCAAGTGGGGAAAAAACTCCGCTGCACATCGCGAAGCGGAGTTTTCTGCACTCCGCGAGCTCCGCGGAGTGCAGAAAACTCCGCAAACTCCGCGAACGGAGCGAAGTTCACCACCCAGGCCTAATGATAATCCACCTATGCTGGTCAAAAACGGACCAGGCAGGCAAAGGGAAATGGACTAGGATAGAGTGTATCAAGGAGAAGACATGCTGTCCAGTTTGCCTCGTTCGGGACTATATGCTACAGGGGGGGCCAGCGCTGGGGCTGTTATTAGCACATGAGAACGGGTCGTGCTTAAGTCGGTTGCAGTTCATGGCAGTAATGCGGAAAACACTGGAAAGGGTTGGGCTCCCATCAAGGGCATTCGGGTCGTACTCGTTCCGCATAATGGGCGGTCACCATAGCGGCGAACCTAGGGTTGGGCGCGGATCAGATCAAAGTAATAGGGCGCTGGGCATCGGGCCCTTTCAAATGTTACATACGCCCCTCAGTTTACTGAGTCTGGTTTCTCACCTCACCATCGTCTAGGTCCATCGGAGCGGCTCAAGAAAGTCTTGATCGTGAGGCACTCATACATAATGCGTGCGCAACGGTGCGTGAATTTGGTGGAATCTGGCTCCGGAACACGGAAGTGATCTGGCTGGGTCAATCAAGGATGAAATGTAACCAGCTGCTCCCCACAGTGCAGAGGGCACTGGGGCAAGGTGGCAGGCCGGACGCAGTGGTGGTGCACCTAGGGGGGAAGGATATGGCAGCCATGGGGAGGAGAGGCCTCTTGGAAAAAATGTTAACAGGCCTCGCAGCTCTAACAAAATTAGTCCGCCCGGCTGAGATAACTTTTTCAGAAATCATAGTGTGCAAGGTGTGGAGGGGGGCCATAGACCAGGGAGCAGTTGAGAAATCCAGATGCAAGTTAAACATTACCATGGCGAAAATATGCAGGGCCAATAGCTGGGGTTTCGTGAGACACAGCTTCATCAACGTGAGATCCCTGGGTTATCACTTGGAAGACGGGGTGCACCTGACAGAGGTGGGCATGGACATGTTCATACTTAACATTGTGGGGGTCCTAGAACAAATGGGTTTTTTCTTGAAAGCAAAACGGGAAGGGAGTAATGGGGGAGCTCCCTCCGATCGTCAAACCATAGGTAGCGTGGCGGAAGAAACCCAGAAAAAGTACACAAAAGAGAAAATTACTAGAGGTAGATGGGCGGCTCACACAGTGTCCTTGGGATGCCTCACGGCCGGGGCATTGAGGGAGCTAATGACAGCACACAGCCACAGGCAGAGTAGATGAGATGCTCACGCAGGGTCCTTGGGATGCCACACGGCAGGGGCACTGAGGAGCAGGCGAGTGGCCAACAAAGGGTCCAGGGCAAGCGGAACGGCCCTTGCAGCCCAGGCAGGTCCTAACGGACGCCCACAAAAATCGGTAGCAAGGGAAGCCTCAAGCAAAGACTGTGCTGTCTGGAAACGAACAACTACAAGTAATGTTACAAGGACAATGAGGGTATACAACGACATGGATGTTTATGAATGACCAAATAAATTGCGAAATGTACAACCATGTTATGTTCGAATAAACTGCGACCTTTCTATGCACCAAATCATGTTGTCACTGGAATGATAAGGGAGAAAGGGACGCAGTTTGTGGGCACAGGGAGGGGGAGGAAGGCTCGCCCCTGGGAAGGGTTGAAACTCGGGCCAGGGGAGGCACAGCCGGACCCGATGGGGGCCTGAGTCAAATGCCGCCTGGAGGCAGGAGGCCCTCCCCCTCCGCGAGAAGCCCGCGAAAAAGGGGGCGCACCTGATTGGTTGCCCCCGAAGTAGCCGCTGGCCCCCCTATCAGGGAACGAGGCGGCAAGCGGCCGGGGTGGTTAAGAAGGAACACAGGGCCCAGTTTCTGCATTTGACCCCCCCGAGCCAAAGACAGAATCCCACCCACCCACGCCTAAAAAAGTGGGTGTCATGGCCGCAGGGACGAGGTGAGGGGTGGAAGAAACCCAGAAAAATTACACAAAAGAGAAAATTACTAGAGGTAGATGGGTGGCTCACACAGTGTCCTTGGGATGCCTCACGGCAGAGGCACTGAGGGAGCTAAAGACAGCACGCAGCCACAGGCTGAGTAGATGAGATGCTCTCGCAGGGTCCTTGGGATGCCACATGGCAGGGGCACTGAGGAGTAGGCGAGTGGCCAACAAAGGGTCCGGGGCAAGCGGAATGGCACTTGCAGCCCGGGCAGGTCCTAACGGACGCCCACAAAAATCTGTAGCAAGGGAAGCCTGGAAACACAAACAAAGAGGCCTGGCAAAGGGGCCTCTCTAGAAAAGACTGTGCTGTCTGGAAATGAACAACTACAAGTAATGTTACAAGGACAATGAGGGTATACAACGAGATGGATGTTTATGAATGACCAAATAAATTGCGAAATGAACAACCATGTTATGTTTGAATGAACTGCGACCTTTCTATGCACCAAATCATGTTGTCACTGGAATGATTAAGGGAGAAAGCGACACAGTTTGTGGGCTCAGGGAGGGGGAGGAAAGCTCGCCCCTGGGAGGGGTTAAAACCCTACTTTGTGATAAGTTGCTCTACCGAAGAACCAAATGTGAGGCAAGGGCCATGGATAGATGAAGGGGACCACTGTAGGACAGCAGCAAGAGAATCCTCGGATAAAGAAGTCTATTGGCTGTGAGTTGCCAACATAGACGGTTGCACCGGGTGCCACCCATGCCAAAGCCAGACCTGAAGGCCATTGCGTCAGTGAGCGGGAGAGAGGGCCGTAGATCAGAGGTTGCCAGAGGTTGTGAAGAGTGACCGAAATGACAAGGAATAACAGTTGTTGACAGAGAAATAGCAGTGAATGACTGAGAATGGGAGAGAGTATTGACATTTGAGACCAAATGGCAGAAATGGGTGAGACAGAGCGGCACATGATTCACCTCCCACCCCACTTTGCAGTGCAGGTCAGCTATATTATTTTTTTTGTACGTTTGCCAATACTTGTGGGGAGAGATTAAACTGATAACCTGACAGCCTAACAACGTTTTGATGGCTCAGTTCTCCCTGACAATTTGTTTGCTCATCCAGAGGCGGCCTCTATTATTAAGAAGAACCCTTTTGATTCCTCATGCATTATGGACTGAGTCCCGTTGGTCAAGGATGCATGAACAGAGCATCAAAAATCAAGAATCAGTCCCTACCTGTTCCTATGAATACCATGTGCTACAGTTACCTTCAGAAGTTTAAAATTGCAGTTTGCTTTGTTTTTAACACTTAAAGAATTTAAGTCTCAAAAGTGTTCTTACCGCTGTTTGACATCTCTCTTCCGAGACTCCCTTTCCCACCCCTTTCAGTTTTATTCCATCCTCTCGCCGGGGGCAAGATTCTCACTTAGGCATGGCTTGCAATACATGCGCTGGGTAGGAGGAAGACATGACACAGCAACTGCTCCCCTTGTGCATAATGTCGTCATTGGCGCTGTGCAGGATGGGAACAGCACCATGTAACCAGCAAAGGACTGAAACATGACCAATCACTGTGTGTCTTTAAAATGAAGTCATGCAGTGGTTAGCCACTTTTTTAATCCTTCCTCCCCTACACTTACTTGTGAGCTTGGGCCTGCCAGGACTGGCCAGTCTGAAGCACAATAATGACAACCAATCCTTGCTTTGCTATTATGCTGTTTATGGTAGTAAAGAGCATGTGAGCAGCACAAATATTGGTTGAGGCAGGAGAACCCATCCATCCAAAGCAGACTAGAGGGCTATGCTTCCCCTGGCTCCTTAACACAGGGCAGCTTCAAGAAGCCTGAAGTGTGCATGTCAGGCTGGTCACAGTAAAAGACCTGTCCAACCCGACATGCACACTTGCCTGTATTCATGCTGGCTGCCAATCAACTTGATTGGCCCTGCCCTGTCATAGGCCGAACTGACCACAATAGTGCAGAGGCCAGGGGTTAGCATTAAAAATAATTTATGTGGTGCTTTTCGTTTGGTGGCTATTCACCAGGGGCTGCTCCTCCTCAGCGGAGGAGCGTCACCCTACTGGCTCAGAGCCAGCAGCTAAAAAATAAAACAATATTTCATTATCATTTTATTTTTAAGCAGCTGGCTCAGCCAGCGTGTGCAGAGAGGGGCGGGGCCGGGGCATGGGAGTGGGGAGGAGGAGTGCTATGTGCACACTGTAATTGCCCATGTGTGTTTGGCCTGCCATCTCAGACCGGCCAAACACACATGCGCACTTAGGTATCTCTAACCCGACTGTATTGAACAGCCGGGCTGGAGAAACCCCACAGACTTCTGGACCTGAGTGGAGCGTCTTTTCAGCCCGCTCAGGCCAATCCCTGCACTGCGCTCATAGCATGAGATCAGCACGGGGATTGGACAGAGAGTCTGCGACCTAGTCCCAGTGTCTGCTAGGACAAGGAAGAACCAGCACGGAAGCGCAATGCGGGAGGCGGGCAGTAGCAGGTAAGTTTAACTTACATTTTTTTTTATTAATATTAAACTCCCTCCCCTCGTGCTCCCCCTCCAGCGCTCCCCCCACCTCACCACTTTTTCTATGTGGCAGCCGCTGCTGCTTTTGGTAGCTCATGGTGGAGGTCAATCGCCCTTCATCCCAATGGACGGGTCACGCACACGTTATATATGTACGATTGTGAAACTTAGCTGTGATACATAAGAAGCTGCGGGAAGAGTTTGGCTCACTGTCTTAAGCCAGCTCAGTTAGATAATGTGCCTCCTTAAGGTAACTGATGGTAATACTTTTTAGCCAATTGGTAAAAAAAACACTAGTGATTTCTTTATTTTTATTTCCTCATAATTCCAGATGTTGTCACAACATTATTGCACACCAAGGAAACACTTCTGCCACTGGCAAATAATGATTATTATTCTTGCCATATTGAGAAAAGTCATGCCAAGGAGAAATGGTGCCCACATCTGGTTTATTACTACTGGCCCTTCCACCACAGGGGTAATAATTGTGAAACATGGAATATGCTACCTCTTTTTTATTGTCACAGAATGTTGGCAAGTATGTCACCTGTTGCTGGATGGGGGCTGCACATGTGAATCTTCTGGCTTGCTCATCCACTTTTTGCTGTGTTATGAATTTTGTACTGTGTAATCCTGTACGCTTGCTAAAACTTGTGCTTGTGTAGGGTATTACCTATAACAGGGTACATACTGAGATCATGGCATTGCTGACACTGCAAACACCAGCCAATTCAAATTATAACAATTCTGCTAAAATGTTAATGCACTGTTGCAGCAGAAATGATGTACAGAAGGGAAAGAACAGCCACCATTACAATATGCAAAAACAACAGTTGATGGACAGAATGCAGAACAATGTCTTACATTCACCCCAGTACAGAGATCTGGGCCTAAATCCATCGTTTTTTTGCTCACCATGCCATTCCAGTTTGAACCCAGCCATATGCAAATCAGTCTTGACCCTGTGCCTCATGGGAACAGTCCAGCCCGAACTGCCAAGCCAGGTCCTCGCTGGACTGGAAACAAGCATCCTAGGACCGGTTTCGGGGTTTCACCCCTCTTCAGCCAGGATAGCTTGATTCCAGTGGCATGGAGAGCACAGGACCCACGTCTGGGCATACCCGTCCCACTCGGGGTGACAAATGCAAAAACAACAGTTGATGGACAGAATGCAGAACAATGTCATACATTCACCCCAGTACAGAGATCTGGGCCTAAATCCATCGTTTTTTTGCTCACCATGCCATTCCAGTTTGAACCCAGCCATATGCAAATCAGACTTGACCCTGTGCCTCATGGGAACAGTCCAGCCCGAACTGCCAAGCCAGGTCCTCGCTGGACTGGAAACAAGCATCCTAGGACCGGTTTCGGGGTTTCACCCCTCTTCAGCCAGGATAGCTTGATTCCAGTGGCATGGAGAGCACGGGACCCACGTCTGGGCATACCCGTCCCACTCGGGGTGACAAATGCAAAAACAAAAGTTGATGGACAGAATGCAGAACAATGTCATACATTCACCCCAGTACAGAGATCTGGGCCTAAATCCATCGTTTTTTTACTCACCATGCCATTCCAGTTTGAACCCAGCCATATGCAAATCAGTCTTGACCCTGTGCCTCATGGGAACAGTCCAGCCCGAACTGCCAAGCCAGGTCCTCGCTGGACTGGAAACAAGCATCCTGGGACCTGGCTGAAGATGATGGATTCAACCCAGATCTGTGACTGGGGGTGAGTGTTTGAAAAGTTTCAGCACTCGTCCATCATCTCCTTGTGTTTGCTTTGTTCGCCCTAAGTTGGCAGGGTATGCCCAGACGTGGTTCCCTTGCTCACTTTGCCACTGGATTCAAGCTAGCCTGGCTGATGAGGGCTGTTAGCCCGAAACCGGTCCCAGGATGCTTGATGCCAGTCCAGGGAAGACATGGCTTGGCAGTTCGGTCTGGACTGTTCCCATGAGGCACAGGGTCAGACTGATTTGCATATGGCCATGTCTGAACTGGGGTGGTGGAGTGAGCTAAAGAATGATGATGGATTAAACCCAGATCAGTTGACTGGGGGTGAGTGTTTGATTGGCTCAAACGTTCCGTCCATCATCCCCTTTTGTATCGCTTTGTTCGCCCTAAGTTGGCGGGGGTATGCCCAGACGTGGGTCCCTTGCTCACTTTGCCACTGGATTCAAGCAAGCCTGGCTGATGATGGCTGGAATGCCAGAAACCGGTCCTAGGATGCTTGTTTCCGGTCCAGGGAAGACATGGCTTGGCAGTTCGGGCTGGACTGTTCCCATGAGGCACAGGGTCAGACTGATTTGCATATGGCCATGTCTGAACTGGGGTGGTGGAGTGAGCTAAAGAATGATGATGGATTAAACCCAGATCAGTTGACTGGGGGTGAGTGTTTGATTGGCTCAAACGTTCCGTCCATCATCCCCTTTGTATCGCTTTGTTCGCCCTAAGTTGGCGGGGGTATGCCCAGACGTGGGTCCCTTGCTCACTTTGCCACTGGATTCAAGCAAGCCTGGCTGATGATGGCTGGAATGCCAGAAACCGGTCCTAGGATGCTTGTTTCCGGTCCAGGGAAGACATGGCTTGGCAGTTCGGGCTGGACTGTTCCCATGAGGCACAGGGTCAGACTGATTTGCATATGGCCATGTCTGAACTGGGGTGGTGGAGTGAGCTAAAGAATGATGATGGATTAAACCCAGATCAGTTGACTGGGGGTGAGTGTTTGATTGGCTCAAACGTTCCATCCATCATCCCCTTTTGTATCGCTTCCTTCACCAACCATGGCATTTGAAGTCAATGAAACCTCACTGTGGTTTAGGTTTAGGTTTAGGGATTTATAGAGCGCATGGCTACGCACAGGCATCCCAGCGCTATAACAGGTAAGGGAAACTATCTGGTGTGATAATTAGGGGAAAAGCCATGTTTTAAGTTTCTTTTTAAAAGACTGTTCATTTTCAATCAATCGCAACTCTGGGTCCATACTATTCCAGAGTTTGGGCACCAGGTATGAGAACGATCTTCCACCCCACCTTGATCTCTTGATTCTAGTAATGTTCATAAAAAAATTCGACCCTGATCTGAGACAACGGCGGGGTGAATAGTGGGAGATCAAAGTTCGTAACATGGCGGGGCCTCTCCATACATGGCTCTGTGTGCCAGGCAGAGGGACTTGAATTTAATCCTGGCCTGAACAGGAAGCCAATGTAGCTCCCTCAAGGACGCTCTTACTGACTGGTGTCTGGGTATCTTGAGAAGCAGTCTTGCTGCCGCATTCTGTACCACCTGTAACCTATCGGTGACATATTTGGGGGAGCCAAGGTATAACGAGTTGCCATAATCGAGTCTCGAAACTACCAAGGCTTGCACCACCGTCCTTCTTGAGTTCCCTGGGAATAGATTCAGAATTTTCCTAATCATCCGGAGGATACCGAAGCAGGTACTCGCCAGTTTTTTGGCTTGCGTCTCCATGGTTAAATTCTGGTCGAGCCAAATTTTTTATGGAAGTTTTAGGGATGGGGGGGGGGGGACCCCAATTTACTGGCCAGGGGATCTCTGAGCGTGGGCTAAAACTGCTGCCCAAAATCATAAGCTCGGTTTTATCCCCGTTCAGCTTAAGACTACAGTCGGCCATCCATGTTCCTATTTTTTCCAGGCAAGGGATTAGTTGCCTATGGTTGGAATTAAGGGTATCGGCAATCCAAACCACTAGTTGGGTGTCATCGGCATATGACACAATGGAGAGTCCAAACTCCTGTACTATATGAGCCAATGGGCTCATATAAATATTAAAAAGGGTCGGGCTCAGGGAGGATCCCTGAGGTACTCCCCAAGGGGCTGAAAAGGTGTCTGACAAAATGCCGGCCTCCATACACTGAAAGGATCTATCGCTCAGGAACGAGGCCACCCATTGATTGGCTGTACCTCTAATCCCAATATCTTTGAACCTGTTGACAAGTATTTCGTGATTTACCGTGTCGAAGGCCGCACTTAGATCTAATAACACAATAGCAGCGGCTCTTCCCTGATCTAGTATGCTTTTTAATTTTTCGGTGACAATAAGTAGTGCTGACTCCGTACTATGTTCCGGCCAGAAACCCATCTGGGTCTGGTGTAAGATGCCATTATCTTCCAGGAAATGTGAGATAGCACTGTTCACGTGTTTTTCCGCAAATATTTCCCAGAATGGGCAGCAATGAGATTGGACGATAGTTTGCCATGGCGGCGGGGTCCAGTTGTGGTTTTTTCAACAGTGGTTTTACAATGGCATGCTTCCACTCTTTAGGTACTATACCTTTTTCGAGAGAAAGGGAGATAAGGCTAGTAAGTTGGGTTAAGATGAAGTTCCCCCCTTGAGCGAGGATGTAAGGCAGAGCGGAGTCTAAAGGGGACCCTGATTTAATGTTCCATAAAAGGGAACCAGCCTGTTCTTCACTTAGTTTAGGATATGTGAACAGAGCCGGGGGGGGGGGGGAGTTACTAACTGCTCTGTGCTAATGGGGAGTTCCGGAGTACTCCTAGAGAGTTTGGTTGCCGCTGACATCTGGCTTATTTTCGAATGAGGGGAGTTGTAAATATTTTCCACCTTACTCTTGAAAAACGTGGCTAACCCATTACATCTCTCTTTTGAGTATTGAGAAAGGTGGGTGCCTGATTCAACTGTTGTAAGAGACTTTGCAATCTTAAACAGCTCCTTTGAAGAATTAGAGGACTTCTCTATTTTTCTTCAAAAAAGGCTGCTTGCGCTTTTCTAATGTTCTTGTGGTATTGCTGGATAGCTGCTTTATATGCTATTTTGAGCTCAGGGGCATACGTTTTCCTCCAACTCCTTTCTAGCTTTTTACAGCTTTTCTTTTGTTCGACCAGCTGAGGGCTGAACTTGGAGGACCTGTTGGAATTTTTGGGCTTTATTGGACCTGGTTTCCTAAAGTTCCTATCCACGGATCCATTCATCCAGATTGACCAATTTTTTGGGGCTTGCTCTAGATCTCTTGTTTCTTGTGGGGAGGTCGCCTCAAGGTCTGTAAGCCAAGCTTCAGGGGCCAGCCTTGGCCATTTGCGTCCTAGCACTAAGCAGCCACCTTTGGGCTTAACTGTAAGGGGTTTTTGATACCGAATTGGAATAAAAAAGTGATCTGACCAGGGCATCCGAATGGGGGCGAGCACCTCCAGTCTAGAGTCATTGGAAAAAGTAGGGTCCAAAGTATGGCCCTTTTCATGAGTGGCCTGATGCATCAGTTGTGTTAGTTGTAGGGCCTCAAGGTCAGCTAAGCATCTCTTGGTCAATGGATTGTTATGATCGTCCATATGAATATTAAAGTCGCCTATTGCCGTAATGGCGCTTTTCCCTATAATAATGCTGGCCAAGATGTCCGGGATAGCCTCTAAAAAAGGCATACAAGTCCCTGGGGGCCTATAGATAAGACTGCCCGAAAAGGAGGAGGTCGGGGTAAGGGACAATCTAAAGGCAAAAGCCTCACAAACGACAATATTGAGGGGGGTAATGGCACAGGCCAGATGTGATTTGCAAATAATGGCAATACCACCTCCTGTTTTACCCACTCTATTGAGTCGGTATATCTCAAAACCCTGGGGGAGGGTACTTACAATCTCTGGGATGGAGCTGTCTCGAAGCCAGGTTTCCGTGAGGAACAGTACCTCCAGGTCTTCCTCCTCCATCAGTAACCTGATCTCGGTTGAGTGTTTTGGAAGGGATCTACAATTGATTAGCCCCATCTTCCAGTGTTTTGTATAGTCTTTCCCCATCCCTTTGCAACTTCCTTGCTGGGCCAAGGTCCATGATGCAAAGCCGCAGATATGGCAGCTCAGGGGATCGTTGGCGACCAGTGAGTGCAGGCAGGAGGGGTGAACTACTCCCTTTAGGGCTTCAAGCTCCTTTTTTGCATATTTAATCAATTTGGCAGGAGCCGGGGCAGTTTGGGCAGGGTTCCTGGCCCCTGGTCCCGGCCGGGCGCGGACGGGCGCAGACGGGCTTGCCTTAGGCTCGCCAGTGGCGCGCCCGCTGCGCGCGTCCGCTGCGCGTTGGCGCCATCCTGGTCTTAAATCCCGACCAGGGAGGTGCCAAGGTTAAACACCAGACTGTCTACTCTCCAAAATGGCGGCAGTCTAGTGGCCCCCCGGAAGTGAGTGTTCCAGGCAAGAGTTTCTCCCTCCACACAATCAGCTATAGAAGCTGCGGTGGACCGGGGAGAGTCAAGTGAAATGACGAATCACAAATAAAAAATTCCCTAAGGACGAGCAACTGTGCAAATAACAACTAAGTGCAGATCGATTTCCCTGTTTTAAACGTGGCAACAATTCAAAATAATAGATAAAAGTGCAGAGTGCACTAGCAGCAATGTAAGTTTAAAATCGTTTTAGATAAAAAAGCGCGAATAAAGTATTAAAGTTTGAACTTTGTACAAGTTCTAAATCCCCTCCGTAAAGGGGAATTTTCTCTGTAGTTTCAAAAATGCTGCTTCATTTTTGACCACTTCAATAACTCTGAGCCCAGTTCAATGCAAATGTTGCAGAACCTGCCCAGAGAATCGCAATCTTCAAGTGCACCAATATTGGCACGGAAAGCTGTAAGTGGCCAGTTAGCAAATTGTACTGGCTATTTTGGCGTTGCCTGTCTCAAGTGCCATGGTTGAGAGGGTCTTTTCACAGATACAAGTTTACATGGGAAGGAAAGAGCGAGTGCACATGACCAAAGACTGAAAAGTATTGTATGGTGTACTACAATAAGTTTGATTTGGAAAAATGTATTTGGACCTCATATACACTGTACGTACACTGGCAATATACCATGCACTATCAGTGCAGAAAGCAAGCAATAATAAAAGCAAAACTTTCCATAAACACTGTTTCCGTTGTTTTTAATGGCACGAATATGTGTAACCACTGATAACCACTGTTTTTTTAAGATACTGAAATCACTTGAAAACACTGAAAAAACCCCACCAGAATTTACCAAAAATAGAAACTGAAAACAGGAAAGCCTAAATATAATTGACAGCAGCTGCCTAAGAGTGCAAGGGTTAAGGCTGGGATAGACCAGGCATGCACACTGAGGGTCAGATTTATTATTTTTTTGCTCAAGGCAGTGCAGCAACCAAAGTTGCCACACGGTGTTGCACTAGGGACAGAAAGCAGCGCAGAGCCATATTTATTAAAATTGACCGGCTGCCACTCATTACCCGTGTGCTGGAGCACAAATAGGCTACCTAGGAGGACACATATCCTTTGCACCATGGTACAGAGGTGTGTGCATGGTGTCTATCAGAGGATTCTTACTGTAAGCATACCCTTCCAGTGCAAAATCCTATGCATAGACAAATTCCTAAACATTCCACACATTGTGTGAGTGCTGTACTGGGCAGCACACGTGTAATGAGGGGGAAATGTTTAGAGAAATTACAACATTTGTGCATGTTAGCTCCCGCTTCTAAAAGGCATTCATTTTTTAGCAAAGCCCAGGTTGGATGCCTTAGTACATTAGGCTTTGTGACAAAAATTAGGAGTGTTTTAACTAAACCGATCAAGTGACACCGAAGTAACGCCCCTTAACACAAAGTAGCGCAAAGCACTATTTGCACTGAGGGAAAGGGCACCATTTTAGTGCTAAATACCTTTTGCACTACAAAAATAAATACCCTTTTAAGAGTTTGTGCTACTTTGCATCACTTTCCAGACGCTTAGTAAATGTGGCCCTAAATTTATGTGAAGCATGCTCGGCTGTCAAATTAGAAAAATAAGCTACTTTTTAGCAGTGACTTTGACTGTCCCACTCACTTTATCAGGGGGCACTTTGGCCATACCTAAAATATCTCTGTCCCATTCAAAAGTTTAGAGTAACATTTCCTTTTCTTCTTCAGCCAGCAGTGCTTTCAAGCAAACTAGCAAATACCTCCGTTGCTCCCCTGTGCATGGCTGCTTGGAACCCCAAATTGATTATCTGTATTGTATGCATCTTTTTGGGATATGGACACTTTGCACGCCACTGCCCGTAACCCACCTGCTTCCAATCTTAAAGCAAACTCCTAGAAGCGGTCCTAAATTTCCGTAGAGCCTCCGTTTCTCTACTGGGAAATTTCTGGTTATTTTTGTCCATGGGAACCTACCTAAACTGGCTTTTGGTTTCCACACCCAAGATGTCCTTAAATCATGGTGCTTAGTTACCTCTACATTTACTATGATATCATTCCAGTGTTTGTGAATTTGAATTTATCAAAATGATTGTTCAATTTTGGAAGAAATTATTTAACCACCATTCAATGGCCATCAAATGAGGCAAAATCTCAAAAGAGATGCTCCTCCTATTAAATCGCCCAGGTAGGTTGTAATCTGTGGCCCTTGAAGAATATCTAGTTTTTGTCTTCTTTACAATGTCCCTGATACATTTCTGATACCGCCTAGTGGTGTATCATACTCAGTACGACAATACTTTTCAGGATCCATTTACATGCCACATGTTAGCTGAAAGCCCTGTAAAACATCAACTCACACTTCCGAAAACACATCTCTCAGAGTATGAGAATGGGGAGATATCTGTTTGCTGGTTAGACACCGTATCCTCACTAGGCATGCCTTCTATGGCTTTCGTCTGTAAGTTCAGTGTGCACTGGTTAACTGTAATCCTTCTAAAACATCACCTTTAATCTTTAAAAAAAACAAATCTCTAGCATTGGGAGAAGCTAATTTATGTTTCTTGAATAAACATTTCACATTTTTGCTAGGGATGCCCGCACTATCGTTGGCTTGGAGTGGTAGATTTCGCTGCTCTGGTTCAAGGCACAGTTGGTCAACCTGTACCTCATGGATCATCTTTTCTCATACCTGTTACTTTTCTTGCTAGACCTGGCCAGATTTTTCTCTGCTAGTGTGAGCTTCTTTTCCTAAGAGTGTTCTCTGCTTGCCTTGGAGGTTTAGTTGGGAGCATGATTTGTGCTATCAAGTGTATATTTATGGTCCTGAGTGCGGAAAGTGATGGGAGATGGTCCTCTGTATAAATGCCGGCTGTGATGAGCAGAGGAGACTTGGAACTGTGAAGTTTCAAATGGCAGGGAAGCCTGACTTTAAAAGATTGAGTAGGTTGGAATACTGGACAGTAGTGAGAAGGAGAAGAAATGTCAACAGTGCATTTTTTCAGTAAATGTAGTAAGCAAGCAGATTTGAAATATTGTGGTAGGTTCCAGATACAATGGAGTAATTAAATAGCGAAGAATCTTGGAATTAAGAGCCATGGTTTAATGGCTTGCAGGCTTAAGGGAGAGAATGTGCACATGATGGCATGTCAGCTTTAACAATGGGGATAAGCTCCGTGGTCGTATAGTATATCTTGGGAACAGTAGCCATGATGGGATGGGGGGGCTGGGAGTAATAAAGTGAAAGCATCCCTGTTAGACTTGGCTTTTTCAGTGGGCTTACCCCCAGACTTTTTTTCTTTTTGGCCTTCTGTTTTTGACCCAATTTCTGTTCGTTTCAGAACTCTGTGCACTTTACCACTGATATTCCGTGCTAAAGTGCATATGCTCTCCATGTAAATTGTGTTTATGAATTAGTGTTTCCATGATTAGCTTCTTTGATTTACCTTTAAGTCCCTAGTACAGTGCACTGTGTGTTCCCAGGGCCTGTAAATCAAATGCTGCTAGTGGGCCTGCAGCACTGGTTGTGCCACCCACACAAGCAGCCCTCCAAAGGGTTCTTAGACCTGCCACAGCAGTGTCTGTGTGCAGTTGTGACTGCCATGTCGACCTGGCAAGTGCACCCACTTTCCAGGCCCTAACCTTCCCTTTACTTACATGTCAGGCACCCCTCAGGTAGGCCCAAGGTACCCCCATGGGCAGGGTGCAATGTAGGTGCAAGGTAGGACATGTATTGGTGTGTGAAATGTCCTGATAGTGAAATACAGTATATTTAGTTTTTCACTATGGAAAGGCTATCTGTCCCATAGGATAGAATGTGAGATACTTTGTAACATCTTACAAGAATAACTTCCCACTAGGACAAAATATAAAAATGGAGTTTAGGCTCTCTGAACTCAGAATTTAATCACACATCTTTTAGTAAAGATGGTTTTTAAATTATGTGTTTGAAAATGCCACTTTTAGAAAGAAGGCATTTTCTTGCTTTACCATCCTGTGTGCCTCTGCTGGGTTGTGGATTGACTGTCTGGATTTGAAGTGACAAGGGCTGGGGATGTGCATTCACTGTAGACAGCCACTGGGGGGGTTGAGGTGTGTCCTGCCTTCCTGGATGAATCAGGGCTGGGCTGAATAGACCTGGGCTGCATTTAGAGTAGTGGGAGGAGATTTCCCTGAACCTGAATAGGCCTGGTCCACCTTACACAATGCCGTCTCCACCTCCTGCCAGGAAGCTGGGCCAGAGAGGATAGAACTGGTTTGGACTAAGCACAGAAACTCTCTGCCACAAGAGAACAAAGGGAAATGTGGTCTAAATATAGGGGCCCAGACCCCTGGACTTTAGAACTCTTTTGGACTCAGAAACCTGCCAAGAATAAGAGCTGGAGAAGCTGTGAGGAGGAACCACCACTTTTCAGTGTGCTTTGCTGTGTCTGTCTTGGGCAGAGAAAGGACTGAGCTTTCTGCTATTTCTTTGTTTGAGTTTCTCCAAGGGCTTGAGGTAGAGCTTGCCCCCTGTTCAAGAAGTCTAAGGCACAGCAAAGACTTCACCTTCCTCTGGATACCGCCTCTGGGACCGCGTGTCTCAGTTTCGAGAGAGGGAAACTGCAACCCAATGCCGTCACCAAGACTGCTGGTGGTTCCGTAAACTGAAGGCACCACCGAGGGCATTGGCACACTTTGCACCGCAACCCTGGTCTCACCGACGATGATGACTGCTGCCGCCACCGAGCTGCTGCTTGCAACGTGACCTGTGGGCACCGCACTTTGCACCGCCTCGCTTCACTCCGCCATCCTGGTCTCACCGAAGACACTGTTGCCAGCTGACATCGCCACCGTGGTCTGCCCCGTGGTCTGGGGGCACCGCTCGTAAGCTACACAAAGCACCATCCCATCCCACACTGCAGACGCGGCCCACCGATGCCAGCCTCATCCACCACTGATCTTCGACGAATGCGCTGCTTGCACCGTGACCATCAGCACCGCGACGAGCACCGCACCGCATCGCCCTGCAGCCATGGTCTCACCGTCGCCACTAGGTGACCTCCACCGAGCTGCTGCCTGCACCGCGACCTGAGGGCACCACACACTGCACCGCTCCGCTTCACACCGCAGCCTCGATGACCGCCACCGCTGGCCCACAGCCGGAACAAATGGTACTGTTTACCAGTCTTCTGACAACGACGCCAGTCCGCACCAACGTGGTCGACCAAAACTGTTGGATTTGGTTGTTTACAGCATCGCGGTAGCACCGGATGGGGCTACCGACTTCAAGGAACTGCATTTTTAAGGTTATTCTTGCAAAGTGCATATTTTGATTATTGTATGTTGGTTTTTTATCGTTTTGGTCTTGTTTTACACAGATAAATATTGGTTATTTTTCTAAAACTGGTGTGGTTTCCTTTTGTAGTGTTTTCACTGTATTACTGTTGGTTATGTGCAAATGCTTCACACACTGCCTCTAAGATAAGCCTGACTGCTAGTGCCAAGCTACCAAGGGGGTAAGCAGGGGTTATTTCAGTAGTGTATCCCCCTTATCCTGACTAGGAAGAAGGGTCCCCACTTGGACAGGGTAACAACCTGCCAACCAGAGACCCCCATTTCTAACAATCTCTGAATGTGATGATCCTAGAGGAAAGGTATGCTTAAAGGTCCCTGGCAGAGAATGAAGATTGAGTGACGGTTGTGTGTGTGTGGAGAGATTCAGTTTCAGATTGTATGAGGGAGATGTTGGGGGAGCGAGCCAAGGGACTAGATTATATTTTGGTAGTAGAGGGGATTGACATTGACATGTGCTAGAGAAAGTGTGTTCAATGATTGCTTGTAATATGGTAAGATTTTTTGTGGCCTTATGTTGTGCTACATGCGCAGAACAGCCCTCATTATGGTTCTTGTTGCACAAATATCTGGTGTAATACACAGCTGTGAGCATGGAGATGTATGTCAAAAAGTGCACAAGTGATAGTACGTGCCAAAAGCATTTTGGAGGGTTGTGCTAAATTAATCAATGATGCGGAGTGTGAAAGTGCTTTAAGGTCATTTAGGATCTGGTGAGGAAATTCAGGGAGGAAGACTTCAGTGGGTTGTCTTTTTCTGATAGTAGATGGAGTGACTTGCTCAGAGTTGCAAGAACGTTAATCACTAGTTGTGAATCTCTTTCTCCTCTTTAATGTGCACATGCAGCAGGTTTTCATTTAAAGCTGCTGCTCTTTCTTCGGATTCTGTGAGCTACTGAATATGTTGAGTCTTTTGCAATGCTGTTCAATAAGACCTACAATTTCCCTTAAGGCCTCCTATGTCCATAAAAGAACTGCTAAAAGGCAGATGTTCCTACAATAGTCTTGTAGACAGTTTTTCTGCATGCCTTTGGTGACGTGTCTTTCACTCAGGTATTCAATTAAATACTTGTGCTATCACAAATGTTGACGAGAATTTGCAATGCAATAGGTCTCACATTTGTGAGAGTTAGAGCTATTGGCGTTGTAAATGACAATGTCTTTTACCCATGTGTTTTGGTTTGGAGAGGAGTGGATGTATGTGGTGTGGAATTATGTTGGTTGGATTAGAATTGTTAGTTGTGGAATTGTGTGGTATGGAATAGTGTGGTGTGGAATGGATTTGTGTAGTGTAATTATGTGGCATGGTGTGCAGTTCAATTATGTGGATAGTAATTATGTGGTATTGAGTTAACTAGAATTATGTGGAGTGGGACTGTGTGTCGTGGAGTGTAATTATGTGGATTATTATTTTGTTATTTTGTGTTGGGGAGTGGTATGTAGTGGAGTTTAATTATGTGGCGTGCTGTTGAATTTTGTGACATGATGTGGTATTCTGTGGTGTGGATCGGGTGCATGTGGTGTCTTGTGTAATTGTGTTGTTGATTTGAGTTATGTGGTTTGTTGTCAAATTTTGTGATGGAGTTGAATACTGTGGTGTTGACTGTGTTGCATTGAGTGGAATTATGCAGAACAGCTTTATATAGAAGCACCCCTAGTTGCAGCACTCTGGTAACAGAGTAAGGGAGCATCACCCAGGGGCAGCGAAGATATGCAGCACCGTGAGAGTAACCTCCAGTGGCAGCGTCGCAGGGGCAGCTTAAAGCAAGCGAAGCACCATGGAACAACCTAAAATAATGCAGTAGCCCCTTTATGGCCAAGAATCTTAAAAGAGTCTCGGAAAGGCCACCTGGGGACATGCAGTAAAGAGGCAGTCCAATGGCAGCCTGAACCACTTTGTAGGGTTTGCCTTTCATGCATGCCTTAAGTCTCTTTGCACTGAGGCTCTCAGTCCATTAGAAAACATATGAGGGAGTTCAGAAGCCACCCCTTTTTCATCTAACTGTCCTTTCAGCCTCATGCCCAATAATGCTGAGATTGTCAGATGTTAGGTTTGAAACCACTTGTGCTTGTTCTGCACGCCCGGCTAGATCTTCATTATATAGCACAGCTTCTAGCAGCCATCCAGCAAGACAGAGAGGTGCGTGCTTGGGAGACTGTGCTCCTGGAACATGCGAGTCGAGTGCCCTTATGTCAGCAAACTGTGTAATCTCGAAGCGTGCGAAAGCGTCTATTAAGAACCCACATGGGATTTTCTATAAATTTCACGAACACAGCAGATATGAAAGAAACAAAAAAACAAGTATGTTCAGACACACTATTGATCCAGCGCGACACTTAATCAGGGATCGATACTCATCAATAATTCATACAATGGCCCATACACATTCACCTAAGTCCCTGATGCGCTGGGGGTCAAGTTTTAATGATGTGAATTTTGGTTCCTTCACAGATTCATGTTTGACAAGTCTAAATACATAACTAGACCTGTATATCAACTCTCTTTCCTCTCGGCCGATAGACCAATTAGTTGAGTAGTTGATGGTAATAATAGAACTAACTGACTATCTAATCAGCTAAATAATCACAGACTCTCTGTAAATTGAATAACGTTTTATCTCAAATAATAATAATAATAAGTGGTTAATGCTCATCGCATACGGTTACAATGCAAACAAAGAATCTCACATAAGGGAGAGAAAAATCAATCAGCAATACAAACAGTGTCAGAACTCATCAACAATTAACAATATGCATATGAGGGAGTGGATAGATGAAGAGACATAAGTTTCAGCAAAATAATGCGAAACAATATACATATGATGGAGTGGATAGATGAAGAGACAAGTTTCAGCAAAATAATGCGAAACAATATACATATGACGGAGTGGATAGATGAAGAGACATAAGTTTCAGAGACAAAAATACATTTGCAATTAATTTATGCAAAGTACGAGTCAGAGAGATAATACAAACCCAAAGGATCTGTGAAATACCAC
The DNA here is from genome assembly GCA_963921515.1 of Calotriton arnoldi. NCBI lineage: Eukaryota > Metazoa > Chordata > Amphibia > Caudata > Salamandridae > Calotriton > Calotriton arnoldi. The sequence continues at coordinate 2,116,854 of CAWUFW010000426.1, read as the reverse complement.
CCCCTTGGCCGAGGGGACAGTGGGGGTTCCCCGAACTAGAGCCAGGGAACAAAGATTTCAGAGACAGGAACGGAACAGGGACAGGAACAGCTAGGCCTCTCTGCAAACCGATGATCAGCGACACATCACCCCTCTCAATAAGCTAGGAACCAAGAGCGCACGCACCTTCTCTCTCTCCTATTCTAAACCACACCCCCAAAGGCACCCCAGTTATACCCTAAAACCTACATGTCCGTCCCACATCAGTTGAAACATTTCACGAAACTCGACAGTTCATTGGTGGATTTTGGAGGTGGTCTGTCACACCACTGTGATTTCATTCATTAATTGTTCATGAACATAATTCTACATCCTTTCCGATTACCTAATAACTAACTGGTTCACACGATTTATTATATGATACATTTCAACAATTTTGCACATCTTTTTCAACTATGTCCGCAGAAGCAGTCTTTAGTCCCACGGTCAGTCACATCCTTTTGGCAGACGAACAATGCATTCAGTGCTGGGTATCCTTGAACTTCTTGTCCCTTCCTTACAGCACTCAGCACTTCTGGCTGTTCTGTCATGACATTTTCGCTCTCACTCCAGCCCCTCCTCTATCCGGCTAACTTAAGAATAATGGAGGCCCATTTCAGCTCACTACGGCAAATAGAACATAAGCATTCATTAATTACATAGAAATGCACTTTTCACTGTTTACCACCCACCTTTGCACTATCCCCTGTTACATGTTTTCTTAGCAGAAGCTTAAGGCAAAAGCGGCATTATTAATTATCTGTAAAGCAAGATTCAAGATGCGAAATATAAAATGCAGCTTAAACATGCATTAATTCTGTTTCTTTCGAAACGCATTGTAGTATGCGGCCTAGTTCTTTCATGCATTAGTTCACATTAGTGCACACATACGCAAAGCGGTTTCCCTCATGTTCATGTGATTTGTATGTTAGTTAGTCACCGCACACTGTTAGTATGTATTACGGGGTAGTTAATCCGAGCAGGTTTCATTTTTGAAATCCTGCTCCATCAATCCCCCTCTGATGGCTTTCTGGAGCCATCATAAAATACCTACCATACCAAGTGCCATCTTCAGCTATCTAAAATTCAGTAATCTTTTCTCTTTTCATTAAATTTTCATCTAAATCTTTCATCTTGTCATAGTAATCTCCTTTCCTCTCCTCTAGTTCTATCTCATCTCTTTTTCTTTTTCTTGCTTTTTGTTTGTCTTTTGATTCTGTCATCTCTTTTCTTCCACACTTACACTTCCACCATTTATATATTGTTATTATCACTAAGGCTACTCCAGCTATTGAAACAATTGGCATTGTTATTTTTCCTAATAAACTACTTCCAAAGGTAGAAAACCATTTACCTACAGAAGAGAAACTCTTACCAAATCTCTCCCAGACACCGTCAACCTCCAGTTGGGTCAAGTAATCATGCAATTTCGTAATATTCTTAATATATCCTTCGATACCTTTACTTTTGTCAGGTATATATGTACAGCAGTGTTGAATTTTCAACATACCACAGGCTCCACCCTCTTTTGCCAATAAAATATCAAGGGCAAGTCGATTTTGCAAAACCATTGATCTGATTGCAACCATTTCAGTGTCAATCATCAAGAACCCACCAGCAGTATCAGTCGACAAAAGATCAACCACTGTGGACAATTTTCGAATTTTATGTGAATTCAGAACGACTCCAACTGAGGGTATCAGTGCACCAAAGATATCACCTACTATTTCCAAAAAACTAGCTCTCTTGTTACGTGTTAATCCTTGTTTTATTTAATCAATTCTATTGTTACTTTTGTCTACATGGTAGACCTTTGGAAAAACGACTGCAAAATAACAACTACCATACCAATGTGCAGGTAATCTGTAATAGGCTTTCTTACCACACACATAATAGATTCCTGGGAAAACAGGATCAGTTCCACCCTTCAATCCCCAACCTCCAGTAATTTGGAAAGTATGCTCACATTCACTAGTACCAATGAAATAATTATTGTAGTTAGTTCTTAGTCTAAGTAAACAGATTTTCCCCTTTTTATACCAGTCCAGGGACATTGCAGCGCACGTCTCGCCTTTCTCATAATTTCCTTCTCTAAATGCCCATGGTGGTACCTGTGACTCTTGTTCAGCAGCTTTTCTTTGGAAACTTTCTCTTCTATATTCTACCATATCTATGAACACTTTTTCTTCAACTCGCAAACTACAAGTTAGGTTGTTTTTGTAAGCATATTCTATATCTAGTGTCTTAGTAATATGAAATAATTCTCCCATATAACGTGCATTTTTACTACTTAAAACCTTGTTCAGTTCTTTTATAATTGGTATCTCTGAAAATACTAAATCTATATTAGAATAATGGTACTCCAGCTTCCCCGTCACATAAAATAAGCTGGTTAAAACACTGCAAGACACACCATAGGTTAAAGGAAGGTGGTGATAAGTCACCCCCTCTGAGACAGACGAAGGTAATTGCATGCATACATAGCAATCACTCACATTCATTGTATTCACATACTCATACAGCAATTTAGTAAACATATTTAACGAGAAATCACTAATTGATTTATCATCATGGAGAATGCTTCCATCTATTTGTTGTATGTTAGTATTAGGGTTTCTTTAGTAACATCACTCACTCTTTCACTTATTACATCATTAGTATTGTTTCTATTATTAGTTACCATTAGAATAGGTACAATGACAGTTAGTATTATCCACATAAATGTCAGTAAAAAGACACTACATAAGCAAGCTTTAATACATCTACGTTTTAGACTAGATTTTGGATGTTCAGTCACCTACCTTTGCTTCAGCCATTTCTGTATTCTACTAGAAAAATATAAATCTATAGAAACTCTAAACTTTACTAAAATAATTTTTGGGAAAAATAGTGTAATCCTACACTTCACGTCTTTCTTCTTTACCCCTTTCTTTTATTTTATTTTCTTTAAATCTTCTGAGTCCTTTAAATTCATTTCATCTGGCAAGGTTGCACCATAATTCTTCACAGTTCATTTAAGGTGGTTTCAATTTGTTTTCATCCACTTGCTCAGTGTCAGCACTGTCTTTTTCTTCACTCGAATCTGAGCTTTCAACTTCTTCCAAGATAACGTAAGTCCATTCTGGTGCTGAATATTTTCTGCATGGAGTTCTTACTCTCTTTGTTTTTCGTACTGACTCTTCTTCTGACTCTTCTTGTTCTGTTTGACTTGTGACTTCATTTCATTTGCTCTGGTCTTCTCTTTGACTTTCTCCTCACAAGAATGTATTTCAGTCTTTTCACTCCATTTGGCCAATTGTCACCCTTTCTTGACCTTTTGACTTGAACTGCTTTTTCACCTTCTCCATCTGGTTCACAGGTTCTCTTATTTGGCCTTTCTTCTATCTGCTCTTCTTCTTGACTTTCAGTAACTTCTCTTTCTTCTGGTTCAACAGCAGTCTGGTGTCCACTCTACTTGACTTGTGCTTGGCTGTTCATCATCTGTTTGTTCTTCAGAATCTGTTATTCTAGATTCTTCAGCTTCACACACTTCAGCCTCTGGTCTTTGGCTTTTGGTTACCAGTTGCTGCTCTTCTTGTCTTTCACCACACTTCACCGCTGTTGTCGTCACCAAAATCACCTGGTAAGGTCCGTTCCACCAGGGTTCTAAACACGATTTCCTCACATGTTTCTTGAAGAGAACCCACTCACCAGGACTTAGATCATGAGCTTGATTCGGCTGTGTCGTAGTGGCATCTTCTCCAACCTGGCGAGACACAGAACGCACCAGATCAGCCAATCCTCTGCAATAATCAAGCACTAGATCATCAGATATATTCAGCAGTTTGTTCGCTGGTATAAATGCTTGTCTCATTGCTCTTCCCATCAGGAATTCATGTGGACTCAAACCCGTCTTTGTGTCAGGAATGCTTCTAAGACTCATCAATACAAGGGGTAAATCATCAGGCCATGTCAGTGTTGTGGATGCACACACCTTTCCTAACCTAGATTTTATTGTGCCGTTTATCTGATCAACCACTCCAGATGCTTCGGGTCAATAGGCACAATGCAGCTTCTGTTCAATTTGTAACACTGCACAGATCTTCCGAATTATCTCATTATTAAAATGGGTTCCTCTATCTGTTTCTAAAGTGACTGGAAATCCAAATCTAGGTATTAGCTCTCTTAGGAGCAGCTTTGCGACAGTTAGACTGTCATTCCTTCTCGTTGGATAGGCTTCCACCCAGTGAGAAAACAAGCAGACAGCAACAAACACATATTTTAGCCTGTTGCAAGGGGGAGCTCTATAAAGTCTAACTGAAGCCGGGTAAATGGACCTGCTGCTTTTCCAATTCATCCCCAACTAACAATTATCTTCCTGCCTGGATTCTGTTGTTGGCAGGTGACGCACCTCTGGCAAAGACTCTCTGCAATGACCCTGAACTTTGGGTTATACCATGATTGCTTGAAGAGCCTGATCATTGCATCTCTTCCAACATGTGCAATTCCACGGTATATCCTTGCCATATGGGATAGTAAACTATCTGGCATGACTGGTCTTTCGTCTATGTACACCCACACTTCGTCTTCAGCTCTCTTCCTGCAGCCTGAATTTTTCCAAATTTCTTTTTCCTCATCACGTGCCTCTTCCTGTAACTGCCTAATCTCATCCCAAGTTTCAACAGAAGAAGAAAACATAAGATGGCAATTGGTATTTTCTTTTTCAATCCCTCTGTTTAGGGCAATTAAATTTCGTGCACAGAAACGCGCTACTTGATCTGCGTATCTGTTGCCCCTCGTCACATAGTTATCTCCTGACTAATGTGTGGAACACTTGACCACTGCTATTCTTTTGGGTAATTGTAAAGCATCCAATAGATCTTTTACAGTTTTGCTGTTTCTTATAGGGGAACCTGAAGAGGTCAGAAATCCCCTTTGCATCCATAGCTGCCCAAAATCATGGACAACCCCAAATCCATATTGGCTATCAGTAAATATGGTTACCCTCAGGCTTTTGGCAATTTTGCACGCTCTAATCAGAGCTAATAATTCAGCAATTTGAGCAGAGTTTACCCCTTTTAGACAGGATGCTTCTAGAACTCCAGCTATGGTGCAAACAGCATAGGCAGAACATAGTTCTCCTTTTTCATTTCTTAAACATGATCCGTCAACAAACATCTCACAGTCTGATTCCTCTAATGGGACGTCCTCAATATCAGGCCTGGGTTTTGTGCACAACTCTGTCACATCCAAACAATCATGATCCGCCTCTTCTCTCACTTCCTCACAATATGAATTTGGCAAAAGAGTTGCTGGATTTACTGTAGTGCACCTTACCACGGTCACATTTTCAGCACCCAAAATCACTCTTTCATACTTAGTCAGCTGACTAGAGGTCATGTACTGCGTCCTGGTGCGTGTCAGAAGAATCTCAACTGAATGTGGCATATACACCTTGACTGTATGTCCCATCACAATTGCTTCACTCTGTTCCAGACTCACACAAGTAGCAGCTACTGCTTTCAAACAGCCTGGCAACGCTGCAGCTACTGAATCCAAAGTAGCAGAAAAATATGGTACTGGACGTCGTGCCATTCCATGTTTTTGAGTAAAAACTGAAAATGCACACCCATCTCTTTTCACAACAGTATAATGCAAAATCCTTTGCATAATCTGGCATTCCTAATGCAGGTGCTCCACAAAGACTGTTTCGCAGTTTAGTAAAAGCTTCCATACTTTCATCATCCAACACAATTGGATCTTTTACATCTTTTCGTGTCAACCTCTGTAGAGGATTTGCAATCAGTGAGAAGCCACTGATCCACTGCCTACAATATCCAACCATTCCCAAAAACATTCAGACTTCTTTCTGAGTGGTAGGTGGGCTCATCTGTTTAATCACACTAATTCTTTCTGGTGTCACCTTTCTGACTCCCTTTTCTATTTTGTGTCCTTGGTATTCGACTTCCTGTTTACAAAATTGTAATTTTGCTGGTTACACTTTGTGTCCCCCTTCTGCCAAATGGTTCAGCAAGGCAATGGTGTCTGTCACACATGCCTCTCGGGTCTTTGATGCCACAAGTAGGTCATCAATGTACTGAACCAAAACTGAATTTCCTGGCATGACTAAGGTCTCCAGACACTTTTTCAGAATCTGATTAAAGATTGAAGGACTCTCGGTATGCCCTTGAGGAACTCGGCACCATGCCAAAACACGGTCTCCGAACCGGAAGGCAAAAAGATATTGGCTTTCCGGATGTAATGGAATCGAGAAAAATGCTTGGCACAAATTAATCACTGTGTACCATTCAGAATCGCATGGAATTTGGTAAAGGATCCCTGCTGGATTTGGTACTACTGGACAACAGGGTACTACAATTTTATTAATTTTCCTCAAATCCTGCACTATTCTATATTTTCCACTGGGCTTTTAATTCCTATAATAGGCGAATTACAAGGACTACTCATTATTTCTTTTAGAATTCCCTGTTCAATCATTTGGTCAATCACATTAGTGACTCCTGCAAATACTTCTGGATTCATTTTGTACTGAGGTGTGTTTGGATATACAGCACCCTCCTTTACTGTGACCTGAATCGGATCTACATTTGTCATTAGGCCAATCTCCTTTCCTGTAAAGTCCCAAACATCCGACCTCACTGTACTTTTTAATTCGTCAGGCAAACTCTCTTCTGTGAGAAGTGAAAACAACTCATCCACTTCTGTTCCTTGCTTCGGTAACATCATTTTGAATTCGACATCCTCATCAGGTGTCTGAAATGCAATACCATCTGGCGTACAATAGATGGTACAATTCATCTTACACAATAAATTTCTTCCCAAGAGATTTACTGGACTCAAGTCACATACCACGAAACGATGCATGTCTCTGAAACTCCCAATATGTACTTCTATTGGGTTTGTGACTGGTGTTCTAATTTGCTTATTTGAGACTCCTACAACTTGGATAGTTTCTCCTGAGAGGGGTAGGTTTGGAATTTCTGCTGCTCTCACAGTAGAACGGGTAGCACCAGTGTCCACTAGGAATGTAATATCATTACCTTCCACTTTTCCGTCAACAAATGGACCTGACTGATCTACCGCTAAAGATGCCCCAAATACGCACTCTTCCTCCCCCTCAGGCACCGTCATTGAGATGAGTCCGAATCACTCTCATTGCACTGCAACCAGTATTGCGGAACCATTTGCACATTTTGGGCCCCATGCATCAACCGAAAAATTGCTCGCAAATGGGCAGAGTCGCAGAATCTGCCCCTTTGCGACGCGGTATTTTTGCATTTGGTATGCATCATCCCAAATGCAAAAATCGCAATTTAAGTAATCGCTAAAATAGCGATTACTTAAATTGCGATTGCATTTAGGGAATCGCAAATTGCGATTCCCTAAATGCAATGCATGATGCAATCGCAAATAGCGGTTTCGCTATTAGGGGTTGCAAATTACCATCAATTTGAACTTGAAGGTAATTTGCAAAACTTTGAAAAATGCACTAAAGTGCATTTTTCAAAGTTCCATGTTACACACACACATGCCCTTGGGGCATGTGTGTGCGCAACATCTGCGCAACATCTGCACACATGCATATTTCAGGGGTGCAACAGGGTGTCCTTTTGGTACCCTTGCACCTTGAAGTAGCATGCGCAATTTACGAGTATCTATTTGGTACTCGCAAATTGCGCATGTATCTTTATTCATTCCTATGGGCCTCTAGGCCCATAGGAATGAATGGAAGCCATTCCTTAATTGCGAGTCGCAATTTATGAGTCGCAATTAAGGAATGTGTAGGAATTGCTATTTTTTTAGCGATTCCTACATGCATAGGCTTTTGCGATTCCATAATTGCGATTCCTTAATAATCGCAATTGAGGAATAGCAAAAGCCTACCTTGATGCATGTGCCCCTTTGATTCTTACCAACTTGGTCACCTCCATGAAATCCAGTGTTCGCACTGTACCTCTGCACTTGAACATTCACATTATTGGGCATAGGAGCTTGTGGCACCTGTAACTGTGGAGCAACTACCTGCTGCTGCTGCTGTTGATTCACACCCACCTCATTCTGCATCTGTGGATTTAAATTTTGATTTACTCCATTATTCTTTTGAGCGGATCTACACTCGTTCTTCCAATGTCCATATTTTTCACACGCATGACAAGGAAATTTCTTCCTAGCCTCTTCTTTACTCATTTTTCCTCTACCTCTACCTCCACTGGGTACCTGACCATTTTAATTCTGACCATTCATCTTTTAACCTGTTTGAGAGTTATTATTTACTTCTTGCTGCTCTGCTACCTTCACTTGTGCCCACATCATTTTCCCTTTTAACTTTTTATGTCTTAATTCAATGTCATCACTACAATATTTTGCATACCTTAAGATTTCGTCAATTGTTTTGCTCTGCCAACAAATCTAATGCTGCTGAATCATATTACTAATATCCGGTTACAATCCAAACACAAAACGATACACAAAATGTCCCATATCTTTGTCTCCAATGTTCTCAAACCCACTGTACTTTTTAAATACCTGCAACAACCTTTCATAATAAGCATGCACTAACTCTTTTGGTTCTTGGGTCGTTCTGTCTACCTTAACCCAATCTGTTTCTTTAGGGGAAATTTTCCCTTTCAAGAAAGTGATCACCTGATTGTACTTTTTCATTACCTCATCGGATGGTGCACCTGTTTTAGGATCTCTAGGATATTCTTCTTTTGGCCAATCAACAGTAATTTTACATTCTGTCCACAAATCAGCTGGAACGACAATCTCAAACAAACCTTCTAAATCTTTTAACAAAACTTTTGAAACTTTCACAAACCTCTCTACCTGTTTATACCACTCAACCGGTTTCTCCCTTAACCTGGGAAAATCATTCGTGAAAGACAATATATCCTGCCTTGTCCAAGGGACGTGAACAAATCCACCACCTGGAACTTCTCTCATCAGACACGCCCTTTCAACTTGTTCTGTCTCTCTTAACGGAAACATTGATGTTCCCTTTCTAGCTGCCTCTTCTTTCTTTTTCGTCCATCTACCTTTCCATCGTTCAACATCTCCCCATTTTTTCAAAATATTCATCAACTCTTTTATCTGTAATCTTTTTCCTGATGCATTCAAACTCTCCAAATCTTTTTCAGTAAAAGCCAGTCTGTATGATTTCTGCAACACCTTTGACTTCTCTATGTCTATTCCATACTCACTAGCAGCCTCTGCTATTTTCTCATGAAGATTTCTTGCTCTCCGAGTAATACTTTTACACAAAAACAACAGCTCTTCATCTTGGTAAGTCCCTAGTCTGTCTGGACTAATCGTACCAATAATCATCTCTTCCAAATCCACTTTCTATTGGCTCACATTTATACTCTGTGCTTGAGGTTTTCGCTTTTCCATTCCCTTTATCCAATCATTCAATTCCTCTGGAGAAGGACCTGCTGAACTCTCTGTCACTGAAATAACATTCGGCCCTATTCTTCTTGGATCTGTTTGTGTACTTCTTCTAGGGGTTTCTGTTATCATCTCACAAACCGGAAGATCTAACAAAGTAGTATTAGTGTCAGCCTGTCCATCCTCACTCACTATCATCCCAATTCCACTCCTGTCGCTACTTCTTGGAACTGTCAACGTATGAACTTTTGATGCATTCTGTTTTTCCCCATACAATGGAACTACGGGACCAATTGTTACCGGTACCGTCAATGCTTCTGCATTTAGACTTAACTGGTTTATTTTCTGGATCTGTTCTGCTCTTGCCTTATTTAATAAGTCCAATTCTTTTTCTCGTACTACTCTAGCTATTTGCGTAACCTGTGGGGTTAATGGAATTCCCATTTGTGGTGCACTCTGAGTCATTTCATCTGAATTTTCTTGGTATGGCGGAGGTCTTTTGGTCATAATATCCTCCAACAACTCATCATGAGAATCATTTAGATCATCTCTTAAACTTGAAGTTTCTATATTTTTCTTTTTCTCTTTACATTTGCCTCCTATCTGATCTTCAGCAACCAAAACTGGGTACAAACTTTCGGTTACCACAGCTCTCCTCCATCTTTTCATTGTATCCTCTCTTCTCTCAAAAGGGTACCTAGGCCCAAAACCTCTGTATCTCCTACCACCTCGATAGCTCTCCCTTTCATATGCTTCTACCTCCCATTCCTCTTACGCTTCATACTGTGTAGGTCTGGGATTTGGCTCTATTGAACTCATTCGATTCCTCAAAGTCTGCAAAATCCTCATATTAAACAAACAATGCTGTGGAAAAGCTATAACACCATCCTCCTTTGTGTATTCCTCCCAATTCTCTAACCAAGTACACGTATGGTATTCTCGCTCCAACATCATATAAGCAGCTGGCGTTCCTGGAGGTGGAACAAGAACTCCTTCTCTAGTCACTATTGGTTTATCTTTCTTAAAGAAATTCTTTATTTTCTTTAGCAACTTCATTTTTCTGACTCTTTACGCAAATGTACTTCAACAAAATGCACAAGGAAAACCTTTCCGTATTCTAACTATTCTATTTGTCAGTTCTCGTCCTATACCAGCGCGACTCACACCAACCGTCCAATCACGGCTCTCTACGTGTCTACTATTTCAACCAATACCAGCGCGGCTCACACCAACCGGCCAATGAGAGCTTACTTCACGCTCGCTGTCTGACCAATGCCAGCGCGGCCTTTTTGTGACCTCAGTATTACTCCTTTTACTGACCCTCCCTTTACAAAATAATACGGCAATGTATTTCTAACTCTTCTTAATCAAAATTTTTGTTAGTAACAACATAAAACAATGCTACCTTGGCTGTTCCTCTAAATAAAGACATAGTTCTTCACTTCAAACGAGAAATTTCTTTACTTCAAGTAGAACAACAACCAGCGCTCTTTTACACCCAAACAAGCTACAGGTGGACTTGGTACTCCTCTAGGGATAAGGCAAAAGTTTTGCAAGAGGACTTTTTGGTGTAAAAGAGGTCTTGGTACTCCCCTGGGGATAAGGCCAGAGTTTCAGAAGTGGACCCTTCACTATTTCAGACACTCTACTTTCATACGAAATTGTCCCTAAATATAACACCTACAGCCTTCCGCCGTACAGTATTATAACAACAGACAAAGTACTTCTGCAGTGTGATTTCTTTATCCACACTCTTCATCTGCCTACTTCAGGCTAAATTCCTCAGGTAACTCTGTACCTGTACTTCTAGACAACATAGAACAGGACACTAACTTTTCATGTTAAGAACATATAATCAATAATCAATAATTATTACCAAACTAATCAATAATTAAACCGTCCTCTGCTACCAGAAAACTGATCCAGCGCGACACTTAATCAGGGATCGATACTCATCAATAATTCATACAATGGCCCATACACATTCACCCAAGTCCCTGATGCGCTGGGGGTCAAGTTTTAATAACGTGAATTTTGGTTCCTTCACAGATTCATGTTTGACAAGTCTAAATACATAACTAGACCTGTATATCAACTCTCTTTCCTCTCGGTCGATAGACCAATTAGTTGAGTAGTTGATGGTAATAATAGAACTAACTGACTATCTAATCAGCTTAATAATCACAGACTCTCGGTAAATTGAATAAAGTTTTATCTCAAATAATAATAATAATAATAATAATAAGTGGTTAATGATCATCGCATACAGTTACAATGCAAACAAAGAATCTCACATAAGGGAGAGAAAAATCAATCAGCAACACAAACAGTGTCAGACCTCATCAACAATTAACAATATGCATATGATGGAGTGGATAGATGAAGAGACATAAGTTTCAGCAAAATAATGCGAAACAATATACATACGACAGAGTGGATAGATGAAGAGACATACGTTTCAGAGACAAAAATACATTTGCAATTCATTTATGCAAAGTACGAGTCAGAGAGATAATACAAACCCAAAGGATCTGTGAAATACCACCCCCTTGGCCGAGGGGACAGTGGGGGTTCCCCGAACTAGAGCCAGGGAACAAAGATTTCAGAGACAGGAACGGAACAGGGACAGGAACAGCTAGGCCTCTCTGCAAAACGACGATCAGCGACGCATCACCCCTCTCAATAAGCTAGGAACCAAGAGCGCACGCACCTTCTCTCTCTCCTATTCTAAACCACACCCCTAAAGGCACCCCAGTTATACCCTAAAACCTACATGTCCGTCCCACATCAGTTGAAACATTTCACGAAACTCGGCAGTTCATTGGTGGACTTTGGAGGTGGTCTGTCACACCACTGTGATTTCATTCATTAATTGTTCATGAACATTATTCTACATCCTTTCCCATTACCTAATAACTAACTCGTTCACACGATTTATTATATGATACATTTCAACAATTTTGCACATCTTTTTCAACAATGTCTGCAGAAGCAGTCTTTAATCCCATAGTCAGTCACATCCTTTTGGCAGACGAACAATGCATTCAGTGCGGGGTATTCTTGAACTTTATGTCATTTCCTTACAGCACTCAGCACTTCTGGCTGTTCTGTCATGACATTTTCGCTCTCACTCCAGCCCCTCCTCTATCCGGCTAATTTAAGAATAATGGAGGCCCATTTCAGCTCACTACGGCAAATAGAACATAAGTATTCATTAATTATATAGAAATTCCCTTTTCACTGTTTACCACCCACCTTTGCACTATACCCTGTTACATGTTTTCCTAGCAGAAGCTTAAGGCAAAAGTGGCATTATTAATTATCTTTAAAGCAAGATACAAGATGTGAAATATAAAATGCAGCTTAAACATGCATTAATTCTGTTTCTTTCGAAATGCATTGTAGTATGCGGCCTAGTTCTTTCATGCATTAGTTCACATTAGTGCACACATGCGCAAAGCGGTTGCCCTTGTGTTCATGTGATTTGTATGTTAGTTAGTCACCGCACACTGTTAGTATGTACTACGGGAGTGTTAATCCGAGCAGGTTTCATTCTTCGAAATCCTGCTCCATCACTATCTCACTAGTGCACTTCCATTGCAATGGGTTTAACTCAACGGGAAAATTCGACAGCGACGCGCGTGTTACTCCGATGGCGTTAGTATCATTCGCCGTATTGTTTCCATTTTAAACCTCACCTATAGAAACCATAGTAAGAGAACTCCCCTTTCTTAATGGGATTACGATGCAACCCAGGAATTCAATGCATCAGTCTTTTTTCAGATATACAGAAAAGATTAATAACTCTAACAAATAGAGTGTGGTAATGACGAAACATTATGCCTGAGACTTCCCGTTTTGCAAATGCAATCATACTATTGCCAATAACGGTCAGAGTCATGTTGGCCTGAAGAGTTCGCACTTATAAGGCGACTATGACAGCTGGCCAAGCCCATTCGGGACTTAGATGCTTCAAGATTGGAGCCTCCTATTGATAAGCTAGAACTATGCGGTCCGAACTGGCCAATTAATGCAAAAGTAAAAAATGAGGAACAAATGAATAAAACAGAAACAACAGGAGGAAACATGCATAAATTGTATGCGCGTTCTGTTGTGGCCCGACCTAAAAATTGAGCTGATGCAATAGGGCAAGTCCTAAATGAGCCACTTGGCAGCGCCATGCAGAACAAAGAAAGGCATAGACCGCCATACTTTAAGATGAAGCTCTGTGGCTGTCGTGCTGACTATAATTATAATGTATTGTGCGGGCGCTTGCAGAAAAAAAAGAAATGTGCGCAGCCCTTGTGCATGAAGAGCTCTGAAGAGCTGTTCTGATTGTAAAAAAAAAGTATCTGAGCAGGAAGTAAATAGAAACAGATGGAAGAGGATGAGTCCTGGGGGCAATCCATGGGAGTCAATAATTGAGAAAAAAGGTGGGGCAAGCAGGAACCATTATCCAATTTGAAGCAACATTTTTTAAAGGACACTTACAAAAAAAAGCCACTCAGAAGCTGGAGGCAGGCTGTAAGCCCCCTGACTGAATAGAGCATGTCGAGAGACAGCGCATGCGCTGCCTAGGCTCGACCTAAAAAGCGTGCTCTTACATGTCTCACAAGAACTGCTCAGAATATGCTACCTAAGGGGCTCTCCACACCGCAAATGAGGTCTAAAGTCAATCATTGAATGTACACACACACAGCTTGGCTTAATGGCCTCCAATAAACCACAAACAGCTGTCTTCATATCTAGTAGGGCGAGGATGATCAGAATACGGTGCATGAACTCAGCCATTTACAGGAATCCAGAGCCTGTGGAAAAGAGTAATGGGACAACTGTCTGCAATAGAGAATCCTCAATACTGAGCAAGCCCCCGCATAGGGGAAGTAAGCGCTATATAAAATGTGAAATACAATACAATGCAAAAGAAAAATCTGGCATGGCGCTCCTTTTTCAGACCAATGTGGCCATTGGTCCAAACATGATGTGTAATATAGTTCCTAAATACAATTGTGACCTTTACCTTGGGGCTGTTGAAGACAGCAGCATGTGGACTGTGGGTGTTTGAACCACAAAACTGAGCATGATAGTTATACAGCTCGGTGAGTGGAGAGCTTACTGCTGAAATCTGCAGGTTTGAATCCTGGAAAGGTCGTCTGAGCTTTTCATCCTTATGAGGTTGAACACCAATTTTGCTGAGTAATAATTGTGTAAAAATCGCTGTATGTAAAGTGTTTTTGTGAAAATGTAACATAAAAACCAGATTTTTGCTATTATTGTTTAATGGTCCAGTGAGGAGTATGAAGAAGAGCTTGACCCTGTGAGGGGTTACTGAAATCTGCACTAGCATGATATGGACCATGCTACCTGCTTAAAAGCCTTTGGGCTTGGAAAAACTGATTTAACCAAGGAGACGTTACAGAGAAAATAAAGAGGGCTGCATGATATGTTTAGGTGATACCCCGAAACCGGTCCCAGGATGCTTCTTTTTTGGTCCAGGGAGGACCTGGCTTGGCAGCTGGGCTTGACTGTTCACATGGGGAGCCGGTTCAAGACTGATTTGCATATGGCTGGGTCCAAACTGGGGTGACGTGGTGAGCAAAATAATGATGGATTAAACCTAGATCTGTGACTGGGGGTGAGTGTTTGAAAATTTCAACACTCCATCCATCATTTTATTTTGTGATGTTGCTATGTGCTCCCAAAGTGGCTAAAGGTATGCCCAGATGGAGGCCCCTTGCTCACTGCACCACTGGATTCAAGCTCGCCTGGCTGATGAGGGGTGATATCCTGAAAAAGGTTCCAGGATGCTTGTTTTTGGTCCAGGGAGGACCTAGCCTGGAGGTTTGGCCTGAACTGTTTCCATGGGGAGCAGGGTCAAGACTAATTTGCATATGGCTGGGTCCAAACTGGGGTGGCATGGTGAGCAGAAAAACGATGGATTGAACCCAGATATGTAACTGAGGATGAATGTTTGACAATGTTCAGCATTCTGTCCATCATCTTTTTGTGTAGCTATAGGTTTGTCACCAAGAAAGGCAGCGTTCAGAAAACCTGTACTTAGACATAGTTTGAAAATCAAACAAATCATTGCTTGAGAGACTTCAAAATTGAGTTGTATTTCTTTTACAGCACCTTTCTGAACAGTTAGGCACCTTGTATTGTATTGTATTGTTTTGTATTGTATTGTACTGCATTGTATTGTATTGTATTGTATTGGGTTGGGTGAGGCTGGCTCCTGACAAATCCAAACTTTTGAGTTAGAAGGCAGGAAGGAAATATCAGAAGGCACATTTACATTCTGCAAGAGCACAGTGAGTGGAGACATGCTTTGCAGGGAGAGGCATAAAGTATACCGCGTACCTCCCTACCAGCAATGGTAGCCTGCAAGAAATGCCTTCATTTGTCTCCTCAGCTTACTTAGTCTGTATGTTCCGCGCTAAGATAGATCATTTGTTTTATGTTGTGGCAGTCGGAGGCCACTGTGACAATCAATAACAAAGTGTAGATTGATTGATTCATCTGAATGTTGGAGGTGTATCACACGACTGGCCTACAGCAACAAAGGCATGTCTGCATATTTGCAAGACGTGAGCGTAGAAAGAATAAGAGAAGAAAGTGGACTGTGGGAAGTTAGTATGGACTGTAGCGTTTGCCTAAGTATTTAATAAAAGCATCTGCTCTCCATCATTCCTGTTGACAGTGCCCATACAGCACTCTTTACTCCTGATGCTGCCAAAGCAAAAATTGCCAGATATGCCTAATGTAGAAAAAAATGACAACAAATGCTCGCAAGTCCACTAATGGCAGACCACAGCAAGAATCAAGTACATTGGAAGCAAGAAAGGGATTCATTTTGAAGCACAAGATTCACAAGGTTAAGTAGAGAGAGGGTGGTGGGTGGTATGGTTTGTGTGTCTCTAATAACATTAGCACTTTAGCACTTGTATCATTAGACTGGGGCTCATGTGTGATCAATCTTGAAGGCCTCCTGCATGGTATATAGTGTGTTAATGGATTCCCATGCACTGTGGCGGGGCACAGCATCAAAGCATATGAGCTTGCCCACAGTAAAGATGCACACTGCAAATATTTAATGATCCTGCTGTACAAAACACCTTTTCAATTGTATATTCCAGCTGCCATGCCATTTAGATGAACATCTACAATTAATTTCTAATAGCTCAAAAAAAGAGGGGGGTTATTGTTTGAGCTGAACAGTACTCCTAAAGGGAAGAGGTGTATCATGGTTTTTAACACTCCTGCCGGGGATGGAAGCCAAGGCTAAGTGCTTTATGGCACCCATGGATACAAGAGCATTTGCATTTTTAAAAGCTTTCCTAAGTAGAAAGTAGTTTCTCCATTTTCTCATTTCTCTTCCCTTAGAAGAGAGAAGTCTATCTTTTAAATCACTCTCCCACAGACAAATGAGGATCTACTATTTATCATCATGACTCTCCCATACCACACAGTAAGAATGCCATTATTTAATCTTTCTGATTAAGGAGACAGACACTCTAATTGAGAGAGTAGATACATAATATTTCCACTCTTAGGTCTGACCAGAATACCTTCACGAGGTGTTGCTGTTTGAAAAACTATCTTTATCAAACGTCAGTAAGATTTTGTTAGAACTAATCCACCAAAGTCAACATGGAAACGTGGACAAGGCTGGAAGCAGTTTGGTCGCATTCCAAACATTTCTAAGTTACAAGGCTTAGTATTGCATTTTAATAAGTCTCTCTATAAATGTATGTTTTCATGACTCACTTATATATAAAGCCCTTCACCTGACTATACACACATGCTTTTTCACTTAACTACCAATCTCAGGCATCCAAATGGAAATCAGAAGCTTCAACTCACTATATCTCCAACTATCTAATCTCAACACCTTTTTTGCCCACAAGCACTTGTTCTCTGACCCCACAACTACCACATGGAACAGTTAGCACCTTGACACCAGAGGAAAAGCCCATCGTTCATATTTTCACAAAAAGCCTAAAAACTCAAATTGTTTGCTTCTTTCTGATTTACCTGTTTACTCAAAGACGGCACAGTTCACATGCGTTAAAGGTACCTCCTCTTGCTATGTTTAAACCTATTCGAGTTAATAAAAAGCACTTTTTTCTTTTCACCAGAAGTGCTACATACAACTATTAATAGATAGCTAAATAATAAGAAAGTATGTTGCTACCAGAATGTGAGTTTGCAGAGTGGTGGTAAAGGGGGTATAGCCTCCAGTGATTTGCTGGAGTGTTTTTTCTCTTATTTTTTCAAATTTATTGGGGGAAGGGGTTGCGTGGCACCCCTTCGCTGGGCCAATTTGGGCCCTTGCGACCACATCCCCTGAGGCCTGGCCTCTATTGTGGGTGCCCTGGTCCCACCTAGGCCACCCACTTAGCAGTGTTGGTGACCGGGGAGGGAGCCCCAAGGCCCCCGCGGTCCCTGCCAGCTCCCTGCCTACTGAGGAAGCTGACATTGCTTTGACAACGAGGGAGCGGCTAACATGCAGCTCCCTCTCTGTCAAAGCAATTGAGCTCTGCTTTGAGCTAGCGAGAGCAAAATGCTCTCGCTTGTTGAAAGCAAAGCTCAGTTCGCTATGGTTTGACAGGAGCGGTAAAGCTCCCGCCAAGCCAAGCAAACAGCTATGTCCAAGGGTGGGCACCCTTGGACATAGCAGGAGCCGGCCCTGGGGGGTGGCGGTCTCCAGGGCCATATTTGGCTTCAAGAGGGGGGACCGCTTGGCCCTCCTCCTTTCTTCTAAATTGTTCCAGGGAGGTGGCGGTCTCTGGGGCATCAATAAGCCCCAGTTAGGGGGGGCGTGCACCCCCCTTCTATTTTAAAATGCCCCTGGGACTTAGCCCTCACTGCCTACAATTAGAAACAAACCACTTTTTTTTAAAAAAAATTCAGCGGCATTCGCGGTTCTAGAGCAACTCCCACTGAAATGTTTTTTAAAAATGCGTTTTTGGCCCACTGGGGTCCCTATGGCACCCACCAGAAGGTCTAGGGGATCAGGGTGTTTCTACCCTACCCCCTTTACTTTTTTTAATGTTTATTCTGAGTCACAAGATGACTGTCAACACTTCCTGGTTTGAAGTGTTGGCAGTCAATCAGATCTCAGCATGAGATCGGGAAGAGTAGTAAATCTTCCACGTCCCTAGATATATAACTGGAAATATCTTTAAACTACTCCGCAATTACTGAGCAGATTTATGCCAAATCAAAGAACGTCACTTCCTTGACCAACATCTACCTTCCTGCCAAATTTGGTGTAATTCCGTTCATCAGTTTGGGCTGAGCCATGTCTAAAGATCCCATAGGAATTAACACAGGAAACCACACTTTTTTACACCCCTCTTTCTCAAACCCTGCTTGACAGATCACCCTGAAACTTAGTATGCACAACAAGAATCACTGGGGCACTTTGTTTGGAAAATTTCGTGAAGATTCATCAAACAAAGCCAAAGACATAGGCAAGTCAAAAATGCTTTACCTTTGGTAACCACACCCTAACTATAACTACCTACAGCCAGTAGGTAATATATATATATATATATATATATTCAAGAAAAAAACAAAGTTTAAATTTACATTATAGTTAGGTGAAATGCTCAGCAAAAATGTAACATTTTAAACTCTAGAAACCACAGAAATTCACCAGTAATAGTTATCTCAGTTAACTACAACTCATGGCCTAAGGTAACTGTAATTCGCGTAACCACCATCACAGTTTTCTCATCAATAATTTATTTGCAGTGGTTGCAGCGATTTTCTTAATTATGTCATAAAAGATGCCCTGAGCGATGTAATATGTGCGGTAATTAGAAGTGCATGGCAAGTCTGCAAGTTATAGTTACCTCAGAGCACGAGTTATAGATACTAACGCTACTATAACTGGTGAATTTCTCTGGTTTTTACAGTTTAAACATTACGTTGTTACTGAATATTTCCCCTAACTATAACGTTACTTTAACCTTTATATTTTTCAGTGAGTTTCTATGTTTTTCCATGAAAAGTAATATTTTATTACCATACGTAAATCCAGGCCCTGTGGCCAATCCCGCCACATGCAGCCAACCACACGGTGTTACAGGGCCTTTGTTCGTGCACGGTGGGGGAGGGTGTTGGCCACAGGGCCCGGCCAGCCGCCAGGCCCTGAGCCAATCCACCACAGGCTCCTCCCTGAATGTGCGACAAAATAAAAATAAAAAATGGGCCCCAGGCCTAGCGGGCCCAGGTATTTCAACCCTGCCCCCTTATGTCTTTTTTGAACTTTTTATAGGGCTTTTTTTAGAACTTTATAGGGCTTTTTTTAGAACTGGACTGGGTTTAATTTCCTTTCAAAATTCTTAACTTGCATTGTAAAGGCAAGCATGGTAACGGGCATATTCGTGGTAACGGCATGCATGGTAAAGGCTTTGTTCTGTAACGGTATTGTTTGGTAAAGGATTCGTGGTAAAGGCCTGCGTGGTAAAGGCATGCGTTTTAATGTCATACAACCACTATTGAAAACCAAATGAATTTAAAACAATGAAATATTGATTATCAATCTCCTTCATTTTCCTTTTGTTGAAAAGTAGGTTTTAAAGAATTCAGATTTAAAACTGCCACATTTCACTAAGAATGCAGTACAAGAACTTTATCAACTACGAAAGTAACTGGAGGTCATTTAAATAGATTGACAAACTTGGAGAACTACAGCCACTGGGCCATCAGGTAACTGGCATAGGCACTGGATTTAGGGGTACTGCAGCAAACCCAAATAAGCATACTGAGGTTCAGAAGGTGAATGAGCAATAAAGATGCATTTTTACCTTGTCTCATTTTCTCTACATTGAAAGACAGAGGTAAAATGTCAGGATATGCCTTCTGACATATTGACCCTTATTCTTTTAACATTGAAATTGTCATTTACTTTTCTCTTTTGTAAGCTGAACTAAGTGACAATGTTTCTTTTTTTTTAGTCCTCAAAATATGACATAGGCGGGAGGTGTAATCCGGGAGCGACCTCGGAGAGCAGAAAACCACTAGGGTTTATCCTCCTTTCTTATGTGACAATCTTGTTGGGGCACCAAGAGTGTAAAATGATAGGCTATAGGATATCATTTATTTAACACACACTAAAATTTAAATATCTGTAAATTAACAGTAATATTTCAAAAAATAGCATTTAGGAAAGCATAAATGAAGCCCATATTTTTGTAATTCTGAAGTGTGATGGAAGCAAAGGTCTAATAGGATAAAAACAAATCAAGACACTTCACTTGTTGATGTGCAAATGATAATTATTTGCTGACAGACAATTCCCAGGCATTATCTTATGTGCATTATATAGGTTTATCAATACAACTGCATGTCCATGCAAATGTAGTGGCAATTTCAATGGAAAATGTGCTGTCTGTAAACAGCAGTGTGCTACTACACCTTGCGTTAGCAATATATTTGTGACAGTGTGTTTCAAAATGCACCACCAGCTAAATACTACACTCTTTCCACTCCCATGCTGAATGGGTGTGCTTTATTTGCTACACTTGTTCAGTGTGTAACGCTTGGATTTTTCACAATGCCTATGACTTTAGTGATGTAACATTGATAGCAGCACTCCTACTCTGAACTTTGTTCTAGTACCACTGGCGGTAGAGTCGAAAGACCTGCCATTCTTGAGGAGTTATCGGCCACTGGTTTATTTCCTCCCTGGGACCACTGAGCAAGGCATGAAAGTATTGAGCAGAAAAAGACACAATTATCTGTTACACAGTGGGAGAAAAGTTGTTGCATATCAGGAGAATGTTTTATTTCGCTTTTCAGAAACAACCACTACTGTGTACCTTTGTTTCTGAATAGCAAAAAAGAATGCCAAGCTGGCTGTAAAATGCAAAAAGAACAATTGATGGACAGAATGCAGAACAATGTCATACATTCACCCTAGTACAGAGATCTGGGCCTAAATCCATCGTTTTTTTGCTCACCATGCCATTCCAATTTGAACCCAGCCATATGCAAATCAGTCTTGACCCTGTGCTCTATGGGAACAGTCCAGCCCGAACTGCCAGGCCAGGTCCTCCCTGGACTGAAAACAAGCATCCTAGGACCGGTTTCGGGGTTTCACTCCTCATCAGCCAGGATAGCTTGACTCCAGTGGCATGGCTGTAAAAAGCATGGCAGCACGCTTGGGGTGCAGTTTTAACAAAAGTGCATTCACCATACCTGCAGATGCCCTTTTAGCAAAGGGATCTTACCAGTCAAACAGGGACTTCTAAATGTAGCATGTGGTCATTAGCTGTGAGGGCTGAGGTTAGTTTTCTGTTGACCCTATGGGGATGTGGGCTATCTGTCTAGCTGTAAATGCACCCCATTCTAACAATTCGAGAGAGTCAACATTCACCTGGTCATGAATATATGAATAAGTTCCTTTACACCTCATTGCGTGACATTTGCCTCTGAAAATAATTTGCAACATCTATCATGACTACATGTGTGCAGACTTTGGGAAAAAATCTTACCAAAACCTTATTTCAGTGTAATTTGAAGGTTACAACAGACAAGCGACTGGTACAATCTTCTAAAACCCCTGCAGTGCAAATAGCCCCCTGTTGATTTTCTCTTCACTACCAATGTAGTGTGGATAATGTGAATGTCTTGTCCTCACACCAAGGGCAGTGAATCTTTATAGTGGTCACACCAGAGTGATTCTCTTTCCTAGATCTCACCTCGGGTGCACGGGAAGAGTTTTTTAAATCTTTTTAATGATATGCAGCATACCATGTGAGCTGATGTGATATAAAATGAAACTGAAAGCAACCTTAGCCTAAAAGCTCCAGGTGTTTTTTGACTTGATTAGTGCTCCGGGGTTCAGATCAGCCCCCACAGCACCAATCTCCATGGTATTGGTACAAATGGAAAAAAGAGACCTTCCCCAAAGGGGAAGCACTATGGGGGTTACCCCTCTCTGCAAGTCCAAATGTCAAAACTGAGCTACAGGAAATTCAAATTTCCTCTCATCTGCCATGGTGGGCGATTGCAGATTTTGGACTGGGAGTCAGTCAAAATCCAGGAATCCTTATCAACTCCAGTCAATTCTGAAAAAAGAAAAGAAATCCATGGGGGTGTGCCTTGCATGTGTCCCAGTATATTTTGCTACCCAGGATATCCTGCAAACATCCTCAAAATACCTCAAAAAATCCAGTTTCATCTTCATGGATGATGGCAGCAGAACTGGGCACCCAGAGAAACCTACCTTACCTTTATGAAAAAGCTAGGCTTGGTAGGGTTCAATGGGAGCCAATCAAGTCTGGGCCTAAACATCAAACAACCACACCCCCACCCTCTCCACCCCACCGCACCGACACTGGAATTTTCTTGTTTTTAGGCATAGTGCTGACAATTGCAAGGTGTGTAAAATGATATTGTGGGTTCCACAGAACCCACACCACCCTGGACACACCAGAAAGGTTTTAAAAAATGTCTCGGGTTGGGAGGGTTCTCTGGGGGCCCGAAGTCCCTGGCCCAAATACAACAGCTTCCCAAATCCCAAGAACTAATGTTCAGGTTCAAAAAATACTTCTTGAAATTTACACAAGGAATTTCTGGGCATTTCCTGTTCAAAGCGATACAAAAGGGGATGATGGACGGAACGCTTGAGCCAATCAAACACTCACCCCCAGTCAACTGATCTGGGTTTAATCCATCATCATTCTTTAGCTCACTCCACCACCCCAGTTCAGACATGGCCATATGCAAATCAGTCTGACCCTGTGCCTCATGGGAACAGTCCAGCCCGAACTGCCAAGCCATGTCTTCCCTGGACCGGAAACAAGCATCCTAGGACCGGTTTCTGGCATTCCAGCCGTCATCAGCCAGGCTTGCTTGAATCCAGTGGCAAAGTGAGCAAGGGACCCACGTCTGGGCATACCCCCGCCAACTTAGGGCGAACAAAGCGATACAAAAGGGGATGATGGACGGAACGCTTGAGCCAATCAAACACTCACCCCCAGTCAACTGATCTGGGTTTAATCCATCATCATTCTTTAGCTCACTCCACCACCCCAGTTCAGACATGGCCATATGCAAATCAGTCTGACCCTGTGCCTCATGGGAACAGTCCAGCCCGAACTGCCAAGCCATGTCTTCCCTGGACCGGAAACAAGCATCCTAGGACCGGTTTCTGGCATTCCAGCCGTCATCAGCCAGGCTTGCTTGAATCCAGTGGCAAAGTGAGCAAGGGACCCACGTCTGGGCATACCCCCGCCAACTTAGGGCGAACAAAGCGATACAAAAGGGGATAATGGACGGAACGTTTGAGCCAATCAAACACTCACCCCCAGTCAACTGATCTGGGTTTAATCCATCATCATTCTTTAGCTCACTCCACCACCCCAGTTCAGACATGGCCATATGCAAATCAGTCTGACCCTGTGCCTCATGGGAACAGTCCAGCCCGAACTGCCAAGCCATGTCTTCCCTGGACCGGAAACAAGCATCCTAGGACCGGTTTCTGGCATTCCAGCCGTCATCAGCCAGGCTTGCTTGAATCCAGTGGCAAAGTGAGCAAGGGACCCACGTCTGGGCATACCCCCGCCAACTTAGGGCGAACAAAGCGATACAAAAGGGGATGATGGACGGAACGCTTGAGCCAATCAAACACTCACCCCCAGTCAACTGATCTGGGTTTAATCCATCATCATTCTTTAGCTCACTCCACCACCCCAGTTCAGACATGGACATATGCAAATCAGTCTGACCCTGTGCCTCATGGGAACAGTCCAGCCCGAACTGCCAAGCCATGTCTTCCCTGGACCGGAAACAAGCATCCTAGGACCGGTTTCTGGCATTCCAGCCGTCATCAGCCAGGCTTGCTTGAATCCAGTGGCAAAGTGAGCAAGGGACCCACGTCTGGGCATACCCCCGCCAAATTAGGGCGAACAAAGCGATACAAAAGGGGATGATGGACGGAACATTTGAGCCAATCAAACACTCACCCCCAGTCAACTGATCTGGGTTTAATCCATCATCATTCTTTAGCTCACTCCACCACCCCAGTTCAGACATGGCCATATGCAAATCAGTCTGACCCTGTGCCTCATGGGACCAGTCCAGCCCGAACTGCCAAGCCATGTCTTCCCTGGACCGGAAACAAGCATCCTAGGACCGGTTTCTGGCATTCCAGCCGTCATCAGCCAGGCTTGCTTGAATCCAGTGGCAAAGTGAGCAAGGGACCCATGTCTGGGCATACCCCCGCCAACTTAGGGTGAACAAAGCGATACAAAAGGGGATGATGGACGGAACGCTTGAGCCAATCAAACACTCACCCCCAGTCAACTGATCTGGGTTTAATCCATCATCATTCTTTAGCTCACTCCACCACCCCAGTTCAGACATGGTCATATGCAAATCAGTCTGACCCTGTGCCTCATGGGAACAGTCCAGCCCGAACTGCCAAGCCATGTCTTCCCTGGACCGGAAACAAGCATCCTAGGACCGGTTTCTGGCATTCCAGCAGTCATCAGCCAGGCTTGCTTGAATCCAGTGGCAAAGTGAGCAAGGGACCCACGTCTGGGCATACCCCCGCCAACTTAGGGCGAACAAAGCGATACAAAAGGGGATGATGGACGGAACGTTTGAGCCAATCAAACACTCACCCCCAGTCAACTGATCTGGGTTTAATCCATCATCATTCTTTAGCTCACTCCACCACCCCAGTTCAGACATGGCCATATGCAAATCAGTCTGACCCTGTGCCTCATGGGAACAGTCCAGCCCGAACTGCCAAGCCATGTCTTCCCTGGACCGGAAACAAGCATCCTAGGACCGGTTTCTGGCATTCCAGCCGTCATCAGCCAGGCTTGCTTGAATCCAGTGGCAAAGTGAGCAAGGGACCCACGTCTGGGCATACCCCCGCCAACTTAGGGCGAACAAAGCGATACAAAAGGGGATGATGGACGGAACGCTTGAGCCAATCAAACACTCACCCCCAGTCAACTGATCTGGGTTTAATCCATCATCATTCTTTAGCTCACTCCACCACCCCAGTTCAGACATGGCCATATGCAAATCAGTCTGACCCTGTGCCTCATGGGAACAGTCCAGCCCGAACTGCCAAGCCATGTCTTCCCTGGACCGGAAACAAGCATCCTAGGACCGGTTTCTGGCATTCCAGCCGTCATCAGCCAGGCTTGCTTGAATCCAGTGGCAAAGTGAGCAAGGGACCCACGTCTGGGCATACCCCCGCCAACTTAGGGCGAACAAAGCGATACAAAAGGGGATGATGGACGGAACGCTTGAGCCAATCAAACACTCACCCCCAGTCAACTGATCTGGGTTTAATCCATCATCATTCTTTAGCTCACTCCACCACCCCAGTTCAGACATGGCCATATGCAAATCAGTCTGACCCTGTGCCTCATGGGAACAGTCCAGCCCGAACTGCCAAGCCATGTCTTCCCTGGACCGGAAACAAGCATCCTAGGACCGGTTTCTGGCATTCCAGCCGTCATCAGCCAGGCTTGCTTGAATCCAGTGGCAAAGTGAGCAAGGGACCCACGTCTGGGCATACCCCCGCCAACTTAGGGCGAACAAAGCGATACAAAAGGGGATGATGGACGGAACGCTTGAGCCAATCAAACAATCACCCCCAGTCAACTGATCTGGGTTTAATCCATCATCATTCTTTAGCTCACTCCACCACCCCAGTTCAGACATGGCCATATGCAAATCAGTCTGACCCTGTGCCTCATGGGAACAGTCCAGCCCGAACTGCCAAGCCATGTCTTCCCTGGACCGGAAACAAGCATCCTAGGACCGGTTTCTGGCATTCCAGCCGCTCATCAGCCAGGCTTGCTTGAATCCAGTGGCAAAGTGAGCAAGGGACCCACGTCTGGGCATACCCCCGCCAACTTAGGGCGAACAAAGCGATACAAAAGGGGATGATGGACGGAACGCTTTGAGCCAATCAAACACTCACCCCCAGTCAACTGATCTGGGTTTAATCCATCATCATTCTTTAGCTCACTCCACCACCCCAGGTCAGACATGGACATATGCAAATCAGTCTGACCCTGTGCCTCATGGGAACAGTCCAGCCCGAACTGCCAAGCCATGTCTTCCCTGGACCGGAAACAAGCATCCTAGGACCGGTTTCTGGCATTCCAGCCGTCATCAGCCAGGCTTGCTTGAATCCAGTGGCAAAGTGAGCAAGGGACCCACGTCTGGGCATACCCCCGCCAACTTAGGGCGAACAAAGCGATACAAAAGGGGATGATGGACGGAACGCTTGAGCCAATCAAACACTCACCCCCAGTCAACTGATCTGGGTTTAATCCATCATCATTCTTTAGCTCACTTCCACCACCCCAGTTCAGACATGGACATATGCAAATCAGTCTGACCCTGTGCCTCATGGGAACAGTCCAGCCCGAACTACCAAGCCATGTCTTTCCTGGACCGGAAACAAGCATCCTAGGACCGGTTTCTGGCATTCCAGCCGTCATGAGCCAGGCTTGCTTGAATCCAGTGGCAAAGTGAGCAAGGGACCCACGTCTGGGCATACCCCCGCCAACTTAGGGCGAACAAAGCGATACATAAAGGGGATGATGGACGGAACGTTTGAGCCAATCAAACACTCACCCCCAGTCAACTGATCTGGGTTTAATCCATCATCATTCTTTAGCTCACTCCACCACCCCAGTTCAGACATGGCCATATGAAAATCAGTCTGACCCTGTGCCTCATGGGAACAGTCCAGCCCGAACTGCCAAGCCATGTCTTCCCTGGACCGGAAACAAGCATCCTAGGACCGGTTTCTGGCATTCCAGCCGTCATCAGCCAGGCTTGCTTGAATCCAGTGGCAAAGTGAGCAAGGGACCCACGTCTGGGCATACCCCCGCCAACTTAGGGCGAACAAGGCGATACAAAAGGGGATGATGGACGGAACGTTTGAGCAAATCAAACACTCACCCCCAGTCAACTGATCTGGGTTTAATCCGTCATCATTCTTTAGCTCACTCCACCACCCCAGTTCAGACATGGCCATATGCAAATCAGTCTGACCCTGTGCCTCATGGGAACAGTCCAGCCCGAACTGCCAAGCCAGGTCTTCCCTGGACCGGAAACAAGCATCCTAGGACCGGTTTCTGGCATTCCAGCCGTCATCAGCCAGGCTTGCTTGAATCCAGTGGCAAAGTGAGCAAGGGACCCACGTCTGGGCATACCCCCGCCAACTTAGGGCGAACAAAGCGATACAAAAGGGGATGATGGACGGAACGTTTGAGCCAATCAAACACTCACCCCCAGTCAACTGATCTGGGTTTAATCCGTCATCATTCTTTAGCTCACTCCACCACCCCAGTTCAGACATGGACATATGCAAATCAGTCTGACCCTGTGCCTCATGGGAACAGTCCAGCCCGAACTGCCAAGCCATGTCTTCCCTGGACCGGAAACAAGCATCCTAGGACCGGTTTCTGGCATTCCAGCCGTCATCAGCCAGGCTTGCTTGAATCCAGTGGCAAAGTGAGCAAGGGACCCACGTCTGGGCATACCCTCGCCAAATTAGGGCGAACAAAGCGATACAAAAGGGGATGATGGACGGAACGTTTGAGCCAATCAAACACTCACCCCCAGTCAACTGATCTGGGTTTAATCCATCATCATTCTTTAGCTCACTCCACCACCCCAGTTCAGACATGGCCATATGCAAATCAGTCTGACCCTGTGCCTCATGGGAACAGTCCAGCCCGAACTGCCAAGCCATGTCTTCCCTGGACCGGAAACAAGCATCCTAGGACCGGTTTCTGGCATTCCAGCCGTCATCAGCCAGGCTTGCTTGAATCCAGTGGCAAAGTGAGCAAGGGACCCACGTCTGGGCATACCCCGCCAACTTAGGGCGAACAAAGCGATACAAAAGGGGATGATGGACGGAACGCTTGAGCCAATCAAACACTCACCCCCAGTCAACTGATCTGGGTTTAATCCATCATCATTCTTTAGCTCACTCCACCACCCCAGTTCAGACATGGCCATATGCAAATCAGTCTGACCCTGTGCCTCATGGGAACAGTCCAGCCCGAACTGCCAAGCCATGTCTTCCCTGGACCGGAAACAAGCATCCTAGGACCGGTTTCTGGCATTCCAGCCGTCATCAGCCAGGCTTGCTTGAATCCAGTGGCAAAGTGAGCAAGGGACCCACGTCTGGGCATACCCCCGCCAACTTAGGGCGAACAAAGCGATACAAAAGGGGATGATGGACGGAACGCTTGAGCCAATCAAACACTAACCCCCAGTCAACTGATCTGGGTTTAATCCATCATCATTCTTTAGCTCACTCCACCACCCCAGTTCAGACATGGCCATATGCAAATCAGTCTGACCCTGTGCCTCATGGGAACAGTCCAGCCCGAACTGCCAAGCCATGTCTTCCCTGGACCGGAAACAAGCATCCTAGGACCGGTTTCTGGCATTCCAGCCGTCATCAGCCAGGCTTGCTTGAATCCAGTGGCAAAGTGAGCAAGGGACCCACGTCTGGGCATACCCCCGCCAACTTAGGGCGAACAAAGCGATACAAAAGGGGATGATGGACGGAACGCTTGAGCCAATCAAACACTCACCCCCAGTCAACTGATCTGGGTTTAATCCATCATCATTCTTTAGCTCACTCCACCACCCCAGTTCAGACATGGCCATATGCAAATCAGTCTGACCCTGTGCCTCATGGGAACAGTCCAGCCCGAACTGCCAAGCCATGTCTTCCCTGGACCGGAAACAAGCATCCTAGGACCGGTTTCTGGCATTCCAGCCGTCATCAGCCAGGCTTGCTTGAATCCAGTGGCAAAGTGAGCAAGGGACCCACGTCTGGGCATACCCCGCCAACTTAGGGCGAACAAAGCGATACAAAAGGGGATGATGGACGGAACGCTTGAGCCAATCAAACACTCACCCCCAGTCAACTGATCTGGGTTTAATCCATCATCATTCTTTAGCTCACTTCCACCACCCCAGTTCAGACATGGCCATATGCAAATCAGTCTGACCCTGTGCCTCATGGGAACAGTCCAGCCCGAACTGCCAAGCCATGTCTTCCCTGGACCGGAAACAAGCATCCTAGGACCGGTTTCTGGCATTCCAGCCGTCATCAGCCAGGCTTGCTTGAATCCAGTGGCAAAGTGAGCAAGGGACCCACGTCTGGGCATACCCCCGCCAACTTAGGGCGAACAAAGCGATACAAAAGGGGATGATGGACGGAACGCTTGAGCCAATCAAACACTCACCCCCAGTCAACTGATCTGGGTTTAATCCATCATCATTCTTTAGCTCACTCCACCACCCCAGTTCAGACATGGCCATATGCAAATCAGTCTGACCCTGTGCCTCATGGGAACAGTCCAGCCCGAACTGCCAAGCCATGTCTTCCCTGGACCGGAAACAAGCATCCTAGGACCGGTTTCTGGCATTCCAGCCGTCATCAGCCAGGCTTGCTTGAATCCAGTGGCAAAGTGAGCAAGGGACCCACGTCTGGGCATACCCCCGCCAACTTAGGGCTTAACAAAGCGATACAAAAGGGGATGATGGACGGAACGTTTGAGCCAATCAAACACTCACCCCCAGTCAACTGATCTGGGTTTAATCCATCATCATTCTTTAGCTCACTCCACCACCCCAGGTCAGACATGGACATATGCAAATCAGTCTGACCCTGTGCCTCATGGGAACAGTCCAGCCCGAACTGCCAAGCCATGTCTTCCCTGGACCGGAAACAAGCATCCTAGGACCGGTTTCTGGCATTCCAGCCGTCATCAGCCAGGCTTGCTTGAATCCAGTGGCAAAGTGAGCAAGGGACCCACGTCTGGGCATACCCCCGCCAACTTAGGGCGAACAAAGCTGATACAAAAGGGGATGATGGACGGAACGCTTGAGCCAATCAAACACTCACCCCCAGTCAACTGATCTGGGTTTAATCCATCATCATTCTTTAGCTCACTCCACCACCCCAGTTCAGACATGGACATATGCAAATCAGTCTGACCCTGTGCCTCATGGGAACAGTCCAGCCCGAACTACCAAGCCATGTCTTTCCTGGACCGGAAACAAGCATCCTAGGACCGGTTTCTGGCATTCCAGCCGTCATCAGCCAGGCTTGCTTGAATCCAGTGGCAAAGTGAGCAAGGGACCCACGTCTGGGCATACCCCCGCCAACTTAGGGCGAACAAAGCGATACAAAAGGGGATGATGGACGGAACGTTTGAGCCAATCAAACACTCACCCCCAGTCAACTGATCTGGGTTTAATCCATCATCATTCTTTAGCTCACTCCACCACCCCAGTTCAGACATGGCCATATGCAAATCAGTCTGACCCTGTGCCTCATGGGAACAGTCCAGCCCGAACTCCCAAGCCATGTCTTCCCTGGACCGGAAACAAGCATCCTAGGACCGGTTTCTGGCATTCCAGCCGTCATCAGCCAGGCTTGCTTGAATCCAGTGGCAAAGTGAGCAAGGGACCCACGTCTGGGCATACCCCCGCCAACTTAGGGCGAACAAGGCGATACAAAAGGGGATGATGGACGGAACGCTTGAGCAAATCAAACACTCACCCCCAGTCAACTGATCTGGGTTTAATCCATCATCATTCTTTAGCTCACTCCACCACCCCAGTTCAGACATGGCCATATGCAAATCAGTCTGACCCTGTGCCTCATGGGAACAGTCCAGCCCGAACTGCCAAGCCAGGTCTTCCCTGGACCGGAAACAAGCATCCTAGGACCGGTTTCTGGCATTCCAGCCGTCATCAGCCAGGCTTGCTTGAATCCAGTGGCAAAGTGAGCAAGGGACCCACGTCTGGGCATACCCCCGCCAACTTAGGGCGAACAAAGCGATACAAAAGGGGATGATGGACGGAACGCTTGAGCCAATCAAACACTCACCCCCAGTCAACTGATCTGGGTTTAATCCGTCATCATTCTTTAGCTCACTCCACCACCCCAGTTCAGACATGGACATATGCAAATCAGTCTGACCCTGTGCCTCATGGGAACAGTCCAGCCCGAACTGCCAAGCCATGTCTTCCCTGGACCGGAAACAAGCATCCTAGGACCGGTTTCTGGCATTCCAGCCGTCATCAGCCAGGCTTGCTTGAATCCAGTGGCAAAGTGAGCAAGGGACCCACGTCTGGGCATACCCCCGCCAAATTAGGGCGAACAAAGCGATACAAAAGGGGATGATGGACGGAACGTTTGAGCCAATCAAACACTCACCCCCAGTCAACTGATCTGGGTTTAATCCATCATCATTCTTTAGCTCACTCCACCACCCCAGTTCAGACATGGCCATATGCAAATCAGTCTGACCCTGTGCCTCATGGGAACAGTCCAGCCCGAACTGCCAAGCCATGTCTTCCCTGGACCGGAAACAAGCATCCTAGGACCGGTTTCTGGCATTCCAGCCGTCATCAGCCAGGCTTGCTTGAATCCAGTGGCAAAGTGAGCAAGGGACCCACGTCTGGGCATACCCCCGCCAACTTAGGGCGAACAAAGCGATACAAAAGGGGATGATGGACGGAACGCTTGAGCCAATCAAACACTCACCCCCAGTCAACTGATCTGGGTTTAATCCATCATCATTCTTTAGCTCACTCCACCACTCCCAGTTCAGACATGGCCATATGCAAATCAGTCTGACCCTGTGCCTCATGGGAACAGTCCAGCCCGAACTGCCAAGCCATGTCTTCCCTGGACCGGAAACAAGCATCCTAGGACCGGTTTCTGGCATTCCAGCCGTCATCAGCCAGGCTTGCTTGAATCCAGTGGCAAAGTGAGCAAGGGACCCACGTCTGGGCATACCCCCGCCAACTTAGGGCGAACAAAGCGATACAAAAGGGGATGATGGACGGAACGCTTGAGCCAATCAAACACTCACCCCCAGTCAACTGATCTGGGTTTAATCCATCATCATTCTTTAGCTCACTTCCACCACCCCAGTTCAGACATGGCCATATGCAAATCAGTCTGACCCTGTGCCTCATGGGAACAGTCCAGCCCGAACTGCCAAGCCATGTCTTCCCTGGACCGGAAACAAGCATCCTAGGACCGGTTTCTGGCATTCCAGCCGCCATCAGCCAGGCTTGCTTGAATCCAGTGGCAAAGTGAGCAAGGGACCCACGTCTGGGCATACCCCCGCCAACTTAGGGCGAACAAAGCGATACAAAAGGGGATGATGGACGGAACGTTTGAGCCAATCAAACACTCACCCCCAGTCAACTGATCTGGGTTTAATCCATCATCATTCTTTAGCTCACTCCACCACCCCAGTTCAGACATGGCCATATGCAAATCAGTCTGACCCTGTGCCTCATGGGAACAGTCCAGCCCGAACTGCCAAGCCATGTCTTCCCTGGACCGGAAACAAGCATCCTAGGACCGGTTTCTGGCATTCCAGCCGTCATCAGCCAGGCTTGCTTGAATCCAGGTGGCAAAGTGAGCAAGGGACCCACGTCTGGGCATACCCCCGCCAACTTAGGGCGAACAAAGCGATACAAAAGGGGATGATGGACGGAACGTTTGAGCCAATCAAACACTCACCCCCAGTCAACTGATCTGGGTTTAATCCATCATCATTCTTTAGCTCACTCCACCACCCCAGTTCAGACATGGCCATATGCAAATCAGTCTGACCCTGTGCCTCATGGGAACAGTCCAGCCCGAACTGCCAAGCCATGTCTTCCCTGGACCGGAAACAAGCATCCTAGGACCGGTTTCTGGCATTCCAGCCGTCATCAGCCAGGCTTGCTTGAATCCAGTGGCAAAGTGAGCAAGGGACCCACGCCTGGGCATACCCCCGCCAACTTAGTGCGAACAAAGCGATACAAAAGGGGATGATGGACGGAACGTTTGAGCCAATCAAACACTCACCCCCAGTCAACTGATCTGGGTTTAATCCATCATCATTCTTTAGCTCACCCACCACCCCAGGTCAGACATGGACATATGCAAATCAGTCTGACCCTGTGCCTCATGGGAACAGTCCAGCCCGAACTGCCAAGCCATGTCTTCCCTGGACCGGAAACAAGCATCCTAGGACCGGTTTCTGGCATTCCAGCCGTCATCAGCCAGGCTTGCTTGAATCCAGTGGCAAAGTGAGCAAGGGACCCACGTCTGGGCATACCCCCGCCAACTTAGGGTGAACAAAGCGATACAAAAGGGGATGATGGACGGAACGCTTGAGCCAATCAAACACTCACCCCCAGTCAACTGATCTGGGTTTAATCCATCATCATTCTTTAGCTCACTCCACCACCCCAGTTCAGACATGGCCATATGCAAATCAGTCTGACTCTGTGCCTCATGGGAACAGTCCAGCCCGAACTGCCAAGCCATGTCTTTCCTGGACCGGAAACAAGCATCCTAGGACCGGTTTCTGGCATTCCAGCCGTCATCAGCCAGGCTTGCTTGAATCCAGTGGCAAAGTGAGCAAGGGACCCACGTCTGGGCATACCCCCGCCAACTTAGGGCGAACAAAGCGATACAAAAGGGGATGATGGACGGAACGCTTGAGCCAATCAAACACTCACCCCCAGTCAACTGATCTGGGTTTAATCCATCATCATTCTTTAGCTCACTCCACCGCCTCCAGTTCAGACATGGCCATATGCAAATCAGTCTGACCCTGTGCCTCATGGGAACAGTCCAGCCCGAACTGCCAAGCCATGTCTTCCCTGGACCGGAAACAAGCATCCTAGGACCGGTTTCTGGCATTCCAGCCGTCATCAGCCAGGCTTGCTTGAATCCAGTGGCAAAGTGAGCAAGGGACCCACATCTGGGCATACCCCCGCCAACTTAGGGCGAACAAGGCGATACAAAAGGGGATGATGGACGGAACGTTTGAGCAAATCAAACACTCACCCCCAGTCAACTGATCTGGGTTTAATCCATCATCATTCTTTAGCTCACTCCACCACCCCAGTTCAGACATGGCCATATGCAAATCAGTCTGACCCTGTGCCTCATGGGAACAGTCCAGCCCGAACTGCCAAGCCATGTCTTCCCTGGACCGGAAACAAGCATCCTAGGACCGGTTTCTGGCATTCCAGCCGTCATCAGCCAGGCTTGCTTGAATCCAGTGGCAAAGTGAGCAAGGGACCCACGTCTGGGCATACCCCCGCCAACTTAGGGCGAACAAAGCGATACAAAAGGGGATGATGGACGGAACGCTTGAGCCAATCAAACACTCACCCCCAGTCAACTGATCTGGGTTTAATCCATCATCATTCTTTAGCTCACTCCACCACCCCAGTTCAGACATGGACATATGCAAATCAGTCTGATCCTGTGCCTCATGGGAACAGTCCAGCCCGAACTGCCAAGCCATGTCTTCCCTGGACCGGAAACAAGCATCCTAGGACCGGTTTCTGGCATTCCAGCCGTCATCAGCCAGGCTTGCTTGAATCCAGTGGCAAAGTGAGCAAGGGACCCACGTCTGGGCATACCCCCGCCAACTTAGGGCGAACAAAGCGATACAAAAGGGGATGATGGACGGAACGCTTGAGCCAATCAAACACTCACCCCCAGTCAACTGATCTGGGTTTAATCCATCATCATTCTTTAGCTCACTCCACCACCCCAGTTCAGACATGGCCATATGCAAATCAGTCTGACCCTGTGCCTCATGGGAACAGTCCAGCCCGAACTGCCAAGCCATGTCTTCCCTGGACCGGAAACAAGCATCCTAGGACCGGTTTCTGGCATTCCAGCCGTGATCAGCCAGGCTTGCTTGAATCCAGTGGCAAAGTGAGCAAGGGACCCACGTCTGGGCATACCCCCGCCAACTTAGGGCGAACAAAGCGATACAAAAGGGGATGATGGATGGAACGCTTGAGCCAATCAAACACTCACCCCCAGTCAACTGATCTGGGTTTAATCCATCATCATTCTTTAGCTCACTCCACCACCCCAGTTCAGACATGGACATATGCAAATCAGTCTGACCCTGTGCCTCATGGGAACAGTCCAGCCCGAACTGCCAAGCCATGTCTTCCCTGGACCGGAAACAAGCATCCTAGGACCGGTTTCTGGCATTCCAGCCGTCATCAGCCAGGCTTGCTTGAATCCAGTGGCAAAGTGAGCAAGGGACCCACGTCTGGGCATACCCCCGCCAATTTAAGGCGAACAAAGCGATACAAAAGGGGATGATGGACGGAACGTTTGAGCCAATCAAACACTCACCCCCAGTCAACTGATCTGGGTTTAATCCATCATCATTCTTTAGCTCACTCCACCACCCCAGTTCAGACATGGCCATATGCAAATCAGTCTGACCCTGTGCCTCATGGGAACAGTCCAGCCCGAACTGCCAAGCCATAGACCCACTCACACATATGGTGTACCTGTTTTATTGGGAGAAGTGTGGGATGTGTGTGTCGGAGGACTTTCGACATTCCTTGCAGAGTCCCGAACTTTTTCTCAAATAAATGTAAGGCAAATCTGGTATTTTAGCCAAAGTCTGATGTTTGCTGGAGGACATTCTGGGTACGAAAAAACAGCCAGATTCACACAAGCCACAACACTGCCAACCATATCACCAGAACAATTGAAAAACTCTTGATGAATCCATGTTGCATTTTGGGAGCTTATTTGTCTTGAGTGATTGCCACACCCACACAAGTGTGGGGTGGCACTGGGTGGTAGGACTTTTGACAATTAAAAAGGATTTCAGGATTTTCCTTCAAAGAAATGTGAGTACAATTTGTGATGTATTCATCCCATGTTTGAATGGGATTGTGGGTAAGAAAAGGTGGTTGGCTCCAGACATGTCACACCACTCTGTACTAGCTCAGGTGCCTAGTTTTCGGAAATGTCAAGGGTTGATAGATTGGCCAACCCTGGGCCCAAATAGTGCTGCTACCCACCTCTCCAGAATGACTGAAATTCAGAGGGAAAATCTTGAAGCTCCCACATTGCATTTTGCGGTCTTTCCACTCATAAGTGATAAGTTGATCTACACAATTAGGCTACAGTTTTTATTGGGAGAAGTGTCAAGAGAAACATCTTTGATTTAAGTAAAAGTTCATTTTTTCAGGGTACTCTGGGCAGGAAAAGAAGATGGATTGAAAAAGGCATCACCAGCTGCAACTCACCTGGATGACTAGTTTCCAAAATAATCTGGGGTCAGTAGGTAATTTGGGTGCTAGTCAAATCTTGTCCAATATACCCCAGCTACCCACCTGCCAGGAATTTATGTCATTCAAATCAAAGATTTTTACATTTCCATGGTGTATTTTTGATTGTTTTCTGTCCATGCAATTCGCCCACTCACACAAGAGCCACCATTTGTATCAGGAGAGAGGTGTGGGAACACAGAATAGTAGGGACATTTCTTGTCATCTAAAGCATTTCTCTACATTTTGGTTTTGAAATGTAAGTCAGTGTATAGAAATTTGCAGTTTTTAAAAAGCACCCTGAGAATCACCTGATGTGATGGGTAATACTAAATTCAGAGTGGTACGAATAACCCTAATTTCTAAACTCAGATTAATTGGCACATTTCAAAAGTGCATAGCTTTCCTTATTGCCCATTTCCCTTAATTAGATTTCACCTCATAAATTGATGTAAGGTTGAAACAATAAAACAAATCATTCTAAGCCACAGTTTGTTTAATGGCTCTCTGTATTGCATGTTTTTGTTAAATGACAGACATTGTGTAGCTGTGCGACCTAAAGAGTCTGACTGACATAGCAGTATATTTCATTTGTAGGTGGAACTTCAGTTAAAAAATTACAGATTAAAACAGTGACACCTCATTCACTATTTTGTTACTTCTTTGCAATGTCTACTGTCCCAAATTACATAGCTTTTTGGATTCATAGTTGTGTTTTAAACCTCAGTTCCCATAAACTACATGCAGATTGAAACCACTGAAACAGAAAATTTTGAGCACTATTTAGAAAATTTTAAAACTGTGGTGTAAAAAATTATTTTTGCAACTCTGCCTGTTTCCAGAAGCTGGGAAGAAGGTGACCTTGGCACAGCCATTTGAGGTGTGTTTTGCAGAGTAAGACACTCAAACTTTCGTAGACGGCTTTATTTCCAATTTTCGAAAATAATGACGCACTTTGGCTATTGTCCAGGTTCTCTCAGGGAAACCCACAAACCCCAAGAAACGTTACAAGGGCCTAAATGCGGAAAAAAATGACTTGAACTGGGTTTGTGTAACTACAACAAATGATGGATGGAATGCTGAATGATTAAAATATTCTCCCCCAGTCAAGAGATCTGGGTTAAATCCATCGTTCTTTTGCCCACTATGCCACCCCAGTTTAGACCCAGCCATATGCAAATCAGTCTTGACCCTGTGCCTCATGGGAACAGTCCAGACCGAACTGCCAAGCCAGGTCCTCCCTGGACCGGAAACAAGCATCCTGGGACCAGTATCAGGGTATGTCACCCTTCATCAGCCAGGCTAGCTTGAATCCAGTAGCACAGTGAGCAAGGGACCCACGTCTGGGCATACCCATCGCACTTAGGGTGAAAAGTGTAACTGCAACAAATGATGGACGGAATGCTGAATGATTCAAACATTCTCCCCCAGTCAAGAGATCTGGGTTAAATCCATCATTCTTTTGTCCACTGCGCCACCCCAGTTTGGACCCAGCCATATGCTAATCAGTCTTGACCCTGTGCCTCATGGGAACAGTCCAGACCGAACTGCTAAGCCAGGTCCTCCCTGGACCGGAAACAAGCATCCTGGGACCGGTTTTGGGGTATATCACCCTTCATCAGCCAGGCTAGCGTGAACCCAGTGGCACAGTGAGCAAGGGACCCACATCTGGGCATACCCGTCCCACTTAGGGCAAAAAGTGTAGCTGCAACAAATGATGGACGGAATGGTGAATGATTCAAACATTCTCCCCCAGTCAAGAGATCTGGGTTAAATCCATCATTCTTTTGCCCACTACGCAACTCCAGTTTGGACCCAGCCATATGCAAATCAGTCTTGACCCTGTGCCTCATGGTAGCAGTCCAGACCGAACTGCCAAGCCAGGTCCTCCCTGGACCAGAAACAAGCATCCCAGGACTGGTTTCGGGGTATGTCACCCTTCATCATCCAGGCTACCTTGAATCCAGTGGCACAGTGAGCAAGGGACCCACGTCTGGGCATACCCGTCCCACTTAGGTCGAAAAGCGTAACTGCAACAAATGATGGACGGAATGCTGAATGATTCAAACATTCTCCCCCAATCAAGAGATCTGGGTTAAATCCATCATTCTTTTGCCCACTATACAACCCCAGTTTGGACCCAGCCAAATGCAAATCAATCTTGACCCTGTACGTCATGGGAACAGTCCAGACGGAACTGCCAAGCCAGGTCCTCCCTGGACCGGAAACAAGCATCCTGGGACTGGTTTCGGGGTATGTCACCCTTCATCATCCAGGATAGCTTGATTCCAGTGGCACAGTGAGCAAGGGATCCACGTCTGGGCATACCCGTCCCACTCAGGGTGAAAAGTGTAATTGCAACAAATGATGGACGGAATGCTGAATGATTCAAGCATTGTCCCACCAGTCCATCGTTCTTTTGCCCACTACGCCACCCCAGTTTGGACCCAGCCATATGCCAATGAGTCTTGACCCTGTGCCTTATGGAAACAGTCCAGATGGAACTGGCAAGCCAGGTCCTCCCTGGACCGGAAACAAGCATCCTGGGACCAGTTTCAGGGTAGTTCACCCTTCATCAGCCAGGCTAGCTTGAATCCAGTGGCACAGTGAGCAAGGGACCCATGTCTGGGCATACCAGTCCCACTTAGGGCGAAAAGTGTAGCTGCAACAAATGATGGTCGGAATACTGAATGATTCAAACATTTTCCCCCAGTCAAGAGATTTGGGTTAATTCCATCATTCTTTTGTTCACTACATCACCCCAGTTTGGACCCAGCTATATGCAAATCAGTGTTGATCCTGTGCCTCATCTGGGTTAAATCCATTGTTTTTTTTGCCCACTACGCCACCCCAGTTTGGACCCAGCCATATGCCAATCAGTCTTGACCCTGTGCCTCATGGGAACAGTCCAGACAAAACTGCCAAGCCGAGTTCCTCCCTGGACCGAAAACAAGCATCCTGGGACCGGTTTCGGGGTCTGTCACCCATTATCAGCAAGGCTAGCTTGAATCCAGTGGCACAGTGAGCAAGGGACCCAAGTCTGGGGATACCTGTCCCACTTAGGGCGAAAAGTGTAACTGCAACAAATGATGGACAGAATGCTGAATAACTCAAACATTCTCCACCAGTCAAGAGATCTGGGATAAATCCATCGTTCTTTTGCCCACTATGCCACCCCGTTTGGACCCAGCCATATGCAAATCAGTCTTGACCCTGTGCCTCATGGGAACAGTCCTGACCGAACTGCCAAGCCAGGTCCTCTATGGACCAGATTCAAGCATCCTGGTACCAGTTACGGGGTATGTCACCCTTCATCATACAGGCTAGCTTTAATCTAGTGGCACAGTGAGCAAGGGACCCACGTCTGGGCATACCCGTCCCACTTAGGGTGAAAAGTGAAACTGCAACAATTGATGGAAAGAATGCTGAATGATTCAAACATTCTACACCAGTCAAGACATCTGGGTTAAATCCATTGTTCTTTTGCCCACTATGCCACCCCAGTTTGGACCCAGCCATATGCAAATCAGTGTTGACCCTGTGCCTCATGGAAACAGTCCAGACCGAACAGCCAAGACAGATCCTCCCTGGACCAGAAACAAGCATCTTGGTACTGGCTTCGGGGTATGTCACCCTTCATCATCCAGGCTACCTTGAATCCAGTGGCACAGTGAGCAAGGGGCCCATGTCTGGGCATACCCATCCCACTTAGGGCGAAAAGTGTAACTGCAACAAATGATGGACTGAATGCTGAATGATTCAAACATTCTCCCCCAGTCAAGAGATCTGGGTTAAATCCATCATTCTTTTGCCCACTACGCCTCCCCAGTTTGGACCCAGCCATATGCAAATCAGTCTTGACCCTGTGCC
This sequence comes from Calotriton arnoldi, assembly GCA_963921515.1. Taxonomy (NCBI): domain Eukaryota; kingdom Metazoa; phylum Chordata; class Amphibia; order Caudata; family Salamandridae; genus Calotriton; species Calotriton arnoldi. The sequence continues at coordinate 2,076,441 of CAWUFW010000426.1, read as the reverse complement.
TCATGGGAACAGTCCAGACCAAACTGCCAAGCCAGGTCCTTCCTGGACCGGAAACAAGCATCCTGGGACCGGTTTTGAGTATGTCACACTTCATCGTGCAGGCTAGCTTGAATCCAGTGGCACAGTGAGCAAGGGACCCACGTCTGGGCATACCCATCCCACTTAGGGTGTAAAGTGTAACTGCAACAAATGATGGACCGAATGCTGAATGTTTCAAACATACTCCCCCAGTCATGAGATCTGGGTTAAATCCATCATTCTTTTGTCCACTACGCCACCCCAGTTTGTACCCAGCCATATGCAAATCAGTCTTGACCCTGTGCCTCATGGGAACAGTCCAGACCGAAACGCCAAGACAGGTTCTCCCTGGACCAGAAACAAGCATCCTGGGACCGGTTTCAAGGTATGTCACCCTTCATCAGCAAGGCTAGCTTGAATCCAGTGGCACAGTGAGCAAGGGACCCACGTCTGGGCATACCCATCCCACTTAGGGCGAAAAGTGTAACTGCAACAAATGATGGACGGAATGCTGAATGATTCAAACATTCTCCCCCAGTCAAGAGATCTGGGTTAAATCCATCGTTCTATTGCCCACTACCCCACCCCAGTTTGGACCCAGCCATATGCAAATCAGTCTTGACCCTGTGCCTCATGGGAACAGTCCAGACCGAACTGCCTAGCCAGGTCCTCCCTGGACCGGAAACAAGCATCCTGGGACTGGTTTTGGGGTATGTCACCCTTCATCAGCCAGGCTAGCTTGATTCCAGTGGCACAGTGAGCAAGGGATCCACGTCTGGGCATACCCGTCCCACTCAGGGTGAAAAGTGTAATTGCAACAAATGATGGACGGAATGCTGAATGATTCAAGCATTGTCCCACCAGTCAAGAGATCTGTGTGAAATCCATCGTTCTTTTGCCCACTACACCACCCCAGTTTGGACCCAGCCATATGCCAATGAGTCTTGACCCTGTGCCTTATGGAAACAGTCCAGATGGAACTGGCAAGCCAGGTCCTCCCTGGACCGGAAACAAGCATCCTGGGACCAGTTTCAGGGTAGTTCACCCTTCATCAGCCAGGCTAGCTCGAATCCAGTGGCACAGTGAGCAAGGGACCCACGTCAGGGCATACCAGTCCCACTTAGGGCGTAAAAGTGTAGCTGCAACAAATGATGGACGGAATGCTGAATGATTCAAACATTCTCCCCCAGTCAAGAGATTTGGGTTAATTCCATCATTCTTTTGTTCACTACGTCACCCCAGTTTGGACCCAGCTATATGCAAATCAGTGTTGACCCTGTGCCTCATGGAAACAGTCCAGAACGAACTGCCAAGACAGATCCTCCCTGGACCGGAAACAAGCATCTTGGGACTGGCTTCGGGGTATGTCACCCTTCATCATCCAGGCTACCGTGAATCCAGTGGCACAGTGAGCAAGGGGCCCACGTCTGGGCATACCCGTCCCACTTAGGGCTAAAAGTGTAATTGCAACAAATGATGGACGGAATGGTGAATGATACAAACGTTCTCCCCCAGTCAAGAGATCTGGGTTAAATCCATCGTTCTTTTGCCCACTACGCCACCACAGTTTGGACCCACCCATATGCAAATCAGTCTTGACCCTGTGCCTCATTGGAACAGTCTTGACCGAACTGCCAAGCCAGGTCCTCCCTGGACCAGAAACAAGCACCCTGGGACCAGTCTCTGGGGTATGTCACCCTTCATCAGCCAGGCTAGCTTGAATCTAGTGACACAGTGAGCAAGGGACCCACGTCTGGGCATACCCGTCCCACTTAGGGCGTAAAAGTGTAACTGCAACAAATGATGGACGGAATGCTGAATGATTCAAACATTCTCCCCCAGTCAAGAGATCTGGATTAAATCCATCGTTCTTTCGCCCTCTACGCCACCCTAGTTTGGACCCAGCCATATGCAAATCAGTCTTGACCCTGTGTCTCATGGGAACAGTCCAGACCGAACTGCCAATCCAGGTCCTCCCTGGACTGGAAACAAGCATCCTGGGACTGGTTTCGGGGTATGTCACCCTTCATCAGCCAGGCTAGCTTGAATCCAGTGGCAGAGTGAGCAGGGGACCTACGTCTGGGCATACACATCCCACTTAGGGCAAAACGTGTAACTGTAACAAATGATGGACAGAATGCTGAATGATTCAAAAATTCTCCCCCAGTCAAGAGATCTGCGTTAAATCCATCGTTCTTTCGCCCTCTACGCCACCCTAGTTTGGACCCAGCCATATGCAAATCAGTCTTGACCCTGTGCCTCATGGGAACAGTCCAGACCGAAACGCCAAGACAGGTTCTCCCTGGACCAGAAACAAGCATCCTGGGACCGGTTTCAAGGTATGTCACCCTTCATCAGCAAGGCTAGCTTGAATCCAGTGGCACAGTGAGCAAGGGACCCACGTCTGGGCATACCCATCCCACTTAGGGCGAAAAGTGTAACTGCAACAAATGTTGGACGGAATGCTGAATGATTCAAACATTCTCCCCCAGTCAAGAGATCTGGGTTAAATCCATTGTTCTATTGCCCACTACCCCACCCCAGTTTGGACCCAGCCATATGCAAATCAGTCTTGACCCTGTGCCTCATGGGAACAGTCCAGACCGAACTGCCTAGCCAGGTCCTCCCTGGACCGGAAACAAGCATCCTGGGACTGGTTTCGGGGTATGTCACCCTTCATCATCCAGGCTAGCTTGATTCCAGTGGCACAGTGAGCAAGGGATCCACGTCTGGGCATACCCGTCCCACTCAGGGTGAAAAGTGTAATTGCAACAAATGATGGACGGAATGCTGAATGATTCAAGCATTGTCCCACCAGTCAAGAGATCTGTGTGAAATCCATCGTTCTTTTGCCCACTACACCACCCCAGTTTGGACCCAGCCATATGCCAATGAGTCTTGACCCTGTGCCTTATGGAAACAGTCCAGATGGAACTGGCAAGCCAGGTCCTCCCTGGACCGGAAACAAGCATCCTGGGACCAGTTTCAGGGTAGTTCACCCTTCATCAGCCAGGCTAGCTCGAATCCAGTGGCACAGTGAGCAAGGGACCCACGTCGGGGCATACCAGTCCCACTTAGGGCGAAAAGTGTAGCTGCAACAAATGATGGACGGAATGCTGAATGATTCAAACATTCTCCCCCAGTCAAGAGATTTGGGTTAATTCCATCATTCTTTTGTTCACTACGTCACCCCAGTTTGGACCCAGCTATATGCAAATCAGTGTTGACCCTGTGCCTCATGGAAACAGTCCAGAACGAACTGCCAAGACAGATCCTCCCTGGACCGGAAACAAGCATCTTGGGACTGGCTTCGGGGTATGTCACCCTTCATCATCTAGGCTACCTTGAATCCAGTGGCACAGTGAGCAAGGGGCCTACGTCTGGGCATACCCGTCCCACTTAGGGCTAAAAGTGTAATTGCAACAAATGATGGACGGAATGGTGAATGATACAAACGTTCTCCCCAGTCAAGAGATCTGGGTTAAATCCATCGTTCTTTTGCCCACTACGCCACCACAGTTTGGACCCACCCATATGCAAATCAGTCTTGACCCTGTGCCTCATTGGAACAGTCTTGACCGAACTGCCAAGCCAGGTCCTCCCTGGACCAGAAACAAGCACCCTGGGACCAGTTCTGGGGTATGTCACCCTTCATCAGCCAGGCTAGCTTGAATCTAGTGACACAGTGAGCAAGGGACCCACGTCTGGGCATACCCGTCCCACTTAGGGCGAAAAGTGTAACTGCAACAAATGATGGACGGAATGCTGAATGATTCAAACATTCTCCCCCAGTCAAGAGATCTGGATTAAATCCATCGTTCTTTCGCCCTCTACGCCACCCTAGTTTGGACCCAGCCATATGCAAATCAGTCTTGACCCTGTGTCTCATGGGAACAGTCCAGACCGAACTGCCAATCCAGGTCCTCCCTGGACTGGAAACAAGCATCCTGGGACTGGTTTCGGGGTATGTCACCCTTCATCAGCCAGGCTAGCTTGAATCCAGTGGCAGAGTGAGCAGGGGACCTACGTCTGGGCATACACATCCCACTTAGGGCAAAACGTGTAACTGTAACAAATGATGGACAGAATGCTGAATGATTCAAAAATTCTCCCCCAGTCAAGAGATCTGCGTTAAATCCATCGTTCTTTCGCCCTCTACGCCACCCTAGTTTGGACCCAGCCATATGCAGATCAGTATTGACCCTGTGCCTCATGGGAACAGTCCAGACAGGACCGGAAACAAGCATCCTGGGACCGGTTTCGGGGTCTGTCACCCATTATCAGCAAGGCTAGCTTGAATCCAGTGGCACAGTGAGCAAGGGACCCACGTCTGGGCAAACCCGTCCCACTTACAGCAAAAAGTGGAACTGCAGCAAATGATGGACGGAATGCTGAATGATTCAAACATTCTCCCCCAGTCAACAGATCTGGGTTAAATCCATCATTTTTTTTGCCCACTACGCCACCCCAGTTTGGACCCAGCCATATGCCAATCAGTCTTGACCCTGTGCCTCATGGGAACAGTCCAGACAAAACTGCCAAGCCGAGTTCCTCCCTGGACCGGAAACAAGCATCCTGGGACCGGTTTTGGGGTATGTCACCCTTCATCAGCCAGGCTAGCTTCAATCCAGTGGCACAGTGAGCAAGGGACCCAAGTCTGGGGATACCTGTCCCACTTAGGGCGAAAAGTGTAACTGCAACAAATGATGGACAGAATGCTGAATAATTCAAACATTCTCCACCAGTCAAGAGATCTGGGATAAATCCATCGTTCTTTTGCCCACTACGCCACCCCGTTTGGACCCAGCCATATGCAAATCAGTCTTGACCCTGTGCCTCATGGGAACAGTCCTGACCGAACTGCCAAGCCAGGTCCTCCCTGGACCAGATTCAAGCCTCCTGGTACCGGTTACGGGGTATGTCACCCTTCATCAGACAGGCTAGCTTGAATCTAGTGGCACAGTGAGCAAGGGACCCACGTCTGGGGATACCTGTCCCACTTAGGGTAAAAAGTGAAACTGCAACAATTGATGGACGGAATGCTGAATGATTCAAACATTCTACCCCAATCAAGAGATCTGGGTTAAATCCATCGTTCTTTTGCCCACAATGCCACCCCAGTTTGGACCCAGCCATATGCAAATCAGTCTTGACCCTGTGCCTCATGGGAACAGTCCAGACCGAACTGCCAAGCCGGGTCCTCTATGGACTGGAAACATGCATCCTGGAACTAGTTTCGGGGTATGTCACCGTTCATCAGCCAGGCTAGCTTGAATCCAGTGGCAGCGTGAGCAAGGGACCAACGTCTGGCCATACCCATCCCACTTAGGGCGTAAAGTGTAACTGCAACAAATGATGGACTGATTGCTGAATGTTTCAAACATACTCCCCCAGTCAAGAGATCTGGGTTAAATCAATCATTCTTTTGTCCACTACGCCACCCCAGTTTGGACCCAGCCATATGCAAATCAGTCTTGACCCTGTGCCTCATGGGAACAGTCCAGACCGAAACGCCAAGACAGGTCCTCCCTGGACCGGAAACAAGCATCCTGGGACCTGTTTCAAGGTATGTCACCCTTTATCAGCAAGGCTAGCTTGAATCCAGTGGCAGCGTGAGCAAGGGACCCACGTCTGGGCATACCCATCCCACTTAGGGCGAAAAGTGTAACTGCAACAAATGATGGACTGAATGCTGAATGATTCAAACTTTCTCCCCCAGTCAAGAGATCTGGGTTAAATCCATCATTCTTTTGCGCACTACGCCTCCCCAGTTTGGTCCCAGCCATATGCAAATCTGTCTTGACCCTGTGCCTCATGGGAACAGTCCATACCAAACTGCCAAGCCAGGTCCTTCCTGGACCGGCAACAAGCTTCTTGGGACCAGTTTCGGGTTATGTCACACTTCATCAGCCAGGCTAGCTTGAATTCAGTGGCACAGTGAGCAAGGGACCCACGTCTGGGCATACCCATCCCACTTAGGGCGAAAAGTGTAACTGCCACAAATGATGGACGGAATGCTGAATGATTCAAACATTCTCCCCCAGTCAAGAGATCTGGGTTAAATCCATTGTTCTTTTGCCCACTACGCCACCCCAGTTTGGACCCAGCCATATGCAAATCAGTCTTGACCCTGTGCCTCATGGGAACAGTACAGACTGAACTGCCAAGCCAGGTCTCCCTGGACCAGAAACAAGCATCCTGGGGCTGGTTTTGAGTATGTCACCCTTCATCAGGCAGGCTAGCTTGAATCCAGTGGCACAGTGAGCAAGGGACCCACGTCTGGGCATACCCGTCGCACTTAGGGCGTAAAGTGTAATTGCAACAAATGATGGACCAAATGCTGAATGTTTCAAACATACTCCCCCAGACAAGAGATCTGGGTTAAATCCATCGTTCTTTTGCCCACTACGTCACCCCAGTTTGTCCCAGCCATATGCAAGTCAGTCTTGTCCCTGTGCCTCATGGGAACAGTCCAGACCGAACTGCTAAGCCAGGTCCTCCCTGGACCGGAAACAAGTATCCTTGGACCGGTTTCCGGGTATGTCACCATTCATCAGCCAGGCTAGCTTGAATCCAGTGGCACAGTGAGCAAGGGACCCACATCTGGGCATACCCGTCCCACTTAGGGCGAAAAGGGTAACTGCAACAAATGATGGACGGAATGCTGAATGATTCAAAATTCTCCCAGAGTCAAGAGATCTGGGTTAAATCTATTGTTCTTTTGCCCACTACGCCACCCCAGTTTGGACCCAGCCATATGCAAATCAGTCTTGACCCTGTGCATCATGGGAACAGTCCAGACCGAACTACCAAGTCAGGTCCTTCCTGGACCAGAAACAAGCATCCTGGGACCGGTTTCAGGGTATGTCACCCTTTATCAGCCAGGCTAGCTTGAATCCAGTGACACAGTGAGCAAGGGACCCACGTCTGGTCATACCCGTCCCACTTAGGGCGAAAAGTTTAACAGCAACAAAGGATGGACAGAATGTTGAATGATTCAAACATTCTCCCCCAGTCAAGAGATCTGGGTTAAATCCATCGTTTTTTTGCCCACTACGCCACCCCAGTTTGGACCCAGCCATATGCCAATCAGTCATGACCCTGTGCCTCATGGGAACAGTCCAGACCGGACCGGAAACAAGCATCCTGGGACTGGTTCCGGGGTATGTCACCCTTCATCTGCCAGGCTAGTTTCAATCCAGTGGCACAGTGAGCAAGGGACCCACGTCTGGGCATACCCGTCCCACTTAGGTCGAAAAGCGTAACTGCAACAAATGATGGACGGAATGCTGAATGATTCAAACATTCTCCCCCAGTCAAGAGATCTGGGTTAAATCCATCATTCTTTTGCCCACTACACAACCCCAGTTTGGACCCAGCCAAATGCAAATCAGTCTTGACCCTGTACGTCATGGGAACAGTCCAGACCGAACTGCCAAGCCAGGTCCTCCCTGGACCAGAAACAAGCATCCTGGGACTGGTTTCGGGGTATGTCACCCTTCATCATCCAGGCTAGCTTGATTCCAGTGGCACAGTGAGCAAGGGACCCACGTCTGGGCATACCCGTCCCACTCAGGGTGAAAAGTGTAATTGCAACAAATGATGGACGGAATGCTGAATGATTCAAGCACTGTCCCCCAGTCAAGAGATCTGTGTGAAATCCATCGTTCTTTTGCCCACTACGCCACCCCAGTTTGTACCCAGCCATATGCCAATGAGTCTTTACCCTGTGCCTTATGGAAACAGTCCAGAAGGAACTGGCAAGCCAGGTCCTCCCTGGACCGGAAACAAGCATCCTGGGACCAGTATCAGGGTAGTTCACCCTTCATCAGCCAGGCTAGCTTGAATCCAGTGGCACAGTGAGCAAGGGACCCACGTCTGGGCATACCAGTCCCACTTAGGGCGAAAAGTGTAGCTGCAACAAATGATGGACGGAATACTGAATGATTCAAACATTCTCCCCCAGTCAAGAGATTTGGGTTAATTCCATCATTCTTTTGTTCACTACGTCACCCCAGTTTGGACCCAGCCATATGCAAATCAGTGTTAACCCTGTGCCTCATGGAAACAGTCCAGACCGAACTGCCAAGACAGATCCTCCCTGGACCGGAAACAAGCATCTTGGGACTGGCTTCGGGGTATGTCACCCTTCATCATCCAGGCTAGCTTGAATCCAGTGGCACAGTGAGCAAGGTGCCCACGTCTTGGCATACCCGTCCCACTTAGGGCGAAAAGTGTAACTGCAACAAATGATGGACGGAATGCTGAATGATTCAAACATTCTCCCCCAGTCAAGCGATCTGGATTAAATCCATCGTTCTTTCGCCCTCTACGCCACCCTAGTTTGGACCCAGCCATCTGCAAATCAGTCTTGACCCTGTGTCTCATGGGAACAGTCCAGACCAAACTGCCAAGCCAGGTCCTTCCTGGACCGGAAACAAGCATCCTGGGACCGGTTTTGAGTATGTCACCCTTCATCAGGCAGGCTAGCTTGAATCCAGTGGCACAGTGAGCAAGGGACCCACGTCTGGGCATACCCATCCCACTTAGGGCGTAAAGTGTAACTGCAACAAATGATGGACCGAATGATGAATGTTTCAAACATACTCCCCCAGTCAAGAGATCTGAGTTAAATCCATCATTCTTTTGTCCACTACGCCACCCCAGTTTGGACCCAGCCATATGGAAATCAGTCTTGACCCTGTGCCTCATGGGAACAGTCCAGACCGAAACGCCAAGACAGGTTCTCCCTGGACCGGAAACAAGCATCCTGGGACCGGTTTCAAGGTATGTCACCCTTCATCAGCCAGGCTAGCTTGAATCCAGTGGCACAGTGAGCAAGGGACCCACGTCTGGGCATACCCGTCCCACTTAGGCAGAAAGTGTAACTGCAACAAATGATGGACGGAATGCTGAATGATTCAAACATTCTACCCCAGTCAAGAGATATGGGTTAAATCCATCGTTCTTTTGCCCACTACGCCACCCCAGTTTGGACCCAGCCAGATGCAAATCAGTCTTGACCCTGTGCCTCATGGGAACAGTCAAGACCGAACTGCCAAGCCAGGTCCTCCCTGGAACAGAAACAAGCATCCTGGGACCGGTTTCAGAGAATGTCACCCATCATCAGCCAGGCAAGCTTGAATCCAGTGGCATAATGAGCAAGGGACCCACGCCTGGTCATACCCGTCCCACTTACGGCGAAAAGTGTAACTGCAACAAATGATGGACGGAATGCTGAATGATTCAAACATTCTCCCCCAGTCAAGAGATCTGGGTTAAATCCATTGTTTTTTTGCCCTCTACGCCACCCCAGTTTGGACCCAGCCATATGCAAATCAGGCTTGACCCTGTGATTCATGGGAACAGTCCAGACCGAACTGCCAAGACAGGTCCTCTCTGGACCAGAAACAAGCATCCTGGGACCGGTTTCGGGGTATGTCACCCTTCATCAGCCAGGCTAGCTTAAATCCAGTGGCACAGTGAGCAAGGGACCCACGTCTGGGCATACCCGTCCCACTTAGGGTGAAAAGTGTAACTGCAACAAATGATGGACGGAATGCTGAATGATTCAAACATTCTCCCCCAGTCAAGAGATCTGGGTAAATCCATCGTTCTTTTGCCCACTACGCCACCCTAGTTTGGACCCAGCCATATGCAAATCAGTCTTGACCCTGTGCCTCATGGGAACAGTCCAGATCGGACTGCCAAGCCAGGTCCTCCGTGGACCAGAAACAAGCATCCTGGGACCGGTTTCGGGGTATGTCACCCTTCATCAGCCAGGCTAGTTTGAATCCAGTGGCACAGTGAGCAAGGTCTGGGCATACCCATCCCACTTAGGGCGAAAATTGCAACTGCAACAAATGATGGACGGAATGCTGAATGAAAATAATGACGCACTATGGCTATTTTCCAGGTTGTCTCCGGTAAACCCACAAACCCCAAGAACCATTACAAGGGCCTAAATGCGGAAAAAAATTACTTGAGCTCGGTTTGGACATCTTTTGTGGGAAAAAGATATGAAGGCATAAGCACGAAGTGTCACAAATGTAAGACAAAAGTCTCAATCTTAGAAGAAGGCGATGGAGAAATCCTCAGTTCTGAAGGGTTAAATGTTGGCTGTGCTACAGCATGCATAGGGAGCAACATCATACCAACATCATAACAACCCTAAACACATTCCACTAAACTTTGATAATATATTCCATTTTCGATATTTAGGACATGCACTTGAAACTATGTTGGCCTACGTCCTTGAGGATTCAGGTACTAAGACTTGATAACTTTTGCATGTACACATTGCAATCAAGGCAATTACTGTGTTTTTTGTGGTTGGCCATGCACAGGACTGGAATATTTTGTATACTATGCACGTAGAAAGCAAAGGTGTACATAGATTAAAAGGGCTAATATTTGGGGCTTATTTTCTTTAGTGCTCCAGATCTATGTTCGTTCCAGATTCTCTTGTAGCTGAGCAGATGGTGATTGCTTTATATTGGATTGGAAAGTAACTGTTCCTTGTTGTTGATTAAAAACAAGCGGAAATACTGAGGAGTCTTATAAGAAAGGCACAAGATGGACCTTTAAGTGTGATGTAGACCCGCTTCTCTTTCTTCTAGGCATCTCCTTCAAGAGAGAATGAGTGACAAAAAAAGATGGTGTGAGGAAGAGCTCACTAGCGAGACGGGACACGGGCCGGTAAGGAACGGCGGACCCTATAGGGGCCCATAGGGAACGCCTCCCGAGGGCGGAAACCACCCTCCAAGCCCGCGAAAAAGGGGGCGCGCTGGATTGGACACCCCTAAGATAAGGACTAGCTGGCCAAACAGGGCCAAGATAGGCAAGCGGCTGGGGGTTTCAAAAGGGGGTAGGTTCCCCCCTTTTGACCACAGAAAACCCCCCTAAAAGGCAAAGAATGGATGGACGAACATATTGAGGGGCCTGCGAAGAGAAGAAAAAAATCAGTGCCTACAGCAGCACCCACAGCACGGCCCGGTAAGAAGGGTCCTGCAGCCAAAACAGCGGCCCATCACTACCGGGTAAGGGGGGGCCGAGGAAGGCCCAACAACCTCCTGCTGGGGCCACACGGAGAGGATCAATGGGCCCCAGACAAAGGGATGGAGGACGGGCCAGGAGCATTGCGGCTCAACCACAAGCAGTGGAGAGTGACTAAGACACGGAGGTTGGCAGCAGTGGCAACGAGGGGTCTGTGGCCAACACAACGGCCCCCAGGGAGCCACGCAGCATATCAAGATCCAGTGGAGAAAGCAGGCATGGTGAGGACCAAGCGCTTGGCGTAAGGGGGAGGCTGCGCAAAAGGGGGCAGGGGAAGAATGGGAACAATGAGGAGATGCCTGGTCGGATCACAAATTTTGGCACACAGTTAGGGGTAAGCAATTATGCAATGCACGCGCCATGGACCCCACTGCCCCCCTGGGCGGTAAACCCGTGGGGGGGCTACAATGAGTTCCAGAGGGAAGCATGGGGACAAATACCGCCGCATCCAGGTGCATGGGTGCCATAGTGGACCTGGCCCGGGCCAGGAGCCCCCACCGGTGGGGGAAACCAAGCAGGGACAGGGGGCAAGAGGGAGGACAAAGGGCCCACCCAGAATTGGGGACAGCAAAAGGGGCCAACAGAACAGGCAGGCACAATACGGGAAGCCAGGAGCACGGAGGGCATGGGGGTGGGTGGTGTCACCCTGAACAGTCCAGGAGAGGCATCAATACCTGAGGGCCCCCAGCCAGCCAAGACAGGGGAGGGGTGGGATCCAACAGGCAAGCCTGCAAGCGACTACATACGGCCCTCCCCGAGTGACCCACCCACAACCACCAAGCTAATTGGGCTAGCGAACCTCATCCGCTGACAGCCAAGGAGAGGATTCGGTGTAAAGAGTACATGGACATATTCTTCTTGCTGGAGGTACGCCAGGCGGGATTAGACCTGACAGTGCAGGACAAAACGGACGAGGACAGGAGGGATAAGCGCCAACCAAGAGTGGAAAAAACAATAGAGAACTGGCTTGGAGCCTTCAGGACTTTGGCTTGCGTATTCATAGAGAAATTCCCCCAGAGTGCGGCAGCCCTAATATTGTATGAACAAAAAGTGCACGAGGCGCAACAAAAGAACCAGGGAAAAGCATGGCTCAGGTACGATGAAGGGTTCAGGGAAAAGATGCAGACCTGGCCAATAATAGAATGGGACCACCAGGATATGGAAGGCTTCACGACTCACATGGTGGCGGCAAAGGAAGGGCTGGGCAACTGGGAACCCAATTTTCGTCCCTCAGGGTTTAAAGGGAAATATGAGGGGCAAGGACAGGGATTCAGAGGCAAAGGTTAGACATGCGGGAAAGCAGGGAAAACACGGATGGCTGCATGCTGGAAATACGATGAGGATGAATGTAGATGGGGGAATGCCTGCAGGTTCAAACATAGCTGTGGGACCTGCGGTGGCAACCACCCCGCTGTGAATTGCAAGCCGACACAAGGCGCAGATAACAACAGAGACAAATGTAAATGCAGTTTCAGTTACTTGCTTGCTTCAAGAGTGTTCGAGTGTTTCGCCACAGTTGGCGCAGATAGTGCTGATCTCTAGACACGTGTTTCTGGTTCTTTAACCGTCATCAGTAGAGATTACTGTCTTTCAAATTTGGGGTTTGCTGAGTAGGCTGCCAACATCTTTCTCAGGTCAGGTACCTCTCACAGGCAAGCGGGTGCTTCATCCACGAGCTCGTCAGCTCAATGACTCACGGGAGTACTATTAAACAGGAACAGGGGTGGGAGCACACCGCTCACCTCCCCGCAAGGTTCGCCCCTGGCATTATGGTAAATGCAGTTTCAGTTACTTGCTTGATTTCAAGAGTGTTTGAGTGTTTCGCCACAGTTGGCGCAGATAGTGGTGATCTCTAGACACGTGTTTCTGGTTCTTTAACCGTCATCAGTAGAGATTACAGTCTTTCAAATTTGGGGTTTGCTGAGTAGGCTGCCAACATCTTTCTCAGGTCAGGTACCTCTCACAGGCATGCGGGTGCTTCATCCACGAGCTCGTCAGCTCAATGACTCACGGGAGTACTATTAAACAGGAACAGGGGTGGGAGCACACCGCTTCACCTCCCATCAAGGTTCGCCCCTGGCATTATGGTAAATGCAGTTTCAGTTACTTGCTTGACTTCAAGAGTGTTCGAGTGTTTCGCCACAGTTGGCGCAGATAGTGCTGATCTCTAGACACGTGTTTCTGGTTCTTTAACCGTCATCAGTAGAGATTACAGTCTTTCAAATTTGGGGTTTGCTGAGTAGGCTGCCAACATCTTTCTCAGGTCAGGTACCTCTCACAGGCATGCGGGTGCTTCATCCACGAGCTCGTCAGCTCAATGACTCACGGGAGTACTATTAAACAGGAACAGGGGTGGGAGCACACCGCTTCACCTCCCAGCAAGGTTCGCCCTGGCATTATGGTAAATGCAGTTTCAGTTACTTGCTTGTTTCAAGAGTGTTCGAGTGTTTCGCCACAGTTGGCGCAGATAGTGCTGATCTCTAGACATGTGTTTCTGGTTCTTTAACCGTCATCAGTAGAGATTACAGTCTTTCAAATTTGGGGTTTGCTGAGTAGGCTGCCAACATCTTTCTCAGGTCAGGTACCTCTTACAGGCATGCGGGTGCTTCATCCACGAGCTCGTCAGCTCAATGACTCACGGGAGTACTATTAAACAGGAACAGGGGTGGGAGCACACCGCTTCACCTCCCAGCAAGGTTCGCCCCTGGCATTATTGTAAATGCAGTTTCAGTTACTTGCTTGCTTCAAGAGTGTTCGAGTGTTTCGCCACAGTTGGCGCAGATAGTGCTGATCTCTAGACACGTGTTTCTGGTTCTTTAACCGTCATCAGTAGAGATTACAGTCTTTCAAATTTGGGGTTTGCTGAGTAGGCTGCCAACATCTTTCTCAGGTCAGGTACCTCTCACAGGCATGCGGGTGCTTCATCCACGAGCTCGTCAGCTCAATGACTCACGGGAGTACTATTAAACAGGAACAGGGGTGGGAGCACACCGCTTCACCTCCCAGCAAGGTTCGCCCCTGGCATTATGGTAAATGCAGTTTCAGTTACTTGCTTGCTTCAAGAGTGTTCGAGTGTTTCGCCACAGTTGGCGCAGAGAGTGCTGATCTCTAGACACGTGTTTCTGGTTCTTTAACCGTCATCAGTAGAGATTACAGTCTTTCAAATTTGGGGTTTGCTGAGTAGGCTGCCAACATCTTTCTCAGGTCAGGTACCTCTCACAGGCATGCAGGTGCTTCATCCACGAGCTCGTCAGCTCAATGACTCACGGGAGTACTATTAAACAGGAACAGGGGTGGGAGCACACCGCTTCACCTCCCAGCAAGGTTTGCCCCTGGCATTATGGTAAATGCAGTTTCAGTTACTTGCTTGCTTCAAGAGTGTTCGAGTGTTTCGCCACAGTTGGCGCAGATAGTGCTGATCTCTAGACACGTGTTTCTGGTTCTTTAACCGTCATCAGTAGAGATTACAGTCTTTCAAATTTGGGGTTTGCTGAGTAGGCTGCCAACATCTTTCTCAGGTCAGGTACCTCTCACAGGCATGCGGGTGCTTCATCCACGAGCTCGTCAGCTCAATGACTCACGGGAGTACTATTAAACAGGAACAGGGGTGGGAGCACACCGCTTCACCTCCCAGCAAGGTTCGCCCCTGGCATTATGGTAAATGCAGTTTCAGTTACTTGCTTGCTTCAAGAGTGTTCGAGTGTTTCGCCACAGTTGGCGCAGATAGTGCTGATCTCTAGACACGTGTTTCTGGTTCTTTAACCGTCATCAGTAGAGATTACAGTCTTTCAAATTTGGGGTTTGCTGAGTAGGCTGCCAACATCTTTCTCAGGTCAGGTACCTCTCACAGGCATGCGGGTGCTTCATCCACGAGCTCGTCAGCTCAATGACTCACGGGAGTACTATTAAACAGGAACAGGGGTGGGAGCACACCGCTTCACCTCCCAGCAAGGTTCGCCCCTGGCATTATGGTAAATGCAGTTTCAGTTACTTGCTTGCTTCAAGAGTGTTCGAGTGTTTCGCCACAGTTGGCGCAGATAGTGCTGATCTCTAGACACGTGTTTCTGGTTCTTTAACCGTCATCAGTAGAGATTACTGTCTTTCAAATTTGGGGTTTGCTGAGTAGGCTGCCAACATCTTTCTCAGGTCAGGTACCTCTCACAGGCATGCGGGTGCTTCATCCACGAGCTCGTCAGCTCAATGACTCACGGGAGTACTATTAAACAGGAACAGGGGTGGGAGCACACCGCTTCACCTCCCAGCAAGGTTCGCCCCTGGCATTATGGTAAATGCAGTTTCAGTTACTTGCTTGCTTCAAGAGTGTT
This sequence comes from Calotriton arnoldi, assembly GCA_963921515.1. Classification (NCBI taxonomy): domain Eukaryota; kingdom Metazoa; phylum Chordata; class Amphibia; order Caudata; family Salamandridae; genus Calotriton; species Calotriton arnoldi. Next base: position 2,061,043 of record CAWUFW010000426.1, on the reverse strand, counting down.
CGAGTGTTTCGCCACAGTTGGCGCAGATAGTGCTGATCTCTAGACATGTGTTTCTGGTTCTTTAACCGTCATCAGTAGAGATTACAGTCTTTCAAATTTGGGGTTTGCTGAGTAGGCTGCCAACATCTTTCTCAGGTCAGGTACCTCTTACAGGCATGCGGGTGCTTCATCCACGAGCTCGTCAGCTCAATGACTCACGGGAGTACTATTAAACAGGAACAGGGGTGGGAGCACACCGCTTCACCTCCCAGCAAGGTTCGCCCCTGGCATTATTGTAAATGCAGTTTCAGTTACTTGCTTGCTTTCAAGAGTGTTCGAGTGTTTCGCCACAGTTGGCGCAGATAGTGCTGATCTCTAGACACGTGTTTCTGGTTCTTTAACCGTCATCAGTAGAGATTACAGTCTTTCAAATTTGGGGTTTGCTGAGTAGGCTGCCAACATCTTTCTCAGGTCAGGTACCTCTCACAGGCATGCGGGTGCTTCATCCACGAGCTCGTCAGCTCAATGACTCACGGGAGTACTATTAAACAGGAACAGGGGTGGGAGCACACCGCTTCACCTCCCAGCAAGGTTCGCCCCTGGCATTATGGTAAATGCAGTTTCAGTTACTTGCTTGCTTCAAGAGTGTTCGAGTGTTTCGCCACAGTTGGCGCAGAGAGTGCTGATCTCTAGACACGTGTTTCTGGTTCTTTAACCGTCATCAGTAGAGATTACAGTCTTTCAAATTTGGGGTTTGCTGAGTAGGCTGCCAACATCTTTCTCAGGTCAGGTACCTCTCACAGGCATGCAGGTGCTTCATCCACGAGCTCGTCAGCTCAATGACTCACGGGAGTACTATTAAACAGGAACAGGGGTGGGAGCACACCGCTTCACCTCCCAGCAAGGTTCGCCCCTGGCATTATGGTAAATGCAGTTTCAGTTACTTGCTTGCTTTCAAGAGTGTTCGAGTGTTTCGCCACAGTTGGCGCAGATAGTGCTGATCTCTAGACACGTGTTTCTGGTTCTTTAACCGTCATCAGTAGAGATTACAGTCTTTCAAATTTGGGGTTTGCTGAGTAGGCTGCCAACATCTTTCTCAGGTCAGGTACCTCTCACAGGCATGCGGGTGCTTCATCCACGAGCTCGTCAGCTCAATGACTCACGGGAGTACTATTAAACAGGAACAGGGGTGGGAGCACACCGCTTCACCTCCCAGCAAGGTTCGCCCCTGGCATTATGGTAAATGCAGTTTCAGTTACTTGCTTGCTTCAAGAGTGTTCGAGTGTTTCGCCACAGTTGGCGCAGATAGTGCTGATCTCTAGACACGTGTTTCTGGTTCTTTAACCGTCATCAGTAGAGATTACTGTCTTTCAAATTTGGGGTTTGCTGAGTAGGCTGCCAACATCTTTCTCAGGTCAGGTACCTCTCACAGGCAAGCGGGTGCTTCATCCACGAGCTCGTCAGCTCAATGACTCACGGGAGTACTATTAAACAGGAACAGGGGTGGGAGCACACCGCTTCACCTCCCCGCAAGGTTCGCCCCTGGCATTATGGTAAATGCAGTTTCAGTTACTTGCTTGCTTCAAGAGTGTTTGAGTGTTTCGCCACAGTTGGCGCAGATAGTTCTGATCTCTAGACATGTGTTTCTGGTTCTTTAACCGTCATCAGTAGAGATTACAGTCTTTCAAATTTGGGGTTTGCTGAGTAGGCTGCCAACATCTTTCTCAGGTCAGGTACCTCTCACAGGCATGCGGGTGCTTCATCCACGAGCTCGTCAGCTCAATGACTCACGGGAGTACTATTAAACAGGAACAGGGGTGGGAGCACACCGCTTCACCTCCCAGCAAGGTTCGCCCCTGGCATTATGGTAAATGCAGTTTCAGTTACTTGCTTGCTTCAAGAGTGTTCGAGTGTTTCGCCACAGTTGGCGCAGATAGTGCTGATCTCTAGACACGTGTTTCTGGTTCTTTAACCGTCATCAGTAGAGATTACAGTCTTTCAAATTTGGGGTTTGCTGAGTAGGCTGCCAACATCTTTCTCAGGTCAGGTACCTCTCACAGGCATGCGGGTGCTTCATCCACGAGCTCGTCAGCTCAATGACTCACGGGAGTACTATTAAACAGGAACAGGGGTGGGAGCACACCGCTTCACCTGCCAGCAAGGTTCGCCCCTGGCATTATGGTAGATGCAATTTCAGTTACTTGCTTGCTTCAAGAGTGTTCGAGTGTTTCGCCCCAGTTGGCGCAGATAGTGCTGATCTCTAGACACGTGTTTCTGGTTCTTTAACCGTCATCAGTAGAGATTACAGTCTTTCAAATTTGGGGTTTGCTGAGTAGGCTGCCAACATCTTTCTCAGGTCAGGTACCTCTCACAGGCATGCGGGTGCTTCATCCACGAGCTCGTCAGCTCAATGACTCACAGGAGTACTATTAAACAGGAACAGGGGTGGGAGCACACCGCTTCACCTCCCAGCAAGGTTCGTCCCTGGCATTATGGTAAATGCAGTTTCAGTTACTTGCTTGCTTCAAGAGTGTTCGAGAGTTTCACCACAGTTGGCGCAGATAGTGCTGATCTCTAGACACGTGTTTCTGGTTCTTTAACCGTCATCAGTAGAGATTACAGTCTTTCAAATTTGGGGTTTGCTGAGTAGGCTGCCAACATCTTTCTCAGGTCAGGTACCTCTCACAGGCATTGAGTCAGTATTCTGCTTATACCAGTACATACAGACAGTTACCACCTGCTAGGGTTCCAACTAGATGGTAAGTACTACTATGACAAATGCCTACCCATGGGATGCAAACACAAGGAGATGATGGAAGGAGCACTGAAACTTTTCAGACACTCACCCCCAGTCACAGAACTGGGTTGAATCCATCATCGTTCTTTAGCTCACTTCGCCACCCCAGTTTTGACACAGCTATATGCAAATCAGACTTGACCCTGTGCCTCATGGGAACAGTTCAGCCCGAACTGCCAAGCCATGTCTTCCCTGGACCGGAAACAAGCATCCTGGGACTGGTTTCGGGCTAACAGCCCTCATCAGCCAGGCTAGCTTGAATCCAGTGGCAAAGTGAGCAAGGGACCCACGTCTGGGCATGGGGCACAGGGTCAAGACTGATTTGCATATAGCCTGGTCTGAACTGAGGTGGCGAAGTGAGCTAAAGAACGATGATGGATTCAACCCAGATCTGTGACTGGGGGTGAGTGTCTGAAAAGTTTCAGTGCTCCGTCCATCATCTCCTTGTGTTTGATTTGTTCACCCTAAGTTGGCAGGGTATGCCCAGATGTGGGTCCCTTGCTCACTTTGCCACTGGATTCAAGCTAGCCTGGCTGATGAGGGGTCCCAGGATGCTTGTTTCCGGTTCAGGGAAGACGTGGCTAGGCAGTTCGGGCTGGACTGTTCCCATAAGGCACAGGGTCAAGACTGATTTGCATATAGCCTGGTCTGAACTGAGGTGGCGAAGTGAGCTAAAGAAGGTTGATGGATTCAACCCAGATCTGTGACTGGGGGTGAGTGTCTGAAAAGTTTCAGTGCTCTGTCCATCATCTCCTTGTGTTTGCTTTATTTACCCATGGGATGCGCCATATCCTGCACTTACTTTGAGGCGTTTAGTAGTTTCCTTGAGTGGGAGCTGGGATCACGCCACCCGGGAGGTGGGCGGGTACACTACTTACATGACTTCCTATTCATTGGCAGAGCAGGAACGGGGGAGTATGCACACCTCCTCCGCCTTTATGCGGCTGGCAGAAGAGTTAGGAGTCCCACTAGCACCAAACAAAACACAGGGTTCAGCCACCAAGCTATCCTTCCTCTGAAAAGAACTGGATTCAGTGGGGGGGACTTGCAGATTGCCAGCGAAACAGCTGTGGCAACGGAAAAAGGCAACGCTATGCGAGGTACAGCAGTTGCTGGGTAAATTGAATTTCACCACCAGAGTAATCCCAGCGGGGCGCCCCTTCGCCAGATGCCTGGCCTGGCCTGGCTAACTAAGGGTCTATCCAAGAAACATCACAGGGTGCGTTTGACACAAGGGGTGAAAGAGGACCTGGAGCAATGGGACACTTTCTTAGCCAAGTTCAATGGGACCCAAATGTGGTGGGAACCCTGGGTACGGGCTGAGCAACTGGAACTCTACACCAATGCAGCGGGCGGCCATGGTTTTGGGGCCATCCTGGGGACAGCATGGGTGGCAGCAAGGTGGCCAAACAGCTGGCATCACAAGGGTCTAACAAGCAACATCACATTGCTAGAACTTTTCCCCATAGTAGTGGCCTTTACCTTATGGGGCCATGAGCTTTCCAATAGGCAGATAATCCTTTGGTCTGACAACCATGCATTGGTACAGGCGGTCAACTTAGGAACAGCAAAATGCCCGGCGGTGGTCAAGTTGCTGCGAAAGCTAGTCGGCTGCCAGGTAAACGCGAACATGGCCATTAAGGCAAGACACATCGCGGGGCTGCATAACGCGATAGCTGAATCAATTTCTCATTTTCAGTAGGGCAGGTTCAGGGAGCTGGCACCAGAAGCGGACCAAGTCATGACACCAGTGCCAGAGGGTGTATGGGATCTAGTGGACACAGGCTAAGGGCACTAATGGACAAAGCACTGGCACCCAAGATGAGGAAACATTATAATAAGTGCTGGGCCACCTTAACGGACATAACAGCCGCCAAGGGGGTGCAGGACGTTGGGCAGGAAGAAGTGACTGCATTCATCGACTGGGCATTCCAGGAGGGAAAAAGCATGTCATGGGCGCAAGCACACCTGAGCGCAGTCGCTCATTACGCAAAGCTAGCAACAGGGGGCAATCCCACAAGGTCTTTCCTCTGCAGAATGGCATTGAAGGGCTGGGGTAGATTGCAGCCCAAAATGAAAGATAAGAGACAGCCTATCGATTTCGTGGACCTAAAACAGGCGTTGGGCACCCTGGCAGAGGAATGCAACGGGGACCATGAGCTGAAGTTATTTAAGGCGGCATTCGCTTTGGCCTTCTTCGGGGCTTACAGGATCAGTGAACTGGTCGCCCGAGCAAAGGGAAACCCAGGGAAAGCATGCATGTACAAAACTGACCTCCAGATGGGGGCGGGGCACATGGTAATCCATTTGCGCTGATCAAAGACGGACCAAACAGGCAAAGGGAAGTACACCAGGATTGAGTGCAAGTCATGCTGCCCAGTATGCCTAGTCCGGGACTACATGGGGCAGGGAGGGGCATCAAAGCGGCTGCTATTTACACACAGGGACGGGTCTTACCTCAGCTGGTTTCAATTTGTAGCGGTCATGCGGATGTCCCTGGAGAGAGCGGGTATCACACCAAGGGAATTCGGATCACACTCCTTCCTCATAGGGGCTTCAACCACGGCTGCGGGCCTGGGATTTGGGGCTGATCAAATCAAAGAGGTGGGGCGATGGGCATCGAGCGCCTTCAGAAGATACATTCGCCCCCCCCGCTTACTGAGTCTTGGCTTTACCCCGCCCTCTTCTAGATCCGTCGGAGGGTTGCAGGAAAGTATGGATCGTGGGGCACTCGTACACAACCCGGGCGCAACAATGGGCTGCACCACGGCAAGATTTCAGAGGGATATGGCTCAGGAGTACGGAGGTGACTTGGCTGGGCCAATCCAGGATGAAGTGGGACCAGCTGCTCCCCATGGTACAGAGGGCACTCCAGCAAGGTGATGGGCCCAATGCGGTAGTGGTGCACCTAGGGGGTAACGACCTAGCTGCCATTGGGAGGAGAGGCTTACTGGAAAAGATGGTCAACGACTTGGCAACACTAGCCAGGTTGACCCGCCCTGCAGACATAATATGGTCCGAAATTATAGCGTGCAGGGCATGGAGGGGGGCCATAGACCAGGGGGCAGTGGAAAAATCCAGACACAAACTGAACATCACCATGGCAAAAATATGCAGGGCAAATAGCTGGGGGTTCGCACGGTCTGATCAACCTGAGGTCCCCGGGGTACCACTTGGAGGATGGGGTGCACCTGACGGGGGTAGGCATGGACATGTTCACACTTAACATAGTGGGGGTTCTGGAACAACTGGGTTTCTCTTGAGCAAGGGTAGGAGAGATGGCAAGGGGGGAGAGGCCACTGATCGTGGAATCGTCAGCAGCATGGCGGAATAAACCTGAAAAAAGATCCAAAGGGGAAAGTACCATAGGTAGAAGAGCCGCTCACACAGTGCCCTTGGGATGCCTCACGGCAGGGACACAGGGTGGGCAAATGACAACACACAGCACAGGCAGAGTAGAAGAGATGCTCACACAGTGTCCCTGGGATGCCACATGGCAGGGACACTGAAGAGCAGGCGAGGGGCCAGCGAGGGTCCAGGGGAAGCGGAACGGCACTTGGAGCCCGGGCCGATCCTAATGGACGGCCACAAATTCGGTAGCAAGGGAAGCCTGGAACCGTGGACACTGTGGCCCTGCACAGGGGGCACCTTAAACAAAGGCAGTGCTGACAAAAGAGACAACGACAAGCATGGAAAATGATGCAGGATGTAAATTGGCATAGATGTTTATGAATGACCAACCAATAAGTTGCGAAATGTTTAATCCATGTGCTGAATAAACTGCGGCCTTTTATATACCATATCTTGTTGTCACAGGAATGATTTATGGGGGAAGGGTCGCATGCGGGTAAAGGCGGAAGGGAGGGGGTGAACTCGCCCCCTGAGAAGGGTTTCACATCCTCTTTACACGCTCTTTGTATCTTTTTACACACTGTCTGTGTAGGAGTTGTTGACTTCTGTGCCCCTCTGCCCGTGGATCCTTCACAGCACATATTTCCACTTCACTAAGAAAAAAACGGGCTTCCCGGACCCTTAAATTCAACTGACATTCTCCTACTGTTTGGAATTGCTGCCGTTTTGCCCTTAGCGCCAAGAAACCGTTTGGTGAACGAGCGCTTTAAAAATGACCTTTAACATAACATAACATAACATAACTTAAATGTAAATTCTCCTTCTTTCAGAGACGTATTTAAAAGAAACAAACATCTATTCCCAGAATGCAGCTCCCCATCCCTACATTGGCAATTGTTAAGTAGAAGAGTCTTTGAAACTTTCAACTTCTGAGCATGGGAAACTGAAAGGGTTCAGCCGAGCACACTGTCTACAGTCTCATTCCTCCACGGTTACTCACTGTTCGGATTTTTGTTATTTGTTGTTTCTTTGGCTACTGCAGAGGCTGTCAGTCAAAAGAGAACTGCATCCATCACTCACAGCTGTGTCCTTAATAAAAAAGTAAAGAATCTTCTTTCATGGTACGAAGAAAAATATTTTTTTGCTGGTGAAAATCCTTCTTGGAAATTATTGACTGTTCACAACTCACACCAAAATTAGCAAACTCCTAAAGGCTGCTTTAGTGCTGTGGGAATGGGTTTAGGGTGCGAAGGGTGTTCTATATTTTATGGTCACGGGCCAGAATACAACATCATTTCATCGGTGCTAAAAATGTAGCAAATTACCATTTGCACCTCTCTTCGATGGTTTTGCATTGGGAAATGAGGAAATCAGATTTTACTCCCGTTCATACTTTGCAACCATTGTTTTATCAGAGCGAAATATAGACAACGTATACAATTCATATTTTATTTTATGTATCGGTTTTGGTATGATAAAAGCCTAATCCTTGAATACCCTTCAATAAAAACTGAAGCAAACTGATTTTGCACTTGTTAAGATGTTTTGAAATAAAAAAGCTGAAAACTCTTTTTGCTCCTTTAGTGTTTTATGTTTTAATGGTGGAAAAATGTGTTTGTTATTATGGTCATCATGAAAACTGAGCACTATTCAATTCAAATACATTTGCTTTATGTTTATCCTCGAGTAAAAAACTTAAAGCAACGTGTGTTTATTACACTTCCAGTTATACAATCGGAAAAACTATGCAAAAGACAATTGCTCAGTTCCGAGTCAGGCGGGGTGATATATATTCATGGGTGGGATAATGTTCAGTCCGATTACAAATGGCCTGGTGTTCTCATGTCGAAATTTCCAAGGTGTGGGATTATAGGGTCTGATTTTACTGGCCGGAATATTCCAGTCAGTAATGTCAAATGCTGATTGGGCTGCAAAAGCAGGCCAACCCCTCGATCCCATCCCTTGGCATGGGTGGGGGGGCGGGGGCGGAGGAGGGAGGCATGGAATGCTCGACCCTGCCTAGCACAAGCGTCTCCTGCCTACTGATGTCCTCTCCACCCCCTGCCTCCTGCTACTTCCCTGCATAGATCCCCTCTGCGTAACTTTACTGCCTTTTCATAGCAGATGTTAAGTGAGGACTCATTTGTCCCTGGAATGGGCTTTCCATATGTGGGATACTTCCATGTCTAAATTATATTTCCCATTCCAGGCGAAAAATCCGCAGAATAGCAGGATTTAGGAGTGGGGATACCAGCTAAAAATGGTAATGCTGGCTAACCAGTATTCCAACTCCTAAATCCGGCTTCACACATAAATGGGGCCCAGATCCCAATTTGGAGCCAAATGCTCAATGCATGTGTAATAAAGGAGTGCAATTTGAACTCACTGGCACTACTGATTAGTCAGACACAAAATGCGCTTTCATCCGTTTTACTACTACCTGTAATCAAAATTAACTTCTAATGCATTTTTATTAGGGTTCAAATTCCGATTTTAATCACATTTTCAAATTTCAATATGTGCTTCAAATTCAAACATGGCCGATACGGTAGGTGCCTTTCTTGCGCAAGGTACTTTTCGTCGGAGATTACTGAGCACGTTTTTCATATTGCACATCTATCACATTACAGGTGTCAAATCCTAAGAGATTGTTTGTATATGTGTGTCAAACAGCTAAAGAAGACCTGGCGACAGGATACGAGCCACTTACTGCAAAACAAAAACATGAATTATCTCTTTGTTTATTTAGAACAAATTGGGCGAGCTGGCTGAATGAATTGTCAATGAAAGAATGAATAACGACGGCACTTGCTCTCCCTTTGGAGCAGTGTTGTACAGCAAGGGCTGGCATATCTGTGTATATAATCTAAATTATTGAGGAGTGAACAGCAACATTTTAGTGAATCTTGCTTCTGTGTATTTGCTGATCGGGAATCGGTGTTAAAGCTTGATTTATAACATAATAACTAACAAGACAATGAACTGAACGTGAAAGCCCTAAAACATTCTCCTTCCTGGCAACATAATCTGGTAATATACAGCGAAATTCCCTTGTGAAGAAAGTAAATTGAGATGCAGCTTAGAAAGCAGCAATGTTCCTATCTGTCTGTGTGTTCATAGCATTAGGCACTGGACCTAGTGAAGAAAGACAATAACAACGTCATAAAGACAAGGTCGAGGGTTTCGAATAAAGTGCAATCATAGTAGCAATTTATCGCTGCAATATTTTTGTAGCCTGGACATTACCTTATTTGCAATAACTGAGTAAGAATGGCTAAGACATCGATGTCTTTCTTTTGGTTGTCGAGAAAACTTCCTAGAAAAAGCAGTAAGATGAAAATCTGTTCGTATGGGGAGTGATTCACAACATTTACGTTTCTGGGAAGTAGAACAACTGGAGTACTTTTTTACGTACTCTCACGGGCTTTTGTAAATTGGCTTGAAAACGCTCAACTTACTAGTAGTAAAAGTGTAAAGCGGACACAATCTTTCTATTTGTACTAATTGAATATAAGTCTTCTCTGAGGGCCTGATTCACAAAGGCCTCTGCACAGTGGCGTAACAAAGGCCCCCGCAGCCCCCGCGGTGCGGGTGGGCCCCCAAGCTCCAGGGGACCCCCTCAGCACAGTACCGTGCCTGAGGGCTCCTGAGTGAGTCCAGAGGGAGGCCCCTCCACGTACTTTGCAGGGTGGCCCCCTCAAGTTTTGTTACACCACTGCCTCCCCAATCGTGACAGAGGCCCCACAGTCGTGGCGGGGGGGGGGGGTCCTGCACTCGTGGCAGGACCTCCACACTGCATTTACCCATTGCGAAGGGCCCGCCATGAGTTTGGGCCCCCCCATCATGAGTGCGCCCCCCCACCACCATGACTGTGGGGCCTCCACCACGAGTGTGGTTGCCCTTAGCGAATCGGCCCCACATTATTCTCTTTTTTACCGTTTTTGATGTTTTGGGGTCAATTCACATAGGCATATAAGAGTACGAAAAAGAGCACTACAAGTGTACTATTTTACATACTCCAGCATGAGTTTGTGGATAGGCCCCATAGTGTCTGAAAACCAGTTCACAATGCACTTTGAAGGGATCATACTATTTATTAGGGGTACAGTTGAAGTCATAGAATTCAGCACAGAAGTTTGCCAAAAAGTGTGATTGCAGAATCAAATAAACATAGGTGGTACTTTTAAGTTGAGTTGGAGTGGAAAATTCTCTGATTTGTATGGAATGTGCTAAATGGCGATTCTCCAAGCGAAGTGTAATGAGAATCAAGATTTCATTAAAGACACGGAGGCTAACATTATGCATTATATTTTTTAATGCTACTCCTGCAGTACTTTTAAAGAACATTATAACAATTAAAAGCACTAGAACCAAAACAAACTAGTCCATAAATATACATGAAAGCAAACATTCTTCCTCTTTTAATCCTGCAAACAACTTCTCTCCTTTCCATGTAAACTCTATCTGCCTCGAATTTCTTCACTACGTCCTCCTCGCTCTCTACTCTGTTGAAAACAAAAATAATCATCCCATAAACCTTTCGATTGCAGTCTTCGCATAAAACATTACAATTATAAAAACCAAGAAGATGTATTACTCAATAAATAATAGATAAAACTACAATTATTAATGCTTTTACATTAGCCACCCCTCCTTTCCCCCCTTTTTTATTTATCCTCAATAGGTGTTGGAGGGTGCAATAATGTTAGCCTCCGTGTCTTTAATAAAATCTTGATTCTCATTACACTTCGCTTGGAGAATCGCCATTTCATTTCAAGACCAGAGGCTACCATTATTCATGTTGAAAGCCCTTCAATACAATATTTGACACATGCTTTATTGGTCTGAAATATTGTTTTGCAAAAACATCCACATTTGACCAGTCAGCCGCTTTCGAAATTTCTTCCAGACGACCACCAGACAAATATACCGTACTTGCCATTGCCCCTCGTAATGAATGCAACTTGTATTTGATCACATCAATGCCACTTTCCTTCATAATATTCTTAACCCACCTGCAATGGTTGCTGTACTTACTGCACCATATGGTTTCACGTATGAAATCAATAACTGATCTTCCCCATGCTTTCTGAACTCCATAGCTATACTCTCATATTCTCTCATAAATTCCACTACACACAACTTCTTTTCTTCAGGGAACCTTGGAAAAAATGGACTCTGACATTGTCATAGTCCTTTTCCAAATGTCAGAAAACACTTCATCCGGGTTTGATGATTTATTACTTGCCTCCAATGCTTTCACATCTGACACTCTTCTGCATGCAACCAAACACAACAAAGTTGCTAACTTTTCAGAAGGTCTTTTAAATCCAATTATTTATTTGCAGGCTAATTGAAAAACAAATTCAGCACTGCATTTAAATCCCACAATACACTGTAACATGTTTTAGGGGTCTTCTCAACCTCATACTCTCTAGAACCCTACAAACCGTCACATCTCTGTCTACCGTCATGTCATTGACATGCACATGTCCTGCCGATATTGCTGACCTGTAACAATTAATTGTACGATATCCTAAACCTTCTTCAAATTTCTCCACCAAAAAATACATCACATGAACTATAGGAGCCTCCAGGGGATCCACACTCCTTTCCATGCACCAACTAGACCATATTCTCCGAATCCCTTTATACGTTCCCATGATTCCTCCAGCAACTCTACAGCCTTGGTCGAAAGTCTCTTGAAACTGCTATATCTCCTGATATCCTCCAGACAAGAAGGTTCAACACCTTGCTGTGAACTAGAAGTTGATCCTCTCCTTCTGCATTTTTTTGAAGACCCTCTCTCGCTGTTATCAAAAAAAATGCCTGCACATGTGTAAGCCGGTCTTGAGTGGTTGGCACTGATGCAGCGGAAGGGGATTTTGCTAATATTTACCATCTGGACCCACTTTAATACCTAACTAGTCCCTTCACGCAGCATGAGTTTTAAAACATGTCTCAATTTCTTTGCCTATTTTGGTCCTTTCTCCTGTCGAAGGGATCTTGGATAGTTGATAGGGATTGGCAAAAGACGAACAGAATTTGAGTAAATAAGGACCTGAATTAAGGAAATAAATCATTCAATATAACCTTTGAACATTAATAAAGACAGACTCTAATTACTTATCAATATGCTTTTGATCTAAATTAATATGAATGCTCATCAGGTTCAATACAGCTCAAATCATGGATCATCATACAAGAGAAACAAACATCAATACAGTACTTTTCAGAAACACATCTCAAATATGAGTGACATGAGAGTGCATAGTTAAAGAGACAAAAGAATAAAGACATTTCCAAAATAAAATATATGCAAATTCAGAATACACTCACAAATGAAATAACTATAGCATAAATTTCGAATAGTCAGGAAAGCTACTCTCCGGCCGAGAGAGTAAGCTGGGGCATCCTCTAGGATTGAGGAGCAAAGTCAAAGAGCCAGGATTAGCAGAACAAAGGCCAGTCTATTAGGTTTAGGAAATAGCTATGTGTCTCTCTCCTCTCGCAAAGTCTCTCCTAGTCTGCCTAACTACGAAAAACTATTACTAATAGTTATACCCTAATTCACTAAAGATCCAACCCCCCCATGTATCATCACACTAAAAATCCTCTAACCCTATTGGTCAAAACCAGGGGTGTCTGGTCACTCCACGTTCATTGCGTCTAACTTTTCAAGAGTTCCTTTGTCTTTAGACAGCTTCCGTCATTGACCTTCAGCAGAGGAAACTCAGATAATTTTCTTCAGCGGTTTGTACATTTCTCCAGTTCGCTTATGTATCAAACTCGTACAAGTGTCCACATACTCCACTCGGAAGGAGATAGATTCCATTTATAATGTTCATTATTTCCTCCACACAGCCTTGGCCATCATCAGGAACTCTCGAAGAACAAATAACATTCTTTTTCTTTTCGCGGCCTACATTTTAGAAAACAAATGAAGCCTAAAAAGACGCTTGAGGCCTTCTCTGCAAAGCAGTGAAATGTGCTCTAGGAAAAACAAATACATGTGTGATTATCGTTGTTATTTTACAAAACTCCATTCATTTACGCAATTATTCTATACGTTATGTATGTTTTAAAAGATTATTTTTTTCTCTGGCTGTTATTTCTGCATTATCCATTCACATTTACAGCCTACTATGAAAATACTGGAAACATTAATTTCTTCCAGCACATGTTTGCACTTGCACAGTTTTCATCATCCCCTTTTAGTTTTGCACTATTAATTTTCACACCATTTTGTTAATGATTCACATAATGAGAAGTTTGATCTGATCAGGTTTTATTTCGCAAAACCCTGCTCCATCAACACCATACAATACTCTGGGACTTATCGCATAGTCTTTTTATTATACAATTCATCAGAAAAGAATACACTGAAAGGAGTCTCAAACTTTGAGGTTAACACAACATCTTCTTTTTTTCTCTGCAGGGCATTTGAGTTCCTGTCCGCCGGTACCCTCGACAGAAGAAGAAAACCAGGTAAGAGGCTATTCTTCTTAAGGTTTTGTAGAACTGGGTGAGTTAGTGTGGTGCTTTCTTTTCATCCTTCCTGGAGTTTTGTGGGATTAATAGGAAGCAGTAAAGGGGGGTGTGCCCTTGGAGAGAGGTCCCGCGCTCCCAAAGGTAGAACAGAAACCACACACGAAAGAAAAGAGAGGAGTCGGTAACAGGCCCTGACAATTTGGAATCAGGAGGCAAGAAAGAAGCGCTAGTAGGGACTAGAGGTTACACATGCTTCTCCCCAGCTTTAGGTAAGATATAATGCCTCACAGTGCTTTATGGTTTTCTTTTGCCCCTTTTTCTTTTCAGCCCGCGCCCCTCCCCCCTTGTAATTGACATGTTTCCTTGGGGATCGACTTAGGAGCCGTGCCCGCACCTGGTGAAGCCATGTCCCTCCTGGGACGTGGCGAGGATCAGGAGCCAGCGGGCAGACAGGGAACATTGATTCTCCCTCCGGCGCTTTTGCAGTTTCTCCCGACTCTGGCTCTCCATAGAGTCCCTTCTCAGGTGATTCAGATTCTTCGGAATCAGTCTTGTAAGCAGCTTCCTCCTCCGGTCTTCCTGCGACGCCTGCATCCATCTTCTCCTCCTCCTTCTTTTGACGACGTTGTCCACCCCTTGCTTTCTTCCTGCGTTTCCTACGCTCCGCGAAGGTCCTTGGCCCCTCGGCCTGACTTCCTGTGGTTACGGAGTGGGCCAGGAAAGCGTAGCCGGCTCCAGCTTCCGATCTTCAGGTTCGTGACAACATGCCAACTCCATTACTGACGGGAACCAGACCTGAGACACCCAAAACGGTGTCACTAACACTATTTGACATCTCTCCTGTCTCACATTCAAAAGAACCCTCTGTATCATTGCAAATGGAGGAAATGTGTATGCCCTTTTTCTTCCCAAATGTGCTGGAATGCGTCTACCGCTGAGACTAAAGGATCTGGCCTCCAGCTGTAAAAATTCTCTATCTGATCAGTTAAATGACTTGCAAATAGATCCACTTCTAATGGACTCCACATCTTCTTCAGCCTCATAAGACATTTTATATCCAACTTCCAATCACTGCAGTCTCTCAAGTGTCTTGAATTCCAATCTGATTTAGATCCCCTGGGAGGTATACTGCCTTTACTGCAATCTTGTGTTCCAAACAGAAATTTAAAAAAACCTTTGCTAAACTCCCCAATCCTCTCGATTGTGTTCCCCCCCAATTTGTTGATATATGCCACCGCTGACACATTGTCCATCCTTATCAACACTGTCTGACCTCCTAGACTCTTCCTGAAACTCTTTATTGTATACAACCCCGCAGTTAATTCCAAACAGTTTATATGTACCGATTTCTCTTCCTTTGACAAAACTCCTCCTGTCTCCTAACCGTGCTCCCCATCCATTCAAACTTGCATCTGGCTCTAAAACAAAATCTGGCGAAGTTCCAAAAATACCTCTTCCATTACATGCCTTCATATTCTTTATCCACCATATCAGCTCTTCCTTTGCTTGCACAATAAAGGGGGCGTGGCCAGCAATTGGCAATGGTGGACGTGCTCTGAAAGAGCTCCCGGGACACGCTGCAAAATCCTGCATAATATCCTAATGTGGGGGTGCACCCACGTGTGGAAATAGGCACCCAAACCGCCGGCTGCTGTGGAGACCCCTGATTGTCGAACGGACATGTGAGGCGGGGTCGACGGAGCCCGGAAAACGGGAAATGTGAATCTGCGCTGGGCTTAGACTGCCATTTTGTGGAACTGCCTGAGGCCCGGGAGGGACTACTCCGTAGGGCTGATGCAACAAGCGAATGGGAAGGAGAGATAACTGTGGCGCCCTGCAGACGCTGAACTTAACTGGGGAGTCCGCTGAAGTTGATGGCGAAAATCGGCCCGACTGTGACGTTGCCCGAAGGAGCAGTGACGACGAGGGCCCCGAAGAGCGGAGGCCGATTGCAGCGGATGTAAAGTGCACGGAGCCACTGGGAGCAGGTGTCTGATTGTGCGATACAAACCAGACTTTAACTAAGGGCACGGTCGTAGAGCGGAGGATTGCTCCGAGGCTGTCTGGCGAGCTTGCATTAGTAGGAGGCGGGGACCTGGGATGCAGCGGATACACCCGGGGAACTAACACAGGCCTGGTGTGACGGAAAAGGAACATTGCAAGAGTGGAGGCTGCTCACATATGAAGAGGCAAACATACTGCCACTGGGAGTGAGCACCGGGAAGCCCTGCACATGGAGAGCCCCCTCTGGGAAGTGCTTGCAAGGTGAATAGGCACCCTGCAGTGTTTGACCCTCCACTTTAGTTGGCGACTGGGCCTGCGAACACTGACTGTGCAGTGATGGTTAATCCTTGACCTGGAATCTTGTGCAGAGGGCCATGTGAAGCTGGCGAGCAGGTACTGGGCAGTTGTTGGGAGCCAGGAATCTGCTGGCTATTGGAATTGCACTGGCTGGGGCTACGATCTGGGGTGCTGGTTCGTCCGGTCCGGACTGCACGTGCAGGAGTGGCGCAGTTGCACTGACTCATCTCCCGGGGCGGTGGATTGAAAATGATGTGCCCAATGCACAGGGTCTGGTCTAGCTGAGATCTATGAGATGAGTTCTGCTGTGCCCAAAGGGCCCTGAGGTCATGGAGTGTGGGACTCATTTGAAAATCTGTTGAGTGCGCATATATGCTTGGCAGGACCTTGAGTGCATCCCAGGCTGGGCGGTAGTGCATAACAGCACACATCAGTAAAGTGAACCGTAGGCAATTGGGAGCAGTGTCTCGGTTGACTGTGGGATCCACAGACAAACCCGAGAAGTACCACAAACAAAAGGGAGTAGATGTGGGATCAAGGCGTGGAACGGGGGTGGCAGACCCTTCGAGCAAGTGGTTCTTCACCTGTACAAAGATACCACACGGAGCTGGACTATACTGGGGGGCTGCTGCGCTCGATCCAACGTGTGGGACATCCAAGGACAGAAATAGGGCGGCACACTCCATGAACAGCACAATAAGCATCTGCCAGGTGGAGCCGAGACCATGGGCAGAGTAAAAGGGAAATCTACGGTCCAAGCCAATGCCGATCCACCACCACAGAAATCACCGGATGATCTAGCATGCACACAATCTTTGAGCTGCGTTCCACCTCCAATGCTGGACTCCTCCCCGGATTAACTGGACCTTATCCTGCAAGAGATACGAGATTCTAGACGGGCCATAGAACAGCAGCTGGGGACACTGTCCACAGATTTCCTACTACTTAAAGCGGACCACTCTAAGCTAGCTGACACAGAGAAAGATCACAAGAATTTACTGGCGGACCTGGCCCACGTCAGAAGGAACAGGCGGAGTCGATCCAGAAATTGCAACACCAAGTGATTAGACTGCAGGAGTGGGTCGAGGACGCCGAAGGGCGTTCCAGACTTAGTAATATCCGACTTGCTGGCCTGCCAGAGAATTGTGAGGGACTAAATGCGACCCAATTTATAGAGGATTGGCTGCAGAAGGTAGTAGCTCTGGAAGGATTCTCGGCAATGTTCTGCGTGAAGAGAGCGCACAGAGTACCTGCTAGAAAACCGGTTCCGGGGGCGCCACTGCGGCCTATAGTCATGAAAATATTGATGTACAAAGATCGAGATACCCTGCTTCGCAGTGCCAGAGAACGCTTTTCTATCAAACACGAAAATAAAAGGGTGTCCCTCTTCCCGGACTATACTATGTTGGTACAGCGCCAAAGAGCTTCATATCTACATGTTAAGGCGACACTCAGAAAGCTGAATCTCAAATACGCACTGCTGTATCTGGCCCGCCTGACAGTAATCCGTGACCAGAAGAGTTATTTTTTTCAACGACCTGGAGGAAGCCTACACCTGGTTAGACGAAGCATTTCCTGATTGACAGCAAGGTGAGGCTAGACTTGGGCCCCTCTCCGGAACAAGACGACGAAGACAACTACAGGACAAGCGGGATGACTCCAGTAAAACTCCATCAATAGAACAAGTCCAAGAAAGTCAGCGAACAGCAATACAAATTGCGGCGGCATTTAAAGATGCAAGACACCAAGCATCAGAGACATCATCAGAGGGCACCCCACAGCAATCGGACTCTGAAAACAGTCTGACTTTGTTCCCAACTGTCACCCCACAGACTGCAGATGACTTCCTGGGTTGAAGAACAGAAGCAGAGACATTCTAGTCCCTCTGTAATAGGAGGTGGTAATGTATAGTATATACAAGTCTATTAAGAGATATGATCAGACTGCTGTCAACAGGTACCATATTTGTGAGTTTAACATGCCTGTTTGCAACGTTACGTAGGCAATATTTACCACCTATGGGGACACCTGAATACACTGGTTCACAGTGCGGCTGGGGTGCGGGTACAGATTGGGTATGTCTGCTAAGGGGTGCGTCCCTCACTATGTAGCAGCACCGTCCCCTTTTTTTCACACTAGGAAACACACTAGTGCTAGACCGTGCCAGGCTCGGGAGCGTAGCCTGTCGGGTGTGGACAGCCTGGTGTAGTACGCTGGCCGAGTGCCCAATAGCGATCGCACACTGTAGTTTGCAGCCCTTATGGCTGAAGTTGTTTTGGTTAGTTTTGTTGGACACAGTTTTGGTGTTGGACCCTGTATTGGGGAGTTTACTTGGGGTATTGGTACTTGGTGGGTATATAATATGCCAGAAGGGCTAGATGGAGACCTGTCCCATCTGTAGTGATGGCACACAGTGCAACACACTGTTCATACTCAATTACACATGGCTGCTCCAGGGTTGTATAAGGTAACTACTTGGAATGTCAGGGGAATGGGGTCAGTACACAAAAGGCAGAGGATATATGCTCAGCTCCGCAGGCAACAAATACAAATAGCTTTTTTGCAGGAAACGCACCTTACTAATGCAGATGTGATTAAAGTACAGAAAAAGTGGAGGGGGCAAGTATACAATACATCCTATTCAGCATTTGCATGTGGGGCTGCTATCTGGATTAGAAGTGGCATTCCCTTTAAAGAACTGACGCGGCGTGTAGACTCTGACGGACGATATGTCCTTTTACTAGGCACTCTAGATGGCCAATATGTGGTGCTGGGTAGTGTATATGCGCCAAACTCAGAACAGGGCAAATTTTTACAGCAATTAAATACGGCACTGGCAGATTGGGTGGGATACCCATGGATACTGGGAGGAGACTATAATGCGGTACTGGATACTAACCTTGACCGCTCACACCCACCATTGCAGGGAACGATGGCACTTTGACAAGCTAAGGCTGTCCACTCTATGGGCGCACGGCTGGATGCTGGGGGAAGCCTGGCGATCCAGACACGAAGGACATAGGGAATACTCATTCTACTCCCCGCCACACTTCCTACACACGTGAATAGATCACATTTTTTGCATCAGTGGACTCTTACCTCGAATCACACAGGCCACTTATTTAGGGAAGACGATCTCTGACCACAATTCACTAGAACTTACATTGTCCTGGGGAAGAGTCCCCAGGCCAGTCCTGACATGGAGACAAACCTGCTTGCGTTGGAGGACTCGGTCTTCTGTGACACGCTCACATCCACTATCAACAATTACTTTAGCGAGAATGCCAATACAGCTTCCACAACAATGATCGAATGGGAGGCTTTTAAGACAGTGATCAGGGAGGCTGCGATTAGCGCGATGGTAGGTGCAAGGCAAACAGTGTACAGGGAACTGCAGCAAGTGGAAGAGATGCTCTGAGGCTTAGAGAGGGCGGCTTTGATTGATCCCACTAAGGCAGCGGCGTTACAGGAGGCACGTATTAATTATGCTGACTTACTGGAGGGGCTCCGAGCAGTAGATAGCCAGGCATACACGCAGAGGGCACACGCTGAGGCGGACAGAGCAGGTACACTACTAGCGCAAATAATACGAGATGGCCCATCTCCAACCCCAATTCTCGAAGTGCTGACGTCGAATAATGTACCTGTCAACACACAAGCTGAGATTAACTCAGCTTTCTGTGACTACTACGAATCCTTATGCGACGCTCCCCCAGACCCCAAGAGTAAGGACATGGTTAATTTCTTGTCTGGCCTACCCTTCCCTCAACTGGAAGAATCAGATCGAGAAGAGTTAGTGGCACCAATCACACACACAGAAATAAGAGAAGCTATTGCCGAATTGCCCCGCAATAAAACACCTGGGCTAGATGGGCTCTGCCACTTTTTCGATGCTATTGTTTCCGCATTTAGAAAAACTGTATAGTGCGGCCCTAGAAATGGGTCGTCTTCCGGACACCACGATGCAGGCACTAGTGACTTCACTCCCGAAACCCGGCAGGGACCCTAAAGACATTGCGGGTTACCACTCCTTGTCGTTATTAAACACAGAGTATAAACTGCTCAGCAAAGTACTAGTGCGACGATTGCTTCCTATGCTACCCCGGCTAATCCATATAGACCAATGCGGTTTCATACCGGGCCGTAGCACCTCCCTCAATATTAGAAGATTATACCACATAATGGATACTGTTTCTGCCGAGCTGAAGGGAGCAGGCTGCATTTCTCTAGACATGAGACAAGCATTTGATACTGTGGGGTGGAAATACATGCTAGCGACTTTAAACCCTTCCATGCGTCGGACGGCCCCCGGCCGTCCGACGTCACGGTGGGAGTATGCGTCTGATCTGCGCACGCGTCAAATTCGCCCGCACTGCGGGGGAATTTGACGCGCATCGAAGAGGAGAGGAGTTGGAGATGGAGTTGGAGTTAGAGTTGGGGAGAGGAGTTGGCCTAACAGTTAGGGCGTCCGACCTTGAACCTGGGGAACTGGGTTCGAGTCTCAGCAATGACGCTGAACATCCTGTGATTCTGGGCAAATCACTTAATCTCCCCGTGCCTAACAAAATGAATGCGTGTCCTAATGTAACATAACTGGTGCTATGTAAAGCACTCTGATACCCAATTCGGGTCAAGTTCACGCTATATAAAACTCTGCAAAAATAAAAAACCGGATTCAGCATTCCCCCAGAACATCTTTAATGGATCCAATGCTATACACCAAGCCGACGGCAAGAGTTAGGACTGGAAGATACATTTCCTACGTGTACCCAGTGCATCGAGACAGGGATGTCCTCTGTCCCCTATATTATTTGTTCTGGCTCTGGAACCACTAGCATTACAATTACGTAAGGGAGCAGAAGAATGGGGAATCCCAACAAAAAGTGGCATACAAGCCTTGTCGCTATATGCGGATGATATCATTGTATATTTTAAGGATCTCCGTGAAAACATAGGCCCCATAGCTAACACTTTTGCTCACTTGGAGAGAGTATCAGGACTGACTATTAATGCAAATAAATCTTATGAGTACCTATTTCAAGAGGAGCAGCAGCTTTTAGAGATAACGTTTGGTAGCCAGACACTCCGATAGCACGGCACACCTTTAAATATTTAGGGATCCAGATTTATAGGTCTGCTCTGGACCTACTTGAAGGTAATCTCGAGAAAGCGATGACCTCCCTGAGATCTCGGATTACATTTTGGACATATCTCCCACTCACAGTAGCGGCTCGGATAGCAATATCCAAAATAGTGATGCTCCCACTCATATTGTATTATTTTGTTAATCTCCCTGTCCTGATTCCCGCGCATTATTACACAGCACTAAATACACTACTGATAGACTTGATATGGGGGAAGGGTCGGAGGAGGGTTGGACTGACGAAATTACAACTTCCAACAGATAAGGGTGGTCTGGGGGCATCGGACTTCCGAGCATACTGCTTCGCCAGCCAGTTGCAATGGTTATCGTACTGGCTGGCAGGCAGGAATCTCCACGAAATAGCATATGATGCCACCGCAATAGCAAGAGGCACGCTACAGACGCTTCTGTTGCCACCTGTGCGGGTTCCTCCTGATGCGCCTCTGCTGCTTCGCGTCGCCCTCATGTACTGGAAACACGCAACGCAATACACAAAACATACAGTACCATATGCACCGAATATACAGCTTCAGGGTATTCCCACACCAAACGGCATGGTGACGACTCGAAGAATACAAGTGTGGAAGGAAGCGGGGTGGCGACAGTGGGAGCACTGTTCAGAGACGGAATGCTGCTTAGTCATACGGACATAGTGCATGAGCAGGGACTCCCGGAATCACTGTTCCTACTTCACGTGCATATGATGTGGTGGGTCAGAAAGCACTGGGCTCCAGATAATGTAGAACCACCAACACATGAACTGGTGCACACCCTACATCTGATGGGTAATGGAAGGCACTTAATTAGATGGCTGTCTAGAAGAACACATACGCATGCAGCGATATCTCTCACCCAATTAAGGAGTAAATGGGAGAGGGAGCTAAGTAAAGAACTTCTAGACAAGGAGTGGGAGGAAATGCTGGCCTACCCTAAAAAAGTATCCAGGAACACAAGATTTAAATTCATTCAATATATAATTTTGCATAGGGCGTATCTTACACCGAATAGGTTACATGAGATGTACCCGGGAGTATCGGCATAATGACCCAGGTGCATAGAACCAGATGCAACGCTGATACATGTGATTGGGGCGTGCCCTACTCTATCACGATACTGGATGCACATAACTGGAGACATTAGTCAAGTGATTGGGGGAACAAGACTGGGATCTCTTGAAAGCTGTATCCTCTGGGCTTATCGTAGGCCCAAATCACAGAAAGTACAGACGAGATTTGCTGATTTGTTATTGTTATTAGCAAAGCGACTCATAACGAGTTGGTGGAAGTCATCAACGCCACCCAGTATAAACCGCCTGGCGGGAGGATACCATTAGATGGGGGAGGGCCGAGAGCGGCTCTGTACACAGGGAAGAGTATAGAGGGCTGGGAAAGACACCAATTTCCTTGGAATGGAACGCACTACTGGAAGCTTTTAAGGCACTTGACATACAACCAGAATAGGAGTATTCTCCATTTTTTGTTTATACATAGCGCATCACAGGGAAATGATCGTAGGATATTAGGATGCACGGACAGAAAGTATGGGCCTGTCTACAAAACTAATATTGGGTGCAGCTTTGGTATGCCACACAGATTGTAAGTAACTGGACATACTCCATCTCTGCCCTGACTTTCAGAACAGTACTTTTATGTCCTAACTCTGATCAGAGCGACCAAGGTACACGATCGATGTATGTATAATGTGTTATGGACATATCTATCCAAGTACCAGGGGTGGTGGGAGTTTATTTCCTTTCCTTTTTTATATATCAGTAATTTGATTGCAGTGTATATTATACTTGACACTTGAGATGGTATGTACTGAGACATGATCACTATGGAAAGACATATATTATAACGCTTGTCATACGTAATGGAATAATATGAGTATCCTTGTGAATTATGTATGTATGCAACAATCTTCTTTTTTTTCTTTCTTCTTAATCGCAAAATTTAATAAAATGTGTTATAAAAAAAAATTGCTTGCATACTAAAATAAATCTTTCCTCCATACCATAATCCTTTCCTTAACGCTTCCCTTTCAACCTCTGTAAACCTCGGTAATGAAGAGGGCCTGGAAAAATTGCTTGAATTGAAGACGACAACAAACCTACTATCCTCGCCAATTCCAGCAAAGTCAAAAACTCTTTCTTCATACTCTGACATATATCTCTTTTTACCATCTTCACCTACTTTTCTGGTAGTAAAAACAAACTTTCCACCGTATCTACTGTTATATGGTTTATAGGCACATTATCGACATTGCTAAGTTGACATGAGCTTCGCTGCCATGATGCTGCTTTTGCGCACGCTACTACATGACTTTGTTTTTGCAAGACTTTGTTTGTGCCTTTCACATGGGAACGGGTTGCTTTTCGCGTTCTCTGCCTTTCCTGGAGTTTACTCTGAACACGATGTGCATGGTCGATAAACAATGCCCCTTGTTATTCTGTTCTGATCAGTCCCTAGCACCTAGACATAACATGCTACACACAGCTGCAGTACTGAAGACTCGTGCTTTGATATTACGTTGTTGCATGTTGTTTTAACACACACTTGGAGAAAGCCGTTCCATGGAGAAGAGCTCCGCTGTTCCTATGATGTAAACTTTACATCCAGGCTTTAAGGTATGGGGTCTGCTGTCAAAGCCCAGAGATCTTCCCTTATATAAAATAAACTTCTTCTTACCAAGGGGAGGGTGGTTAGGCCTAAGGGCTCTTATTCCACAGTCTTTATATAATGACTACTCCCTTTGTATTCTATGGAATTGTAACAATGCTAACTGTGCTGAGTTTATGCATTTTGCTGCTGGTAGTGGCTCGTATACTGTATTGTAGAGCACAATAGTTAAAATAAACATTTTGAACTATTTTAGTGACTCTGACAATTCTTATTGTGGACAAGTATGAGTGAGTGAGCGAAAGAGTACGTCTTGCTCCTGCGATTCCTGAGAGAGTCGGGAGTGTTGTGTTCTGGGTTGTCTAATCATTTGCAGCTCCGTGATCTTTGGAGGAGAACGAATGAGACACTATAGCTAGTCGGTTTGGGATTTTGGGTACTAATGTGGTAGGTTGGTACACCCCTATTCACTGAGGTCCTGTTTTCCTGCGCATAGTTCTGTGTAGGTGCAGAATCCCTGCAACATGGCGCCGCCAACATTTGGTCTGGTTCTTATCTGCGAGACGCTTGAGTAGTGCTTGTGCTTGTCCACAATCCCCTCACTTCTGTTTTCGGAGACAGCTGTGACGGTGTAACTTCCTATATTGATGTTTTATAAGTTCTTTCGAGCTTGAAGTTTTAAAAGGTTTTTTCTTTCACCCGTTGTTGCGCTGTGGCACTTTAGGTTGTGTTTCTTTATTTGTCGTGATGGCAATTGATATTCCGGCTCATAGCTGCGCCGCACTCAAGGCATATTTAGCGCCATATGGAGTGCCTGATGCGGGTGCCGAGCTTATCTTTGTAGTGGAGGCAAATCCTGCTTAACACTTTGAGGTGTTTTACTCTTGGGTCACCTTTCCGGCGGTGGATGGAACAGATGGTCTGTTTCACGACTACACTACCACGACCCTTCCTCCCGCTTATCAGCCTTATAGGGCTCTTGGGGTTCTGCTTAGAGCTTGGCAACACCAAATTTGGTTTAATGGCGCCCATCCTCAGCCAGTATCGCCGGTCTGCTTAGGCCATTTATCGATAGATGGGGCCACATGGCCCGTTTTGGCTGGGTATACCCCACACCCACGTTATTTAACTGTTGCAGTTGCAGACCTTCGCGTATTACATACGTCTTTGATACGCGTACTTAGGGCTGTTATACAGTATGTCATGTGCAATTTCCAGGTGGGACCACCTGGCGTTGCTGCGCAACCCGCTGGACATGGTGGTGTAACCATCAGTCCTCTTAGGTTTAATTCAGTGATGGGCAAGCATCCACAGAATAAGGATGAGTTACCTTATTGGCTTGCTGAAAAATTTGGACAACTAGAGGCTGTTTTTCCAAATACATCTCCTGTGGAGAAACACAGGATATTGACTATTAGTTTGCCTAAAGACTTACTTCCCGAGTTAGCTGATTGTAACACCTGGGGAAAGGTGGGGATGAGACTGGTTGGGGTGTTCGACGTGGTTGCTGATATGATCCTTGCAAATGTCAAGGGCGATGCGGTAAGCTTTCAAGTGGCAAATTGCTTGGATGCTGTCCCTGATGTAGACAAACCACGCGAATTTCCAAAGATTATTGCAAAGGCATATAAAACCATAGGCCGCAATAGTCTGGGAGTTAAGCCTTTTACTCAAATGCAAACTCAAACGCAGACGGTACAAAAGGCCCAGACTGATAAAGATGGGCGTCGGTTCTTTTCTAAAAAGAACTGGAAGAATAAAAAACAGGGACAGCAACAGCAGCAGCAAGGTTCGCGTGCTGGTTCACCGACACCTGAGTCTTCTGATCGTACTTATGACTTGCGCGAAAATTAAGACTTCTGATAGATTTCAAGTCCCTGATCAGCGTTCTCCTCGTTCTTCACAGGACACTTCTGGCTCTCATGGCGGTAGAGGGGAGCGCCAAGATCGTGGCAACAGTCAACCTGCGCCACAGGGACGTGATCAGCCTCGACAGCTTGAAGGCAAAGGAAAACAAGAGGATCTACCTCGTTTTCGACCCCCGTTTCAGAAGAAAAAAGTTGCCGCTTTAACAGCGAGATATGCCTCAGACGGTGAGAACGCGACTTCTAGATTGGACATAGGCTGTGACTCTGCTCGACAGCGCGGCGGAGGTTACCATAGTACGGGAGGCTCTGCGTCCCTGTCTGGAGGCGATAGCAACAGACACATTCATTACAGTAGAGACAGCTGACACCCGGATGGCCCCCCCGGATAGACTTTATGATGTTATTGTTCAAATTGAAGGTGATATACCGCGTCCAATCAAGGCGGTGTTCTGGGAGAATTTAACCTCCTCATATGACATTCTGTTAGCGGAGGTAGATTGGCCTCCACCCTTTATGTTGGCAGCACCTAGGGGGGAGGACATGATACTTCCGAGTTTTTCACGTTACGTCCCTGAAGAGCATGCCCAGACTTTGGCTGCAGGGTGGGCTTCGGCCCTGGCCCGGCAGTGTATCGTAATCAGGTGGGTTGGGATGTTGATTTACCGGCTCATGAAATTCCCTTACGTTCTATGCCACAGCCGCAACCGCAATATCCAATCAGGTGTGAAGTGAAGGCTCACGTTTGTAACATTTTAACTCAGTTAGAGTATCAGGGTGTGATTGAACCATGTATATCAACAATTAACAATCCTCTCTCTACCGTAACAAAGCCTGATGGTTCATATCGGATTGTATTGGATTACCGAAATTTGAATAGTCATTGTCGCACATTTGCAGTGCAAAACACTCACAGCTCAGCGCTGGTGAACAACTACCCTGGATATTTCCAATGGTTTCTACAGTCATAATCCCGCCCCTGAGAGTCGTGACTTGACAGCATTCACCGCCGTCGGAAATCAGAAAAAATTTACGCGTTTGCCTATGGGGTATAGAATAGCCCGTGGCATTTGCGGCACGTGTCGTGTCATTGTTGCACGACATAGATCCAGATGCGTTCTCGTACGTTGATGACATTTATCTGACAGATGATGAACTTATGCCACATCTAGTCCAAGTCGACAATATAATTTTGTCCTTTGCCGACTATGGATACAAATTTAATTTTGCGAAGTCACATATCGCCCATTTGGCGGTGATCTTTTTGGGCTATGAGCTCAATAATGAAGGAAAGGGGCTAGCCCCCCCTTTCCTGGAGAAATGTGCACATTTGCAACCCCCTAATACGCTAAAGAAACTTCAGTCTTTGCTGGGTTTTTTTAACTTCGGGAGGACTTACATTCCCGATTATGCCCAGCGTATCAAACCACTTTATGCGTTGATACAACCAACCTTCTCTTCTGCCAGCTGGCTTCCGGAACATACCTCTATCCTACATTCTTTGCAGTCTGACCTGCTTGCGACTAACTTCTTGTTGACGCGTGACAACACCACGAACCTGGTGATACGTATCGTGCCGGGGACGGTGGGTTTCACATATTTAACAGTCAATGAGGGTGACACAGTACCTATTGCTTACAAATCACATTTATACACATCGGCTGAAATGCGATTTTCTAATATTGAAAAAATCTTGACGGCAGTACAGATGGCGATCCTGAAGGAACGCTCTCTGGCGCAAGGCAAACGCATTCTTATGGTCACGCCACTTCCTGCATTGGAAGCCGTGACTAAGGCAAGTGTACCAAACTCTAAGGCTTTACATCCACGTTGGATACAATGGGCTGCATCGTTGACATCGGCTGATGTCACGTTTATCTTCGATCCTTCTCTTCAGACACAGGAGTTCTTACAGTATGAACATGTTCATCCTCCTCCTCTGTCCTTGCTTCCTTTGGATGAATACAAATGTATCATCTATACCGATGGCTCGGCTCAACCGGCCGTCGGTTCTAAACACGCTTATTCGGCAGCTTGGGCAATTGTTGCCTGCTCAATAGTGAATGGAGCATTTAAGTCTTCCATTGTGCACACTCAGGCACTTGGAGACTGTACGGCGCAATTGGTGGAGCTGTGTGCTCTCGTTCTTGCTCTCGAGTTTGCTGATCCAAATGTGAATACTCTTATTGTGTGCGATTCCTATTACTGTGTCCAGTCTTTTAATGAGAACTTATTCTTTTGGTCTCGGAATGACTATCGAGATTCTAAGGGCAGCGCAATCAAGCATAAAATGCTTTGGATTCGAGTGGCAGATCTTAAACAACGTCTGCCCCTCACACATGTTATACATACTCTTGGCCATCAGCGTGTGGGAGCACATGCTCTTGGTAATTCTTTGGCTGATGAAGCAGCCAAGTGTGCAGTAGCCACGTGTTCCGTAGCAGCAGTTACAAGATCCATGACTAAAATAGATAATGATATTTTGGCAGCTGTTGCTGCAACAAGGGAGGGAACTGTCTGTCCTCAGGGTTTCCCTTCGAATTACTCTTATCATATAACTCCCGATCAGGTTTCTTATGCTTTGACTCCTTCCGTTGGGGATCGGATGATTCCCAACTTGGACCGCAAACCCGCTTTGATCAAAGCCGCGCACGAGGGCATGGCTTCTGCACATGCCGTGGTGTCGGCGACAGTCTCGATTTTGCAGCAACGTTATTGGTGGCATGTTTATATAAACAGACCCGTAATTATGTACTTTCTTGTGACATTTGTCAACAAATCAAGCCGTCTCCGGTCACGCGCCCGCCGCAAACACAGCTGTGTATTTCTAATCAACCTTTTGGCTGTATTTATCTTGATCACTGCAGTCCACTCTCTTCTGATACTGCGTATAAATACATATTTGTTGCAGTTGATTCATGCACAGGATTCCTTTGGGTTTGGCCACAACGCAGTGCTGATGTTCGAAATGTCATCAGGGATTTGCGTGTCTTTGTCGGGATGTTTGCCTGTGGCACCTGCCATTCAGACCAAGGTCCAGCGTTCGCCTCTAAGGCGTACAAGGATGCGATGAAGTCAATGGGGTTGCTGGTGCAGTTTTTGTCTCCATGCAGGCCTGAGGGCAATTCAATTGTGGAGCGAATGAACCGTGACTTAAAGCAATCCTTGACAGCTAGAGTCTTAGGTACTGGCAGGAACTGGCTGGCCCACTTGTATGGGGTTCAACGTGCACTTAATAATCTCCCAAGAAGATCGCTGGATGGGCGGACCCCATACGAAATGCTCTTTGGCATTAAAATGTTTGTGCCAGACCTTGATGGTCTAGACGTTGTGGCGGCTGCCACAACCTTTGACGTAGATAATCATTCTACTGTGTTACAGGATCTAAAAAAGACAAGTGGCAGCTATGCAACTGAACATTTACCCTCTTCCACTGATGCAGCACTGCTGATTCCAGTTGCCGGTTGGCTTCCAAAAGTTGGGGATCTGGTACGAGAAAAGTTGGAGAACAAAAAAGAATTTGGTCCCTCTTATCGTGCACCGGTTCCAGTGCTTGGACTGAAGGGTACTCGTACAGTCATTTTACCACCGTTACCTGGTTGCAAAGGCAACAGATACATTTCAGTGGACAATGTCAAGTTACACCATGTGGCCGATTCTGAATAGCGTCACACCTGCAGTTTTGTGCACCACAATTTCATTGGATCCACTGACTTCATCATCTTCTATTGGTCCGCGTGTGGCTAGGAAAGTGATGGACACTGTAATTGATATTTCACCCGTCCGACCTCTCTCTTTCACTATGGATGTTGAGTATATCTACCATCCTGATGAGTCCGTGGGTGAGGTGTCGAACAGTCCACAAGAACATCTGGTGGACTCAGAACTTCCACCTCTGATTAATAGACCTACGAATGGCTACAGTGCCAGCCACTCTTCCGGCTCGTCTGCTTCGACATCCAGCTTGCCAGAACCACCGACTAAATTAAGTATTTTCCTCTCTTGGTTCAAAAAGACTTACCTGGTCCCTCCGTGGACCTACATTTGGTTGGTATTAATACTAATTTTCCTCTTCATGTCAATTGGATTTGTGACAGTGTTCTTTTTGCTCAACAATGGTCATTACTTGCCAGAACGCTCTGCTGTGAACTTGGTCGATGGAATTCTGGCCCCTCACACATCGTCCCATATCATGAAACGTGATCAGACACTAGTGAACATTTCAGCGTTCCCAGTTCCAGATGGCATCGTTTGGGACAAAGTAGCCTTCACAATCCATGGTCTGACTTAGGTTCTCAGGGTACCTTACGTGTTTCGCATCTCATTAGGAGATGTGATTACACGGGACATATATTCTGATGATTGGGATGTACAAGCAGTGCATGCATTGTTTTCGGATTTAAAATATTATTCGGCATTTGACGCTGAAGATTTATATTTAAATTCTGCCAATTATGGGGATCTATTTTGCTATCAACATTATGGGCATCATTTTTTGCACAAAACTAGCACTCCACGACCCGTTCTTAATTGCACTCAATGGGAACATTGTCCTACTCCCGTTAAAGGGAGTTCAAAAACTCTTAGAGATAAATTTACATATTTTACAGATTATGACGTATCTAACCCGGCATCCTATTTTTTTAAACTTCAGTCGTCTTCACAATCCAAATTTATGTTGACACATACTAAACTGATTTACGCCAACTCGTTTCAAACTAAATTGGCTACACAGGGCTACGATCACTGGAAAGAGACCGTTGATTTAAAATCAATCTGGGGCACAAAGCCTTGGCAGGTTCAGGGAACTGAGGCTTTGCATCGTGCCTGCCTGATCCCTGCTCAACTGTTATTTTTAAGTGATACGGTGTACCAGACCACTTGTTTTGGCCTGGCAACTGTCAAAAATGTAAATACTCCATCCATTCCGTCCTTAGCGGAATATGATGATTGGCGCACCCGCACACATTTTACCATTTCAACACATCAAGCTTTGCTTAGAAATAAGACTTTCAATGTCTCTGAGATTGATTCTTCCGGGTGGCTAGTGTGGCAAACAAATACAAATGCATGCCAATTGCGTTTTTATAATGTTACACCAGGTTTCATTCACTCTAGACCTGATCCCCGGTACCACTTAACACATTCGGTCACCACATACTCGGTGGGTAAATTATGCCAGCAATGGTTAGAACATTCCACCTTAGCATCTGTAAAACAACATCTTACACTATTGTCGGATGACATCAATTTGGCTGATTTCATCTTAGGCCCTAGGAATCCTAGGTCTAAGAGGTTTATCTATGAAGCATACAATGAATTTTGGAAACTTTCACAGATGGAAGCAGCATTTCGTAGACAATAGCATAAACACACTTTCCTCACGCATTTATATGTTTGATAATATTGTTTCATTTGTTATTGATATTGTTCAAAGTGATGTATCTGTGTTATACCATGGTCAAAATCAGTTAAGATCTGTTATGCAATTTGCTTGGACATTGCAGACTTTTAAAATGGGGAAAATGCCCTGGGATTACTTAAATTCCACTGCTTTGTTTTTGCCATTTAATCTAACTGATGAACAGAGATTTATGTCCATGAAAGATGCTGGATATACACTTTTGCATATTGAACAATTGGAGTCCTTGCCGTTCTCAGTAGCGGAAACGGACTCTGTTGTTTGGTTAATTCATGGGTTTATCTCTCTCCCTTTTTCACGATTTCACTTCAAATCATGCATGCAACATTTTCCGATTGGCCGCTTTGAACCACTGGGTAGTGCATTTCTACACGAATTGTGGTTCCTGCCTTTCACTTACAGCACACTACCTTCTTCGAATTCCTGGTGTGAAGATCTTTCCAGCTTTTTTAGGGAAAAAATTCTGGCGATACAGGCATCTTTTATATCCTATAATAGGACGCCAGGTGCCCCTTTGGGTGTAGGACTCACATCTTCTCCTCCTCCCCAATCTTTAGCTGCTTTTTCCCCAATTGATTTGCCCAGCTCATTTAAAATTCTTAAAGGACTGAAATCAGGCTCCCCTTCAGACCCCTGCGCGGCCAGACTGATGGCGGCTGTAGCAGACACCGTTAACCCAGAAGTTAACAGACTTATTAATATGTCTCTCCAGGAAGCTCTCGTCCTGACAGCCTGGAAGCAGGCCAAGATTCTGCCTCTATTAAAGAAACCATCACATGACCCTCTGTGCCCTGTGAGCTACCGTCCTATCTCCCTTCTGCCCAGTGTGGCTAAGGTGTGCGAAAAAGTGGTTACCAGACATCTGACTGAGTTTATCGAAAGCTCAGGCCTTCTACACCCAGCTCGATCAGGGTTTAGGGCCTCCCATAGTACCGAATCTGCAAGTCTCGGAGGCCATCCGCGAATGCTTGGATGCCGGCGGGAGGGCAGCCTTGGTTTTGCTTGACCTCTCGGTGGCATTCGATACGGTCCCCCACTCATCGCTGCTCACCCGACTTGCCGAGATAGGTTTATCTGGCTCAGCCCTGGGCTGGATTAAGTCTTTCTTGGAGGACCGGATGCAACAGGTTTGGCTCCCCCCATCCACCTCTTTACCACAGAGAGTGTACACAGGGGTCCCTCAGGGTTCTTCCCTGAGTCCACTACTTTTTAATATTTATGTCACCCCTTTGGTCCAATTGGTGGAGGATTTGGGGCAAAATAATTGCCTATGCTGATGACACCCAGCTCCTGTTCACTTGGGAAAAAATGAGAGCTCTACCGCTACGGCTAAGAATTGCCTGACCGAAGTTTTTCATTGGCTGGCTTCGGCCGAACTTAAGTGTAACGAGGAAAAATCGGAAATTCTACTCTTTGGCCAATTTCCCCCCCAGTTTCGAGCTACGCTTTGGCCATCAGACTCGGTTCTACCAGCTGCAGCAGGGCAACCTGTTAAGAACTTGGGGGTTTGGTTCGAGGAGAACCTTACCTTCGCGTCCCAGATTAAAAAACTGGCCGGGACTTGCTTTGGTATATTGAAAACACGGAGGAAATTTCTCCCCCTTCTTCCCAGGGCCGCCAAAGAAACAGTCACCCAAGCCCTTATTCTATCACGCTTAGATTATGCTAATGCCCTGTACGCTGGCGCTCCAGGCTATTTCCTCAACAAATTGCAAGTGGTTCAGAACGCGGCAGCCTGGCTCCTCTTGAACATCCCAACCAGATGTAGCGTGAGACAACATCTACGTGCTCTTCATTGGCTGCCCATTACTGAACGAGTAAAGTTTAAATCATTAATACTTGCTCATCGTGCCCTGTATGGCCTCGGACCAACCTATCTTCAAAACGCTTCTCCTTTTACACTCCCCAAGACTACTGCACTCTTCAGCTCAACTGCTGGCGCGTGTCCCTCGCTTCCGGTTGCAAAGGATGGGGGCGGCTCTCATGCGGTAAAGGCCGCGCTAACATGGAATGCGCTGCCTCTTACTCTTCGCAGCATTCAAGACCCTCTTCAATTTAAGAAAAATCTGAAAACTCTTCTGTTTGTTTAATTAGGCTCCTTCCATCTCTCAAGGTCGCGCCGGGACACTCTTTGAGTATCTGTACGAGTTATAAATGTTAAATAACATAACATAACATGTCTGAGGGAGGGTAAGGAAGTTTTCCTTACAGGGGAGGACTGCGATTCCACAGTAGGACATTCCCTTGTTTGCAAACACGTTAAATTGCACGGCGCTTGTAATGTGTCGGCGCCCAATCGCTTGTTTTCTAAAAGGGACCCCAGTACCGTCAATAATTCCCGCTTTCACTTTGCTTACAAATGGCAGTTATCTTATTTTGAATAACCAAGACTGCTGTGGTTTACGGGCGGGAGTTCCGTATTTAGTAATGGTTTCCCAGCGCGTAACTTGTTGTAGCAATGTACTTTTTCCGCCCCCGCATGGGAGTCTAGATAATTTGGCCTTCCATTCCAACTTTGAAAACAGATTTCAACAAATTAAGCAGGCTCAAAGCGCTATTATTCCAACAGGTGGTGGCTCTCACTTCGGCCCGCGAGACCTTCCAGTTACAGGTGACTAGCACTTCTGGTGAGATACAGTCCCTTCTGAACACTAACCTCCCACAACATTTTGGGGAGCTTATACACCAAATATTTAATGCATCTGACACCACAGGCCTTGCGTATTTTTTTAAATGTGTGGAATCTGGCCTTGTGACTTCTTTTCAGACTGTATTTGGAGTAATCCCAGGTTTTATTCATTCTATTTTTTCCAGCATCTTCGGAGGGTTCCCCTTAATTTTGGCGTTAGGCGCTGGAATCCTGCTTCTCCTGTTCCTGCTGCATAATGGCTGCTCATCTTGTGGTACTGCACAGACCAGGCCAGTTGCAGCTGTACCGTGATCCCAAGCAACAAGTTTTTAAATGCTTGCCATTAGCAACGCTTCGCGTCAGTTATGGATTTACTTTTCGCTTTGCTTATTTCACTTGCGTGCAACCAGTGTTTTAATGTCGGCGATGCCCCTTCTATTGGGCAATGGTTTTATGCCTCTCCAATACGTCCCGTCCAGTCCCGGATTTTAACCAGTTGATGGGTCCCTTAGAGGCTCATGACCAGGCTTGTTCTGGAGATGGCCGTATGGCGCGTGCAGCAGCACTTGGAGTATTGGCTGAATGGGATGTCTGTGCGGCTGCGCAGAATGTCCTGCATCGGAGTTTCATCGAATATCACGCAAGTTGCCCACTTCTGCTTTTAGAGGTGTCTGATTATGAGGAGCACGTATGTTCCTTCGACTTACTTAATTGGATGGCATCCCTCTTTTTTACCAACGATAGGGATGATCTTTTGGAGGGTATGGCATTCCTCGGTTCATACACCTTGATGGATTGAACGCCTCCGTCATTGTAACATCTTGATGATAACTTTGTTGTCCCAGAGGGTGCTCTCATTCAATACGCCACGTTGACAATATTGAACTTATTTTTTTTTCTTCCCAATTTTGGCTTTTTCAAACGCTTTGAACTCTGCTTGACTGCTGAACTATGTTTTGGTCCTTTGTCTATGTCCTATGACCTTACCAAAGGGAGGGTGTTATATGGTTTATAGGCACATTATCGACATTGCTAAGTTGACATGAGCTTCGCTGCCATGATGCTGCTTTTGCGCACGCTACTACATGACTTTGTTTTTGCAAGACTTTGTTTGTGCCTTTCACATGGGAACGGGTAGCTTTTCGCGTTCTCTGCCATTCCTGGAGTTTAGTCTGAACACGATGTGCAAGGTCGATAAACAATGCCCCTTGTTATTCTGTTCTGATCAGTCCCTAGCACCTAGACATAACATGCTACACACAGCTGCAGTACTGAAGACTCGTGCTTTGATATTACGTTGTTGCATGTTGTTTTAACACACACTTGGAGAAAGCCATTCGATGGAGAAGAGCTCCGCTGTTCCTATGATGTAAACTTTACATCCAGGCTTTAAGGTATGGGGTCTGCTGTCAAAGCCCAGAGATCTTCCCTTATATAAAATACATTTCTTCTTACCAAGGGGAGGGTGGTTAGTTTTTCCACAGTCTTTATATAATGACTACTCCCTTTGTATTCTATGGAATTGTAACAATGCTAACTGTGCTGAGTTTATGCATTTTGCTGCTGGTAGTGGCTCGTATACTGTATTGTAGAGCACAATAGTTAAAATAAACATTTTGAACTATTTTAGTGACTCTGACAATTCTTATTGTGGACAAGTATGGGTGAGTGAGCGAAAGAGTACGTCTTGCTCCCGCGATTCCTGAGAGAGTCGGAGTGTTGTGTTCTGGGTTGTCTAATAATTTGTAGCTCCGTGATCTTTGGAGGAGAACGAATGAGACACTATAGCTAGTCGGTTTGGGATTTTGGGTACTAATGTGGTAGGTTGGTACACCCCTATTTACTGAGGTCCTGTTTTCCTGCGCATAGTTCTGTGTAAGTGCAGAATCCCTGCAACACTACCTGAAAGCCCAAAAATTCCATCCTCTGAGATAGTTCTAAAATTGTTTTCTCTTTGTTCATCAAAAAACCTAAAGCCTTCAACTTCTCCAAAATCTCCTTTAATTCTTTCCTCAAGTCTTCCTAATTCTGTGACATTAACAAAATGTTGTCCTAATATATTATCACACTTAACCCGCTGTAAAAAATAAGACACAACCACCCTCATCACCTTCGTGAAACACTAAGGTGCTGAAGATAGGCCGAACGGAAGACACCTAAATTGGTAAAGAATCCCTCTCCATCTGAATTGTAGGAATTTCCGACTGCCCTTCTCCATTGGTATTGTCAAATAGGCATCCTTCAGATCTAATTTCACTAACTTTTTCCATCAACAGATCTCGCAAACAATGAATACCCTCCTTCTTGAAATGCCTGTATATCAAATACCTGTTTAATTCTCGCAAGTTTATAACTGGCCTCCATCCTTTGTCTTTCTTCTTTGAAGGAAGTGGCCCTCTAGGGCCACTCGGGTCTTCTTACAACCACCTGCTTTGCCTTCCCAAGAATGAAGAGTCCGTCAGACAGTAGAGAATACAAACTTACATTTATTAACAATGCGCTACAGAGGAGTCCATCATGACCTGCACCCTAAGATGTCTGCCGAGGGACTGGCCAGCCAACAGCCCACACTGAGTAATCATTCCTCTCGAGAAGCCCCCAACCACGCCCACAATGGAAAACTACCGGCCTGGGCCGATCATGAACAAAGAGGCACAGTAGGATGAGCTAACACCTGCCAGATGGGTACATTTTATCAGGAATCCAAGGCCACAGTGCTGGGTCTCAGCATCTCCTAACGTGGCAGCAGAAACTACACATTCGGATAAGTATGTGAGGGCAGAACGGCCTATTCATTAGTAAGTCGAGAAACAGCCTTGAACAAAGAGGAAAAAAGAATAACAAAATACAGTGTTCTGCTGAGGCAAGCAGTACGAGTAATGAGGCCTAACTCAGGCACAGTCTAAGCAGCCTAATAAGGATTACGAAATGCAAAATGGAGTCACACTTGCTAACTGAAGCCTGCGCATTACGGGGATAACTCAGTGGGTTACATAACGTGAATACATATGACATCTATTTAGCCACACATTGCTAACCTAATATAACGTGAAATGAGCGCGTTGCAGGGATGGGAATTTGAAACCTAACAGTCCCTCCTTTTAGCATGGGTGGCTAATTGCTTTATTCGCTATCGGGTAGGGTCTTTACAATTTTAAGGGGGAGAAAGAAATTGCATAGTCACTCATGTTACAGGGGAAAAACAAGCAACACATGAGCAGCGAAATCACCTAATACTCGAAGATGCCCTCATCTATGAGCATGATGTCCTGAATTTCCTGCATCATCATAGCAGAAATCTTGTTATCTCGTCTTGGCAATGTGAGGGGAGGGTAAGTTTACTCACACAATAGGTGCAACAGGCCGGAAGGCAGTTGATGCATAAGCAACATGTAAAGATGACTCCTACGATGGCTATTAGGACAAGTAATATCTTCCAACCCCATGATGTCAGCAGACCCCAGAGACACCCTGTGAGGGACCATGAACCATTATCCTGATGGATATCTGAAGCAAGTTTGTGTAATTTCTGTATTGCGGAGTACACATCAGGGGCACTATCAGGGATGTACACACAGCAGCTGCTGCCGATGACGCGACAGGCTCCACCCCTATCAGCCAGAATAGCATCTAAAACCATCCGATTTTGAAGAGAAATGAGCCTCGTAGCCTGAAGCTCGACTATAATATTAGTCAGTATACCGGCAGTAGTATTAATAACTCCCTCAACTACTCTAGAAGGCGACGAATATTACGACTATTGAACATGGGACCCCAGTACGGCAGAATGCCCGTCATTATGTCAGTAAATTGCTGTAGAGAGGTATCTGTTTGATCAATATCGTCTGGGTTGACAACTCTCTTAACTCGATGTACCTGGAGATCCCTACGCTGTAGCTTATGATCCTTGTGGTAATTGGACGGTGCAATGTAAACGGGAGGTAAGAGAAAGGAAACATAACACCAGCCAGACCATCCCCTCAGAAGCCATGTATTAGCCTGTCCCCCACAGATGAAGTATACATTCGGAGGTGTAAGCAGAGGTGTGCTGCTAGTAGTGTTTAATCGGTATGTGTAGTTACAACGGCTCTGTAGAAATGTTCCCTATTCCTTCAACACAGAAACTAGCTGTTGCATTGATCACAGGGACAGGCATGGCTTTGTCTTCAGTGATATTGCGTTCCTGGAAACATTTAAAATATTCAGTGACATTAAATCCTTGGAAATCCAGCATTTCATTTCGTAACCAAGTGACATTTTCGTTAACCTCAAAAACGTTCATGCAAGCATCTGGGTGCAGGGTACCCTCCTTGCCATCTGCCCCATGTGTATATCCCTGGTGTACCACTATATACTC
Organism: Calotriton arnoldi; assembly: GCA_963921515.1. Taxonomy (NCBI): domain Eukaryota; kingdom Metazoa; phylum Chordata; class Amphibia; order Caudata; family Salamandridae; genus Calotriton; species Calotriton arnoldi. The sequence goes on along the minus strand of CAWUFW010000426.1, from coordinate 2,023,090 downwards.
CAATACTGCTTCGTAATCAGCCTGTACAATTTTCATAGCGTCCACATGATAGTGCATGTATATCATAGAGAGCAGTTGGAACAAGCGCTTCACAGCTACCCAAATATGACACTAGCAAATCGTTTTTGTGCATAACTGAGGGAAGTAGCCCACACACCCAGCAATTTGTGGCATTAGTAGTACTGTGTACCTGATGAAGCATCTGAACAAAAGTATTTTGGGCATAAGTCTGTCTATGTCTTTCTTTATGTGGGGCCAATGTGACAAACGAGTGCTCAGCTGGAACCGGGGTAGTCCCTATCAAGGTGTGCACGGGGTGTTGTTCCTCTAAGCACCAAACCACCCCAAATACGACCAGCAAGGAAAGCAAAATTATTACAACAAACACTGCTTTACTCTTAGTGGACCAGGAGGACCAAACAGGACCATCTGGAGTGGGACGCGGAGCCGCAAAGGGCTGCTCCTCATCAGGGATAGGACGACTAAAGGGATACATTTAGAAAACTTCAAGGGCAACTTATAGGTGTCACAAGGGAAAGAAAAATTCACGGGCTAGAGCCACTATTGCAACAACAGTACCAGAGGGCACAAATCACCCCACGTCCGTTTAGAGCCTCGCTGGCAGGCTCCTATTGTTCATCAACGACGGTGCTATGAAGCACTCCCACGGAGGAGCTGCGCGATCGCATCCCTTGCAGAAAAACAAATCCTTCTTCTTTCAGGATAGGGCACTCTCCCTCCTGGGCAAATACCCTCAACTATCCTGTCCAGTGTCCAAGGCAGTGCACCAGTGTTGTTCGCCCTAGTCTAATACAGGCACCTTAGGCACAGCACCTGCCCCCTAAGCTCAAGTCCTTCTCTAACTCCTGGACTGCCCTACTGGCGCACTGTCCTTCCGTCGGGGCCGCAAGTTGTACCTGGCCACACCAGGCACTTCTTCATCAACAAAAAGGGGAAGAAATTCAGGCTCAGCAGGACACTGAGACTCAGGTGACTGTGTGCCAGAAGCGGGAGCATCCGGGGCGGCCCTTATCTCTGGGGGTACCGCTTCAAGCAAGGCCTCGTCGCTCTCCTCGTCTGTCTGTGCCCACCTCAGTTGGGCGTCAAAGAAAGGAACAAAACGGGGCACGCGCTCCCCCTCCTGGTCAGCTATTCCGTCGAGAGCCCACTGCTCATACGGAAGTGGTAGAGGCACCCTTTTGACATAGGATGCATGCACCCAGTGCTTCCGACCTTCAAGCTTCACTGCAGTGCGGGTGGCAAGCAGGACAATGAGGGGCCCTTTCCACCTCGGCTCCAGGCAGTTCCTCCGTTGCAAATTTCTCACCATTACATAATTTCCGGATTGTAGCTGATGCCCGGGCCCCTCTGGTACTGGTTGCAGCGTGGCTTGTATCTGTTGGTGAAGAGAACGAAGATCTTTAGACAATTCATACAGATAGTCTACAAGCAGGGGGTACTCTATCTCGGAAAAGCGCTTGGTTCTCGGGATGCCCCAGACATTAGCAGGGCGTCCGAAGACCACTTCATACGGGGACAACCCTGTTCAAGAATGCGCTGTTGCTCTGGTAGATAATAAAACCAAGGGTAACGCGTCTGGCCATATCAGTCCTGTGCTTTCTTGAATCTTTGCTAGCTTCAGTTTGAGAGTACCATTGTACTGGGGTTGATTCGCTGCATGAAACTTCTGCTTAATATGCAAACCTGTGCACACCAATTCAATGACTTTTTAATTGAAGTGACGTCCGTTGTCACTCCAAATCACGCGTGGTAACCCATAGCGTGGGAAGTACTCTTTTAGAAGTGCCTTCACCGTCGCCATAGCTGTATTCTCTTTAGTGGGGTAAGCCTCAATCCATTTACTGAATGCGCAGATCACTACTAGCACATACTTTACTTTATTAACTCGTTCCATTTCGATGAAGTCCATCTGGAGAACCTCGAAAGGGAAGGAAGGCGGTGCAAAGTTACCAGCGGCTGTAGGAGTACCTTTCCCAGGGTTATGCTTCAGACAAATGATGCAATGCTTTACTAGGTGCGTGGCTACCTTAGCGATATTATCATTCTGCCATACTGGGTCCAGCAACTTGCATATTCCTTTGGCACTAATGTGCGCCGGGCCGTGGGCCATGGTAACAACCGGGAGCACTTATGAATTAGGGAGCAACCATCGCAGCTTCCCAGACAAGTCAGTCCAACACCCATCCTCATCCAAGCGACCTGTTCTCTCTTCCCACATTGCTAACTCATCTAGAGTCACCTCACCCTGGATTTCCCTGACATTCTCCAATGTGTCCTCGAACATTCCGTTGTCTGGGACCCACCTAGCGGGACCTGCCACTAACATCTTTTTAATCTTCGATCAAGCTGTCTCCTTAGCTGTCTGGTCTGCGAAAGCATTTCCCCTCCCAACATCATCTGTAATGGCTTTATGAGCGCTACATTTCACTATTGCTAACTTATTGGGAAGGTGCTGCGTCTTTGTCTTATTCAATAGTGTATCCACAGCATGAGGTACCATGACTGTGAGGTCCGTATCAAGGACGAGCCCTGCCGATTGTCTGATAGAAACTGCCTCCACCGTGGCAGCTCTCAGACAGCTCGGGAGCGCTCTGACGACATTATCAAGCATGGCAGAGAAGTAGGCGCAGGGTCTCTGCTTACCACCAAAACCCTGTGTTAGAACAGAAAGCGTGCAACCGTCCACCTCATGCACGTAGAGCACAAAAGGCTTCTGGTAATCAGGAGTACCAAGCACAGGGGCAGAGCAAAGCGCAACCTTTAATTGTTCAAAAGCGTGCTGGCATACAGGTGTCCAAAGAAGGGGTTCACGCACATCTTTGGTGGTCAGGTAAAGAAGGGGTTTTGTTAGTAGGGAATAGTCAGGGATCTAATGCCGACAATACGATGTTATCCCAATGAACGCGCGTACCTCGCGTTGGGTCTTAGGAACAGATATATTAGTAATAGCAGCTATGCGCTCAAGTGTTAGTCTGCGACCCTCCTTCGACAGTAGGTGACCTAACGAGGTGACCTCCTGTCGACAATATTGAAATTTGGAAAGTAACACCTTGTGTCCATGATGCGCCAGATGCAACAATAATTTAACTGTGGCGTCTTTGCAACCATCCTCATTGTCCGAAGCCACAAGGAGGTCGTCAACATACTGCAACAGCACATTACCAGGGGAAGCTCCAAAGAATCCAATTGAGCTTTCATGGCTTGGCTATAAATACTAGGACTTTCAGTATAGCCTTGTGGAGCACGGCAGAATCTAAAGCTCCGACCGGCTATTGCAAATCCAAACAGATATCTGCTATCTGTATGGATTGGTATACTGAAGAAAGCATTTTTTAAGTCAATTACAGAAAAGAATTTTGCTGATAGGGGGATCATTGTCAAGATCGTTGTAATGTCCGGGACCACAGGGTACTGGGGAACTACGATCTTATTGACCTCTCTGAGGTCTATCACAAAACGGTAATCGTCAGGGTGGGCATCAGAAGATTCCAAGGGTGTCTTTTTAAGAATAGGAAGAATAGGGCTATTACACACATTCGCCACAGTCTCTTCAACCACGCCAGACTTAATCAAATCCTGTATTATTAGCAGTAAGGCCTTTTCACCTGCCTGGGATATCTTGTAATGGGGAATACGTGGCAATTTAGAATTGTCTCTGATCTGTATAGATACTGGCGGGATCTGAAGTAACCCCACATCCGTGTCTCCTGTAACCCATTACGTACGCGGCACATCTTTAAACTCAGCAGGAAGGGGGGCATCCTTTGCGAAGCACTGTTTGGCACGGGCTACCTGCGGTCCAACAGTCATGTAAACACCATCTGGAGAACAAAAAATTGTCGCATGCAACCTTTTTAACAAATCGAGTCCTAACAAATTTTCCCCACAATTGGATGTCAGAAAAAATGGTGAATCGACCGTAAAGGGGCCAATAGTCAAAGCAAGAGGCTTGGAAATGGGGCTAATGATCGGCACACCTGAGAAACCCAACAACACATTGTTTTGGCCAGACAGCTGCCCCCAGGACCAGTGAACGGGAAACAGAGCTATTCATAGCCCCTGTATCAACTAAAAATCTTTCGGTAGTACCCTGTAAATCAGCAGTGACGTAAGATCTGTGCTGATCTATAGGCACAGGAACTGGTCGCTCGCCCTGTCCTCTGCTGTCCTAGATGTGAGACAACCCTGTCACTTCGTCCATGTCATAGTCGACATGATAGTACTGTCGTTCTCGGGGGTTGTCAAAATAATTCCCACTCTGCCTATTGTGTGATGTATCCTCTGACTGCATCCCCCTCTACCTCCTGTTCCTCGTCTGCGTCCTCGGAAACCCCGACCTCTCGGGGCCTCACCTTTCTGCATCAGCTCCGGACACTCGTTCCGCCAATGTCCCTCCTGCTTGCAGTAAGCACATTGATTGAGCCCGAGGGACGTGTTTGAAGCACCACCCCTGCCAGACCGGGGCAGCCGTTGGGCCGAACCCGAACCTCTACCTGGTCCATTCCCCCGCGCAACTTGCTGCATCAATACCCTCGTCTTCAAATCCTTTTACTTTTTCTCTACCCTTTCCTTGTCCTCATTCTCTCTATGTTTGTAATATTTTGCCATACTCAATATCACTGACGGGGATGATGTCGTCCAAGTACTTTCCGAAGCCTGCAACCGTGTTGCAATCTCGGGAAGCAAGTTAGTGACAAATCTGTTGACAAATAAACGAACACCACCCTCCTGTGACAGGTCCTGACCACTAAAATCTAAAAACGCCCCTTCAAATCTGGTAAAGAAATCCGACACACTTTCATCCTTTTTCTGGCGACACGCAGTCAACTTATCCCAGTCCACTGTCTTTGGCGGGATAAGTGAGTGCATGTATGTCATAATACGCCCTGGCAAAGCGAGGCGCTCCGCTTTCGGCTTGTCGCCGGGCTTACGCTCCTTATCCTAAGCCCTGATCTCATCCCACATGCCCCCCAACTCTAGTGCATGATCCTGCATATGAACCTGCCTCCATATATCCACCGGTACCAACAGACCAAAAAACAACTCTATGTCAGCTAGCGTCATTACTGTGGAGGAGGCTGCCTCCGTCAATTCTTTATAATATGCAGTAGAGTTTTTTCGGGGGTCCGGCAGCTGGCTCTTTAAGGATAGGACCTCACTCCTCTTCCAGGGAGTATAGATCCACTGTTCCTGAAACCGAGCGTTGACCCGTGGTCTTATCACAGCATCGGTGGAATCACGCAGTTCTGGAATTTCAGGGTGGTAAATGGGATGAACTTCTCTCATGGGATGCTGTGTCCCCATCGTCGGAACCTTCTGGAGCAATCTGCCTCAGCAGCCCACTAGTATCGTTATATTGCTAAAAACCTCATTGGGAGCCAGACCTGCAGCATATACCCTATCCCGTATGTCATATATTATTTGCGGTGCAACACCTTGAAAACACTGTTCCCACAACCCTATCAGCGTCGCTGACATGTGCTTAAGGGCATGCTGCTGTATAAACGGCTCGTAATCTTTCATCACACTCCACACATCCTCCACACTATAGATCGGATTCCGAGCCCACTGAGCTGCTTGATTCACCACCATTTGCTTTTCCTCATCAGCCACCACAGAACGCACCAATACTTTATCCATTCGGTCTCGCGCTGCTGCCCAGTTCACTTCATGTACTTCATGCGCAGGAGTTTCGACATTCAACTGTGCCTGGGGTGTCACACTCACGGGGGAAGGAGCAGACGCAGAGATGGTACCATCATGTAGGGAGGCAGGGTGGTAGGGGTGAAAGGGGGAGTAGCAGTCAATACAGAACTAATAGACTGGGCAGGGGAGCTAACAGCACCCGTCCCAGTGACTGGTGTGAGTAGAAGAGAAGCAAGAGGGGCCGGGGCTGAAGTGGTGGCGCAAGAAACCTGAACGCTAGAAGGGGCAGCACTAGAGGCCAAGGCCTGAGATGTCGGGACTGTCGGGTATATCCGTTCAGGGGCATAAGGAGGGGAGGGCGAGAATCTAATAGCTCTTCGACGAAATCATCACCTTCCTCTCTAGTAACATAACATTTATCTGTCTGTAACAGGAACTTCCTATCTTCACATTCTATACCCTTCTCTATCTTTCCTCTTTCATAGGCTACTGCTTTCTGTGTTATAGTTTGTGTCTGCCTCTTCCGGGCCTCTTTCTCTGCTCTCAGTCGTCGCTGCTTTGCTTCTTTCTGCCATTCTCTTAAAGAATCAAACATCGACTGTCTGCTCCTTCTAGCGAACAACTTGTCCTGCAAGAAATTCAATTTCTGTTCATCAAATGAGCCAGTAAGCGGCCACTGTAACTTAGCATTGTCCCTCATATATTTATGCCACAATGTGCTAAACATAACAGGGCCAATACCATGTTTAATGTATACGTCAAAATTTGGAGAACCCTCCGGAGGTGCAGGCTGGATCTCTTCCAATCGAGCATCAGTAGAACAACATCGACATCCAAAACACCCCAATTTGCTGAAACAAGGCATCTTAATATAAGACACATGCACTGTCCCTAACGGACAAGTATAACACCAGCAACAGCAAATAAGGACAAGATAAAATAACAAATATTATCCACGAACCAAACCAAACGGTCCAAGGACCACTCCCTACAGTCTGGGGACTTTACCACATTCAAGAAGACAGGCTCCAGCCCCAGAACTTTTCAAGCATTAGCCAAATTACCAGTTGGTCTGGCAGATTGTTCGCGGACAGTCCCGGACCTTTTCAAGCACGGGCCAAATTTCCAGGTGGTCCGGTGAACTGCTCACAAAACACTCTGTGCCTTTCCAAGGGTCCGCAAACCCACCAAGTTCAAGACAAGACAGTCCGGAGACCGTACCAAGACACAGCCCGTCGACTCGTGTCGTTCAAGCAAGGCAGTTAGAGAACGGCAGACAAGACAGTCCGGAGACTGTATCAAGACACAGCCCGCAGGCTCGTGCCGTCTAATAATGGCACCATTTTTACAAGAATCAAATCACTCACCTGGTGCACCCAGGTCGAGTCAAGTTATTCTCCACTGCCGACTCTTCAGACCAAACGGTCAACTCCAAAGTTTTGCCTTCTCAGGACCTCAGCCGGAGGCCACTAGACGAGGGGGTGCCCGATCAGCCGGGCGGGGCAGCTGCGAGAACCAAGCTCGGTCTTGTGTGGGGTACCCCGATCCGCCCGACCAACCAAACGCACCCCGACCCTACAACCCGATTACGGGCGAGTCGGATCACCTTGCGGGGTCCCTGTTCGGGCGCCAACTGAAGGATGTGGCCCTCTAGGGCCACTCAGGTTTTCTTACAACCACCTGCTATGTCTTCCCAAGAATGAAGAGTCGGTCATACAGTAGAGAATACAAACTTACATTTATTAGCAATGCTCTGCAGAGGAGTCCATCATGACCTGCACCCTAAGATGTCTGCCGAGGGACTGGCCCCCAACAGCCCATGCTGAGTAATCCTTCCTCTCGAGAAGCCCCCAATCATGCCCACAATAGAAAACTACCGCCTGGGCCGATCATGAACAAAGAGGCACAGTAGGATGAGCTAACACCTGCATATGGGTACATTTTATCAGGGATCCAAGGCCACAGTGCTGTGTCTCAGCATCTCCTAATGTGGGAGCAGAAACTACACATTCGGATAAGTATGCAAGGGCAGAACGGCCTATTCATTAGTAAGTCGAGAAACAACCTTGAACAAAGAGGAAAAAAGAATAAAGAAATACAGTGTTCTACTGAGGCAAGCAATACGAGTAATGAGGCCTAACTCAGGCACAGTCTAAGCAGCCTAATAAGGATTACGAAATGCAAAATGGAGTCACACTTGCTAACTGAAGCCTGCGCATTACGGGGATAACTCAGTGGGTTACATAACGTGAATACATGTGACATCTATTTAGCCACACATTGCTAACCTAATATAACGTGAAATGAGCGCGTTGCAGGGATGGGAATTTGAAACCTAACATCTTCACCAAAAATATATTGCTCGCAAACCTTTTTGCACTTTCCTTCACGCACTCTACTGCATCCTTTTGAATTAATTATTCTATCTCTGAATCTACAACCAACTCCTGTTCCCTTGACATTCTTATTTCCCTTCTTTCCTCTGTTTACTTTGGCCAATCCATGAATTCAATCACATACCCTCGGATTGCATCTAATACCCAAGGATTTTGCGTTATATTTTCCCATTCTTTTGTGGAAAACCTCAGCCATCCCGCCACTTTTGCATGGGTAAAACCAGTAGAAATACCTGTACTCAACTTGTCCTCCACCATACAACTGGCCTCGTCCTCTTGCAAATCTTCCTCTGCCTGCTCTACCCAGTCTTCCTCTGTTAGGGTAAAATCCAGAGGTCGATAGGAAATTTCTTCCCCTAAAAGAGTTGCCGTACTGGGAATAGTACTGGGAAGCATACTGGGACCTCTAAACTCCTCGGCCAGTAGATTATCTCCTTTTACTGGCCCTGCCAAAAACACAACTTCCAAATACCGTCCTCATGTTTTCTTGCACCTTATCTAAGACTGTAAAAGTATTTACATATTTCCCAATACTTTTCACAAGACCTTCTGCAAATAGCAATCCTGTAGCCTCCTCAGTGGTTTCCTCTGCGCCATATCCCCAAGTTTTGGATTTATTTTCATAAGGATTGCTCTCCTTCTTTCCGACAGCAATCCAGCATTAGCATTGCCAAGCTTGACCATAGCTCTTTGGCACAAACCCTCTAAATAAATATAGGTCCATTCCTCCTCATTAACATAAGGATCCTCTGCCATGTCTATTATTCTGGCCAAGGGTCCCACTATGTCTAAAATTTTGTCCTGGCAAATCTTTACCGACCTTTCCAACCCCTTTCTTGGGTCCCTGACAAGGCAAAACAAGAAGCTTATGAGGTCAGGATCTAAATTTGGTGTACTACACCTTTTCGCCTATCACTGGCATTGCGCATTCCGCTCTCAATACGCTTTGTACTTCCCTATCCAAGGGTTTCCAAATCCAAGACTTAATAAACTTTCCAACGTGATCCATAGGCCACCATTCACCACTCCATGGGTGTTTAATATTCAAAGGAGTAAGCATGTCTCCCTCAAACGGGTCTTTTATTTATTACTTGCACATGACCCTTTCAAATTCTCAAAGACCTCATCAAACTCATCATCCTCATTTAAATCCAAAAGATACTCATCTAAATCTTTACCATCAAGAACTCCACCTCTGTACATTTCACCTTCGAAATCTTCTTCCTCTTGTGTGCCGCTACGGGCAACCTTTCCATGTGTGCCACTAAGGACACCTTTTCTTTGCATGCTGCCATGGACACCCATCTTTGCGGTGACCACTAAGTCATCCGTTCCCTTTTTTGACATCTCAATCTCCTCAATATGTCTTGTCTTTTTGGTCTTTTTCCTACCAACTTCTTTACTTACACCTTCTCCCTCTGAAAGTGAAAAATATTCTTCTCCATACTCTAATTATCTTTTTCTACTTTTAGGTACACCATCCACAGCTTCCTTTACCTGTTTCCTCATCTCAAGTTGAATCAGTCTCTTCACTACCTATTCATTAACCATGTCTCCTGTCACCTGAAACTCACCACTCTGTTCCCCAGTCATACTCAGTTATTATCTTTTTTTTCAAATATATACTATTACCAAACAAAGCAAACCCTAGACACCTACTCTTTTCCTCACAAAAAAAGAATCTGCTAAGCGTTCTAACTGACCTATTTCAACCGCCTCTGTGCCAGCATATATTATTATTAACTTATTGTAAATTTCCCAATTAAAAATGGCTGCTCAATTCTTGCCTGAACTAAAAATTCACGCGCTTGCGAGCATGCACTAATAAGGAGTTCCTTTAATCACATAATGCGCAATTTAGGACTCAGGTCCTCAAAAGCACTTGCAAGCATGCGCTAGTAAGGAATTCCTTAAATCACATCAGGCGCGAGTGAGGGCTCCGGTTTTCAAAAGCTCCTACTCGTGCCCTCCCACATAACTCCATACTTAACTACGCTCGGGTGCCGAAGCTTATCATATGCATGAATCAACACTGTGATGATCCTCGCACGCGATCAGCAGGCCGTCAACAAAAAACCTAGCAACGAGCTGCACTTGCCCACTCATTGATCCCCGCTTGACTACCAAACTGGTAAACATGCACCGAGCCTACTATTTAAAAAATGCTCTCGCTCATACTTAATTTAAACTGTTTCTACTCATTTTTTAGCAGTAGTTTTTATGACATTTTACATCGTTAAAAGGCTAAACTATAGATTTGTAGAAATAATATTTATAAACATATTTTTAAGAAATGAAAACAGTCCCAGCCACGCTTCCATATATTAGAAGCTGAGGCTCAAACTATCACAATCTTAACACACCTACTCAAGCTATAAACTATTTAAAAAAATTAACAAATTGTAATGAGCAAAAAAGGTTCTTATCTCTCCTGGAGCAGCAATTAAAAAAGGAAGATTATTCGGTTTAATGGATATTTATGGACTAGTGTGTTCTGGTTCTAGTGTTTTTAATTGTTATGATGTTCTTTAAAGGTGCTGCAGGAGTAGCATTAAAAGATATAATGCATAATGGTAGCCTCTGGTCTTGAAATTAAATCTAATGGTAGAATTACTTTCGCCATAGAAATAGTGTTTTACAGACAAATCTGCAACAAGTTTTCATTGAAAGTAATTAAATTGAGAATTTTTTGTTACCAACCAATTTTAAATCAGGTCCAAGGTCTGAAAATCTTCAGTGGTCACACACCGAAAGTGAATACTTCTTCCAAGAAACAAGAAACATGTTTTTGTTTGAATACTTTTTTTCTGGCTGTACACAGGGACATATGTGACTTTTCTGGCTTTCTCCTCACCACAGAGGCAATAAGTTGCTGACATCACACAATCTATTTGTCGGGTCTTGATGTTGGTGTAGGCACCAATCCGATGAGAACGCCCAGCGGGGATGATAGAAGCCGTTTTACCCCTAATTACCCTCACACACACCACAGGGAGCAAGAATAGGAACTACCACCCTGTGAGCAGTGCCTTGGGGAAAAAGGGAATGGGATAAAATAACAAACAGCCCTGGATGGCTAGGACGTCCCCCAAGGCTTCAAGACTCAATACAGTTGAGGCACACACTGTATGCAAGAGAGGAGAGAGAAAGGAAAGCATAAACACATACACCCCTTTACTGAGTAATGCACTCTAATAATACTAGAACAATTTCCCCACTCACATCCACCAGCATCCACTACAGCCTAGTGGAAATAAAAAAGCCCCTATAACTTATCTGTAGCCGGGAGTCCAGTGTTCCACTCGGGGTGATACTTGTAGTGCCGGGGACAGTAAGAAACCCAGCCTCTCCTGGCTGAGGGCACAGAAACTCCGTGCAGATTAATAAAGAAAAACAAAGTAGCACGCTTCTCGTTGCTTCACAGGAGCAGAATCACCAAGGCAGCAAGGAAAACAAAGTAGCACGCTCCTCGTTGCTTCACAGGAGCGGAATCACCATGGAGGCAAAGGAATCTCGGGACACGTGTACTTCCGCGTTGCTCCCGATCACAGAGGGAAATAGTAGTGAGCAGAAACCCAGGAACTCCCAAGGTCGCACGCTGTCCAAGAAACAGAGCGCTTCATCTGGAAACGCAGTAATCCAAGGTAGAATTCGGGCGGCAAGCCGAATTCAGAACGGAACCTGAACGACAAGCACAGAGCAGCGGAGCGGCACAGGCTAAGGACCGCCTACCCGCTCAGCTGATTTCCGCTGCTTCCGTAGCTGTGAGCCGCGTGGATGCTGGGACATGTAGTTTCTCTTGACCCATGCTGTCAGATTCATCAGAGATAGAGCGGTGTGTGCCTGTGCCTGTCTCACGATGCAGCCCCGCCAAGGTCACGACAGTACCCCCCGCAAAGGGCGCCGTCCCGGCAGCCTGCCTGGTTTGGATGGGCAGCGAGCATGAAAGTGCCGGAGCAGACCGGGACAAGACAGGTTGTGGACAGGTTACCAAGAACGCTCCTCCGGCCCATAACCCTTCCAGTTGACCAGGCAGATAACCCGCCCCCGCATCAACTTGGAGTCCATAATGCACCGTACCTCGTACTCCTCCACTCCATCAACCTCCACCGAGCATGGTCTGATAGGCAGACGGGTCTGAGGCAAACAAGGCAGCAGAAGAGAGACGCGAAAGACAGGGTGAATCCGCCAGGAAGACGGTAGGTGTAAGCGTATTGCCACAGGGTTAATGATCCTACTAATCGAGTAGGGCCCAACAAATTTGGGCTTGATCTTATTCACCCCTTTAAGCCGAAGATATTTGGTTGCCAACCACACCTTCTCTCCCACACGATACTTGGGCTCCTGGGATCGTCTCCGGTCAGCGTAGTGCTTGTCAGCAGCTTGAGCCTTGGCAAGGTGAGCCTTCGCATCCTGGTGCACCACCCGTAGGTGAGCGTGATGTTCATGCACCGAAGGAAGGTTCGAGGAGATGGGCCATTCGAATGGTAATATATTGGGATGACACCCATTCAAGCAGAAAAAAGGGGAAAACCCCAACAAGGAATGTTCAGCATTGTTATAAGCGAATTCCGCCATCCACAGCAAGGAGCTCCATTCATCATCATGCTGGAGCGTGAAACATCGCAAATATTGTTCTAAGGTCTGGTTGAGCCTTTCTGTTTTGCCATCGGTTTGAGGGTGGAAACTGGTGGAAAGCCGAGCGTCTATTTTCATGGCTGCGCATAAAGCTTTCCAGAATGCATGACGTGAATTGCGAACCCAAGTCAAGAATCAGCACAGTGGGTATACCATGAAGCAGTACCACATTCTGCAGGAAGGTAACGGCTAACTCCGAGGACATAGGCACTTTTCTCAATGGTATGAAATGACCCATTTTGGTCAGATGGTCAACAACCACCAGGATAGCAGTATAACCTCCGCTAGAAGGCATCTCCACAATAAAATCCATTGACACCGTGTGCCAAGGAGCTGGAGGAACAGGAAGAGGTTGGAGCAATCCAGCGGGTTTACTGTGGCAGGGCTTCCCTTGGGTACATACCACACAGTTCATCACATATTGCTTGACCTCTTGTCGGAGATTCAGCCACCAGAAATGACGCTTAGTCAGCGCTATGGTTTTTTGGGCTCCCAAATGACCCCCTATGGTAGAATCATGTGTCCATAACAAGGCCTGTTTGCGCAAGTCTTTCGTGGGAAGAAAAAGGGTATCAGAGTGATACAACAGATTGTCCTTTTTGGATCGGAGTTGGGGGTTTGTCAATACCCATGCGTCCTGATCTATCAGTTCCACTTGTGCCTGGACATCACTTAGGAAGGAGACAGAGGTGATAACCGCTCTGAACAGAGGAATTCTGCGTGCTGGAGTATAATGGGTGGTTCTACGTCTCCTTTCTCAAAGGGCTGATGAACTCTGGAAAGGGCATCAGCCTTCCCATTTTGCGGGCCAGGTCGGTATTTAATAATAAAATCATAGTCAGAGAAGAAGAGAATCCATCTCAATTGCCGTGGAGTAAGAGCCCTGGCTGTTTTCAGAAATAATAAGTTCCTGTGATCTGTATAAATTTCAATAGTGTGTTTGGCTCCTAACAGGTAATGTCTCCACTCTTCACAAGCTCGTTTGATAGCCAGTAACTCTTTATCAGAGATACTGTAATTGCACTCGGTGGGCGCCAGTTTTTTCGAGTAGTAAGCCACAGGATGAATGGTCTTTGCACGTCCGGATGACGCAGGATAGGTGCCTGTGTGAACCGTCTCTTTAGTTCTGAGAAGGTGGATTCCGCTTCTGCTCCCCACTGGAAACGCGCTCCCTTTTTCAATAATCTGGTGATGGGTTGTACTAACCGTGAGAAGTCCTTGATGAACCTCCGATAGAAATTCGCAAACCCCAGGAAACTCTGTACTCCTGTAATGAATCTCAGGCTTTAAGAACATACATCACTGTTGGTGCAACAAAAGCACAGTTCTGTTTCTTAAACCAATAAGATTGATGATGAACCTGTTTTGTTTCTGGGTGTTTTAGTAATGGGATGATACTTTCCTTTGCCCAGAGCATTTGTGCGCCCTTAAACACTTTGAAATAACGTTGCCTACCTCTATTTTAAAGACAGCAGGTTTGCGGTAAACTCACGCTCATGTTTTGAGCAACCGCGGCTTCCGTAGCAGCAGGAGTGCCTATTTAAGGAGCCACGCCCGTCTGCTGATTGCGGATTATTCAGAGCCCCGGTCTGGTGAGGATCGAAGGTTGCGTGTCGCCGAGTTTGGCCCGAGTCTTGTTGCTGGCGCGGGGTGTTTCCTTCCAGAAGAGAAGAGCAGGTAAGAAGCTCCGTTAGTGCCTTTGAACTGAGACTATTTTCTAGTTGAAGTGCATTGCTCGCTTGAAAGCTAACATGCTCATTTTGTCCGAAGAGCTGTACATTCTTCATGACAGTTTGACAAGTTCCAGACGCATTCAATGCTTTAATTGTTGCCGGCATGGAAATGATTTAAGGAGCGCTTTGGTTGATGTTAAGCCTAGCGCAGAGGCCAAAGAGGTTTTGAGTATAGTTAAGCTACTATTTCTAAAACTGAACGTCAAACCTTGTGAGACATTATTTATGCCATTAAGGAATGAAAATACTTTTGAACATTTTGCATGCATGTAATGACAGAAAACAGAGACTCTAGTGAAAGTGAAACACTTTAATCAAGCTTTGAAAAGACGAACAGAGCAATTGAAATCCTTCAAGCCTCGCTTCTTTCCAAGTGAACTACATCAACCCACAAATGCGTTAAAGGAATATTTAGAAAGACTGCTTTCCAGATAATACAATTGTTAACCATCAAGGCAACAAATATTCTTTTCACAGGTAATCTGAGAGTCTAATATTTCCGTGACAATGTAATTATTTGTTTCTAGTAATTGAAAGAGAGAATTAGTATTAAACATATTGTGGTGTCATTTCAGATCTCCTCCCCGCAGTACCCTCCCTAATTCCCTTCCCCTCATCTGGCCATCCTGAACCTCTGTTAACACAGAATCAGAGTCGGGGTTGCCAGAAGGTGGGCCATTTGAGGGTACTGCTCCTGAGGAACTTGTGGAATTCTGACAGAATAATCCGCCCACGAATTATCGTTCCTCCTGAGCAGTACCGCCAAGATGGCAACTTTAGAGGACTTATGTAAAATGTTAGGGGATATGCAAAAAAAGATTGCAGCTTCACTTTCTGAAATAGCTGCTCTGGCTAACCAGGTGGCTCAATTACAATCTCAGCGTTTTGGTGAACGCAGCGTACCTCAGCCATCTCAGTCCCTGGCAAATTCAAACCCCACGGCTTCAGTTTCCGTAACTGTTCCGCAGGTTGTACCATTAGCATCCCCGGAGAGGTATGCTGGAGAACCTACTAAATTCCAGACTTTTTTGACACAGGTTCAGTTGCATTTCATGGTTAGACCTACAGCCTTTCCGGATGCTCAATCTCGTATTGCCTTTCTCATTTCTTATTTGAGTGGGGATGCGGCTATGTGGGCAGTTCCTCTAGTAAACTCTGATGACCCCCTTTTGTATGACTGGCGAGCTTTCAAAAGAGAATTTGAAAAAGTGTTTGATAGACGAACCATTACCGGTTCCGCTGATCATGAACTACTTGAGTTACGACAGGGTAACAAAGACTTGGTGCATTACCTAACACAGTTTAATCGGCTTATTGCTGAAACCAATTGGCCGGAGGAGAAAAAGTCTGCACTTTTTCATCAAGGTTTGCGGGATGAATTAAAAGATTTAATTGCATCCATTGATCCTCAGCCCACCTCTTGTGAAGATCTAATTGCCTTGTCATTACGGTTGGATCACCGTCTGGCAGACCGTAAAGGAGAGAAAAGACGTCCACAATTCCGTACCTTCATCAGAACCAGGGAAAGAAGTACCTCTTTAAATCAAGACTCTAGTGAACCAATGGAAATTGGAGGGATTAGAAAACCTCTTTCGCAAGAAGAAAAGGATCATCGACGAAAATCAGGCCTGTGCTTGTATTGCGGTAAGAAAGGACACTTTGTAAGAGAGTGTCCAAACAAACCCAAAGGTCTTGGAACCACATTTAACAATAAAGATTCCCCAAAATCTCAGGGAAACTGATTTGCTCGAGGAAAGAACAGGAGTATTTCTCGAGTAACATTGTTCAATCTCCTGAACAATCGTTAGCAAACACCCTGCAAGTTGCAGTTCCTCATTTATCTCTTCATGTCCTCTTTGAAGTAGAAACTATTCATGAGATCTTGACTGTGATGATAGACTCCGGAGCAACCAGCAATTTAATTGACTCTGCCTTGTATCACAAGTTATCTATACCTACAGTACCCAAAATGCGGCCTGAAACCGTGAGGGCTGTCGACGGTACCTTGTTAACATCAGGTCCAATCACGCATTCTACAGTGACCCTAACAATGACTTGCTTTATTCATGACGTAAAACATTGTGAGTGCATTAGTTTTAATCTCATTGATGCACCTCAATTTGGATTCATTTTGCGAATGCCCTGGTTGACTCTCCACAATCCGGCCATTGATTGGGCTAAGCGAACCCTTGAGTTCAACTCCGATTGGTGTCAACAAGAATGTTTAGCAGCAAGGCCATCATCACAAGCCTCTGGATCGCAATGCTTAGCCGAATTAAGTGAGTCTCATTCCCTTCTGGTGGTTCAAAGCATAGCAACGGCTGCAGAACAAGACACTCTTTTGCCACCTGAATATGAGAACTTTTGCAATGTTTTTAGTGAAAGTCAAGCTGAAGTTTTGCCTCCACATCGCACTTATGATTGCGAAATAGAATTACAACCTGGGGCAAAAATTCCTTGTAGCCGAATATATGCCCTTACCGAACTGGAAAATGTACATTTAAGGGCGTATTTGGATAAGTACTTACAAAACGACTTCATTCGACCATCTAAGTCCCCAGCAGCATCTCCTCTTTTCTTCATTCCTAAGAGCAATGGTGAGTTGCGTACTTGCATAGACTACCGTGCACTCAACAACATCACGGTAAAGAATCGTTATCCTTTACCCCTGATATCGGTTCTTCTTGATCAAGTACGTTCAGCAACCATATATACTAAATTGGACTTACGAGGAGCATATCATCTTGTTCGCATCAGAGCTGGGGACGAATGGAAGACCGCATTCTGCACCCAATATGGCTTATTCGAGTATTGCGTTATGCCGTTTGGTCTGTGTAATGCCCCTGCGGCGTTCCAGTTCTTAAATGACGTTCTTAAAGGCTACTTAGATCGCTTTGTCATTGTATATATCGATGACATTTTGATTTACTCTTCCACCCACTCTGACCATGAAAATCATGTTAAATCTGTCCTACAGAGCGATACCAAAGGGGATGATGGACGGAGCGTTAGGGCAAATCAAACACTCACCCCCAGTCAACTGATCTGGGTTTAATCCATCATCATTCTTTAGCTCACTCCACCACCCCAGTTCAGACATGGCCATATGCAAATCAGTCTGACCCTGTGCCTCATGGGAACAGTCCAGCCCGAACTGCCAAGCCATGTCTTCCCTGGACCGGAAACAAGCATCCTGGGACCGGTTTCGGGTTCAAAACCCTCATCAGCCAGGCTATCTTGAATCCAGTGGCAAAGTGAGCAAGGGACCCACGTCTGGGCATACCCTGCCAACTTAGGGCGAACAAAGCGATACCAAAGGGGATGATGGACGGAGCGTTAGGGCAAATCAAACACTCACCCCCAGTCAACTGATCTGGGTTTAATCCATCATCATTCTTTAGCTCACTCCACCACCCCAGTTCAGACATGGCCATATGCAAATCAGTCTGACCCTGTGCCTCATGGGAACAGTCCAGCCCGAACTGCCAAGCCATGTCTTCCCTGGACCGGAAACAAGCATCCTGGGACCGGTTTCGGGTTCAAAACCCTCATCAGCCAGGCTATCTTGAATCCAGTGGCAAAGTGAGCAAGGGACCCACGTCTGGGCATACCCTGCCAACTTAGGGCGAACAAAGCGATACCAAAGGGGATGATGGACGGAGCGTTAGGGCAAATCAAACACTCACCCCCAGTCAACTGATCTGGGTTTAATCCATCATCATTCTTTAGCTCACTCCACCACCCCAGTTCAGACATGGCCATATGCAAATCAGTCTGACCCTGTGCCTCATGGGAACAGTCCAGCCCGAACTGCCAAGCCATGTCTTCCCTGGACCGGAAACAAGCATCCTGGGACCGGTTTCGGGTTCAAAACCCTCATCAGCCAGGCTATCTTGAATCCAGTGGCAAAGTGAGCAAGGGACCCACGTCTGGGCATACCCTGCCAACTTAGGGGCGAACAAAGCGATACCAAAGGGGATGATGGACGGAGCGTTAGGGCAAATCAAACACTCACCCCCAGTCAACTGATCTGGGTTTAATCCATCATCATTCTTTAGCTCACTCCACCACCCCAGTTCAGACATGGCCATATGCAAATCAGTCTGACCCTGTGCCTCATGGGAACAGTCCAGCCCGAACTGCCAAGCCATGTCTTCCCTGGACCGGAAACAAGCATCCTGGGACCGGTTTCGGGTTCAAAACCCTCATCAGCCAGGCTATCTTGAATCCAGTGGCAAAGTGAGCAAGGGACCCACGTCTGGGCATACCCTGCCAACTTAGGGCGAACAAAGCGATACCAAAGGGGATGATGGACGGAGCGTTAGGGCAAATCAAACACTCACCCCCAGTCAACTGATCTGGGTTTAATCCATCATCATTCTTTAGCTCACTCCACCACCCCAGTTCAGACATGGCCATATGCAAATCAGTCTGACCCTGTGCCTCATGGGAACAGTCCAGCCCGAACTGCCAAGCCATGTCTTCCCTGGACCGGAAACAAGCATCCTGGGACCGGTTTCGGGTTCAAAACCCTCATCAGCCAGGCTATCTTGAATCCAGTGGCAAAGTGAGCAAGGGACCCACGTCTGGGCATACCCTGCCAACTTAGGGCGAACAAAGCGATACCAAAGGGGATGATGGACGGAGCGTTAGGGCAAATCAAACACTCACCCCCAGTCAACTGATCTGGGTTTAATCCATCATCATTCTTTAGCTCACTCCACCACCCCAGTTCAGACATGGCCATATGCAAATCAGTCTGACCCTGTGCCTCACGGGAACAGTCCAGCCCGAACTGCCAAGCCATGTCTTCCCTGGACCGGAAACAAGCATCCTGGGACCGGTTTCGGGTTCAAAACCCTCATCAGCCAGGCTATCTTGAATCCAGTGGCAAAGTGAGCAAGGGACCCACGTCTGGGCATACCCTGCCAACTTAGGGCGAACAAAGCGATACCAAAGGGGATGATGGACGGAGCGTTAGGGCAAATCAAACACTCACCCCCAGTCAACTGATCTGGGTTTAATCCATCATCATTCTTTAGCTCACTCCACCACCCCAGTTCAGACATGGTCATATGCAAATCAGTCTGACCCTGTGCCTCATGGGAACAGTCCAGCCCGAACTGCCAAGCCATGTCTTCCCTGGACCGGAAACAAGCATCCTGGGACCGGTTTCGGGTTCAAAACCCTCATCAGCCAGGCTATCTTGAATCCAGTGGCAAAGTGAGCAAGGGACCCACGTCTGGGCATACCCTGCCAACTTAGGGCGAACAAAGCGATACCAAAGGGGATGATGGACGGAGCGTTAGGGCAAATCAAACACTCACCCCCAGTCAACTGATCTGGGTTTAATCCATCATCATTCTTTAGCTCACTCCACCACCCCAGTTCAGACATGGCCATATGCAAATCAGTCTGACCCTGTGCCTCATGGGAACAGTCCAGCCCGAACTGCCAAGCCATGTCTTCCCTGGACCGGAAACAAGCATCCTGGGACCGGTTTCGGGTTCAAAACCCTCATCAGCCAGGCTATCTTGAATCCAGTGGCAAAGTGAGCAAGGGACCCACGTCTGGGCATACCCTGCCAACTTAGGGCGAACAAAGCGATACTCAAAGGGGATGATGGACGGAGCGTTAGGGCAAATCAAACACTCACCCCCAGTCAACTGATCTGGGTTTAATCCATCATCATTCTTTAGCTCACTCCACCACCCCAGTTCAGACATGGCCATATGCAAATCAGTCTGACCCTGTGCCTCATGGGAACAGTCCAGCCCGAACTGCCAAGCCATGTCTTCCCTGGACCGGAAACAAGCATCCTGGGACCGGTTTCGGGTTCAAAACCCTCATCAGCCAGGCTATCTTGAATCCAGTGGCAAAGTGAGCAAGGGACCCACGTCTGGGCATACCCTGCCAACTTAGGGCGAACAAAGCGATACCAAAGGGGATGATGGACGGAGCGTTAGGGCAAATCAAACACTCACCCCCAGTCAACTGATCTGGGTTTAATCCATCATCATTCTTTAGCTCACTCCACCACCCCAGTTCAGACATGGCCATATGCAAATCAGTCTGACCCTGTGCCTCATGGGAACAGTCCAGCCCGAACTGCCAAGCCATGTCTTCCCTGGACCGGAAACAAGCATCCTGGGACCGGTTTCGGGTTCAAAACCCTCATCAGCCAGGCTATCTTGAATCCAGTGGCAAAGTGAGCAAGGGACCCACGTCTGGGCATACCCTGCCAACTTAGGGCGAACAAAGCGATACCAAAGGGGATGATGGACGGAGCGTTAGGGCAAATCAAACACTCACCCCCAGTCAACTGATCTGGGTTTAATCCTTACAAGCCAACGGATTATTTTGCAAACTGTCAAAATGCGAATTTCACACTACTAAAGTAGAATTTTTAGGTTTTATTCTAACACCATGTGGTATCACTATGGCTGAGCGAAAAATACAAGCGATTCAGGAATGGCCCCTTCCCACATGTGTGAAAGACATCCAACGATTTTTAGGATTTGCTAATTTCTATCGCCGTTTTATCCATCATTTTTCCACAAAAGCAAGTCCTTTGACTAAACTACTGCAGAAAAAGGTAACATTCATATGGACCACAGAAGCTCAGCAAGCCTTTGAAATTCTCAAAAAAGCATTTACCTGTGCCCCAGTCTTACAACATCCTAATCCTGAACAACCATTCATAGTTGAAGCTGATGCCTCTGACAACGCAATCGGAGCTATTCTTTCACAACGAGATAAAATTTCTCATGAACTTCATCCTGTGGCATATTTGTCAAAAAAGTTTCTTCCTGCAGAAGTCAACTACACCGTGGCTGAGAAGGAACTTTTAGCAATACGTTCAGCCTTTAAAGAGTGGCGCCATTACCTTCTGGGAGCCAACTTTCCGATCACAGTATATACTGATCATCGCAACTTGCAATTTTTGCGTTGTGCTAAGGCTCTGACTCTACGACAGTTGCGCTGGACCCTCTATTTTGCGGAGTTCAATTTTGTAATAACCTTTCAGCCTGGTAGTATAAACAAAAAGGCTGACACTCTTTCTCATTACAATGAGACCAACTACAGTAAGAAGAAAAAAAATCCGATACCTATGATTGCTCCGAATCATGTGATAGGAGTGACTAAGTCCTTACAGTTTCTAGAAGAACTGCGAAAACAGATGCCTTTAAAAGCCGTACTCCTTTGGCTACAACAAGATGCAGGCCGAACAGTTGAAGTAAATTTACCCTTTCAAAATAAACGATTGTATCTTCCAACCAAGAAATTGCAACATTAAGTCTTGAAATGGAGTCATGATTATCCTTTGGCTGGTCACCCTGTCAGGTAAAGACCTTAGAGCTAGTACAACGTAATTTCTGGTGGCCACAGTGGAAGAAGGACACCATAGACTTTGTTAAAAAAATGTGAGGTTTGTGTTCGAGCCAAATCTGATCATACCAGAAAAGCAGGGTACTTAATGCCTTTGCCTACTCCACACCAACTCTGGGAAGACATTTCAATGGATTTCCTCACAGATCTTCCGAAAGATCAAGGTCACAATACTATTTTAGTAGTTGTATTTAGATTATCGAAAATGGCTCATTTTGTGGCCTGTTCAGGGTTGCCAACAGCTTCTGACCTAGTCTCTCTTTTGCTACAACATATTGTAAGGCTACATGGTCTGCCGAGATCCATCACTTCTGAACGTGGAGCCCAATTTACTTCTCGTCTCTGGAAAGCCTGGTTTTCTGCCCTTCATATCCAAAGTAACTTATCTACCAGTTTTCATCCTGAGTCCGATGGGCAAACCGAACGAGATAACCAGGTGTTGAAGCAAAATTTAAGATGTTATCTGTCAAAAACCGAATTCGCTTACAACAACCTTAGCCATTCATCAACAAAGATGTCTCAGTTTTTGCCAATCATGGATATCACCCTCGGTTCTTACCCTGTACACCACCAAATGTTAAGAACCAAATGCCAGCCGTAAATTCCAAATTACAAGAAATGACTCTATTGATAAAAGTATTGCGAACAAATGTCCTTAAGGCAAAAGCTATTTATAAACAAAATGCTGACCGAAAGAGACAGCCAGCTCCAACATACAAACCAGGAGACAGAGTGTGGTTATCCACAAAAAACTTGAAATTCAGAAACAAATACAAATTTCATCCTCATTTTTTGGGCCATTTGAAGTTCTGAAATGTATAGATCCGGTGGCCTACAAATTAAAATTGCCAAAAACTATGTCTGTACATCCAGTGTTTCATACGTCACTTTTAAAAGGTGCTTCCAAGACAGCGAAATTCCGTCCACCTCCAATCTTAATAAACAATCAGGAAGAATATGAAGTTCAAAGAATTTTGAGTAGTAAACTTCGAAAAGGAAAACTTTGGTATTTAATCGCATGGAAAGGATATGGCCAGAGGAAAACTCTTGGGAACCCAGTGATGCAGTGCACGCTCCACGTCTTGTTAGACAATTTCACAAACTACATCCAAACACGCCTGTTTAAAGATGGGAGCTCAATTTTGGTGGGTAGGACTGTCATGAATCTCAGGCTTTAAGAACATACATCACTGTTGGTGCAACAAAAGCACAGTTCTGTTTCTTAAACCAATAAGATTGATGATGAACCTGTTTTGTTTCTGGGTGTTTTAGTAATGGGATGATACTTTCCTTTGCCCAGAACATTTGTGAGCCCTTAAACACTTTGAAATAACGTTGCCTACCTTTATTTTAAAGACAGCCGGTTCGCGGTAAACTCACGCTCATGTATTGAGCAACCGCGGCTTCCGTAGCAGCAGGAGTGCCTATTTAAGGAGCCACGCCCGTCTGCTGATTGCGGATTATTCGGAGCTCCGGTCTGGTGAGGATCGAAGGTTGCGTGTCTCCGAGTTTGGCCCGAGTCTTGTTGCTGGCGTGGGGTGTTTCCTTCCAGAAGAGAAGAGCAGGTAAGAAGCTCCGTTGAACTGAGACTATTTTCGAGTTGAAGTGCATTGCTCGCTTGAAAGCTAACACGCTCATTTTGTCCGAAGAGCTGTACATTCTTCATGACAGTTTGACAAGTTCCAGACGCATTCAATGCTTTAATTGTTGCCGGCATGGAAATGATTTAAGGAGCGCTTTGGTTGATGTTAAGCCTAGCGCAGAGGCCAAAGAGGTTTTGAGTATATTTAAGCTACTATTTCTAAAACTGAACGTCAAACCTTGTGAGACATTATTTATGCCATTAAGGAATGAAAATACTTTTGAACATTTTGCATGCATGTAATGACAGAAAGCAGAGACTCTAGTGAAAGTGAAACACTTTAATCAAGCTTTGAAAAGACGAACAGAGCAATTGAAATCCTTCAAGCCTCGCTTCTTTTCAAGTGAACTACATCAACCCACAAATGCGTTAAAGGAATATTTAGAAAGACTGCTTTCCAGATAATACGATTGTTAACCATCAAGGCAACAAATATTCTTTTCACAGGTAATCTGAGAGTCTAATATTTCCGTGACAATGTAATTATTTGTTTCTAGTAATTGAAAGAGAGAATTAGTATTAAACATATTGTGGTGTCATTTCAGATCTCCCTCCCCGCAGTACCCTCCCTAATTCCCTTCCCCTCATCTGGCCATCCTGAACCTCTGTTAACACAGAATCAGAGTCGGGGTTGCCAGAAGGTGGGCCATTTGAGGGTACTACTCCTGAGGAACTTGTGGAATTCTGACAACTCCTTTCACTGTCACAGGGGGGTTTTCCACTCGGTGATGGCTTTTACCTTTTTGTCATCCATTCGGATTCCCTTCTTATTGATGACATAACCTAAGAATTCGATCTCGGATATGTGTAACAGGCACTTCTCTAACTTGGCGTACAGAGAATTCTTCTGCAAGCAATCCAGCACTGCTTTTACGTAGTCCACATGGTCCTCCATACTGTTGGAGTAGATCAGGATATCGTCAATATAGACAATACAAAAGACCTCAAGATACCCCCGTAACACCTCGTCCATAAAGTATTGGAAAGCTGTGGGGCATTACACGGCCCAAAGGCATTACTCGGTATTCATAAAGTCCAAATTTGGTCTGGAAGGTGGTCTTCCATTCATCACCTCTTCTAATTCGTACCAAGTGGTATGCCCCTTGAAGATTCAATTTAGTGAATATTCGTGCCCCTTTGAGATGGTCCAACAAGACAGGTATGAGGGGTAGCGTTTATTTACCGTGACCTGGTTGATAGCCCTATAGTCGATGCACGTCCTAAGATCCCTCTCTTTCTTCAGGATGAAAAAGAGGGGGGAGGAAGCAGGAGAGGATGAGGGTCGAATAAATTCCGTTTGGAGATTCTCTTCTAAGATCTCCTTCAGGTGTTGTGTTTCTGGCTCCTTGAGGCATATACCCGACTACAAGGTATTGAGGCTCCAGGAAGCAGGTCGATCCTGCAATCAAACTCCCTATGAGGGGGAAGTTGACTTGCTTGTTGTTTGACAAACACAGGTTGGTATTGTTGATATTTCGGTGGGACTGACACGACGGAACACACCAGAGGCATATTGCTTCCAACGGCGAGTCGACTTGCCTGGGTATCCTGAACCTTCTGCAGACAGTCTTCTTTACTCATACAATGAGTTCGACAGAACGAAGAGTTCATAGTCACCGAACGAGCAGACCATTGTACCCATGGATTATGCAAGGTTAACCATGGCATTTCCAAGATAAGGCGGAAATGGGGGGCATCGATTAAGTCGAATTGGATGCTTTCATAATGTTCATCCCCATATTGCATCACAAGAGGCTGTGTGTGGTATTTCACCGGACCCAACGTCAAGACTGTTCCATCCACCGCTTTTACTGGTTCAGGGGTACTTTTCTTTACACCCGGAATACCCAATTGTTGGGCGTAAGTCTGATCCATAAAATTACCTGTGGCTCCTGAATCAAGTAATGCAGGCAGTCTCTGGTGAAGGTCCGAATCCAACCATAGGGTGACCACCACATTGATATGAGCCACAGATGTCTGGACGGTATTGGCCAAAAAAGGGGAGATCGCTGGATCCATAATGCTCGAGCAAGGGATCTCGGTCTTGCTCGGGCTCCTCAGTTTTCCGACATCTCCCACTCATTCCAACCTTGCTGTACTATCGCTTGTGTTTTAGTCCATGCTCCTTTTTCTGCTGTTTTAGTGTGAGCCCTGCATTCTCGAAGGAAATGGCCTCCTTTTCCACAATAGAGGCATAACTGATGTTTCCGTCTCCGCTCTTTCTCATCTGAGTTAAGAGGCCCGCGAACTCCGTTTATTTGCATGGGCTCGGTACCATCAGCTAAACGAGAAGGCTCCTCTGCTATGAGTTTGGGTCTAGGTAGATAATACCTCAATTCTGTTCTTCCTTTGTCTCCTTTCCATTCCAAAAGACGGTAATCGAGTTGGACTGTGAGAGCGATTAATTCCTCACAAGATTGAGGCATATGAACCACTTGGGCTAATACGTCTTTCAGTTCACTTCGCAACCCCTGATAGAAGAGAGAGGTCCTCTTCTCTGGTGGCCAGTCCGTCTCAATGACCAACCGGTTAAAGGTGGTTATCTATGACAGGAGATCATGATTCCCTTGCTTCAAGGTGATGAGTTCTCTATCTAATGTAAGCAAATGGGATCGCCGATCAAAGAGTGTTCTCATCTCTTCACAGAAGGCCACAAAATCATACAATACAGGGGCATCCTTTTCAATCAGCGGGATGGACCAGCTAGCCGCATTCCCCCCTAGGTAGGACATGATAAAGGCTGTCTTGGCTTGGTTGTTGTGGAATATAGCCAGTTTACACAGGAAGTGGAGACGACATTGATTCAAAAATACTCCAAACTTCTTCGGGTCTCCAAAGAAGCGTTCCGGAGGAGCCAACGGTATTTGGGGTTGTTGGATGAGGTTGACGGGAACATTGCCGCCTTCGGCCTGAGAGGCAGTGTGGTTGGCAGACAAAAATACCGCTATGGGAATGCCCCCTCAGACACTTGAGAGGATAGACGATCAGCAAGACCGTCTTCGGCATGTACAGGTGGAGGTAAAGTCCAGTCTTTAATGCACGGCCCCTTGCTACTCTCATGTCTGCCCTGTCGGGTTAGCCCCGCTACTTCCCTGCGCATGGACCCCATCTCCTTGCGTAGGTCCTGGTTTTCTGCTTGGAAAGCCTGTACCTCTATCTGAAGAGTGGTAAGGGCCTCAAGAACCGAAGCCATCAGTTTGTTTGGTTCCATCATCCAGGACTGGTAAACAACGTGGGCTTGTCGTTCTGTCGGGTCTTGATGTTGGTGTAGGCACCAATCCGATGAGAATGCCCAGCGGGAATGATGGAAGCTGCTTTACCCCTAATTCCTCTCACACTCAACACAGGAAGCAAGAATAGGAACTACCACCCTGTGAGCAGTGCCTTGGGGAAAAAGGGAATGGGATAAAATAACAAACAGCGCTGGATGGATAGGACATCCCTCAAGGCTTCTAGGCTCAATACAGTTGAGGCGCACCCTGTATGCAAGAGAGGAGAGAGAAAGGAAAGCATAAACACATACACCCCTTCCCTGAGTAATGCACTTTAATAATACTAGAACAATCTCCCCATTCACATCCACCAGCATCCACTACAGTCTAGTGGAAATAACGAATCAGTCTGTTTGGGGTAGTTGCGGACCCTGGAGCCGGAGTAACATAAATGATGCAAAGGAGGATAAGCAATATCAAAGAAACAAATCCAAAATGTTCCAGGACACCAGCCACCTACATACCCCCCAAAGCGGACACCATAGTCAATTGCCTTCCCAACAGAAAAGCCCAGATAACTTATTTGTAGCAGGGAGTCCAGTGTTCCACTCGGGGTGATACTTGTAGAGCCGGAGACAGTAAGAAACCCAGCCTCTCCTGGCTGAGGGCATGGAAACTCCGTGCAGATTAATAAAGAAAAACGAAGTAGCGCGCTCCTCATTGCTTCACAGGAGCGGAATCACCATGGAGGCAAACGAATCTCGGGACACGTGTACTTCCGCGTTGGTCCCGATCACAGAGGGAAATAGTAGCGAGCAGAACCCCGGGAACTCCCAAGGTCGCCCGCTGTCCAAGAAACAGAGTGCTTCATCTGGAAACGCAGTAATCCAAAGTAGAATTCGGACGGCAAGCCGAATTCAGAACGGAATCTGAATGACAAGCACGGAGCAGCGGAGCGGCGCAGGCTAAGTCCGCCTACCCGCTCAGCTGACTTCCGCTGCCTCAGTAGCTGTGAGCCGCGTGGATGCTGGGACATGTAGTTTCTCTCGACCTGCGCCGTCAAATTCATCAGAGATAGACCGGTGTGTGCCTGCGCCTGTCTCACGATGCAGCCCCGCCAAGGTCATGACACTATTACACAGATGCCACTGAGTCTAGCAACAGGAGGTTGTCCCTTGTATATACCACGTAGCTTAGGACTAAAATAACAAGTGCATGGAAAAGGGCCATCCTCTGTAGGCTAGAAAAGGGAAGACTTGGAGCTATATAAAAATTGGGGGTATTACTAGGGACAAAGATCTCCTCCAATTTGAAATGCTACAATATCTGTACCATACAATGGGGCAGATCTACTAACTTTTCATGCAATGCAGCTCAGCAACCAAAGTTGTTGCCCTGCATTGCGTGAAATGGAGAGAGCAGCACAACACTATATCTGCTAATGGATGGCAATGTTTTCCTCTCTCCAGGCACTGGTGTACTTTATGCTGCCATGCGGAAACTCACATCCCTTGCACCATAGTGCAAGGGTGGGTGAGTCCTGCCAAATATAGGTTTTGTAGTGGAAGGGGGCCCTTTTAGTACAAAAAGCTATACTTTACTTCTGTCCCACTTTCTATGTGTGCTGTACAGTGCAGCACATATGCAAAGTTGGAAAAATTTGAAGAGTTTTAAAACTTGCTCCACTGTGCCACCTATACATGGGATTCTGCAATCCCCTTTATATACACCTGTCTCTAATTTCTTTGTAATCAGCAACTTGTAATGCACCAAGTTGCTGATTATAAAGAAAAGATGTTAGAACTCAACTATACTCGAGTTCTGACCTTACAATACCTGCTGCCAGAGCCAGCAGTTGAGGTGAAAGGCTGGTCAGGTCACAAAGCTAATTGAAGTACCCCTTAAATGCAACAATCAGAATGTTGCTTTTCTTTCTTCTGCTCTATTTTAATAGCTTACAATGAGAAGCAGAGAGAATATGTTTATTTTGTGTACACTTTTATAGAGAAAAGCTAGAATCTTTCTGTGTATTTCTACATGTTCCGAGCTACTGCAGCTTTTTTTTTAAACTGACTTGTATTGAACTGTTTCGAATATCTGTTGGCAACAGATATCTAACAGGTTTCTGATGTGTTTAATTTTGCCTGAGAGGTTTTATTTTAACTCTTCATGTTTGCAAAAATGCTCGCTGTTTAATATGAAAGAGCCACGCACCAAGGTTTTAAGTGGTTTGTGGGAAAGGAGATGGTGTGATCATTTATTATATGGGATAAAGTACCCCCTGGCTATTGCAAGTCACCTTGGAGTTCCATATCCTTATAAAGGAACATGCCCTTCAGTTTGCTCCTCTATATGGTTATGGACCTCCTCAGTGACTTGGAATATCCTTATAATGTACGGCAGAGGGTACTTTAGCTTTAACCCTAATATATATTCTGGAAAAAAAAGCTTATAAGGACGTTATAGTTAGAAAATAAAATTGAAAAAACTTAGAAATTCACTGAAAAAAACAAATGTTACAGGGAAGTTATAGTTAGGCTCACTCGTACAAAACCAGTGAAATTCAGCAGTTATAGTTAGCTGAGCTAAATATAACTTGTGTCCCGAAATTAAGCCCGGGCGTAGTTTGCGTAGTAGCACTTCACGTAGCTACGTGAAGTACAGCTTCAACTACACGTAGCTATGCAAATTGCGTAGTGCGTAGCTGTGTGCTTGACTGCACTGTACAATAATTACCAAAAGCAAACTCGTACAGTGCAAGTTAAGATAAAATAAATATCTCTGTCTTTATATGCTAAAAATGCATATAGTCATTTCACTAAAGTGAAAACAAAAAGTTAACAAGCAGTGAGAGAGGTGATGATTTTGGTATCCTCACTAACTTAGGGAGAGAACCAACAACCAAGCAGATGTCTTGAAAACAAAAAGCACATCTTATTGAACGATTCCTCCTAGGACCACTCCAAGCACAGTTATGGGCAAAAATACAATCCCAACCAGAGGCCTGCAAAGCATTATGGGACGAGATTAGCAGTGGGCAGTGAATATTATAGTGTCCAATATCAAAATAATTCTACAAAGAGCTGCAGTTCAACTAGTCGTTACTAGGTGTCGTCCCTCAAGAGTGAAATGCAAAAGTATTGAAAACCTTTCATGAAGCTTTTGCATTTGACTCGTGAGGGACGACACCTAGTAACTGACTAGTTGAACTGCAGCTCTTTGTAGAATTATTTTGATATTGACACTATAATATTCACTGCCCACTGCTAATCTCGCCCCATAATGCTTTGCAGGGCCTTTGGTTGGGATTGTATTTTTGCCCATAACTGTGCTTGGGGTGGTCCTAGGAGGAAGGGACCACCATTGAATCATTCACATGATATGCTTTTTGTGTTCAAGGCATCTGCTTAGTCCTCCCCTAGGTTAGGGGACTCCAAAATCATCACCTCTCTCATTGCTTGATATTTTATTGTCAAAATTCATTTTTGTGAATTGGTTATATGCTTTTTAGCATAAAAATTGCTTTATCAAAGCATTTGAAGGAGTTTATTATTAAGCCTGGGCGTAGCTATGCAAATTGCGTAGTGCGTAGCTGTGTGCTTGCCTGCACTGTACAATAATTACCAAAAGCAAACTTGTACAGTGCAAGTTAAGATAAAATAAATATCTCTGTCTTTATATGTTAAAATTGCATATAGTTATTTCACTAAAGTGAAAACAAAAAGTTAACAAGCAGTGAGAGAGGTGATGATTTTGGTATCCTCGCTAACTTAGGGAGAGAACCAAGCAGATGTCTTGAAAACAAAAAGCACATCTTATTGAATGATTAGGTGGTGGTCCCATCCTCTTAGGACCACTCCAAGCTAGTTATTGGCAAAATACAATCCCAACTAAAGGCCCTACAAAGCATTATGGGACGAGATTAGCAGTGGGCAGTGAATATTATAGTATCCAATATCAAAATAATTCTACAAAGAGCTGCAGTTCAACTAGTCGTTACTATGTGTCGTCCCTCAAGAGTGAAATGCAAAAGTATTGAAAACCTTTCATGAAGCTTTTGCATTTGACTCGTGAGGGACGACACCTAGTAACGACTAGTTGAACTGCAGCTCTTTGTAGAATTATTTTGATATTGGACACTATAATATTCACTGCCCACTGCTAATCTCGTCCCATAATGCTTTGCAGGGCCTTTGGTTGGGATTGTATTTTTGCCCATAATCTGTGCTTGGGGTGGTCCTAGGAGGAAGGGACCACCATTGAATCGTTCACATGATATGCTTTTTGTGTTCAAGGCATCTGCTTGGTCCTCCCCTAGGTTAGGGGAACTCCAAAATCATCACCTCTCTCATTGCTTGATATTTTATTGTCAAAATTCATTTTTGTGAATTGGTTATATGCGTTTTAGCATAAAAATTGCTTTATCAAAGCATTTGAAGGAGTTTATTATACTCCTGCTACGCTACGTTTATTAGCACAGTTATTCACTCTGCTACGTGCAATTTGCGTAGTGCGTAGTAGCACAAACTTTGCATGCTTCGTGAGCGTAGCAAAGTATTATGCCCAGGGTTACCTGAAATGCACTGCTTATGACCTCACATATTACATCAATCAAACGCTCCGTCCATCATCCCCTTTGGTATCGCTTTGTTCGCCCTAAGTTGGCAGGGTATGCCCAGACGTGGGTCCCTTGCTCACTTTGCCACTGGATTCAAGCTAGCCTGGCTGATGACGGCTGAATAGCCAGAAACCGGTCCCAGGATGCTTGTTTCCGGTCCAGGGAAGACATGGCTTGGCAGTTCGGGCTGGACTGTTCCCATGAGGCACAGGGTCAGACTGATTTGCATATGGCCATGTCTGAACTGGGGTGGTGGAGTGAGCTAAAGAATGATGATGGATTAAACCCAGATCAGTTGACTGGGGGTGAGTGTTTGATTTGCTCAAACGCTGCGTCCATCATCCCCTTTGGTATCGCTTTGTTCGCCCTAAGTTGGCAGGGTATGCCCAGACGTGGGTCCCTTGCTCACTTTGCCACTGGATTCAAGCAAGCCTGGCTGATGACGGCTGAATAGCCAGAAACCGGTCCCAGGATGCTTGTTTCCGGTCCAGGGAAGACATGGCTTGGCAGTTCGGGCTGGACTGTTTCCATGAGGCACAGGGTCAGACTGATTTGCATATGGCCATGTCTGAACTGGGGTGGTGGAGTGAGCTAAAGAATGATGATGGATTAAACCCAGATCAGTTGACTGGGGGTGAATATTTGATTTGCTCAAACGCTCCGTCCATCATCCCCTTTGGTATCGATGAGTCTCATTATGGTCAATTTCTAGAGTTGGAAATCTCATTACCGTTCTTGGTCCACCACCATTATGACCATGATGAAGAACTCCTAAAATGTCGTAAGAAGCATGTTGGTTTCAAATTGAGGCTTTTAATAACAGTCTCTAAATGTTTGACTTTGCTACTATTATGCCAAGATCGACCTGTGTAGTGGATCATGTAGTGGTTTGACAAAGACAAACTCAAAGACCTGATGTAGATATCATGATAAATCAAGCTAATAATGGTGGAGCAATATTGGTTCTAAATAAAAAGAGTACATTGAAGAAGGGCTATATCAGGTCAGTAATCAGCAGTACTACCATAGATTGGACAAGGACCTAACAATAGATATAATGGAGAAAATTACACAACA
The DNA here is from genome assembly GCA_963921515.1 of Calotriton arnoldi. Lineage (NCBI taxonomy): Eukaryota > Metazoa > Chordata > Amphibia > Caudata > Salamandridae > Calotriton > Calotriton arnoldi. Next base: position 1,990,718 of record CAWUFW010000426.1, on the reverse strand, counting down.
AATGGGAAATTATCATGACAAAGGGTGGATCACTCAAAAAGAATTGGAATTCTTGTCAAATGAAACACCCTTGACCCCTAGGTTATTTATTATATCAAAAATAACAAAGATCCACAAAAACCAGCAGGAAGATCAATAGAGTCCAGATGTGAGTTCAACATAGACCCCCTTTCCAAATAAGTGGCCTTTTCCAAAGATGAAGAAGTTCTATATTCTGGAGACTGCAGTCATCATAAAAAGGATGAAAGGCATTCCCTTCAATAGAGAAAGGCAACTTCTGATGACATATGATGTGATCTCTTTGCTCACAACAAATGCCTATGATGAAGCTTTGGTGGTAATAGAACACTATCCAGACAAGAGAGAGACTACAAAGGGTACCTGCTGAATATATTCTGTCACTGGCCAAAACTGCCCTCAACAAGAATAGTCTCCTGTTCAATTGTGATTTCTACATACAAGCGGAAGAAATTGCCATATGTTGAGCAAATGGCAGTATTGTATATGGTGGAATATGAGGACAAATTAATGTTCTATTTCAATCCTTTTACAAGCAAAATTATGAGATGGTACCGCTACATCAATGATATCTTTTGCATCTAGACAGCTCCTAACACAGAAGTATGAGAATTCACTGAATGACTAAATGAAAGATCCTCCTATGTTACAAGCCTAGTGATCAAGGACAAATTAACTTCTTAGGTGTCACTGTCATGCTGGAGGATGGATATCTCACTACCACACTGTACAACAAACCCACGGACAAGAACAGCCTGCTACAATACAACAGTTTCCAAACAAGGAGTTTACGGGACAATCTCCCTTATGGGAGGTTCCTCAGAATTTGCCGTAACTGAATCACCAAAGTAAAATATTTCAGGAATGCAGAAAAACTAAGGGTGAAACTACTCGAGAGAGGGCATCCTAAGAAACTTCAAATACATGAGTGTAAACAAGCACGGTATATGCTACAGGAAGTATTACTGGAGTGGAAAAAGAAAATGAGCTGGGTTGTATAGTTTGTCTAATTACCTACAACCCTTTTTACCATATGATTTAATAAATACCCTGAACAATATTTGCTCAAAAAAACTGAAAAATGTCAGGAATTGTCTTGTTAGAGCATATACTTAAGACAGCAATGGGAGAAAGAATACATTTCCAGAAATATGGAATCTTTAACCAAAAATGGTACACCACAGATGTGGTGAGTGCTCCACGTGCTCACAGAAGGACCCATGACATTCACAAAAGTTTCTCCAGCTGCAAAATGAAGCATGGAATGTATGGAATCAACTGTCAAAGCCAAAAACTATATATAGGCCACATCAATCAGTAAGTTAGCATAGAATAGTTAAGCATTAGCCGAGAATACACTGTAAGATCCAACAGCCACCACTTGCCAAAAACTATTTCAACATTCCCATGACAAGGCAAAATTCAAATGTATCGTTATTGAGGAGGTGAGAATGGATCGCGTTGGTTGCAACATAGGATATTTATTATTCTAAGAAAAAGCAACATCCCTACAGAAATTTGATACCATTAATACTGGACTAAAGGAAATGTTTGAGATACCAGCACATCGGAAACTGTAGCTTAAGCATTATACGATTCTTAAACCTGTCCACCTGCAGCTCTTAGCAGGGTAACAATATTTTATGGTAAAAACAATAATTACAAGTTAATTGTAGCAAAGTATCCTCATTTCACACATCATATACAAAACTTTAAAAAAGGTAATCTTGCAAAGAAAAACATATAAATGGTTTTGTACCTGCCTGAACTGCATTGCCCAGCGTGCATTAGAAATACCTATACGAATAAGCTACATCAAAGCCCTGGGAAGGGGGCCAGTACTGTGGTAAACAATTATGTTATATACCCAAGGGAGATCCATGATGGTACACATGCACTTTTCCTTTACAGTTTTCCTCTCACCAAGCAAGTTAGGTATTTTAATTTTAATTTTTCTTGGTGTCCATGATCACTTTGCATGCAACACCTACTTTACTTAAGGTATTCCTGTTCACTTTCTTAGAATTTTACACCAGTTCTTTCCTGGCTTCCCCTCACTGTATTTTTCTTGTTTCATACAGGGTGTCCTGTTGTTGTCAGTCCTGATGAGACCCCTATATCCAATTGTGAGTCGAAACGCCATGGACAGTTTAAACGCAACAGACAAACTTGCCTCATTTTTCCAACTAATGTTACTATCAATTAATTTGAACAGTTATCTGATGCTCAACAACAGCTTCCTTTATATACATCCTTTTGTGTTTGTTATTTTTTTTGTGGTTTGATACTGGGACACATTGAATATACATGTATGCTTACTAGGTCTACCAATGTCTTTAATTGGGGCTCTAGGCCATTTATAAATTGGACGATTGCATAAAGAATAACTTACAAAAAGTTTTGCTCTGCACTCAGTGCCTGGTGTAATGATTTCATGTTGTTATGTTTATGTATATATGTGCCAGTACCTATTTAGGTCTGGTGAGTGTGGTGATAATTTCTTTGTTTTACATTTGATCATATTTGCATTTCAATGCCCTATATATTTTATTCAAATTGTTTCCAGTGAGAACCATTGTAGCACATTATATTTATATACCTGGTTCCCATGGGCTTGCGTGTTGCTCTTGTAGCTATAATTCTATTCTGATTCAGGCATTTTGCTTGGATCTGTCTATGGCTCCTTTAATTGTGACAATAATTTGTACCTTATTAAATATATAGAAGATTAGGATGGCAGGCGATGATATGATCTAATTACATCTCTCATAAGGTTTACTCCTGAGCCCAGCTTTGATTTGCAGAAGCTGTATGGTTCTATTGACTGAGTCTGGGGATACTGTGAATGACCAGTAGTTGCCTATGAATGAATTTAAAACACTGTTAAAGTGAAGACTAGCGTAAGGTTCTAGAAGTTGAATTTATATCTGTACAGGAAAAAATGCAAGTGAACTTTTGATGCTATTGCCTAATTCAGGACTCTTGTACTGTTTTCCGTGACTCAAACCATCATTAAAAGGGCTGAACATAATACTTAGGGCTGGTCAATTAGGTTTGCTAAATATTTGTGAGAAATGGAGGGATGTACAAAATTGTTCAATGAAATGTAGATTATGTATCAAATTTGATCAAAATCCATGTGCATGCATTACTATTTGGTCAGATGATAAATATATATATATATATATATATATATATATACATATATATATATATATATATATATATATATATATATATATATATATGCAAAACAAAATCCCCTGTTTGGAAACGCACTCGAAATCAGATAATTATAGGCACACAAGCATTCTTCAGCTCTGATATTAATCCTTGCCTTACGCGTTTCAGAGTAAAAATCTCCTTGATCACAGGCATTCCACAGTACTGGCACAGTTTAAAGAAAAGGCACTCTTCCCAGCATGTTTTTTTATTTCGTTCTTTAATTAGTAACAGGTGCAGTCAGTAAGTACTGCATGCTGGGGATTGTAGTGCGCAATTGTTCTACTCACAGTGAGTTTTGCAGTGCCCTTTCCAAAATTATTCCCTTAGTAGGTTCTGTGCTCACATACCAAATCCGTGTTGTGTCTCAGCCCTTCAGTGAGCCTCTGAGATAAAAATGCTTCATTTTTCTGCCATCCGATTTCCATAGGGAGACTAAGAACAGTTCAATGTCTCCATGGCCCCCTTTGTTTGCTTGTGGGGTGGTGCAGTCTCCACGGCTGGATAGCCGTAAATTTGATGCAAAACAAAATCCCCTGTTTGGAAACGCACTCGAAATCAGATAATTATAGGCACACAAGCATTCTTCAGCTCTGATATTAATCCTTGCCTTACGCGTTTCAGAGTAAAAATCTCCTTGATCACAGGCATTCCACAGTACTGGCACAGTTTAAAGAAAAGGCACTCTTCCCAGCATGTTTTTTATTTCGTTCTTTAATTAGTAACAGGTGCAGTCAGTAAGTACTGCATGCTGGGGATTGTAGTGCGCAATTGTTCTACTCACAGTGAGTTTTGCAGTGCCCTTTCCAAAATTATTCCCTTAGTAGGTTCTGTGCTCACATACCAAATCCGTGTTGTGTCTCAGCCCTTCAGTGAGCCTCTGAGATAAAAAATGCTTCATTTTTCTGCCATCCGATTTCCATAGGGAGACTAAGAACAGTTCAATGTCTCCATGGCCCCCTTTTGTTTGCTTGTGGGGTGGTGCAGTCTCCACGGCTGGATAGCCGTAAATTTGATGCAAAACAAAATCCCCTGTTTGGAAACGCACTCGAAATCAGATAATTATAGGCACACAAGCATTCTTCAGCTCTGATATTAATCCTTGCCTTACGCGTTTCAGAGTAAAAATCTCCTTGATCACAGGCATTCCACAGTACTGGCACAGTTTAAAGAAAAGGCACTCTTCCCAGCATGTTTTTTATTTCGTTCTTTAATTAGTAACAGGTGCAGTCAGTAAGTACTGCATGCTGGGGATTGTAGTGCGCAATTGTTCTACTCACAGTGAGTTTTGCAGTGCCCTTTCCAAAATTATTCCCTTAGTAGGTTCTGTGCTCACATACCAAATCCGTGTTGTGTCTCAGCCCTTCAGTGAGCCTCTGAGATAAAAAATGCTTCATTTTTCTGCCATCCGATTTCCATAGGGAGACTAAGAACAGTTCAATGTCTCCATGGCCCCCTTTTGTTTGCTTGTGGGGTGGTGCAGTCTCCACGGCTGGATAGCCGTAAATTTGATGCAAAACAAAATCCCCTGTTTGGAAACGCACTCGAAATCAGATAATTATAGGCACACAAGCATTCTTCAGCTCTGATATTAATCCTTGCCTTACGCGCTTTCAGAGTAAAAATCTCCTTGATCACAGGCATTCCACAGTACTGGCACAGTTTAAAGAAAAGGCACCCTGTGAAAAGAGCATGCTGGGACAATGTCTTCTTAAATACTGCGCAGCCCATGGAGATGCCTGTGAGCAAGGAGTTCTTACTCCGAAACGCGTTAGGCTTTTAAATCTATTCTGAATAAAGAAATGCTGGCTGCTTTCACTACGTCTGCGCCTGGAGTGCTCTTCAAACAGGGGAGAGTTTTGTTTTGCATCTAATTACGGCAATCCAGCCGTGAAGAGGCACCACCCTGAATAGGGGCCACGGACACGGAACTTTCGAGTCTGTATGGGAGGAACAGACATGCCAAATTTCCAGCTTTCCTGATTTTAGAGGCCCACTGGAGGGCAAATGACACAATCAATAAATATCGTGTGGCTGGCGCAGAACCTACTAAGGGACTAAACTTTGAAAATGAAGGCATTTCGAACTGAAGTACTATACATCCCAGCATGCAATATAATGAACTCACCTGTGAAAAGAGCATGCTGGGACAATGTCTTCTTAAATACTGCGCAGCCCATGGAGATGCCTGTGAGCAAGGAGTTCTTACTCCGAAACGCGTTAGGCTTTTAAATCTATTCTGAATAAAGAAATGCTGGCTGCTTTCACTACGTCTGCGCCTGGAGTGCTCTTCAAACAGGGGAGAGTTTTGTTTTGCATCTAATTACGGCAATCCAGCCGTGAAGAGGCACCACCCTGGAATAGGGGCCACGGACACGGAACTTTCGAGTCTGTATGGGAGGAACAGACATGCCAAATTTCCAGCTTTCCTGATTTCAGAGGCCCACTGGAGGGCAAATGACACAATCAATAAATATCGTGTGGCTGGCGCAGAACCTACTAAGGGACTAAACTTTGAAAATGAAGGCATTTCGAACTGAAGTACTATACATCCCAGCATGCAATATAATGAACTCACCTGTGAAAAGAGCATGCTGGGACAATGTCTTCTTAAATACTGCGCAGCCCATGGAGATGCCTGTGAGCAAGGAGTTCTTACTCCGAAACGCGTTAGGCTTTTAAATCTATTCTGAATAAAGAAATGCTGGCTGCTTTCACTACGTCTGCGCCTGGAGTGCTCTTCAAACAGGGGAGAGTTTTGTTTTGCATCTAATTACGGCAATCCAGCCGTGAAGAGGCACCACCCTGGAATAGGGGCCACGGACACGGAACTTTCGAGTCTGTATGGGAGGAACAGACATGCCAAATTTCCAGCTTTCCTGATTTCAGAGGCCCACTGGAGGGCAAATGACACAATCAATAAATATCGTGTGGCTGGCGCAGAACCTACTAAGGGACTAAACTTTGAAAATGAAGGCATTTCGAACTGAAGTACTATACATCCCAGCATGCAATATAATGAACTCACCTGTGAAAAGAGCATGCTGGGACAATGTCTTCTTAAATACTGCGCAGCCCATGGAGATGCCTGTGAGCAAGGAGTTCTTACTCCGAAACGCGTTAGGCTTTTAAATCTATTCTGAATAAAGAAATGCTGGCTGCTTTCACTACGTCTGCGCCTGGAGTGCTCTTCAAACAGGGGAGAGTTTTGTTTTGCATCTAATTACGGCAATCCAGCCGTGAAGAGGCACCACCCTGGAATAGGGGCCACGGACACGGAACTTTCGAGTCTGTATGGGAGGAACAGACATGCCAAATTTCCAGCTTTCCTGATTTCAGAGGCCCACTGGAGGGCAAATGACACAATCAATAAATATCGTGTGGCTGGCGCAGAACCTACTAAGGGACTAAACTTTGAAAATGAAGGCATTTCGAACTGAAGTACTATACATCCCAGCATGCAATATAATGAACTCACCTGTGAAAAGAGCATGCTGGGACAATGTCTTCTTAAATACTGCGCAGCCCATGGAGATGCCTGTGAGCAAGGAGTTCTTACTCCGAAACGCGTTAGGCTTTTAAATCTATTCTGAATAAAGAAATGCTGGCTGCTTTCACTACGTCTGCGCCTGGAGTGCTCTTCAAACAGGGGAGAGTTTTGTTTTGCATATATATATATATATATATATATATATTCACTGAAAAAACCGTAGGTTTCAGACATGTTATAGTTACAAATTAGCATTTAAAAACCTTTGAAATTCACTGAAAAACCATAGGTTTCAGGGACGTTATAGTTACAAATTAGCATTTAAAAACCTTTGAAATTCACTGTAAAAACCATAGGTTTTAGGGACAGTTATAGTTAGTTGGACATTGCACTCGTACAAAACCCGTGAAATTCCCCCGTTATAGTTAGTCCAGCTAACTATAACTCGCGCCCCGCAATGCACTGCTGATGACGTCACATATTACATCACTCATGACATGGTCAGTGACATCACTGATGACATCACTGATGACATCTCAAATGACATCACTGATGACATCACTGATGACATCATCCAGTGACTGTGTGTTTCTGTAAAGTTTAAATATTTTTAATATATATAGGAAAAGACGTATTGAAGAATGAGTGGGTGTGTAAGTGTCTGTATGGATGATTTAGTAGGTGCGTGACTGACTGTATAAGTGAGTGATTTAACGTATCTTACTGAATGCATGGGTTAGTGACTAAACTGGGTGAATGTCTGTATCCGTCTGTCTGTTGCTGTGTAAGTGGCTGCATGTGTTTGAGAATAGCTACATGAGTGTCTATATGAGTTATTGAATGCTTGTGTGAGTATCTGTATGGGTGCCTGAGTGTTTGTGTGGGAGGGGTGTGTGCGACTCTGTGCATAGATGTGTGAGTGGGTGATTCACTGGGTGGATGGTTTCAAGAGTGCATCTGTGATAGACTGTATGGGTGGGTAAGTGTGTGTAAGAGTGTGTTAGTGAGTGAATGTATGTCCCAGTGGTACATGTGTGAGTAACTACATATGTGAAAGGCAGTATATATGTGTGTTGGAGTATATAAATAGCTATAAGCAAGAGTGACTGATTGTGATAGTGGCTGTATGGATGAGTGTGTGCTTGTATCAGTGATTGTATAAGAGCGTAAGAATGTGCTAGTATTTGTATGAGTAAGTGAGCTGGTGTGTGTATAACTGTATAGGTGAGTAAATGGTAGTGTGTTTAATTATTTGCATGACTGACTAGGTGTGTGAGTACCTCTATGGATGAGTGGCGGTGTTTGAGTGTCTATATAGGAGTATGAGTGCATATGATAGTCCTGTACTGAGTGACCGCAAATATGAGTGACTGTTCGGGTGAGTGAGTGGATGTGTGCGTAGACCTAAGAATCAGTGAGTGGGTATGTAGTTATTGGTGTTGGAGTGTCTATGGTTTTGCGAATGGCAGTCTGTACTTTAGAGTGGGTGTATCAAAGGTTATATTAGGGTGTGAGAAGATGCATGAAATTATCACATGGATGATGTCATCAGTGATGTCATCAGTGATGTCATTTGAGATGTCATCAGTGATGTCATCAGTGATGTCACTGACCATGTCATGAGTGATGTAATATGTGACGTCATCAGCAGTGCATTATGGGCGCGAGTTATAGTTAGCTGGACTAACTATAACGGGGAATTTCACGGGTTTTGTACGAGTGCAATGTCCAACTAACTATAACTGTCCCTAAAACCTATGGTTTTTTCAGTGAATTTCAAAGGTTTTTTAAATGCTAATTTGTAACTATAACGTCCCTGAAACCTATGGTTTTTTCAGTGAATTTCAAAGGTTTTTTAAATGCTAATTTGTAACTATAACATGTCTGAAACCTACGGTTTTTTCAGTGAATTTCAAAGGTTTTGTAAATGACAATTTTTAAATGTATTAATTGTTATATAAATTTTTAAAATACTGATTTACTACATTTTTAGAAACAATTTTTTTACATATTTTATTATTTAAATTACATTGTAATTACATTATACATTACATTACAAAAATACTTTCTCTTAATGAATTACTTTAGTTTAAATACTTTGCAGATAGGCAATAGACTTTTAAGTACAGTAGTTACAGTTGTTGCAATGGGCAACACATTTTCAAACACAATGCAACATTCAGCTCAATGTGAATTTCTAGTTAAATGCAATTAGTTACTTTATGGATTACTTTTTCTAACCACAGGACTGGATCCTAGATTCAGTCCTGGGACATCTCCTGTAAACAGTTGAGTAAAAGCGTTTTGGTTACAGTCGTGATTTTTAAGGAATATTATTGTATTTTAAAAAGTTGACACTTTGAAACTTTTTCTCATAGAATCACCAATGTTATCCTTATGGAAGGAAATTCACTTAGCAGGTAAAAACTGTTATCGTTACTTTTTTCTTACTCAGTGTTGGATCCTGGATCCAGCACTGGTGCATCTCCTGTAAACAGTTGAAAGAATGCGTTTAAGTCATACTGTCGATTTTTAAGGAATATTTGTAGTTTGTGAAAATCAACACTTTGAAACTTTTTTGCTGAAAACCAGTCAATGTTAGCCTATGAAGGAAATTCAAGTTACCGGTAAGTACGGTTAAAATTACTTTTGAGGATCAGTACTGGGCTGAAACATGCAGCACTGAGGTCTCTCCTGATAACAGGTGAGTAAATCGGAATTCGTATTTCGGCTGATTTTAGAGGAATAATTTAAAGTTCCAAAACTCCACACTTAGAAGAATTTCCAAGTGAAACCAGTCAATGTTAGCCTATGGAAGGAAATTCAAGTTACTGGTAAGTACGGTTAAAATTACTTTTCAGGACCAGTACTGGGCTGAAAGATGCAGCACTGAGGTCTCTCCTGATAACAGGTGAGTAAATCAGAATTCGGATTTCGGCTGATTTTAGAGGAATATTTGTATGTTTCAAAAATCAACACTTAGAAGAATTTCCAAGTGAAACCAGTCAATGTTAGCCTATGAAGGAAATTCAAGTTACCGGTAAGTACGGTTAAAATTACTTTTCAGGATCAGTACTGGGCTGAAAGATGCAGCACTGAGGTCTCTCCTGATAACAGGTGAGTAAATCGGAATTCGTATTTCGGCTGATTTTAGAGGAATATTTTAAAGTTCCAAAACTCCACACTTAGAAGAATTTCCAAGTGAAACCAGTCAATGTTAGCCTATGAAGGAAATTCAAGTTACCGGTAAGTATGGTTAAAATTACTTTTCAGGATCAGTACTGGGCTTAAAGATGCAGCACTGAGGTCTCTCCTGATAACAGGTGAGTAAATCGGAATTCGTATTTCGGCTGATTTTAGAGGAATATTTTAAAGTTCCAAAACTCCACACTTAGAAGAATTTCCAAGTGAAACCAGTCAATGTTAGCCTATGAAGGAAATTCAAGTTACCGGTAAGTACGGTTAAAATTACTTTTCAGGATCAGTACTGGGCTGAAAGATGCAGCACTGAGGTCTCTCCTGATAACAGGTGAGTAAATCGGAATTCGTATTTCGGCTGATTTTAGAGGAATATTTTAAAGTTCCAAAACTCCACACTTAGAAGAATTTCCAAGTGAAACCAGTCAATGTTAGCCTATGGAAGGAAATTCAAGTTACTGGTAAGTACGGTTAAAATTACTTTTCAGGACCAGTACTGGGCTGAAAGATACAGCACTGAGGTCTCTCCTTATAACAGGTGAGTAAATCGGAATTCCTATTTCGGCTGATTTTAGAGGAATATTTGCACAATGGTGAAGGGAGGGGCGGGGCCTGAGGTGACATCTTGCAAACGCGCCCGTGGCGCGCTTTAAGTTGGGGGATTAAGTCCCTTGAATCCTGAGGGTCCCTAGGGGCCAACTAGACCACCAGGAACCTCCAATATGCGCCATGAGGCTGCGTTGCAGAGACGTGTAGAGAGGCCACACCCCTTTACACCTCTCTGCAACGCAGCTCTGTGGCGCATTCTGGATGTACCTGTTGGGCTAGTTGGCCCCCAGGGACCCTCAGGATTGAAGGGGATTTAATTCCCCATCTTAAAACGCGCCACGGGGCCTGTTTGCACACATGTCACCTGAAGCCCCGCCCCTCCCTTCACCACTGTGCAAACGCGCCCCGTGGCGCGTTTTAAGTTGGGGGATTAAGTCCCCTTGAATCCTGAGGGTCCCCGGAGTCCAACTAGCCCACCATATACCTCCAAAAGCGCCACAGAGCTGCGTTGCAGAGAGGTGTAAAAGGGGCATGGCCTATGTACACCTCTCTGCAAGGCAGCTCCCTGGCGCATACTGGAGGTACCTGGTGGGCTAGTTGGCCCCCAGGGACCCCCAGTATTCAAGGGGAATTGTTCTCTCTGCAAACGCGCCAGGGGGAGCGTTTGCAGAGTGGTGAAGGAAGGGGCGGGCCTGCGGGCCCGATCGTTTTTTTTTTTCTTCTCTCTGAAGGGGGCTGTGTGGCCCCCTTCCTTTTTCTTTTTTGGGCCCTGGGGACCCCATCCCCCAGGGCCTTACCCCTTTTTTAAATTACCTTAAAAAAAACGGGAAGGGGGCCGCGTGGCCCCCCTTCCCTGGGCCTGTATTGGCCCCGGGACCCCATCCCCTGGGGCATGGCCTCTATATTTATTTTTTTGAGGGGGCAGCGTGGCCCCCTCCTCTGGCCATTTTAAGGCCCCGGGACCCCATCTCCCGGGCCGGCCTTTCCATTTTTTTTTTTTTTTAAATTTTCTCTTTTTTGGGGAGGGGGCCGCGTGGCCCCCTCCCGGGCCACTACTTGCCCCGGGACCCCATCCCCCGGGCTGGCTCCTTCCGTTGGGGACTGTGGGGGTCCCCAATCCCCCACAGTCCCGCCGGCTCCCCACGTCCCTTGGGAGCCGAGCATTGCTAGCTCCACATGGGGAGCAGCTGACATGCTGCTCCCCATGTGGAAAGCAATGTGCTTTGAATATTGGAAGAGAGAGCAGGTTTCCCTGCTCTCTCTTCCAATATCCAGCAGTTTGCTATGGCAGGACGGGAGCCGCGAGGCTCCCGTCCTGCCATAGCAAACTACAGTGTCCCGGGGGTAGGCACCCGGGACACTGCAGGAGCCGGCCCTGGGGGTGGTGGTCCCCAGGGCCATCAAGGGCTCCAGGAGGGGCCGCGCGGCCCCCTCCCATTCAGTACACAGCCCCGGGAGGTGGTGGTCCCCGGGCTCTGGGGTCCGTAACGGACCCCCATATTAAAATGTTTAGTGCCCCGGGAGGTGGTGGTCTCGGGCGTGTGGGGGCTGGAGCCCCCCACACAGGTTTAATAATTATTTAAAAAAGCCCCGGGAGGTGGTGGTCCTCGGGCTGCGGGAGGGCGCAGAGCCCTCCCGCACCATTTTTAAAAAGCCCCGGGGGTGGCGGTCCTCGGGCTTGGGGGCCCTTGATGCCCCCACACATTAAATTATCCTCCACCATGCCCCCGGGACTTGGGCCACCCGGGGCCAATTAACATAGAAGCGCGGAGACCGTGCTTCGATTTTTTTTTCGGCAGGATTCGCGCACCCTGAGCGCATCCTGCCGATTTTTAAAAATATATTTTTTTTTTGCCCAGGGGGTCCTTGTGGGACCCCTGAGCAAACCTAGGGGTCAGGGTGTTTCTACCCTGCTCCCTTTGTGCGCTTTGCGCACTTAGTTTCTGTCCCTCGGTTCTACCGAGGATAAAATGGCTGCCAACATTTCCTGAATCGGAATGTTGACAGCCAGCTGACAGCCAATTAACATGCAGCTCGTGATCGGGAGGGTACGCGGACCCTACTCGTCCCTATATATCACTAACTTTTTACTTTTCATTTTCTCAGCAACTACTGAACGGATTTACACCATTTAACAAAAAGGGTTCTTTCTGAACCAAGAACTACCTCTTGCCAAATTTGGTGTAATTCCGTTCAGCAGTTCGGGCTGTAGCCGTGTCTAAAGTTTCCTATGGGAAAATGCATGGGGAAAACGCGTTTTGGGACCCCCTTTTTCTCGGCCCCCGCTTGACGTATCCCCCGAGACTTTCAGGGTAGGAGCGGACCGGAGCGCCCCACAAAGTTTGAAAATTTCGCGAAGATACGTCAACCGGCAAGAGAGTTATTTCAAATAGAATGTCGCGGATTTCCTATGGATAATAGGTTGTAACTATAACTATCTACTGGCGACCGCCAGTAGATAATATATATATATATATATATATAGGAAAACATTCATGCCACAATTGCTGAGCAAATTAAATTGTGTAGGAATTTGTGAGTAACTCATTGAAATCTAATTGTGACTAACAGAAATATTTTCCCATACTTGGAAAACTTGCTTCAAGAACTGGTGTGATTTTTTATTTATCTGATTGTTTTACAAAAACATAATCAAATAAAAACATAATTCTTCATATGGCGCTTCCATTCTGAATTTGATGCATTTTTGTGTTTGCTCATTTTAGTGACTCTAAACCAATACTAATTTCATGTAGGAGGAACAATACTGGCAGCAATATGAATCAATCCAATGTGTTTTCAAGTGCTCTATGGGCCTAACTCCATTCTAGAATCAAACATGCTTATCCGCAGTGTCCATATACATGATCTCAAACTCTACTAGGAACCTCTTACACAACATCAAATGCTTCCCACTAAGGCAATTGGTTAGTCATGCACTTCCTCAACCATGCATACGCAGGTTCCCACTAGATGATGGGAATGCTCTATGCAATTGAAAATGGTATTTGGATAAAATATTGCGTTGTCAACATCGGCATACAGAAATAGCGAAAAAAAATATTGTGATTCAGAAATATTGTCAAGAATATTGTTTTTTTTCAGGTAAGTAATATCATTGTTTAGAATATTGGGCCTGATTTGGATGATGGTGGGATTGCCACCGACAGCACTTCTGTGGCGGTCCCACCGCCAGACAGCCCTTCGGTCCAACAGCCGCATTACAATGCTGGCGGTCGGACCACAGGCTGTCGGGGGATAGACCGCCATCTCTGCCAGGATCTCAGATCCCAACGGGTGGCAGTCAGAATCATAGTCCCTACAACAGGTGGTGCCAAGGCACCACAGTTGGGATTACGATGTCCCTTACCGACAAACTTTTCATGGTGGTCCGACCGCCATGAAAAGGCTGTCAGAAACCAACTTTGGGGGCACCAAACAGTGCCCTGTCCCTCGTGGGCCACATCAAAATAGCCTTGGGGCACATGTAGTGCCCCCAAGCACATCCATGCACTGTGTGCCATACACCACATGGGGCATGGCACACAGTACATGGATGTGCACAAAGTGCTCTTTTCCAGTGCAGCTTGCCCTGCAGCCCTTTTCCTGGGCCGCAGTACAAGCCACAGTGGTAAGGAGAACTTTCCGACCACCACCACGGCGTTCATATTGTAATTCGGCAGTCGGATCGCCGACTGCTTGTCGGGCGGTCTCCTGACTCCTGCAACAGAGGACGGAAATCCTGCCACCCAATATCGAAATCGGACCCATTGTTGTTAATATCGTTTTCACTAATATAGTTGTAAAAATGTCATTTTTTTATTATCTTAATGTGTTTTGATTCAAATATTTATTTAATGTGTTATTATTGTTTGTTACTAATATTTTTAAACATAGTTTGTAATTTTAAGTTTTTTATACTTTTTAATTTAATTGCTAATAGTAATTAATAGTGTTTTAGTGTGTTGCTAGGTTTGCAGGGTGAAACTTTGATTAAGTAATAATTATTTAACATGTAATTATTAATTTATTATCAATTATTTGATTATTAATTATGAAATTGTGTAATAAATATATTTTTTAGTTATATTATAGGTGCGGGCTGCTGGGTTTATAGGGGTATAGGGTGGGAAGTTAATTAAGTAACAATACATGATCAATTAATTATTAATTTATTATTCGTTATTTAATTGATTATTAAATATGTAAATTGTGTAATAATTTATATATTAGTTATATTTTAGGTGTGTGCTGTAGGGATATTGGGTTAGAAAGTTAATTAACCAATAATTTATGTTAATTTATTATTAATTATTTAATTGAAAATAAATTATGTACATTTTGAAATATAGATTTATTTTAGTTATATTTTAGTTGTGGGCTGCTGGAGTTTTAGGGATCAAGGGTGGTCCTTTAGTTAAGTAATAATTAATTAATACATAATTATTAATTGTTAATTAATTAATTAATTGATTATCAATGATGAAATTGTGTTATACTTATTCAATATAGTTATATTTTAAGTGCGGGCTACTAGGTTTGTGGGGATATAGTCTGGAAAGTTAATTAAGCAATATATAAATAAAAACGTTTTATTTGATAATTAATTATTAAATGGCTTAGCCCCTTCCCTGCGGGGGTAATTCCCCCACGGGTGTGGGGGGGCGGGGTTGAGCGCTGGCGCCGCGGTGCTCGTGACGAGACCAGCTCGCCATGAGTCACAGTGGAGCTGTGCTCATGATGAGCTGGTCTCGTCACAACCCTGCCCACTGATTAATTCTCCCGCACAGGTGGGGAATTAATCCCACGTGGGCGGAGCGCAGCCATTATGACGAGACCAGCTCGTCATGAGCACAGCTCCACTGTGACTCATGACGAGCTGGTCTCGTCATGAGCACCCAAGCGGTTAATAGTCACGTAAATTGTTTATTATTTATATATAGTTTTTTGGGGGTTAATTAGTAACGATCATATTAGGAGTTTTGTATTTATTTTAAATTAATAGAGTTATTCAAATATGTAATGTTTTTGAAGTGAAGTACTTTCCCTACTGTTGTACAGATTGGAGTGGGAATAATACATTTAACCCCTCAGAAATTCAAGGCTTTCCCTACTTTTGCAAAGACTGGAGTGGGAATGGAAAATCTTACTGCTCTGAAGTCCATCACTTCCCTGCTGTTGCACATACTGGAGTGAGAATCGTCATTTTAACCCTCTTCACAGTCCAGCGCATGTCCTACTGTTGCTTAGACTGGAGTGGTAATAGTTAATTTAACTCCTCCGAAGTCCAGCGCTTTCCCCACTGCTGCACAGACTGGAGTGGGAATAGCAAATCTTGCCCCTCCGAAGTCCAACGCTTTCCCTGCTGCTTCACTGACTGGAGTGGGAAAAGTAAATCTTACCCTTTCAAATTCCAACACTTTCCCTACTGTTGGACAGACTGGAGTGGGAATAGTATATATTACCCCTCCAAAGTCCAACGCTTTCTCTACTGTTGCATAAACTGGAGAGGGAACAGTATATCTATTGTTCCCAGCTGTCAATACTTTTGTTAATATTTGTTAAATATATATAATACTATTATTTGTTTATTTTATATTATTTGTTTATATATATATATATATATTATTTGCATAATATGTTTAGTAAATGTCTTTTTATAGTTACTTTGCAAATTTATTTAATATTTTCCAGTTGATTTGTTAATATTTTTCTATATTTCATATGTAGATATATACATATGTCTATATAAAGATATACATATATATGCATATACGAATTAATAAATACATGGACAGAAATTTCTGTCAGGGATGATCAATTGATTACTAAGCTATTCTGTAAATTGACAGCAGGCAATAGTCTTCTCAGTGCATCCAGTGACCACCCGTCCAGTCTGATTTACAGCATCCCTTATGGTGAATTCCTACGTGCCAAGCACAATTGCAGCACCAGAGGGAATTTTGAGAGTGAGAAAAGGGTCATGGTTTCAAGGAAAGAGGTTACAGCGCCAAGGTGATTGCCCAAGCCACTGCCAGAGTAGACTTGGTTCCTAGGACATGCCTTCTACACCCCAGTAGTGGTCCGAAGGAGGATGAGCCTGACCAAATGAAATTCATCACTACATACTCAAACCAGACATACAGTGTTAGAAAGATTTTTAACAAGAGCTGGCACATACTTAAAACTGACCAAACACTCAATAAATATCTGCATGACACCCCACAAATCACCTTCAGGGACAACCTGAGCCACAAACCGGTTACCCAACACTCTACCACCAACAAACACAGGGGTGGGTAAAAGGGACTCTTCTGCGGTATGAAGTGTAAGGCCTGCAGCAGCAGCTCTATCTGTGCCCACATTAAGATTCCCAACATCTCAAGAGAACATATCATCAAGGGTAATTTCAGTTGCAAGACAGAATATTATGTTTACCGCATGATCTGCCCCTGTGGCAAACTCTACTTAGGCAGTACAATTCCCAAGGCTAAGAAACGAGTACTAGAACACAAAAGGGCAATTCAACACAACAAACACCAATATCCAGTTGCTAGGAATTTCACTGAGGTACACTTCCAGAATGGGAAACTGCTCAAATTTGAGGTGACAGATTCAAGCAAAGAAATGTCTGTGCATTTAGGCTAATTTATGTAGGCAATATGTGAATTGTTGTATTAATGTTTTCCTTTTTGCTAGCTTTTTAAGTATCACTGTATGGTGACCCAATTTTAATCACAATTTTATCTTTCCTTTTTTCACCTAAGTATGTGCTGCACTGAATGGTTCTAAGAGTAGCCAGCTGAGCACTTTTTCTTTGCTTTTGAGACTACACCGTAGCAGGGATCACCACCTGAGCAACCGTAAGGCACAGGAACCCACTTTGGCAGGACTTTATTTATTTATTGTGTGTACCTCCTGAGCAACCGTAAGGCACAGCAGCCCACTGAGGCAGTATTTCTCTTTTCTTTAATATTGTTTATTTATTTGACATTTGTTGGAACCCTAGTCAACCCATTGTATCGCATCCTACTCACCCACTGGGATTTGGAAATGATAGCCCCACTTAACCATGTCCACTTTGGCCAGATCTACCACCTTACTTATTGGATGCATGCTATCGCCACCCCTGGGCATATCCTATTTTATGGGCAACCAAGGGTGACATATCAATAGGGCTTGCCCTCCCCAGTAAACATAGAGCCTTTCCAAGCTGTGAGAACTTACCCTGCACTGAGCGACATGCCACAGCATGGTACTAACTAGTAATGATGCAGTTGTTTTGGTACCGAAGGGATATCCATATTGCACATATGAACAGCATCCACTGTACCCGGCAGGACTCGGGGTATGAACTAGTGCATTAAGTTTGTGTGCTACAAAGTCTACAAGCAAACACTCGCATAACTATGCTAAAATGATTTGATGCCACAGAACATTTGTGCATTTGTTACTGTGACATACCATCCTTGGTGTTGCGATGCATTTATCCTTACACAGGATCCACCTATCATGCCTAAAAATGATGTTCATATCTAGTTATGTTATTTTACTGTGTTTAATTTGTTGGATCTGTATATCCACAATACAATTGATGGAAAGGTTTATTGTGCAACATACTGGTTTCACATAGAAGATTTGGGCAGTCCACATGACCATGAGATTGCCACATTACTGAATAGTTTCAACATTGTTGATTATTCTGTATATATGCATGTGTTGGGTTCCTAAATGATCAAGTATATGGTATTCACTGTGTATTTATATGATTACTTGTATATTTCAAGATGGCGGCCGCTCTCGTCCTTTGTATGCACTTATCATTTCTTGTAGTCCATTGTCTATGTTGATTACCAAGCATATGTTAATGGACTTGTCAGTGTCGATCTCTAACCGTGCCCAAGGCTACGGCTGAAACACGTCGGAGAGGCTTTACTTTTCATTAAATGCAAATCGAAGATCCAGGAGTGTGTGAGTCGTCCTCTTACTACAATGATTCATGGAACTGTTGTATAGGGCTACCGGAGCCCATCTTAGACTTCTGCACCTGTTAGCCCTTGAAATCCGGGTTCAAACTTTGCACAGACCCATGCAGTGGCACAACAAATAGAGGTAAAACAAACTTGTGGAATGTTCTGGGGCCCACTATGGGTGAAAAAGATTGTTTTAAAATAATGACATGCCCGCAGACCTACTAAAGGATGATTTTGGACAACAAATCACAGCATGCGTCTAGACAATCGCACGTACTCAGCGTGGCCCACTGAGGGCGGGACAATATAATAGCATGCAGCTGTACAGGCGAACTGGGAATACCTGCGAGAGAGTCATTTGACCTGTAACCTTTGAAAAAGAGGCAGAAGCCTTGAAACGCGTAAGGTTCAAATAAATTGTGACCAAGGAACAAGCACGCAAGTTTCCTATTTTGGGAAAACCGGATGGTTGATTTGATGTGAGGGCGCCCCAGAAGCTTTTTGGGATACTTGGTGGATAATCTGTTACACGGCAGCCCTGCCATGGGGGGCTGCAACATCCTGAGAACGTGAAGGAGGCCACAGGGTGGAACTGTGTCCAGACCCATGCAGCGGCACAACAAATCGAGGTAAAACAATTTTGCGGAATGTTCTGGGGCCCACTATGGGTGAAAAAGATTGTTTTAAAATAATGACATGCCCGCAGACCTACTAAAGGATGATTTTGGACTACAAGTCCCAGCATGCTTCAAGACAATTGCACGTACACAACGTGCCCACTGAGGGCGGGACTATATAATAGCATGCAGCTGTATAGGCGAACTGGGACTACCTGTGAGAGAGTCATTTGACCGGTAACCTTTGAAAAAGAGGCAGAAGCCTTGAAACGCGTAAGGTTCAAATAAATTGTGACCAAGGAACAAGCACGCAAGTTTCCTATTTTGGGAAAACCGGATGGTTGATTTGATGTGAGGGCGCCCCAGAAGCTTTTTGGGATACTTGGTGGATAATCTGTTACACGGCAGCCCTGCCATGGGGGGCTGCAACATCCTGAGAACGTGAAGGAGGCCACAGGGTGGAACTGTGTCCAGACCCATGCAGCGGCACAACAAATCGAGGTAAAACAATTTTGCGGAATGTTCTGGGGCCCACTATGGGTGAAAAAGATTGTTTTAAAATAATGACATGCCCGCAGACCTACTAAAGGATGATTTTGGACTACAAGTCCCAGCATGCTTCAAGACAATTGCACGTACACAACGTGCCCACTGAGGGCGGGACTATATAATAGCATGCAGCTGTATAGGCGAACTGGGACTACCTGTGAGAGAGTCATTTGACCGGTAACCTTTGAAAAAGAGGCAGAAGCCTTGAAACGCGTAAGGTTCAAATAAATTGTGACCAAGGAACAAGCACGCAAGTTTCTTTTTTGGGAAAACTGGATGGTTGATTTGCTGTGAGTGCACCCCCAGAAGCTTTTTGGGCAAATTGGTGGATAATCTGTTACACGGCAGCCCTGCCGTGGTGGGCTGCAACATCCTGAGAACGTGAAGGAGGCCGCAGGATGGCACTGTGTCCAGACCCATGCAGCGGCACAACAAATCGAGGTAAAACAAACTTGCGGAATGTTCTGGGGCCCACTATGGGTGAAAAACATTGTTTTAAAATAATGGCATGCCCGCAGACCTACTAAAGGATGATTTTGGACTACAAGTCCCAGCATGCGTCAAGACAATCGCACGTGCTCAACGTGGCCCACTGAGGGCAGGACAATATAATAGCATGCAGCTGTACAGGCGAACTGGGACTACCTGCGAGAGAGTCATTTGACCTGTAACCTTTGAAAAAGAGGCAGAAGCCTTAAAACGCGTAAGGTTCAAATAAATTGTGATAAAGGAACAAGCACCAAGTTTCTTATTTTGGGAAAACCGGATGGTTGATTTGCTGTGAGTGCGCCCCCAGAAGCTTTTTTATGTATATATATGTATATATATATATATTCACTGAAAAAACCATAGGTTTCAGGGGCGTTATAGTTAGTTGGACATTTCACTCGTACAAAACCAGTGAAATTCCCCCGTTATAGTTAGTTCAGCTAACTATAACTCGCGCCCCGCAATGCACTGCTGATGACGTCACATATTACATCACTCATGACATGGTCAGTGACATCACGGATGACATCACTGATGACATCTCAAATGACATCACTGATGACATCACTGATGACATCATCCATGTGATAATTTCATGCATCTTCTCACACCCTAATATAACTTTTGATACACCCACTCTAAATTACAGACTGCCATTCTCAAAACCATAGACACTCCAATACCAATAACTACATACCCACTCACTGATTCTTAGGTCTACACACACACATCCACTCACTCACCCGTACAGTCACTCATACTTACGGTCACTCAGTACAGGACTATCATATGCACTCATACACCTATATAAACACTCACACACCGCCACTCATCCATAGAGGTACTCACACACCTAGTCAGTCATGCAAATAATTAATCACACACCCATTTACTCACCTACACAGTTATACCCACACCAGCTCACTTGAATATACAAATACTAGCACATTCTTACGCTCTTATACAATCACTGATACAAGCACACACTCATCCATACAGCCACTCTCACAATCACACACTCTCACTTATAGCCATTTAAATACTCTAACACACATATATACTGCCTTTTACATATGTAGTTACTCGCACATGTACCACTGAGGTATACATTCACTCACTAACACACCCATACACACACTCACCCACCCATGCAGTCCATCACAGATGCACTCTTGAAACCATGCACCCAGTGAATCACCCACTCAGACATCTATGTACAGAGTCACACACACCCCACCCACACAAACACTCAGGCACCCATACAGATACTCAGACAACCAATCAATAACCCATATAGACACTCATGTAGCTATTCGCAAAACCATGCAGCCGCTTACACACCAACAGACAGACGGATACATACATTCACACAGTTTAGTCACTAACCCATGCATTCAGTAAGATACGTTTAATCACTCACTTATAGACTCAGTCACGCACCTACTAAATCATCCATTCAGACACTTATACACCCACTCATTCTTCAATACGCCTTTCCCTATATATATTAAACATATTTAAACTTTACAGAAACACATAGTCACTGGATGATGTCATCAGTGATGTCATCAGTGATGTCATTTGAGATGTCTTCAGTGATGTCATGAGTGATGTCACTGACCATGTCATGAGTGATGTAATATGTGACGTCATCAGCAGTGCATTGCGGGGGCGCGAGTTATAGTTAGCTGAACTAACTATAACGGGGGAATTTCACAGGTTTTGTACGAGTGAAATGTCCAACTAGCTATAACTTTCCCTAAAACCTATGGTTTTTTCAGTGAATTTCTAAGGTTTTTTAAATGCTAATTTCTAACTATAACGTGCCTGAAACCTATGGTTTTTTCAGTGAATTTCTAAGGTTTTTAAATGCTAATTTCTAACTATAACGTGCCTGAAACCTATGGTTTTTTCAGTGAATTTCAACGGTTTTTTAAATGCTAATTTCTAACTATAACGTGCCTGAAACCTATGGTTTTTTCAGTGAATATATATGTATATATCAAAGTCTCTTGCCCAAAATCCCGGTGAAATAATCCAACCCACTCCGGTTCAGCGATTGATTCCTCGAAAAGGGTTATTGCGACAGAAGAAAGATAACGCATTTCGACCTACAGTTCCTAGTGATGCACATAAATACTGTCATACATATATATATATATATATAAAACGCGGGAACCCTGCATTATAAGTAAACATTATTCCGCATTATATTAAAGGTAGGCCGCAATACGGCGCATTGTTGTTTCCCGATATAATTTCCACAGCCTACTGAACCCCCTCCCAACAAGAGTGAAGCCCGGGGATGCGGGGTCCCAGCAGGCCCCCGCTATTATTTATTAGGAAATGCCCCGCCTCATTAAAATAAAACGCGGGAACCCGCGACCACAGCGCGAAGTGCGCCGAAATGTTTTTTTTTAAATGCTTTTTTTGGCCCTGGGGGTCCTTCTGGGACCCCCTGAGCAGGCCTAGGGGGTCAGGGTGTTTCTACTCTGCCCCCTTTTCTTCATTTTTCACTTTGTTTCAATGTTTTCTTGTGACTCGGTTCTACCGCGTCACAAGATGGCTGCCAACACTTCCTGGTTTGGAGTGTTGGCAGCCAATCAGAGTGAAGCTCGTGCCCGGGAGGAGTCGCAACTCCTCCTCGGTGCTCAGATATCGATATTTTTTCTTTTTTAATTTCTCAGGAACTACTGAACGGATTTACACCATTTAAAAAAAAGGTCGCTTTCTGAACCAAGGACTACCTTTTTGCCAAATTTGGTGTAATTCCGTTCAGCAGTTCGGGCTGTTGCCTTGGCTAAAATTTCCTATGGAAATTAACACACGAAAACCCCTTTGTGGGACCCCCTTTTTTCTCGGCCCCCGCTTGACGAATCACCCCCAAACTTTCAGGATAAGAGCTGACCTGGATAGACCTTTTTTTTGGAGAATTTCGCGAAGATTCGTCAAACGACGCCAAAGTTATTAGCAAATCAATAAACGCTTTTCCTATGGAAACTAGGTTCTAACTATAACTACCTACTGGCGACCGCCAGTAGGTAATATATATATATCAATCATTTGGATGGATAAAGGTATAGAGATGAATGAATGAATAGATAGGAGGTGGAAACGGTGACGGGGGTTGAAGTTTTCTCACGTGCTGTATGATCAGAAGGAGGCTTCAAGTGGGGGTATGTATGTTCATTTTCTGACTTCTCTTGAGCACGCACTCAGAGCACATCACCGTCCCCACAAAAACCACCTTCCAGTGAATATATAAACAGCTCCCTGTTTCATTTCAGAAACCAACCTCGCACATAGAGCACACCTACCCCAATCACAGACAGGCTCCTTCCAGTAAATGCACACACAGCAAACCATCAATGCCACCACATACTCTTTCCTTCCCGCCAGCACACGAACAGCACCCGTTCAATATCACAGTCACACTCCTTGCTTGCGGTGGGAGCACACTCAGCACCCACCCACCACAGAAACCCTCCTGCTACTGAATGCACAGACTTGTAGTACCACCAGCCAACCACTGAGTATATATACACACAGGCACTGCCTACTGCCCTGGAACACTGACAGCACTGCAGATGCAAAGCCGGTCTAGGGAGCACACACAGCAGAGAGGCTGGGTGCCAGGGCACCCTCAGCGGTCTCTAGTGAAGGGCGCAGCAGTGCACTCAGTCTGTGCTCGTCATACAACGGCCATTTACAACACTCAGTCCACCGGTAAATGACTCACCAGAGTGCCAGCCATGTATCAGAAAACAAAAACTAACCTGACAGGGCGCTTTACTTAAGAGAGACTATCTAGAAATAAACACAACATGTAATACATTTCATCCTTAACACGTCACCCAAAGTCTCCATGGCCCTGTGTATAGAAAAGCTGGGTACTGAGAACGTGAACTAAGGAAGACAGAGAAACAGGCGGTCAGCGCAGTCCAGAGGGGCTCCGGTGTCTGAAGGAACGCAGCCAACTTGTTGTTGAAATAGACACGTTTTGGCAAGTACCGCAGGCACAGTACAAACTCATCTTTCAATTTGAAACCTCAGGTTTTCCACACCAAAGCGACTGATGTCTGCTGTTACCCAGAACTTGTTTCATTTCCCCTCTTCTGGGTGCCCGATCCAAAGCGTTCTGATGCTACCAAGGTGTTGTATTCCTCTTAGGGTATCCATAAACGGGCTTTCCAGTATCATGTCCTTATATAGGCACAATTCGCCCTGCCCTTATATAGGCATAAAATCCCAGCCCTTATTTAGGCATTAAACCGTGCACTCCAAATACAGGCATGGTCTCTGACATCCGTCCACCCTAACATCACAACGAGTTCGTGAAGAACAGACCCTTAGGCTGCGGGAGTTTCCCTAGCCCAGGACTATTGATTTCTTCAAGGACTCATATATTATGCATGAACCATTATTCCTTAGGGGTTCATTCATGACGTCTTCCTCTGTCCGACTCACGTCAAAGCTAACATTCTTAGGTAATTCTCAGGTATAAATATACCTTCCCTAGCCCCTGTAAATCAGAGGAGACCTCGACTTCAGAGGAGCCCGTTTCCCGGCCTGACGCACTGAGAAGACGCTGTCATCCCTGCACGCAGAGAGTCCAGCTTCCAGTGATCTAACTTCCCTTGCGGGTGTTGGAGTTCGAGTCTGGCAAGAGATTCCTACCTCTCCCATTCTTCAGGTATGGAGCTGACTAGAACCTAGAGGGACTCTTGGCATACTAGGCATACTAGGCATACTAGACTTAAACATACTCTTAGTATACCATAGTAAGGAATACTTCACCTACTTCATACCTCTCCCTACACCTTGGACAGGTTAGGTACATTGGGGTAGAACTAGGTTAGAAACGCATCGTATGAGTACTCGCATTTTTAGTCTGTGTTATTTATGTAAATGCATATATGCTAAAAAGATAATGCTATCGGGGTATTATTTATTTCTACTGATCACACTGTACATTATTTATCTCGCATACTGTCTTGTGATCGTAACAGCACATTTTACTTACACCAGAAACAAGACTTTTCAATAAATCTTTTATTGAAACGCCCGTCTGTTCTTTCTGTGTAACTTTGAGGAAAACTAAGTATGCACGACTGAGCTGAGTGAAATAGTTATCTATTGTTTCCACGACTCTGGGACACGTTCTGATTCTAAATGGAAACAAAGTGGTCATGTTTTGCGGCTGCCAGAAACTACTCCCTTCTTGTCGTCAAGAAGTTTCTAGTGGCCTCTGAGCTAGCTGGCACAAGTAATTAAGATTAGTATACTCGATAGGGACATACTGACCTTAGTCCTATGTCAAACCTATAGGATATATTATTCCAATGCGCAGAGCCTATTAGGGAAATAGGAGCTACACTACATGGCGCCCAACGGTTTGGTAAGGCGGTAATTCAACGTTAGATACTGAGTAACTCAGCCGTGCTTTTTCTCTCAGAGACTCCTACCCATATACTCCAAAAGACGTCTGGAGTGGGCAGGGTTAAGTATCCACCAAGGCTACATAGGGTAGTACCCTATATATTAGCTGTTTGGTTTGCTCAACGTTGAAGGATACAGTGTTCCAAAATATTGTGCACCTTATCTTTGTTTCCTTGAAACTTGTTCTACATTTTTCAAAAAACAAAATGACTGAAGCCGGAAATGGTGAAGCTGCGGCTGATCCAGCCAAAGCAGCAGTTTTTAACATTACAGGTTTAAATGAAACCGAGGAGGGTGTTATAGACATAGCTCCAAACTTAAGAAGAGCCATCACTCTAAAACTTATAAAACATGGCCTACCACCAGGAGGCGGTAGAGCAGTTTTCGTGATAGAGGCACACGAATCCTTTCAGACAGAGGTATTCTATTCATGGGTAATATTTCCTGAATCCAATCCAGTAACACATATGTTTCACTTCTACAAAGAAGATGATCCACCAGAGGAATACATTCCTTTCGAGGATATAGAAATTCCATTAACATACCAGGAGCATCAGCTCTGGTTTAAAGGCACCCTAAAACATCACAGAAACATTACCAGGCTCGGTCCACTAGGTAGACCAGGAGCAACGTGGCCGATTCTAGCCGGCTACACACCTCATCCTGAACTTGATATAATGTCAGATGAGGAACTACTTACTCAACTCACAGAGTTAATAAAAATCTACAGACAATTGGTCCAATATGTCATGCGGACTTTCACAGTCCAACCACCATTAACAATTCAAAATCAAACTCCTCACCAGGGGAGTACACTAAAAATTACACCACAGACTCTATACGCAGTCATGGGTAAAATGCCCACGAAACGTGAGCAAATTCCATTCTGGATAGCTCAAAAAATTACTCAAATCGAAGCAGTATTTCCAAATACTAGCCCGTATGAGAAACACAGAATACTGACAATCAGTTTACCGATGGGGATCACACCACAACTGGAAGACTGCACCACTTGGGGCTCAGTCTTTGCTGCCATCTATACTAAAACACATGGCATTCCGTCAATTGCGGTAATACCTGATGTCCTGAAACAAATTCAAAACGAATACGGGGCAGAGCCTGCTCTAAATTTAGGTATGAAATTACTGAAAAATTTCGACCAGGTCTCAACAATAATATTATCAAATATTAAAGGGGAGGCAGCAGCAGTGGCGATCCGCCAAAAATTAAGGGAATTTGATGTTACAGAACATCAAACTGAGCTACCCAGAATTATAGAACAATCTTATGCAGAATTAGGCAGAGATAGTTTGGGTGGAAGACCAGTGAAGCCGAAACTATCTGAAAGTCCTGAGAAGGACTCTATTAAACAAAATCCTACATCTTCTAAAAAGAAGTGGGAGACGAATAAACAAAATTCTAACGAGAAACGTTCTCAATCCCGAGGTAGGTCTCCTCAAAAGGAGCCCTCTGAAAGGAGGTATAACCTCAGGAATAGGGATAATTTGAGAAAACCTGATAGGTATCAAGATACTGATACACGTTCCTCTCGTCCCTTTCAGATCTCATCACAGACTTCGGAAAGAAGAGGACGAACAGAACATAGAGAAGAACGCGTGAAATCGAAAGACGAAAAACACGCTCCAAAAACTAAAGCAAAACCTCAATTCTCCAAAAAGAAAGTAGCAGGTCTGAAGGTCAGACATGCCGAGAATACTGAGAACACAACTCAAGAATGGAGAATGGGCTCAGACAATGCTGGACAGTGCAGCAGAAGTCACAATAGTTCGCCAGAACCTGAAGGAACTTCTGGAGATAGTGGACTTGAATGAGTACATTACAGTTGAGACTGTAGACACCAGGGTTAGTACTCCACAAAAGTTATATGAAATAACACTCCGGATGGAGGGAGATAAACCTAGACAGGTGAAAGCACTTTTTTGGGAAAGACTATCAAAGGGCTATGACATACTTCTAGCAGAAAAGGACTGGCCGCCACAATTTGTCAGGGAGTGCCCACATGGCGAGGACATTATTATGCCTGCCTTCTCCAACCATATTCCAATACACCTCAAATATACATATGCCAGGAAATGGGCAGTGGCCCAAGCCCCAGCATTATATAAAAATCATGTAGGATGGGATGAGGACTCACCTCACCATAAAATACATCTGAAACATGAACCAACTGCACAACAGCAGTACCCAATAAAGCAGGAAGCTAAAAAACAGGTCAGGGATATCTTAGATCAACTTGAATACCAAGGGGTGATTGAAACATGCACCTCCTCAATGAACAATCCTTTGTTTCCTGTCTCCAAACCAGACAATACATATCGTCTAGTTTTGGATTACAGACACTTAAACACTTGTTCTAAAACCTTTGCAGTGCAAAATGCACATAGCACAGCATTAATGAATAACATTGTGCGTAAAAATATAAAACAACATTAGACATCTCAAATGGTTTCTTTTGTCAAAACATAGCACCTGAAAGCAGGTACTTAACAGCATTCTCCATAATGGGGACCCAGCGTCACTTTTGTCGACTCCCACAAGGGTTCAAGAACAGCCCAGGTTTATTCTCAGCGAGGGTAACGGAGTTACTACAAATTTATGACAATGAGGCATTGTCCTATGTCGATGACATCTATCTGACAGACGATGACCTGGAAAAACACTTGAACAGGGTGAGCACCATTATACTGGGTTTCGACTCTGAGGGCTACAAGTTCAACTTTAAAAAGTCCTGAATTGCCCATCTCAATGTCCTATTTCTAGGATATGAGCTTTCAAGTGAAGGCAAGAGCTTGGCAGCTAACTTTCTAGAGAAATGTGCGCTGCTCCAACCTCCAAAAACGCAAAAAAACTTACAATCCATCCTGGGTTTCCTAAACTTTGGAAGAACATACATTCTAAACTACGCAGAAAGGGTAAAACCTCTCTACGCATTAATCAAACCCGATTTTTCAATCAAAAATTGGACAAACGAACGCACAGAAATCCTGCGTTCACTACAGGCTAACATGTTAGCAACAAATCACTTACAAACACGTGTAAGTCAAAGAAATTTGGTGATCCGAATAATTTCGGGTCAATGCGGATTCACCTACTTAACCTGCAATGAGGGTGAGAAAATACCAATCGCATACAAATCTCATTTGTACACACAAGCGGAAATGCGCTTCAGTTCCACTGAAAAAATTCTGACAGCAGTTCAAACAGCTGTAGCAAAAGAAAGAGACTTAGCCCAAGGGAAACGCATTATTGTCGTAACCCCGGTACCAGCTTTAGAAGCGGTCACAAAAGCAAGCATTCCAAATGCTAAAGCATTACATCCAAGATGAATACAGTGGGTTAATTCTCTTGCTGCAACAGATGTTGAATATGTTTTTGATCCAGATTTAAAAACACAAGCATTCCTGCAATATGAACAAGAATGTCCTCTGCCTACTGAAATTCTGCCTCTCGATCAGTACGAATTCATAATTTACACTGACGGATCCACACAACCCGCAACAGGGAGTAAGCAAGCATACAGTGCAGCGTGTGCAATCGTTAAAGGTCGCATGCGAAATGGCATCTTCAGACCTATGGTCACAAAACTCAATCTCTAGGAGATTGTACAGCTCAGCGAGCTGAACTACAAGCATTCAAACTGGCACTTGAAAGTACAGATCGAGAATTCCCCACACTAATAGTGTGCGATTCCTTTTACTGTGTTCAGTCGTATAATGACTATATACGAAACTGGCTTGAAAATGGATTAAAAGATGCGAAAGGTGGCACAATAAAGCATAAAATGCTTTGGGAACAAGTAGTTCAGTTGAAAAACGAACTACCAAAGGCTCACGTGATCCACACACTGAGTCATCAACGTGATGGCGTTCACGTTGCAGGGAATTCATTGGCTGACGAAGCTGCAAAGGGGGCTGTTCAGACGGCTTCCGTAGCTGCGATCACTCGTTCAAAAACAAAAATAGACGGTGAGATAATGTTGGCTGTCAATGCTTCAAGCAAGGGCAGCAGTGCAGCGTTACCAAAAAAGAGTTTCCACTCAAGTACTCTTATGTAATTGATGTGAACAACGTTCCTTTTGCTCGAATCCCTGGAGTGGGGGATAGGGTAATTCCAAACAAGGAACGCAGATTAGGACTAATCCTAGCAGCACACGAAGGGATAGCTTCTGCCCATGCAGGTGTTTCTGCAACAGTATCTTTACTCAAGCAAAGATATTGGTGGCCAGGCATTCAGAAACAAACTAAAAACTATGTTTTAGAATGTGATATTTGCCAACAGATGAAAGTCACAACAGTGAAACGTCCTGCGCAGACACCCCTGTTAATTTCAGACAAACCATTAGCTTGTGTTTACCTGGACCACTGCGGTCCCTTGCAAAGGGACGGTAACTATAAATATATCATGGTTGCAGTGGATTCATGCTCTAGGTTCCTATGGTTATGGCCTCAGCGCTCGGCTGACGCTCGAACTGTTATAAAAGATTTGCGAGTCTTTATCAGCACATACGCAATAGGCATGCTACATTCTGACCAGGGTCCTGCATTTAGCTCTCGCGCTTACAAAGAAGCCATGGCCAGTCTGGGCGTTGCATTGCGGTACTCCTCTCCATTCCATCCTGAGGGAAATTCGGTTGTGGAAAGGAAAAACCGGGACATAAAGCAGTCTATAACAGCTAGGGTATTAGGTTCGGGTGATGGGTGGGTCAAACACCTCAATGGGGTCCAACGCTCGTTGAACAATCTGCCAAGAAGTTCTCTAGGGGGGGTCACTCCATATGAGGTCCTATTTGGGACAAGAAAGTGGGTACCAGACCTTGAACACGTAGGCACAGTGGTGGAAAGTAAACCATTTGATATCAAAGATCGTTTGGCTGTTTTACAGGAACTGAATGAATTAAGAACGAAACAAAGCAACGTATTCCTACAGCCAACCACCACTGGGGAAACATCGGCGGTCCCAGCAAGGCCTGTCTGGATTCCAAAAGTTGGGGATCTAGTCAGAGAAAAGATTGCGGACAAGAAGGAATTTGGACCTTCTTACAGACAACCAGTACCTGTCCTAGCAGTTCAAGGAACAAGAACAGTATTTCTGCCGCCCCTTGCTGGAAGAAAGGAGAAAAGATTTGTGTCCATCGACCTCATCAAACCACAGTATGTGGCCAATACTAAATAGTAGGCCTCGTGGACTCCGACCTAGTAGCAGACGCACTCCTCTCACTACTATCCAAGAGGTTCAGACTGAAAGACTGATAACAATCGAGAATTCAGCTGTAACTGATGGAGGACTAGGCAACAATGCAATGGAACTCATCCCTCTTGACAATCAAGTAACAGTTCATCCAAATACACCTGTCTACACCAATGTGGCAGGTGATGAACTGGTTCCAGTGATTTCTACAAATCCTGATGCAATTCCAACAATTGACAGAACTGCTTCTGGCTATTTCATTAACTTTGATACGTTCTCAGAAGATCCGAGTGAACCTGAAACGACGCCAGCATCATTGAAATTCAAGCAGCAAGTACAAGACTTTCTTCACTTTCTGAAAAGACTTATCTGGTTTCTCCATGGATTGAACTCTGGATTACATCTGGACTTTTTGTTTTCCTGCTCTGGCTAGCTTTGGTAACAACTGTGAGCGTGCTTATAAGTGGCAGATACATCCATGTGAACACTGAAGGAAAAGACGTGAACGTACTTTTGAAACCTCATAAATCTTCCCATCGTGAAGCAAGAGACTTGTCATCAGTGAACATCACAGCTGTTCCTATACAGGATGGTATAGTGTGGGACAAAACAGATTATGATATCTTCGGCCCGAATGAACAATTGAACATTCCACATTTGTTTAAAATTTCACTAAGTGATCTAATTACGTCCAGTACCTATTCAGATGATTGGGACTTTGAGACTGTTAATGACATAATGTTTGACTTAGAAAGATCTGCTGCATTTTCTAAAAATGAATATTTAGAGGGTTCATCGGACTATGAACAAATGTATTGTTACAACCACTATGGTCATCATTATTTGCATAAATCTGCATATCCAAGAAATGTGTTTATGTTTAACCAATGGGAACATTGTCCTACACCAACTAAAGGTAGTTCAAAAACATTTGCTAGTAAGTTTCCATATTTTTCAGGTTACAATACATCTGACCCAGAAACGTTTTACTATAAAAATGTAAACAAGACAGGACTGAAAATTATGTTAACTAATACAAAACAGATTTACTCTGCAGCATTTATTGCCCAACTGTCTAGACAGGGTTTCGACTTATGGAAAGACACGATAGACACAAAAACTGTCTGTGGTACTAAAGAATGGCAAGTAGAGGGTATAGAAGCTTTATTTAGAGCCTGTATCATCCCTGAACAAATACTGTTTTTGAATGAAACTGTCCAACAAACATCTTGTCTTGGATTAGCCAAGATCAAAGAGATGAAAACACCTTCTGTACCAACACCTGCCAGTGATAAAAATACAAAGGCAGCGGTGACAGTTGACAATATACTACAACTCAACAGATCTAATCCTGATTGGAAAAATTGGTTGATCTGGCCCACAGACACGAACAACTGTCAGGAAAGATTCCTGAATAAAACTCAGGGCTTTACTATTCATAGGCCAGACCCAAGATACGTCCAAAGACAGCATCTGGGGGTAGTAACAACATATAGTGTAGGAAAGTTATGCCTCGATTGGCTGCATAAGTCTACACTACAGGCTGTGAAACAACACTTATCCTTACTTAAAGACGACGCCAACCTTAGGGAATTCTTGCTTGGACCAAGAAAAAAAACGTTTCATATATGCCGGCATTTATGCTGCCTATAATGAAGCATGGAAAGTATCACAGATGGAGGACGCAGAACGAATACGTGAACTTGATCGTATTAATTTAGAGAAAACACTCTCTGTGGTCGACAATGGGTTAACAACTTTGTCCTCCAGAATATATTCATTGGATGGCATTGTATCCTCTTCTATCGACATACTAGAACAAGATTTGGTGATGTTACAACACGGTCAGTCTCAATTACGTTCTATTGTGTTATTAAGCTGGACGCTGCAATCTTTGTGAGCAGGCTATGTGCCTTGGCGTTTTATCAACACGTCAGCTCTGTTTGCAGAATACAATCTGACTGATAAACAGATCGAATTGGCACAAAGAGGAGCCAAGTATACAGTGCTGAGCATTGAAAAACTAGAAAAGTTACCATTCACAGTGGCAGAAAAACCAGCTACAGATGGGCTTATTCATGGCAAAATAACATTACCTGTGACTACTTTTCAGTTTCAGTATTGCCTCAGACAAATGCAAGCAGGCAAATATGAAAGGTTGGGTAAGGAATACATTAAGACATCTTGGGATTTACCGTATACACATAGATGTTGGAGTGGGGATCGTGAAGTGTTTTTGAGCGGTACACACTGTAAACGTGCACTGAGCGGTTCACTTATATGTCAGGACATTTCTTTACACAGGGCTTGTAATGGTTCTGTGGCAAATTTGTCTTGCCATCAGCAGGGTACACCAGCTGCTGTGATTAATCCAACGTTTGGACAACTTTCTAATGGGAGTTACCTTATGTTGAATGATCAGAGTTGCTGCGGCATGTTGCTAGGCATCCCATATCTAGTAACGGTCAACTCCAGGGTCACTTGCTGTATGCAAGTATTGTTTGCCCCAATAGACACAGTCAGGGAGTCACCTCTATGGCCTTCGCTGAACGTCTCTTTTATAAGATTTGATACTTTGAGCAGAATGAAAGCCATGCTTTTACAGCAAACAGTGCGATACCAAAGGGGATGATGGACGGAGCGTTAGAGCAAATCAAACACTCACCCCCAGTCAACTGATCTGGGTTTAATCCATCATCATTCTTTAGCTCACTCCACCACCCCAGTTCAGACATGGCCATATGCAAATCAGTCTGACCCTGTGCCTCATGGGAACAGTCCAGCCCGAACTGCCAAGCCATGTCTTCCCTGGACTGGAAACAAGCATCCTGGGACCGGTTTAGGGTTCAAAACCCTCATCAGCCAGGCTATCTTGAATCCAGTGGCAAAGTGAGGAAGGGACCCACGTCTGGGCATACCCTGCCAACTTAGGGCGAACAAAGCAATACCAAAGGGGATGATGGACGGAGCGTTAGAGCAAATCAAACACTCACCCCCAGTCAACTGATCTGGGTTTAATCCATCATCATTCTTTAGCTCACTCCACCACCCCAGTTCAGACATGGCCATATGCAAATCAGTCTGACCCTGTGCCTCATGGGAACAGTCCAGCCCGAACTGCCAAGCCATGTCTTCCCTGGACCGGAAACAAGCATCCTGGGACCGGTTTACAGCAAACAGTGCCTTTGACCTCGGCCAAAGAAACCTATGATCTACAAGTAGCAAGGACTTCGGCAGAGATACAGGCTTTATTTCGTACAAACTGCCCTATACATTTTGTAGAAATGATAACACGTATCTTTAACATGTCTGATACAACAGGAATTATACATGTATTTAAGAGCATCTGCTCCGATCTGTTAGCACCTTTCCAGGCAATACTCGGAATCATCCCGAACTTTGCACATTCGGTGTTTGGTGGCATACCATTAATTCTAGCACTTGTTGCCGGAATTCTATTTCTCTTCCTGCTATTGCGCTATGGCCAACCTATTCGCAGACATCACTCCAAGCGAAATGGAGAAAGCTCTCCTTGAAAGAAAGTGCCGTGAGCGAATAGTACAGCTATTGGGCATGACTCGTCTACAGGACCTGAATACCACGTGGTTCCTGTCATTCAGACCAATCTGGCAAGATTGCATCTTACCTGTTCTACGATGCCTGCTATGCGGTGAAGAATGCGTGTTGGACACCTGTCTAACATTTCCATCTTCTACGCCAACGGATGTCGATACTTTGCTGGTCCCGATAACGGCCCATGCTCTGTGTTGTCCCCAGAGGCTACCAATCCTGATGTCAGCATTCATTGAGATCTCACAGACACTTCCGGCTGCTGCTGAGGTACGAGAAAGATCTACAGGCACACAGGTAACAACGGACGCGAACATTGCTGCGGCAACCTATGCTGGAAGCGATGCTTCTCATCTCTGTGCAATTAATATACTACACGAGGTGTTCCAATTGACACCAACTTCAGTGGATGATGTTTTGTCTATAGAAATAGATGATCTCATGTTTACACCAGACCCGTGAACTGACTCTGATTCAGCATACTGTGTTCCAGAGATGCAGTAACAATTTGGCCTTCATATTTCAAAAACTTAGAACTCTTCCAAATTTGAACTTTTTCCCATTTTTTTCGAACTAAAATGGCACTTCAATCTGCTTAAAGTAGAACTAGCCTTATAGTACAGACTTCGCGGTACTTCCACGGACACTTAGTCATCTTGTGTGTCTAGAACAGTTTATTGATTTCCATGACATGAAATGACTTTGATTTTGAACAAACTTATCGATCATTTTTTTGTCATATGCATATACTACTGCTTATTTTTTCAAATTGCATTTTATTTTAAAATGTATGCCTGAAATGAAAAGCAATGCTTCAAAATGTACAGTACCTTTTGCATTTTTACTATGTTTTTAATGCTTTTAAGAACTATTTTTAAATATGCGGTACTCCATTTATTGTTTAGCATTTTAAATGTTTAGCATTTTAGTATTATC
The DNA here is from genome assembly GCA_963921515.1 of Calotriton arnoldi. NCBI lineage: Eukaryota > Metazoa > Chordata > Amphibia > Caudata > Salamandridae > Calotriton > Calotriton arnoldi. The sequence continues at coordinate 1,955,460 of CAWUFW010000426.1, read as the reverse complement.
GTACACACGAAAGTGGAGTGGGTGTTGTATTCCTCTTAGGGTATCCATGAACGGGCTTTCCAGTATCATGTCTTTATATAGGCACAATTCGCCCTGCCCTTATATAGGCATAAAATCCCAGCCCTTATTTAGGCATTAAACCGTGCACTCCAAATACAGGCATGGTCTCTGACATCCATCCACCCTAACGTCACAACGAGTTCGTGAAGAACAGACCCTTAGGCTGCGGGAGTTTCCCTAGCCCAGGACTATTGATTTCTTCAAGGACTCATATATTATGCATGAACCATTATTCCTTAGGGGTTCATTCATGATGTCTTCCTCTGTCCGACTCACGTCAAAGCTAACATTCTTAGGTAATTCTCAGGTAAAAATATACCTTCCCTAGCCCCTGTAAATCAGAGGAGACCTCGACTTCAGAGGAGCCCGTTTCCCGGCCTGACGCACTGAGAAGACGCTGTCATCCCTGCACGCAGAGAGTCCAGCTTCCAGTGATCTAACTTCCCTTGCGGGTGTTGGAGTTCGAGTCTGGCAAGAGATTCCTACCTCTCCCATTCTTCAGGTATGGAGCTGACTAGAACCTAGAGGGACTCTTGGCATACTAGGAATACTAGACTTAAACATACTCTTAGTATACCATAGTAAGGAATACTTCACCTACTTCATACCTCTCCCTACATCTAGGACAGGTTAGGTACATTGGGGTAGAACTAGGTTAGAAACGCATCGTATGAGTACTCGCATTTTTAGTCTGTGTTATTTATGTAAATGCATATATGCTAAAAAGATAATGCTATTGCAGTATTATTTATTTCTACTGCTCACACTGTACATTATTTATCTCGCATACTGTCTTGTGATCGTAACAGCACATTTACTTACACCAGAAACAAGACTGTTCAATAAATCTTTTATTGAAACGCCCGTCTGTTCTTTCTGTGTAACTTTGAGGAAAACTAAGTATGCACGACTGAGCTGAGTGAAATAGTTATCTATTGTTTCCACGACTCTGGGACACGTTCTGATTCTAAAGGGAAACAAAGTGGTCATGTTTTGCGGCTGCCAGAAACTACTCCCTTCTTGTCGTCAAGAAGTATCTAGTGGCCTCTGAGCTAGCTGGCACAGGTAATTAAGTTTAATATACTCAATAGGGACATACTGACCGTAGTCCTATGTCAAACCTATAGGATATATTATTCCAATGCGCAGAGCCTATTAGGGAAATAGGAGCTACACTACAAAGGTGCTTTATAGCGCTTTACAAAAAAACCAAATTAATTATCTATCTATCTATCTATCCATCTATCTATCTCTCTATCTATCTGCCCTGCCATGTCTGTCTGTCTGTCTATCCTGTCACAAAGCGTGGGGTGATGGAGAATAAAAGCATGTATAGGAGGTACCTTCACCTATATCATCTCTGATTCCCGCACATGGTTCTTGGGAAGTGGTTGGTCCTGTTAACCTGTGTCTGACTGCTCTGAAAAGTGCAGGCTTCAGTGATTTAATTAGTACCATGCACGCGCCTTATGCATGGCAATGCTGCTGTCCTATGTGACTAAATTGGCGTCTTGTGGCATGCAAACTATCCGCACCTATGAGTCTCCACCTAGGGGGCACTGGAAATGTACAGCCATGTAACCCTTAAAAATGCTGTCCACCTGACTCCCCCACAGTGCTTCGATGTTCTCAACACTGCTTCTACCTCAACATAGGCCTCTTTTTGACAGGCAAAGGTTCTGCGCAGCAATCCAGTATTTTTGTAGTAAAACGGTCATTTGCAGTCGACTCTTTCCACTCAGTAACTATTGACCTGTTGAGTTTTATCGACTTCGGAAGGATCGATGCTTAATCGGCACCGACCAGCAGATAGAGGTGGACGAGTGACTTAAAGCTTGAAACAGGCGCCAGCATGAAGCCTGGACCTGGTTCAGCTCGAGGTTCTGTTGGAACCTCGAGCCTGTAACGAGCCGAGCTTTCATGTGGCATCAGCCTGCCCTCTGGCTCCACCCTCATGCACAAAGAGGAAAACCAAAGCTTTGACGTGTGAAGTATAAAGGAGAGAAAAATAGCCATGTATCGGCTAATTTGTAGAAAGTGAAAGCAGAGAACCTAGATTGTGTTTGATTTAATAGACTATAATGTTGCTGTATCTTTGGGAATCTGGGCCACATCGAGGGTTCACGTGACAACTGACTTGCCTTTTAGGTCACGAATGGCACTATCTCCAGGGTGGTGGTGGGGCAGGAATAGCCATGCTCAAACCCTATCACTTTTAATAAGTATTTCTCAGCACAGCGTCAGAATGTGGCGTATGAATGTCACACCACCAACACAAAAGAAATACACGTTTTTGAATTTTGAATCTTGTTTTACCTGATGTGTGTTGAATTGTTTACCTGGCAAAAATATTCAGGGCTTTATATATAATATATGTGTGTGTGTGGTGTGCAGGTGTTGAACGTAGTGCGATGGGTGGAGAGTGGCTGTGGTGTGTGGGGATGGCTGTGAGTGGAGGGTTAGGCTAGGGTTGTGGAGTTGTGTTGGTGTCTCAGGTGAAGTTAAAGTTGAGTGAGGAGCATGTGTGGTGTGAGGGGGCATCCGTGTGGTGCACGGGGTGTGACAGCGAGTGGGAGCTCACTCGGAGCAGTTGTGTGTGGCTCAGTGTCGGGGGAGCTAGGCAGAGAGTGGAGTGTGCGTGGGGCAAAAATGCAGGGTTATACTGGGGAGCTGGGAGAGCCCGTGGGAGCCTGCGAGTGGAGACATGCCTGTGGCGAATGGTGTTCTGACAGCGTGGAGCATTGTGGGGCGGGGGAGCTTCTCACAGTGAATGGGCAGTACTGTTGGGTGGAGTTACGTGAGCGAGTGGGAACATGGGCGGAGCGGGGGCGATATTCAGTGGAGGGGCATATGGGAAGCGGGTGTCGGGGGACAGATGAATGTAGTGAGTGAGGAGTGCCTGTGCAAGGGGGGTGTTTGGGGGAGTCACAGTGAGTGGGGACTGCTTGTAGAGCTATGTGTAAGCCTTGGGTTACAATAGCGAGTGGGGAGTACGTGTTTGGGGTCGGCTGTGGGCTTTACGTAGCGGCGATGAAGAGGTCACTGTTAGGACCAGAGAAGTATCAATCATGTCCCGGGTCAGGAGCCCTTCCCGCCCACAGCCGCTGGCACGGATCATTCTGTCATTCATCCACTCTTTGCCAGTTGCTATACTTTGGCGGGGCAGAGGACAGACCCGACTATCCGTGGGCTTCTGAGGGATCTTAAAACCCCGTGTGGATGGGAGCGAGGCATGTCTGTGTGAGAGTGAATATTGGCACGTCTGAGAGTTGCAGTGGAGGGTGAGTGTGAACACATCCACAAGCAACTCCAGTGACTGAAATCATTTCAGTCCTAACTGCATTGTTTCCATCTGAGCTTATCTGCTTCTCATTGCTGCGCTATTTTTCCTTAAATTGTATTTTATTTCCTGTATGTGGCAGCTCGCGCCTTGTTACCCACTTTTTATCCAGCACTTTTGGTACAATGAAAGCACCTCCCCTGCCCTCTCTAGGTGTCTGACGGGGTGACGCCGTGGGAGTCATAAGCCTGCGCGGGGGCACAAGGTGAGGGCGTTGTTCAGGAAACCCCGATGGCCGTGGCTTCATGCACCGGAAGCAGCTCCTGTGCAGTGGCCCCGAGGGCTCTCTGTTTCCATCGCAGAGGAATCCCGGGGACACCCTGACGATGGCGCATTTATGGGTGTCTGTGCTCGGAAGAATGTCTTTACATCGCTCATTTGAAACCCCCCAAAACACCCCATCCCATTCCACATGTGCCAGGTTGGCGAGAACAGACGTGTTCAACAATGTGCTGTTGTGACAACAGGATGACATCAATCTGCCGCCCTTTACTCTTGCGTTTGGAGATAGTGTGTTACCACGGTTATTTCACTGCCCATTCTGATTGGGGCTACCCTACCCCCTTCATGCACGATCTCCATTTTTTAAGAAATAGATTCTTTTTAAAGTCTCATTTTTCGTATTTTTATATGAAGCATAGACGGCCTCCCTTCGCACTTGCGTGCCTAGCGTCCTCCTCAGAGAGTCTTCTTGGCGCAAGGGCGCTTGTCTTCAGGAGGCATGACCCGTGGGAGGTTGTGCGCCCTGACTCTCTGGAGCGTGTCTTCGTGTCCATGGAGTGTGGTGCTGTGGTTGCGTTGTTCGAACGTGCAGTGCAGTGGAGTGAAAGGCCAGGCGTGCCCCGTGCGCCCTGAGGAGTGGGAGAGCGTGCAGGGCGGGGCTCTGGCAGCACCACGGACAGCGCCCGGTGCTGGCTCACTGCTGCCGGGCACTGGTGGATGCATCGAGTGCACTAGTGAGTCACCCCACCGACCTTCAGTGCAGGAGCAGAGGTGTGCGCCAGGGTCACTTTCACCAGCACATCCATTCTTCTAACCAGTCACAGCGGCTGTACTTGGAGTCTAAGGGCACAGCTGCACCCCAGCCCTCCATACACACACACACCCACCCACACACACACACACACACACACGAAAACACACACACACACAAACACATAGCAGTGGGCCAGGACCAGTACACGCACCCATTATACACACACCCTGAGCGCCGTGTATACACACAAACCCGCGCAAGCCTAGATATACACAGTATTACAGACTTCTGTCACTGAGATACACAACAGTACAGTACAGTCTAGCTCATCCCGATACACAGAGGCCCACACACACATGCTCTCTCCCCCATACACACAGATAGCTCACACACCACTCATAGCCCTCACACACACTTTTATACTCTTCTCTCACTGGGACACAAAACAGTAAAGGTGCAGTGTAGCTCATCTCGATACACAAAGGCCTTCCCTCATACACATGCATGGTCCCTCTCACACACATATCTCACACACCACACATAGCCCTCACACACACTTTTACACTCTTCTGTCACTGAGACACACAAAAGTAAAGGTGCACTATAGCTCATATTGATATACAGCGGCACCCAAAAACATACACGGCCACTCTCTCAAACATGCACACATATCTCCCACACCACACATAGCCCTCACACACGCTTTTGCTCTCCTCTCTCACTGAGACACACAATGGTAAGGGTGCAGTGCAGCTCATCTCAATACACAAAGGTCCTCCCACACACACATACACGGTCTCCCCCCACCGGGGTCAGGTACTGCCCACCTGGACAGACGGAGAACCCAGGGCTTCTCTGATGAGCTCTGGCGCTTCCAGATCCAGACAGCTCGTTAATTACAGAGGGTGCGTGTGTGTCGGGGGCGGGGGTGGGAGGGGGTGAGGGCTGCTTCAGAGTCAGAGGAAATCTGCTAAACATCCTGACAGCAACTTATGTGTCAACGGGAGGAGGGCAGAGCAAATGTTGTGCCAGACGCTCTCTGTCCCAGGCCGCCTGACCGCTAGCTCTGGGGTGACTGAGGGTGGGGGGAAACGCGAGCTGCCGAAAGTGACCTTCACAGTGTGAAGTGGGGTGGGGGCGAGGGGGCACTGCACTGCTTGAGCACGCATAACAGCCGCACCTGCCCCTTTCAAATGCCCAGTGTGGACTGTGCCACCTGCAGCTGAAGCTCCGACGAGGGAGGTGCAGTGCCCGGTGCCAGCCCCGACGAGGGAGGTGCAGTGTCCCATTCCAGCCCCACGAGGGAGGTGCAGTGCCCGGTGCCAGCCCCGACGAGGAGGTGCAGTGTCCCATTCCAGCCCCACGAGGGAGGTGCAGTGCCCGGTGCCAGCCCCTTTGTGCAGACAGGGACACATCATCCATTGCTGGCTCTCTCTGAAGCCCGGAGACAAGCTGCCCCAGCTTGTGCTTGACTTTTCACCCTCTTACTTCATGCCAGGCCTGACATGCCCCCACCAGCTGTTTCCAAGGACACTGTGCCCTCCACGAATGCCCGAGGCCGGTCAGTGCAGGGCTCACCTGTTTCTTACATTCAGTGTAACCACCGCAGATCCTAGCACTGTTAGGAGCGAGTCTATTCATCGGAATAATGTACAATGTTTATTCCATCCTTTAACTGTGCCCCCCACCCACCACCACCCAGAAACACCAGGTTTGCTTGTGCAAGTTTTGAAAGTAAATGGCTGTGTCCATAGAAATGGGTTGCGTGCTACCAACGAAAGCTATATTTGTAATAGAAATATAAGCGTCTTGACTTTAACCTATTAGCAGGTCTTTCGTTACATCCGGGTGCTATATAACTGCATCAATGACAGTGCGAACAATAACGCAGAACATCACAAGACGCTTTATTAATTAAATATTCACTCAGGAAAGAACAACAAGAAACGAAACGTGAACTTTTTTAAAGCGCCCGGTTCCTTTTAGCAGATGCTATCAGGTAAAACAAGAGTAATCATAGCTGCTTTTTTTGTACTGGGGCGGGTATTATTTTGGTTGAATGGACACCCGAGAAGCCGTGTGCGGATTAGATTACTATCCACCCCTGGGAGGGCAACCAATTTATAAAGTGACTCTCTGTGGCCCCGCTCCCACACTACACTACCCGCTTTTCTCTAAAGTTACTCTGGTTCGAAATGCTTTGTTACAAGGATTCAATATGGGGGCATTGCAGAAGGACATAAGACGTGCACCGAGACACCCACCCTCGTGGACACACACGTGTCTATTTCAAATCTATCTATCCTATCTATCCTATCTATCTATCTATCTATCTATCTATATATCAAGCAGATATGAATATTACTACAGCGATGTGCCACCAGAGATAGACAGCTAGATATGTGTATGTATATCAGTGTGTTCTATTTTAGAATGTTTCACCGCATTGTGCTTCGGACGGTTTAAGGCAGGACTTTTTAAATCGTTACTTATGTATAAAACACGTTTTAGAAATAAATGAAACCTCAGGATAAGTGAAGTAATGCCTCGCTAGGTCAGAGTGTATCAGGTTTCACTCAATATATCAAGTGGCGTCACTTAAAAAAAATTACAAACTTTTCTTCAATCTTGTGAAGAAATGTAGAGCGCCTTTACCTCCAGACCTGCTTTAGGGATCACGGAGGGCTGCAATAAATGCGTATGCGACGCACCACACGGTTTACATTTGTAAATTGCATTTCCTGTGGCCCCGACTAGTACTTGTAAAGGAGAAAGTACACGTTTTATTATTATTTTTTTAATAAATAAAACGCAAGTCGCCCCCCCTCCTTTTTGCAACATACTTCTTTCTTCGTGTAACCTATCAAAGTCGTTCGAAATGAATTTTCTTGCCTCCTGGCCATTTGTCAACGCCAGAAGATAAACTGACTATTCAGGGGCTGAAATGTTTATTATACGTCTGAGGCAGGATTGGCTTTTTTATTTGTCTTTCTGCAGATCGATAATTGGTGAAGCATTTGCGGCTTCCTCTGAGGGGGCCAGCAGCCAGTCCATTACAGGGAGAAGTTCGGCCTCGAACTGGCGCGCAGCCTTTCATTGTCCCTCATCAAAGCCGGGGTTCGAGACTCAGCGCCGGGAGCTGCGCACAAGAGTTCAGGAGGAAGGCTGGCGTTAAACACAGAACTGAGCCGCCCTGTGCAGCAGTGATTACCGCCTTTTACTCTGCACAATGATGCACATTCAAAGAATTCATCCTTCTACTGCTGTGTGTACGTTAATGCACATTTCAGACCACCTCGGCTCTCTGAAGCTGCTATCACCCATTATAGGATTGCCCCCCGGGACCTGGCCCACCCGGGGGTTCATTTAAATGAAGCGGGGGAGCCCCCACTTTGTTTTTTTTTTATTTTTCGTCTGGATTCGCGCACCCAGCATGAATTCGGCCAATTTCTTTTTTAAAAAAATGCTTTTTTTGGCCCTGGGGGTCCTTGTGGGACCCCCTGAGCAGGCCTACGGGGTCAGGGTGTTTCTACCCTGCCCCCTTTTCTTCTTTCTCACCTTTGTTTCCCTGTTTTCTTCTGACTCAGTTCTACCGAGTCACAAGATGGCTGCCAACACTTCCTGGTTTGGAGTGTTGTCAGCCAATTATAATGCAGCTCGTGATCGGCAGTGTGCGCGGATCCACTGCGGCCATAGATATCGAAACTTTTATTTTTTGATTTTCTCAGCAACTTCTGAACGGATTTACACCATTTAAAAAAAAGGTCTCTTTCTGAACAAAGGGCTACCTTTTTGCCAAATTTGGTGTAAATCCGTTCAGCAGTTTCAGCTGTAACCGTGTCTAAAGTTTCCTATGGGAAAATGATTTTTTGACCTCTATTTTTTAATTTCTCAGGAACTACTGAACAGATTTACACCATTTAACAAAAAGGGCTCTTTCTGAACCAAGGGCTACCGTTTTGCAAAATTTGGCGTAATTCCGTTCAGCAGTTCGGGACTGTAGGAGTGTCTAAAGTTTCCTATGGGAAATAACATGGAGAAAACATGTTTTGGGACCCCCTTTTTTCTCGGCCCCCGCTTGCCGAATCACCCCGAAACTTTCAAGACAGGAGCTGACCGGAGCGCTCCACTAGTTTTGAACGTTTCGCGAAGATTCGTCAACCGGCGCCAAAGTTATTGGGAAAAGAAAAAACGCTTTTCCTATGGAAACTAGGTCCTAACTATAACTATCTACTGGCGACCGCCAGTAGATAATATATATATATACACATTATAAATGAAAAACCCGTACTCTTTAGTCCGTGTAAGCAGGCCCATTCACACGTGTATTGTGACAATATTTTATTCTGGCAAACTCTCATCCTTTAAAGGCATTTCTTCAGTATCTTGGTAGATGTCATCGGAAAGAAAAGAAAAAAAGACTGATTAATCGAAAGAGACTGAGGGACATTTTGTATGGACAAACGTGAAGCATTATGGTTGTTGTGGTCATGGAGATACCAGTTAATTATGCGAAATTAACACAGTGCCAAACACTTTTGAAAGTAAATTATCGTGTCAGGAGAAAATTTTGAAGAGGAGAGATGACACTGTTTTTTGCCTATAATGCATATTATTGAACATTTTAAGAAACTGACCCACTGCCACTTTATTAGAAATGATAATGTGAGAAAATCGCAGTCCTACCTCAGTGTTGAAGAAATCTACACCTTTTAAAAGAGAGCAAACAGATGCACATATTTACCAACTGCATACAATTAAGACTGCAAGAGTTGAAATGCATTATGCTGAGTTTGAGAGCTTGCCAGAATAAAGGATTGTCACCAAACACGTGTGGATGGGCCTGCTTACACAGACTGAAGAGTACGTGTTTTTCATTTGAAATATGTAGGTGTGACACGCCTTGCAGGCCCCGACCATAGAGGCGGGGTGTCCCCAACGTCGTTGTCTTCTGGATTTACATTTGTAAAGGGATGCCCGCCTGCCGAAAACAAGGATGCAAATGAGTGAGGTTGGCAGGGTCACCTTTGAGAGGCCTGCCCGACTTTGAAAGTCCTACGGAACAGCCAGGGTTTGCAGAGGTATTTAACCTTTGCACTCCATGGAGATAAAAATGAATACAGGCAAGTTTTCAATGGCGAATGAAACTGTTTTTACTTGTGACTTTAAACGATGCCAAATGCCTCTGCCACAAATGGAATTGCATCCTTTAAAGGCATTTCTTCGGTATCTTGGTAGATGTCATCGGAAAGAAAAGAAAAAAAACTGATTAATCGAAAGACACTGAGGGAGTTTGGACATTTTGTATGGACAAACGTGAAGCATTATGGTTGATGTGGTCATGGAGATACCAGTTAATTATGCGAAATTAACACAGTGCCAAACACTTTTGAAAGTAAAATGATATTGTGTCAGGAGAAAATTATGAAGAAGAGAGATGACATTGTTTTTTGCCTAAAATGCATATTGAACATTTTAAGAAACTGACCCACTGCCACTTTATTAGGAACGATAATGTGAGAAAATTGGAGTCCAACCTCAGTGTTGATTAAATCTTCACCTTTTAAAAGAGAGCAAACAGATGCACATATTTACCAACTGCATATGATTAAAACTCACAAGAGTTGAAACGCGTTATGCTGAGTTTGAGAGCTTTCCAGAATAAAGCACTGTCACAATACACGTGTGGATGGGCCTGCTTACACCGACTGAAGAGTACGTGTTTTTCATTTGGAATATGTACGTGTGACGCGCCTTGCAGGCCCCGACCCGAAAGGCTGGGTCTGCATCTATATATTTAGATAGATAGATATTCCTGTTTGTCACGGAGGGCCGGAAAACAGCAGGCCCTCCAGTTCGTGTGCAAATTATTTATTTCACTAATGCATCCAGTTTCCAGCCACTGACGAGTTTCAGCTGACACAGAAGCCTTTCTCAAAGTGAGTGAGCCCCACCAGCATTCGAAACAAATAACAACGAATCCATTGACATGAAAAACATACTATCAACTATTCATTTTTTTTCTTTTTAATTTTTCAAACATCATGATTAAAAAAGTACAAATGTCATGAATTAGTTTAAAAAACAATCTAGATCCTCAATCATAAATATGGTAAAAACAGAGACATTTTGGATACATTTACACCTAATAAAAATGAGTGCAAAATATTTACAAATAATTTGATAGATAAATACTTGTTAATAAAATATCACAATATTAACCTACAATTCATATTATAACAGTAAAATTCACTGACTCCTTTTACATTAATATAATTATCCATGGCTCCGGTTTAAAACCACATTAAGAAAGTGAAACTCTATTTGGTTCGGTTCAGGCAGCAACAATATTGAACTTCATTTTTGCTACGCACTTGTCTGCAGTACTTGCATTGAACTAAGGGCAAGTGCCCAAAATATCTCAGCCATATAAAAAGATTGGAGGAAAGATTGTAATAAGGGGAGGACAAAAGATTAAATATAAATATATATATATATATATATATATATATATATATATATATATATATTCACTGAAAAAACCATAGGTTTTAGGAAAGTTATAGTTAGTTGGACATTGCACTCATACAAAACCCGTGAAATTCCCCCGTTATAGTTAGTTCAGCTAACTATAACTCGCGCCCCATAATGCACTGCTGATGACGTCACATATTACATCACTCATGACATGGTCAGTGACATCACTGATGACATCACTGACATCATCCAGTGACTGTGTGTTTCTGTAAAGTTTAAATATGTTTAATATATATAGGGAAAGGCGTATTGAAGAATGAGTGGGTGTATAAGCGTCTGAATGGATGATTTAGTAGGTGCGTGACTGAGTCTATAAGTGAGTGATTAAACGTATCTTACTGGATGCATGGGTGAGTGACTAAACTGTGTGAATGTCTGTATCCGTCTGTCTGTTGTTGTGTAAGCAGCTGCATGGGTTTCTGACTAGCTAAATGAGTATTTATATGGGTTATGGATTGGTTCTCTGAGTATCTATATGGGTGCCTCAGTGTTTGTGTGGGTGGGGTGTGTGTGACTCTGTGCATAGATGTGTGAGTGGGTGATTCACTGGGTGCATGGTTTCAAGAGTGCGTCTGTGATGGACTGTATGGGTGGGTGAGTGTGTGTATGGGTGTGTTAGTGATTGAATGTATATCTCAGTGGTACATGTGTGAGTAACTACATATGTGAAAGGCAGTATATATGTGTGTTGGAGTATATAAATGGCTATAAGTGAGAGTGTGTGATTGTGAGAGTGGCTATATGGATGAGTGTGTGCTTGCATCAGTGATTGCATAGGAGCGTAAGAATGTGCTAGTATTTTTATGAATAAGTGAGCTGGTGTGTATATCTGTATAGGTGAGTAAATTGGAGTGTGATTAATTATTTGCATGACTGACTAGGTGTGTGAGTACCTCTATGGATGAGTTGCGTTGTGTGAGTGTTTATATAGGTGTATGAGTGCATATGATAGTCCTGTACTGAGTGACTGTAAGAATGAGTGACTGTACGGGTGAGTGAGTAGATGTGTGTGTGTAGACCTAAGAATCAGTGAGTGGGTATGTACTTATTGGTATTGGAGTGTGTATGGTTTTGAGAATGGCAGTCTGTAATTTAGAGTGGGTGTATCAAAAGTTATATTAGGGTGTGAGAAGATGCATTAAATTCTCACATGGATGATGTCATCAGTGATGTCATTTGAGATGTCATCAGTGATGTCATCAGTGATGTCACTGACCATGTCATGAGTGATGTAATATGTGACGTCATCAGCAGTGCATTGCGGGCGCGAGTTATAGTTAGCTGAACTAACTATAACGGGGGATTTCACGGGTTTTGTACGAGTGCAATGTCCAACTAACTATAACTTTCCTAAAACCTATGGTTTTTCAGTGAATTTCAAAGGTTTTTAAATGCTACCCTAACTATAACAGGCCTGAAACCTATGGTTTTTTCAGTGAATTTCAAAGGTTTTTAAAATGCTAATTCCTAACTATAACAAGCCTGAAACCTATGGTTTTTCAGTGAATTTCAAAGGTTTTTTAAATGCTAATTCCTAACTATAACATGTCTGAAACCTATGGTTTTTTTCAGTGAATTTCAAAGGTTTTGTAAATGACAATTTTTAAATGTATTAATTGTTATATCTATTTTTTTATACTGATTTACTACATTTTTTAAACTATTTATTTTTAGATATTTTATTTTTACATTACATTGTAATTACATTATACATTACATTACAAAATATACTTTCTCAGAATGAATTACTTTAGTTTAAATACTTTGCAAATAGGCAATAGACTTTTAAGTACAGTAGTTACAGTTGTTGCAATGGGCAACACAATTTCAAACACAATGCAACATTGAGCTCAATGTGAATTTCTAGCTAAATGCAATTAGTTACTTTATGGATTACTTTTCTAACCACAGGACTGGATCCTAGATTCAGTCCTGGGACATCTCCTGTAAACAGTTGAGTAAAAGCGTTTTGGTTACAGTAGTGATTTTTAAGGAATATTATTGTATTTTAAAAGTTGACAGAAACTTTTTCACATAGAATCACCAATGTTATCCTATGGGAGGAAATTCACTTAGCAGGTAAGTAGTGTTATCAGTTACTTTTTCTTACTCAGTGGTGGATCCTGGATCCAGCACTGGTGCATCTCCTGTAAACAGTTGAAAGAATGCGTTTAAGTCATACAGCCGATTTTAAGGAATATTTGTAGTTTTGTGAAAATCAACACTTTGAAACTTTTCTGCTGAAAACCAGACAATGGATTCCTATGGAAGGAAATATAAGTTACTGGTAAGTACGGTTAAAATTACTTTTCAGGATCAGTACTGGGCTGAAAGATGCAGCACTGAGGTCTCTCCTGATAACAGGTGAGTAAATCGGAATTGTATTTTGGCTGATTTTAGAGGAATATTTGTATGTTTCAAAATCGACACAGAAACTTTTTCAGCAAAAAGCAGGCAATGATATCCTATGGAAGGAAATTCAAGTTACTGGTAAGTACGGTTAAAATTACTTTTCAGGATCAGTACTGGGCTGAAAGATGCAGCACTGAGGTCTCTCCTGATAACAGGTGAGTAAATCGGAATTCGTATTTCGGCTGATTTTAGAGGAATATTATAAAGTTCCAAAACTCCACACTTAGAAGAATTTCCAAGTGAAACCAGTCAATGATATCCTATGGAAGGAAATTCAAGTTACTGGTAAGTACGGTTAAAATTACTTTTCAGGATCAGTATTGGGCTGAAAGATGCAGAACTGAGGTCTCTCCTGATAACAGGTGAGTAAATCGAATTCGTAGTTCGGCTGATTTTAGAGGAATATTTGTATGTTTCAAAAATCGACACTTAGAAACTTTTTCAGCAAAAAGCAGACAATGATATCCTATGGAAGGAAATTCAAGTTACTGGTAAGTACGGTTAAAATTACTTTTCAGGATCAGTACTGGGCTGAAAGATGCAGCACTGAGGTCTCTCTTGATAACAGGTGAGTAAATCGGAATTCGTAGTTCGGCTGATTTTAGAGGAATATTATAAAGTTCCAAAACTCCACACACAGAAGAATTTCCAAGTGAAACCAGTCAATGATATCCTATGTAAGGAAATTCAAGTTACTGGTAAGTACGGTTAAAATTACTTTTCAGGATCAGTACTGGGCTGAAAGATGCAGCACTGAGGTCTCTCCTGATAACAGGTGAGTAAATCGGAATTCGTAGTTCGGCTGATTTTAGAGGAATATTTGCACAATGGTGAAGGGAGGGAGCGGGGCCTGAGGTGACATCTGTGCAAACGCGCCCCGTGGCGCGTTTTAAGTTGGGGGATTAAGTCCCCTTGAATCATGAGGGTCCCTGGGGTCCAACTAGCCCACCCTGTACCTCCAGTATGCACCAGGGAGCTGCGTTGCAGAGAGGTGTTCAGAGGCCACGCCCCTTTTGCACCTCTCTGCAACGCAGCTCTGTGGCTTGCTCCGGACGTACCTGGTGGGCTAGTTCGCCCCAGGGACCCTCAGGATTGAAGGGGATTTCATTCCCCATCTTAAAATGCGCCACGGGGCCTGTTTGCACACATGTCACCTGAAGCCCCGCCCCCTCCCTTCACCACTGATGGGCTAGTTGGACCCCAGGGACCCTCAGGATTCAAGGAGACTTAATCACCCAACTTAAAACGCGCCACGGGGCGCGTTTGCACAGTGGTGAAGGGAGGGGGCAGGGCCTGAGGTGACATGTGTGCAAACACGCCCTGTGGAGCGTTTTAAGTTGGGGAATTAATTCCTTTTCAATCCGGAGGGTCCCTGGGGGCCAACTAGCCCACCGGTACCTCCAGTAAGCGCCACAAAGCTGCGTTGCAGAGTGGTGTAAAAAGGGGCGTGGCCTCTGAACACCTCTCTGCAACGCAGCTCTGTGGCGCTTACTGGAGGTACCTGATGGGCTAGTTGGCCCCCAGGGACCCTCAGGATTGAAGAGGAATTAATTCGACCAACTTAAAACGCGCCACAGGGCGTGTTTGCACACATGTCACCTCAGGCCCCGCCCCCTTCCTTCACCACTGTGCAAAAGCACCCCCTGGGGAGTTGTAAGTTGGGGATTAGTTGCCCTTGAATACTGAGGGTCCCTGAGGGCCAACTAGCCCACCAGGTACCTCCAGTATGCGCCAGGAGCTGCGTTGCAGAGAGGTGTTCAGAGGCCACGCCCTTTTTACACCTTTCTGCAACGCAGCTCCGTGGCGCTACTGGAGGTACCTCGTGGGATAGTTGGACTCCAGGGACTCTCAGGATTCAAGGGGACTTTATCCCCCAACTCAAAACGCGCCACGGGGTGCGTTTGCACAGTGGTGAGGGAGGGGCGGGGCCTGAGGTGACATGTGTGCAAACACACCCTGTGGCACGTTTTAAGTTGGGGAATTAATTCCTCTTCAATCCGGAGGGTCCCTGGAGGCCAATTAGCCCACCACTTACCTCCAGTAAGCGCCACTGCGCTGCGTTGCAGAGAGGTGGCCCAGGCCATGCCCCTTTTACACCACTCTGCAACGCAGCTCTGTGGCGCTTACTGGAGGTAAGTGGTGGGCTAGTTGGCCCCCGGGGACCCTCAGGACTCAAGGGGACTTAATCCCCAATTTACAACGCACCAGGAGGTGCGTTTGCGCAGTGGTGCAGGAGGGGGCGTGGCCTGATGTCACAAGTGTGGAAACGCGCCCTGTGGCGCGTTTTAAGTTGGGATTAAGTCCCTTGAATCCTGAGGGTCCCTGGGGCCAACTACCCACCAGGTATGTCCAGTAAGTGCCACAGAGTTGCATTGCAGAGAGGTGTAAAATGGGGCATGGCCTCGGACCACCTCTCTGCAACGCAGCTCTGTGGTGCTTACTGGAGGTACATGGTGGGCTAGTTGGACCCAGGGACTTTCAGGATTCAAGGGACTTAATCCCCCAACTCAAAAACGTGCCACGGGGTGCCTTTGCACAGTAGTGAAGGGAGGGAGCGGGGCCTGAGGTGACATGTGTGCAAACACGCCCTGTGGCGCGTTTTAAGTTGGGTAATAAGTCCCCTTTAATCCTGAGGGGCCCTGGGGGCCAGCTAGGCCACTAGGTACCTCCAGGAAGTGCCACAGGCCTGCGTTGCAGAAAGGTGGTCCAGGCCACGCCCCTTTTTACACCTCTGTGCAACGCAGCTCTGTGGCGCTTACTGGAGGTACTTAGTGAGCTAGTTGGACCCCTGGGACCCTCAGGATTCAGGGGACTTAATTTGCCAACTTAAAACGGACCCAGGGCGTGTTTACACAGTGGTGAAGGGAGGGGATGGGGCCTGAGGTGACGTGTGCAAACACGCCCTGTGGCGCGTTTTAAGTTGGGGAATGAATACCCCTTCAATCATGAGGGCCTCTGGGGGCCAACTAGCCCACCAGGTGCTTCCAGTAAGCGCCACTGCGCTGCGTTGCAGAGAGGTGGTCCAGGCCATGCCCCTTTTTACACCTCTCTGCAACGCAACTCTGTGGCACTTACTGGAGGTACCTGGTGGGCTAGTTGGACCCCAGGGACCCTTAGGATTCAAGGGGACTTTATCCCCCAACTTAAAACGGCCAGAGGGCGTGTTTGCACACTTGTAACCTCAGGCCCCCCCTCCCTACACCAGTGTTCAAACGCGTCCCATGGTGCGTTTTAAGAGGTAGTTTTAATCCCCTGCCCTATTATGTACTAGGGAGTTACAGAGGAGGTCATGCTAATCACAGGGGTACCCCAACGCATAGTGTTCCCTAGTGTATGTAGGTGTTTTAACTGTATTCTAAGTGTCTTTTACCATAGCACTGGCTCTAGGCCTGGTTAGTCAGAGTCAGTTACCACCAGTACCCGTCTGGAAAAGGTGTGGGCACAGGATGATTTTGCAACAAGGCCTCTTTCTGCTCCTCTGTTGGTTCTTTCTACACATGTCTTGCTTCTTCCTGGATTTTTCTTTGTCTTTGTGGACTTCTGTTTCTTTCTACATTTCTTTTGCTTCTTTCTGTGCGTTTTTTTCTTCTTTCTTCACATGTCCTACTTCTGTAGGCATAGTTACAAACTAGCATTTAAAAAACCTTTGAAATTCACTGAAAAAACCATAGGTTTCAGGCACGTAATAGTTAAAAATTAGCATTTAAAAACCTTAGAAATTCACTGAAAAAACCATAGGTTTTAGGGAAAGTTATAGTTAGTTGGACATTGCACTCGTAGAAAACCCGTGAAATTCCCCCGTTATAGTTAGTTCAGCTAACTATAACTCGCGCCCCCGCAATGCACTGCTGATGACGTCACATATTACATCACTCATGACATGGTCACTGAAATCACTGATGACATCACTGATGACATCTCAAATGACATCACTGATGACATCATCCATGTGATAATTTCATGCATCTTCTCACACCCTAACATAACTTTAGATACACCCACTCTAAATTACAGACTGCCATTCTCAAAACCATAGACACTCCAACACCAATAACTACATACCCACTCACTGATTCTTAGGTCTACACACACATCCACTCACTCACCCGTACAGTCACTCATACTTATGGTCACTCAGTACAGGACTATCATATGCACTCATACATCTATATAGACACTCACACACCGCCACTCATCCATAGAGGTACTCACACACCTAGTCAGTCATAGAAATAATTATTCAAACTACCCTTTACTCACCTATACAGTTATACACACACCAGCTCACTTAGTCATACAAATACTAGCACATTCTTACGTTCTTATACAATCACTGATACAAGCAAACACTCATCCATGCAGTCACTCTCACAATCACACACACTCACTTATAGACATTTATATACTCTAACACACATATATACTGCCTTTTATATATGTAGTTACTTACACATGTACAAATAAGATATACATTCACTCACTAACACACCCATACACACACTCACCCACCCATACAGTCCATCACAGATGCACACTTCAAACTATGCACCCAGTGAATCACCCACTCACACATCTATGCACAGAGTCACACACACCCCACCCACACAAACACTCAGGCACCCATACAGATACTCAGACAACCAATCAATAACTCATATAGACACTTATGTAGTTATTCACAAACCCATGCAGTCACTTACACACCAACAGACAGACGGATACAGAGATTCACACAGTTTAGTCACTAACCCATGCATTCACTAACATATGTTTAACCACTCACTTATAGAGTCAGTCACGCACCTAGTAAAACATCCATTCAGACACTTATACACCCACTCATTCTTCAATACGCCTTTACCTATATATATTAAACATATTTAAACTTTACAGAAACACACAGTCACTGGATGATGTCATAAGTGATGTCATTTGAGATGTCATCAGTGATGTCATGAGTGATGTCACTGATCATGTCATGAGTGATGTAATATGTGACGTCATCAGCAGTGCATTGCGGGGGCGCGAGTTATAGTTAGCTGAACTAACTATAACAGGGGAATTTCACGGGTTTTGTACGAGTGCAATGTCCAACTAACTATAACTTTCCCTAAAACCTATGGTTTTTTCAGTGAATATATATATATATTATCTAGTATACATCCAATATAAATTCATTATTAATAAATGTAACCTTCTATTTTCACAGTATTCAGTGTACATAATTCTGTTCATGTCCTCTCTCATTTTCCCAAACCACAACCTCATTTCAATCAGCATTTCTTTTCTACATTAGATGGGCCCAGTTTACTACTTATACGAAACAGCCGATTCATCCCACAAGGACTTCCATCTTTTCATGCCTATTTATTCCTATGGGGGGTCTTTGTTTGTAAGTCCAAAATATACCTTTACTCCAAAAGTCTAACTTGTTTCCATCGATCGCCGCCTCTCAGGTTAGCTACTATCCTATCTATTGCAAAAAATCTCAATTTGGAGTCATCACTGTTATGGAAGTCATAAGAATGTCTTGCAACTGGATACTTAAAATCAAGATTTTTTATAGCTCTTTGATTTTCGAAAATCTGTTTTCATAGGGGAAAAATGGTACTGCCCACATACATCAATTGGCATGGACACATCAATACATACACACAATGATCTGATCCACAATTATAAAAACTACATATTTTATGTCAAGACCGGAGGCTCCTATTATGCTTTCTGATCTTGCTTTATTACATTAGCAGCCAAGATAAACGATAAAACTACACTTCCCAGAAGGCCAAGCAACAGATTGACCAATGGGAACACATGGAATCCACAACAAGAACCAATGAATAGGCAGTCCCAAGTATAGCCATAGCCCTGACTGCGAACAGCCCTCTTTTCTTGCTGCTCGCAGTCAAGATAAGTACATGGGCTCGTTATATTTTCATTAACATTTTTATGCTGTTGGTTTAATGCATGTTTGCTGATAAATTTGTTGTTTCTAGGTACCAGTGCCTTCCGTTTGCGTTTTGCTCTCCCCTGCTGCCGCCCGCATCTGTGCTCTTCCCTGCTGCTCGAGCGCTCATTATTTCCTCAGCGCGGCGCTAGGCGGCCATTTTCTACCGCTTCTTACCTCAGCGGTGTTATCGGCATTTCTTCCTGACGCGCTTCAGCACTGCTGTGTTTCTCCGTACCGGAGCTTGGTTTTTTCCTTCGCTCTCTCTTCGATTACGTCCTGCCCCTCTGGGAGTGGTTTCCCTTCTTGGCCCCGGCTATTCAGCTTTCCGCTCACGCCCAAGGGCGGTCCCAGATTTTCAGGTTTTTCTTTTAACCCTTTCCAACCTCGTATTTTGCCTAATTACATTTTTGACTATGGAGCTCGATAGTTCTCCAGGCTCTGACATGCAAAATGAAGGAGAGGCATTTAAAAATGATTTGAATGTGTTTATCAATTCCTTTGTGGAACATGCTGTTGAAGCTTCTATGAAAAGATTTTCTAAAGATATGGAAAACTCTATGTTATCTTTAATGTCCAAAGCTTTGGCCCATTCTGCGGGGATAGCAGAAAGAGAAAGTTGGTACCTTCCAGCACTAAATATAATGTTCCTATCAATGTTGCGTCACGAGTGATAAGTGAGGTTTCCTCACGTGAGGTTGAGGATGTTGTGCCTCCTAGGCCTCCTTCTAAGGAGGGGATTTCTATTGCTACTGCTGGTAAATGTAAATCTAAACTAAAAAACCCTGAGGTACCTAAGAAACAGGTTAATTGTCAGATTTTGGACACAGATGATGATCTTGGTGAAGCAGATGATGTGTTTGACCTTTTTGATGCCAATGACCCTTCTTCCCCTCCGGCTAAGAAGTCAAAAACTGATTCTTTTTACTCCAGACCTCTTCTGGATTCGGAAGGTTCCCCTATGTTTGATCCTTCTTCTATTCGCCATCCAAATTCCACGGAATGGTTCCCTGCTTCTCATGTTGGTGACTATATCTCAGCTAGACTTCGTCTGCCTTTGGACAAATCCACCAGGTCCAAACTCAAATCGGAATGTCCTAAACCTTCCCTTTCTTCCAATATTACTGTTACGCCGACTTTTGACCAACCTTTGTTAACTTTCTTTTCCAAATTTGGTAAGGACCCCCGTAAAGGTGTGGATAAGGCTTGGTCTACTTGTCAGGACAAGTTGTTGGATGTTGTGGGGCCCTTGGTTCGCATTTTTGATATGGCGGAATCTGCTCGTTTGGATGGCTTGGACTTGGATCCTCAGGACATTTCCTTATGGGTTCAAAGAGTCTTTGGTCTCCTTGGTAATGTCAACTCGGCAATTATCCATGAACGCCGCAAAGGTCTTCTTATAAAGCTGGATCCCAAGTTGGCTAACTTGGCTGCCCTTGACCCTGGCATTAAGGCCGATGGGCTTTTGTTTGGTGACTCTTTAGTAAAGGACTTAAGTAAGTTCATCACCACCTTTGCTTCCATTGATAAAGCTCAACAATCTTTAAAGAAAGTTTTTTCTCAAAGGGTTTTTGGACGGGCCGGTAGAGGCAGGAGTGGCTTTGCCGGCCATTCATACCATAACCAAGGCTCCAGAGGATCTTTCAATTCCAACTCCAACTATCAAGAGTTCAAGCCCCAATTCTACCCTCAAAGAGGTCGGGGTTTCAGAGGTCGTGGACAAAAGAACTTCAGGAACAATACCCAACAAGGTAAGTCCCTCAGAGCCTCGTTTAAGTCTATTCCTTCCAAAATGGCGAACTCTAACTGCAGATCCTTGGGTTCTAAACTCTATCCAAGGTTATCTTATAGAATTCTACGCTCCACCTTTCCAAACAGTTTTCCCTCCTCCTCTCGTCTTTTCAACTGACATGTCAAATCTCATTTCAATAGAGGTGCAATCCCTTCTCCAAAAACAAGCTATTCAAGTCGCCCCTCTAGACCCTTCCGGATTTCTCAGTTACATCTTTCTGGTTCGCAAGAAAAATAAGAAAACGCGTCCTGTAATAAATCTGAAGTGGTTCAACCAATTCGTGGTTTATCGCCACTTCAAAATGGAGACCATTATTCATCTCAGAGACTCTCTCCGTTTACACGACTGGATGGTCAGAATAGACTTAAAGGACGCATACCTTACGATTCCGATTCATCCTGCTCACAGAAAATTTCTCCAATTTTAATGGCTGGGGGGGACCTATCAGTTTTGCTCCCTCCCCTTCAGTCTGTCGTCAGCACCATGGTGCTTTACGAAAAATAATGAAACCGGTTGTGACGTACCTGAGGTCTCTTGGGGTCAGATTAATAATCTATCTCAACGACATCTTGATAATGAATTTAGACAAACAAACCCTGTTGTCTCATTTGAACATCACTCGTTCACTCCTTTCAGAACCGGGTTTCCTTTTAAATCCCAAAAAATCCATGCTCATTCCTTCCCAACAAATTGAGTTCTTAGGTTTTCTCGTAGATTCTTCCACTGCTTCTCTTCATCTTCCTCAGTCAAATGTCTCAGCTATAAAATCAGAAATCTCCCAAGTTCTACGAAACTCCTCGATTTCCCTCAGATCTCTCGCAAGAATCGGAGATCTGTTGTCTACCTCCATTCAGGTGATTTTTCCAGGGCCTCTGCATTACCGGGCCCTCCAGCGCCTAAAAATACGCCATCTGCGTCAAGGCCTGGCTTATTCAGACCTGATTTCTTTGGATCCAGAATCTCATCTAGAACTCCAATGGTGGATAGACCATTTAGATGCGTGGAACGGCAGAACAATCGTCGCCTCAGCCCCAGATCTTGTATTAGAATCCGATGCAAGTCTGTCGGGCTGGGGCGCCCGTTGTGGCATAATCTCGACTGGCGGTACATGGTCACTCGAGGAGTCGAGATTGCACATAAACTGTTTAGAGATGCTGGCAGGTTCCTTTGCAATCAAAAGCCTCGCAAAGGACAGAGTTTGCTGCTCTATCCTCCTTCGCATGGAGAATGTTTCTGCGGTCCGTTACATAAACCATCTAGGTGGCACAAAGTCCAAACCACTTGCGGAGCTAGCAAAGAGCCTTTGGGAATTTTGCCTTCTCAACAAGATCTCGGTCAGAGCAGAATACCTCCCAGGCAATCTCAACTCCATCGCAGATTGGCACTCTCGTTATCTACGGGACTCCAGCGACTGGAAGCTTCTTCCATCCGTCTTTCAATCTCTGTTTCAAAAATGGGGCCCTTTGCACGTCGATCTCTTTGCCTCTCGTCTCAATACCCAACTTCCACAATTCTTCAGTTGGTGTCCGGATCCTTTGGCTCTGGCCACAGACGCCTTCCTTCAAGATTGGTCTCTTCATCTGAATTATGCCTTCCCTCCTTTTATCATGATCAACAGAGTCCTTGCCCAGTCCAGACGCCAACTAGCCTCTCTGGTGGTCCCCTTCTGGAAATCACAAATTTGGTTCCCATCCCTTCTAGAGATGGTGGTGGATTTTCCAGTTCTCCTTCC
The DNA here is from genome assembly GCA_963921515.1 of Calotriton arnoldi. Classification (NCBI taxonomy): domain Eukaryota; kingdom Metazoa; phylum Chordata; class Amphibia; order Caudata; family Salamandridae; genus Calotriton; species Calotriton arnoldi. Next base: position 1,932,664 of record CAWUFW010000426.1, on the reverse strand, counting down.
TTCCTGCAACAATCTTCTGCTAGATCCCTTGGGTCAGCCACACAATCTCATTCTGGACAACTCTTTGACTCTGTCCGCTTGGAAGATTTCGGTTCTAACCTCCCTGACCTCCTCATTTCGCAAGAATCTTCTCTCTTCATTAGCAGAGCCTGGGCTCCAGGAACAACTAAAGCTTACAAGTCAGCGTGGTCTTTATGGGCAAGCTGGTGTCTGGGAAAACATATCGATCCCTGTTCAGCACATTTAAATTACATTGTAAATTTTCTGGCTTCTGAAGCCAGTTCAGGTAAGTCTTAACCTGTACAGATCTGCGATTTCCCTTAATCACAACACCGTTGACGGCAAACCAGTTGGTGAGCACCCCCTAATTTGTCGTCTCCTAAGAGGCGTAAAGTTTTCTAAGCCTCCTTTAGCAAAGTACTCAAAGTTATGGGATATGAATTTGGTACTCAAACTTTTTTCTGAGTGGTCAGATAATGCGGCTCTTTCTTTGAAAATGCTCTCAGCCAAACTTACTATGCTCTTGTGCTTGATTTCTATCAAACGTGTTTCTGATGTCAAAGCTATGGATGTTTCCTCTCGTCAATTTACCCCTTCGGGTGTGATGTTTCACATTAACAAACGTACAAAAACTAATTTGAATTCTGTTTTTATCCGTATTTTCCTTCTCATCCTAAATTATGTGTAGGTCAATGCCTCAAAGTGTATGAACAACGGACCTTTGATCTCAGAACGTCCTCCCATTCCCAACTTCTCATTTCTTTCCGTAAACCTCATAAACCTGTTTCTTCTGCCACTTTAGCCCGTTGGGTTCATTGGGTTACGTCCCTGGCCGGTATTGATGTTTCTGTCTTCAGGGCCCATTCCGCCAGGGGAGCCATGGCCTACAAAGCTTTTTGGGCAGGCTCCAGATTGGAGGACATTCTGAGATCGGCTGATTGGTCCAATGACAATGTGTTTCAAATGTTTTATTGCAAACCTGTCATTACTGCTGCTTCTTTGGTTGTTGATATGCTTTGAACAAGCATAATAGGAGCCTCCGGTCTAGACATAAAATGTAGATTTTCCTAGTAATTTATGACGGAAAGTCTGAATTTTATTAAAGACACGGAGGCGAGTATTATCACACCGCAACACCTTTTAATATGTGTTCTTCTCCCTTCCTACAGCGGCTCCAGCTCTACCACCCACTTCTTCCTGATCGGAGCCATCATCCTCAACAGGATTCTGTTCCTCTACGTCCTGCTCCATCGTTCAACAATGATTCTCCGATCCTCCCTCCTGCTTCAAGGATGACTCTTTTGGATATTTGTCAAGAGTTTTTTGTTTGGACTTTAGCCTTTAGTACTGTTCTCTCTATTTTCCCTCTGTTTATGGACAATATCTAATCTGCTCGCCGAAGAAGAGAGGGCTGGTCGCAGTCAGGGCTATCATTATACTTGGGACTGCCTATTCATTGGTTCTTGTTGTGGATTCCATGTGTTCCCATTGGTCAATCTGTTGCTTGGCCTTCTGGGAAGTGTAGTTTTATCGTTTATCTTGGCTGCTATTGTAATAAAGCAAGATTAGAAAGCATAATACTCGCCTCTGTGTCTTTAATAAAATTAAGACTTTCCGTCATAAATTACTAGGAAAATCTACATTTTCCTTCTAAAACCACTAGCGGTTTTATATTCAATTGTGTTGGAGATGAACCTACACACTTTACAATGATTGCACTTAAAAATCCTTTATATTGTGTCAGCCAAGTATCGGTTCTCTGGCTTTTTATATGATAGCTATGTGTTAATTCATCTCCTAAAGACTTGCCCTTGCTGTAGGCAGTCGCTGAAAAGGCTGGCAATTCTGAACCTATGACCTATCACTCTTCAAAATCGATCAATGTTTACACATTACATTCCACACTCTATGTGAAGACGAATTATAGGTAGTAATAAGCCTTATACTTTGTTCTTTTTTCTTTTTCTTTCATTGGGATGAAGTAACTGGACCCATGTTAGGTAAAGCTTTCTCGGTAGCTATAGTCAATATTTTGGGCGTATACCCCCCTCTCTAAATCTTTTTTCATCTGTGAGATCTGAGTCTCAAATTCTTCTGGGCTGCTACAAATTCTTTTCAATCTTAAAGTTTCACCATATGGGATACTTTTAATTACGTTTTTTGGATGCTGACTCTTAAAATGCAATATATATATATATATATTACCTACTGGCGGTCGCCAGTAGGTAGTTATAGTTAGGACCTTGTTTCTATTCAAAAAGCGTTTTTTCTTTTGCCAATATCTTTGGTGCCGTTTGACGAATCTTCACGAAATTTTTAAAACTAATGACCTACTCACTTCAGCTGCTGTGTTGAATGTTTCGGGGTGATTCGTCAAGTGGCACCAAAGATATTGGCAAAAGAAAAAACACTTTTTAAATAGAAACAAGGTCCTAACTATAACTACCTACTGGCGACCGCCAGTAGGTATTATATATATATATATATATATATTGCATTTTAAGAGTCAGCATCCAAAAAACATAATTAAAAGTATCCCATATGGGGCAGAGAAAAAGCAGGGGTCCCAAAATGCTTTTTCTCCATGTTCATTTCCATAGGAAACTTTAAACACAGCTACAGCCCGAACTGCTGAACGGAATTACACCAAATTTGGCAAAAAGGTAGCTCTTGGTTCAGAAAGCACTCTTTTTGTTAAATGGTGTAAATCCGTTCAGTAGTTACTGAGAAATGTAAACATTTCTCAGATATACAAATATGGCCACGGAGGATCCACGAACCCTCCCGATCTCGAGCCAGTGATTTGATTGGCTGCCAACAGTTCCAACCAGAAAGTGTTGGCAGCCATCTTGTGACTCGGTTGAACCAAGTCACAAGAAAAAAGGTTCAAAAACATTAAAAATAAAGAAACGGGGCAGGGTAGAAACACCCTGACCCCCTAGGCCTGCTCAGGGGGTGCCACAGGGACCCCGTGGGCCAAAAAAAGCATTCTTTAAAATAAAAACGGTGTGATTTGCGAATCCCGCCAAAAATGTTTAAAAAAACAAAGCGCGGACTCCCGCACTTTGTTTCCTTTAAGCCCACGGGTGGGCCAGGTCCCGGGGGCAGTTACAAATAATGATACAGGGGCCCGTGCGGTGCCCCGCAGCCCCGGGGACCGCCACCTTACCAGGGCAATATCCATTAAATGCGGGGGCCTCACAGCCCTGGGGACCACCACCTCCCCGGGGCACAAATTAATGAAATGCGGGGTCCGTTGCAGACCCCCGGCCCGGGGGACTACCACCTCCCTGGGAATACAAAGAAGATGGGAGGGGGCCACACGGCCCCCCTCCAGGAGCCCTCCATGGCCCTGGGGACTGCCAGCCCCCACGGCCAGCTTCAGCAATGTCCCGTGGTGCCCACCCCAGGGACACTGCAGTTTGCTATGGCATGGCAGGAGCACTGTTCCCGCCATGCCATAGCAAACACGACTTGCCTTCTTGGAAGTGAGAGCATGAAGAATGCTCTTGCTTCCATGAAGCGAAGCAGAATTGCTTTTGGGCAGAGGGAGCTGCATGCTAGCAGCTCCCTCTGCCCAAAAGCAATGAAGGCTCCCGCAGGAGGCAGGGAGCCAGCAGAGAACGTGAGGGCCTTGAGGCTCCCCCCGCGGTCCCCAACGAGAGGCCAGGCCCCGGGGGATGGGGTCCCTGGGCTGAAATTGGCCTGGAGAGGGGCACGACCCCCCTCCTTAAAAAAGATTAGATTAAATGGCCAAGCCCCGGGGAATGGGTTCTCCGGGGCAAAAAATGGCCTGGGGGAGGAGGGCCGCTCCCCTCCCCTTTTGTTATAAAAGAAAAGCATAGAGATGCTCAGCCCCGGGGGATGGGGTCCCCGGGCATATATCGGCCTCGGGAGCTGGGCACGCAGCCCCCCTCCCTTTTAAATTAAAAAAATTAAATAAAATGGGTCAGGCTCCGGGGGAATTGGGTCCCCAGGGCCCAAAAGTGCCAAGGGAAGGGGGACCACACAGTCCCCTTTCCTAAATTAAAAAAAATATATAGGAACTGTCAACTCACAGAAGGCCCCGCCCCCTTTCTCCATTACTCTGCAAACGCATCTCCTGGCGCGCTCTGGGTTGGGGGATGAAGTCCCCGTCGCTGGTGATGGTCCTTAGGGGCCAACTAGCCCACCTGGTACCTCCAGTAAGCCCCACACAGTGGGATTGCTGAGAGGTGGTCAAAGGCCACACCCCTTTTTACAACACTCTGCAAATGCACCTATTGGCGCACTGCTGGTGGGGGAATGAGTCCCCTTGTGCCCTGAGGACCTCAGGACTAAAAAGGTCTTCATCCCCCAAGCAGCAGTGCACCAGGAGGCAAGTTTGCAGAGTGGTGGGGAAAGGGGGACTGGCCTCGGATGACCTCTCAGCAATCCAGCTGTGTGTGGCTCACTGGAGGTAACAGGAGGACTAGTTGACCCCCAGGGACACTCAAGAGGCAAGGGGACTTCATCCCCAACCAAGAGCATGCCAGGAGACGCGTTTGCAAAGTGGTGGAGAAAAGGAGCGTGGCCTGCCACCACCTCTCAGCAATCAAACTGTGTGAGGCTTACTGGAGGGAACAGGTAGGCTAGTCGGCCCCTAAGGATCCCTAGCAGCGAAGGGGACTTTATCCCCCAACCAAGAGCATGCCAGGAAGTCCGTTTGCAAAATGGTGGACAAACGGGCGTGGCCTGTTAGCAGAACTAAGCAATCCTGCTGTGTGGGACTTACTGGAGGTAATAGGCCGGGTAGTTGGCCCCCAAGGATGTCCTTGGGGGCCAACTATCCCTCCTATTACCTCCAGTAAGTCCCACACAGCAAGATTGCTAAGAGGTCTTCGAAGGCCACGCCCTCTTTGTCCACCACTCTGCAAACACGCCTCCTGGCGCACTACTGGTTGGGGGATGAAGTCCACTTTACTCCAGAGGGACCTTGGGGGCCAAGAAGCCCTCCTGGTACATCCTGTAAGTCCTACGCAACGGAATTGCTGAGATCTGGTCAGATGCCCAGAACCCTTTCTCCACCACTCTGCAAATGTGACTGCTGATTAAAAAACCTTAGAAATTCACTGAAAAAACCACATGTTTCAGGGACGTTATAGTCAGAAATTAGCATTTAAAAAACCTTAGAAATTCACTGAAAAAACCACAGGTTTCAGGGATGTTATAGTTAGAAATTAGCATTTAAAAAACCTTAGATATTCACGGAAAAAAAACAAAGGTTAGAGGGAAGTTATAGTTAGTCTGACATTTCACTCATACAAAACCATAGAAATTCAGCCATTATAGTTAGCTGAGGTAACTATAACTTGCGCCCCCACAATGCACTGCTTATGACCTCATATATTACATCACTCATGACATGGTCAGTGACATCACTGATGACATCAATGATGACATCTCAAATAACATCACTCATGACATCAGTGATGGCATCATCCAGTGACTGTAAGTGTTTTTTAAAAGTTTATGAGTGTTCAATATATATATATACCAAGGTGTATTGGTGAATCAGTGGGTTTATGAGTGACTGTATGGATGATCAGTGGGTGCGTGACGGACTGTATAAGTGAGTGATTAGGTGTCTCAGTGACTGTTTGGGTGAGTGACTGGTTATGTGAATGTGTGTATCTGTCTGTCAGCTAATGTCTAAGTGGGAGTATGAGTGTGTTAGTGGGTACGTGAATTTCTATATGGGTGATTGTTTGGTTGTCTGACTACATTTATGGTTGTCTGGGCGTCTGGGTTTGTGGGTGAGGCGGTGTGTGACTGCCTGTATGGATCAGTGAGTGGGTGAGTCAGTGGCTGCTTCATGGGGTACTGTATCGGTGGTTGAGTGCATGTGTCAGTATGGGTGACTAACTGAGAATGTGAAAGGCAGTATACGTGAGTGACGGAGTATATGAGTGACTGTATGCATGAGTGAATGTGAGAGTGGATATATAGATGAGTGCATGCTTTTGTCAGTGGCTGTATAGCTGAGTGAGTTTGTGTTCCTATTTGTATGAGTAAGTGGGTGGGTGTGTAACAGTTTGGGTGAGTAAGTGGCTGTATGATTGACTGTATGGGTGAGTGTCTAGGTGTGTGAGTAGTTCTATGGGTGACTCACTCAATGTGTCAGCGCCTGTATCCCTGTATGAGTGGATATCTCAATAGCTGTATTAGTGAGTGAGTGGGTCTATGAGTGGCAGTATGCGGGAGCAAGTGGATGTGTGTATGGATCAATGAATCAATGAGTGGGTGTGTAAGTACTGGTATTGCTCTGTGAACGGGTTTGTGAATGGTTGTGTGGGAGCGGCAGTGGGTGTATAAAAGATTCTACAGTGGTGAGTGGGTGCATCAGAGATGCTGTGGATGATGCCATCACTGATGTGATCAGTGATGTCATGAGTGATGTCACTGACCATGTCATGAGTGATGTAATATATGAGGTCATAAGCAGTGCATTGCGGGCGCAAGTTATAGTTACCTCAGCTAACTATAACGGCTGAATTTCTATGGTTTTGTCCGAGTGAAATGTCAGACTACCTATAACGTCCCTCCAATCTTTGTTTTTTCCGTGAATATATATATATATATATATATATATATATATATATATATATATATATATATATTATCTACTGGCGGTCGCCAGTAGATAGTTATAGTTAGGACCTATTTTCCATAGGAAATCCGCAACATTCTATTTGAAAAAACTCTTGCGTCGGTTGACGAATCTTCGCGAAATTTTCAAACTTTATGGCCCGCTCCGGTCCGCTCCTATCCTGAAAGTCTCGGGGTGATTCGTCAAGCGGGGGCTGAGAAAAAAGGGGGGTCCCAAAACGTGTTTTCCCCATTCATTTTCCCATAGGAAACTTTAGCCACGGCTACAGCCCGAACTGCTGAACGGAATTACAACAAATTTGGTAAAGAGGTAGTTCTTGGTTCAGAAAGAACCCTTTTTGTTAAATGGTGTAAATCCGTTCAGTAGTTGCTGAGAAAATCAAAAGTAAAATCACATATATATCTATGGCCGCGTAGGGTCCGCGTACCCTCCCGATCATGAGCTGCATGCTAATTGGCTGTCAACACTCCAAATCAGGAAGTGTTGGCAGCCATTTTGTCCCTCGGTAGAACCGAGGCAGAGAAACAAGTGCGCAAAACGCACAAAGGGGGCAGGGTAGAAACACCCTGACCCCCTAGGTCTGCTCAGGGAATCCCACAAGGACCCCCTGGGCAGAAAAAAGCATTTTTTTTTTTAAATCGGCGGGATGCGCTTAGGGTGCACGGATCCCGCCGAAAAAAAAAAAATGCAAGTGCGCAAACGCACAAAGGGGGCAGGGTAGAAACACCCTGACCCCCTAGGTCTGCTCAGGGGGTCGCACAAGGACCCCCTGGGCAGAAAAAAGCATTTAAAAAAAAAAGAAAATTAGCGGGATGCGCTTAGGGTGCGCGAATCCCGCCGTAAAAAAAAAAAATCGAAGCGCGGTCTCCCGTGCTTCGATGCTATTTTGCCCCCGGGTGGGCCAAGTCCCGGGGGCATGTGGGGGGTGGGTTTATAGTTAATGGGGGGCCTCTAAGGCCCCCCAAGCCCTGGGGACTGCCACCCCCGGGGCTTTCTAATAAAAATGGTGCGGGAGGGCACTGTGCCCTCCCGCAGCCCCGGGGACCGCCACCCCCGGGGCTTCTTTTTAAATTTTAATCCCCTGTGTGGGGGGGGCTCCAGCCCCCCCCACACGCCCCGGGGACCGCCACCTTCCCGGGGCACTAAAGATTTAAATATGGGGGTCCGTACCGGCCCCCAGAGCCCCGGGGACCACCACCTTTGAATAAGTTGGGAGGGGGGCCGCGCGGCCCCCCTCCTGGAGCCCTTGATGGCCCTGGGGACCACCACCCCCCAGGGCCGGCTCCTGCAGTGTCCCGGGGTGCCTACCCCCGGGACACTGTAGTTTGCTATGACAGGACGGGAGCCTCGCGGCTCCCGTCCTGTCATAGCAAACTGCTTTGGATATTGGAAGAGAGAGCAGGAAACCTGCTCTCTCTTCCAATATCCAAAGCACATTGCTTTTCCACACGGGGAGCTGCATGTTAGCAGCTCCCCATGTGGAAAAGCAATGCCGGCTCCCACAGGACGCGGGGAGCCGGCAGGGTCCGTGGGGGAGTTGGGGTCCCCCCACGGACCCCAAAGGATAGGGCCAGCCCCGGGGGATGGGGTCCCCGGGGCAAGTAGTGGCCCAGGAGGGGGGCCACGTGGCCCCCCTCTGCAAAAATAATAAAAAAAAATAAAAAAGGCCGGCCCCGGGGTATGGGGTCCCCGGGGCCAATAGAGGCCTTAGGAGGGGGCCACGCAGCCCCTCCTCCAAAATTATTTTTTAAAAGTTGCCATGCCCCGGGGGATGGGGTCCCCGGGGCCGGAATAGGCCACGGGAGGGGGGCCACGCGGCCCCCTTCCCCTACAGTATTTTTTTTTTTTTAAAAGGGAAAAGGCATCAGGCCCTGGGGGATGGGGTCCCAAGGGCCCCAAAAACTAAAAAAGAAGGGAGGCCACACAGCCCCCCTTCAAAAAAACAAAAACAAAAGAAAAAGACGCGATCGAGCGTCAGGCCCCGCCCCCTCCCTTAACCACTCTGCAAACGCGCGCTGTGGCGCGTTTTAAATTGGGGAAATAATTCCCATTCAATACTGGGGGTCCCTGGGGGCCAACTAGCCCACCAGGTACCTCCAGTAAGCGCCACAGGGCTGGGTTGCAGAGAGGTGGTCCAGGCCACGCCCCTTTTTACACCTCTCTGCATCGCAGCTCTGTGGCGCTTACTGGAGGTAGTTGGTGGACTAGTTGGTCCCCAGGGACCCTCAGGATTCAAGGGGACTTAATCCCCCAACTTAAAACGCGCCACGGGGCGCGTTTGCACAGTGGTGAAGGGAGGGGGCGGGGCTTCAGGTGACATGTGTGCAAACAGGCCCCATGGCGCGTTTTAAGATGGGGATTTAAATCCCCTTCAATCCTAAGGGTCCCTGGGGGCCAACTAGCCCACCAGGTACCTCCAGTAAGCGCCACGGAGCTGTATTGCAGAGTGTTGTAAAAAGGGGCGTGGCCTCTGAACACCTCTCTGCAACGCAGCTCTCTGGCGCATACTGGAGGTACCTGGTGGGCTAGTTGGCCACTAGGGACCCTCGGGATTGAGGAGGAATTAATTCTCCAACTTAAAACGCGCCACAGGGCGTGTTTGCAGACATGTCACCTCAGGCCCCACCCCCTTCCTTCACCATTATGCAAATATTCCTCTAAAATCAGCCGAACTACGAATTCCGATTTACTCACCTGTTATCAGGAGATTCTTCAGTGCTGCATCTTTGAGCCCAGTACTGATCCTGAAAAGTAATTTTAACCGTACTTACCAGTAACTTGAATTTCCTTCCATAGGCTAACATTTTTTTTTTTTTTTAATTCTTTTTATTAACATTGCTCATGTTCAAGTACAGTACACAGCGGCAGTTCATGATACAGTCACCGGGATCACAGTTCGTCATATGTTTTGAATGCATGGAAATACAGATGAGTAATTGCAACAATCTCCTATCCCAACCCATCTTGTAAGGCTCGAAACCTTTGCCAGGGACCCCACACCTTCCTCCATTTGTTCACACAACCCCGAGACCTATAGACCGTTTCCTCCGCCCTCTGACACCAATCCAAGTCACAGAGCCACTGATCCCACGAGGGGGGCGCCTGTGCACCCCAGCACCTGGCAATGTTGCGTTTCGCCACCCCTGCTGCCAGCCCTAACCAAATCTCATTATGCCGTGTCCAGTCTGTGGCTCCTTTAATCATGAGCAAGAGCCACTTGGGCTCCAGTGGGACCGGGGACCTCACCACCCCCTCCATCGTCTGTGTCACCCTGGTCCAAAACGGAATTATGAGTGGGCAATCCCATAGAATGTGATAGAATGAGCCCTCCCCTTGACAGCCCCTCACACACAAGGGCGATAGAATCCTACCCCAGGAGAACAGGTGGGTGCGGGGATAATAGACCCTGTGAAGTATTTTTAACTGCACGAGGCGGAATCGTGGCCGGATCGCAACTTCGCGAGGGCTCTGCAGGGCATCCTGCCAGTCGTCATCGTCTAGTGTCCCAATGTCTCCCTCCCATCTCGCCCGCAGGGGACCAAGGGGGTCCGGCATATTATTAATAAGTTTTCGGTAGATCGTGGACGTGGATTTCGCTAGAATGGGGTCGAGAAGGAGCCTGTCCTCCATAGGGGAGTACTCCGGGATGGAAGTGCCAGCGCGGATGTGGGCCCGCAATGCATGTACAAGGCGCAGGTAGTGGTATTGTTGGGAATCATTAAGTTGGTATTCTTTTTCAGAGCCGCAAAGGGGACAGGGGCCCCCCTTCCACACATCACCAAGATACTCGATGCCAATCAGTTTCCACCCCTTGTAGCCTGATAGTCCCGCCACCTCCTTTAGCTGGTCGCCCGTCCAAAGCGGGGTCCGTCCCGTTAGGGTGTTCGCCCAGCCCAAGAATTTGTTGGCCTCCCTCCAGCAGTGGAGCACCACCCCGGTGTGCGCGGGCAGGTCACGACCCCGCCTGCGGGAGTAGAGATATGGCTCGCAGGTTCCCCCAATCATAGCGTGCCTATCCATTCTGTAAGCCGGCTCCGAGATCGGCGCATAAACCCAGTCATTGACCACCTGCAACTGCGCTGCCCAGTAGTAGAGTTGAACGTCCGGGAGGGCCAGCCCCCCGTCGTACACCCCCCGCGTAAGCTTCTGCAGTGCAATCCTCGGGTTGCCGCCGTCCCAAAGTAACGTCCGCAACTCCCGGGAAATCCGCTTGAATGTCGCCGTCGGGACCAGGTACGGTGTATTTTGGAGGATATATAGAAGTCGTGGCAGCGCCAGCATTTTAAAGAGCGCCACGCGCCCCATCAAGGACAGGGGCAGAGACCTCCAGTGTCCAATGTCCACCCCCAGCCTCACCAGTTGAGGCTCCAGATTACGGGCGAAGAACTCCTCTGTGTCTCTGGTGACGTACACTCCCAAGTACCGGAATCCAGCAATCTCTAGCGATGCTGGGCAGTCCCGCGGGATGCGAGGAGGTGGACCCGACAGAGGATAAACCACCGACTTGGCCCAATTGATCGAGTAGCCAGAATAGCTACCAAAAAGAGCGAAGAGGTGGAGAGCCCGCGCCATCGAGTGGTAGGGTCTGGCCATATATAGGACAATATCGTCTGCGTATAAAGAAATACGCTCCTCCCATTCATCCGTGAGTGCCAGGCCCCAAAAGGCCCTATCTCTTCTGATCCAATGAGCGAGCGGCTCCAGGGCCAGGGCAAACAGGAGTGGTGACAGGGGGCAGCCCTGCCTAGTGCCCCTGTACAAGGAGAAAGCCCGGGACATCACCCCATTGACCCTCACCCTTGCCATCAGCTGCGTGTATAGGAGTCTCACCCAGCTACCGAACACTGGGCCCAAGCCCAGTCTATTCAGCACCATAAATAGGTATGGCCATTCGATGCTATCGAAGGCCATTGAGGCGTCCAGCGCCATCAATGCCGTCTGTGCATTGCCCACGTCCTTAGTCATGTGCAGAATACCATAGAGGCTCCGCAGGTTGTGCCGAGTGCTCCTGTGGGGCATAAAACCCAACTGGTCCACATGCACGAGGTCGGGAAGTACGGATAGCAGTCTTGTCGCTAAGGCCTTGGCCAATACCTTCGCCTCCACGTTCAGGAGGGAGATAGGCCGATAGGAAGAACAGCAGTCCGCCGGTTTCCCGGCCTTATGAATAACCACAATTGTGGCCTCTCTCTGGTCTGGCGGAAGCACGCCCACCTCCCGCGCCTCAAGGAGCATGCGTCGCATGGGCTCCAGTACCACACTCGCCTGTTTCTTAAAAATTTCAACCGGGAGTCCATTGGGTCCCTGCGCCTTGCCGGCCTGGAGGGCATTGAGGGCTTCTCCCAGCTCCGCTCTTGTGAGGTCTGCATCCAGACGCTCAGTTTGCTCCTGAGATAGCATAGGCAACGCAAAGTCTCGCAAGAATTCCTCACAGTCTCTCTCAGTTCTAGTGCACACTGGGGTATATACTCCTTCATAGTAGGATGCAAAAGCCTCCGCTATGGCCGCGCTCATGGAAGCCAGGGCCCCAGAACCATCCCGCACCTCCATAACCCAGGAACGCTCCCTGTCCCGACGCTCCAGCCACGCGAGAAGCTTCATACTCTTGTCCCCTGCGTCGTATATCCGATGTTGCGTGGCGAGGGAGTAGGCGCGTGCCTCACCCTCCGCTAACGAGCGAAGTTCCTTGTGTTTCATGGCCAGAACATGATTGCGCTCCGGCGAGGGCGACGCACTGGCCTCTCGCTCCAGAGACTCGATTTCGCGCTCCAACTGTTGAATCTGCAGCGATTCCTCTTTCTTCTGGGCGCCGATCAAAGCCTGGGCCTGTCCCCTCAGGACCGCCTTGTATGCCTCCCACAACGTTAGCTGGGAAGTAACCGACCCCTGATTGTCGGAGAAATAATGTTCGGAACCCTCCCGAAGCTTATCAGTAATCGAAGTGTCTTTTAACCGCCATGGGTCTATTTGCGGGAATGCGGCCCTGTCTACCGCCGTCCCCCTAAGGAGAACACCCACCGGAGAGTGGTCCGATATACCTCGCGCCATGATGCACGGGTCTACAAAATCTCCCAACTGATCCCCCGCGTGAAAATATGGTCCAACCTCGAGAAGGAGCCATGTCTGGCCGAATAGAAGGTGTAGAGTCTACGGGCTGGGAACCGTGTTCGCCATATATCGCAAAGACCCATTGCGTCCGTGAAGCCCCGCAGGCCCATCTCCCCTCCGCTGGCCCGTCTGTCTCCTGACCGATCCAATTCGACGTTCATTACCGCGTTAGTGTCACCCCCCAGGACCAGAGTGCCGCTAGGGAGGTTCGCCAAGTGTGTCCCCAGTTTCTTGTAGAGTGTGGCATGCAGGCCGGGCGGGATATAGCATGAGCATAGGAGCACCGTACGTCCTTCCCATCTCACCGCCACCGCCGCGAAGCACCCAGCGTCCTCTGTCCAGGAATCCAATACGGTCACTGGCAGACTCCTACGGACCAATATTCCCACCCCCCTCGAGCCGGACGTGAATCCGGAGTGTGCTACCATCTTGTACCCGAACCTATCCAAGGCCCTGCAATTATTACCCCGGAGGTGGGTTTCCTGCAAGAGCACCACGTCTGGGGAATGGCGTTTCAGGTGCTGCAATACCAAAGTTCTCTTGATCTTGTTGCCCATCCCATTGACATTCCATGTCCATATTTTGATCTTAGCCTGATCCCCCATCCCCACTGTGAGTCCACAACCTCAACGGATTTCCAACCTGCCACTGCGTAGTGCCCCCACAATACAACAGCATTGAAATAAATATATTGACATGAGCTAAACTTAAACTTCCCATCAACCCCATCCCACCCCCCCCAGTCCGCCCCCCCCTCCCTGCCTCCCTGCTAAGTGGGCCCCCAACCACACACCTTAAAAACTTGCAGAGTGCCTGTCGCCCAAGTAATCCCATTTCAACTAAATGAGGGAACGTAAGCCCACAACTCGCAGAAACTGGCACAACTGACTGTCGGATTCCCACCCCTTGAGCGAAAAACTAGCACACACCCTCCCCCCCCTCCCCCAAACCCCGGCGGGCCAACGCCTAGAACCCTTTGGACGTGCAGTCCTTATCAGCCAGCGCGGCCACTTACAGTCTCGGAGATGTTCAAAATGTCTGTGCAGCGTGACTAGTGGCCCCCAACTCTCCAGGGCGCAAGAGGCGCGCGCCTTTACCTGCCTCACCCATATGTGGCCCTCAGTGCGGCCTGTGTCCCATAGGCTAACATTGACTGGTTTCACTTGGAAATTCTTCTAAGTGTGGAGTTTTGGAACTTTATAATATTCCTCTAAAATCAGCTGAACTACGAATTCCAATTTACTCACCTGTTATCAGGAGAGACCTCAGTGCTGCATCTTTCAGCCCAGTACAGATCCTCAAAAGTAATTCTAACCGTACTTACCAGTAACTTGAATTTCCTTCCATAGGCTAACATTGACTGGTTTCACTTGGAAATTCTTCTAAGTGTGGAGTTTTGGAACTTTATAATATTCCTCTAAAATCAGCCGAACTACGAATTCCGATTTACTCACCTGTTATCAGGAGAGACCTCAGTGCTGCATCTTTGAGCCCAGTACAGATCCTGAAAAGTAATTCTAACCGTACTTACCAGTAACTTGAATTTCCTTCCATAGGCTAACATTGACTGGTTTCACTTGGAAATTCTTCTAAGTGTGGAGTTTTGGAACTTTATAATATTCCTCTAAAATCAGCCGAACTATGAATTCCAATTTACTCACCTGTTATCAGGAGAGACCTCAGTGCTGCATCTTTGAGCCCAGTACAGATTCTGAAAAGTAATTCTAACCATACTTACCAGTAACTTGAATTTCCTTCCATAGGAATCCATTGTCTGGTTTTCAGCCGAAAAGTTTCAAAGTGTCGATTTTCACAAACTACAAATATTCCTTAAAAATCGCCTGTATGACTTAAACGCATTCTTTCAACTGTTTACAGGAGATGCACCAGTGCTGGATCCAGGATCCACCACTGAGTAAGAAAAAGTAACGATAACACTACTTACCTGCTAAGTGAATTTCATCCCATAGGATAACATTGGTGATTCTATTTGAAAAAGTTTCTAAGTGACAACTTTTAAAATACAATAATATTCCTTAAAAATGATGTCCCAGGACTGAATCTAGGATCCAGTCCTGTGGTTAGAAAAGTAATCCATAAAGTAACTAATTGCATTTAACTAGAAATTCACATTGAGCTCAATGTTGCATTGTGTTTGAAATTGTGTTGCCCATTGCAACAACTGTAACTACTGTACTTAAAAGTCTATTGCCTATTTGCAAAGTATTTAAACTAAAGTAATTCATTCTGAGAAAGTATATTTTGTAATGTAATGTATAATGTAATTATAATGTAATTTAAAAAATAAAATATCTAAAAATAAATAGTTTAAAAAAATGTAGTAAATCAGTATCAAAAAAATAAATATAACAATTAATACATTTAAAAATTGTCATTTACAAAACCTTTGAAATTCACTGAAAAAACCATAGGTTTCAGGCACGTTATAGTTAGAAATTAGCATTTAAAAAACCATTGAAATTCACTGAAAAAACCATAGGTTTCAGGCACGTTATAGTTAGAAATTAGCATTTAAAAAACCTTAGAAATTCACTGAAAAAACCATAGGTTTTAGGGACAGTTATAGTTAGTTGGACATTGCACTCGTACAAAACCCGTGAAATTCCCCCGTTATAGTTAGTTCAGCTAACTATAACTCGCGCCCCCGCAATGTACTGCTGATGACGTCACATATTACATCACTCATGACATGGTCAGTGACATCACTGATGACATCACTGATGACATCTCAAATGACATCACTGATGACATCATCCATGTGATAATTTCATGCATCTTCTCACACCCTAATATAACTTTTGATAGACCCACTCTAAATTACAGACTGCCATTCTCAAAACCATAGACACTCCAACACCAATAACTACATACCCACTCACTGATTCTTAGGTCTACACACACATCCACTCACTCACCTGTACAGTCACTCATACTTACGGTCACTCAGTACAGGACTATCATATGCACTCATACACCTATATAGACACTCACACACCGCCACTCATCCATAGAGGTACTCACACACCTAGTCAGTCATGCAAATAATTAATCACACTGCCATTTACTCACCTATACAGTTATACACACACCAGCTCACTTACTCATACAAATACTAGCACATTCTTACGCTCTTATACAATCACTGATACAAGCACACACTCATCCATACAGTCACTCTCACAAACACACACTCAGCTTATAGCTATTTATATACTCCAACACACATATATACTGCCTTTCACATATGTAGTTACTCACACATGTACCACTGGGACATACATTCACTCACTAACACACTCTTACACACACTTACCCACCCATACAGTCTATCACAGATGCACTCTTGAA
This sequence comes from Calotriton arnoldi, assembly GCA_963921515.1. Lineage (NCBI taxonomy): Eukaryota > Metazoa > Chordata > Amphibia > Caudata > Salamandridae > Calotriton > Calotriton arnoldi. Next base: position 1,916,559 of record CAWUFW010000426.1, on the reverse strand, counting down.
ACCATCCACCCAGTGAATCACCCACTCACACATCTATGCACAGAGTCGCACACACCCCACCCACACAAACACTCAGGCACCCATACAGATACTCAGACAACCAATCAATAACTCATATAGAACTCATGTAGCTATTCACAAACCCATGCAGCCACTTACACAGCAACAGACAGACGGATACAGACATTCACCCAGTTTAGTCACTAACCCATGCATTCAGTAAGATACGTCTAATCACTCACTTATAGAGTTAGTCACGCACCTACTAAATCATCCATACAGACACTTATACACCCACTCATTCTTCAATACGTCTTTCCCTATATATATTAAAAATATTTAAACTTTACAGAAACACACAGTCACTGGATGATGTCATCAGTGATGTCATTTGAGATGTCATCAGTGATGTCATCAGTGATGTCACTGACCATGTCATGAGTGATGTAATATGTGACGTCATCAGCAGTGCATTGCGGGCGCGAGTTATAGTTAGCTGAACTAACTATAACGGGGAATTTCACGGGTTTTGTACGAGTGCAATGTCCAACTAACTATAACTGTCCCTAAAACCTATGGTTTTTTCAGTGAATATATATATATATATATATATATATATTGAAAAACAAACGCTCTGTTGCAAGGACGCACTTGACAGCAGGTAGGTTAAAAACATTAGTTTAATGCATCTGAAGGTGGCATTCCATCCGTTATTAAAACCTTTACTGCCAACGCATTTCAAAGCTGTCCGCTTCTTTTACCCAGGCACAATGGCTTCTGCAGTCTTGTCCTGCTGTCTCTATCCCACGTGAATTTAATTACTTTCAAGGCCCCCGGTATGCCTGCTTGGTAGCTCACTATTATTCCGGTGCACGTTGGGATATGTAGCATGTATACCAATTTATTCCCCACAGTGGGCTCCGCAGTTTGCCATTATAATTAAATACACGTGGGATAGAGCCAGCAGAACAAGACTGCAGAAGCCATTGTGCCTGGGAAAAAGAAGCGGACAGCTTTGAAACGCGTTGGCAGTAAAGGTTTTAATAACGGATGGAATGCCACCTTCAGATGCATTAAACTAATGGTTTTTAACCTACCTGCTGTCGAGTGCGTCCTTGCAACAGAGCGTTTGTTTTACAAAATTTAGACGACGGTTTCGGTCTTGAAGGGCGCTCCACCTGGCGAAGGAGGAAGGAGCCGCAGGAGAATGGGGCCGTTGGAGCAGAAATCTCCGCTTCCATATGACGGCACAGCAGAGTGCAAATTGATGAAGGAAAAAGTCCATACCGGGGCCCACTGGAGGGCTTGATTTTCACTGTGAACTTCAAATATAATCACAGTGACCTTTTTAATTATAATGGCAAACTGCGGAGCCCACTGTGGGGAATAAATTGGTATAAATACTACATATCCCAACGTGCACCGGAATAATAGTGAGCTACCAAGCAGGCATACCGGGAGCCTTAAAAGTAATTAAATACACGTGGGATAGAGACAGCAGAACAAGACTGCAGAAGCCATTGTGCATGGGAAAAAGAAGCGGACAGCTTTGAAACGCGTTGGCAGTAAAGGTTTTAATAACGGATGGAATGCCACCTTCAGATGCATTAAACTAATGGTTTTTAACCTACCTGCTGTCGAGTGCGTCCTTGCAACAGAGCGTTAGTTTTCCAAAATTTACAGGACGGTTTCGGTCGTGAAGGGCGCACTACCTGGCGAAGGAGGAAGGAGCCACAGGAGGATGGGGCCGTTGGAGCAGAAATCTCTGCTTCCTTATGACGGCACAGCAGATTGCAAATTGATGAAGGAAAAGTCCATACCGGGGCCCACTGGAGGGCTTGATTTTCACTTTGATCTTCAAATATAATCACTGTGATCTTTTTAATTATAATGGCAAACTGCGGAGCCCACTGTGGGGAATAAATTGGTATAAATACTACATATCCCAACGTGCACCGGAATAATAGTGAGCTACCAAGCAGGCATACCGGGGGCCTTAAAAGTAATTAAATACACGTGGGATAGAGACAGCAGAACAAGACTGCAGAAGCCATTGTGCCTGGGAAAAAGAAGCGGACAGCTTTGAAACGCGTTGGCAGTAAAGGTTTTAATAACGGATGGAATGCCACCTTCAGATGCATTAAACTAATGGTTTTTAACCTACCTGCTGTCGAGTGCGTCCTTGCAACAGAGCGTTTGTTTTACAAAATGTACACGACGGTTTCGGTCGTGAAGGGCGCACCACCTGGCGAAGGAGGAAGGAGCCGCAGGAGAATGGGGCCGTTGGAGCCGAAATCTCCACTTCCATATGACGGCACAGCAGATTGCAAATTGATGAAGGAAAAGTCCATACCGGGGCCCACTGGAGGGCTTGATTTTCACTGTGAACTTCAAATATAATCACCGTGACCTTTTTAATTATAATGGCAAACTGCGGAGCCCACTGTGGGGAATAAATTGGTATAAATACTGTTGCGGGGATTCTGCACATATACAGAACTATGCGCAGGAAAACAGGACCTCGGTGTATAGTGGTGTACTAACCATACCCCTTAGTACCCAAAATTCCAATCCGACTATCTATAGTGTCACATTCATTCTCCGTACTACAGCGAAGCTACCAATGATTAGACATCCCAGAACACGGACTCTTTCAGGAATCGCGGGAGCAAGAACACTCTTTCATTATTCACTCATACTTGTCCACAACGTGCGTATTAAGAGACACAGTATAGTTTAAAATGTTTATTTGAACTAACGTGCTCTAAGACACAGTACACGTGCCAGTACTAGCAGCATAATGCATAAAGTTAAAACAGTCAGCATGGTTACAATTCCATAGAATACAAACGGGGACAGCATTTTATCAAGACAGTGGATGTAGGACTAAAAGGCCTTGCCACCCTCCCCGTGCTAGGAACTAGTTTATTGTAAAAATAGAAGACCTCTGGGCTTTGTCCGGGAGACCACCATACCTCAAGATCTAGATGCAAAGTTTACATCATCATACAAGCACAGCTCTTCTCCCTGGAAAGGTTGTTCTCCAAGTGCCACAAACAGGGAGATCACAATATTAAAAGCACATGAATTTCTCCCGGTGCAGCTGTATTCCATGTTATGTCTAAGTGCGAGGGGCTGACCAGAACAGCAATAACAAGGGACGTTGTTTTTCGACCTTGTACATTGTGTGCAGACGAACCCCACAGAGGACATGAGAAAAGGTGAAAGGCAAAACGACAAACAATTCTAATGCTGAATGGGCACAAGCAGAGTCACAGAGTAACATGTGCAAAGAAGGCATCATGGCAGCTAGGCCTAAGCTAACATAGCAATGTCGACAATGAGGCCACAATCCACACTACACCCTCCCCTGGTCAGTCCATAGGGCAAGACATAGGACGAAAACAGTATTCGAATAGATGGAGCAGAATGCAAACGTCTATTTGTGGGAAATGTCCCTTTGAAGGATAGGGAATGGGAAAAAAAGTTTGGGATAAAAAAATTCTAGATAGGGCCAGAAAATAGGGCACTCAAAGAGAAGAGAAAAAAAAAAATCCAGCAACGCAGTTCGTTGAAAGTCAATGTCCTCAATCCATCAGAGTGTATGCGCAGAAAACCGCAACACCTTCCAGAAAGACATCATTGTCATCATTTGAAAAAAGAGATGCCATCCAGTTCAACAAATCAAAACTGCATTCATGTTCCTCGCAATAGGGAGCAGTGATCAGCATTGCGGGACATCTTGCGTGATACTCAATATAACTTCATTGTAGGAGATGCTGAGCAACCGCCCAGATATCCCATTGCGCCAAGACCCCAAGTGCAGCCGCAGGCGCCATTAATCCAGCCCCGGAACATTCCAGTTCATGGGCCACTAAGGGGCCCATCAACTGGTCGAAATCCGGGTCCGAACAAGACGTATTGGAGAGGCAAATATCCAAGGACCAAGAGAACGGACATCGTAAACAGGACATCACAGGTTGCACGCAAGTGAAATACGAAAAAAGCGATAAGAAAGTCCATAAGACACGCTGAGAGTCGCCAGTGGTAGGATGCCGAAGCTGTTAATCATGCGTTCACGGAGCATCCGTAGCCGCGCTGGGTCGTATGGACCCCCAGGAAGTGCAGCCATTGCGCAACAGGCAAAATATAAGCAACAGCCCAGCAGCTAAGGCCAGGATCAATGGGAAGCCTCCAAAGACGCTGGAAAAAATAGAATGAATAAAAGCCGGAATTACACCAAATATAGTCTGAAAGGAGGTTAAAAGGCCGGAGCCCACAACTTTAAAAAAGTGCACAAGACCTTCGGTGTTAGATGCATTAAATATACGGTGAATCAGCTCACCGAAATGTTGGGGGAGGTTTGTGTTCAAAAGGGCGTGTATCTCACTGTGGGTACTAGCCACCTGGAGGACGAAGGTCTCCCTTGCGGAAGTGAGCATAACCTCCTGGTTCAATTATAGCGCTTTTATTCTGCTCAATTTATTGAAATCCGCCTTCAAAGTAGGTATGTAAGGCCAAACGGAACTATCTACCATCCCACTCGGGGGTGGAAAAAGCACATTTTTGCAGCACACAACTCGGTGTGAAACTGTTACAATGTAGGGGATGCCTGCCTGCATCCCACAGCAGTTCTGATTATTTAAAAGCAGATAGCTACCATTTGCAAGCACAGTGAAAGTAGATGATATAACAGGAGCTGGAACGCCCTTTAAAACACAAGCAAGATTCGGGGCAGAAACATTACAAGCCCCGTGCAATTTAATGTTTTTACAAATGAGGGAATGACCCACTGTAGAATTGCAAGACTCTCCTGTGAGAAATACCTCCTTTTCATCTCTAAGGCACCTGTATGTGAAAGGTAGGGACCAAAGTTCATGTAAAAAGGCACTGCCTAAAGGCTGAAAACGGCCTACAGGATAATGTTTCATGCATGAACTGAATTCAAATAAAGAAAAAGGCAAAGCAATAACCCCGTGAACCAGCCATACTGCAGAGTCAGTCTCCGCCACAGAGAATGGCAACGGCTCAATCTTTTCGATATGTAGAAGAGTGTATGTTGCATATTTCATGGACATGAACTGCTGTTTTTCAGTCAAATTAAACGGTAAGAACAAGGCAGATGTATTTAAAAAATGCCATTGGAACCTTCCCCATTTTCAGTGTTTGCAAAGTCCATGCAAACTGCATCACTGAACGTAATTGATTCTGACCATGGTATAACACAGACACATCATCTTGTACAATATCAACAACAGATGAAACAATATTCTCTAGCGTTAAAATGCGGGAAGATAGGGTGTTAATACTGTTATCGACAACAGCGAGCACTTTTTCTAGATTTGCTTGATCTATTTCCCATAAATGGGAAGCAGCTTCAATTTGTGAAAGCTTCCAGATTTCATTGTAGGTCGAATAAACAAATCTTTTAGGTCTTGGACCGCGAGGCCCTAGAACAAAGTCGGCCAGATCAATGTTGCCTGATAGGAGGGATAAATGTCATTTCACGGAATCTAATGTAGAGTGCTGCAACCACTGCTTACATTATTTACCAACAGAATATGTTGTAACTGTACGCGAGTCAGAAAACCTCGGGTCTGGCCTATCCTGTTTGTAACCAGGAGTAGAGTTATAAAAACGCAGTTGGCAGGCGTTAGATGCTATGGGCCACGCCAACCAGGCTGACTGATCAAGAGCAGAGAAATTAAAGGAAATATTTTGGAACAAAGCTTGCAAACTTTCAAGGGAAATATTTAAATGCAAGCTCCTATTTGGCCAAGAAGACAACACAGGAATGGAAGGGGCATTCAATTGTTTGGAAGTAGCCAAACCCAAACAAGTTGTTTGATATATAGTACTATTTAAAAACAAGATTTGGGTGGGGATAAGGCAAGCACGGTGCAAAGCTTCTGTACTGCGTACCTGCCAAGATTTAGTGCCCCAAATAGATTTTAAGTCAATGGTGTTCCTCCAGTGCTCATAGCCACCCACAGCTAATGCATCCATAAAGGAACTGGAATACAGCAATTTGGTGTGGGTCAACATAACTTTTTGATCCGAAGAAACGTTCAATTTAAAATAATAGGACCCTGGGTTTGATCTATCAAAGTCTGTAAAGTAAGTAAATTTATTTTTAAGTGTTTGGGAGCTACCTTGCAGAGGGGACAGGCAATGTTCCCACTGGGTATAATTGAAACTACCTCGAAGTGTACTGGGTTTATGCAGAAAATGGTTACCGTAATGCTGGTAACAATATAAATCAGCATAATTAGCAGAATTCAAGTACAAATCCTCAGCATTAAAAGCAGCATAATATTTTAAATCAGAAAATAACGATTCAATGGCATGCACATCCCAATCATCTGAATGAATATTCCTTTGTACCACATCACCCATGGAAACTCGAAGCACACTTGGTACACCACTATAGAACGAGGTCCTGTTTTCCTGCGCATAGTTCTGTATATGTGCAGAATCCTCGCTGTTAAGGCGGCAACTTTTTTCTTCTGAAACTGCGGGCGAGGACGGGGAAATTCTTCCTGTTTCCCTCTGCCAGGTTGTCGAGGTTGGTCTCGTCCCTGTGGGGCGTCACGACCCCTGCCTCTATCCTGGCGATCTCCTACACCACCCTGTGAGGTTGATGGTGCCTGTGAAGAATGAGGAGAACGCTGGTCAGGAACCTGAAATCTATCAGGAGACTTAATTCTCGCTCGGTCGCGCAAATCATAGGTGCGTTCAGAAGATACGGAAACCGGTGACGCTGCACGCGACCCTGGTTTTGTTTGTTGCTTTCCCTGTTTCTTTAACTTCCAGGTCTTTTTAGAAAAGAACAGTTTCTCTTCTTTATCAGGCTGACATTTTTGTTGTGGATGTGTTTGAGCTTGCGTTTTAGCAAAAGGCTTAACCTCCAAACTATTGCGACCAATGGTTTTATAAGCCTGCGCAATACTTTTTGGTAATTCGCGTGGCTTGTCCGGCTCTGGGACCAAAGCCAAAGCATTAGCGACTTGAAAGTTGACCGCATCACCCTTGACGTTCGCAAGGATTAGGTCAGCCACTACATCGAACACTCCCACCAGTCTCATCCCCAGTTCCACAGCCGCTTCAGTGCCATGTTCATCTTGTACACGCTTAATCACGGTGGGGAGGACCGTCATGGACGGAGTGCCAAAACACTTCGCATACACTGCTGCGAATACCTTGCCCCAGTTGTTGCATTCTGTCAACTCTGGAATTAAGTCTTTGGGCAAGCTAATAGTCAAAATCCTGTGTTTTTCCACAGGAGAGGTATTTGGAAACACCGCCTCCAGCTGGTCAAATTTTTCTGCAAGCCAATAAGGCAAATCATCCTTATTCTGTGGGCGCTTGCCCATCACCGAATTAACCATGACGGGACTTATGGTCACACCGCCCGGTCCAGCTGGATGCACCGCAACTCCAGGAGGGGCCATCTGGACGTTGCCTGTAACATATTGTACTAAAGCTCTGTGCACACGGATCAAAGACGTATGCAGCATGCGCAGTTCATCCACTGGAACCGCTAAATGACGTGGATGTGGGGTATACCTGGCCAAAACAGGCCAAGTGGCCCCATCTATCGATAAGGGGCCCAAACGAATCGGGGTGACCGGATGTGGGAGGGCGCTATTAAACCAAACACGGTGTTGCCACGCCATGAGCAGTACTTGAAGAGCCTGATAAGGCCGATAAACATGAGGAAGTGCGGTGGGAGCGTAAACGTGGAACAAATTGTCAGCTCCTTCCAGCGCCAGAAAAGTGACCCATGAGTAAAACACCTCAAAGTGGTAAGCCGGATCAGCTTGTACCACACAGATGAGAGCGACACCCGCGTCAGGAACTCCATACGCTGTCAAATGAGCTCGCAGCGCGGCTATGTGCCGGGATATTTATATTCACAGCCATTAAGACCAAGAATGAAAAACAACCTAGTGTGTGGCAGCGCAATATAGGGTTAACATTAAAGAGAACACCTTTTAATAACTTCAAGCTTGAAAGAACCTATAAAAACATCAATAAAGGAGGTTACACCCTCACATGTGTTTCCGGAAACAGAAGTGAAGGGAATTGTGGGCAAGCACAAGCACTACTCAAGCGTCTCGCAGATAAGAAGCCCACCACGTTGGTGGCGCCATGTTGCGGGGATTCTGCACATATACAGAACTATGCGCAGGAAAACAGGACCTCGGTGTATAGTGGTGTCCCAACCATACCCCTTAGTACCCAAAATCCCAATCCGACTAGCTATAGTGTCACATTCGTTCTCCGTACTACAGCGAAGCTACCAATGATTAGACATCCCAGAACACGGACTCTTTCAGGAATCGCGGGAGCAAGAACACTCTTTCATTATTCACTCATACTTGTCCACAACGTGTGTATTAAGAGACACAGTATAGTTTAAAATGTTTATTTTAACTAACGTGCTCTAAGACACAGTACACGTGCCAGTACTAGCAGCATAATGCATAAAATTAAAACAGTAAGCATGGTTACAATTCCATAGAATACAAACGGGGACAGCATTTTATGAAGACAGTGGATATAGGACTAAAAGGCCTTGCCACCCTCCCCGTGCTAGGAACTAGTTTATTATAAAAATAGAAGACCTCTGGGCTTTGTCCGGGGGACCCCCATACCTCAAGATCTAGATGCAAAGTTTACATCATCATACAAGCACAGCTCTTCTCCCTGGAAAGGTTGTTATCCAAGTGCCACAAACAGGGAGATCACAATATTAAAAGCACATGAATTTCTCCCGGTGCAGCTGTATTCCATGTTATGTCTAAGTGCGAGGGGCTGACCAGAACAGCAATAACAAGGGACATTGTTTTTCGACCTTGTACATTGTGTGCAGACGAACCCCACAGAGGACATGAGAAAAGGTGAAAGGCAAAACGACAAACAATTCTAATGCTGAATGGGCAGAAGCAGAGTCTGGAAAAACAAAGTCACAGAGTAACGTGTGCAAAGAAGGCATCATGGCAGCTAGGCCAAAGCTAACATAGCAATGTCGACAATGAGGCCACAATCCACACTACAATACTACATATCCCAACGTGCAACGGAATAATAGTGAGCTACCAAGCAGGCATACCGGGGGCCTTAAAAGTACTTAAATACACGTGGGATAGAGACAGCAGAACAAGACTGCAGAAGCCATTGTGCCTGGAAAAAGAAGTGGACAGCTTTGAAACGCGTTGGCAGTAAAGGTTTTAATAACGGATGGAATGCCACCTTCAGATGCATTAAACTAATGGTTTTTAACCTACCTGCTGTCGAGTGCGTCCTTGCAACAGAGCATTTGTTTTACAAAATTTACACGACGGTTTCGGTCGTGAAGGGCGCACCACCTGGCGAAGGAGGAAGGAGCAGCAGGAGAATGGGGCCGTTGGAGCCGAAATCTCCGCTTCCATATGACGGCACAGCAGATTGCAAATTGATGAAGGAAAAGTCCATACCGGGGCCCACTGGAGGGCTTGATTTTCACTGTGAACTTCAAATATAATCACAGTAACCTTTTTAATTATAATGGCAAACTGAGGAGCCCACTGTGGGGAATAAATTGGTATAAATACTACATATCCCAACGTGCACCGGAATAATAGTGAGCTACCAAGTAGGCATACCGGGGGCCTTAAAAGTAATTAAATACACGTGGGATAGAGACAGCAGAACAAGACTGCAGAAGCCATTGTGCCTGGGAAAAAGAAGCGGACAGCTTTGAAACGCGTTGGCAGTAAAGGTTTTAATAACGGATCGAATGCCACCTTCAGATGCATTAAACTAATGGTTTTTAACCTACCTGCTGTCGAGTGCGTCCTTGCAACAGAGCGTTAGTTTTACAAAATTTACACGACGGTTTCGATCGTGAAGGGCGCACTACCTGGCGAAGGAGGAAGGAGCCGCAGGAGAATGGGGCCGTTGGAGCAGAAATCTCCGCTTCCATATGACGGCACAGCAGATTGCAAATTGATGAAGGAAAAGTCCATACCGGGGCCCACTGGAGGGCTTGATTTTCACTGTGAACTTCAAATTTAATCACTGTGACCTTTTTAATTATAATGGCAAACTGCGGAGCCCACTGTGGGGAATAAATTGGTATAAATACTACATATCCCAACGTGCACCGGAATAATAGTGAGCTACCAAGCAGGCATACCGGGGGCCTTAAAAGTAATTAAATACACGTGGGATAGAGACAGCAGAACAAGACTGCAGAAGCCATTGTGCCTGGGAAAAAGAAGCGGACAGCTTTGAAACGCGTTGGCAGTAAAGGTTTTAATAACGGATGGAATGCCACCTTCAGATGCATTAAACTAATGGTTTTTAACCTACCTGCTGTCGAGTGCGTCCTTGCAACAGAGCGTTTCTTTTACACAATATATATATATATTCACTGAAAAAACCATAGGTTTTAGGGACAGTTATAGTTAGTTGGACATTTCACTCGTACAAAACCAGAGAAATTCGTCCGTTATAGTTAGTTCAGCTAACTATAACTCGTGCCCCCTCAATGCACTGCTGATGACGTCACATATTACATCATTCATGACATGGTCAGTGACATCACTGATGAAATCACTGATGACATCTCAAATGACATCACTGATGACATCACTGATGACATCATCCAGTGACTGTGTGTTTCTGTAAAGTTTAAATATGTTTTATATATATAAATGCCAAGGTGATTTGAAGAATGAGTGGGTGTATGAGTGCCTGAATGGATGATTTAGTAGGTGCATGACTGACTGAATAAGTGAGTGATTAAACGTGTCTTACTGAATGCATGGGTTAGTGACTAAACTGTGTGAATGTCTGTATCAGTCTGTCAGTTGGTGTGTAAGCGGCTGCATGAGCTGGTGAGTAGCTACATGAGTGTCTATATGCGTTATTGATTGGTTGTCTGAGTATCTGTATGGGTGCCTCAGTGTCTGTGTGGATGGGTGTGGGTGTGTGACTCTGTACATAGCTGTGTGAGTGGGTGATTCACTGGGTGTATGGGTTCAAGACTGCATGTGTGAAGGGCTGTGTGGGCGGGTGAGTGTGTGTATGGGTGTGTTGGTGAGTGAATGGATGTCTCATTGGTACATGTGTGAGTAACTACATATGTGAAAGGCAGTATATGTGAGTGTTGGAATATATAAATGACTATATGTGAGAGTGAGTGATTGTGAGAGTGGCTGTATGGACGAGTGTGTGCTTGTATCAGTGATTGTATAAGAGAGTAAGTATGTGTTAGTATCTGTATGAATAAGCGAGGTGGTGAGTGTATAACTGTATAGTTGAGTAAACGGGAGTGGGATTGATTCTTTGCATGACTGACTAGGTGTGAGTAACTCTGTGGATGAGTGGCGATGTGTGAGTGTCTGTATAGGTGTATGAGTGCATATGATAGTGCTGTATTGATGAGTGACTGCATCTATGAGTGACTGTATGGGTGAATGAGTGGACGCGTGTGTAGACCTAGGAATCAGTGAGTGGGTCTGTAGTAACTGGTATTGGTGTGTCTATGGTTTCGAAAATGATAGTCTGTATTTAAGAGTAGGAGTATCAAAGTTTATATTAGGGTGTGAGGAGGTGCTTCAGATTATCACGTGGATGATGTCATCAGTGATGTCATTTGAGATGTCATCAGTGATGTCATCAGTGATGTCACTGACCATGTCATGAATGATGTAATATGTGACGTTATCAGCAGTGCATTGCGGGGGCGCGAGTTATAGTTAGCTGAACTAACTATAACGGACGACTTTCTCTGGTTTTGTACGAGTGAAATGTCCAACTAACTATAACGTCCCTGAAACCTGTGATTTTTTCAGTGAATATCTAAGGTTTTTTAAATGCTAATTTCTAACTATAACGTCCCTGAAACCTGTGGTTTATTCAGTGAATTTCTAAGGTTTTTTAAATGCTAATTTCTAACTATAACGTCCCTGAAACCTGTGGTTTTTTCAGTGAATTTCTAAGGTTTTTTAAATGCTAATTTCTAACTATAACGTCCCTGAAATCTATGGTTTTTTCAGTGAATTTCAAAGGTTTTTAAATGCTAATTTCTAACCATGCCTACAGAGGTAGGACATGTGCAGAAAGAGGAAGAAAGGTGCAGAAAGAAGCAAGAGAAATGCAGAAAGAGGCAACAGAAGTCCAGAAAGACGAAGAAAGGTGCAGAAAGAAGCAAGAGATGTGCACAAAGAACCAACATAGGTGCAGAAAGAGGCCTTGTTGCAAAGTCAACATGTGCCCCCAACTTTTTGCTGACTGTACTGGTGGTAACTGACTCTGACTAACCAGGTCTAGAGCCAGTGCTATGCTAAAAGACACTTAGAATACAGTGAAAACACCTACATACACTAGGGAGCACTATGGGTTGGGGTACCCCTGTGATTGGCATGACCTCCCCTGTAAGGCCCTAGTACATAATAGGGCAGGGGGATTAAAACAGCGCTTGTGCCCTGTTCCTCTGAGATATAGATCTTGTGTGCACCTGGGGCTGTGTCATGATCCCATTCTTTGTGCTGCTGATGTAGGAGAGGTCTGCGCTTTTCCGTCTTCAGAGGATCTATTCATATCTAAAAATCTTCGAGTTGGTGCATATGCTTTCTGACAACAGAGCTCAGAAATATGAAGAGGGAATTACTGCCAATGCTCCCAATGCAATAAATAATTTATGAGTTTTGCAGGTAATGTATGCGCTGATGATGGTAAAAGGAAATGCGCAGACCCTTTCCAAGATGGCGCAGCCCAGAGAACGGGATCATGATCCATGGAGTGCAGTTCTGATATTCAGAGTATGTGGACAATGATAGCTCCTGCATGTAAAAGGGTAGCTCCCAGGGGCTGAACGTGTTAAAAGCTGAAAAAATGTGTTTATGCTCAATGTTTCCAACCTGTGCTGTTTGCATTCATGCATTAGCTCAAAAACTCCGAGTTATAGGTGTGAATTTTAGACACCTCAAAAACAAAAAAGGTGCAGAACTTTTCACTGAGCGAGTAGAGGTCTGCATAATAAGGCCCCCCAGCTAGCGAAGCTGCATGCACTTGCTGCTCATCACATTGCTTCGATGTGTATATGATGTCCGTGCCTGTAACTCCAGGGTGCAGCACGTGTGCCACTAGTAACTCCTGGGGTGTAGACTGTGGGGCTGATTCCGATCTCGGCCGGTAGGGCTCCGAATCGGATTCGGCATAACCGGATCCGATTCGGAGCCCTATTTCCCGACCGATTCGTACGCGCGTCCGGACGAGCGAGTACGATGCGAAATCGCCGACTGACCCGTTCGGGCGTCCCAACCGCTCCGACCGACTCGTTCCCGGGTCGAACCGCACCGACCGACTCGCTCGGACACGACTCGCACCGCGCAATGGAGACGTTCCCCGGCCGGGTAAGTACGATGCGCGCCGCGAGCAGTCCGACTGACACGCGCCGTCCGGCTCGAAAGAGCAGTCGGAGCCGTACTTTGGGGGTCCGTGTCGGAGCCCCCTGTACGCGTAGCCGTGCGAGTCGCACACAGGGGGACCCATGGGTCCCCCCTACCTGTGCGTGTACGGGCGCGAGTCGCTTCGCCGCGTACCCGCTGTAGGGGACGCCCTTGTTCGCCTCGCACCCATTGAGGCAATGGGAGCCCGCGTACGCGTTGTACGACCGGCTCCCATTGACTTCAATGGGAGTCCGACCGACTCGAGTACGATAGCATACGGACGCATCGTACTCGTTCGGTCGGGCTGCACGGGTCTGATTCGGTCGGAAATCTCTCCGGGTCTGGCTCGGTCGGAGAGATTTCCGGCCCGAATCGGAATCGGCCACTATGTGTCTCTTGTACCTCTGAGATTCAGAACGTGTGAGCTCTGCTAATTCTAAGGTGCAGAGTGTGTGTGTGCACCCGTAATTCGGCGGTGCACAGCGTGTGCGCTTGTAACTCTGAGGTGCAGAGCATGTGTACACCTGTATTCCGAGATGCACAGCGTGTGCGCTTGTAACTCTTAGGTGCAGAGTGTGTATGCAGTGCAGAGATCGTGTGCCCTCGTTACTCCGGGGTGCGCAGCGAGTGTGCTTGTAACTCCCGGGTAGAGAGCGGGTATGCGCCTGTAACTCTGAGGTTCAGTGCATGTGTGCACTTGTAACTCTGAGGTGCACAGCGTGCGCGCAGTGCAGAGATCGTGTGCCCTTGTTACTCTGGGGTGCAGAACGCGTGTGCCCTCGTTACTCCGGGGTGCGCAGCGTGTGTGCTTGTAACTCGCGAGTGGAGAGCGGGTATGCGCCTGTAACTCTGAGGTTCAGAGCGTGTGTGCACCTGTATTCCGAGGTGCATAACGTGTATGCACTTGTAACTCTGAGTTGCACAGCGTGTGTGCAGTAGTGACTCTGAAGTGCACAGCGTGTGTGCAGTAGTGACTCTGAGGTGCGCAGCATGTGCGCTTGTAACTTGCGGGTGGAGAGCGGGTATGCGCCTGTAACTCTGAGGTTCAGAGCGTGTGTGCACCTGTATTCCAAGGTGCACAGCGTGTGTGCAGTAGTGACTCTGAGGTGCACAGCGTGTGTGCAGTAGTGACTCTGAGGTGCACAGCGTGTGTGCAGTAGTGACTCTGAGGTGCGCAGCGTGTGTGCAGTAGTGACTCTGAGGTGCACAGCATGTGTGCAGTAGTGCCTCTGTAGTGCCGAGCATGTGTGCCCTTGTTACTCCAGGGTGCACAGCGGGTGTGCGGCGTGCGCCTGCAGCTCTCGAGTCTACATCTTGCACTCTGCCGTCTACTCGGTTCACCTCTGAGAGCGATATCTTCCAGAAAGCTTGTGTAAAACATAAAAGAGGGCCCCACTGTGCGTGCCGCCGCCGTTCTCCTAAGTTGCGGATCATTGAGCTTTAAGCTGCTCCAGGATCTTCAACACTCCCACCCCCGAATGTCTTTTTTGGGAGTGTGCCTCTGCCCCAAGGCTCGTCACGTGGTGGCCCCTTTTTTTCCTCCTTTAATAGACTAATAAAGCTCAAACAAGTAGGCTTAGCTCTGTGATAGCTCACGTGCCTACACGGGCCCCGCACTGCCTTTGCAGAGGGTAATTACAGCCACGCTCCCGGGAGGGCATAGACACGCATTATGCAAATGCGTGGAGGGCAGCACGGGGCAGACCTGAGGCCGGTGAGCAGTCAAAATATCGATTTTTTTATATCGACCTACACTAATATCGAGTTTTTAATATCGTAGGGACAGAATATCGATGTTAAGAATATCGTTGACCAGAATATCGACCTTAAGGTAAGTAATATCGTTTTTTTTATATCGAAGTAAGTAATATCGAAGTCAGTAATATCGAAGTAATTAATATCGTTAGCAAGAATATCGTTGTTAATAATATCGATATTTATATTAGAGTTATGTATTTTAGTATGTATTTTATATGTATGTTTAACATTTTTTGTAATGTATTTTTATTATTTTTAAATATGTGTATTAAATGTTTAGAAATTAGTAATTTTTTAAGTAAATTTTGCGTTTTAGTATCAGAGCGGGTTGTGGGTTTATAGGGAATAGGGTGGGAAGTAATTTAATTATAATTAATTAATTAATATGTATTTATTTAATGTTATTGATTATTAATTTATTGATAATTATCAATTGCTAATTAATTTTTATTAATTGATTAATTTATCTTTATATTACTTATAATTAATTTATCATTTTATTTATTTATTGTTATTGTTAAATAATTTATTGTTAATTAATTATTAATTGGTAATTAATTTGTATTAATTGATTAATTGATAATTAAATTAATTATGTTAATTTTTATGTGTAGCAGGTTGTGGGTTTATAGGGGAATAGGGTGGGAAGTAATTTAATTATAATTAATTAATTAATATCTTTATTTATTTATTGTTATTGGTAATTAATTTATTGTTAATTAATTATTAATTGGTAATTAATTTGTATTAATTGATTAATTTATAATTATATTAATTATAATTAATGTATTATTATTTTTAATTTATTGTTATTGTTAATTAATTTATTGTTAATTTATTATTAATTGGTAATCAATTTTTATTAATTGATTAATTGACAATTAAATTATTTGTGTTTTTTATGTGTAGTGGGTTGTGTGTTTATGGGGGAATAGGGTGGCAAGTAATTTAATGTTATTTAAGTAAATATTAATTTAATTTTATTGGTATTTATTATTAATTTTTAGTTAATTAATTTTTAATATGTTATTTATTTTACAAAAATTATTTAATTAATAAGTATGTTAATTTAAGCCCTATGCTATCCTACATTTTCCACACTGTTACATTCACTGGAGTTGGAATATTAATTTTAACCCCTACGCTATCCAACACTTTCCCTACTGTTGCACTCACTGGAGTGGGAATAGTAATTTTTACCCCTACGCTATCCAACACTTTCCCTACTGTTGCACTCACTGGAGTGGGAATAGTAATTTTACCCCTACGCTATCCAACACTTTCCCTACTGTTGCACTCCCTGGAGTGGGAATAGTAATTTTAACCCCTACGCTATCCAACACTTTCCCTACTGTTGCACTCACTGGAGTGGGAATAGTAATTTTTACCCCTACGCTATCCAACACTTTCCCTACTGTTGCACTCCCTGGAGTGGGAATAGTAATTTTAACCCCTACGCTATCCAACACTTTCCCTACTGTTGCACTCACTGGAGTGGGAATAGTAATTTTTACCCCTACGCTATCCAACACTTTCCCTACTGTTGCACTCCCTGGAGTGGGAATAGTAATTTGTAACCCCTACGCTATCCAACACTTTCCCTACTGTTGCACTCACTGGAGTGGGAATAGTAATTTTTATCCCTACGCTATCCAACACTTTCCCTACTGTTGCACTCCCTGGAGTAGGAATAGTAATTTTAACCCCTACGCTATCCAACACTTTCCCTACTGTTGCACTCACTGGAGTGGGAATAGTACTTTTTACCCCTACGCTATCCAACACTTTCCCTACTGTTGCACTCCCTGGAGTGGGAATAGTAATTTTTACCCCTACGCTATCCAACACTTTCCCTACTGTTGCACTCACTGGGTGGGAATAGTAATTTTTACCCCTACGCTATCCAACATTTTCCCTACTGTTGCACTGTTTGGAGTTGGAATAGTAATTTTATTACCTCCGCTATATAATATTTTTTGTATTATTTTAGTTAATGTAGTATATAATTAATATTAAAAAGATTAAAAATAATCTTAATTTTTTTAATTTGTTATATACATTTATTTAATTTTTATTGTTATTATTGTTTTATGTGTATAGATGTATATATAATTTATATGATATTTTAAAAACAAATATGTTATTACATTAATTATTAAAAATTATTAGTAAGTATATATATTATATATTATATGTATATGTTTAATTTATTTTTACATTATATATATTATTTATAATTTTTAAACATTTTAAAATATTGTTAACTATGTTTATTTTAATTATGTCTTATTTACTTTATTTTACATTATTTTTTTAACTTAAATAAAAAACGATATTTTTAACAACGATATTTTTGACATCGATATTTTTTTTCTCGATATTTTTGTACTTACCATAGTGTAGATAGGATGTCGATATTCTTGAATTCGATATTCTTGCTGCGATATTTTTGTAGGTCGATATTCTGACCTTCGATATTTTGTCAGTGATTCGCTGAGGCCTGCATTCATGCACCGTCCCGGGCAGGGGGGACCCGGGGGCTATTGTTTTACAGAGATTATAAGGTGTCTAAGGCCAGGCGTGTGCCAGACTCACTGCTCGCACGAGCTGACAGCAGCAGAGATCACTTAGCAGACAAGAGGAGTCGCGTGCCCCTTGTGGGACATCAAGACCTGAAGCCTGCCTGACTCAGACTGGGAGCACTTGGAGAAAACTTGGGCAGACAGCACAACTTTACGAGAATGTAAGTATAAAGGAGCACAGTAGTGTGCACGTGTGTGTGTGTGTGCGTGCAGTGCCCGCAGTTCCCACCAGTCCTTAACTGCTCCGTTTGGTATACATATATACTGTAGATATTGCCACGATGCTCAGGGGAGCTGGAAGGCTCGGGCACAAACACGTTTAATATTACACTCAGGTATAATACAATGCTGGACTTATCTGCGCTATACAATTGAAGAGGTGCGGTTTTCATCGGGCCCTTTAAATCTCCCCTTCCACCTTTCTGAGCGCCCCCCTGTGTTACTTTACATTTCTCAGACCGTAGAAAGGAGGGCACGGCGGCCTGGATGCTGCTCCTCATTATGCGCCGAGCCCTCGCTAAGGATTGAGTGCAGCCTTTCGCATCGGAGCTGAGGGCATCTCTAAACCTGCTGGTAAAGGCTCTATTTGTGTGTCCTGCATGGGGTCTCTCCTATCCCTCTGTTGGTGCACATGTCTGGTATCGAGCAGTGATTTACCTGTTAAAGCAGGAACAGGCAGCACGAGGGCACGCATGGCCGAAACACGAAGTACCTCAGACACCCAATGAAACAGGGAGCCATGAAATGTCCAGACTCACAATCAAGAAACAAAAGAAAGCAAAAAGCAGGAGGCGTGCCCTCTTGCTGTGTGCATCAAGTTCTATAACATCCTCCTCAGTAATATCAGCCTCAGCCGCCACTCCTACAGTTCAGAAAGGAGCAGAAAATCATTTCTTTCAGAGCACACCAGGGATCAGTTATCAATATGGATCCTCCAGATGTCAGGGGTTTCCTGCTCCCACCTCCCTACTTACTGTACACCATCATGGCTGGAACCTGTCCCTCCTAAAAATAGTGTTTCAGTTAAAAAACAAATATGTGATAAGAAGTCAAACTGTATTGTTTTTAAACTACAACTCCCAGATTCGAAGTCTCGTCACAAGTATTCTTAAAGTGGCAGGCCACTAATATCTTCCTCTTCAATGTCCCCCTGGGCCCTCAAACAGCCCCTCTCGCCCAGAAAGGGACTCCTACAAGCGTCACTGACTGCTCAGGCTCACGGCAGGAGGTCTGCCTAACGGTCACCAAGATATTGGATTTCATTTTTTATCATGGAAATTTTATGTTCCCAGCATTTTAGGCATGCAAGTGTTTAGACTTTCGAAAAAGTGGAACGACATCCAAAGTCTGAGACACAGAGTTGTATTGGCTCCAGAGTCAAGCTCCTGGCACTTTGCTTATGTTCCTGTTCTGTCCCCTTCCTATATGAACAGCGCACTCTCGTTCTAACAGCTATGTAGGTGCGCACTGTTTTTGAAGGGGGGAGACCACACTCATCATCATGGACACTGTTTGTAGCCTTAGTCTCAAATGCATTCTGGGAGTTGTAGTCTTAGTTTGCTGCCATTAAACCAATTAGCCTTAAACACATGAAAGCAATTATGGTGGGTTTAAAAACAAGGACTGGAACCAGTGTGGGTGACGACTTGGTCCCCTATTATGACGTTGGCGTAAATTCCAAACCCCGCGCAAACAAGGGCGCGCTATGGACTGGAATTCTGGACAATGCGGAAGTGACAGCACCCCCAAACATCTGCCACAGGCAAACTCAGGCAGGTCAATCCTGCTGAAATATACTGCAGGGAAATGTGCAATAAATTATGTTAAATGTGGAATTCAGCACAGGAAAACTGAGCTTCCACTTGTAATTTCTCACTTTCAAGCTAAAACTCAGAATATGAGCCATTTATGTACTCTGTAATTACCGCGCCCTGAGGTATCGGTATATACAGAGAGCAGTAAATACCTTCACCGCCCACTTCGTCATCAGGGCCACTGAGCGAGGTTTGTAACATATTGTTGTTTTACTCGCCAAAGCAGTGACATTCCAATCGTCACACGGGCGACACTGGCCCTGTTGCAGGCAGGCCTCGTAGCTGTGTAAACAGGACACTGCAGACGCCGGGCTCGACTGCAGCCCCCTCCGTCCTCAGGCCCAGGGGAGGCCGGAGCGGTGCTGAGTCAGGGCCGAGGGTTACTCACGCTGCAAGGATTCGGGCACAGCAGGGCTCGGGTGAATCCGCTTTGTTTAGGGCGAGGAATGTTCTGAACGCACCTGAGAAATGCAGTATAGAAAATACCTCGTGCACCAACGAGCACTGCAATTGCACTCTGTTGCTGAATAGCATTAACGAGCGTAGGGCGGGCGGGGACAAACTTCATTGTCCTGTCGCTTGTTGGTAAGGAGTGTGGTGTTACACTGGCTTCTGGTGCATAGCTATCCAAGCCACCTGTTAAAAAGTGCACGGTACCGTCGCCTTATAACAGTGATAAAGTAAAAGTATTTTATACTTAAAAAGCACTTGCATTTCAGCCATACGTTTTAATGGTTTTTCTCTAAGCCCTCGGGTGAGAGGCGTGCCGTGAAACGCGCTCCAAATCCACACAGGGCGCCCGCTGCCAGCGGAGCCAAAGCCTGTTTAATCCCTCGCAGCCAGCTGCCCGCCCCCGCTCCCTGCCGCTCTCTGCCACCTGCTATAATTAATAAGCCCCGGGGATGTTGGCATCCCCGGGGATGTGGCCGTCCCCGGGGCTGCGGTGGCCCCCGCGGGCCCCCACGCGGTCCCCCGCTACTATTTTTTCACAATGCCCCCGGGACCTGACCCAACCGGGGGCCTCATTAAAATGAAGCACGGGAGCCCGCGCTTCATTTTTTTAATAATTTCGGCGGGATTCGCGACCCCAACGCAAATTCTGCCGAAATTATTAAAAAAAAATGTTTTTTGGGCCCTGAGCAGGCCTAGGGAGTCAGGGTGTTTCTACCCTGCCCCCTTTTCTTCATTTTTCACTTTGTTTTACTGTTTTCTTGTGACTCGGTTCTACCTAGTCACAAGATGGCTGCCAACACTTCCTGGTTTGGAGTGTTGGCAGCCAATGAGAATGAAGCTCGTGCTAGGGAGGGTTCGCAAACCCACCGCGCCCACAGATATCGATATTTTTTCTTTTTCTAATTTCTCAGCAACTACTGAATGGATTTACACCATTTAACAAAAAGGGATCTTTCTGAACCAAGACCTACCTTTTTGCCAAATTTGGTGTAATTCCGTTCAGCAGTTCGGGCTGTAGCTTTGTCTAAAGTTTTCTATGGAAAATTACATGGGGAAAACGCGTTTTGGGACCCCCTTTTTTCTCGGCCCCCGCTTGATGAATCCCCCTGAAACTTTCAAGACAGGAGCTAACCGGAGCGCCCCACTAGTTTTGAAAATTTCGCGAAGATTCGTCAACCGGCGCCAAAGTTATTGGGAAAAGAAAAAACACTTTTTGAATAGAAACAAGGTCCTAACTATAACTACCTACTGGCGACCGCCAGTAGGTAATATATATATATATATATATATATATATATATATATATATATTGCCTTTTTAAATTGTTTAAAGATTGTTTTTATCGTTTCTAAAGAATATATATATATATTCTTTAAAAAGCTAGAAAATTGTTAATAAGTAATGTAAATATGTGAAAAATATATATATGTTTCACATATTTACATTACTTATTAACTATTTTATAGTTTTTAAAGAATATATATGTATATATATTCTTTAAAAAATATAAAAACAATCTTTAAACAATTTTAAAAGGCATTTAATTAAAAATATTAATAATAACGCAAAAGTTAAGAAACCTATATCAAAACCATATATGTAGCCTAATTCTGCATCACACATAGAAAGAGGAATATGACGCTAAGGATTGTTTTTGTGCAGGAAATTGACCCTTCCTGAACAAAAACTATCTTGCTCATAACGCAGGCACCTTTGCAACCACAGTGGAATGGTGCCTGCATTTGTGATAGGCAGCCTCAAATGTGTCAGCACAGGGAGAGAACTGAGGAGCACCATATCTTAGTAGATATGGTGCTCAGCTCTCTTCCGTTCATGCCAAGCAGTGCAGCAACTTTGCTTGCTGCCCTGCGTTGTGTGACCTTTTTCTAAATGGGCACCCTCAGTCTCTCCACCTTCCCACTCCTGCTCTCACAGTCTGTGTTGCACTCTAATATCTCACTAGATTATGGGCAACTGAAGGTAGACTATAATGATGAAGGCTTCCTTTTGCAACATGAATAGCAGTACATAATGTTCAAAACAACGGTAAAAAGTAGCACCTATTTGTGTCTTCCAGTGCAGTGGCTGGATTATTTGTGCTTCTCTTCCAATTGCTGATCAATGAGACATTTCCAGGCAAGATTCCATCAGATTCTTAATATACTTAAAATCAAATAAACACATTTTGTGTACTACACAAATGGATATAATCACATATAATTACATTAGGTTAGGTGCTGACTTTCCCGTTTGAAATTTTTGGTAATGGGGAAGGAGAAAAACAGTTATTATGAATTAAACTCTTTTCTTTATAGGTGCTGATTCAGTGTCACAGTACCAATATGCAATGCTTTCGAACTACGTTTGATTTGTCATTTGCTTTTTTTGAGTGTTTCTTATTCCAGTCCATATGCTGATAGTGCACATAAATGCCACACAACATAGCATCAATGAATACCAGCTGTCCCTTTACAGTGACAGTGGTGGATGAGGGAGCTCTCTCTAAGCACATCCTATTCAATCTGCCTGTTGCCTCTGAGAACATGGATCACTCCCGCTACATGGAGCGCGCCAGACAGATAGACCTTGTAGGAAGGTGGAGTATTATGTAGTGATGCTGGTTAGGCTTCACTATGCAATACTCTCACAATACCCCAAAGATGGTCCTTGGATTCACACTAATTAATCCTTAGCTCAGTCCTGGTAGTGTGGCAAAGAGCAGTCAGGCTTTACTAGAAGAACATGTGTTAAGCATTTCAGAGTACCAACATGGACGATAAGTAATTGGCGCAATGCTAAAGAAATCCAACCCCAATTTACAAAAATAAAGCAGCTTTTTTTATATAAATCTAGACACCAAAATGAAGTAAATCAGGTAAGTACAACCGGAGATATGGATCTTAGAAGCAATAATAAATCACTGTAAATCAATACTGCAAAATTTTAGCTTTGCGGTCAGTGGTAAAAAGCACGAGTGGTAATTGGTCACTTGCAAGTCGTGTCGCATGGAACCCAAGGAGGGTAAAGGTGGTGTGGGTCCCATGGCCAGGCCACGACAGTCAGTTCAATTTTACATGGCTTGAGAAGCCTGGATGCAGAGGTGTCCTGGCTGTCCGTGGTGCTGAAGTGGGAGCACGAGGGGGCTGGTTTTAGTGCTTAAAGGGTGTGGGAGGGAAACAGGAGCAAAACATCAACAAGGAGGCCATTGCCAATGCTGGATGAAGATGTTGCGGTGTGTCCTTGAGGAGCAGCATCGAGTAAAGGTGGTGCTTCCGGACTGGCCATCAAAAAGCCTTGGCAGAGGTAAGGTTAACAAAAAGTTGTTTCGACATTTGGAAGTCCGGGGAAAATGGCAGCTGCCTGAAACTTGCTAGAGATCAGGACTACATTTCTCACAATGCACTGGACCGTCTACTTCTGGGAAATCCCTCAGAGGGCCCAATGGCCAGAAATTCTGTAGTTCAGTTACATTGTTTTAACCTGCAGTGGGCAGGAGACTAGTGCCATTATTCCAGGGGAGTCTGGCACTGCCTTTGCTCTCAAAGGGGCCCCTCTGTCTGGAGGAACTGGTCTTTGGTCCAGGACGCGTCACAGTTGTGCAGTTCCAGGAAGTTTGCCAGAGGTGCAGAGTATCATACCTTTGCTTTGAGCAGGTCTGGTTGTCGCAGACACGGGTCTCTTCTTTGTCTTTTGTTGCAAGTCATATCATAACTGAGGTTCTGGTTTCAGGGGTAGTCCTTAAACCCTAGATTTAGAGGTCTTAGGGGTGTGAGTGCAAGTGTTCATTAGGCTTTTAGGCTCAACGGCTAATCCATTCCTGAGGTGACCACATCCAGGGGTGTGTGTGTGTCACCTTTTCTACCCAGAACCCTCTATTCTGCCACTTTTAAAAAGGCAGAAGCCTTCCTTAGCTGTACAGACCAGGTAGCCCACCCTAGAAGCGTGGCTAAATTTATGGGGGTGTACACCACTTGACTGCTTAATTTTCCCACCTGCCAGTGTGCAAATGTGCCAGGGTGCAGGGGAGGGCTGTTTTTTCCTTTGGGAGGCATCCTGTTTGCATATCACAGGCTGTGTAAGCTTTGAAGCTCACCGCCTTGATGTGCCACTTCACTAGCCATCCCGTCAGGGAGGGAGGTGTGACCTCCTTTCCGTCCAAGCCATTGTTTCTGACTCCTGGGAGAGTTCACACCTCTTGGCAGTGTGTCAGATTCCGGTCTTGGAAACAGCAGTGGTGGGCTGCCAGCCAGAGCACACGCAAGGCTGGGGCAACTAGGTGAGCAGCCTCTAAGATAGCCACCTGGGTGTATGTCACATCAACCTCCATATGCGAGGTTATGAGGCATGTTGTTTGATACCAAACATGACATATTTTGGTGGTACCATAATGGAACTGGTAGCCTTGAGTTTTCTCGGGTGCCAGTCCATGTTATCCTATGGACCATTAATCACTGATAATAGCCTTTAAAGGAAAAAGGCCACTTGAGGGACACATAAGCTTGCACTTACACATCCACACTTTTAATATAATGCACCCTGCCTCAGGAGGTCATCCTTAGGGGTTACTGGCATATATTAAAAATAGTGCATTGACTTTGCCACACATTGCGAGGGTAAAGTCGAGTTCGAGCAGTTTGAACTGCTCCTGCAGTCTGCAATGGCAGGACTGCTGTCATCAGTTGACATGGGTTACTCAGGGTGGCACAAACAGTGCTTCAGGCCCTGGTGACCCCTGTAGCACCGATACCCTGGGCACCACAGTTACCATATACTAGGGAATTATAGGGGGGCTTAAAGTCCTTGCCAACTGGGGTTGCCACCTCACATGTATCCATTTTAGACAGAGAGCAGTGGTACTGGTCCTGGTTTGCAGGCTTCAGTGCACTGTCAGAGTCGAAAACCAGTATCTAGTAGTCCAAATGAGGGCAATAAGTGGGAGGATACCTGCAAAAATGCCTGTTTTCCAACACATGGTTTCTGAGTCAGCACTCCAATGGTTTAAATCATTTCTGATGGAAAGAAATTAGGGACATATTTAACATACTTTCACGTAGCGCAGTACAGCAAGGCACCATGCTGCGCTACATGAACGGGAAAGGGCAGGAATGTGTCATATTTAACATTATACAGCGAATTTCTGTCCTTTCCTTGTGCTTGCGTACTTCAGACAGCCTAACACAGACACCCTTACATCCCGATGCAAGGGTGCCTGCATTACAAAGAGAATGGTTTTTGAGCCGGAATGCGTACCTTCCTGCACAAAAACAATATCTCAAGGCAGTTTCCTCTTTCCATGTGTGCTGTAGATTGCAGCACACATAGAAAGAGGAAATAACGAGGAGAAAAAGATTTTTCTGCTCGTGATGCCACCTTCTGGGAGGCAAATCGAATTAACGCAATCTCCCATTGAACGCCTCTCAGAATGTTATGTAAAGCAATGCAGCCCAAGCCTCTGCATTGTGTTACTTTTTTTAAAAAAAGCCATGCAGGGCAGCGCAAATCACCCCTTGCGTGGCTTTGTAAATATCTACTAGCATTTTGTGTCATGGATGGGCCACAAAAGGGATGCTAACATGACGCAACATGTTAGTGAATCTGGCCCTTAGTGTCTCTTAGTGATTACCTAGGTTCTTCATTCAGTGGTGGAGTACCACAGGGTTCACCCGTTTTCAACAGATATTTAACATCTTTACCAAAGCTCCGATGACACTACTCAGGGGTAGAGGTTACATTTTCATACCGGTGATACTGGCATTACGATTTACCAAATGTCAGAGGGACACAGGATGAATTCACCATGACGTTGGAATGCTTGGAAGGAGTAGCTAATTGGAAGAACTATAGGTGTCTTAAATTCAAAGGGACAAAAATGTATGGTCTACTTATGCGATTTTTTTCAAGCCTTTTAGGATCACTTTGTAGACACCAGTTCCACTTATTTTGTTTGATTGCGCTACCAACTTTGGCTTGAAAGTGTGGTACCCTGGAGTTAATTGGGATGTTGAACCCAGAGTAGATGCTCAAATTGAGGATTGACAAATCTTTTTCTGGCAACTCTGGTACTGATTTCACGCAATCCCAGGTTTACAAACCTTTGTAAATCTGGAAATGCATTAAATCCTTGGGTGGATGCACAGGGATGCCCAGTTTCAACCAATGGAGCGTCTATCAGCTCCAGATGTAATGTAACTAAGCGAAAGCTGCTGCGTTGCGTTACATTTATTTAGAAGGCCATGCAAGGTGGCACAAATTGTCCCTTGTGTGGCTTTGTAAATCTTACTGAAGCCTTTGCGTTGTACTTGTGTTACCTGCATGACACAAGAACAACACAAAGGCTTAGTAGATCTGGACCTAAGTTTTTGAAAAACAAAAATCTTTCCTGAGCAAGGGCATTAAAAATGGCACCTGCTCAGCAAAGCTTCAGTGTCTTCAGGCAAACTGTGGATTCTCTGCTAAAGGCATAGCAATCTCGGCATGTCTGGTATGGCAGGTGGCCTTCTTCCAGGCCAGTAGAGGCCTTCCTTTTGACTGGGGTACATTATAGGTACAAAAACAGACATGCAAGACCAACCTGCCTGGGAGGTGTGCCCAAGAACCTTGGTCTCCTGGGGTCTTCATTTCCATTCTCATTAAGGCCAGATGTAAGCATCCAGGGCAATTGGCTTATGGAAAGTTTCAAATTACTGGCACACACATTTGCATACTTAGAGGAGTTGCTTGGGTTTTGGGCCTTTCCATGCACCAACAGACACAGAGGGGGCACCTCTACTTGGATTACTGGGCAAGGAAGCTTTAATCTACCAAACAGAGGGAGCATGTGCTTGATATAAGTGATCAAATGACTACATTGGGGTTTCAAGAGCGTTGGAGATTGGCAGAGTATAGGGAGTATGAGGTTGGAGAGCGAGCAAGAAGAGAGGGAAGACAGGGCGTGTAAAAAAGAGTTTGGAAGGTAAAAAAGAGGAGTAGGAGAGAGTGCGTTAGGAAAACCGGTACATGTACTATATACTATAATATTATCTGCCATATTATTTCTTTTATTCCAAAGGCTGTTCCTTAACCAGGTTTGGGTTGCAGCAGTGGAAACAGTGGTGTATGGGGAGGTTCTGCATTGTTCCAGCACAGCACTCCTTGTGTTAAACTTTTTGAAATAGAGGGCTCGAGCATGGAACATTTCTTTGCAGCCGACTTTTGAGGAGCAGCTCCATGCTTTAAACAACTTCTTTTGCATAACTTGAGCTCCTGTTTCTTTTTTAATCATCATCTCTAAGGGAGAGATTAGCGAAATTGAGCAATGTGTTAAGATATGGGACTGAGTAGGAACCTAGGATAAACCCTAATTCCAGAAGGTGTTCTGGTGAAATTGTTTAGGAAGGAGTCGAGTAAACAGTTGGTGAGTTATCATGTCACTCACTCTACATGAGGTCAATAGGCTTGCCCTAACAAGAGTTGTATAAAGTGCTTATCTTTTCCTCGGATGACTTTTTCAGTCACATACACGAGGAGATGTCCTCACCTCGGCCTCTTTACTAAAACCACCCTAGCCCCTCAGCTGGTCAGTGGCACTATAACAGCCACATCAGCATTTGAAATGCGGTAATATGTGAACTATATGTAACATGATTATTCTAGGATTCACTGGACAGTGAAAAAGGCATGAATCTATATGTAAACAATGTTACAGGAATATGCATTCACACACTGTACAGGGATTCCTAGCCCCAGCTACATAAGAACCCGGGCCGGGAAGGCGAAGCCGGACCTGATGGGGGCCCGGGTAAAATGCCGTTCGGAGGCGGGAGCCCTCCCCCCGCCCCCATTTGCATGCCGGCTAGTCCGGTGGGGGCCAGGATTGCCCCCTTTAAACAAAGCGAACCCCCACCAATCAGGGGGAGAGCTGGTGAGGGCGAGGGGGGGATAAGAAGGGGCCAACGGCCGAACTAAACACATGCACCCCCCTCGCAAGAAGGAAGGAAAATAATCCCACCCACCCACACCTAAGACACGGGCGTCGCAGCCGTAGGGGTAGAGGGGAAGCGGAACAAACACAAGAAAGTTAGTAAAAAGAGAAAACTTACTAGAAGGTAGATGGAAGGCTCTCACAGTGGCCTTGGGATGCCTCACGGCAGGGGCACTGAGGGAGCCAAGGGGCGGTGTGCCGCCATAGAAAGAGTAGATGTGATGCTCCCGCAGGACCCTTGGGATGCCTCATGGCAGGGGTACCGAGGGAGAAGATGGCAAGGACTCAGCCTCAGGAAAGGTAGAGTAGATGCTCAAGTAAGGTCCTTGGGATGCCACACGGCAGGGACCCCTGGGAGAAGGGAGGGCCCACGAAAGTGTAACAGGGCGAGCGGGACGGCACTTGCAGCCCGGGCAGGTCCAGACAGACACCCTCCAAATCGGTAGCAAGCTGAAGCCTAGACCCGTGAATCGGAAGCCCAGAAAAAGGGGCCCCTCCCCTCCCAGAAAATTGAGGAGGCTGGGTCCATAATGCAAGAGAAAAGAGTTGAATGAGAAATAGATGTCAAAGTATAACATGGACAATAAATGTGGATATGACCATGAACGGTTTGAAATGTTTAAGTATGTTGATGAATAAACTGCGACCTTTTCAGGCACCAAAGAATGTTGTCAGTGGTGATTTAAGGTAAAAGCGCGCAGTTGGTGGAAACGGCTAAGGGGAGCGGGGCAGGACGACTCGCCGCCTGGAGGGGGGTTTGTTACATTCCATCACTGCGGGGCTAAAGAATGTCACGTCCCACCCACAGTCATAGCAAGGCCCACTGGGACTGTCTTTAAATATGACGTACATTGTATTATACACAAGCTCGATTGGAAAAGTAATGCCAATTACTTTTGGATAAATGCTGCGTCTTTTTATCAGTTTGCAGTGCATTTCAAGGAGACTGGGATTTCTGCAAGGATGGAAAGAACTGGATTAAATGAGTGCCAAATGTACAACATCCAGTTCATGATAATTCTTTTCTGGAGCGCAACTCAGGGCTCTCTCCTATGTACTAAAACCTCCACACAGTGTGGCTCTTTTTCCTAACATCTTATTGAATAACAAAAACAAACATACATGTGTGCAATTGTATAACATCATTAGCCAGGCTGCATAATTAGAGGTCTTTTAGCATATCAAACCCAGATTGGCGAAAATAGATTCATAATGTTTGAAAAAGATGTTGATTCACTTCCCATACGATGGGAAAGCCCTAGACACATACTTGGGAATAACATCCCCCTCCCCTCACCCAGTTCTCTCTCCAACACATCCTCCCCATCCCCCTGTCGGTTTCGAACATATATAACAGATTGTTGTTCCCAAGGGGCAATTTGCCATATTGAAGATATCTTCATGTTTGTCAGGCCAAGTGCTCACGTTTCAATTCAGCCCAGGGCTCTTAATTTTGGTGGGAAATCACGCAACATGGGTAATGAAGTAACTAATAATCTTCCCTGAAATTGTCTCAAATGTCTTTTGCGTCTGTTGTAGATCATAGGAGAGTTTTTCCAAGAACATGGTATGACATAGTTCCACATCTACAAAGCCCACTGGGAAGGAGAGGATGGGGATGCGACGGGGGGCCCCGGCGAAGCACCATTGCACACATCTCAAGCGCAGGAGAGACTACTAACTGAGCTCAATAGATGTAGTAGGGAGACAGCAGTGCGGGGTGGGAGGGGAGGGGAGGATTAGTTATTTGTTGGGGAGGGAGGGGGGGACTTTTCCCCTATACATGCCGAAACGATGTCAGATCGAATGTGCGACCGTTACAGTCAAGATGTGTGGAGATTGGAACGGATAGGGACCGCAATATGATGCAGTAACCTGATTATGATTCTTGTCTCTTGGCGCCACAGAAAGTGGATCTGCTGTATAACATGTAAAAGGCAATAAAGTTTGTTTAAAAAAAAAATCTATAAAGCCCACTGGGAGTAACTTCTTTTCCCAGAATCTGGCAATCAGATGTTTTGCAGCAGCCAGCATGTGCCTAATCACCATATTTCGCTCACTCCCATCCTGCCCGAAGCCCTCAATGGTACCACCTAAAATGGAACAACTCCCCGGTTGCATCTCATCGGTATCCCCGATATGATATCAATGTGGCTGAGCACCTTGGAGCAGCATAGTTTGGCTCTATCCTTTTACGCTTTGTTAGGCCATATATATATATATTTTTACACTTGGCCTTATGTACTCATTTGACGCATTAATACTAATGCGATAAGGTGCACCAAAGGTATAGAATGTGGATCTATTGTGTGTTTTGACATATATGTGTGTGCATATTAACGCTTTTTGTTTTCAGAAACATCTGGAAGCTGATAATAATCTTTTATAGGTTTAGATTGAAAGGAGCTGCACTAAAATGCATCTAATGCAGTGCATTCGCCCGGTAATAGTGAGAATGAAGAATATGTGTGTTTAATGCTGTCTTTATAAATTGTGACTAGTTGTCGTTTTTGCTTAAAATTACATGTATCAGTTATTGTACCACATATAATCGTACAGCACGATATAGTTTGATTCACTATTAAAGATTTCGTCTATTGGATTATATGTAGGTTGTAGAACAACTATGTTTTAAATAGAAATGTCAAGTTAGCATGATTGTGGGCCTCAAGCTTACAGTGGAGACAGTTAATGGTAATGTGAAAATTGTTTTTCTTCAGGTTTGTTTCTCCTCTGCAGGTGCAGACCACAGGCATTCATTAGTTAGTGAAAAGCATACTGTATTTCGGAGATAGAGAGATGAGAAAGAGCTGGCGTGGTCAAATGATTTTAATGAAGAACAAAGGGAGAGTTACCAGTTGGTACTATCAGGCGAAGTCAGACGAAGCGAGGAACTAAGGATGCTGTGGAAGCGGAGACTGGATTATGGGAGTAAAATTCAAGACGCCAAGGGCCTTATTTATGAAAAACGTTGCATCGCTGGGGAAAAATAGTGGTGCAACACTTTTCATTGCGCCATCCTTGCTACACCATGGATGTGCCGTATTTACACTATGGTGCTCCATGTCACAAGGATTTCACTGATAGGAATCATGACGTATCTGGTGGCGCAGTAATGATGCATTGCTGGAGTGTGTCAGTAAACTGACGCAACTCCAGCAGTGTTTCATTACATATGGACGAGTCCGATGTGAAAAGCCCTGCGTCACTCCTTACGCCTGCTTGAAGCAGGTGTAAGGATTTGACACAATTAAGTCATAGAAGTGGCATAGGAAAATCTCATAGATTTCACTGCGCTACTTTTATGAGGCTTTTTTTAAGTGGGAACGCCCACCCTGCATACATTATACCTGATGCAGGTATAATGTAGAGCAGGGCTTTACGAAGTGACGCATCTGCCTAGATACGTCACTTTGTAAATAGGGCGCAGTGTAATGCATCGTTTACGCAGCCGCAGCATCACAAAAAAAGTGACGCCACGGCAGCACAAGCCCTCATAAATAAGGGCCCAAGTTAATTTCTGGGAACTGGAAAACATATTATGATGTGTATGAGGTCATGTTTTTTCAAATGTTCTTTGTGCATTTTAATTAGTGAATGCACAGTGGTTTTAGTCAGGTACCCTTTAAACTTGGAGAGGTACAGACCTCTCGACATCTCTGATTGTGTGGCTTCATGCTATATTTACTAATAGAACTTCTACAGAGGTTCTGATGCTGACACCTTTCTTGCTGCCTTGATTCAATAGGGTTTTTCCTACCCTTAGTTTAGTGTAGGGTTTAGTAGTTGTAGCGAATCTTTTCCATGTATGGGGAGAAGGATCAAAACCATTCGTCTAGTTTTCAAATCCTTTTCCTTATTTTCTGTATTGCAGCACCTGACATCCTTATATGCTTATATGCTCTTTCTTGTTGAGGACCAATATTGTACGACACTTTGGTCCTCCTTTACTAATGTTATTCTTTTACAGTATGTTCTTGAGATTGATTTATATTAGTCTGGCTTTGAGTTTGTAATAGATCTTTTAACGTCAAGTTACGGACTCAGACTTTTATTGTGTCGTCCTAATGATCACACAGTACCTTAAGATTTTAATTGTTGTTAACCCCATTTCCTCTCAGGCTACTAAAAAGGTCTGTTGACCAGAATCGAATTGGAAGGAACAGGCCAGACCATTCTCAACCTCCTCCCAGAAATTTTGAATTTTTAAACAGCTATGAAAAACGAAAAAATACTCCAGAGGAAACTATCAGATCATTATACAACATAAAAAGTGTTATGCACAAACATCCTGACCTCCATATCCAACCTCTGGCTTTTCCCATCTAAGAAATTTCTTGATACAGTGTTTACAGCAGATATGAAAGCGGTCTTTGTAGAATATTTTCAGTTCCTAAGTTTGTAAGAGTTTGGTTACATTTTCAGTAGTATTAAATTCTAGTCACGTTAGACTTAATAGACTGGAGAAGGATCTTCAGGATGTAGAGTCTCAACATGTGGCAACTGATGTTAGAATGTCCATGAAAGACTAGAAGGTCAGGTTTCTTGAATTTAGAAATGAAGCAGACAGGGAGGTAAAGTTTCTGGGAAAAGAGGGGAGAACCTCTGTATATGGAGAAGGGGAAGGGCCAGGGCGCACATTGGCTATATTACTTGGGCGTCAATGGGCGTCTGGAGAAACAAAGGGTATTGAGGGAGATAGTAGAGTCTGGCTGTATGATACACCCGGTACCCTGCATGAGTTTACAATATTTTCCATAAACCTGCATTTCCCCCGATCCTTCTGATCAGAAGCAGATATACTTCAACATCTCATTGATGTCACTTTAGTGTGGATGCCTGACACTGACAGAGTGGTTATTGCCTAACCGATATCAATAGCTGAAGTAAAACAGCTGTGGGAGGAATGTCCAAAAGGTCTCTGGGTAACGACGGATTGACAATAGAATTTTAGCGGGCATACATAGACCTTTTGGCTTCCCCCCTACTGCCAATGTATAAAGAGGGTGAAGAGGAAGAAATGTCTCTGAGATATAATCACAATCACAATCACAGAATTTGTAGAGCGCACTACTTACCGCGAGGGTCTCAAGGCGCTGGGGAGAGGGAAGGGGGGATGCTGCTACTGGTCGAACAGCCAGGTCTTGAGTAGCCTCCTGAAGGTCAGCAGGTCTTGGGTCTTTCGTAGGCTTAGTGGAAGGGTGTTCCAGGTCTTGGCGGCGAGGTGTGAGAAGGATCTGCCGCCGGTGGTTGTTCTTCGAATGCGGGGATGGTGGCGAGGGAGAGGTCGGCGGAGCGGAGCCGGCGGTTGGGGACGTAGAAGAGGAGCCGTCTGTTGAGGTAGGCTGGGCCAGTTTTGTGGAGTGCCTTGTGTGCGTGGGTGAGGAGTTTGAAGGTGATCCTCCTGTCGATGGGGAGCCAGTGCAGGTTCCTCAAGTGGGGGGTGATGTGGCTGTGGCGTGGTACGTCGAGGATCAGTCGTACGGAGGCGTTTTGTATGCGTTGCAGTCGCTTGATGAGCTTGGCCGGGGCTCCCGCGTAGAGGGCGTTCCCATAGTCCAGTCTGCTACTGACGAGGGCCTGGGTGACTGTTCTTCTTGTGTCTGTCGGGATCCACCTGTAGATCTTGCGAAGCATGCGGACGGTGTTGAAGCAGAAGGAGGAGACTGCGTTGACTTGCTTGGTCATGGAGAGCGTTGAGTCGAGGATGACTCCCAGGTTGCGTGCGTGGTCGGTGGGTGTCGGGGCTGCTCCCAGCGTCGTTGGCCACCAGGAGTCGTCCCAGGCTGAGGTGTTGGAGCCGAGGATGAGGACCTCCGTTTTGTCCGTGTTCAGCTTTAGTCTGCTGATCTTCATCCAATCGGCGACGGCCTTCATTCCTTCATGGAGTTTGGCTTTGGCGGCGAGGGGGTCCTTGGTGAGGGAGAGGATCAGTTGAGTGTCGTCGGCGTAGGAGATAATGTTGAGGTCGTGTTGTCTGGCGATGCGTGCGAGCGGGGCCATGTAGATGTTGAACAGTGTTGGGCTGAGGGACGATCCCTGGGGTACGCCGCAGATGATCTCGGAGGCTTCGGATCGGAAGGGTGGGAGGCGGACTCTCTGGGTTCTGCCGTCGAGGAAGGAGGTGGTCCATTCCAGGGCCTTGTCTCGGATCCCTGCGTTGTGGAGGCGTGCGCGTAGAGTGCGGTGGCAGACAGTGTCGAAGGCGGCGGAGAGGTCCAACAGGATGAGGGCTGCGGTCTCACCATTGTCCAGCAGGATCCTGATGTCGTCGGTGGCGGCGATGAGGGCAGTCTCAGTGCTGTGGTTGCTGCGGAACCCTGATTGGGATGGGTCCAGGATGCTGTTTTCTTCGAGGTATCGGGTTAGCTGTTTGTTGATGATCTTCTCGATGACCTTGGCTGGGAACGGAAGCAGAGAGATGGGCCGGAAGTTCTTGAGGTCTCTCGGGTCCGCCTTGGGTTTTTTGAGTAGGGCGTTGATCTATGCGTGTTTCCAGCTCTCTGGGAAGGTCGCGGTCTCGAAGGAGAGGTTGATGATGTTGCACAGGTGGGGTGCGATGGAGCTGCTGGCTTTGTTGAAGATGTGGTGCGGGAAAGGGTCTGACGGGGAGCCGGAGTGTATTGTGCTCATGGTCTTGATGGTGTCCTCGATGTTCACGCTGGCCCAGGCTGGCAGGGGGTCGTGGTCGATGGTGCTGGGGGCTCGATCTTAGTTGGGGTTGTCTGGGTGTCGAAGCTGTCGTGGATGTCGGCGATCTTGCGGTGAAAGAAGGTGGCGAGGGAATCGCACAGGGGTTGCGACGGCGGGATGTCGTTGGTGTTGGAGCTGGGATTGGAGAGTTCCTTCACGATGTTGAAAAGCTCCTTGCTGTTGTGTGCGTTGTTGTCGAGGCGGTCTTTGAAGGAGATTCTCTTGGCGGACCTGATGAGGTGGTGGTGGTTACGGATGGCGTCTTTGTGGGCTGTGTGGCTGTCCGGTGTCTTATCGCTGTGCCATTTCTTCTCTAGTTTCCGGCAGGTGCGCTTGGAAGCTAGGAGTTCCGAGGTGAACCAGCTGGCTCTTTTGGTGGTGTCGCTGTAGGTGAGCTTTTTCAGCGGGGCGAGGGTGTTGGCACAGTCGTCCATCCATCGTCTGAGGTTGCAGGCAGCGTCGTCAGTGTTGGATGGGTCGGAGGGAGGGCTGAGAGCGAGGTTGCCCGGAGTTGGTCTTCGGTGACTTTGCTCCAGCAGCGGCGTGGGATCTGTTGGGTGCGGTGGTGTGTGGTGGGTTTCTGGAAGGTGCAATGGATGCAGCGGTGGTCGGTCCAGAGGAGTTCCGTGGTGTGGCTGAAGGAGACGTGGGAACTTGAGGAGAAGATGGGGTCAAGCGTGTGGCCGGCGGAGTGGGTCGGTGTTGTGACGAGCTGGCTCAGACCGAGGTTGGCGAGGCTGTCGATCAGGGTGGTGGAGTTGCTGTCGTTGTTGTTCTCCAGGTGAAAGTTCAGGTCTCCGAGGAGGATGTAGTCGGTAGAGGTCAGGGCGTGCGTGCTGAT
Source organism: Calotriton arnoldi (assembly GCA_963921515.1). Lineage (NCBI taxonomy): Eukaryota > Metazoa > Chordata > Amphibia > Caudata > Salamandridae > Calotriton > Calotriton arnoldi. The sequence goes on along the minus strand of CAWUFW010000426.1, from coordinate 1,881,016 downwards.
GAAGTCGGCGATGGAGTCGCAGAACTGGGGTCGGGGCCCAGGGGGTCTGTAGACAAGGGTGCCTCTAAGGGTGGTGTTGGGGTCCGTGTGGATCTGGAAGTGCATGTGTTCGGCGGTGCTGAGAGTGTCGTCGGTGCTGGTCGAGACCCTGATGGTGTTCTTGTGGACGATGGCGATTCCTCCTCCTACTGCGTTGATGCGGTCTCTGCGGGTGATATACAGACCAATCATTGTCTATTTATAGCAGAGAAACTCAAATACTAACTAAAGTTATTGCAAATAGGCTACTCCTGTTCATGTCAGGGATAATATTTCCAGAGCAGTCTTAGTTTATACTGGTTTGATCCGTAGCACACAAACGGCCTCATTTTCGAGTCCCTAGAGGCACTTTTGCGCCACCGGAGTATTACTTTTTTGCTGCTCTGGTGGTGCAATGTGCCACAGCATATTTACAAGGCCACGCAAAGCCACTTTGCGTGGCTTTTCATGGCCTTGTAAATATGCGCCCCCTTCACACAAGACACTGCGTGAAAAGGGCGTTACATGGGTGTTGCTGTGGGTGTTCCCACGCAACAAAATCAACACAAAACCTCTCCCTATTACAAATTACAGTCGGTCTAAATCCTACAATGTAAACAAAATCATTGTCCCAATATTTATAACAAAATTTTCTCTTATTCCATTTGTAGCAAAAAAATCTTTATTTTTTTATAAATTTTTCATATAGTTCATTTGTATAAAATAATTTATCTGAACAAAATTGAAATGAAACATAGCCCACAAAGATAGAGAACACACATGAACCCTGTCTTACAAACCAACATCAGTCACACCCATACACTCATGTCAAAGACACAGTTACAACATCAACAATCCATAAAAATACATAACAGATAATGAAAACAAACAAAACACAAAAACATAAATTCCTAAAGCATGTCAAAACAACTAACTAACAAAGCGCCGACGTGCGTTTCGGAGTGGAATTAGACCAACAATTCCTTCGTCAGGGCGCAGAATTGTGAATAACTTGGTGGTATTATAACCATCCGATGATTCTTGGCATTTATGTACAATGTACAATGTGGGGCTCCTTATCACAATGTGATGTAGTTTAGCTCAAAAATCTAAAAAGGACAATGAAAATATACATCAATATTGTTAAATTACATTTTATTGACTGGAGTTTAAAAAGAAAGGAAAAATAGATGTTTATAAAAGGGGGGAAAAACACCAAATGTGCAAGTGCTAGATACGTGACCCAGTGATAAGAAATAAAGAAAAGAAAGAATACCAAGTACTCTTTACTAATTGCAAGAAAAGGAAGAAATAAGAGAGATAAGAATAATGGATATAGAAATAAAATAAATAGACTACCTCCACCATCCAAACAGAAAGATTAAGAAAAAGTTAAACCAATACATAGGATACTCACTGGGCCTGAAAGATCAAAATAACAACAGTCCCAAATGACATATAATTCAAACGTCAATCTTCTGGATCAGGAGTACTAGAAGAAGACGGATAGATGAGTAACCACATTGTAGAGGGGTCACATGCCAGAGAATATATAAAGAATATAATAAGAAACTATAATAGAGAATGTCACATAAGAACTATAGGGTGTTAACCAGTTCTAATAAGTAAATAATACAAACAAAAGTACTGTCATTGAAAAGATCTATAGATATGGGGACCAAATATATAGAGTAATCCTTAGAAAAAAGGACTAAATACAGAGCTCAGAAGAAGGAGTAGAAACCCATACTAAGAGAAAAGAATTTCAAGTATAACCTTACAACAACGGCCACGGAGTTGCAGATTCGATATCAGAAAGGATAAAGGGATGACATCAGACTTCATACAAACTAAAGAAACATGTAGGAAAAAGAACAGAGAATAAATACAGGAGATCTAATAAACGAAGGGTAAATTTAGTTAGCTGCCACCAACCGCCATGATCTAGCATGGAGGGAATGGAGAATAGAATAAAACGGGAGCATATACCTTCTATACTCACGAACAGCAGTATCGGTGGTAATTAACAGTAGGACGGATAGCTTATATTCAATTCTCCCAACAGATTTATTGCCGGTGCTAAAACCGGGGCAAATGACAAAAAAGAGAAAGAACCAAATAAACGGAAAATAGAATGGCGCTACAGATTAGAATGACAGTGCACCTAAATCTAGATGTTGTGGTGGCAGCAATAATGGACCAAATGTATAACTAACCCCAAGAATCGAACCCCCACCATAACTCGAGGTCAGAACTGACTAGACCCCTAAACAAACACAGCTATGGGAGTATCAATCCGATACTAGACGGGATCTAATCAAAACAATAATGGAAAAAAAGCCCAAAGACATACATCCACGTACCTTCGTATAACCAACAAGCCGGACGATATACGATCTATGCTGACGTCATATCCGGTTAAACCGGAAAGGGAAAGTCTCTGCCAGGGTCAGAGTCAACACCTCCTATCGTAGGCACCGTGCATAAATACGTTTTCGAGATAAGTCGCACCTGAATCCACTAGCTAATGACAGTGAAAATATAGTGCGCAACGAATACTCATGTGAATCACGCAAAAAAACGAGCGCCATATTAAAGATGCAGAGGGCTCAACTGAATTCAAATAGGTATAAAAAGAAATATGAGCCAGGACAGGACAACTAAATCTGTATAACTAATCATAAGTGGCACTCACAAATGTGGTAGTTGCCATGCCTGCAGCTCAGCTATGGTATCAAATGAACTGCAATGGGGCAAAAGAAAGTTTCATTTTAAACAAATGACAAACTGCAGATTAGCCAATGTTGTTTACCTGATTGTATGCCCCTGCCATATGGGCTATGTAGGAGAGACAGGAAGGGAATTTAGAATTAGGTTCAGCGAGCACAAATCTGCTATAAGAAACAAACGAAGAGGGCCCCTCTTGTGGAACATTGGCAAGACAAAAAACATCTTGAAACAGACCTCAGATGGATTATTTTGGAAAAAGTACACAATCCTAAAAATAACAACATTAATGGCCTTAGAGCCAAAAGAGAGGTTTTTTGGATGTATACTTTGCAAACTGTAACAACGGGGCTTAATGAATACTTACCTTGGCAAAATGCCCTATTGTAAATTTCATCCTTATGTATCTTTTTTTCAGTAGGTTTCAGTCTAGTTGTATAGCTCGGAATCAAGGTTAGTCTAGTACATATTCATTTTTTTCAGTAGATAGTTATACACTTTTTCATAAGGTTGGTTAATTCCTGCCCCCTATAGATCTTTACCTTTTTCTGGTATTGTAGGTATCTAATCTCTATCATTACACTTATTGTCCTCGGGAGTTTCATTTCTTTCAGCTCCTCAGTCTTATTATTTTTTTCAACCCCTCTGAAAAGTATATTCACATCTCTAATATGGCGCCCATTCTGTGGATTTTTGTAATCCCCATCATGACGCTTACTGTCTACCGGCAGCCTTACTCTTGCTTGGCTCCTTGGAAAGGTAGATCTATACTTCCAACATGGCGTCCATTTTGTAGATCTTTTATATCTATTTCTATTTTTATTTTTTGTTTCCTTATATATTGTTTTATTTTTGGTACTTCGTTTTTTGTCAATTGTATTTCTTAATTTGGATACAGTCTGTGTATATAGGTTTGTGGAATTTTTTCGTTTGTAGTTTTAAAGCGTATGGCCACTGATATCGATTCGCTCCAAGAATAGCACTCAGATCTTTTCACATACAGATTTAGTTATACAGATTTAGTTGTCCTGTCCTGGCTCATATTTCTTTTTATACCTATTTGAATTCAGTTAAGCCCTCTGCATCTTTAATATGGCGCTTGTTTTTTTGCGTGATTCACATGAGTATTCGTTGCGCACTATATTTTCACTGTCATTAGCTAGTGGATTCAGGTGCGACTTATTTCGAAAAACGTATTTATGCATGGTGCCTACGATAGGAGGTGTTGACTCTGACCCTGGCAGAGACTTTCCCTTTCCGGTTTAACCGGATATGACGTCAGCATAGATCGTATATCGTCCGGCTTGTTGGTTATACGAAGGTACGTGGATGTATGTCTTTGGGCTTTTTTTCCATTATTGTTTTGATTAGATCCCGTCTAGTATCGGATTGATACTCCCATAGCTGTGTTTGTTTAGGGGTCTAGTCAGTTCTGACCTCGAGTTATGGTGGGGGTTCGATTCTTGGGGTTAGTTATACATTTGGTCCATTATTGCTGCCACCACAACATCTAGATTTAGGTGCACTGTCATTCTAATCTGTAGCGCCATTCTATTTTCCGTTTATTTGGTTCTTTCTCTTTTTTGTCATTTGCCCCGTTTTTAGCACCAGCAATAAATCTGTTGGGAGAATTGAATATAAGCTATCCGTCCTACTGTTAATTACCACCGATACTGCTGTTCGTGAGTATAGAAGGTATATGCTCCCGTTTTATTCTATTCTCCATTCCCTCCATGCTAGATCATGGCGGTTGGTGGCAGCTAACTAAATTTACCCTTCGTTTATTAGATCTCCTGTATTTATTCTCTGTTCTTTTTCCTACATGTTTCTTTAGTTTGTATGAAGTCTGATGTCATCCCTTTATCCTTTCTGATATCGAATCTGCAACTCCGTGGCCGTTGTTGTAAGGTTATACTTGAAATTTTTTCTCTTAGTATGGGTTTCTACTCGTTCTTCTGAGCTCTGTATTTAGTCCTTTTTTCTAAGGATTACTCTATATATTTGGTCCCCATATCTATAGATCTTTTTCAATGACAGTACTTTTGTTTGTATTATTTAGTTATTAGAACTGGTTAACACCCTATAGTTCTTATGTGACATTCTCTATTAAAGTTTCTTGTTATATTCTTTATATATTCTCTGGCATGTGACCCCTCTACAATGTGGTTACTCATCTATCCGTCTTCTTCTAGTACTCCTGATCCAGAAGATTGACGTTTGAATTATATGTCATTTGGGACTGTTGTTATTTTGATCTTTCAGGCCCAGTGAGTATCCTATGTATTGGTTTTACTTTTTCTTAATCTTTCTGTTTGGATGGTGGAGGTAGTCTATTTATTTTATTTCTATATCCATTATTCTTATCTCTCTTATTTCTTCCTTTTCTTGCAATTAGTAAAGAGTACTTGGTATTCTTTCTTTTCTTTATTTCTTATCACTGGGTCACGTATCTAGCACTTGCACATTTGGTGTTTTTTCCCCCCCCTTTTATAAACATCTATTTTTCCTTTCTTTTTAAACTCCAGTCAATAAAATGTAATTTAACAATATTGATGTATATTTTCATTGTCCTTTTAGATTTTTGAGCTAAACTACATCACATTGTGATAAGGAGCCCCACATTGTACATTGTACATAAATGCCAAGAATCATCGGATGGTTATAATACCACCAAGTTATTCACAATTCTGCGCCCTGATGAAGGAATTGTTGGTCTAATTCCACTCCGAAACGCACGTCGGCGCTTTGTTAGTTAGTTGTTTTGACATGCTTTAGGAATTTATGTTTTTGTGTTTTGTTTGTTTTCATTATCTGTTATGTATTTTTATGGATTGTTGATGTTGTAACTGTGTCTTTGACATGAGTGTATGGGTGTGACTGATGTTGGTTTGTAAGACAGGGTTCATGTGTGTTCTCTATCTTTGTGGGGCTATGTTTCATTTCAATTTTGTTCAGATAAATTATTTTATACAAATGAACTATATGAAAAATGTATAAAAAAATAAAGAATTTTTTGATACAAATGGAATAAGAGAAAAATTTTGTTATAAATATTGGGACAATGATTTTGTTTACATTGTAGGATTTAGACCGACTGTAATTTGTAATAGGGAGAGGTTTTGTGTTGATTTTGTGCTAATGTTCCCTGCCTCCCTCTCCCTTCATGTTGATACCCAGGGACCCTCTGCTTGTATAATTAGTTTACTTCCCAGCACGTTGCTGCGAGGGTATTTAGGCTCTGTTGGTTCTTTACTGGAGTTCACTTTGTGGCTTTGCACTATTTTTGATTCTTCTATTTATCTTTTCATTTATTGTGTCTGTATAGTTCTATAAACCTTTTTTCTTTTATTCACTGGTAGTTTCTCTCTGTCCCGGTGTATTTTAGGAACCCTATTTTCTTTGTAGTATATATATCTTTCCTCCGTCTAAACAAGTTATCTTTTTCTACCTTATTGTAATCTATTCATGGAAAGAATCAAAACCTTCGGTTTTACTGATGAGGACCTCTCTAGACTCATAGGTCAGGAAGTTTCCTCTGATCGTCCCTTCTCCTTGAATAAAGCAGACAATGATGAATGGGTCAAGTTGTTTAATCTTAAAAAGAAAGCAAGGAGAACTGAATCCCATGCGGAGTTCATGATTGAATACCTTAAGGCTGGGGTTATTCCTAATGGTCTACGCATCAGAAACATTCCAGGCCTTTTTGTTGAAATAAGGAAATTTCTTGAAAAATGGTCGCTTATAGCTAATCGCTGTTCGCGTGACCTTATGATCCTAATAATTGAGACAGCTAGGGAAGTTGTAGATAATCTACTTAAAGAAATAGCGGAAATAGAGGAATCTATAAAGAAAAATAACTCAGTGGAGGAAGCCAAAAAGAAACTGGATGAGATTAATTCAGAACTTACCTCATTTAGTGACTACCTCATCAAAAAGAAAACTGAGAAACTAAAAAAGGACATACGTTATTTTTCTGAAGAAAAGACATATCCCTACTTAGGACCACAATATTATAACATATCTCGGGACCAGACGTATCAAGGGGAATTCCAACACTGGTCTAATAAGAAAATTCTCACTTTTTCAGATTCATCGGAATCAGATAGTGAAGCAGGCCCTAGCCATTTTAGGGGCTCCAATCTTAGGAGACCCGCATTTGAGAACTACAACAGGGAAATCGTTTTTAGGGAACCGACAAGGGACACCTCGAACAAAATACAGACCCCTGGGGAGAGGCCAATATCAACAACAGGAAAACCAATACCAAGAACCAGACAATTACTCCCATTATCTTCGAACGAGAAGGAACCAATATTGGAGAGAATGAATATGTTAACTCACTTAGAACCTATACCTATTTTCAACTTGTCTAATTCTACAATGGACGACCATGCTCGAAGAGTACTCTCCCGGGGACTTTCATTTGTTCCCAGTACGGGGCTTAATCTTTTTGAGTTAAATAGGGACTTACAGTCCTTTTTTAGAAAAATAAGATTACAAGTTTTTTCGAAAATCATGATCCACCCCAGATTGTAAATAGAACAGGACTGCGACCAGATTCCAATTTTACACCAACACTTGATGAGGTGGGACCCGAGGTAGGTATCTTTGAAAAGATTGTTACAAAAAAATTCAACATCAGACTAGATTTGTCCCTAAGCCCATATATAACCTGAATTATGAGGAATATATGGCGCTTAAAAGATTATCGACGGATAAGGAGGTTACTTTTAAGCCCTGTGATAAGGGTGGAGGTATTGTGGCATTTAACAGCTTTGACTACAAAGAAAAGATTGAGACCATGCTCCAGGTCCCAGAACATTACCTTAAAGTCAACACTTACCCCAGTAGAAGAATTAAGGAGGATATTCGAGTAATGACTCAAAGAGCGTTGGATAGTGGGTCTATTTGCCAACAAGAATTTAATTTTCTTAATCCTCAATTCTTTAGTATTCCGGTACTATATGGGGTGCCTAAAATGCATAAAAACATTACAGATCCACCACTGAGACCCATTGTATCTACTATTGGCTCTATCACAGAACCCCTATCTAAGTATGTTGATAAATTCTTAAAACCTCTAGTGAGCTCTCTACCGGCTTATATAAAAGATACTGGTCAACTAATCAATAAGATAGAGGGACTGGCCTTTAATCCACACTTTGACATTCTGGTGTCTATGGATATAGAGGCACTCTATACTAACATTCCCCAGAGAGGTGCCCTTGAAGCTGTCAAATACACACTCGAGAAAAACAACGTCTCTGATGATAATTTATTTATTTTGGAATGTCTTGGTACAGTACTGCAGGAAAACTATTTTGAATTTAATCAGTCCATCTTCAAACAAATCCAGGGTGTCAGCATGGGCGCGGCCTGTGCCCCCAATGTTGCCAACATCTACATGGGGGTGTTTGAGGAAAAGTTTGTTTTTAATGAGGTGGCCCCGTTCTTCGAAAATATCCATAAATGGCATCGCTTTATCGATGATATCTTCTTTATATGGAAAGGCCCAGAGGAGCAACTGGCTGAATTTATATTATGGCTCAACCTATGTGATCCCCATCTTAAATTCACGGCTAATCAAAGTAAAGAAAAGATTGAATTTTTAGACATCTGGATACAAGCTGAAGATGGGTCTATTGAGGTTTCCCTGTATACTAAACCCACTGCGAGAAATACTCTGCTACAATATCAGAGCTTTCATCCTCGCAGTCAAAAAGATAGTATCCCTTTTAGTCAGTTTTTAAGGATCCGCAGGAACTGTACCAATCTAACAGATTTTGAGATACATGCTACTCAACTAAGAAGCAAACTCCTCAACCGCGGATATCCATCTAGACTCTTAAGAGAAGCTTATAAGAGGGCGAAGTACTATAATAGAGATACGCTATTTCAGAATAAAGAAACCACAGAGGAGAATAAACTAGTGTGTGTTACTCGCCATTCTAACTTTAATGATCAACTGAGACAAATCATATGCTCGCATTGGCATATTTTGAACTCAGGAGATTCATCTAATCCCATACCTAGACTGATATTTGCATTTCGCAAAAACAGAAATCTCAGGAACATACTAGTCAAATCTAAGTTTGATTTCCATTCTCAATTCCTTCAAAAATCCATCAGTGGCGACTTACCCATAAGTGGCACTCACAAATGTGGTAGTTGCCATGCCTGCAGCTCAGCTATGGTATCAAATGAACTGCAATGGGGCAAAGAAAGTTTCATTTTAAAAAAATGACAAACTGCAGATCAGCCAATGTTGTTTACCTGATTGTATGCCCCTGCCATATGGGCTATGTAGGAGAGACAGGAAGGGAATTTAGAATTAGGTTCAGCGAGCACAAATCTGCTATAAGAAACAAACGAAGAGGGGCCCCTCTTGTGGAACATTGGCAAGACAAAAAACATCTTGAAACAGACCTCAGATGGATTATTTTGGAAAAAGTACACAATCCTAAAAATAACAACATTAATGGCCTTAGAGCCAAAAGAGAGGTTTTTTGGATGTATACTTTGCAAACTGTAACAACGGGGCTTAATGAATACTTACCTTGGCAAAATGCCCTATTGTAAATTTCATCCTTATGTATCTTTTTTTCAGTAGGTTTCAGTCTAGTTGTATAGCTCGGAATCAAGGTTAGTCTAGTACATATTCATTTTTTTCAGTAGATAGTTATACACTTTTTCATAAGGTTGGTTAATTCCTGCCCCCTATAGATCTTTACCTTTTTCTGGTATTGTAGGTATCTAATCTCTATCATTACACTTATTGTCCTCGGGAGTTTCATTTCTTTCAGCTCCTCAGTCTTATTATTTTTTTCAACCCCTCTGAAAAGTATATTCACATCTCTAATATGGCACCCATTCTGTGGCAATAAATCTGTTGGGAGAATTGAATATAAGCTATCCGTCCTACTGTTAATTACCACCGATACTGCTGTTCGTGAGTATAGAAGGTATATGCTCCCGTTTTATTCTATTCTCCATTCCCTCCATGCTAGATCATGGCGGTTGGTGGCAGCTAACTAAATTTACCCTTCGTTTATTAGATCTCCTGTATTTATTCTCTGTTCTTTTTCCTACATGTTTCTTTAGTTTGTATGAAGTCTGATGTCATCCCTTTATCCTTTCTGATATCGAATCTGCAACTCCGTGGCCGTTGTTGTAAGGTTATACTTGAAATTTTTTTCTCTTAGTATGGGTTTCTACTCGTTCTTCTGAGCTCTGTATTTAGTCCTTTTTTCTAAGGATTACTCTATATATTTGGTCCCCATATCTATAGATCTTTTTCAATGACAGTACTTTTGTTTGTATTATTTAGTTATTAGAACTGGTTAACACCCTATAGTTCTTATGTGACATTCTCTATTATAGTTTCTTATTATATTCTTTATATATTCTCTGGCATGTGACCCCTCTACAATGTGGTTACTCATCTATCCGTCTTCTTCTAGTACTCCTGATCCAGAAGATTGACGTTTGAATTATATGTCATTTGGGACTGTTGTTGTTTTGATCTTTCAGGCCCAGTGAGTATCCTATGTATTGGTTTTACTTTTTCTTAATCTTTCTGTTTGGATGGTGGAGGTAGTCTATTTATTTTATTTCTATATCCATTATTCTTATCTCTCTTATTTCTTCCTTTTCTTGCAATTAGTAAAGAGTACTTGGTATTCTTTCTTTTCTTTATTTCTTATCACTGGGTCACGTATCTAGCACTTGCACATTTGGTGTTTTTTTCCCCCTTTTATAAACATCTATTTTTCCTTTCTTTTTAAACTCCAGTCAATAAAATGTAATTTAACAATATTGATGTATATTTTCATTGTCCTTTTTAGATTTTTGAGCTAAACTACATCACATTGTGATAAGGAGCCCCACATTGTACATTGTACATAAATGCCAAGAATCATCGGATGGTTATAATACCACCAAGTTATTCACAATTCTGCGCCCTGACGAAGGAATTGTTGGTCTAATTCCACTCCGAAACGCGCGTCGGCGCTTCTTTAGTTAGTTGTTTTGACATGCTTTAGGAATTTATGTTTTTGTGTTTTGTTTGTTTTCATTATCTGTTATGTATTTTTATGGATTGTTGATGTTGTAACTGTGTCTTTGACATGAGTGTATGGGTGTGACTGATGTTGGTTTGTAAGACAGGGTTCATGTGTGTTCTCTATCTTTGTGGGGCTATGTTTCATTTCAATTTTGTTCAGATAACATATTTTATACAAATGAACTATATGAAAAATTTATAAAAAAATAAAGAAAATTTTTTGATACAAGTGGAATAAGAGAAAAATCCTTTCCTGCACAAAATCAATCATCTCCACATGGGGTAAGGGTGCCTGCGTTGGCGATAGGCTGCCTTTTTAGCGCAGGGGTCAGTACAGGAATGCACCGTATTCTTGTAAATACGGCGCATTCCTGCACTTTAAGAATGACGCAGCGTGGCATTGCAAAATTGCTTGCGGCACTGCGTTGCGCCATTCTGTTGTAAATGAGGCCCAAAGTCTGCACGCTGCTGCTTCCGACCTGCCCACCATCACTGTATTTTTAGATGCTGAAAAGTCATCTGATTTCCTTGAGTATAATTCTTTCACAGTACTGCATAGGATGAGGCTGGGGGAATGATTAGTGAGTGAGACGTCTGTACTCTAGACTGGGATCACCACCCTTGTTAAAACAAATAATACTATCTTTAATACACTTCAAATCAGACGGGTCACAAGATGAGGCTCTCCTTTTTACTCATTAATAATTGCCATAGTTTTTGAACTACTGGCTAGTGGCTACTTGAGAGAACAACCTCTCCAATTGCACTTTTTGGATGACAGGCTGCTGGCTTGGACTAGATGACATTCTTCTGTATTTCAAAGACCCGGCAGATAACCTCTCCTCCCTGATCTGAGAGATCATTCAATGTGTTAGCTACTTTGGGCTTCAAGTAAACTGGGAAAGGTTAGTGATATTCCCTTTAAACTTCAGAGCCTAAGGCCCGCTCACAGTTGAGACATCTGGGATTAAGGTGTATGCATCATGTGCTCCCACAAGGCATGTTTGTATGTACAAAAACCCCAAAAGGAAGAGCGATAGCCTCACAAGATACCTTCCTGTACTTCAGACTTTGATGTGCAATGCAAGCCTTTTACCCATCATTCCCATTAGAAACTGATTTGCAAATAGCTTTGTCTAAAATGATTCTGAAATCTGGATTCAGGACATCTCGTATTGAGAATATACGCGACAAATATGAGACGAGTGACACATCAGAGGTCGTGATGAAACTGGGAGAGGGACCTTGGATTTTTACTTACAGATGATCAATAGGCCTTTTGCTCTGGAGAGATAAAAATGCGTATCCCTAAACAGCAGACAAACACTAACTTTAGATGTCTGCCCAGAACATATTATAACCCCTCAGCACTGAACATCATGGGACTAGTGGTAAATCTTGTATGCTGGAGATGCCGCAAATTTGAAGCGTCATTCGGTTCAGAGGTAAAAGAATGGAGGGGGTTGGTTGGTGGGTGAGAGGATCGAACTGCCACCACCGGCAACCCTCCTTGGATGCACCTGAGATAGCACATCCTCAGCTCTTAGATTTGCAGCCCTGGAACTCCTGTTAGCCAAAATAACAGTTGCAATCTGTTGGGGGCGGACACCAGCACCCAAACAGGCAGAACGGATCACAGATCTATTATACTGTAACGATATGTCAAATACATGTGCCTTACTGCTACCACTCAACTTGTGTCCTAGAGATGTGTAGAGCCCCCTTGAACCGAGACCTAGGGGCATATTTACAAGGGGATTGCGCCACCTAAATGTCACTTTTTCCAATGTTCCGGTGGCGCAATGCCCTGCACCATATTTACAAAGCAACATTAAGCCATGCAAAGAGGCTTAACGCCGCTTTGTAAATATGGTACCTTTCACACAGTTTTCTGCATGAAAGGGGGTGCAATCGGTGTTACTGTGGATGTTCCACCACAACACCCATTGCTTTTTGACGCTGCCTTCAGATTTCCAAGGATCTGTAAAACTGAGGCAGTGCCAAAAACGAACACCACTGAATAGCAGGTGTTAGATTGGCGCAACAAGGAGAAATACTCTTATTTTAACTCGTTGTTTGCTCTTTGTACGTGTGCTCTATTCTGCAGCACACATGGAAGGAGCAAAACGCCATTAATGATTGTTTATGTGCAGGAAGGGACACCTTTCTGCATATAAACACTCATCCCTGCAACGCAGGCACCCTTTAACTATGGCGCAAGGGTGTCTGTTGGCGCTAGGCAGCTTTTCTTAGAGCCATTGCAAGGGAAAACACAGGGGTGCGCCATGTTCTTGTAAGTACGGCGCATCCCTGCGTTTTTTAAATGACGCAACGTGGCGATGCAAAATTGCTTGCAGCGCCACGCTGCGCCACGCTGCGCCATTTCCTAGTAAATATACCCCCTAATGTCACAAGGAGACAAGTCACCTCATCGATGGGGCGTTTACTGATGGCTCTAAGGGAATGTTGTCTATACATGAGGGAATGATCTTGAGGAAACATCCCTAACCTATAAAGGGCAATATTATTCATGCATGAAGGTGCATGAGTTATTGATGTGACATTGATGGCGATGAATAACTTGTCATGAAATGCATTCATTATAACTACGGATGTAACATGAAGCAATTTTTCTCTTTAATTGTCAAACTATAAACAGAATGTTTTTTTTGTTTTTTATCAAGAAACTTGAATTTACCCGAAGAGGCCCTGCTTGGAAATATCTAGATAACTATGCTAGCAGAGGCAGGAAATGGTGCTGAAGTTGCCTTTAGTTTACTGCCATTGCTCTTTGCAGTAATCTGACAGGAAATCCATTGCTGTGTTGCGCCTTTTCAATAAAAGCAGTTCTTTTGTAGCTTGCACTGTAAACCTTAGTTTAATTGATCCCGAGTGTCTCTTCAGTGAAACAGCCAGGGCCAGGCAGAGCTGGCTGGGAGAGGGATCATTTGCTTTCTCTGGCAGATGCAGAATCATAACTTCCATGAAACTAGGCCTCGCGGTTATTGTGTGCAGGGGAATCGATGGGGGCAGCTGCGCCATTGCTCTGTTCGATTGCTCGCCAGTCCCAGAAGCGAGGCGTTTCGTAAGCAGCATGGTCTGCTATTACTGCTGAAGCACTCCACCTCTGCCACTGAGATTCGAAAGACAACTGCAGGCATGGTGTGATTACTCACTCTGAAACCGCGCAACCCAAATAGTGCCCTCCCACCTCCGCATAATATATTAAGGGGCCCCTGAGTCTTACATATCTCACAGATGTTCATTGACTTGGGCTGAATGGGGGCCTCCTGAACGGTTGTGGCTCCCCTGCATAGCAGAGGGTGCAGGGGCCTGAATTATTACCGGTGGTGTAAAGTAAAATGATGAGGCCCCGCAGTAGAATGTGGTGAGGGGCCCCAAGAATCCCATGTCTCACAGGTATTCATAGGACCCGGCAGAATGGGGCTGCCTGAATGGTGGGACTCCCCCCCCGTGTGGCAGAGGCTGCGGGAGCTTGCGTTATGCCCTCGATTACGCCCCTGCCACTGTGCAGTATGGTGGGCACCCAAATAATTCAAAAATTAACTTTAAACATAGGAGTTTACTTCTCACGCTAACCAATGACCACCATATAGCAAGTTGTGCCCTGGGGTGAAAACATGTATGCAGAGGTGGAGACTTTAAACTTTATTTGCCACCAAACACAAAGCTTTGGTCCTTCTGATAAAAAGACTGGGCTATTGTGGTGGAGGCACTAGTAGGAAGGCCGGCTTCACATTACCCTCATTATCTTTTTTGCCTCTCTCTCTCTCTCCTATCTTTTGTCAAATTCTGATAATAGAACGGGTTTGAAAAATGGGCCTAGCTTTTTATATAATGCAAATTACATAAAATATCATTCAAATTAAAGAAAAGAGTACAAGCCGAATGCATCAAGGGGAGCGCTAACAGCTGCAATGATATCTTCATGATCGTCAAGGAATTCACCACACCTTCAGCCTCTGCCAACAATATCACCCCCTCCCAAGATCTCTACGGCAAACTATCAAACTTCTTCCACAGCAAAATTGTGAACATCTACAACAACTGCTCACACCAACCAGTCTCCAACTATGTCATCTCCAACCTGCACACCACCACCGGAGGAGACCTCCTGAATGAGTAGAAAACTCTCGCCATAGAAGAAACAGCGACAATGATGAAGACCATTCCCTCTGAGGCCCAACTAATCCTTGCCCCACCACATCTACAACCTCGGCATAACACCTATCAACTCCGCCTTCACCCACAATATCAACACCACAATCTGTCACAGTCATGAACAACTGGAAGCATGCAGCAGTCATCGCCCCCTCAAAAAACTGCAGGCCGACCCAAGCCAGCTGAGCAACTTCCACCCAATCTCCCTACTCCCCTACCCAGTCAAGGTGATCGAGAAGGCCATCAATATGCAGCTCACAAACCACCTCAGACTACACACCCTGCTGGACAACTCTTAATCCGGTTTTAGAAAAAAAACACAACACCGAAACAGCACTCATCGCTGCCACCAATGACATCCGGTATTTGACACAGTCTCCCACAGCACAACACACTCATCAGAAGACTCCATGAGAACAGAATCCAAGAACCCACACACAGCTGGATCTACTACTTCCTCACAGGAAGGACCCAAAGAGTAAGACTCCCTCCTTTTACATTGGAGTCCAAAAACCTGACCTGCAGAGTCCCCCAGGCATCGTTGCTCAGTCCGACCCTGTTCAACGCCTACATGACACCGCTCATCAACATTATCTGATCCCAAGGCATCATCATATCTCCTACGCGGACGACACCCAACTCGTCCTCTCCCTGACGGACAAGACTACCACTATCAGAACCAACTTCAACAATTGTATGACCATGCTAGCAGAATGGATGAGAACTGAATTCCTGAAGCTCAACTCCGACAAGACTAAAGTAAGGCCTTTGGAAGGAAGATCTCTCCATGGAATGCCAACCAATGGGCAGCAGAACTAGGACCTACACCAACACCCACCAACCACACCAGAAACCTGGGGATCATCCTGGACAATGAACTCAACATGATGGCACAAGTCAACTCGGTGAGTGCCCCCGGTGTACACATCCTACACACGCTACAAAATATCTTCAAGTGGTTGCCACAGAACACCAGCGGACTGTTACGCAAGTACTTATCACAAGCAGACTCGACTACGGCAATGCACTCTATGCCAGATTCAACAAGCAACTCCTGCACAGGCTACAGACCATACAGAATGCCGCAGCAAGACTCCTACTCATCCTGCCTCACCACAACCACATCATGCCTCCACTGGCTACCCATCCACATTCGCATCCAATTCAGACTCCTTGCGCACACTTGTAAAGCACTACACAACACTGGACCAACATACCTCAACAACAGCATACACTTTCACCAGCCCACCACACACCTCCGCTCAGCCTCACTCTCACTTTCATACACCCCCACCCCACATTCACAGCGGTAGAACAGGAGGTCACTCTTTCTCCTACATCGCACCCAAAACATGGATTGGACTCCAACAACACATCAGAGCCTCCTCTTCACTTCGTGAGTCTCTACAAGAAACTGAAGCCCCAGCTCTTTGCACCCGTCCAAGCACCTAGATACTTTCATAGGTGATTTGTGCACTCTACAAATCGACATAGCATAACATATCAAAATACTGGGGCATATTTACAAGGGCATTGCTCCATAGGAATGTCACTTTTAACGATGTTCCTGTGGCGCAATGCCCTGCTCCATATTTACAAAGGGGCGTTAAGCCACTTTTTGTGGCTTAATGCCACTTTGTAACTATGGTACCCTATCACGCAGATATCTACCTGAAATGGGCGTGCAATGGGTGTTGCTGTGGGCGGTCCACAGCAACACCCCTTGCTTTTTAACGCTGCCCCAGATTTACAAGGATGTGTAAATCTGAGGCAGCGCCAAAAATTAACGCCATACAAAAGCAGGCATTAGAATGGCGATTTCCGGAGAAATACTTTTACTTCTCCTCGTTTTTGCTTTTTCTATGTGTGCTGCATTCAGCAACACATGTAGAAAGAGTAAAACACCATGAATGATTCTTTATGCGCAGGAAGGTGTCCCTTAATGCTTAATGCACATAAACAATCATTTAATAATGACGATTTGCAACTTCTATAGAAGTAACAAATCGCCATTATTGATTGTTTGTGTGCAGGAAGTGACACCTTCCTGCACATAAACAATAATTCCCTGCAATGCAGGCACCCTTGGACTATACCTGAATTGGCGCTAGGCAGTTCATTTTATTGCCAGCGCAGGGGAAAACATAGGGGTGTACCGTAAGTTTGTAAATACGGCACATCCCTGCATTTCGGAAATGTCAGAGTGCGGCGCTGCCAAATTTGGGGCAGCTCCGTGCTCCGACATTTCCTTGTACATATGCCACACGGAGTGCTGGTTTATCTTAAGTTGATTTTAGGTTGGTGAAACTGAAGCAGTCTGATACAGAAGCACGCTATGGATCTCTCCAGCAGAGGCATAGTGAACTCCCCCTTAAGCACATGAAGGGGAGGCCAACACTGATCCTGAAGTATAGATAAGGTCGGTAACACCAAAACCTTAATTGATGCCTTTGGGGTCCATTTCAGTCTGCAGAGAGAGGCTCTAAAATAACAGTTCACATGTAAGCTATCACAGAGAAGAAAGAGAGCTTACTGTTAAGGAATGGCAAAGGAGCTAAGCACGGGAATTGAGATATTGAAAGAGAAATTATCAAAATTGGTCAGAAAGAGCAAATGAAGAGTGCAACAGAGAAACCGAAATAAAATAACAAAAAAGTAAGGAAGTGCAAAAAAGTGATAAAGGAAAAGAAAGGAAAGAATCCCCTCGATGAACACCCCTGAAGCAGGTCATACTCAGTATATTGGCAGTACATAATTCATTTTTTGTTATATTTCCTTGGCAGCCCTTTGAGAGCCATCTGAAAGACAGTTAACTAAAAAAATCACAAAACATAATGCCGTAAAATGCAAAATTCAAGGGAAAGTCAGGCTCACTTGCTTGCTCAATAGGTGCAGTAGAAGTATGGTTCAAAGTAGGGGTATAAATAAATGTTCTGGCTACTCCCTTGCTGTCCGCTATAGTACACAACAAGGAATACTTGGATGTCATCATGGGGCTTGTCCTTAGGGGGCATATTTATGAGGAAGTCATGCAGAGCAGTGCAGCAAGTCACCTTACACAACGTGACAGGGAAAGGGCAGGAATGCACTGTATTTAAAAGAATACAGAGCATTCCTGCCTTTGTCCCTGCACTGGTGCCGTTTTGGCTGCCTAGTGCCAACACAGGCACTCTTGCACCATGGTGCAAGGGTGTCTGAGTTGTAAGGAGGATTGTTTTTTGTGCAGGAAAGGGCACCTTCCTGCACAAACCCAATCCTGAGAGGCATATTCCTCTTTCTATGTGTGCTGCAGAATGCAACACACATAGAAAGAGGGAGTAACGAGGAGAAATAAAGCTATTTCTCCTCATTAAGCCTCCCCAGAGAAGGAGCATCTTTTTGGCACATTTCCAGGTCTACCAATGATGGTAAATCTGTGAATGCGTCAAAATCCATGGGACCCATAAAACGTCTTTCTAGGGCAGTGTAAAGCAACCCAGCGATTTGCACTGCGTTGCCTTACTCCGGATTTATGAAGTCACTCAGGCGCATGCAAGGTGGCCTTGCATGGATTCATAAACTGCATTTTGGACTTGTGTCACTCTTGTACCACATTGCGTGGTGCAAGAGCGATGCAACTCCTCTCATAAATATGCCCCTTGGTGTCTCTGGCATTGCCATTGAAACCATACGACTTGAGGTTATGAAGATAGCTGCAGAACCAGAAAGGAAAGGCGCTCTCAGAGTTCTAGAACCTCACAACAGGTAGGCTGAGGATGAGGAGATATTCGGTCCACAAGGGGTCGACATTATGATGTCATGTGGGTTAGAGGTGCGTGGTGTAACTTTTGCTATCCCTGGCTTCTTGCTGAATTAATATGCAATATTTTATTTGTTTTAAAGCCTTCTCGTGTCTGCAAAGGGATAGTCTGGAAAATGGAGAAGTAATTTCTGTCCTCAGTTAGATACAGTGCTTCATTTGTAAAAATTAAGTGCTGCAGCACAGAATTGTCATAGCAGGCTGCCACAAATGGAAACGCCCATGGTCTTTGTAGTGAAAGCCTTTATAGTGAAAAAAAAGAGTGACACTGCAGAGGAAGCCTGAACAGTACATTGAATTATCACAGTCCTTTGAAGATAAGAAAAACATTTTGCCACTTTTTTAAGGACAACTTAGAGAAGAACAACTACATGAAAGCCTTTTGCAGGCTAAAACTATTTGGGGCCTCATTTACAAAAAAAAAATGCGGCGCTGCAAGCCATTTTGCTGCACCGAACTGCGTCATTTTAAGAGCACAGGTATGCATTGTATTAACAACAAAACAACGCATCTGTGTACTTTCCCCTGCGCTGGTGCACAATTGGCTGACATACACCAGCACAGGCACCCTTGCGTCATGTTGCAAGGGTGCCTGCATGGCGGGGATGATTGTTTTTGTGCAGGAAGGGACACCATCCTGCACAAAAATAATAATTTATGGCATTTTCGTCTTTCTATGTGTGTTGCAGAATGCAGAGAGGGGAAATAAAAGTAAAAATAGACTGCTATTTGCAGGAGTAGGAGGGCTGAGCTTCAAGGAGAAAAGAGACGGAGGAAGAGATTGGAGTAGGAAAGAAGGTGGCGTGGTGGATAGAACGGCACCGAGAGGAACCGAAGGTGCGATAAGAGGAGCGCCCAGACCGATTCTATGAGAACAAGGAAGCTGGAAAGGAGATCGGATCTGTGGAACACCTGGGAAGTGCAGAGACGAAGCAGCATAGGACCAGGCCAAAGCAGATTAGATGGAAGGGGAGGAGGAGGACTGGTCAGAAGAGAGCGGATGCCACCAGTAGTCGCAAAGCAGCCCTCCACAACTCAGAAGAGTTGTGGCTGACTGGGTGAGTGTTGGTTAACCCAGCACAGGGAAAGAGGAGAGTGGAAGACAGTGCTGGAGCCTGTTCCCTTATATTTTTTTTGTTTGTTTATTTGCCCTTCACTCTCTCGCTGACATGCCTCACTTTATGAGTGTCCTAACCACATAACCATTAAGGTCGCACTAAGGTATGATTGTGTCCCAAGGAGGACCCGATGTCCTTGTTACAGTCTAGGCCCAATTACACAATTCTCTCCAGAGGGTACAAGTCTTTCTAGTAGAGTGAGCGGTGAAAAGGAACAAATCACTGGTTATCGTTCCCAACACAGTGCAACCAAAGTGGCTACACATTAATCCACTTGACTCTTTGATCTGAGTTTAGTAAGTTTAATTATAAGTTTAGAAACAAATCAATGTATATCCATCGCAGCAAAATTGTATAATGGTACAAAAAGATCAGAGTAAGTCCAAATCTCCTTAAGATATGTACCCTATATATTACAAAGCAAATGACTAATTCTACGATAATGAAGCAGGCAATCATGAAAAAGAAATTACAGTTAAATTGCATCAAATGATTCTCTTTAAGGAGCATGAGTAAAGTAACTTTCCCTACACTACCCTAATAAGGACAACCCTGAACTAAAGCATTTGAGTAAGCTCAAAATCAAGTAAGATAAGAAGAAAAGTGTCAGCTGTCAGAGTCTTTAGTAGAAAACACTCCAACGATGGGTCAAGGTGCTTAAAGCCACACAAGCAGAAGCAAAGGTCTGCTCTCTAAGGAAACCTAAGGTGGACTCTCGCCCTCACTAAACACAGCACATAATATCATCTGCCGTCGACTTGACACTCTCATGTGACTTCTCCTTGGGAAATTTCCATAGCTCTGGCACGACTGGATACTTTCAGCACCTTTCCCAGCTAGATAGCAAATTATCTCTTCTCGACCTTGGTCATTCCTGTCCCATGAGAACTCCTCTCCTTACCTGTTACTGCGATTGCCTCAGCCGACTCCTTCTTCTCAATCATTGCTGTCTACTAAGACAAAACTCCTTTATTCTACTAATGAAGCTTCTCCACACCTGCAGTGGAAACAAAATGACACAAACATTCCACAGTGAAAACTGGATATAGGCAAATGTGAGATTACAACGTGAGCCTGCACTCAAACAGAGAACGTTAGGATAAGATGAAATTACACATGGAACTAGGCTAACATATGCATTAGGCTGCAATTTAATTTACGACTTTGGCTAGTCCACTGGATTACAACTATGTGCCCATTTCTACAAAATGAAATAAATGCAATTTCTCATAGGCATGAGTATGATGCAATGAACTATGGAAATGTCATTATAATTTTACTTACAAATGATTCATTCAGATTATACATGTGAATAGTCAAATATTAATTTCACACATCCTAGTTAAGTATCTCACTCCAAGACATTTTGTGTTAATTTCTCCTGTCATATTATTATTACAATGTTCACATAACTTTATTAATCACAGTCTAAACACATATATTTCAAAATAAAGTACCTTCATTAAAATACTCCGCTCTGTTTAGTACATTAGTTATGACACATTATATTTGAGTTCTGACTACATGTGAATTTGATGAACTCCTACATTATCTTCAGATGAGATCAAGATTACACTTC
Source organism: Calotriton arnoldi (assembly GCA_963921515.1). Classification (NCBI taxonomy): domain Eukaryota; kingdom Metazoa; phylum Chordata; class Amphibia; order Caudata; family Salamandridae; genus Calotriton; species Calotriton arnoldi. Next base: position 1,859,531 of record CAWUFW010000426.1, on the reverse strand, counting down.
TTCACCCTATTAACGGACAAGAGTCAACCAACAGAGAGAGGGTGGCAGGGCGTTAAGGAGGTGGCACTGGTATGGGCATACTATCCTTGTATCTAAAGCATGCTCACACAGCGATGATGGGCTATAAGGATAGACAGGGACAGAACCCACCATCCCTGAGAGAGATACAGTGGTTATTATACATAGATATACTTACCTGTTTTTTTTCTGGATTTCTTTCCCTGATAGTGTTGGTGGCATCGTCCCAGGAGACCTAAAAGGAAGAAGAAAGGCCCTGTTAAATCTCTGGAGTAAACACCATCCTAACCACTGCATGGATTGAGGGAAGAGACATTGATTCCTGCACACTGGCAAAGTTTCTCCTTACATTTTTTTTTATTTTTTACCCTTAGTATTTTTTTCCCCTCTGCCATTAAGGCACGCCATCATTTGCAGATCTGACAAGCCTCCGAAGCGTCCGTCCATCCCTCCAAAGGAAGTCGTATTGATTATATTTTCATGAAGCCACTTGATTAGCATCTCATGCCTTAAATGATAATAGATACTAAAGTTGAAAGTTACCATGACCCCTTTCTGTTTTCTAAAAGATGTAATGATAATTTTGCATCAAGAAATAGTGATCATAGGAAAGAGGTACCCTCTGCAATTCAGGTATCAAACAGGAGGAGGGTGAAGTGGGATAGTGTAGTTCAGGGTAATTGACTCTCCGGATTGTACAATAATCTGGACTCGACGGGTAACATATAGGCACATTGGACGGGATTAGTATCCTGTGGCATGTTTTTAACAAAACCCTCTTGTTCACATTCCAAAACACGGGGTGTAAACATTTGGTATGGCACAGAATGCAAAAACGTAAAGAAAGCTTTCTTTGATGACATTAAGAATGGAAATATGGAAAGTATCATAGCCTTGCCCAAAACCTATAGAAACGTATTGAAGAATATAAAAGAGAATTGAGTACATCAGTGGTTGGAACGTATAGATGCAACCAGCAAGAAATATATACTACCATTTTGGAAAATGTAGTTGCCGACGGGTTTAAAGACACATTGACTCCTGTGATGCACACAGGGAAGATGAATGGTTCACCCATATCTCCAGTGTGAATACCTGCAATTTCATAATAAAGGAGAAGGAACAACTGAGTTTGATTTCAGGGATTATATCTCACTTGGTATTCAATGCCTGATTTTATTAAATTTGCACTACAGGAGGCTAGCGTGGCATAAACAGGATTCTAGCTGACCTTTCTAAATCTGAACCCACAATATGAATCCATTACGTTCTAGTTCTGGCCAATGCTGTTTTTCAAAGTAGTTCTCTGCACTCCATCTGGCTTGGGGCAAAGAATGTTTCCATCTATAAAAGAGCTATAGAACAGTCCTGGTAACTATAGAGCCATCAAGTTTAAAGATAATCCACAAAAATCTATGGACGTATGCTATTAGATCACATTGAACAACAGGTTTCTTCATATAACATATTTTTGCACTGTCAGCAGAATGGATGCGAACCAACTGCCTGCAGCTCAACAACGACAAGATGGAAGCACTGGTCTCCGGCAACAAGACCCAAATGGGATTCAACCTGGTGGCCGTCAGAGCTAGGACCAACACCCACTGACCATGCATGAAATCTATGGATCATTCTAGACGACAAGCTCAACATAACGGCTTAAGTCAGCACAGCGTGCACCTCCTGCTTCCGCATCCCTATGCATGCTGCAAAAAATCTTCAAATGGTTGCCTCAGAGCACCAGACCAACCATCCCTCAAGTACTCATCACCAGCAGGCTGGACTACAGCAACACTCTCTATGCCAGAATCTCCAAACAACTCCTATACAGACTCCAGGCCATCCATAACACCATTGCAAGACTCATACTCAACCTCCCATGCAGCACCCACATCACACCGCACCTCAGGAAGCTTCACTGGCTCCCCATTCACAATTGCAATCAATTCAAACTTCTCACGCACATATACAAAGCCCTACACAACACAGGACCAAAATACCTGAACAGCCGCATACACTTTCACCAACCCACCAAACACCTATGCTCTGCCACACACTCACTCGCACACATTCTCCGAATCCGCAAAAGCAAAACTGGAGGACGCTCATTCACCTACATCACACCCAAGACATGGAATGACCTCCCTCCACACATCAGAGCCTCCTCCTCCCTTCTTGAGTTCCACAAGAAGCTGAAGACCAGCTCTTCATATAAGCACCTTGGGGACCACAATCCTACACACTTGCCCAAGGACGTGGATACCCTCTTGGTGATTAGTGCACTGTACAAATCAATATAACATAAAATAACACTATAGACCAGACATTTAGAATCCATTTGAGGGTGGGGGCTTATGTGGAATTGAGGAACGAATCACTTTATGTAGTTATTGTCGATCTAAAAACAGCATTTGATGGTATTACCAGGCAGACACATTTGGGAAGCTTTCCGTGCGTAAGCCTTGTGGAAGCCGCCATATTTACTCAAAAAGCTGATATGGTTGCATATTCGTAGTTTTGCCGAAGTCTGAAGAGCCCAAATGGGGAAATTACTAGGTCAAGGTTGAGCACTGACCTCCTACAATGTTTACTCCATTTATTCATAGAGTTATGGGTACACGCAGAAATTGCACAAATAATTCTCCATCTTTGGAGGATCTAAAATTACAATTTTATTTGCATGGGGATGGGGGAGCAGAAGCCCTTTAGCCCAGCTGGCGTTGCGTTGCGTGCATACCTGAAATGCAAAGAGTGCACGAAACAAAAGCGTAAACCAAGCGCCTTCAACAGATAATTCTCAAGTAACAACAAAAAGCTGGCTGCTCCACACGATACTTGAAAATATTTTTTTTTCTGCAGAAGGGATTATCTCTTTTTAACTGAACCACTATAAGTTGAATTGTTTGCCACAAAGAAGGTTGCGCTGCCACTGCGAACTGTTGTGATGTGTCTGATCCATGCACCCGGTTTCACTTTTCTGGATGAAACTAATGACGACGGTTTTATTTCATTTTGAAATGACTTGTGCGCCATCAACTGGCTAAACTGGAAATGTACACAGGACTCTGTATTCAATTTTTCACATTCAATCCTTGAGCTATGAGTAGAAAATAGATGACTCATTAAACATTTCCATCTGATTACCCCTGTTTTTCGGTATAGGTTTTATAATGAGAACTGTCGGGGAAAAGAAAATGACTATTTATTGTTTGTAAGAGAGGGCGTTTCACTTGCACATGATTTTATTACTAATTTGTACCCTAAAGTATGCGCAATGTATTGCTGTATTTATATTGGCTTACTAACCCTATGTGGGGCACTGAAGCGCTTAACTGCATGGGTAGCATTAACGCCATGTAGGGTGTTGTGCTTGATGACCACCGAGGTGCGGTTATTGTGTTATGAGACGCAGGGCGTCGCAGTGGTGGATGATGAAGTGTGAGAGACACAGACACACAGCTTATGGTTTTTCAGTACATTGAACAGCTCTGCAGGTCCCTTTATGGTATTTCTTATGATTAGAGTCTGTTTAGCTGGTCACTTCACTGGGTTGTCGAAACAGACAATTTTGTGCATAATTGTAGGCCTGAGCTGGCATGGTTGGAGGGAGAGAGAAGTGGAGAGATCTGTAGGGAGTGTCATTGTGAGATGTGAAGAAGCAGTCAGAGGGGCACATTTATGAGGGCTTTGCATCATGCTTGCACCACACAGCCTGGTACATGCATTACGCAAACCTTTTAGTCATATTTATGAAGCCAGGCAAAGCTGCTTTGCGTGGCTTTGAATGGCTTCACAAATATGGAGTCATACAACGCAGCGCAAATCGCTGCGTTGCCTTCCTCTGCACAAGGGAGGCGTTCCATGGATGTTGCGGTGGGTGATCCCAGGCAACTCTCATAGTTTTTGATGCATTCCCAGATTCATAAGTACTTGTAAACCTTGGAATGCGTCAAAATCTTACGCCTCCCTAGGTGAGACGTAACAAGGAGAAATATCTTCATTTCTCCTAGTTTTTTCCTCTTTCTATGTGTGCTGCATTCTTCAGCACACATAGAAAGAGGAAAACACCTCTATGGATTGCTTTTGTGCAGGAAGGTGCCCCTTCCTGCACAAAAACAATACTGCTTGTAAGGGTGCCTGCATTAGCGCTAGGCTGCTGAAACGGCGCCAGCGCAGGGGAAAGGACAGGAATGCACTGTAATAGATAAATACGAAGCATTCCTGCCCTTTCCCTGTGACGCAGGGCAGCACAGCAAGGTAACTTGCTCCTCTCCCCCGCGCCACAATTCCAGTAAATATGCCCCACAATGTATAGATATGTGGGACCTGCTATGGCGCTTTGTTACTCCTGGATGATTCCATGATGATTTTAGGATTGTTCTATTACTAAACGATGATTTGTTACTTCAGAGTGATTTCACAATGACTAAAAGAACTAACCCCATCTCACAAACCTGTTACTGCACTCAGGTTAGTTCTGGCTCTTTTAAGCTCTCCTGTCTACACGCTGACCTCCACAGATTAATAATAGAGTGGAGAGTGAATATAAATGAGTGACAATTAGAGCAGGGGTTGCCAAATCAGTGTAGACTTGCTGCCGTTTGAGTCATGTTTAATTGCCTGCAAATCTGCCTCCAAGTCCCCCATTAAGAGTGTTCCAGAGCAGTAACCTCCTTGGGGAAGAGGGAAATTTGGGGGATATGAGTAATAGAGCTCCAGGCAATTCTGATGCACCCAATGTTCCTGCACCTGGGATTAGTGGATACAAGAACACAGGGTCCAGTTTACCAGGTGCAGAAACACAGGTGGAAACTGTGGACAGTTTCCGCCTCTCAGTGATAATGGAAATATCTGTGGAAAAGGCTCCAGAATCAGGAAAAACCTGGAGTATACTAAACAGAAACATAACAGACCAATGGATGAAGAGGGCTGGTTGAAAGGCCCTATAAGTGCAATATACATATTGTAGGAAGCTCACTCTGTAAAAAAGTAAGGTATGGTGTGCACAGAGCCCAGGGAGTCCCCAGAGGTATAGCAGAGGCTAAATTAGGTAAGTACTAACAGCTCTCTTTGTGGTAGTGTGGGCAAGCAGTTATGCTTATCCAGAGGGTGTGTTAAGCATTTATTGTATTCACTCAATCAAGACTGATGCACACACTCAGAGACTGAATCCAGACCAATTGGGTAAGTATAAAAAGGGTATTTTATTTCTAGAACCAAGCAGGACTTGGTACAAGTAGGTAAAATATACTTGGAATGCATGCTAGAGGGGTGACTTACCTAGGCCTCAGGCAGTGGGTTGCAGGCATGGCACACAGGGGTGTGTGCCATGTTTACTCTTCACTTTTCTCTTGTTAGATTTGAAAATCCCATTCTCGTTATATACTTGTTTTAAGCTATATTAAGTTAGCAGTGTGCGGCTAAATGAGACACCATTTGTATTCACGTTATGTATGTATGCCACTGAGCTATCCCCGCCATGTCCGAGCTTCAGTTAGCGAGTGTGACTCCATTTTGTATTACGTACATAGGCTGTGTCTGTATTAGGCCTCACTATTCGTATTGCTTGCCTCAGCAGAACGCTGTATTCAGTTATTATTTTCATTTCTGTTCAAGGTTGCCTTCTGACTTGCTAATGAATAGGCCATTCTGCCCTCGCATACCTATCCTTGTGTGTAGCTCTGCTCCCACGTTAGGAGATGCCGAAACCCAGCGCGGCAACCTTGAGATAGTGATAGGGTGTACCCATCTAGCAGGTGGTAGCCCATCCTTCTGTGCCTCCTTTGTTCATGTTCGGCCTAAGCCGGTAACTTTCCATTGTGGGCGTGGTTGGGAGGCCCTTGGGAAGAATGATTATGCGTTGCCAACTGTTGGGGGGCCAGTCCCTCGGCAGACATCTTAGGGTGCAGGTCGGATTGGACTCCTCTGCAGAGTATTGGTAATAAACAATTGTTTTGTATTCTCTACTGTCTGACCGACTCTTCATTTTGGGGAAGGCTTTAAGGAGGTTGTAGGAAACCTGGGTGACCCTTTTCGGGCCACTTCCTTCAGTTGGCGCCCGAACAGGGACTCCGCAAGGTGACCCGACTCGCCCGTAATCGGGTTGTAGGGTCAGGGTGGTGTCCGGTCGGTCGGGCGGATCGAGGATCCCCACACGATAAGAGCCCAGTTCTCTTGGCTTTCCCGCCCGTCTGATCGGGCGACTCCTCGTCTAGTGGTCACCGGCCGGAGTCCTGAGAAGGCGGAACCTTGGATTTGACTGTTTGGTCCGAAGAGTCGGCAGTGGAGAATAATATTGCTCGACCTGAGTGCACCAGGTGAGTGACTTGAATTCTTGGAAAATGTGGCGCCATGGTTGAACGGCACGAGCACATGGGCTGTGTCTGGTACAGTCTCCGGACTGTCTTGTCTTGAACTTGGTGGATTTGCGGACCCTTGAAAGACGCGGAGTGTTTGTGAACGGTCTACCAGGCCAACTGGAAATTCGGCTCACTCTTGAAAAGGTTTGGGGCTGTTTGCGAACAATCTGCTAGGCCAACTGGAAATTCGGCTTACTCTTGAAAAGGTCTGGGGCTAGAGCCTGTCTTCTTGTCTTGGTACAGTCTGCGGACTGTCTTGTGCGGCTTTGGACCGCTTGGATTTGGTTCTTGGATCATTTGTTGGTTGGTGTTCTATTTGTCCATTGGGGACAGTGTATGTGTCTTATATTAAGATGCCTTGTCTAAGTAAGTTAGGGTGTTTTGAATGTCGGTGTTGTTCCACTGAAGCTCGATTGGAAGAAAGGGAGCCGGCACCTCCAGAGGGTACCCCAAATTTTGATGTATACGTCAAGCATGGCATTGGCCCTATTACGATTAACACGTTGTGGAATAAATATACGAGGGACAATGTCGATCTACAGTGGCCGCTTACTGGCACATTTAATGAGCAAAAGTTGAATTACTTGCAGGACAAATTGTTCGCCAAAAAGAGCAGACAGTCGATGTTTGATTCTCTAAGAACATGACAGAAGGAAGTGAAGCAACGACGTATGAGAGCAGAGAAGGGGGCAGACGCAAATGATAACGCAGAAGGCAATAGCTTATGATAGAGAAAAGATCGAGAAAGGCATAGAGTGTGCGGACAGGAAGTTTTGCTTGCAGAGTGATAAGTGTTATGTGGCTAGGGAGGAAGGTGATGTCTTCTTTGAGGAGTTGTTGGATTCTCGACCCCCACCTCCCTATGCCCCCGAACGACTATATCCCGTAATTCCGACAACTCAGTCCTCGGCCTCTGGTTCTGTTATTCCTATTCTTTCTGTTTCTAGCTCTACTGCTTCAGCCTCAGCCCCGCACGCTTCTTCCCCACTCTCACCAGTTACAGGGGCGGGTGCCGTCTGTTCCTCTACTCTGTCTCCCGAAACCGTGCCCGTGGTCACGCCTCCTCTTACTCCTGCGGCACAGTCTTTGAGCACAATGGTACCTGTTTCTTCATCTGCTCTTTCCCCTTTGGGTGTGTTACCTCAGACATCGCGGAATGCCGAGACGCCTGTGCGTGGAGCGCATGAAGTGAATTGGGCAGCGGCACGTGAACGCATGGATAAAGTGTTGGTGCGCTCTGCAGTGGGTGATGAGGAAAAGAGAATGGTGGCTGACCAGGCTGCACAGTGGGCCCGGAATACGATTTATAGTGTTGAAGATGTGTGGAGCGTGATGAAAGATTACGAGCCGTTTATACAGCAACATGCTCTTAAGCATATGTCGGCCACGCTGATAGGATTGTGGGAACAGTGTTTCAAGGGTATTGCACCGCAGATAATTTATGACATTCGGGACAGGGTATATACTACAGATAGGTAAACAGCGTTAACAACGCATGCGAAACAACGCATGGCGTTACAATGCGGTCGTTACAACAACTGCGTTGTTAGTTCGCATACTCTTACAACGCAAGTTGGAACAACGACTTGCGTTGTAAGGGGCAGAAGGTGTTGGATTTAAAATCCAACACCTTCCCTACTGTCCGCACAGACTGGAGTTGGAATAGTAAATTATACTATTACAACATCCAGCGCCCCTTACAACGAAAGTTGTTGTTCCGACTTGCGTTGTAACGGTATGCGATCTAACAACGCGGTCGTTGTAACGACCGCGTTGTAACGCCATGCGTTGTAAACGCATGTGAAATAAGGTGGCATATTCCTACAGATATGGTCCCAAATGAGGTTTTCAGTAATGTGACGACATTGGTGGGTTATCGGGGTAGATTGCTTCAGAAGGCCCCGACAACAGTGTCACAGTCCCCCATGAGGGAAGTTCATCCCATTTACCACCCTAAAATACCAGAGTTGCAAGATGGGAATAATATTGTTACTCGCCCACGAGTGGCGGCCCATTTCCAGGAACAGTGGATCTACACTCCTTGGAAGAGGAGTGAGGTAATATCCCTAAAAGGGCAGTTACCGGACCCTCGGAAAAATCCAACAGCGTACTATAAAGAATTGACGGAGGCGTCCTCCACAGTGATGACCTTAGCTGATATAGAGTTGTTCTTCGGCCTTTTAGTACCAGTAGATATATGGAGGCAGGTGCATATGCAGGATCATGTGGTGGAATTGGGTGGAACATGGGATGAGATCAGGGCATGGGATAAGGAGCGCAAGCCTGGCGAGAAGCCGAAAGCGGAGCTATTGGCCTTGCCGGGACGTATTATCACTTACATGCACTCCCTTATCCCGCCAAGACGAGTGGATTGGGACAAGTTGACTGCATGTCGTCAGAAGAAGGATGAAAGTGTGTCTGATTTCTTTACTAGGTTTGAAGGGGTGTTTCTGGATTTTAGTGGTCAGGATCTATCGCTGGAGGGTGGTGTTCATCTGTTCGTCAACAGGTTTGTCACTAATTTGCTTCCTGAGATTGTGACTAGGTTGCAGGCAGCAGAAAGTACTTGGACCGCCTCCTCCCCGTCAGTAATATTGAGTATGGCACAGTACTACAAGCATAGGGAGAATGAGGACAAAGAGAAGGTGGAGAAAAAGTCAAAGGAGTTGAAGACGAGGGTGTTGATGCAGCAGGTGGCAAGGGGGAATGGTTGAGGAAGGGGTTCGGGTCCCGCTCAGCGGGGATCCCGGTCTGACCAGAACAGTACATCGGGTGCGCCCGTAGGGTACAACCAATGTGCGTACTGTAAAAAGGAGGGGCATTGGCGAAGTGAGTGTCCGGAGTTGCTGCAGAAATTTGAGGCCCCGAGAGGTAGGGGTTCTAGAGGACGTGGTAGAGGAGGAGGTGGCCGCAGACAGGGTCAGTTTGAGGATACATCGTATGATCAGCAGAGCAAGAACTATTTCGACGACCATCGGGGAAGGCAGTACTATCATGATGACTATGACATGGACGAAGTGACGGGGATGTCCCACAGCTAGGACAGCCAGGGACAGGGTAAGGGACCGGTTCCAGTGCCTGTAGATCAGGGGGGACCTTATGTCACTGCGGATTTACAGGGCACGCCCAAGACTTTCTTACTTGACACGGGTGCTATGAATAGCTCTGTTTCTCGTTCGCTGGTCCCAGGGGCAGCTCTGTTTGGCCAAAACAATGTTTCGGTAGGTTTTTCAGGCATGCCGGTTGTTAGCCCCATTTCCAAACCTCTTGCTTTGACTATTGGTCCCTTTACGGTGGACTCGCCATTTCTGTTAACGACAAATTGTGGGGAGAATTTGATGGGATTGGATTTGTTGAAGAGATTACATGCCACCATCTTTTGTTCTCCAGATGGTGTTTACATGACTGTTGGGCCACAAGTGGCTCACGCAAAACAATGCTTTGCAAAAGATGTACCCCTCCCCGCAGAGTTCAAGGAGGTGCCCCGTAGTTTATGGGCAGCAGGAGACACGGATGTGGGGTTACTCCAGATCCAGCCAGTCTCTATTACAGTTAAGGATAATGCTGTATCGCCACGTACTCCCCAGTATAAGATTTCACAAGCAGGAGAAAGGGCTTTGTTGCAAATAATACAGGATTTGATTAAGTCTGGTGTGGTTGAGGAGACAGTAGCGAATGTGTGTAACAGCCCTATCCTTCCGATTATTAAGAGGGCCCCCTTGGACTCTTCAGCTGCTCACCCGGATGTTTATCGCTTTGTAATTGACCTCAGAGAGGTCAATAAAATAGTTGTGCCCCAATATCCTGTAGTCCCAAACATTACCACGATATTGACAATGATTACCCCGTCAGCAAAGTTCTTTTCCGTCATTGATTTGAAGAATACTTTCTTTAGCATTCCAATTCATACAGATAGCAGATATCTGTTTGGATTCGCCTTAGCCGGCAGGAGTTTTAGATTCTGTCGTGTTCCTCAAGGCTATACAGAAAGTCCTAGTATCTATAGTCAAGCTCTAAAAAGTCAATTGGATTCTTTGGTGCTTCCCACTGGTAATGTGCTATTGCAGTACGTTGACGACCTCCTTGTGGCCTCTGATACTGAGGATGGTTGCAGAGATGCCACCATTAAATTGCTGTTGCATTTGGCACATCATGGCCATAAGGTGTCCCTTTCCAAATTACAATATTGTCGACAGGAGGCCACCTACTTAGGTCACCTACTGTCGAAGGAGGGTCGCAAGCTAACACCTGAGCGCATAGCTGCTATCACTAATATGCCTGTTCCTAAGACTCAACGTGAAGTACGTGCATTTATTGGCATTACCTCGTATTGTCGACACTGGATCCCCAATTATTCCTTACTAACAAAACCCTCCTTTACCTGACCACCAAAGAAGTGCATGAACCCACTGCCTTGGACATCTGCATGCCAGCAAGCTTTTGAGCAATTAAAGGCTGCGCTTTGCTCTGCTCCTGTGCTTGGTACTCCTGATTACCAGAAGCCTTTTGTGCTTTACGTACATGAGGCAGACGGTTGCGTGCTTTCTGTTCTAACACAGGGCTTTGGTGGTAAGCAAAGACCCTGCGCTTATTTTTCTGCGATGCTGGATAACGTAGCCAGAGCGCTCCCGAGCTGCCTGAGAGCTGCCGCAGCAGTTTCTATCAGACAATCGGCGGGGCTCATTCTCGTTACTGAGCTCACAGTAATGGTACCTCATGCTGTAGATACGCTTTTGAACAAGACAAAGACACAGCACCTTACTAGTACACGTCTGACTGGATATGAACTAACCTTGTTTGCTCCGCACATTACCATCAAAAGATGTGCCACTCTGAACCCAGCCACGTTACTACCCCTCCCTTCGACGGGCAATGACACAGATGCACATGATTGTGTATACAGAACAGAAGAGGAAACAAAAGGACGGGTAGACCTAACTGATGTTCCCCTATCTGAACCCCAAGGGGAACTATATGTCGATGGCTCTTGCTTCAAACTACCAGATGGCACCACCACTGCAGCATATGCAATTACAACGTTACACACTATAGTTGAGACATCCTGTGTCCCATACCAATCAGCCCAAGCTGCGGAGCTGGTTGCTCTTCTTAGGGCTTGTGAGTTGAGTGAGGGACTGGCTGTCAATATTTATACTGACAGCCAGTACGCCTTTGGGGTTCGCCCATAATTTTGGACGCCTCTGGGCGGAGAGAGGATTCTTAACATCACATGGATTACGAATACAGAATGGCCCATTGATACATAGACTCTTGTCAGCCCTAACACTTCCCAAAAGGTTAGCGATAATAAAATGTAGTGCCCACAAAGCAATAACAGATGATGTTGGTAGAGGAAATGCGTTTGCAGATCAAACAGCTAAAGAGACAGAGAGATCGAAGATGAAAAAGATGTTTGTGGCAGCTCCGGCTAGGTGGGTCCCAGACAATGGAATGTTCGAGGATACAGTAGAGGGTGTCAAAGAGATATAAAGTGAGGCAACCCTAGACGAATTGGCAATATGGCAGGAGAGTACAGGGCATCTGGATGAGGATGGGTGCTGGACTGATAAGTCAGAGAAACAGCGATGGATGTTACCTAATGCTTATGTACTTCCTGTGGTTACCATGGCCCATGGCCCAGCCCACATTAGCGCCAAGGGAATATGTAAGGTGTTGGACCCAGTGTGGCAGAACGACAATATTTCCAAGGTATTTCATTTAGTGAAACACTGTATGATTTGTATGACACATAATCCTGGGAAAGGTACTCCTACACCCTCTGGTAATTTTGCACCACCTTCCTTCCCTTTCGAGGGCCTCCAGATGGATTTCATCGAAATGGAACGAGTCAACAATTTAAAGTATGTGCTGGTAGTGATTTGTGCATTCAGTAAATAGATTGAAGCTTACCCCACTAAAGAGAATACGGCTATGGCGACGGCGGAGGCACTCCTAAAAGAGTTCTTCTCGCGCTTCGGATTGCCACGTGTGATTTGGAGTGACAACGAAAGTCACTTCAATTCCAAGGTCATCCAACTAGTGTGCGAAGATCTGCATATCAAGCAGAAGTTTCATGCAGCCAACCACCCCCAGTCAGCAGGTCTGGTTGAGAAGTACAATGGTACTCTCAAACTGAAGTTAGCAAAGTTACAGGAAAGCACAGGATTGCGATGGCCAGATGCGTTGCCCCTGGCCTTGTTATCCACCAGGGCGACGGCACACTCTAGGACAGGGTTGTCACCGTATGAGGTAGTATTTGGTCGCCCTGCCAATATCTGGGGCGTTCCAAGGCCAAAGCGCTTCTCTGAGATAGAGCACCCTTTGCTTATAGACTATCTGTATGAGTTAACTAAAGATCTTCGTTCTCTTCATCAACAGATTCAGGAGACACTGCAGCCGGTACCAGAGGGGCCCGGGCATCAGCTACAGCCTGGAAATTACGTTCTTGTCAAGAACTTCCAGAGGAAGAACTGCCTGGAGCCCCGCTGGAAGGGCCCCCTGTTGTTCCTCCTTGCCACCCGAACAGCGGTGAAACTCAACGGCCGGAAAAATTGGGTGCATGGTACTCATTGCAAAAAGATACCTCTCCCACTCCCCTACGACAAGTGGGTGCTAGACGGCATTGATGATCAAGAAGGGGAAAGGGTGCCCCGCTTTGTTCCCTTCTCTGATGCCCAGCTAAGGGGGGTGCAGACGGAAGCAGAGAGTGACGCCGCCCTGGTTGAGGCGGTCCCTCCGGAGACAAGGGCAGCCCCAGTTTCTCCCCCATCTGATTCACAGGCACCTGAGTCCTCCTGCCTTTCTGAGCCTGAGTTTCAACCCCTTTTTGTTGATGAAACAGTGGCTGGAGTTGACAGGTACAATTTGCGCCCACGAAAGAAGGACAGTGCGCCAGAGGGACAGTTCAGGAGTGAGGGAAGGACTTGAGATTAGGGTATAGGTACTACGTCTGCGGTGCCTGCGTCAGCTTAGGGTAAATAACACTGGTGCACTGCCTGGGACACTGGACAGGATCGTTGAGGGTACTTGCCCAGGAGGGAGGTTGCCCTATCCTGCGAGAAGAAGGATTTGTTTCCAGCAAGGGCCGTGATCGCGTGACCCCCACGAGGGAGTGTTTCAAAGCACCATTGTTGAAGAATGATAGGAGCTTGCCAGCGAGGCTATAAAAAGGACGCTGGGTAACTTGTGCCCCTCTGGTCGGTTGTATTTTTGTGGCTCCAGTTCTTAAGGCTTTTCTCATGTTCCTATTTGGCCGTGCTGTCATGGAAGAAGAACAGCCCCTAGCGGCACCGCCACCAGGGCAGGGTGGTCCTGTGTGGTCTAGCTGGTCTAGTAAGAGTAAGATAGTAGTGGTAGTGTTCATCCTCATAGTAATGATAACACTGTTTGGAGTAGTATGGTATTTAGAAGAACAGCATCCTGTGAACACCTTGATAGGGACTACCCCGGTTTCACCTGAGCATCTGTTTGTTACGTTGCCCCCACATAAACAGAGGCATAGACAGACATATGTCGAAAATGCCTTCCTGCAAATGCTTCACCAGGCACACAATACGACGAATGCCACGAATTGCTGGGTATGTGGATTACTCCCCTCAGTTATGCACAAGAATGATTTGCTGGTGTCTTTACCACTGTCCTATCTAAGTAGTTGTGAGGCATGGTTCCTGTTGCTTTCCATGGTGTATATACATTATCATACTGATGCTATGAATATGACGGAGTCTGATCATGAGGCAGTGGTGGAATACATAGTAGTACACCAAGGTTATACACCTGGGACAGGAGGAAAGGAGGGTACCTTACATCCACATGCTTGCATGAATGTTTATGAGGGAAACAAGAATGCCACATGGCTGCAAAATGAAATGTTGGATTTTCAGGGGTTCAATGTTACCGAATATTTTAAATGTTTCCATACCCAAAATATCACTGAAGATAAAGCCATGCCTGTGCCTGTGGTTCATACAGCAGTTAGTTTCTGTGTCGAAGGTTCTGGGAACATTCCAGTGGGACAGAGCAGTTGCAAATATACCTATCGATTAAACACTACTAGTAGCCCACCTTTGCTCACCCCCCCTAATGTATACTTCGTTTGTGGGGAGCAGGCTTACACCTGGCTCCCTAGGGGATGGTCTGGCCGGTGTTATGTCTCTTATCCTTCTACCTCCTGTTTACATTGCATCATCCAACTATCACAAAGACCATAGGCTGCAGCGGAGAAGTGTATACCTGTCCTGAGTAAGGAGAATAATAGGCACAGCAGATATTGATCAAACTGATACTACTCTACAGCAATTTACGGATGCCATGAAGGGTATTGTGCCTTTCTGGGGACCTATGTATAATAGTGTCAGCATTCGTCGCCTCACCAGGGTTGTTGAAGGGGTCATCAACACTACAGCAGACATACTCACTAACATCACAGCTGAGCTTCAGGCTACAAGACTTGTTGCTCTTCAAAATCGTATGGTTTTAGACGTCATCCTTGCAGATAGGGGTGGAGCTTGTCGTGTCATAGCCAGCAATTGCTGCGTTTACATCCCAGACCACGCCCCTAACGTATACTCCGCTATCCAGAAGTTACACAGGTTTGCATCCGATATTCATCAGGAGAATGGCTCATGGTCCTTGACAGGGTGGTTTTGGGGTCTGATGTCATCCTGGGGTTGGAAGATACTTCTTTTCCTAGTAGCTGTTGCAGGTGTCATCTTCACGTGCTGCCTATGTGTCAATTGTCTTCCAGCATGCTGTACCTATTGTGTGAGTAAACTCACCCCTGCCCCTAAATTGCCAGGACCATAATGATAAAGTCTCTAATATGATGATGCAGGAACTATAGGATATGATGCAGATAGATGAGGGTATTTTTGAGTATTAGAAGTATATTGCAATACGTATGTTGCTTATTCCCTTTGGATATTACAGTCATTATGCATTTTCTATTTTCCCTGTTTAGAATTGTAAAGACCCTACCTGCTAGCCAATAAAGCATTTAGCCTCCCCTGCTAAAAGGAGGGTCTGTTAGATTTGAAAATCCCATTCTCGTTATATACTTGTTTTACGCTATATTAGGTTAGCAGTGTGCGGCTAAATGAGACACCATTCGTATTCACGTTATGTAACCCACTGAGCTATCCCCGCCATGTCCGAGCTTCAGTTAGCGTGTGTGACTCCATTTTATATTTTATTTCGTAATCCCTATTAGGCTGTGTCTGTATTAGGCCTCACTATTCGTATTGCTTGCCTCAGCAGAACGCTGTATTCAGTTATTATTTTCATTTCTGTTCAAGGTTGCCTTCTGACTTGCTAATGAATAGGCCATTCTGCCCTCGCATACCTATCCTTGTGTGTAGCTCTGCTCCCACGTTAGGAGACGCCCGAAACCCAGCACGGCAACCTTGAGATAGTGATAGGGTGTACCCATCTAGCAGGTGGTAGCCCATCCTTCTGTGCCTCCTTTGTTCATGTTCGGCCTAAGCAGGTAACTTTCCATTGTGGGCGTGGTTGGGAGGCCCTTGGGAGGAATGATTATGCGTTGCCAACTGTTGGGGGCCAGTCCCTCGGCAGACATCTTAGGGTGCAGGTCGGATTGGACTCCTCTGCAGAGTATTGGTAATAAACAATTGTTTTGTATTCTCTACTGTCTGACCGACTCTTCATTTTGGGGAAGGCTATAAGGAGGTTGTAGGAAACCCGGGTGACCCTTTTCGGGCCACTTCCTTCACTCTGCACCAAAACACGCAGACTGCAATGGCAGTGTGTGGGTGTTAAGATACAGGGCCCCTAAGGGTGGCACAATAGGTGCTGCAGCCCTTAGAGTCCTTCCCTGGTAACAGTGGCCTTGGTACCCATGGTACCTTTTACAAGGGACTTACCTGTGGCCAGGGATGTGCCAACGCTGAGTGCAAAGGTACTGTTTTGTGAAAGAACACAGGCCCTGTGAACCTGATTGGCAGGGACCCAGGGCACATCAAGTCAGGTTGCATCAGATGTCAGGCAACAAGTGGGGGGTAACCATGCAAAAAGGGGCACTTTCCTACACCTATAATTTTAGTAAATTCAGAAGGTCCTTCCTAGTGTCAGACCTAAAAATCAAAAGGTCTTGGCCAGCTCTAGACTTAATAATAAGCAAAACAAGTACTGACAAAGCCAATAGGTCTCACCTTTGGGACCTACTGGCTTTGCCAATGCCTTTTGGCGACATTGTACAGCATAGGCAAGATGCTGTGCAGCATGGCCCCAAAAAAATGGTGCGTTTGCATCATTTTGTGCGTGCATGCATGATGGTGTGTGTACATGTGTCATTAAACGTGTGCACCTACATAATGGCGCGGGCCCGCACATGCATCATTGCACCCACAAAATGATACAGACCCCATTTTTTTTGTTTACCAATCCGAGACAAAATATAGAAGTATCACAAAAGTTCTTTTTTTTTAAGGTGGAGGTGCTGGCAGCAATTTGCTGCCTGTTCCTCTTAACCCCCCCCCCCAAAAAAAACCAAATATAAATAAAATACATCCTTGGCCTCATTAGGCAGTTTGATTGTTGCTCCTCTTTGCCACTGCCCACTGTTATACATCCTTCTGGGTTCCCCTTTATTTCCGGCTGCCATTAGTCCATCCTTTTCTTTCCATGCTCCTAATTGTGTGGCCACGTCTTGCTGTCCATCAGCAGGTGAACACTCCAGTCTCTTGATGCTGGCGCTGCGGTTTTGCCCTAGTTAGAGCTCATCAACCAGGTATAGCTTGGTTCCAGTGTTCCTTATCATTAGCAAGCATATTTTTATAATCCACAGAGATTAAGCCAATGTAACATCTTGATTGTCTTGAGCTATTGTAAACTCTCCACCTACATCAGCAGATGGTGTTGAGGCCTCAGACCAGTGCTAAATTTGAGCCAGTATTTGCCGAACCTCAACACCAGCACTTAATTCTCAACACTGGCATTTATGACAGTCTACCACATGCTGCTGCTGTTTGTCCAATTTTGAGGTGAGCACAACAACAGTGTTTAATTTTTCAAAATACATTAAAAATTAATAATATGTGCCTCCCAGGACTTTCCTATAGAGTTGGGTGGTATGGAATAGTCTCAGTTGTCACACTTGTAGGAGTGTGATGGTCCTCAGTTGTGTTGGTGCTGGCATTGGCTGCACTGACGGGGCAATGGGTGGCACCAAGGCCGAAACTCAACTCCTGACTTTGGCGATGGTTCTTGTTAAGCAGCATGAGAGGTAAGGAACTGCTCAATTCACCAACCCCAGGAGGGGAAATTCCCAGGAACTGAGGTCCACAACCAGGTTATCTTTAGTCGATTTTGTTGTAAGTTTTGAAACAGGTTCAAATATATCAATCTTAGCATGATAGTGTAAAGGTACAGAGAAAACAGGATGAAACCAAATCTCAGAAACCGATTCACCCTATATAACAAAAAGAAAACAGCTAATTTGGTTATTGCTACGTACGTAATTAAAAGACAAAAATGTAAATTTGATTGCATCAGGTTCTTCTACTAAACCCTGCAGTTTCCCTAACTATCCCAACACTACATAAAGGGGGCTACTAATCTAAGCAGGTTCAAAGGAAAGCTTAAAGGTGTCAGCCGCCAGAGTCTTCTGAAGAAGTAACTCCAACTAGGGTCATGCAGCCTAAGCCACAATCGCCAAGAGAGGTCTATAACTCAAGGTGTCTCTGAAAGAAGTGTCAGCTGTCCCTAACTTTGTTAATACGAAAGCAATCACCAAATACAAGTGCTTCCAACAAGCGTTAAGTAACTTTCCATCACGTCCTTTTTCAGCTCCTTCTCCACCTCCCGTTTCACACGGTAAAACATCCTACACGTTCTTGATGCCGTCTCCGTCTCCCATGAGAACTCATCTTTGTTCGTTATCGCATTCCTTCCCAGGCCGCTCTATCTACTAACTGAACAATGGCCCCTTCGCTAAACTAACGATGTCTCGTCCACCTGCAGTGAGAACACAAATGCATGCAACATTTCACAGTACAAGCAAAATAACATTAAATGCTAGTCAGGGAAACAAGTCATAAATACAATTCAGCCTACTGCCTTAGCTAAATTAGCATTACATAGGTTTCAATGCGGCTTATCCGTGATGCATAAAACATGTTAATTCGACATCAACAACGTTATGAATGCCCTATTCCTACTACATTGTTATGACAATGTTATTATAACTATTTCACAAACATTTTCAATAATGGTATATTCTTGGACACTAATGTGATGTCCAAAGTAATCAGATACATTTCTAATGCACATAACATACATTGTAAGAGGAAAGAGTCTACGATAACTTGAATAAAACCTTTTATTCCTAAATTAGTCACACAGTCAGACGTGAGTGCGGCCTACTCAGATTATAATGCACTCCAACAGAAACCTTTTGGGAGAAGATGAAAGTGAATCATGAAGCGCAAACTACGCTTCTCCAGTGGTTCAAGCTGCAGTGGCCTGCTGAGAAGGGCCCTGGCTCTTACTTTTTTTTTTTACAAATTAAGCACTGTCACAGACCTCTTCTCCTCCTAGACAT
This sequence comes from Calotriton arnoldi, assembly GCA_963921515.1. Taxonomy (NCBI): domain Eukaryota; kingdom Metazoa; phylum Chordata; class Amphibia; order Caudata; family Salamandridae; genus Calotriton; species Calotriton arnoldi. The sequence goes on along the minus strand of CAWUFW010000426.1, from coordinate 1,840,598 downwards.
CGGAAGCTGTAGACGTTACTGCCCTGTTACAGAGAGCCAGGGCAGCTAGGAAGCGTCCTTCGGTACCATGCAGTCGCGGCTCCTGGAGGGAGTGCTGCGGGGGGTGGGGCGGGGGAGGGGCAGGGTGGGGGTTAGTAAACTCCGGCATACCGCCGAACGGAGTTAAGTACATAAATAAATAAATAAAACGAATTACATTGCGCGCGCGCATCGCCATTTGGCGTTGCAGCGCGCGCAATGTAATTCGTTTGATTTATTTATTTATGTACTTAACTCCGTTCGGCCGTATGCCGGAGTTTACTACCCCCCACCCTGCCCCTCCCCCGCCCCACCGCCCCGCAGCACTCCCTCCAGGAGCCGCGACTGGTACCATGTTATAATTCTGACCTGGATCTCATGAAACTAAAATATAAACAAACGGAACTTCCTTAATGCAAAATGTATTATGGCTCTGTTAGACGACCCTATGATCAGCATGAAACAAATAAAGTTTCTACTTATAAAGCCTACTCTGATTTTTTAAATGTATTATTTGCTGCAAATACTCCGAAATAGGTGTTTTATTTTGTTTGTAATCTCTCTATTCCCTAAAACATCAATTTTAGTAGCTCAGATTCTCTGGAGCTCATATCAGAGCTACTTCATTGTTTTAGGCTAAGAGTGATCTTATCTGGAAGTCTTTTACTGAAACCCTTGCGCATTCAAGAATATCTTCTTTGTCTACAGCATAATCTGCTGGGTTTTTTCATTGTTTTTCCTACTTTTTATTGAACAGATTTAGCACATAAACATGCCTCCAATTGAAAACATCTCAATGGTCAACTTCTTTATAATCTAAACAGAGCACACAAGTGAAAGTAAAGGCTGGATTGGGGAACCTCAAGGAGCCTTAGCGGAAACTCTAAAACCAGCCCTGCTCCCTTTCCTCGCGCCACCTCTCATCAATCCATTCTTGCTCTCCTTCCATGTCTCCTCCCTCTGCAATCACTTTCTCTCAAATTATCCTTCCTTCCCTCATTCTCTTTCTCTCTCTCTCTCTTGAAGCCTCCCAATGCCTGCTCCCGCCCCCCTCCCCAATCCCCCCAGGTAACTGACGAAAGTGAAAGAGGTACCAGGAGCAGCCTTGGATTTCAAAATCGGCTTCCAGCCCACCAGGGAAATTCCCGGTGAAATAAAAGGCCTGTCCAGCCCTGGTAAAAGTGAAAGAATGCATCTACACTGGGGTAGATATTTATTTGGTTACAAAGACAGGTACATCAATAAATATACTTTGGATAGAGCGCCATGTTCTTGTGAAAATTGTAGGGGTGCATCATAATCACCGTTAGTTCGCACCCGCATATATCCAGTTACATATCAATTAATGGTTAGTAAAATGTAGCCGTAACTTGCATTATTAGAGTGAATAGGAGGGAAATTGTGCTATTATAATTTTGCAAATGTAATGCTTAACTGAAACGTGCTCAACGATGTATTAATGAAGTAGGCCATGTGTAATCGAGATGTAGTAGTTTAAACGTGTACCATATTAAGTTGCACGTGTAGTTCACTTTTTGCATATGAAATGTAATGAACTAATGTTTATAGGAGTGATCATAATTGTGTGTTTAAATCGTGTAAAGGCTTGACTGAACATACGCCAAGGAAAGGCCTGTTTGTTCTTATGTTAGCTTATTTTGTAGGCAGAGAAGGTTCTCTTGGAAAGGCTCTCTGGGCACCGACAGTAGAATTTAATTAGCACAGTGGAAGGTTTCTGTTGAACGTATCTTCTGTTGCAGGTGCAAGAACACATGCCTTGTTAGCTAAAGACTGGCTCTTTGTTTCACGAGTTAGGGCGATGGGAGGCATGGAAATGGGAGTGCAATGGAATTTAGGGATGATACTTTCAGCGGAGAAGGTGCCTGGGACTCAAGGTCATCACAACCGTCCTGGATGAAGTAAGAGCTTCGATGGAAAAGTACGGGAAGGAAGACCTGGCCGAAGAGGCGTGACAAAAGGCGTGTTCAATTGTATTTGGGTTTTGTATTAGGGATAGCGCCCCGAGGGTGGAAGCAGAGAAGAGGTAAGGGAGAACAGAGAGGAGGACAGAGAGGGATTCGGTGAAGGAGCATCTTAGAATCGAGCTCAAAGTGCTATGTGAGTGCACTTCTTAGGAAGTCTTCACAGCTGACACCTTTTTATTTACTCTTGCCTGAGAAATTCGTTAAGTAGGTATGTCATCTTAGTAGTAGAGTAGGGACAGCCAATGGTTTTATGCTTGTTTAGATAAATGAGGAATAACATAGAGATTGGAGCTGTCATTGCTTGTCTAATACTTTTGGAGCTAACGATTCTCCTTATCCTGAGTCGAATGAGACTCCTGCGTAGGATGCTATTTGTATTAGTGCCCATCTATTTCTTTAACCTCGTGTTGAGGTGCTTGCATGTGCAGTTATTCTTGGCTGTAATAAAACCACAAAATTGAATTCAGAGTCAGTGGTCTTTAAGGTAACTGGATTCTTAAATTGTTGAAAACTAGAAAAGTTTTTCCCCTTCACACTATTCAGCAGGTAAAAAGATTCTGGCGACCTGAAGATTCTTAGAGGTGATAAGATAAGAATCAGCGTTATCAAGTTGGTAGCAGAGTAGGATGGTTACCTCTGATAGTAAGGGGAGATCAAGATTAGGATAAGAGATTATTTGCCCCATAGAGCCCGAGTGATGGTGATCCAGTGGATCGTAGGAGGAGGACGTCGGCGGTCGCTGAAAACTGACGGAGAGTGACGTGCGGCGGAAGTAGCAGTTCGTGGTAGAGTGAGTATGAACAGGATGACGCTTGTTAGATTGCGGTGTTTAATCGTTGTGTGATGTCTTGCGGAGTTGGAATGAGAGTCGTGTGATTGAGGATCGGACCGTGAGCGCGCGCGGGGCAGAGAGATATTGTGGTGTAGAAGACACCCAGAATTGAGATCGTTGACCAGAGGTTGTGGGGGTCATGAGACATCGTTGATTAACCCACTGAAGATAGGGAGCACATGTGTGAGTGTGTGAATAACCGACGCTGGTCGTAGGTTGTTGTATGCAGAACATTGAGTGTTTGGATCCTATTGATTGTGTCAGAGGTGATTGTCCGGTCGTTTCGCGGACAGACAGTTGCCAGATTGAGGTAAACAATCTCGAGAGGCTGATCGGTCATTGGTGAACCGACAGTCAGAGAGGTAATTGTTCGGTAGGGCGGACAATTGCTTCAGAGTGTGATTGGGACACATGCGAATGAGAACGAGAGAATTAGGAAGGAGGGGAACTGCTGCGAGCGGAGGAAGAGTGACGTCAGACAGTGCCGCGCTGTGATAGGTCGGTTGGTGTGAGCCGCGCTGGCATTGGTGGATGGAAATCAGGAAGTAAAACGAAAACTTGTGCGTGAACGGAAATTTGTGTCATCATGAAATGTTTTAAAGTTTTACGAGAACTTTGTAGAGGTGATAGACATGTGGTTACTCGGGGTGGAGAGGAAGCCCCTCCCGAGAATACGCCGGCACATTATATGGCTAAAAATGTAGGATTGCATACTATAATTTGGCTTGAGAATTGGCATAAAATGACAGAAGGAGAATTGACTTTCCCACGCTATGGCACTTTCAGGTTGGAAGTATTGTACCAGCTAAAAACTATAATGTCTTCTTTACGACCGCTGCCTAGACCGACACAGTTTGAGGCGCTACATGCATGGATCAGGGCAGCGTATGACAGGAAAAGAGACAAAAGTCAGGAAAGGGTGAAGAAATCGATCAGGGCATTTCAAGATGCGAGATGGGATGCACTGGAGAAAAGGTGGAGAGTGGAAACCATTGAAGGGGATAGGCTGTTTCCACTGTTGATAAATGTAGGAGAGGCTAAGAAGAGGTGGGCTGAAGAAGACGACAGTGATACAGACGACAGCCTGTTAGATAGGTTGCTAGCAGAGAGACCACCTCCATTTAATCCAGATTCAGAAGAGGGAAAATCAGCTTCAGCAGTAGAAACTGACGAGTTACGGAATCAGACAAACATGAGGGTAGTGGGAAAAATTTCCACAGGAACAGAGGGAGCGGGAACACAGCCTTCCATTGGGAATATGCGGTTACCGGACTCCTTGACGGTACCTGTTACCATTGGTCCTATAGTATCGGTATACGATCCAGATTGAAGAAGTGAAGGAAGTCCAATGCAGACGACCGGAGGAGAGGGAACTAGTGCTGGAGGGAATGGCTTAGGAATACAAGTGATTCACTTCCCGAAGCCCTTGGAAACAAGCACGCCGTTACCAGCCACAGCAGACTCCTCTTTTAGACAGGAGGATGAGAGACCAGCTAGACCAAGGTCTTTATTCGAGTCCAAGTCAGCTTTGAGGATGTGGACACCATCAGTAAGAAACCAAAGTGATAGAATGCCAGGCGATAGGGAACGAGAAATTTCAGAAACCAGACCAAGTTCCAGGAATACGATAGAAGAGAACAAGTCACAAGAACAAAGTGGTGACTATGATGAGCGAAATGGCGCAGCTTGTCAAGAAATACTGAGGAGTGCAGTACAGGCAAGGTTGCTGGACGTAGTAAGACTAAAGGCAGAGGTAGACGAAATGATTAGTGGGAGCCTACCTTTGGAAAGAATAGAGATTTATGGGCCAGACAGAGCTGCTTTTCATAGCAAAAGATGTGACTCGTAAAGCAAGGATCGCACATGAGAAATTGACAGCATTGGCTAGGAGATATGAGGTGGATTTGAATAAAACAAAGACGTTGCAAGGACCGCATAGGTTGCAATATAGTGATCAGGAATTGGAGGAGAAAAGAATCACAGGATTAAGGACGCATACTAAAGATCTGATTGTAGGGATGCGTATATGGAATTTGTTGGACAAATGGGAAGAAAGGTGGTCAAAGAAAAAATTGGCAAGGAAAAGTGTAGGAGAAACGCCGCCCCCGGGAGGAGGGGCGACGGGCGTTGGGAACTTTCCTTTACGGGAAGTACAGAATGGAGGGTACGTGCATGTACCGTGGAGTAGAGGTGATTTGGCTGCGTTCACAAATGACTTTCCGAGGCTGAGCGAAAAACCCGTAGAGTGGTACAAACAGGTTGAGCAGTTTGTTAAAATCTCGAAAGTGCTGTGGACGGATTTGAACACCTTGCTTGATATAGTGGTGCCGGGAGATTTGTGGACAGCTTGTAAAATCGCAGTTGAGTGGCCGACCTTTGAACCTGAAAGGGATGCTGTCACAAATGGTCCGTCACCCATTGTTATGAAAAAATTTGAGCAAGTGATTACATGGTTGAAGCTGAAGATCTCGCCTCAAGATATCGATTGGGTTAAGATAGATCGAACTGTGCAGGAACCTAAGGAGACAGTGCATGAATATTATGAAAGGCTCTTGCAAGCTTTTAAACAGTATAGTGGATTAAATGCCTTAGACCCCAAAGATATGGGACAGTTTGTCTCAAAGTTTGTTTTAGGATTAAGACCGGAGGTCAGCCTCATGATACAGCACCATTTGATCTGTTGGCAGAACAAGCCGGTAGATGAAATCTTGCGGTATGCGAGGTACTGTAGCGATGAAGTAGACTCGAAGCACCAGAAGCTAAAGGACAAGCTGATGCTCGCTCAGATGCAGACAGCTCAGATCCAGCCTAGTGGAGGGACGCTGGGAAGAAGACAAGGAAATTACCAAGGGAACCAGAATGGGCAAGGCCAGGGAAAGGGGAAACCCATAGATCCCAAGACGGGGGTGGATGTGGCGACACTGAAGAAGACCACTGCGTGTCATCTTTGTCACCAGATTGGACATTGGAAACGCGAGTGCCCTTTGAACCCAGCCAACCAGGTGCAACAGGAGGTAGAAGGGGTTCAGGCACCTGTGCCGGAGGTAGTCAACACGGTGATGAAGCCCAGATCGATGAGAGGGGGGACGTATAACCCACAAGTACAGGTCCCACAGCCACCAAGGATCTCGCAGGGAATACGGACTTACCTGCAGATGCCCCTTTTCGAAGGGTATGATGAATACAGTCTAGACCCGTACATCCTGACGGTGCCTGAGGGGGAGGAAGACTGCACCCTTGGAGCAGTCTTGGAGGTAGACCAGAGAGGACCTTTTGTGGAGGCAGACATTGATGGTCATCCTACCACACTTTTGGTTGACACTGGTGCTACCCGGTCTACTGTAAGATCAGCAGTAGTCCCCAACCTACCCCTCTCGGGACAATCGATCCAAGTTGTTGAAGTAGCGAACAAAAGAATAAACAGCCCATTGACCGAACTGATTCCAGTGAGGATAGGTTCCTTCCAAACTAGACATCAGTTTGTGGTGTGCGATACGAGTCCAGTTTGTCTTTTGGGAAGAGATCTGTTATGTAAATTGAATTGCACTTTTTATTGCACACCCATGGGAGTGGAGGTTCAGACGAGGGATGATGATGCTACCTTTAAAGTTGCTAATCAGCATCTGTGTATAGACTTGTATCCAATGGTGACCGTGGAAGAACTTCCACCGGATTTGAGAGACACCGTGTCACCCGAGGTGTGGGACTTCACCGGAGAAGAGATAGGACTAATCAAGGGGATTGAACCTGTACAGATACAGGTTAAACAGAATGTTGATTTCCCTAGAACGCCCCAATACAATCTGTCGCCTGAAACGATCGCAGGAATTAAACCTGTAATCGAGTCTTTCATCAAGCAAGGCATTCTGAAGGAGATCAGAGGTAGCCCATGTAACTCACCTATTATGGGACTACAGAAGCCGAGCGGGAAATTCAGGATCGTGCAAGACCTGCGAAAGGTCAACACGATAGTTGTCTCTTGTTGTCCAGTGGTACCGAATCCATCAGTGATACTGTTTCAGATCCCATGCGAAGCCGAGTGGTTTACTGTCATTGATTTGTGTCAAGCATTCTTCTCGATACCGCTCCATGAGGAAAGCCAATTTCTTTTTGTGTTCCGGCTGGAAAACCGTGTGTTAACATGGTGTTGTATCCCTCAAGGGTATACAGAAAGTCCATCGATCTTTAATCAGATCTTGAAAAAGAATCTTGAGAGTCTCGTATTGCCACAGAACTCAGTTCTCGTACAATACATAGACAATCTGCTTGTCGCCTCAGAAACGGAAGATGCTTGCAGGATAGACACGGTAGCCCTATTGAACCATTTAGCAGAAAATGGGCACAAGGTGTCTCCCAACAAGTTGCAGAACTGCCTAAATGAGGTACAGTACTTGGGGCACAGATTAGAAAAAGGCAAGCGGAAGGTGTCACCAGATCGAATTGAGGCGATAATGAACATGGCAGTGCCCACCCCTCAGAGAGACGTCAGGATGTTTTTGGGAATGGTCGGCTATTGTCGGCAGTGGATTCCCAACTTTTCCTTGAGAGCAAATCCTTTACAGAGGCTTACGCACAAGGATGTGAGTGATCCGGTACCATGGGACGAGGAAGCTTGGTGTCATTCCTAAAACTGAGAGAGGAGTTGTGTAGTGCCCCAGCTTTGTGAATGCCTGACTACAACAAGGCTTTTTCATTGTTCTGTTGTGAGAGGGAGGGGTGTGCATTAGCAGTCTTAGCTCAGAACCATGGAGGTGTCCGTAGACCAGTTGCCTACTTTTCAGCTACTCTAGATCCAGTAGCTTCTGCGTTGCCTGGATGTCTAAGATCTGTTGCTGCAACGGGTGTCAGCATTGAAAGATGTGAAAGTATTGTAATGGGTCATCCTTTGACTGTTTATGTGCCACACTCGGTTGAATTGTTGATGACCAGGACTAAGACTCAGCACCTAACGAATAACAGGTTAACAAGGTATGAGCAAGTCATACTTGCCGCAGAGAATGTGACTCTGAAAAGGTGCTCCGTCTTAAACCCTGCGACATTAATGCCTATACCGAATGCAGATGATGAATATTGTGCGGACCATGATTGCCCTGATGTGACTGAACTCTGCACCAAACCGAGACCCGACATTGTTGATGAACCACTGACTGACCCAGATGAAATTTTCTTTGTCGATGGTTCATGTCTAAGAGACAGTGTTGCCAACTAAGAGCAGCGTTTGCTGTATGTACCATTTTCGGGGTGGTTGAGGCTGCTTACCTAGAAGGAGTACGCTCCGCGCAGGTAGCTGAGATCATTGCTTTGACTCGTGCCTGTTTGGCCGCTGATCGAATTCGAATCACGATTTACACGGACAGCCAGTATGGGTTTGGTGTGGTTCATGACTTCGGACAGTTATGGTCCCAGAGGGGATTTTTGACATCATCTGGCTCACCCATTAGGAATGGAGAACATGTAAGACAACTGTTAGATGCATTGCAATATCCGAAGGAAATCGCAGTTGTCAAGTGCACTGCACATGTGAAGGGGGAGGATTTTGTGTCTTTGGGAAATAATTATGCGGACGAAGTCGCCCGCTTCTGTGCAGAACAAGGATGCATATTTACAGAAGGTTATACAGGTGAGAGCCAAGAAAGAACCGAGCTCAACATGATGTTGGCCATGGCAGACACTTGGGAGGAGCTCAAGCGACTGCAGGATGAAGTATCAGACCAGGAACGGTTGGGTTAAAGCAGGATGTGAAAGAGGGGATGTAGATGTTTGGGTCTCCAGTGATGGGAGAGCTGTGTTGCCAGAAAATCTGCTGAGCCCGATGGCGAGGCTAATACATTGACCGGTACACCTTGGTAGAGATGCAATGATGCGTGGGTTTAGACAAACGTGGTATAACCCACGATTTCGTGCGATTGCTGAAGCAGTTTGTCAGAGGTGTGTTACGTGTCAGCAGATGAATGCCGGAAAGAAAACCGTAGTCACCTTGAGTCATATTGGGAGGTCAGGAGGGCCTTTCAATAGAATACAGTTAGACTTCATAGAAATGCCTAAGTGCAATGGGTTGAGATACATTTTGGTGCTGGTATGCGTATTCTCACGGTGGGTGGAGGCTTACCCAACACGCAGGTGTGACACTCTTACAGTGGCTAAGTTATTGTTGAGGGAACTCATCCCGAGATTCGGGATTCCAACCTCTTTGGAATCAGATAGAGGAAAACACTTCCACAGTGAAATCATGAAGTTACTCTGTGCTGCGTTGAACGTTGATCAGAGACTCCATTGTAGTTATCGACCAGAGGCTTCTGGGATGGTGGAACAGGTTAATGGGACTTTGAAGGCCCGGATGGCAAAAATGTGTTCGTCAACGTCTTTGAAGTGGCCTGACGCATTGCCACTCGTGCTGATGAGCATGAGAAGTGTCCCGGATAGGAGGACTGGGTTGTCCCCTCACGAAATCTTGATGGGAAGGGCAATGCGGTTGCCAGCAGTACCGACTACAGCTTTGATAAACATCACTGATGACTTGATTCTCGATTACTGTAAAGGACTATCTGATGTGGTCTGTTCTGTGTCCCAGCAGGTGCAAGCTGCAGCTGTTCCGGCTTCAAGTGACCTGTGCCACGACCTGTGTCCAGGCGACTGGGTGCTTGTCCGAAAGCACGTGAGGAAGAGCTGTCTGGATGTTCGGTGGCGAGGCCCGTACCAGGTGATACTGGTAACGAACACAGCAGTGAAGTGTGGAGGATTGCCGAACTGGGTGCATGCTTCCCATACCCGCAGAGTTTCAGCACCCTCTGAAGAAACAGCTCCTCTCGTAAATGAAAATCCAGCTGAAGTGGCAGGGCCACATGAGAGGACAAGTCATGCTGTAAGGGTCGCTGACGCAGCTGGGGGTGCATCAGAGCAAGCTGAAGGGGGTCCTGACAAACAGGGCCTCGACTCTGACTCAGAAGACAGAGGTGGTGCAGTGGGTGGAGTAGAGTCAAATTCAGCCGAAGAAGGAAGTGGTGCACTGGGTATAGCAGGGGAAAGCGGAAGAACGACCAGAATTGAGGACGGTTGGCCTGAAAGACAGAGGAGACTGAATCTGAGGTTGGCACCCGAAAGAGACCTCGCTCCAGTGTCTGAAACGTCTGAAACAGAAGCAAGTGACGAAGAACAGACTCAAGAGGGTCGGAGGAGGTCGAAAAGAACGAGGATACCTTGCCAGAGATACTCTACCCCTGAGTGGACTTACACAGTGACTGATGCAGGGGGTAGTGAGTACGGGGAGGCTGAGGTCTGTGCAGGTGGTCAGCAAGAGCCCGAATGTGGTAGTGAAGGTGGTGCTGTTGTTGCCCGGGCTCGAAGTCGAAGGAATACTGACCCTCACGGTTCCGAATCCCCAGCTTCTGAGTAAAGTCCGAGAATTGGTTTTGCATCGACTCGAATTTCCGTCTTTTGGATTTGAGCCGTATTCACACAAAATGGTAATTCTGCGTCTGGAACTTTTGTATCATGTTTTAGAAGCGCTTACAAATTATCTTATCGTGGACGAAATATAACCTGTTGTAAATAAAAAGTCTAAAGAAGAAGGTAACCTAGGTCCAAGTGGAAGAAGAATAAACTTAGGGACTTTCCACCGAAGAGGAACTAGAGCTTAGGGAAGTCTTTCTCTGGACTATGTAAATAAGACTGTTGTGAAAAAGGGGATTTCCAGAGGTCTTGAAGTGTTGCTCGAACTGGTTAAGCAAGTCAAGTGTAGAGAAAACAAAGACTTTTGAGTGTTCATTGCTGAAACCAAGAACGTTTGAGAACTTTCGAGATCATGGAGGCTGGAGATCCACATCGTAGATCCAAATTGATTGTAGGCATACTTATAGGGGGTGTGATAGTTTCTATAATCATAGTAATTATAGTCTCATATACAGTTCCACATGAGCTAGCAGTGCAGGAGGTGCCAGGGACTCCTACACCTACTACACCTAGCCAAAAAGAGGGAAACATAGGAGCTGACAAGGCTTTGCTGATAGAAGAAAGTCGTAGATTGCATGTAGATTTGTCTAGAAGTGATTTTAAGCTTAATGCATTTGCCAAGCTGCTATATGAGTACGTGGATGCGATGGATGCGAAGGATTGTTATGTGTGTATGCAGTTGCCTGCTTCAGTGGATGAGGGTATTAGATATCATCATCTTCCACTGACGTATGGAATTTCATGTAGTCTGTTGCTCAGTATATTTTATGAAAGAGATCAGTTTGAGTATTTCTTTTCCAATTACGATGCAGTGCTTCCTGAAGTCCCAGCTTACAAACACTTGAATAAGTACGATTACTATAAGTCAGAGGATAGACTTAGGAAGTTCTTCATACCGTCTTTGGAACTGGACACAGCATATGCTCACCGACATAACTTGACGTGCTGATTATCAGATGTAGAAAAAAAGTTTGTAGATCAGGTAGAAGATAGATATAGAAAACTAACACAGACACGGGACACAGGGCATAGTCCAATAGATTGGACCGAGGAGGAAAGATTGCACCGAACAAAAGGAAGTTATGGTCCTATAGCCTTGGACAAGGAGCAGAGGGGAAAACTGTGTGTGAGACGTTATCAGACCTACTATGAAAAGGTTCCAGTGGGACAGAGTACGTGTGACCATGTTTTCACCATGGCAGATGCAGCAAAGAACTTTCTCCAAGGCCCTGTACAAGTGATACCTACGGTGTATTTTGTGTGTGGAAGGAATGCTTATGTGAGATTGCCTGCGAACTGGTATGGTACGTGTTACTTGGGAATAATCTTCCAAAGATTTACCATACAGAGGATTTGGAACTTCTGGAAAGTGGAAAGCATTCAAGAGTGAGAAGAGGTGCGAGTGAAGGGGTCGTAGTGGGAGATATCTTTGGAGCTATGATACCAAGTTTGGGAGTGATCTTGAATGATGTGAAGATCCGGAGACTGGCGACTGTGATAGACGAACTATCGATGAACACAGCAAAATCGTTGGTACTTGTAGAGGGAGAGATGATGTCGATAAGGACAATGGTTTTGCAGAATCGCCTTGCTTTGGATGTCTTATTGGCAAAAGAGGGCAGAGTCTGTAAATTATTGAAGGTTCAAGAGTGCTGTACTTATATACCAGACCACAGCAAAGATCTGGAGAAATATATAAGCAACATCACTACTATCCACACGAAGATAGCAGATTTGACTGAAGAGGGAGCATGGGATAAAGTTGGCAAAGGATTTGGTCAAGTGGGGAGCTGGTTTGCGAATTTGGGGAAGGGATTCCTTGGCTATATTCTGAGACCTCTCCTTATTGTGGTGGTTTGTGTGGTTTGTCTGTGGGGTCTGATCAAAGCATACAAATGGAATCGAGCAGGCAGAGTTGAGAGAGCTCTGAGAGAAAATGAGACGAGAATGGCTAGGCTGCAGGACAGTCAATATCAAAGACTCAAGAGATTGGAGAATTACAGACCAGGGAGAATGGCAACAAGTTCTGTTTAGGTCGGTTCTATCTCCAAGGGAGTTGAATAAAATGTGATGACAGGAGTCATCAAAGGGGGGAACTGATAGAGCGCCATGTTCTTGTGAAAATTGTAGGGGTGCATCATAATCACCGTTAGTTCGCACCCGCATATATCCAGTTATATATCAATGAATGGTTAGTAAAATGTAGCCGTAACTTGCATTATTAGAGTGAATAGGAGGGAAATTGTGCTATTATAATTTTGCAAATGTAATGCTTAACTGAAACGTGCTCAATGATGTATTAATGAAGTAGGCCATGTGTAATCGAGATGTAGTAGTTTAAACGAGTACCATATTAAGTTACACGTGTCGTTCACTTTTTGCATATGAAATGTAATGAACTAATGTTTATAGGAGTGATCATAATTGTGTGTTTAAATCGTGTAAAGGCCTGACTGAACATACGCCAAGGAAAGGCCTGTTTGTTCTTATGTTAGCTTATTTTGTAGGCAGAGAAGGTTCTCTTGGAAAGGCTCTCTGGGCACCGACAGTAGAATTTAATTAGCACAGTGGAAGGTTTCTGTTGAACGTATCTTCTGTTGCAGGTGCAAGGACACATGCCTCGTTAGCTAAAGACTGGCTCTTTGTTTCACGAGTTAGGGCGATGGGAGGCATGGAAATGGGAGTGCAATGGAATTTAGGGATGATACTTTCAGCAGAGAAGGTGCCTGGGACTCAAGGTCATCGCAACCGTCCGAAGTAAGAGCTCCGATAGAAAAGTACGGGAAGGAAGACCTGGCCAAAGAGGCGTGAAAAAAGGCGTGTTCAATTGTATTTGGGTTTTGTATTAGGGATAGCGCCCCGAGGGTGGAAGCAGAGAAGAGGTAAGGGAGAACAGAGAGGAGGACAGAGAGGGATTTGGTGAAGGAGCATCTTAGAATCGAGCTCAAAGTGCTATGTGAGTGCACTTCTTAGGAAGTCTTCACAGCTGACACCTTTTTATTTACTCTTGCCTGAGAAATTCGTTATGTAGGTATGTCATCTTAGTAGTAGAGTAGGGACAGCCAATGGTTTTATGATTTTTTAGATAAATGAGGAATAACATAGAGATTGGAGCTGTCATTGCTTGTCTAATACTTTTGGAGCTAACGATTCTCCTTATCCTGAGTCGAATGAGACTCCTGCGTAGGATGCTATTTGTATTAGTGCCCATCTATTTCTTTAACCTCGTGTTGAGGTGCTTGCATGTGCAGTTATTCTTGGCTGTAATAAAACCCCAAAATTTAATTCGGAGTCAGTGGTCTTTAAGGTAACTGGATTCTCAAATTGTTGAAAACTAGAAAAGTTTTTCCCCTTCACACTATTCAGCAGGTAAAAAGATTCTGGCGACCTGAAGATTCTTAGAGGTGATAAGATAAGAATCAGCGTTATCACTTTCATGAAACAGGGTTATTACTTGAACCACTTGTCACACCACAAGCCCTGTCTGTAGGTCTAAAACAGCTCAAAAGCATGAAACATTTTGATACACATGATAGATATGCAACCAGAACAGTTTGTAGCATAATTCACAACAGCACATCCCCAATCAAATTACACTCTCACAACTAAACAATCAATACCCAAGGTGCAATGCGCAGTAAAAGGCAAGCATGTCCATCATTCCCCTAAGTTCTGCTGCCCCACACTAGGTCTCCTTAAAGTGAACACTCTGTGACACCATCCTGTTACAGATGCTTATCTGCTTGTTTACTTGATTTCAAATGCCATGTTGGAGGAGAGAGAAGGAATTCAAAGAGCCCCCCCCCACGCGTCATTAGCTCATTAGCTGTGCTGAAGAAATGTGCTTTACCCGCCAGTTCAACACAGATCTTTGCTGGATACAGCATTGCATATTTCACCCCGTTTGCTTGCAGCAGTTTCTTGCGCCACAAGTTTCCATCTCAGAAATTTGCTTGTGCTTTTTAATGCCAAGAATAAATATATTTGTTTACATGGAGTGCCCTTTCAAATCCTCCAACTTGGCTTACATCCCACCCATTGGCTCCATCTGTGTCCTTCTTTGTTCATCTCAGTCCATCCTGCCACCACGTTTGTTGATCTCTCTGCAAATACGCCACCGAAGTCTGGGACACCAACTCCACCCTCGCCCCCAACCTGACCTTCATCACAGACACCTGGCTCAACCCCTCCTCCACCCCCAACATCACCACTGCAACGCCCAATGGCTACAAGATGACACACCGCACCAACAAACACAGAGGGGACATTGCCATCATCCACAAGGAATCAAACCGCTGCACCAACACCGAAGACAACACCACACCGATCATAGAACACCTTAATTTCCAACTCCACACCGATGACAAAACAACCATCAAAGGCACCCTCGCCTACAGACCCCTAGGACCACACACCCCCCTTGCCATCGAATCCAAGCACTACATCTTAAAAGAAGACCTCAACTTTCACCTTGACAACCCCACAGACACTAACTCCGCAAACCTCCTGGAACGAATGGACAACATCAGCCTCACCCAGCTGGTTATAGACCCCACAAACAGAGCAGGACACACACTGGACCCTATATTCACATCCAGCAACACAGCCATGCCACAGAACTCACCTGGACCGACCACTCTTTCATCTGCTTCACCATCACAGAATCATCTCGCACCACCTCCAACCCCCCCAACACCTCCTTCCGCAGCTGGAAGAAAGTGACACAGAAACAATGGATGGAGGTCCTCAAAACCACCCAGCATGGTGCCACAACCAACCTGGAACAAGCAGTCCAGAACTTCAACACATAGATGACCAACGCTGCCGACCTAGTCATCGCCATCAAACCCGCCAAAACCCACAGATCCACCAAACAAGCCAGCTGGTACACACCAGAACTCAGCACAATGAAACACAGCTGCAAATAACTGGAGAGAAGATGGCACACCAGCAGAGATGCTACAGACCGAGCCACCTTCAAGGAAGCCCTCAACAAATACCACCAATGACGCAAAGCTGTTAAAAAGGATGCCCTAGCAGACCGCATCAAGCCAAGCGCCAACCACACCAAGGAACTCTACACCATCGTCAGAGAGTTCTCCTGCCCAACAACCACCGAGAACATGATTCCTCCTTCAGGGGAACCATGCAATGCCCTAGCGAATCACTTTCACAATAAGATATCCGCCATCTACAGGAACTTCGAGTCCCAACCCACCGACCTCCTCGGCCTCCTCACTCCAACGGAAGCCTCTCCCAGCCGGCTGCTCACCGCATGGGAACAGCTCACCACACCAAACACCACAGCCAGCATGAACTCCATCCACTCGGGAGCACCCACAGACCCTTGTCCCCACCGCCTCTTCAACCTAGGAAGCAATGAGATCTGCCACCAACTGAACTCCATCCTCAATGCATCCATCACCACAGCCACCTTTCCTGATCCATGGAAAAATGCAGAAGTCAGACCTCTTCTCATGAAACCCTCCGCAGACCTGCTCAAACTCCAGAACTACCACCCAATCGTGCTGCTCCCTTTCCTCACCAAAGTCCTGTAGAAGGCCATCAACCAGCAACTCATCGACCATTTGGAGAGAAACAACCTGCTTGACGCCTCACAATCAGGTTTCCATGCCAACGATAGCACAGAGACCACCCTGATCGCCGCCAAGGATGACTCCACCCTACTCGACAGAGGAGAATCGGCAGCCCTGATCCTCCTTGACCTCACCGTAGCTTTTGACACCATATTCCACCACACACTCATTAAGAGACTGCATCAGATCGGGATCAAGGGAGATGCACTCAGATGGATTGCATCATTCCTCACGGGACAAACTCACAGAATCCACCTACCTCCCTTCACCTCAGAACCCACGAGCACCATCTGCAGCGTCCCTCAAGGTTTATCCCTCAGCCTCACCCTCTTCAACACCTACCTGAAGCCTCTAGCCATTATCATTAACCCACGATCTCAACATCATATCCTATGCCGACAATACTCAGCTCATCCTCTCACTCACAGCAGACCCACCACCAAGACCAACTTCCACAACTGCATGAAGAATGTCACAGACTGGATGAAGGACAACTGTCTGAAGCTCAACACTGACAAGACTGAAGTGCTGATCTTTGGCAACCACACCTCCCTCAGGAACAACACCTGGTGGCCCACCAAAATCCGACCCACGCCCACAGCAAAAGACCATGTCTGCAACCTCGGCATCATCCTAGACAGCAAACTCACAATGAAACGACAGATCAACACATTCTCCTCTGCCTGCTTCCACACTCTCCGCATGCTCTGAAGAATCATCAAATGAGCCCATCAGCACAAGGAAAACAGTCACGCAAGCCCTAATCGCCAGCCGGCTGGACTATGGCAGCGCACTGTACGCAGGAACTTCCACCAAACTCATGAGAAGGCTCCAGATGAAACAGAACTCAGTGGCCAGACTGATCCACAACCTGTCCAAATGTACCCACATCACCCAGCACCTGAGGAACCTCCACTGGCTCCCCATCCAGAAAAGATGCCAATTCAAGTTGCTGACACACGCCTACGAAGCCTTACACAACTAAGGACCAGCATACATGAACCACCGCCTGAACTTCCACCAAACATCCAGGAACCTTCCCTTGCCTCCCTCGCCCTTGCGCAGACACCTCACATCCGCCTTAGCCACAGCGGAGGCTGCTCTTTCTTCCACTTTGCCGCCAAGTCCTGGAACGCCCTCCCTCTCCACCTCCGAACATCACCCTCACTGACGGACTTCAGGAAGAGACTCAAGACCTGGCTTTTCGACTAAGCCCAGCAACCCAGCACTTGGATACTCTCACAGGTGATATGCCACGCTCTACAAGTACTTACTGATTGATTGATTGATTGATTGATTGATATTGCTGATGTCCTGCACCCTGTTCTTTAGAAAATTCTTTCAATTTCGCACATCCAGAAAAACAGCATTCACAGATTCATTGAAGTTTTGTCATACGTACAGAATGTTAGAATTCTATTTTAAAACTCTGTAGTGAAGATGCAGAAAAACACTGTGGAATGGTGCTGTTTCAAGTGCTTCTTTAACTCAACATGTCAAAAGATTCTGACTCATTTTAAGTAGAAATGTGCAACAGTTTACCCGTAGGTCAGTGGCGGCTAGTGACATTTGCAAGGGATGAGGCGTACGAGCAGACGACAAACAATTTTGACTGATTGATTAAATTGCCAATGAGATACCCTGTCTGGAACAGAGCCTTCTCTGTGAGGGGCTCTGGGCTGCAGAGGAGGTTGAGGGAAGATGATGAGACAGATGAGTTAAACATTCGCCCTGTCAAGTACTGTACATCCTCTGGGGCCCTCTGTGGGTGACTGGACCTGGTGGCGAAGAGGTGAGGAAAGCCGGGTTTACCATTCACCATGTGAGGCACTGGACATCCTTGATGGTCCTCGGTGAGGTGTGGGGACTGCCAGGATCCTCCTAGATAGATCAGAAGTAGCGTTAACCATTAACCTGGGCATCATTCACCATCCCATCAACACACAAATCAGATGTCCAGCGGCCTGTCCTGGCTCTGAGGGTGATAACGCCCTGTTATTGTCCCTGGGCCTTTCATACATGTCTGACTGTTTCTGATAGGCCCTGTGATCTGAGAGATGGAGAGGAAGCCCCCTGGACCATCCATCTTCATCTGGGACTTCACTTAATGTCAAGACATTTTCTCATTAGGCTTTGCAGGCCGTCGTTTATATTTGTAGCATTTTGAAGTGATAAACAGCCTAAACCGCTCACCCCGTTAATTTCTAACGTTCCCGGAATTCTATATGTGGGACAATTTCTGTCTCATGCGCTAATTGCTTCATTTCAAGGTGCTGGATACAACAGAAGTATAATAGTTTGCAATTTAAATATTACACGCCACAAATGAATACACTCTTGCTCCTTAATTAATACCTGTAATTAACATGCGTCTTAATGGCATTCATTTTATCATAGGGAAGGCGACTTGTCTGGCTCACCGTTGTGACCAACATTTTGCATGAACATCTCTACAGCAGCAGCTTAACCCACTGAGCTATCTTAGGAGCTCTTTGTGTGTACACATCATCTACTCTAGTAAACATCGACATGCACCATGTGAGGTGGTTAAATGTCAGGCCTCTGCTATTGCTCAACAATCATTGTTTTAATGTGATCCATCAGAAGCGTTATAGTAGTTTTAATTTTACCTCTTATTTCCACTACTTACTCATTTATCCCTCTAACTGTACTGGGTCAATCACAGTTATACGGATCTCAGCATTACACTTACCACAGAGGCGAATGGTATTCTGATGGATCTTTCTCCGCCGAAAGGAGGGGTGGGAATTAGGGTTTCCAAAATACAACGTTAGCCACCCAATGAGGACCATTAATTTGTGACTAACTCACAAGTTCGAGATCAGGTTCAAATACACCACTCTCAGGGCCATGCTATAGAAATAAAGTATCGCAATGGGAAAACCCAACCTCATAAAGAAGTTAAGTCTAACTAAAATTATGCACACTAGGAGCTCTGCTACAGCAACACAGAATAAAGGAAGCAGAACTTGATACTCAGAAAAGATTAGCTGATTCTTCCAACAATGCATTTAAAATTAAATGGAAAATAGCACAGTTCAATGAAAGATCAGGACACACTAATAGTCTCAGACAATTCAGATAGTTTGGTTATTGAATTACTGATCCGAAATCAATACAGATAAGCAATCCCTTAAGCATTTCAGGCAGGAATATTACAGCATGTAGTACAAGACTACACATTTAGTAAGGGATGCAAATCCAAAGAGGATGGTTTAAAACAGTCATCAGATAGAAGGTTACAGATTCCTACCACCATTAAAGGCAGAAGGATGGTTCATTTCTCTAACAGCATCCAAAATTTCTAAAGCCAAAAGGGGCAAAAGGAATCAAATTAAAGTCCACTAAGGGTGAGTCCATACGCATGGGTGAAAAGGGGAAATAAGGCACAATCCAGTAGTTTGGCAAAGCAGAATTCCAGCTCAACTGCTTAAGGCAGCAGTATAGGCAAAGGCAGTCCAAAATAAGAGATCAAGGGTGGTTTATAAAATCATAGGAAAAGCATTCAGTCCTCTGGCATTGGGAAAATATATCAGCCGTAGCTCTTGCAAAGAAATGAAAAAGCATGGCTTTGCCCCTCCCTTTGGGGTTTCTTCTTTTATAGTCTTTATGACACTTTAGTGATGTAGTATCAGTCCACTAGTCAGTTCATCGCATGATTAGTTTACGTATAAAACCACCAAATGCAATTAGTTATTCCTGCATGCCTTCCCATGCTGATCATGAGAAAGAACTGGGCTTTCTAGGCCTCAAAGGTTAGTCAACGGTAAGAAGTTTACATTGTGTCATTCCATCACTTCGGGTTATGGTTCACTTTCTCACCTGACTATTTCAAGCTGAACTCAAAAAGAATGTCCTTTAAACGTAAGATGATACATGTACAGAACAAATAAGGCAACACTTGCAGAAATGCCAAGGAACCAGTGTACTTGCGTAAGGGTATAAATGCAGCTTAGGAAAGAACATGTTTAAAATGCCCTTAAAATGCATTTAGTCCAGCTTTAAATGAATTAAACTCAATTAGAATCAAATACAATGCATTAAATCAAACATTTCATAATAAGAGAAAAACAGTAATACTTTACCAATATATTATTACACAAAATTGATTAACGATAACTATGGTCTACTGCCACAATTTTCAACATCCATATATGTAAATTATTCTTGAATAAATCATTTCACAAAAATTGTTTCTTGTATTCTATAATCATTGTGGTCTCTACTATCACATTTGTAAATTTCAGCTTCGCATAATTGCACCACAATCTATTCCATGGTGCATTTCAATGTAAGGCAATAGAAATGCTAAGCCACATCATTAGAATCATTAGTTTCATCAGTATATGAATAATAAAACATTGTTTTCAAAAGTAATCTTCTTATAGAAACCTATTAATAAGCATTATAATCAGTTAGCAATGAAGTTCTATGCTTTTTCTAACACCTTCAAGCATGCCTTTAGGCTGCTGTTACTTCACTTGTCTCAACTTCTGTGTCACTTAATTTAATATATGCACTGTGCACGTTCAGGTTTCTGTGCCTAAAATCGGTAAATGTGTTGTGTAATGTGTTTTTACATATTTAGCATCATCAAATGTTAATGAAAAGTTTACACATAACGTGCAGCCTTTTGTAATCCTGGTTGACACATTCTCGTCTTCTAGCAAGGCAGGTAAAAATTTGCGAATGTAGCCATGACAAAGGGAATCTTTAGCACACAACTCAATTAAATAAAAAAAGCATTCTCGCTGCCGGCTGCCGTTTCGGTGCTCTTCTCCTCCTGTCCCAACTCCCAGCAGCCCGTGGGTGCACTGCACACGCTCCCAGACTCCCCTAGACCAATCCGGACGCTGCTCTCATGCTGGTAGTACATTACCCAGCATTAGAGAAGCACCAGGATTGGTCTGAACGGGTTGTTTTTGCACTCACCCAGGGACATGGAGCCTGTGCCTGTTCTCCACCAAGCTGTGCAACACAGCTCGGGTTGGAGAGATCTAAGTGCGCATGTCAGTTTGATCATCCTAAGACAGCCGTCCAAACCGACATGCGCACTTGCAGTGCCCACCACTCCTCCTCTCCCTGCTGCAGCTGCTGTCCACCAGGATGGCCCCGCCCCACCCTAAGGCTGGCTCAGACGCTCATTTAGCTCAACTGGCAGCCTGCAGGATGAAAATAAATTTATAATAAAATTGTTTTATTATCATTTTATTTTTTCATGCTTGAGTTTGCATTGAGGTGACGCTTCTCAGACCTTACGGAGGAGGCACGCTTCCATCTGCACTTTAATGGAATCCAGCAGAGAACAGTGGTTAACATATTAGTTATTATAGAATATTAGTTATTATAAATTCAATTGCCATTTATTGTCAGATAAACACAATTAACCAGCAATGCATACTTATGTGAAAAAAGTGTATCATAGCCAAGTTGTTTAGTTTTCTTGCTGTAATGAAAGGATGCTTGCGTGTATTATATAGCCATATAGCCCGCCGTAGCGGGCTACACCGGCTATTAAAGGCCCGCTCCAGCGGCCTAGTTACTTTAATAGCCGTTATAGCCCAGCTACGAAGGGCTATAAGGCTATTAGAACATTCTGCCACTAGAGGGCAGAATGTTCTAACAAATAAAACAAAGGCTTTAGGGAGCGCGAGGGGAATGAAATCCCCTCAGGCTCCCTGAAGCCTTTGTTCACAGCCACAGCTGTGAACAAAGAAACATTGGAATGTTGGCGCTCCGGGCTTATACCAGCCATTATGAGCCCAGAGCTACTCCATTGTTTTCAATGGAGCTCCCAACATTCCAATGTTCTAATATAGCCTTATAGCCCGCCGTAGCGGGCTGTACCGGCTATTAAAGGCCCGCTCCAGCGTTAAAGGGCCGAGCCGAAGACGAGGGCCTTTAACAAGGGAGCGGGACCTTAATAGCCGGTATAGCCCAGCTACGAAGGCCTATAAGGCTATTAGAACATTCTGCCACTAGAGGGCAGAATGTTCTAACAAATAAAACAAAGGCATCTCGAAGCCCAAGGGGATTTAAATCCCCTCGAGCTCCGAGAGGCCTTTGTGAAAACATTGGAATGTTGCTTTGCGGGCCTTTACCGGCCCGTAAAAGCACGGAGCACTCCATTGTCTTCAATGGAGTGCTCCACATTCCAATGTTCTAATAACATTTACATTCAGAATAAGTGTTTTACCACTTGGATGTGCATGTTAGAATGTACTTCTCTAATATAAATAGAACCAGAGTCAGAAAAAGTTTAAGGCTTGGTTTCACTGGAAAAAATTTCCACAAGTGGATGCTGTTGTCAGGTTAGTAGGCCTTGCAGACATCTAAAGGAAAGCTGAGGTCAGTCTTCTCTTCTGAGTTGCAGAGTAGGAAGGCACAAGTCCCGCCTGTCGTAGCAAATTAAAGCCATGAACTGAACATGGGGACTCAGCAGCTCGTGTGGGTAGCAAAGACCGAGGTGTAGCAAACATGGCTGGTTTTCAGTCGTGCTGAACTACACTCTTGTGTGAATGAAAAACACTGGAGTAAAATGGTCAGACATTCCTTAATGCTGAATGTTATCTTTTTAAATAAATAAAGGGCCATTGTGTAGTTTGATATTTGAATCAACACTGCCACCTCTGGCAGAGGAAATACCTAGTTAAACCAGGTCCATCCTATGATGGGCTGAAGTTGATGGAGAGAGGTGTGAAGCTGATCACAGAGAGAGGTTGGTTCCTGGGCCTTTCCACAGAACTGGGCCTCTGAGCTGAACAGAGAAACAAAACACCTCCAATCTACATTAGGTAGTTATTGTCTAAAAAAATATGTGAATGTCTGTGTTAATATGCTTTTGTGTTTCATGCAGGTTTGCAGTGTATCACTCCGGGGGGTACGGATATGTTTTGGAAGCTTCCAACAAAATTATCAGAGAATGAGAGAATTTAATGGTTCCATGCTTCAATTCTGAAAATCACACGTATTTTCCATATAGAAATACGTAAAAATTGCCCCACAGTATATAAAAGATGCATCAGAAAGTTCATAACTGCTAGACTATCCCAGGAAATCCAATCAGTTCATGAATTTCCACGAGTTCACTCCGTATTTTATAATGAAGTCAGCTGCTCATAATTCCATGCAAGCACCAACATTCCTGTGCACAAGAGAGAAAAACAAGCTTTTTCTACTTTTAAGTGTGGGACTAGGTCAGCCCTAAATGTGGGAGAGAATATTACAATGCTAACGTGGTTTTTATTTATAAAAGCTCAAAAATGTCCAGAGTAATCAATGTGAGACAGTCTGAAGGTTTTCTAAAGTTCAGTGTAAGACGTTTTTGTACAGCACCATATGAGGCTGGGAGAGATTCCAGAAGCCTTTTGACATTTTTCTAACTTGCAGCAAATTATCTCGTCTTGGTTGCTTATTGCAGAGAATAATAATGAAACAAAGTGATTTATTTTAGCCAACATGTTGTTCTGCACAATTAAATTGAAATGTAAATTAATTGAATTTAAATTTCTTGAAGTCGTCATGCTTCCAACAGCCTGATTACAAGTTAGACGGAATATGGTGAGGTATTTACCACACGTGATAAATACAATTACCCCAGGATGATATACATGTGGTAAATTCCTCTTATGCCGAGTATTTAACTTGTAAATGAGATTAATATTCAGTATTTAACACACTGAGGGGCATATTTACAAGCCTCTATCGCCACCACAACGTCACTTTCAGTGACGTTGTGATGGCGATATCGGCCTCGCCTTGCTTACAAGGCAGCGTTAAGCCACTTAACGTGCCTTAACGCTGCCTTGTAAATGAGGCACCCTTTCACACTGTACTCAGCGTGAAAGGGGAGGGCAATGGGTGTTGCGGTGGACGTTCCACTGCAACACCCATTGATTTTGACGCTGTCCCCTATTTAAGGGCAGCTTAAATAGGAAGCAGCGCCATAATTAAGACCTGGTCTTAAACAGGCGAAACGAGGAGAAATGCTTTATTTCTCCTCGTTTTTGCTGTTTCCATGTGTCCTCCTTGTGCAGCACACATAGAAACTGCAAATTGCCTATGATTGTTTATGTGCAGGAAGGTCCCCCTTACTGCACATGAAACAATAATTTTTAAGAAATGCCGTTTTGCAACTTCTATGTGTGCTGCATTAAGCAGCACACACAGTAGGTACAAAACAGCATTTAAAGATTGTTTATGTGCAGGAAGGGGGTCCTTCCTGCACATAAACAATCTTCCCCTCAACACAGGCACCCTTGCACTATGATGCAAGGGTGCCTGTGTTGGCGCTAGTGAGCTTAATTTAGCGCCAGCGCAGGGGGAAACGCAGGGCTGCACCATATTCTAGAAATATGGTGCAGCCCTGCGTTTCTAAAGTTACGATGCATGTCGTTAGCCTTCTGGGCTTAACCATACGCTTTGCCACTTTATTGTAAATATGCCCCTGAATTCCATATGCTTCACCTTTTTTGCAGCCTTTTCCCCCAATAAATTTTGGCAGGTTGCCCTATTAGGTAGAAACTGCGAAGGTGTTATAATTATCACACAACTTGTAATTCCGATTCCTGGGATAGGACTTTAGGGTGGAACTTGTAATTTGAGCTTAGCCAGGAAAACTGTGAGGGTGTGATAATTATCACATAAATTGGAATTCCAATCCCTGTTCAAGCACGTATTTTCACAAGGATTTAAGTTTAGCCTGGAACTTGTAATTTGGGCCTAAGGGCTTGATTAAGAGTGAGTCAATAATCAAAGCGCTATTTATCCATTCTTATAAATAATGGTACCCCACTGTAGGTTATTTATCAAGTGCAATAAATAGCACCTATTACGAGTTCTGGGGGAATAACGCAAATTTTGGAGTTTAACGCACCAAAATCTGCATGGTACGGGAAATACCATACACATTCCCCTGGTTACATTTCTGCAGGTTTGACCTACCGAAATTGAAGGAAGGTTAAGGTATTTAAAGCATCAGATAATTATTGGATGTGATAAATACCTACCAACTTGTGATTCCGATCTGTGTGTGAACAGGGTTTTACACATGTATAGGAATACAACCATCCACTTGTAAACAGGTCCCTACTGTTTTAAATGTGTTTAATGCATAAGTAAACATTAGGTAAACTGCATCTCATGATGCACACCAGGATTTACCATTGGGTTAAGTGGGGGGGCAGTCACTATTTTCTATAGACCTAGTGACTTTGGCAGGTTTCCAGATATTGAGGTTCGTTGTGATTAGTCACGAATTAATTCCAGACCCAGAAAGGGAAAAAAGTACATTTACAATGTTCATTGATAGATAACATCTAAGGGGCCGATTCACAGAACTAATCTGAGATAAAATCCTAAACTTACTACTTTTGGTATTCACAGAAGGCATTTAGTAGTAGTAAAGTTAGGACTCCTAACTTTACTACTACTAAACTGAGACAAAATCCTAACTTTACAACTTTCGGTATTCACAAAAGGCATTTAGTAGTAGTAAAGTTAGGAGTCCTAACTTTACTACTACTAAATGCCTTCTGTGAATACCAAAAGTAGTAAGTTTAGGATTTTATCTCAGTTTAGTAGTAGTAAAGTTAGGAGTCCTAACTTTACTACTACTAAACTGAGACAAAATCCTAACTTTACGACTTTCGGTATTCACAGAAGGCATTTAGGAGTAGTAAAGTTAGGACTCCTAACTTTACTACTACTAAACTGAGACAAAATCCTAACTTTACGACTTTCGGTATTCACAGAAGGCATTTAGGAGTAGTAAAGTTAGGAGTCCTAACTTTACTACTACTAAATGCCTTCTGTGAATACCAAAAGTAGTAAGTTTAGGATTTTATCTCAGATTAGATCTGTGAATCGGCCCCTAAATAAGGTAAAACCTTTGAGTATCATTCGAATACAATCATTTCCATTTAACAAATATTTTCCTTTCAAAGGAGTTTTGTTTTTCCCTTTTCACATTTTTCAGTTTTTCTTTACAAAAAATGAGCCACAGTTGTTATCCATCAGGGACTGTAGAAAGGATCGCTGGGAGGAATCAACATTTTTGTAATGGTGAACTGCCCTAAATTCACTGCAGTTTCAGAATTTTGTTTTCCAGTCTCCTTTTTGGCCCTTAAAAATAGTCATTCACTCCAGTTATTTTTGATTAAAAGTTAATGTTGCTGAATCTTTTCAGTGTCAGTGATAAATCTGAACCCAGAAGAAAACAATGTTGATGTTTTATCACCTAAAATACATTGCACATGAGGTTACCTCATACAAATTTCAGCCTTAATGTTAACATGAAAACCCACACAAATCATACAAAACTATTATGAATTACATCCAAAAGATCAAGGCCCTAACTTGCAAAAGCAGTATTTTCAAAGGTAGAGAGCTTATTGGGGATGAGTGGAGTACTGTGTATAGAGCTGAATACTTTTTTATTAACCAGTCATCTGGTTGTTTAGAGGAATATGAATCCAAAGAAAATCACCAAAGGTTGATATGTTCTCTACCAATAAGGCACACATATGAAAAAAATCACATATCAGTTCAACCCGTGAAGCACTCTAAATTTCTCTGAAGTCTTTTGAAGATGCCTATTTGGAAATGCCTAGAGGAGGATCGTTCATAGGTTCTTTCCAAAAGCAGACCTCCCTCAACTGACTTATTTCTCCCATCTCCAGGGCTTTAAGTGGGATGAAAAAACTGGTGGGGGTCTCTTAAAGAGGCGTGGCCAATGTAATTAAGGGCGTGGCTTAAAAACACATAAGCTAAAAATCTGTGCTTAGCATAGTGTGCCTCCCCACTGGTATTTTGCTGTTTCTGTCATTGCATCCAGATATATGATACAACAAGTAACATCATACCTACAAGTCAGGACTATTGGCTTTGTCAATGGTTGTTAGTTGCATAAGATAAATAAGCAGCAAATATGGCTTGTATATAATATTGAAAAAGCTTTCACTTAAAGCCCTGGTGACACCACGACAATGTTGCTGCTCCTGAGTTTCAAAAAGAAGGGAAATCTAGAGAGAAAATGACTCTCTTTAACGGATTTCCCTTCTCCTACAACGCTCACCTGGCATGACGTCATGCCGTAACTTCTCCACTAGTGAGAAGTGAGCAGTCTGAGCACGCGCACATCAATGTGCCTGCTGTCACTTCAGTCCGGGAACAAACAGACCGCCTGTGCCAGGGCACAAAACAGAGCCCGATAGAGACCCGTTTCAAGGCCCCCTTTAAAAAACTGCGGTGCTCATCACCGGTGAGATCTGGCCCACTTAAAGCCCTGCCCATCCCCATTGTACTAGTCTCAGGACACCAACAGACACGGGTAGACATCTACAGAATGGCCGAAGGGAACTCTAGGTGTACTTAACTGGTGTGTTGATACAGGCCGAAATTCCCTAGAAGCAGCAGAAATGATGGATGCATAAGTGAAGAGAGATGCCTGAAAGACATGGTGCAGGCAATTATTCAATAATAGCAAGTCATATTACTAGGAGGTAATTCTCCTCCTCCTCCCATTCTGAATCTATGACTAAGAGATGGCAGTATAACTTGGCTAATATGAAAACATTAAAAGCCCAGGCTACGGTAAGTAGCATTTGTCTTGGAAGCCTACCCACAAGAGGCATTGATCACAATGTATGTATCCTTACTGGCTGACTAATAGAAGAGGTGCTCACTGCACAGTGCACTTCAATTGTAAAGCTCAAAAATATGAAAGGGAAACACAGATATTCTGTTAAGAACACATGTAGCCGCTAACCTATACTCTGTTCTGGCATGAGCAAGAGGATCCCACCACATCACTACTCAGCCATACACCTCTCTATGAGAAAATGCATGTAATGTCACTGCTGAACAGGGGGAAGGGGACAGGAATGAGCAAGAAAAGAAAAACAATGGAATCAGCTCGAGTTGGGCTGTACCTCAGGATTTTGATCTGAAAGCAAAAGCTCTTCTGAAACACACCTTCACTATTAGTCTTTCAATGCCACCTGCATTAAATAAAAGTTCCCAATCCCCCTACAGCCCTGATTACGAGTGGGTCTGTGTTTTCCAATCCCTCTGTAAACCCCTGTTTTGGGTGGTATTTACCACATTCGGTAAAAAGTCAGCAAGTCAAACCTTCCGGAATTTAACTGGAAAAAGTGTAAACTATTTACCGTACCATGCCAATTGTGGTGCGGTAAGCACCAAAATATGCTTGCTATTCCCCATAAATTTGTAACAGGTGCTATTTATTGCACCCAATAAATAATGTATCTCATGGTATCAGGAATTAATAAACAACTGTTGTTGAGCTAATCTCTAAATTAGGCAAACTGCGCCCCCATGTGGCAGACTGTCATAAGTGAGGGTGCCAAGCACCAGAAACCACCTGCTCAAATTAAACACTGATGTGGAACATGTAGAATTTAAACACAATATGATCTTTATCTAGTTACTTTTATACTCAATGAACTTGACACATAAAGATTACATTAAATGTATCCATTTAGTTCATGTTGTCATTAGTTAACTCCTCATAACCCAGTTGTTTAACTAGTAAATTGTATGTGCCAGAGGGGTTACTGGCAAAGTGGGAAGAGTGTGCAGGGCCAGAAACTTCTGTTATCCCCACAATTGGTTATTAATTGACTAGTTATGTTTACCTGTGAAATACGTTCTTCACTCAAAAGTCTGTTTGCGTAAATAAAATTAATGGAACTCTTAACAACACTTTTAACTTACAGGTTGTAACTGTATTATCACAAAAGCGTTTGTTCTCATTGTTTCTTCCATATTCTATTTGAATAGTTTTCTGGTACATTAGGATATTGCTTCATACCACTTCCACCTTTTGATTAATCTTGAAATCAGGGTCAATCCATAATCAGTCGCCTCCGTTTTACTCACAAACTTCCAAAATTATACATTATTGACTAATCAGTTACTCATTTGCTGCAAGGTATGTATGCTTCTCGTCATATTTAGAAGCAAACGTTTCTTGTTAACTTCCTTAAAATGTTATCATCTTGCTTCTAATTGTTTTGTAACTGGGTTTATGCAAGCACATTTTCATGAGATCTTCAGATCAGCAGAAGTCCAGGGGCCATATTATACTTGCGGCGCATTTTCTTTCATTGCAAATGAGCATGCAGCGTATTATGATGAATGCACTGCCCTCGGGGCAGCAGCGAACTCATGCTGCCCGGGGCGGCAGCACATTCATGTGAAAAACAGAGAGGCTGCTTTAAAGTCGCTCCGTGTTTTCACAGTGCGGGCGGCAACCCGCCCGCCCGCCTTTGCAGGCGGGTGTAGTAAGCGACTGCACTCGCCTGCAAGGGGATGTCTGGGGGTTCCATAGGACCCCCTTTCCCCCTCCAGAGGGCTGCTCTCAGGGAGCACACTGTCAGTGCGCCTTCTGAAAGCTTCTATGCCTCTGTGCCCACGTCTGTAATATGGTACGGGCGCAGAGGCAAAGGGATTCCCTCATTTGCATGGGGCATGCCCCCATGCACATGAGGGAATGCCCCCTGAAGATAGCGCTGGTGCTTTATGTGCGCCAGCACTATCGGTTTTACAGAAGGGGCCGCACAAGCATCTTCGGCCCCTTCTGTAATACTAAAGTGCCCTAGAGGCGCGCAAAGCGGGCACAAGCGCCTGTTGTGCCCCCAGGGCACTTTGTGTAATACGGTCCCTGGTGCCCTCTTTGGCCTGCAGCTTGATCTTAGAAACATATCCGTTTTCTTCTATCCACAAAGTCTCTAGGCAGCTATCGCTCCTGCGCTGCTTCTTCAAGTGTACTTTAGAACTGGCTTCGGAATCTAGGCACAGTGGGCTTTTATAGGAAGACCATGCTTGATACAGCCGACAGCGTTTTGAAGTCTTGTGTGAAGAAGCAAGACTTCATTGGAACCAAGAAAACAGGAGTCTTTCTCATTATTTTTCATTGCTCACCTCCCGATTTTAACTTTGCATTCACAGTCACCTCACTCATTGCTGTCCCTAACTACGAAACAACAGGAGGGAACCAGTGGGAGAGAAGCCAATTGAGATGGTGTGACACATCCACCACATTGTTGATACTGATTGGAGTTGTACAACCCAGGTATGTAGGGCCCACTACTTAATTTGAGCTGGTGGTTGCAGGTGAGACCCACTGGTACTTATTTTCGGGGACCGCCACTTATTTTTCAAAATTAGACTATGACCCAGAGCAAGAGAGAGAAAAACACAAAAAGGGTGAAAAAGGAAAAAGAGAAAGATGGAACACAGTGACAAAAAAAGAAAGAAGTGATCAACAAAAGTACCTGAAAGATTGGGATTGAAGGGCAGGAAGTGTATGGTGGTGGATGAAAGATGAATGAGGTGGAATCAAGACTTAGCAGCCTTACTATTCAGCGCCCTGGCATTCAGTAGCACTGGTCGTGGACTTGTGAGCAAAACTTTGGGCCCGGCACTTATTCTTTTACAAACTAAGCACTGTTTGGGCTCAAGATCCTACCATGGCTTTCATAGTAAACAAAGAAGAAAATACTCTTAAGTGGTCTGATCTTACAAACAAGTAAACATGAATACTGCAGTGTAGCTGGGCAAGGTTTTACCAAAAAGTAAGCTCAAGCCTACAATGTTTTTGTAGACATCAAGGGCCATATTTACTAGAAAATGACGCAGGGATGCAAGCCATCTTGCTGGCCTGAGGTGCACCATTAGGAAAGTACAGGGATGCGTTGTATTTACAGCAATACGACGCATCCCTGTGCTTTCCTCTGCACTGGCACACAATTTTCTGCCTAGCGCCAATCCAGGCACCCTTGCACCATGGTGCAAAGGTGCCTGCATTGCAGGGATGATTGTTTTTGTACAGGAAAGAAAACTTTCCTGCACAAAAGCAATCATTGATGGCGTTTTCCTCCTTCTATGTGTGCTGCAGAATGAAGCCCACATAGAAATGTGCAAAAAACTAGGAGAAATAAAGGTATTTCTCCATGTTGCGCCACTTTAACGCCTCCCCTAGGGAGGCATTAGAATCTGATACATTCCCAGGTTTACGAAACCTTGTAAATCTGGGAATGCGTTAGAATCCATGGGTGTTGCGTAGAAATACCCACAGCAACACCCACCCATTCACGCAGAGTAATGTGTGAAAGGGGGCCATCTTTACAAGGCCAATAAATGCCGTGCAGGGTGGCTTTGCATGGCCTTGCAAACATGGCTCAGCATTGTGCGCTACCGGAGAATCAAAAAAATTGATGCTCCGGTGGTGCAGGGGCCTTGTAAATATGCCCCTGAATTTGAATGGATCGTATCAACCGTTGAGCCGGCCCTCATTAAGAATAGATGATTTCTTTTTTTTGTTGCTTATACTGAGTTTTGCTTCAACAGACATGATTAGGCTTGTCAGCATTTTTTTCTGGGGCCTGGGTAAAATAACAACACATACTAGTCATCAATTCTTCCATTTATGGCCCCTAAGATTTGATCTAAAAAAACGTCCTCCAGGGAAAATAAATAGTTATTTAGATTTTTTTAAACTTTATCTGGCACCATCTAGTTGCCTGTCCTTGTTAGCTGCCATATCATCAATGCTTTAATATTTACTTTAAAAAAGAAATGCTCTGGCAATGCAATTAGGACTTGCCTTTGTCACCTATTGGCTTTGCCAATGCTTTTTGCCGATGCCGTGCAGCATTGGCAAAACATGAAGGGATTTCTGGCAAAGCTGTACCGCATCAGCTTAAAATAGAAACGAAAAAAGACATGATGATGTGACACGTGCACAAGCTTAATGACATCAAGCATTCAGTAGGCGAGCGTGTTCGTAATGACATATGCACACATATGCGTCACCCTGCATGAATGACACAGGCACCATTTTAGTGATTTTTTTTATTTATCAATCCAAGATGGAGGACACCACTATGGGAAGTAAAAGCGCATTTGTGAACGCAGAGTAGCCAGGCAGTAAATGGGAGCTGTTGTAACCCTTAAAATGTGTAAATATAAGTATTTTAAGGCCTCGAGGGGTAGGGGGGCAACAAGGGGCTGGTGGGAAGTTGGTGGGAAGCAACAGGGATTGGATGGGGGAGCAAGAGATGTGTGGGGGAGTTGAATTAAATTTAAAAAGCTGGGATGGGGAGAAGGGATTAACACGGAACGTGTGGGATGAGTAGCTCACAAGGGAGAGAGCAAGTGGGGGAAGAGAAATAGAGGGGAGGGGGAACAGCAAAGAACAAAGAGGTGCGTATTTTGAAGGAGTTAGCAGCATGAGGGAGAGAGCTGGATACACATGCACTCTCATGGAGTGCATAAAGAAAAAAACAAGTAGTTTCCTAAATGTGAGCCGTGAAAGGATACAAGCCAATCAGTGAAAAGAATGGTAATGAGGCTATGCTCCAGAGAATGGACAAACACAAGAGGAGGACTGAAAGCTATTGAATAAGAAGAAGGCAAATGAGATTGACAATAAAGCTGGTAAGCAATGGCTGGGCTTTAATCCCACTGTACTTTTTTAGTACAGTCCGCAAGAGGCTTCCACCTACAGACAGCTGAATGCTGTCTGGTAGGCAAGACCTACTGACAGACTTGCTTTTTAAATCTAAAAATAGATTTTGAAGCAGGAGCATTGGGCCATGCAAATACATCTCCCTCTGACCCTCCCCAGCCCCTGGGACAGCAGTGGAAACTATGATGCTTTAAAAATTAAACATTAGTGCAGCACCCAGCAAGGCACTACCAGTAAAATCAGGTGTGCAGCAGCAACGAGAAAGGCGGGGCCGGCATCGGCCACGCCGAAAGTATGGCGGTTATGCCGGCCCCTGACGACCACAGAGGCGGGCCTGTCGCGCACAGTGATGACGCGACAGGCGCGCCTCGACCGTAATTGGTTGCAGTTCCTGGGCGTGACCCAGAAGTGATTCTAATCACTTCCGGGTCACGCGTTGAGTGAACGCCAGGCCAGTTAGAACTGGCCTGGCAGGAAAGGCCGATAAAAGGCTGGGGAGCATAGGAGTCTGCCTCTTTGCTCCCCGCTCCCCCAGCTTGCTGCACCAGCCTCGCTAGGAGGCTGTAACGTGTTTTTTCTTTTCTCTCCCTTCAGGTTGCCGTGACGACATCGACGCGGAGTTCAAGGATTTCTGCGGCGCGGCGGTCCGAGGTGGCGGTTCGAGCGGGAGAGGATCAGCTGTTGCAGCGGTTGAGACCAGCGGTCGGCGTACTGCGTTGTGGGCAGTAGAGGCGGTTCGAGCGGGAGAGGATCAGCTGTTGCGGCGGCTGGGACAGCGATCGAGACCAGCGGTCGGCGTACTGCGTTGTGGGCAGTCGAGGCGGTTCGAGCGGGAGAGGATCAGCTGTTGGCGCGGCCGTGCCGAGATCATCTGTGAGCAATTCTGGGCGGATCGAGAGCCGGCAGCAGGCAAAGTAAGGCGGCGGGGGTGCAAAGTAAGGGCGGGGTGAGTGTCATCTCCCCGTGGGTTCCAGGGGCCTAGTGTTAAGGTCTCTCCCCATGCCTGAATGTAATACAGTGCGCGTGTAGAACGCTACAATACCTTCGGGTCGATTTTGCACTCTTGTAAAGGAGGCAGCATTTAAACTTTAAACAGATAGGGCTGCCGGGGTCCCTGAATGTAATACAGTGCGCGTGTAGAACGCTACAAATACCTTTGGGTCGATTTCGCGCTATTGAAAAGGAGGCAGCATTTAAACTTTAAACAGATAGGGCTGCCGGGGTCCCTGGGCAAGCACGGGGGGTGCTTTTAGTGCGGCTTGTCGTGAAAGAAGGCATATTGCCAGCCTTGTGGGAGCCTTGGGTCATTGAAATAAGTGGGGCCTTGAGCTGGTGGTGTTTTTTCCAGTACCCCTGGTCATCAATGGGGTGTTTTTTCGCAAGTGGGTGTTGAGAGTGTGTGGTTAAGGGTACACTTCTCCTGTATTGTGGGAGCCTCGCGGGGAGGCTTTACATATCCTGTGCTTTATTTCGAAGGAGGAATCACTCAAGGATTCTGGTGAAGCGGACACAGCGCGGGATCCTTAAGGGGACACAGACAGGCTGGCATTCCAGCGCTTCCTGGAGCCACGCAGGTTTGAGATTACTCACCTGACCCACTGGACTAGCGGGTGTGGAGTGGCTTCGGTTGCGTGGGTGCCTACGGCCGGTTGTGTGCCTCCTACGTGCTAAGGTAAGGGCTTGGTCGTTGGGCCAAGTCATTGAGGTGCGGGAGGGGTGCGTTTAAGTTAGGTTATTACACGTTGCCTTTTAGTAGGAGGACTTGGGTAATAGTCAGCACTCTACCAGTTTTTCACTACAGCGTGGAGAGGTGCAATGGCTGGTAAAGCAAAGCGGGGTGACCAGCATTCCCGGATGGAAAAACTGATGGAAGCAATGATGAAAAAGGTTGACGAGTTGGGGCAGGGTCTCGCTGACCTCAGGGAGAAAGTGGATGGGCAAGAAGGGACAGAGGAGAGGGCTAGGCGTAGCATGGTGCCCCTCAGGGCGGCATTTCCCCCCCTACCCAGGCGGGATCGGTCGAAGAAAGGGAGGCCAACTGTACCTGCTCCACCTGGGGTCCCTGAACCTGTCCCCCAGCCCAGGGAGGAGCCCAGACCTTCAGGGGTGGTCCCTTGTGGGAGTGTCCCACCAGTGATACCTGCGGCCCCGGTGCCGGTCCCCCAGCCCAGGGAAGAGCCCGTGCCTTCTGGGGTGGTCCCCGTCCCACAGGCCCCATCTGCACCTGCGGGGGGGGCGGAAGGATAATAGCCGACAATCCCCAGTGGTCCCTGCGGGCGGGAACCCGGTTCTGCAAGATTTAGTGGCACAGTTAGCCGCAGTCCTGCCTTGGTTGGGGAAGGTGGGGATCTTGTCACCAGCAGTGGGTGCGAGGGACATCGGGGAGGATGTACTCGCGGAAGCAAAGTGGATAGTAGCCCGGTTCGAAGGGACACCTGGAGATAAGACAGGTGAGGGGCAGGGTACACCTTCCCCTGTCATTCCAGCGGGGGGGGCGACCCCAATGGAACCAACCGGAGGACTACCAGCACTCAGCATGGCAAAGGAGAAGCTGACGGAGCCAACTGGGGTGGCTTCAGTAGGTAAGCGGGAAACATTGCCTGTGTTAGGTGTGGGAGAATCCCGCACCGAGAGGGAACACTTAGCGAGACATGTCACGCAAGAAGTGAAGGAAAAAATTTGGTCGGGGAGTTATGTTAGTATGTTTTCATTGCTTCTTGACGAAAGTGAAAGGGAGGAAGCAAGGAAAAGGAAGGACTGGATGCTCCCTAGGGAATGGGCAAGTGAACTCCAAAAGTTCAGGATTGAGGAAAATTTGAATAATTGGATCAGATGTTTCTCAATATTCATGGCGGTGATGGCTGAACGTTTTCCTAATATGCAGGCAGAGATGGCATGTTACCAGTGCAGGATCACTTGGGCGCATGACAAGTACGGGGGGATGGGATGGAAAGAATACGACAAGACTTTTAGGAGGGCCAATGCGTCGGACCCATCCCTCTCTTGGGACCGCATTGACACGATCGCCTGGTTGGACCATTTTGGTGGGGGGTCTCAGGACAATGCAAGAAGCCAGTCCTTTCAGTCCTTTCAGTCCTTTCGGCAGCCTTCATCCACAGGCTCCTACAACAGTGCAGGTAGCGGAGGAGGAAGTAAAGGGACATGTTGGGATTTTAATAGGCGCACATGCACTAGGCCGCAGGGCACGTGCAAGTTCCAACATGCTTGCTCTATCTATGCCAACCCATCGCACCCGGAGTCCAAATGTTTCAGAAAGTCAAAGGATAGGGGAAAGAAGAAGCAGGAGTAAGGGTTTGGCACGACATAAGGCGCGTTCACCCATTAATGTAACGGCTCTGACACCTTGGCTAAACAAATACCCTTGTCATGCAACTGCTAGGATACTGCTAGAGGGTTTCAGGTATGGTTTCAGGATTCCAGCACCTGCATATGTGGGGACTCCGGAATGCAAGAATCAACTCTCGGTTAGGACCAACCCAGGTGTAGCAGTAATAAAAATTGAAAAAGAATTGCGCTTAGGCAGAATAGCGGGCCCATTTGATTCCATCCCGGTAGAGAATTTTGTCTGCTCCCCTTTGGGAGTGGTTCCCAAGAAGGAAAGCGGAGAGTTCAGGTTGATACATAATCTCTCAGCACCCAAGGGCAACTCATTGAATGACGCTATCAGTGATGACATTTGTAGTGTGAAGTATGCCTCCTTTGATCAGGCAGTGGAGATGCTCAGGAGGCTAGGCCCGGGAGCGTTTTTGGCTAAATCTGACATAGAGTCCGCTTTTCGTTTGTTGCCTGTTCACCCATCTGACTTCCATCTCCTTGGTTTTCAGTTCCAGGGTAGATTCTACATGGATATGTGTATGCCTATGGGCTGCTCGGTCTCCTGTGCTTATTTTGAAAAATTCAGCTCGTTTTTGGAATGGGTCTTTAGACAGGTGACTGGGCACCATTTTGTCATGCACTACCTGGATGACTTTCTTATCTTGGGGTCACCGGGCTCCCGGGAGTGTGGGTGGGCACTGCAAGAATTTTGCGTGCTCATGCAGGTTTTTGGGGTTCCCTTGGCACCAGGTAAGACGGTGGGGCCAACAACCACGATAGAATTCCTAGGGATCGAACTAGATTCTGTTCAAGGGCGTTTTCGGTTGCCTGCAGACAAGATAGCTAAATTCAAGGCAACATTGCAGCAATGCTTGGCGAAAGAAAAAGTCACCTTACACCAGCTACAGCAGACAGTAGGACAGTTGAATTTCGCTCTCAGGGTTATCCCTATGGCACGACCATTTTCCCGTTCCATCTCACAAGCCATGGCCGGCCTCGAGGACAAACACCACCACACCAGGCTGTCTGCTGAGGTTAGGCAGGACATGCGGATTTGGATGGCATTCCTGCGTGACTTCAACGGCAGAGTGGTGTGGCCCGGTCCACCCACTACTTCCGCGGAGTTAGGTTTAATGACTGACGCTGCGGGTAGTGAGGGATTTGGTGCCATACTCGGTACTGAGTGGGTGGCACAGCGATGGCCGGCCTGGTGGGTGGAGACTGGTTTGACGGGTAACATCGGTTTCTTGGAGCTGTTCCCCATCTGGGTGGCATTAACAGTATGGCCGGAGCAATTGCGTAACCAATCTGTGGTGTTCTGGTCAGACAACATGACTGTGGTCGAATGCATCAACCAACAGGCAGCACGGTGTAAAATGATTCTCCGCTTGTTGAAAGAGATAGTTTTACTATGCATGAGACTGAATATACAGTTTAAAGCTAAGCATGTGCCAGGGGTGTTGAATCATGCTGCTGATGCACTTTCTCGCTTCAAGATGCAGGTTTTCAGGGCACACCTCCCGTCGGCAGCAGCAACTCCCACACCCTTCCCAGAACTACTTTGGCAGATTGGTGCCCCCAACTACCGGACCTCGTGGCAGCTAGCCTAGCACCCAGGACCAGGAAAGCGTATGAAGGGGCGTTCTGGGCATATTGCACCTTTTGGGAAGGGAGTGGGCAGAGAAGTGGCATGACACGGGAGCACTCCTTCATTACCTGGGGGCGCTAAAAGGGAGGGGCGCTCAGCGGCAGCAGCCAAGCGGCATGTAGCGGCAATATCTTTCTTTGCTCAAGCGAGAGACAAGGGAGATCCCACCAACAGCTTCACAGTTAGAAAGGCCTTGAAGGGGTGGCAGCGCCTCCAGGGAGCAACACCGGACATGAGGCGGCCCATCAGGGTTGAGCTGCTAGCATCATTACTGGGGGCCCTTCCTCTTATTTGCAGCAACACCGAAGAGGTGTTTTTGTTCAATGCCGCCTTTTCATTGGCCTTCTATGGTGCATTCAGGATTGGGGAATTAGTGGCCCAAAACAAGCAGGATGTTCAGGGTGGCTTGCAATTTGACCGTGTGCAGGTTCAAGGCGATGCTTTATTGATTTCAATTAGGAAGTCCAAGACTGACCAGGAGGCGCGTGGGGAAGGGGTAGTGCTGCATCGGGCATTGGGTAATCCTTGCTGCCCCCTCACACATTTAGAGGCATTCCTACAGCGTAGACCCAACGGTAAGGGGGGGACGTTGTTAATCCATACAGATGGTACTCCACTCACAAGGTTTCAGTTTAAAAGAGTCATGGACATGGTAATTCAGAAGGCAGGTTTTGACCCTGGCGGTTTTGGAACTCATTCTTTCCGAATAGGGGCTGCCACTGAAGCAACGGCAAGGGGTTTCCACAGCAGCAACGTTCAGAGGATTGGGAGGTGGTCCTCCAATTGTTATAAGCGCTATGTGCGGCTGCATATGTTGTGAGTAGGGCAATTGCCAGGTGCTGATGCATGTTCCTTCTCTGCTCGCTTTTACAGTTTCTCAAGCCTGTCACGCAGGGGGGAAACTGGAGAAGGCACAACAACACCATCAAGCATTGCAAGGACGGTCACACCCAAGCAAGCAAAGACCACATGTAGTTTGGATTATTGGCCATTCATATGTGAGGCGTCTGTCTAACTTTTTTCTTTCAGGCAATTATAGGTCCAGAGCGGAGCAGGCAGGTTTTAAGGTATCATGTCATGGGCAGGGGGGTCTCCGCTTGAGCCAGTTTAGACGCTTGGTGGTCGACCTATTGAACGGGGGCGGGGCTCTTCCAAGTATTGTTATCCTGCACCTGGGAGGAAATGACCTGGCGAATCTGGGGAGAAGGGGGCTAGTGGAAGCCTTAATCACCGAGGTGGGTTGGTTAGCTAAGACATTACAGGGGTGTACCATAGTGTGGTCACAATTAATACCCAGATTCCAATGGAGGGGGCGAGTCTGTGAGGGCACTGAATCACTCAGTGAGAAGAATCAACAAGAAAATAGAGAGGCTGTTCAGGGCTCCTCATCTACAGTCGATCGCCCACGGGTGCATCAGGGGG
Source organism: Calotriton arnoldi (assembly GCA_963921515.1). Lineage (NCBI taxonomy): Eukaryota > Metazoa > Chordata > Amphibia > Caudata > Salamandridae > Calotriton > Calotriton arnoldi. Next base: position 1,801,798 of record CAWUFW010000426.1, on the reverse strand, counting down.
AGCCGTGCTTCTTAAAAGACGGTGTCCATTTGTCTAGAGTAGGCAATGAAATCTTCCTAGAGAATGTGCTGGCTTGGTTGGCTGGCTTCAGGAGTAGGACATGACCTTCTAGTGAGCATAGGGGGGGGCCAGATAGTCGGGCAACTATGCTGGCCTGTGACGGTAAGGTCATGATTGGTGAGCAGTAAATTTAAGGTCCTTAGAGGGCGGCGCCATTCTTGAATGGGGTCGCCCAAGAGGAGGGACAAGTGGTCTCTCCTAGAACTCCAGGGGCAGTTACAGCCGGTTGGCTGGATGGGTGCGGGGAGTGGGGAGTAACGCTTTCCCTAGGCTGGTTGGCCACCCCGCACGTGCACAATGCACAGAACTGCAAGGGCCCCTTAGGGAGATAATAATATACAGAGCGTACGGGGGTAACCGAGGGGGGGGGGAAGTACCCTCACGGTGAATGGGCCCTCTGCGCATGCGCACTCCGGTCGGAGGGCGGGCATAATGTGATAAGGATCTGACACCAGTTATTGACCTTGCCGTAGGCTCAAATAGGGATACGCAGAAAAAGTAACTGCTATGATGATTATTGATGATGATGTTTTAGATTCGGATAGGAATACCTTGTATTAGAGATATGTTAAGGTTAGCCATCTGACATCTGTACTTATCAATGTAATCAATGTAATGCAATGTTTTCTGCGTATTTGGTAAATTGTATATATTAATTATGTTTAAGTTTATATGTTAATAAATACGGCCGGGGGTTTTATGACCCCCTCATCCAAAACTCTTCTCATGTTATTACCTGGATCTTGATAAGGGAGGAGGGGGTGTAGGTAGTACCTGGCCATAGAGAAAGGCGGGGCCGGCATCGGCCACGCCGAAAGTATGGCGGTCGTGCCGGCCCCTGACAACCACAGAGGCGGGCCTGTCGTGCACAGTGATGACGCGACAGGCGCGCCTCGACCGTAATTGGTCGCGGTTCCTGGGCGTGACCCGGAAGTGATTCTAATCACTTCCGGGTCATGCGTTGACTGAACGCCACGCCAGTTAGAACTGGCCAGGCAGGAAAGGCCGATAAAAGGCTGGGGAGCATAGGAGTCTGCCTCTTTGCTCCCCGCTCCCCAGCTTGCTGCACCAGCCTCGCTAGGAGGCTGTAACGTGTTTTTCCCACCCACCATCCCCTAAAGCAAATAGGTTTGGGGTAAATTAGGCTGTTTTTGGTTTTACTCACGGATTGGCGTTAATATTGTGGTATGGTATGAATCATGTTCTGTCTTGTGTTTGAATTTCTCGTCTAGGACAAGTGTGTTCCTTTCACAGGTCGTCTATCGTCGTATTTAGTGCTATTCCTTGGTCAGGCGGTAAGGTCATGATTGGTGAGCAGTAAATTTAAGGTCCTTAGAGGGCGGCGCCATTCTTGAATGGGAGTCGCCCAAGGAGAGGGACAAGTGGTCTCTCCTACAACTCCAGGGGCAGTTACAGCTGGTTGGCTGGATGGGTGCGGGGAGTGGGGAGTAACGCTTTCCCTAGGCTGGTTGGCCACCCCGCACATGCACAATGCACAGAACTGCAAGGGCCCCTTAGGGAGATAATAATATACAGAGCGTACGGGGGTAACCGGGGGGAAGTACCCTCACGGTGAATGGGCCCTCTGCGCATGCGCACTCCGGTCGGAGGGCGGGCATAATGTGATAAGGATCTGACACCAGTTATTGACCTTGCCGTAGGCTCAAATAGGGATACGCAGAAAAAGTAACTGCTATGATGATTATTGATGATGATGTTTTAGATTCGGATAGGAATACCTTGTATTAGAGATATGTTAAGGTTAGCCATCTGACATCTGTACTTATCAATGTAATCAATGTAATGCAATGTTTTCTGCGTATTTAGTAAATTGTATATATTAATTATGTTTAAGTTTATATGTTAATAAATACGGCCGGGGGTTTTATGACCCCCTCATCCAAAACTCTTCTCATGTTATTACCTGGATCTTGATAAGGGAGGAGGGGGTGTAGGTAGTACCTGGCCATAGAGAAAGGCGGGGCCGGCATCGGCCACGCCGAAAGTATGGCGGTCGTGCCGGCCCCTGACAACCACAGAGGCGGGCCTGTCGTGCACAGTGATGACGCGACAGGCGCGCCTCGACCGTAATTGGTCGCGGTTCCTGGGCGTGACCCGGAAGTGATTCTAATCACTTCCGGGTCATGCGTTGACTGAACGCCACGCCAGTTAGAACTGGCCAGGCAGGAAAGGCCGATAAAAGGCTGGGGAGCATAGGAGTCTGCCTCTTTGCTCCCCGCTCCCCCAGCTTGCTGCACCAGCCTCGCTAGGAGGCTGTAACGTGTTTTTCCCACCCACCATCCCCTAAAGCAAATAGGTTTGGGGTAAATTAGGCTGTTTTTGGTTTTACTCACGGATTGGCGTTAATATTGTGGTATGGTATGAATCATGTTCTGTCTTGTGTTTGAATTTCTCGTCTAGGACAAGTGTGTTCCTTTCACAGGTCGTCTATCGTCGTATTTAGTGCTATTCCTTGGTCAGGCGGTAAGGTCATGATTGGTGAGCAGTAAATTTAAGGTCCTTAGAGGGCGGCGCCATTCTTGAATGGGGTCACCCAAGGGGGAGGGACAAGTGGTCTCTCCTACAACTCCAGGGGCAGTTACAGCCGGTTGGCTGGATGGGTGCGGGGGAGTGGGGAGTAACGCTTTCCCTAGGCTGGTTGGCCACCCCGCACATGCACAATGCACAGAACTGCAAGGGCCCCTTAGGGAGATAATAATATACTGAGCTTTCGGGGGTAACCGGGGGGGGGAAGTACCCTCACGGTGAACGGGCCCTCTGCGCATGCGCACTCCGGTCGGAGGGCGGGCATAATGTGATAAGGATCTGACACCAGTTATTGACCTTGCCGTAGGCTCAAATAGGGATACGCAGAAAAAGTAACTGCTATGATGATTATTGATGATGATGTTTTAGATTCGGATAGGAATACCTTGTATTAGAGATATGTTAAGGTTAGCCATCTGACATCTGTACTTATCAATGTAATCAATGTAATGCAATGTTTTCTGCGTATTTGGTAAATTGTATATATTAATTATGTTTAAGTTTATATGTTAATAAATACGGCCGGTGGTTTTACGACCCCCTCATCCAAAACTCTTCTCATGTTATTACCTGGAACTTGATAAGGGAGGAGGGGGTGTAGGTAGTACCTGGCCATACAGGTTTCATACATTCAGACCATGACCCAGAATAGTCTTGAGCATACCATCACACTGTCACTGGTGTGGAGCATGCACCTGCTTAACACTAATCGCTTACTTCACATGCTCCAGCAAAATGGTCATTCCGATGCTCACTCAACTCCCATTGACTTTCTTGAAAATGAAATTCTGCATTATTGTATCTCCAAAGTAAAATTACATTATAACACCACCAAGCCTGTCATGTTTAGTGCATGCAATCCCATATTCACTCCAATAACTGTAAGCACATCTTAGTCTCTGCCAACCTGGTTCAGTTGTATGTCAGAATAACAAGTACAAATATATTGTCTCACAAAAAGATCGCAAGTAGAATATCGGCAACACAATACAGTGAAGGTAAGTATATATCAGTAGGTATATATTTACTATTCTTAACCCAACAATTCTGAGAACAGGAAATACCCATGTTGACTGGGTAATACTGGGTCCTTTCTTTGGGTTTATCCTCGATTCCAGGGACGAATCCATTGGTATATTCCTCTTGCACAGAGCAGGTGGGAAATGTCAGCAGGAGGACAGTTTGGGATCAGGTAATGGGGTTTGGGGAGAGTCAGGGGAGGATATAGTAAATCCCATGAGTGTTGTTTTGCTCTCCCTTGTTGTGCTCTGGGCACAGGGAGAGGGAGGATGGGGATAACTCAGCCCTGGCTCTATTATTGATCCATCCTGAACAATCAATTAAGTGATAAAAACACTACCCAGCTTGTATGACTGGGCTTAGTGCACATGACAGGAATGGATCAAACCAGGATCAATGGTTACCCTCATTACCAAATCAGGTCATTTTTTAAAGAAAATATTAATGTCTCTATATTGCGCTTTGGGGCTTTCCTGTCACAGGCACTAGGCCCACCCACACAAGTAAGGTAGAGATTTTACCGAGGACAAGAGAGGCAGCGCCGGGCATTGTGGACGAGAAAACATTGTGGGATCCATGGGAGGCACACCACACTAGACTTTCTTTGGGTATCTAATTTTCAGAAATGTATGGGTTTGGTAGGTTTCCCTAGGTGGCAAAGGATCCTGGACCCAGTTACTGCACAGATCCCTATTGCCGATGTCTCCACATTGCGTTTTGGGAACTTTTCTGTTGCAGGCGGTAGGCTGAGTCACAAAAGTGGGGTAATGTTTTCATTGGGACAAGTGGTGAAATGCTGGGACAATGCTAGGTGGTCGGAATTTTGTGGCCCGCTGCAAATTTCTGAAGTTTACATCAAAGAAATGCAAGGAAAATGCATTATTGTAGTCAAAGTTTGCAGAGCATTGTGGTCAATAAAATGTTACGGGATCCACGCAAGGCATAACATCCTGGACTCTGCTTGATGTCTAGATTTCAGAAATGTGTGGGTTTGGTAGGTTTTCCCAAGTGGCAGCCAACCCAAGCCTGAAAAGTGTAGCCATTGACCATGGCAAGTGGTGATATTGGGGTTTAGCCACACTCTACTGGCCAGAATTGACAATTCTTCTTGTTTGCCATTGAGATGGAAAGGCTTTAGTACCCATGCAAGTAGAAGGACTGTTAAGGCATTAGGATTGAGGGTGGGGCTTGATTTCAAAATGGGCCAGACCCCACCTCATTATTTTATAAAAAAATATTCATGGAATCAAGTGGGTTTTCTGCCCTCCCCTGTGGGCAAATTGGGGCAAACACTCTCTCTGCCCCCCAGTGGGCAGAAAGACTATTTTGCTTCTTTTGTGGTTCCAAGATAGCATGTCTGCAACCCTTTCTTTTGCCCAAATGTAAAGTCCCTGGTGTCTAGAGTGTTTTAACCTTCCCCCATCAAAGGGGTGAGAAATATGGGTAAACCTCCCCACTCTCCATAAATCTCATATCTGCCCCCAGGGACGGCAGAAACACTCTACTGTCCCTTTTGGGATGTGCCTGTGGCTCGTTGACAAGGTAGGCAGCCTCCATCCTTTTGTTTGCTTTGATGTCATATTGAAAACCATGGAGTCATGCGGGATTTCTGACCACCAGAAGGCATTGGACATAACCCTCATCTCTGCCCCCTCGGGAGAAGCAGAAAGAGTGGTTTGTCGCTCTTGGGGAAGGTTATGGCCCAATGCCAATCTCCTGTATCCCTTTTGATTGCCAAGATGAAAAATTCCTGGTATATAGTGTTCCTTCAGCCATCCCCAGGGGCAGATTATGGACACCTTCCCCAATCTGGAAAACCTCCTATCTACCTCCAGTGGGGCAGAAACACTCTGTTGTCTCTTCAGGGGCAGGATGCGGCTCAATGCCACCCTCATCCTTTTGTTTGTTTCATTACCATTTTGAAATCCTGGTACCTAGTGGACTTTCTTCCCCCTGGGGTCACATTGGAGCAATCCCCTCCTATCTCCCAAAATGCAATAAACCTCCTATCTGCCCCCGGGGGGGCAGGAAGACTCTATTGTCCCTTCTGGGTTGGGGGTGCAGCTCAATGCCAGGGTAATCCACCACCATCTGTTTGTTTGTTTCGTCACCATACTCAAATCACTGGTGTTTAGTGGGCTTTCTGCCCCGCAGGGTCAAATTGGGGCAAACCCCCTCTCTGCCCTCAGGGGGCAGAAAGACTGGTATGTCCTTCTTGGGGTGGGGTATGACCCACAGCCACGATGGACACCCACACCCCTGTGCTTTGCCCAAACGTGAAAACCTTTGCATCTATTTGGTTTTCAAACCTCCTGAGTCACAGATTAGGGGCAACCTCCTCAATGGAGCCTTTATGCCCAGGGGGGCCAAAAGACTCCATTGCCCTTTATGGAGTGGAAATATGTCTCATTGCTAGAGTAGGCTGCACCAATTCTTTTGTGTGTTTTTGGTGCTATTTTGAAATCCCTGGCATCCATTGAACTTTCTGCCCACGGGGGGAAAGCAGGAGCAAACTCCCTCCATGTCCCCCCTGGGGGGGGTGGCAAGAGATTGATTTGCCCCTTTTGAGTTGGGGTATAGACCAATGACCGGGTGGGAAATTTGCGCCCCTTTCTTTTGCCAAAATGTAAAATCCCTGGTGCCTAGTAGGCTTTCTGCCCCCCCCAAGGGGCACATTGGGGGCAAATCCCCCAATCTGCCCTAAGGGGCAGAAAGGCTGCTGTGCCCTATTTGGAGAGGGGGCATGGCCCTGCACATGGTGGACCACCCACACCCCTTTGTTTTGTTTTTCTTTTGCTTTCCATGGTGTTTAGTGGGCTTCCTGCCCCCTGGGGAAGATAGATTAGGGGAACCCTCAATCATCCCCCAGGGGTGCAGAAAAACTGTAGTGCCTGTTTTGGAGTGAGGCTTGACCCTGTGTAGGTGGGTCACCTCTATTCCTTTACTTTATTTATTTTTTCAATTCTTGGCGTTTAGTGGGTTATCTGCCCCCCTGGGGTGAAGATTGGGGGTAATCAGCCCCATCCATACCCCGGAGTGGCAGAAATACTAATGCTTTTATAGAGGGGTGAGAAGAGCACAGTCCCTTGCCCAAGGGGCAGGTCCCACAGGGCCCCTTGGGCAAGCTCCGACCCAGGGGTGATGTGACAAGGGAGGAGCACTGGAGCAGCACACAACAGATGCTGCTTTGTTGGCTGGTGTTTGGACGTGACCTCCACATCCATAGCACCCAGTTGGGAATGCTATGGTAGTGGAGGTCAAATAAAGACCATGGGTCATAAAATGTCACTGCAAAGCTGAAGCTCGTAACAGCGTATCAACACTGTTGCATATGACATCAGTGTATGAGTCCTTCATTTCATACTACCACCATCAACATTACTGAGCAGATAAGAAATGCATCACCACAGAGGTGAAACATGTTGCAACTTCATTGACATAACTGCATGTGATTTTATCATATGTTCGCTGCTACATGCAGCAATGATGCTAAATGGAAAAAATGAATGATCAATAAGGATGTTGAATGCTGATGTTGACAAGGCATTATGGGACTATATGAGTGAAATCAGTTACATAATGTTTATGATTGAACTCACATGAGAGTGGCATGAACAAAAAAGAAAATGCTGAAAAGAAAGACAGCAATATAAATAAGACTTGTGATGTTGTGGGCCCTAGGCCCGCAAAGTAGTAAAAGTACAACAATGAGACAGGAGTGTTGGGGATAACTGGAATGAGGGCCTGTGCGTCCAGCTCCATTTTAATTAGCAGGGTCACCTTAATGGTGATGCCTGTTTAGGGTTTGGTTTAGCGTGGTGTGGGAGACAGCCCTCTGGGACTGGGCTGCAGTTATATGTCCTTCAGACACTATGGGCCAGATTTATCATAGGATTGCATTGACCTTAACCTGTGTGGCTCTGTAAATCTGGAGCAAGCCACTGCCTTGCGTTACTCTGCACTGGTATAGTGTTACATGGGTGGAGCGTGGGTGTTCCCACGTATCGACCCGTGGATTTTCGCCCATTCCCATCTTTACCAAGATTGGTAAACCTGGGAATGTGTCAAAATTGTACGCTTTCCCAAAAGAGGTGCGACTAGGAGAAATACCTTTTTCTCTTTGTTTCCTCTTTCAAAGTGTGCTGCATTCTGCAACACAATTAGAAAGAGGAAAAAAGCCTCTAAGGATTGTTTTTGTGTAGGAAGGTGTCCCTGCCTGCACACAAACTAGCCAGCCTACAATGCAGGCCCCTTCCACTATGGCTTAAGGGTACCTGCATTGATGCTAGGCAATCACAAGTACACCAGTGCAAGGAGAGAGCTGGAATGCACCTTATCTTGATAGATATGGCACATTCCTGCCCTCTCCACTTGACACAGCACAGCAAGTAGACTTGCTGCATTGTGCTGTGTAAAATTTTTATAAATCTGGCCCCATGTTCTTTCCAAAGTGTCCAACATTGGAAGAACAAAACAAAAAACAAACAAGCACCAATTTCAGTGTATTGGTCGCAGAGTCAAACAGTAGGACAGTAATGGACAACTGGTTGGATGATGCTGGCTACAACAGGATATAGTTGCTCGATTTCATAACTTAGCCTGACGTGAGTTAGGGCATGAACACGTGCAGAGAACGCCAGAATGTTTTGATGGCATCTTGGCAGGAGGGTGTAGAGTTAATCTGTCTTGCTGATGCTTGTGAAAGTTTGTGGTTAGTGTCCAATGTTTAAACGGTGCATTAAGAGCATTGCTGGAATCATGTGAGTCCATTTCAAAGTTTGCTTTTGTTGTGTTGATTGACTCTCCGAAGACAATCTTGGAGGGACATGGAAACATTTCAAGGAGCTTCTGAAGTGTTCCTCTGTGCCAATTGTTACTCCGATATCTTTCCACGAAGCGGCACCGAGCCTATCTCTCACTTGTGGAGGATTCTTGAACTGCTGCCAAATGGGACGAGCATCGACTCGTGTTGGCCAAGTACCTCGTAATTGATTTACGGACTGCCGTGAGCCCACCTCGGATCCCAGAGGAAGCTTTAGTGCAATTCACATGCCTAAGCAGTCCGGTGGTCCTGTTAATTGAGTAGAGCGGACCGGCCGAGACTCTCTTATTATTGCATACTTCCCTGCTCCACACTATGGAATTTGCGCCCATGGGCATGCCTTAGTTGGTTCTCCGGGTATACCCCCTTCCCCCGGACTACATGGGAATTGATACCAACTTCCGGAAGACCCTCACCATTCTCGATCCGTGTTTAACATATGACCCCAGCACTCCTGTCCTGAAGAGACCCCGTATCGAGAGAGGGTCGAAACGTTGTCGACTTCATAAAGAGAGAGCCTGAGAATAACACAAATACTATCCAATGTATTACAAATGCCAAGCTCCTCTTTTTGTTACTTCCAATAACCGTCTCCTTTTCCAAAGTAACCTTAGAAACACTCCTCGCACCACCGTTAGGTTATGGTCACTCCACTGGGGCTCACTAAAATCACCTTAAACTGCACATAATGTGTATACCTTGAAAAGTTTCTTTCCTCTTTATTTACTTTGTGGTACGTTTTGACTATTGTGATTACGAAATAAATCACGCTCACTTCGGCTGAAGTGAGCAGGATTGAGATATATTGTCTTTTTTTTTTTGTCCTCATTCACCTCAGAAACAATGTCCATTCCTTCCGCCCTTATATCGAGAATGATACCATCCACTAGCGGGCATACCACAATGAACATTATCCTTCCTGCGGCGGTCTCTCTCTCACAGTGTAAACTTACACCGGCAGCTGCTTTAATGATCGAAGAACGGAGGGGCCCTGTAGCAGTCCAGAGAATTTGCCGGTGTAATCATTGGACAAATTTGTAATCCTATGTCAACATTACCCTCCGGATTTTACGACAGCCTTTCCGGGCTCTCCCTCCATACTAGTAAGGGATTCCAAAAGGCTTTCCTCTTAGACCTTTTCTCTAGTAGGTCCATACTAGACATATATATGAGGGACTCCAACCAGTCAGAATGCTGCGGTGGTACACCACTCACCCATTTATGACAAATTTCTCTTCTGGCAAGTAGGATTGCATAAAACAGTAGATCTCTAAGAGCTCCCATAAGGCCATCTACCACTCCAAAGATAACCAATGATAGGCTTACCTTCATTTGCCGACCCAAAATACCTGACATAGTTGTTTCCACTTTGTCCCAAAACACTCTGATCGCGGGGCATTGGTAGAACATATGAACGTCTGTTGCTTTTTCCAGAACACATTTTGCACAGCTGGTTCGACTTCCTTTTCCCATCTTTGATAGTTTTTCAGGTGATATATATGCCCTGTGAAGTGAAAAGAAGTGGTTTCTACTTAAAAAAGCAGGTTTGACAATGAGGTAAAGTGTGCGCATTGATACTTGCCAAATGTTCTGCAGCAGCTCCCTCGGCAAGTATCTTCCCCACAATTCCTCTGCCAGCGTAAACTCTCCGTCCGGTGTCGTGAATTTGCCAGTAGCAGAGTGCAACTTCCTTATTCCCTGGTGGTTTTGTGACCAGTTGTTCTTCTAAAATATTGCCTACACCCAATGTCGATTTCCTACTTTGCTCCCAGCTTTTTAGTTGTAAAAATTTAAACTTTGAAAGGCTACCCTTCATCAACCCATTTAGATCTTGCCAGGGTAACAAATTTCCCTCCCGAGTCAGGTCTCCCCAGATCCTTAGATCAGCGTTTTTAATGGGTACCGCCAGTTTATCATTGAGGCACTCCGGAGTCCCTGGCGAGTCCCAGATCGGGGCAAAATGAGAGTAGTAGTCCAGTTTCAAAAGGCGTCTAATGTGATACCACATTTTTGCCATCGACTGTAATACCTTTAATTTGATTTTTTTTTTAAATTTTGGGTCTCTGAATTTAAAGAGGAAGCCATCTGCGTCTGCTTTACATTCTTTTAACATTGCCTAGAACATTAGGCCTATTATAGATCCATCTGGTGTCTTTGCGAGCATTCTAGAGTTTGTCAGTTGGAAGGCCCGTGCATAGTATTGTATATCTGGGAGGGTTAACCCTCCCTTCTCCCTCCTCCGCCGCAGCTTTTTCCAGGAGATCCTGATCCCCTTGTATGCCCAAATAAACGAATTTATTGCCTGCTGAATTTTGTGTATGATATCTTTATCGAAATGCAGTGGTATGGAGTTAAATATGAAGGTGATCTTTGGCAGTATAGTCATCTTGACGAAGCTCACTCTCCCCAGAATCGTTAAAGGGAGGTGTGCCCAACCCTTCATTAGTTGGACGAGCTCTTTAAACACTCTCCTCAGGTTGATTTCTGCAATTGCGTTTATGTCTTGTACTATCTTTAAACCAAGATATCGCATTTCCCTCTTGATCAGCGGACTATTGCTTTTCTGATTCCATACCATTACCTCTGTTTTGTGTTCATTCACTGAGTACCCTGACACCTCTCCGAATTCTGATGCTATACGTAGGATGGTGGGTAAGGCTACGTCCAGATTGGATGAATATACCATGAGGTCGTCTGCATATGGCGCAACCTTCTTGACCCACTCTCCCTGATAAAAGGGGGGAATATCGATTGTGTTTCTAAGTTTAAAAGCCAAAGGCTCTATATAAAAGTTAAACAGGAGGGGGGAGAGAGGGCAGCCCTGTCTTGTACCCCTGAGTATTTTGAAAGATGGAGATAACTTCCCATTCACCAAGACCCTTGCTACAGGTTCCTGATATATTAGCTGTATGGCTCTACAGAATTTGTCCCCTAGATTGTATCTTTTCAACACTGAAAATAGGTAAGACCACCTCACCTTGTCGAATGCTGTAGAGGCATCTAGTGTTGTTATTGCTAGAGGGGTGTCGAAAGTTGTTGCAAAATCAATAGCCCCGATTAGCTCATAGGTGAGCTCATGCAGATACCTCCCTTTCACAAAGCCTCTCTGATCTTTGTGAATCGCTTGACCCGCAATCTTAGTTAGTCTGCTAGCCAAAATTTTTGTACAAATTTTATAATCTGAATTCAGGAGAGATATCGGTCTATATGACTCACATATAGCCGGATCTTTACCCGATTTCAAAATAAGGGTAACAGTGGCCTCATTCCACGATTTTGGTATCTGCATTCCTTGATCTAGTATCTCACCCATCAGTGATGTCAAGAGAGGGGATAACACCTCCGCCAAGATTTTATAATGCTCCATTGGGATGCCATCTGGCCCAGCAGCTTTGCCCCCTTTACTAGACTGAATGGCCCTAACCACTTCTTCTTGAGTAATCCTCTGATTTAATTTTTTTGCTGATTAGCGTCTATGGGTTGAATGGAATCAGCTAACCAGCCTTCAATCTCTGCATCTACAGGCTTCTCCTCCTCCGTGTATAGGATTCAAAAGAACTGCTTAAAGGCCTCTTTGATCTCAGTCTCACTATTCAGAATACTCCCGGACTGATCCTCCTTAATCTCCTTAATCCGATTCCTATTCTGATCCATCTTAACCTTCCAGGCTAGGAGTTTTCCTGCCCCCTCTCCGTACTCAAAATCTGCTAGCTTACTGGCGTCCCACCTCTTTCCAATCCTTGCTTGGAGGATTTCTGATATTTGATTCTTCAACAGGAGCTGCTTCTTTTCTAACTCTGCTCTGATCCCCTCTAGTCCCGATCTTTTTATCTCCATATCTATTCGCTCCATTTCATCCTCTAGCCAAGAGATTTCACTCCTATAGGACTTGTTCCTATAACAGACTGCACTAGTAATCTTGCCTCTAATAAATGCTTTTAGGGTATCCCAAACAATTCCATTTGTAGCTGAGCCGCTATTGATCTCAATAAATTCTCTAACCTCTTCCTTCAGGTTACCCATTACTTCACTGTCTGCCAGTATGGTGCGGTCTAATGTCCACTTTCTTTCTACACACCTAATGCTGTTTTTAAGTATTAATGTGACTGGCGAGTGATCTGAAAGGTGGGCCGCCTTGTATCCAATATCTAAGATGTCCTCTCTGAGGCTCCAGTCTACTAGGAAGTAATCTATTCTTGATCTATTCCCATATTTCTTATTATGAAATGATGTACCCTGTAAATTTCCTGCTCTCTCTCTCCAAAGGTCACACAAAGTGTGCGGAGTCATCATGGCTTTTAAGAGTGCTCATGAATTAGGCGTCGGTATCGCTCTAGTCTTGTTTGATTTGTCTAATTTTAAATCCAATACCACATTGAAATCTCCTGCCATGATTATTGGACCGGAAAATTCTAAGAGGTTTGCAAACAAATTTTTAAGTGGCTCACAATAATCGTGATTTGGGCCATAATAGCCTACTAATGTTAATGACCTATCTTCTACTTTGGCGTCTACTATGATCCACCTTCCCCCTTTATCCACCCTCATCTGTGACACCCATATTTTTGCTTGTTTTTTCACTATTATTGAGACCCCTCTTACATTCCCGCTCTGGTCAGTGCATAAAACTTGTTGTACCCATCTTTGTTTTCCAAAAAGATCGACACATTCCTTTTTTAGTAAATGCGGCTCCTGTAGAATCAAAATTTGAGCAGGGGAGTCTCTAAGATATTGCAATATCCTATCCCTACGCCCCTTCACACGTAGCCCATTAACATTCCAAGTTAGGATCTGAATGGACATGTCCTTATTCTACTAAGTTTACTTAATTTTTCTGAGGTATTTGAGGAATTTTTTATCATTTTTTCCCATATGCTCCTCACCCCGTGAACCCCTTCAACCTTCCCCCCCTCCACCCTACCCTGGAGAACCCTCCCCTGCTTCTTCTTCTTGGACCAGATGTTAGTACACATTTTTCTTTGCACCGCTAGCACCCAGCCCCAATTAAAAAAAACTATAAATCTGTGCATGTGTGTAGTGAATACCCGAGTATTACCTTACAACATTTACCACCCACTCAACTGCCCCCTCCACCTCCCTTGATGTTTTCTAACAACTCATCTGCTTCCCTTGTACTTCTTATTGTATGCATTTTATTGTTGTACATTATTCGTAGTGATGCAGGGAATTTGAGTTGTACAGTTGCCCCCGTTTTTTTAAAGTCATCCATACGTTTACCCAACTCCCACTGTCTGTCTAGAGTAGCCCGCGATAGGTCTGATCTAATTTCAAATGAAAAATCAGGGTCTTTCAAGGATTTTAGTTTTAGCGCAGACGAGAGGATATGTCTGGAAGTTAATAAGAATCTTTCTTGGCTTCACTCTACCTGGATTTCTCCTGAAGGGGTCTCTATGTATTCTTTGAATATCCTTTGAATATCCTTTGCGATATCCACCTCACTCTCATCCACCTGAACTGAGGCTTTTATGAGAGCTACCACATAGGTTTTTAGATCGTCCCCCTCTTTTCCTTCGGGTATATTCAGAATCCTCAGATTATTCATTCTGGAATTATTTTCTAACTGCTCCAATTTTTCCTGAAGACCCTGCTCATCCCTGTGCAGTGCCTGGAGCTCCGTTTTACTACTTGCAAGGTCTTTTTTTAACTTCTCCACTGTGTTCTCAAGTGTTTGTGTCCTCTCAGATAGAGTGTCCATCTTTTTTTCTAATGCCTCACAGAAGCCGCGTATTTCGTCCTGATTCGCTTCCGATACTGCAAACCCATTCTTGATGTCTACAGTGAGTGACCCCAGCATCGCCTCCAGAGAGCTAACCGAAGATTCCACCAGATTCCTACTATCAGGGTTTTTAGGGCTTATATCTGGTATATGCCCTCAATGGTCTTCGTACTCTTTATCCTGAGTGCACCTGCCCTTGCAGTTCTTTACTCCGTCTAAACTAACGGCTTCAGCGCTTTCCTGGGGTTTACCCTGGCCAAGCTGCTCTCCCATCTCCATGGCTATGGCTATAGCACCCCGATTATCTCTAACCCTCTCTGCCTCAGCTTGTGGTGGTCTTTTTAGTGTTAATATTGATGGCTGTACTTTAAAAAAGGATCGCAGAGAGGGTGTAATCCTTAGTTTGGGGTCTGGAATCTCATCCTTTTTTTTTTGTTTTTTTCCTTTTTTCTTCACTTCCCGCCTAGGTTTCTCTCTGGGCAGACCCTTTTGAGGACCTGAAGAGGGAGATGGGCCAAACGAGTCACCAAATTCCAATAGAGGGGTCTGTACCTCCTCAATATCCACAGTCTTTACCCCCCTTTCAGCGCGGGCTTTAGCTAGTACCTGCCCTCCTGCTCTACCAAGACTGACCCCTGCAGCAGCCCCCCTACCTTTCAGGTCCAGGTTCCCTCTGCTGCTAATGGCGGCGACCGGCTGCGCTTCCTCTAACAATCCCGAAATCGCCAAGCCTCCAGTACGTGTGGGTGCAGCGTATGTGCTGATGCTGCCACCACTCGCACGGAGGAAGCCTCGCACTGCTGCCCTGCGGCTCTTCCTGAGCTCCAGGGCGGCCCTAGACCAGTGCGGTTTATCGATGTCTAATTCCAGACGGCACCGCCGGGTCAAGTCCGGGACCGGCAACACCAGGAAGTCGGGAGCAGTAAAACACATCAGAGCTTGATTGGCAGTGGGAGGTGGTGGGATTTACGGGTATTCACGATCGCTACAGCTGGGTGCCTCCGGAGCTCTGTGACCTGCGTACTACGCGGCTGTAATGTTCTCCCCATGAAAATAGGGTTGACAGTGACCTGAAACCTGAGAGATATATTGTCTTGTAGGCTGTTTCATTTTTATGCTCTATATATTTACAGAATCGTATTATGATCGCATCCTGTATTCCCTGTTTTTTTATTAATTCCAGCAAGTTAAACTGTCTTGCGTAAGTGCATATTGTTTTTTCAAACGAGTTCCTTGTGAACATTGTTTTTTGCTTAGTATTCACTCTGTGGGCTTACAGCCCATCCATTGCCTTTTTATTCGTCCCTTCGATTATCGTTCAAAAATGCTTGCTTGCTTAATCCCTTCTCTTTGTCCTTCCTTTTTATGTTTGGTTTCCTCCCACGGAGCACTGCCCAATATCTGTTAATATTACGCTTCTGTGTCTATGTGTTAATTTGGGGGGCTATTTTTTCTTTGATTCCTGCTTGTGTCACTGTTTGCCCGTCTTCAGTGGTTAAGCTTCGCCGCCCGTCACTTAATCTCCCTGTCTTGTTCAAATTCCAAGATGAAATGTCAGACAGTGTTTTCGAAATCACCTCTTTAATTTTTTCTGACTTCAAAGTTTTTGGATATGCCCCAAACCCTTACCACTTCGCTTCTTGTTGCTTTAGCGAGCCTCAGTCACCAGACCTTCAGCAGCCCAACCTTGCAGCACAGTTAAGGGCAAGGTTTGGACAACTCCTGTCGTATTTTCTCTGACACTTGTTTATATAACATGAATTTGAGCAACCTGAAGGTGTTGGAGTGCTTAAAATGAGCGCTTTTTACATTACAAAAATGTCAGATAAATTTTTGGGGGCATTTTTATAGAGCGCAAACTCTACCGACCCAAAGGTACTGAAGCGCTTTACAAAAGCGCCAGCTACATTACACAAGGGCAGGTTATTTTTTTTGTTTTTAGGTGCGCTGAGATTAAGTGATGCTGACGACACACCTGTTTATTGATTATTTCCACTCTACCTGACAAATGGGAGCAGCATCCAACCCTCCCACCTCATCCCATGGCACTGCATGCCCGCCCCGCTGCCTCTTCCTGTCGTCCTCCTCCTATCAGACCTCTAATTTTGAAACACATTCACTGCAGCTCCAGAAGGACTGTGAGGCAATTTTTATAATATAGTAGCAAGCAACCTAAGGTGTTGGAGCGCTTTACATTAGCACTAGTTACATTACAGAATGTCAGATTAATTTTTGGGGGCATTTTTATAAAGCACAAACTTGACTGATTCGAAGTTATTGGAGCCATTTTGTCATGAGCCACTCACCTGATCACCGGGAAGTTCGGATGGGGTGACGATGGAACTCGACTCCCGCTAAGGACCTTTCCTTGGTAGCAATGAATGGTATTCACCCTGCACCAGGGAAAGAACCCAAGGGGAAGGGGGAAAGGGAATGAGAGAAAAACAAAGAAACTGATTGCACAGGCTCTGCACGTCTCTCAGGAACATGGACTGCCTTGGCTGGAGGGTGATGCTCTTGACCTCTGTAAAGAACAAGTTATGTTAATACACAATTTTTAAGCGAAAGCAGATATTGAGGAATTACTTTTGCTAACTAAATAATTGATTACCCTTTTAAAACAGACCTTGGGGAGGTCATTGCCAAATGTGAAACAGTGTTCTTTTCGCTGATTTAGCAAAAGGTTCAGCCTTGGTCCAAACCAAACTTGGGTCTCATTGGATCCAGAGTTCTTTATATTTACAATAAAACTGTCTTAACAAATCCTAAAATTGAGTTTTGTCTATTGATCATAAAGATGTTTTTTTTTTTTTTAAATGAATGTGAATGATAAGCACTTCCAGGAGTGTATGCAAGACGAGATGCACTTGTGTCCATTTATCGATCTGTTTCTTACAATTTAATTACAATTCCCAAAACTCACTAACTGTCCTTTTGCGTCTTTTGTTACAATATTTCAAACTCTTGCGCTGTTCTTATTGCACCTGCCTTTAGAAAAAGAATTGCTTTACCTGACCGTCGGTTGAGATCCGATCATCAGGTGACGGTTCTCTGGTGAGTTATTCTTGTTTTTTCTTTCCTCCTTTGTCTTTGTCTGTGGGAAGATTGAGTCAGCGTGGGGATGAGGAGTGGAGCTGGAAGAAGATCCAAAATCTGAGTGGTTGCTGTGAGGGGCTGGAAGACGCCGAGCTGAGCCAGGTGCCAAGCAAGACAACTGGAGTTGCTGTGATGAGACGAGCTGGAGCTGCTGCGAGAAGGTGAGCAGGATTCGAAGTAGGAGAAGTTCGGAGTTCAGGTGAGTGACAAGGCCAAGTGCTCATTCCAGAGCCTGGGGGGTTTAAATAGATAGTCGGTGGGAAGTGTAGTACCGATGAGTCATCGGAAATTAGATTAGGGCCAGCAGGAACCAATCAGTGAGTCATCAGTAATTACCAATCAGTGAGTCATCTGCAATTATCAGCAGGAAACAATCAGTGAGTCATCAGTAATTACTGGCAGCAAAATAATCAGTGACTCATCAACAATTACTGGCAGGAAACAATCAATGAGTCATCAGCAATTACTGGCAGGAAACAATTAGTGAGTCATCAACAATTACTGTCAGTGTAGGGATTCAGTGGCTGGTACAATGTAAATACATGAATATCTCATAAGAACTTGTTCTTTTTTCAAAGGTCAAGAGCCATGGTAGGGGCAACAAAAGCACTAGTGAAAAAACACAGACCTACTTGTGTGTATACTACCATTGCTATTAGAGATTTTCTACTCCAAGTAATGTCTTAATAGAGGAGGGGGCCACACCAGGGACCATGATAGGAATGAGCAGTGAAGCAGGACAGCTGGGTCATGACACCTTTAAAAAAGTGCCAGCTACATTACACAAGGTCAGGTTAATTGTTGAGGTGTGTGGAGATTAAGTGATGCCGATGCCATCCCTGTTTATTGATTATTTCCCCTCTACTTGACAGATGGGAGAAGCATTCCACCCTCCCACCCCCTCCCATGTCGCTGCATGCCCGCCCCACTGCCTCTTCCTGCCAAAGGTGTTGGAGCGCTTTACAAAAGCACCAGTTACATTACACAAGTTCAGGTAAATAATTTTGGTTTTAGGTGCATGGAGATTAAGTAATGCCGACGCCACCCCTGTTTATTCATTTTATCCCCTATAACTGACAATTGGGAGCATTTTGTTGTTATTGCAATGTCCTGTGCTCCTAAACCCAGGGGGCTGGGACAGATGGTACGGCTGGGGGCTTGCTGGTAAATGGATGGTACGAGCAGTTTTTTGAATGGAAAACTCTGGAGAAGGGTGCCTGGTGAATAGAGACATGGGGGCGGGGGGATGTGACGTCTCCGCCATTGAAAAGTACTTCACTGCTTTTTTCATAGGCTGTTCAATACTCTAGTGATGCAGTCGCACACAGAATTTTATAGTGCTGTTGATTTGCATCGAGGCACTTGTCGAGGTGTCTGTGCGTTAAAAAGCCTTGCAATGTGTCCATCATTGTTTCCTGAGGCAAGCATGTATTCCTGAATCACACTCCATAGCCTAGTGTGTAGTAATTGTATAGCTCTTCAATCCCTGGCGTCACAGCAGCCAGGATAATGTGATGCATGGCTAAACACATAAGGTCCCAAAGGCGAGACCTATTGGCTACGCCAATGCTTGTTCTTTAGTTGATGTCAGCAGGACCACATTACTGTGAGACATCCAGGATGGTGATGTGATAGGTGAAACATGACGAAAGGTTGTTCACTGCTTCATCATGGTCTTACAGAGGTTCTTTCATGGTGCGTTGAGAGTTGGTGAGGGTAAACAGATGGACTTTGTATCCCAGTAGATCTCTGCTGGGGTATAGGTGCTGAACGTCTTTGGCTTTGCAAGAGGCCAGCGAATCTGCAGCATGGATGCCATGGTTTGCAAGGCTGCTCTGGGAAGTTGGTGTGGAGAGTCTGTTTGTGCATACATGGGGCTTACTCTTGGTTCTCCTGGTAAGCCTTCACCAAATCATTGTTGCTACACTGGTAGCCTGCTTGTTGCAGATAAATGGGGCACTCACAGTCAATGGTGCAAGTCCATAGTGATGGCAGTTTCATTGGTGTGATCAAACCTAATAAGAGGCAGTGGTAGGATTCTTCACTTTTTCTGCAGGAGTGTTTTTCAGATTTGCCAGTGTGTACTGAGGAAGCACTCCCTTCTCTTCATTTCTCTTCTTGGTGCTCAGGTGTGGCACGTCTTCTTGAATTCAGGACCATATGGCCTGTGTGGGTATCTCATAATCTTCAGGGTCTGGGTTGGTTAGCTTTGAGCCAGGTAACATTTGTCTTCCATTCCACAAGTGGCATAACAGTCTGGTATGGCATTAGGCCATGTGTTCTACCTTCTAAGAGACCTTTTGGTGCCTGAGAGACTTTGTGTAATCTGTCCAGGCAACTTGTGCACAATATTTGTGAGGCCACAATGGCTCCAGAGCTTAAAGCAGGTTCAGGTAGGGTGGGCGCTCTCTCAATGGCTACTTAATTTAAAATTGCAGTGCATTTTTCATTGGGCTATTCTTGAGTCCTTAGTGAGGAATGAGGAGAGAAACAAGCAACTTAGAATGCCAACAAGTCAGTGGTGAAATGAGGTACTACTTGTGATATGCCTCTAACGGCAGCCTGGAGCGTAGTGTTTGCCCTCAAGCGGTATAGGGCAGCAGCGTTATGGGTGTAGCATGATGTACTGCGTGACATGTGCTGCTTAGGTTTTATTCAGGGAGTTTCAGACTGTTTTCCTAACATCAAACACTTCTTTTGAAGTCACTTTTCCTACTCAATCAATCAATCAATCAGGGTATTGTAAAGCGCGCTACTCACCCGTGAGGGTCTCTAGGCGCTGAGGGGGGTGTCAGCAGATCCGTTCAGCCGAAGAGCCACGTCTTGAGAGTCTTCCTGAAGGTGTTCAGGGAGGGGGCATGCCTGATGTCTGCTGGGAGCTCGTTCCAAGTTTTGGCCACGATGTGGGAGAAGGATCTTCCGCCTGCTCTGGCTCTGTGGATGCGCGGGGTTTCGGCCAGTGCGAGGTTGGAAGATCGGAGGTTCCTTTTGGGTACGTTGAAGTTGATTCTGTCATTGAGGTATTCGGGTCCAGTGTTGTGTGGGCATTTGTAGGCGTGGTTGAGGATTTTGAAGGTGACTCTTTTCTCCACGCAGAGCCAGTGGAGCCTTTGTAGGTGTTGGCTGATGTGTTCGTGCCGGGGGATGCCGAGGACGAGTCTGGCGGCGGTGTTCTGTATCATTTGGAGTTTGCGGAGTAGGGACTTGTTTATGCCGGCGTAGAGCGCGTCTCCATAGTCAAGTCTGCTGGTGATGAGTGCGTGGGTGACTATCTTCCTCGACTCAGGGGGGATCCACTTGAAGGTCTTGCGGAGTATTCGGAGGGTGTGGAAGCAGCTGGAGGTGACGGCGTTGACCTGTCGGTTCATGGTGAGGGATGAGTCGAGTATGATGCCGAGGTTTTTGGCATGGTCCGAGGGAGTCGTGGGCTTCCGAGGGCAGTCGCCCACCAGGTGTTGTCCCATGCTGAGGGGGTGGTTCCAAGGATGAGGACTTCCGTCTTCTCGGCGTTGAGCTTAAGGCAGCTGTTGGTCATCCAGACTGCTACATCCTGCAACCCTTTTTGGAAGTTGAGTCTGGCGGTGGCGGGGTGTTTGGTGAGGGAGAGGATGAGCTGGGTGTCACCGGCGTAGGATACGATGTTGAGGCCGTGCTGTCGGACGATGGTGGCGAGGGAGGCCTTGTAGACGTTGAAGAGGGTCGGGCTCAGGGACGACCCCCGTGGGACTCCGCATGTCATATTCGTGGCGTCGGAAAGGAAGGGTGGCAGTCTGATTCTTTGGCTTCTTCCGGTGAGGAATGATCGGATCCAGTCTAGGGTTGTTCCTTGTATGCCGGCGTCATGTAGTCTGGCGATGAGTGTGCGGTGGGAGACGGTGTCGAAGGCTGCTGATAGGTCGAGTAGCATGAGGGCTGCGAAGTGTCCTTGGTCCAGGAGGGTGCGGATGTCATCCGTGGCGGCGAGTAAGGCGGTCTCGGTGCTGTGGTTGCTCCGGAATCCGGATTGGGACGGGTCGAGGACGGCGTTGTCTTCGATGAATCGTGTCAGTTCCCTGTTGACTGTTTTCTTTGCCACTTTGGCTGCGAAGGGGAGGAGCGAGATGGGCCGGTAGTTCTTGAGGTCGGTGTGGGCTTCTTGAGCAGGGGCCTGACTTCTGCGCGTTTCCAGTCATCTGGGAAGGTACCTGTTTCGAAGGTGGTGTTGATGATGTGTTGTAGTTTGGGCGCGATGGCGGTGGTGGCTCTGTGGTAGATGTGAGGGGGGCAGGGGTCCATGGGGGCCCCTGAGTGGATGCCTTTCATGGTCGAGGTGGTGTCTTCGGCCGTGATCGGAGTCCAGGTGGAGATGGTGGGCTGGCTGGTGTGTCTGGGGGGCGGGCCGGCTGTGGCGTCTGGTGGGTGGTCGGCGAAGTTGTCGTACAGGTCTTTGATCTTGAGGTGAAAGAAGGTTCCGAGCTTGTTGCAGAGGTCTTGGGACGGGGTGATGTCTGTGGCTTCACTGCGGGGGTTGGTGAATTCCTGAATGACAGTGAAGAGTTCCTTGGAGTTGGTGGAGTTTGCGAGGATTTTGTTGTGGATGAAAGTCTTTTTGGTGGTTCTGATTTGGTTGTGGTAGTTCGTCATGGCGTGCTTGTAGGTGGTGTAGTTTTTGGGTATCTTGGCGTTTCTCCAGTTTTTCTCCAGGCGTCTGCAGTTGCGTCTGGCTTCTTGGAGATCGGTGGTGAAGCAGGCGGCTTTCCTGGGGAGCTGTTTGTCCATGTTGCGTAGTGGTGCGAGTTTGTCTGCGCAGTTGGCGATCCAGGTGTGGAGTTCTCTGGCTCTACTGAAAGCCTGAGTGCGAAAGAAGTCAGTCAACATTTTATGCAGGACTTAAGGATATAGGAGCACATGCATCAAGTCTTTTCCCGTTCGCAAACGGGCAGATTCGCGCGTCAGACGTACAACGTAGTGTTTTTTTAATTACAGAAGGACGCGAGGAGCAGCACGGAGAGCGGCCAGGCAGGGTAGGCGGCAGACAACAGGTAAATGGCTTCTTTAAAATTTTTAAAGACTTTGGGAGGGGGAGGGAGGGGAGGGAGCGTAGCGTATTTCCACTGAGTTTTTTTTAAACTCCGTGGAAATACGCGTAGAGGCACTACGCCTGCTATGCCCAGGCTTAACAAATATCTCCTATCCAGAGATATACACAATGCACACAACACTTTAAAAATAAATCAGGTAAGTAGCACAAGTACACAATGGTTACCAGGGGGAGACCAAACCATATACTAAAATAGTAGTATGCGAACCACGACTCACCTCAAGACTATACCCAGAAGACGTAGAAGTGCTGGGGACCCAAGTAACCATCCGAGGTAAGTAACCAGGAACCCCACGGAGGCCGTGTGCAGTGTGAGAACACGACTGGGCACTCAATTCAAGTCAATGGGTAAGTCACCGTTGCAATTTTAAAGAAGCAGGACTCTTCCCAGTGGACCCTGAAGAAACCCTGTAGAACACCAAAAGTTGGAGAGCCACCCCACCCGTGGATACCCTAGGAACCAGGAACCCTACACCAGGGAAGCCGGGTGCATAGGTGCAAAGTGGCATCAGAAACCGCTGTCGAACTCAATGGAGGACTTCAGGAAGATGCCACTGGCGAAGAAGGTGAAAGTGTCCGGTGGAACCCAAAGGTGGATTCAAGATGAGAAGTACCTTCAAGCAGAGGGGACAGAGTCTATGCCACTCAGGAGTGACCAGGAGGCACGGAAGACGAATGCCCATCGATGTTGGGTGTTGCAGGAGAGTTGACGGTGACCTTGGAGCTGCAGCTGTGTGGAGCAGGCAACGCTGTGGAAGACCAAGAGCCATTCACGTGCTGTCCCATGTCGGATGTCGAGAGTTGAGGGGTCGGTGTCCATCGAGAGTACCAACAAGCAACTGCAAACAACGTGGAAGGCAAAAAAGGTGCAGTGTCAGGACCAGCAAGGTCCAAGTGACTCACCACAAAAAGGTGAGTCAGAGTAGGCCCCAAGCAATCAGGGGAGCCCACTGGAATCAAAGAAGACCCTCAAAAGGACCCACAGGCCAGAGGCACTGGAGTCGCAAGAGGACCTCGAGCAGCTCACCAAAGATGCAGGCCCACGGTGCAAGAGATGCGGTGAGGACAAAGATCTTGGTCACAGGAGATGCTTGAGGTAGGGACTACTTGGAGCCCGAAAATCTCTGAGGAAGACAGACAACAAGCCTTTGCAATGAATAGTCGATTCAGTGCACAGGGGTTCTGTTCCTGCGGTTCCAACGAGGGATACTGGCCTCAAACTCACTGACAAGACAGTGCAGGCCTCGAGGGAGTTGAAGAACCACCACCTGTATTGCTGAGTCTTTCGGAGTCCGTGGGAGCCCAGGATCAGCAGACCGGTCAGCTGAGTTGCAGTGCCTGCAGATGCAGGGAAGTGACTCCTTCACTTCAAGGGAGATTCCTTCAGGTGTCTTGGATGTCCACAGGCCTTGGAAGGATCCTGCATGGAGCACGGGCACAGACGTTGCAGCAGATGAGCAGGATGACGAGCCTAGGAGCAGCAGGAGTTTCCCAGTTGCAGTCTCAGTGCCCAGAGCAAAGTCCAGGAAAGTCCAGAGTGCCCAGACGGTCGACAAAGAAGTTGTGTCTTGATATAAATCGTGTCCCATGACGAACCTAGGGACCCACCCACAGGTAAGCCCTTAAGTACCCTAAGGAAAGGGTTGGGACCATTCAGGGTTCGCTCCCAGGGGAGGGGCTGGGCAGTGGGGAGGATACTCCCATGTCCTTTGTCCATTCTCACATCAGAGCAGGAGCCAACGGCTCCCTGAACGGGTTTGAACTGGACTATGCAAAAAGAGCACCAGATGTACCCTTCAAGCAGTCTCAGTGGCGCTGGCAAGCGCCCCCACCGTGCCCCAATACACTAATCCCTGTCTGGGAGGTGGTCACACCTCCCTGTGACAGGATATCTATTGTTCTGCCTTCCCCTGCTCAGCAGCAGGAGGGCAGAAACATGTCTCTGGTCGGCAGCAGCCCTAACTTGCTGTCCGGTTCTGGAAGGCTGGTAACGGGAGCACTGAGGGCCTCCCGGAGGAGCTTTACAGTGCATGGAATCATACCTCCACACCGTTTACGGTGTGGAGGTATGATTCCAACATGTTTGACACCAAACATAGCATGGTTCATTCCAGCCAGTTTACAGATGGTCATCGCGTAATGACGCATGGCCACTCTATATATCATAATGGCTGATACACTTACTTCCCCAGAGAATGGAGACCGAAGGTTGTGAGGGTGTCCCGCTCATGCAGGGGCACCCTCAAACTTAGAACCAAGCACGCTGCCTTCAGGATTGAAAGGCTTGCCTTAGGGGTGACTTATAGGTTTTAAGTGCAGTGACCTCAGATATAGGGAAACCTATATCTGTCGTAAGTGGTGCTAGCATCAGCTTACACAGGCTGCAATGGCAGGCCTGTCATCACAGTTTGAGTGGTCTCCCATGGGTGGCATAATACATGCTTCAGCCCATGCGGGACCCCTGGTGTACCTATGCCCTGGGTACCTCAGTACCATATACTAGAGACTTGTAAGGGTACACCAGTAGCCAATATGGGATGTACCTAAGTACTCACCATAACCAATTTAGGGTAGAAAGCAAAGAGACTGGGGTGCCGATTAGCAGGATCCCAGTCAGACTAGTCAGAAACAGGCAAAAAGTGGGGGTAACCATGAAAGCAGATCCTACTTGCCTGCACTCACATACACTACATTTATGGTAAATCCTCCCAGTCCCCCTTATTGATACCAACGAACACTTCTCTGGTGGCCTTGGATAAGGCCACTGCGTACGTGGGTTGGAGGGGCAAATTATCTAGAAGGAACTCCCCTCTGGGTTGAGAGACAGCTGCGAGAGCTAAGGAAGATGACAGGGATGAGAGCCTGGGATCTCATAGGGATTTCACCCTCTGTGAGCTAGCTGGGAGAGAGGGTATGAAATCTTTCAAGAGCTACAGGGGGACTACGAATGACAAGACTGGCAGCATTTTAGATAAATACAGATCCAACATAAAATGTATATGGAGGACGTTTCATAGTTGGAACTGGAAGGCTGCAGCCCTATAGGGAGCAGAATGCTCTTTGAGGGAATGGTCTCTAAAGCCATATAATACACCTACCAAACACTTATGAATAATAGACTCATCAATCTCCGCCCCCCTTAGAATCAAGTGGAAGGCAGATGTGGGCCTTATGGCGGATGTGGACTGTGAGGCAGCCCTGGTGCACCACCCAGAAGGTGGCGTAAAAATGAGCTTCAGACTTATACAGCTAAAGGTCCTGCATAGAGTTTATCATCACCCACACCAGTTGTTTAAATTGAGCATGGCACAATCACCCAACTATCGGAGATGTGGGGAGGGAGTGGGTTTCTTATTTCACACATTAGGAAAGGCTCCCTTATACATCCGTATTGGCGGGCAGTGACCTCAAGATTGAGTTCCATACTGAGTGCGCAGGTTCCCTTCATATTGGGCATTCCAGGCAACGTAGATCTACCTAGGAAACAGCTTCTTATCTGTGCTCTTGGTTTCATCTTGGCGAAACGAGACATTGCTAAAGAATGGGGCAATCTGACTCCTCCCGCTTTGAGTCAATGGGTCACCGGCTTGACCCACTCTATGGAGGCAGAGAGTGCTGTACACTGCTAGGGGCTGCCCGAACAAATTCCAAAAAGTATGGGGACTTTGGTGAAACTACTATGGTCTGGCAGACATCTGAATACCCCGATGAGAGGGGGCATGCCCAGAAGGAAGAGGACCCACGTGTGAAACCAGGAACTTGGCCCAGTGATTAGTGGAATTGGAGAGTGCGGGAGCCTTGTCAGTGATCAGGTGTATTTTCACTAACATTGCCAGCTTGAGCTTTGTAATACCTCACTGGGAAAAACCTCTGTAATCTGTGAACTGTAAAGTATAATGTGGTGAGTAAACTATTGGTGTTGTTTTGAAAGTAGAAAACCATTAAAAACAGTTTTAAAAAACAGGCACTGATTTGAGGCTATTGCCCCAGTTGTGAAGTGTAAAATAGTCAGGGTAATCTTCTGGTTATGATGAGTGATGAGTTTGGATTTGATTTGTACATTAAGGTGAAGTGTGTGTTTGAGTGTTAGGTTTATGCTAAGTCCGGAATACGTACAAATCATAAAAAAATAGGCTCTTTTAAATATGTACTAATCATAAAAATAGGCCCTTCTACTTTCAAGGGAGTCAGAAGTGTGCTTCTGGGGCTAAGGTGATGGTAGGAGTGATGTAGTCATACTAGTGTGGTCCTGAGATGGAGTATGCCCTAATCAATTGACCCTCCCCAGTATTTATGTGTGTATCAGTTGGGTAGTGCCAAGTTGGTGCATGAACGCTTGAGTTAGACTCTATTGTGCCATCTTGGAATTTTCCATTCTGTGTGAGGATAAGGGCGGATGCTTGAAGGATTTGAAAGAGCATGCTTTATGCTGACTCTATGAAGAAGTGTTGTGGGTAGATGGGCTTTCAAAGTGTAGGTTTGTGGTATTTTTTGGAAAAGGCTGGGTGGCCAGTTGTTGCGTGTTTGAGAATGTGGGTTAGATGAGAGAAGATCAATGCTTGGTCGGAGGTGTAGAGAGGTGAACTGGGATTGGTCAAACTGGGCAATAGGATGGCTCAAGCGGCCCTACAAGATGTTGAAGCAGGGTCTAGTTTTACCATACAGTGCCCCAGGCCCATTCTGTCCACATCTGAAGCATAAGAGTCTCAATTGTCCCTGCCAGCCCATAGACATGGTTGTGCTAAAATTGTCAACACTGGCTTGAGCGTCTACAGAGGCAGTAGGCCCCATGCCCTCCTGTAACCTCAGATGTATCCCTCCTATGAAGGCGAATAACCTCAGGTCACTGTCTTTCTGATGTACAAGTCTTTGAGCCCCTGTCCTCTGCGTGTACATCTTTCTGAACATCAAGAAGATGTAGCAATAACAGGATGCATCTGTCATCTAGAAGAACAAGATGGGCTAAGAGTAGGAGTGGGGGCCAACTGGGACTTTCCGCAGATTTGGAAACTAAGTTAGCAACAGGGCTTAAAATAAACAATAGCCTTATAAGGAGCTTCCGCCTTAAAGCTTCCGAGAAGTGACGCAAATTGTTTTTGATAAAATATGCATCTTTTTGGTATGTTGTGCGGTCAAACACCTGCTAAAGTTAGATCTTGCGGTCAACAGTTCCTCATTAAAAGTGTATAAAAGGGCCACTTACTGGCCCATCCGTTGATCACTTCACACAGTGGTTTTTCACGGTGAAGTGCTCCTGGTTAACCATTTTATTTAGCTCTTGATTGAGGTTGTAATGCTTCATTGTTCTTTGATATTCAATCTCTCTCTTTTTCTTTGCATTGTCGTGATTTTAAACTTACTAGATTGCATGTTTTGGCTCATGATCTGCGATGTGTCTTTGACACTTGTAACTTACTAGATTGCATAGTGTTATTTTTGATTAATGATGTGTCTTTGACATTTGTGTCTAAATTGTTTGAATAAATAGTGTCACTCCTGACTCAATTCCTGCATTTTCAGACATGTGTCTTGTTATTTCAGATAGCACATTTCCGTGCTAAATTATGTGGTAAAAACCACACTCCAACATTTGGCGACCACAGGAAAGGATGTGCATAAGAATTTCCAGACTGTACGGAGAAGGAAATTTCCCCTGTGGCTGCGGCGGGAGTTTGCCCCTCGCTGGCCCTTCCTGACTGAACCACCGGACACACACGGGTAAGTCAAAGAGTTTTTTGCTTTTTCTCTTTGCCTTGCCTCGGTGTAGTGTCTGGCTGTGGTTGGTTGAGGGCTTGCAGGTGTAGCGCTGCCTAGGCCGCCGTTCTTTGCAGACTGGTGTCTTGCCACGACAAAACACTCTCTTTTAAAATAAAACATGTGAGCAGGCACTGAGCCAGGATATATTGTACAAATTGGACGTTTGAGGTTGTGGTTTTTGGGTTTCTAGTGCACACTTTAATATTTTGTGTTTTCTTCATATCGCCTGTCTAACAAGATAGGAATCGCTTGTCACACATCTATCCGTGGAACATGTCATGCGAGTAGATAGGGCAGGAAAAGCCAGATCTCTCTTGCGCCTAGGGCATGCCAGTGTATTTTCTTCTATACCTGATGCGAGAAGTCATGCACCTATTTAACTAATATAAATAGGGAAAGGGGAGTTGCGTCTTGCTCTCTCAGCTCTTGTGAGTTCTTGAAGGGTCTAGAACCCCTAAAAGTGTTCGTCAGTCCATGTCTGGTGACTGGTAAGGGAGGTTTAGTGCTGAAAGTATTTGAAATCTCCAGCTTCTGCAGACCTAAAGAGTTAAAAAATGTTAACGGCTGATAGACAAAATAAATAGCTTTGTGAAAGGGTGCCTTGCTAGCTTCTCATATTTTCGCATTAACAAAATAAACGTTTCTAACTGCATAGCAAAATAAGTGGAAGTACTTCACTTTCGAACTAAGTTCCCTTTTTCGGCTTCCTGCTCTCTCCACCTAAGAGAAAAATTATTCCTATCTATTAACATTTCTTACAATGTACGAATTCGTCTTCTCATTCTGTTTTCTGGCAAAGGAGTGCACATTCTTGCTTTTTAATTAATTGTGAAGGAATCGTCGACTTTTTGGAAAAAAACTGTTGTGTTTTTCCGTGAGTAACTCATGGTCTTCTGTCTCCACGTTTTCAAGTGACTCTGTGGTGCTTCCTTCTAAGATCGGCATCTTGTGCAATGACTCAGTGTTGCATTCTTTGTACTCGAATTTTGTTTTCTTCACTAGTGAGACATAATCTAGCTATGTAAAAATGTGTGTATAAATGTATGTATATATATATATATATATGTTGAGTGAATTTTGGAGTGCTCCATACTGTCAGTATATATGTAAATGTACCCTATTGTTTTGAGCTCAACATACCCCCTGTCCCCTTGTCCAGTATATCCTGATGAAAGAACTTATATATTAAAAAGAGCGTTGCAACATTTAACTTAAATAACAGCTTCCTTTTTTAATGAAGCCTCTAGAAAGAGATTAAAATAGATTCACCAATTGATGCGTTGGACTAAGAATAAAATAAAGACCTTCTTACATAAATAGGCAGCAATAAAAAGTACTTCCAAATACAGCTAACACTAGCTTCCCTGTAACGATGAATGGCAAATTAAAGCAGGTCAACTGCGCTAAAAATAAGTTCATATGAATAACGCAGTTTGAGAGAGGACGTAAGTAAGTCAGCACTTATTGCACAACAGACCAGTAGCCCTCCTTAACAGTCAATAAGACTAAATAGCACCAATTACTTCACATCAAAGTGACATTCTGTCAATGGCCCTAATACGTTCCACTAGGCAGAGGGGAACAAAAATACAGAAAAATTATGCTCACACAACCCACAACAACAAATACCCCAGTGACTCATCAAATGCCCCTACTGTTCTAAAGCCCAGACGCTGTCCCTCAATGTGTCCCATGGCCCCAAATGGCCAAAGAGAATTTCAAAGAACAACTACCGCCGCTAACAGAAGGTGCTGGTAAATGGATAGCAACCTTAGAAAAACATACAGCTGGTATCACCTTAGCGGTAGGTGACATTAAAAGCCTGCTCACCTCCCTGATTGGAGTAGAAGCAGAAGACATACTAATGTCCCTGATATGCATTATCAGGCAACACGCAGGGTGTTGCACCCCACATGCATTCACCGACTCAAGTTATTCAGTCCAAAATAATTTACTTCTACTTGCCTCCAATTCAACAACAGCCCATGTAGTAAACAGTGCCGCCCCTCCAGGCACCAGCAGAAGCCCGAATGCAAGCACCCATCTAGTAGGTACAGCCACAGAGCACACAAAAATGGCTAATACAAGAGAGATTTTGAAAGTGCGGCTCATGAACAAGCAAGTTAGTGACACTGGACTAAGAGCAACGTAAATATCGGAGCAGATGGTGAACAATAGACAGAAGGAAGGAATTTGTGAAATAAGCTTGTTCTTCTCTCCCGATTTCAAGTGCACAGAACTCGGGAGACAAGAGGGGAGACAAATTGGCGGAATGGAATGAAAATGCTGGATGAGAATAGGGATAATAGGCTGGACCAGAATACGCTTCAAAATATAGGTCCAATACATTTGCCCACAGCAACAGATAAAATAGCATCTGCAATGTAGTTGCGTGGCAGAGTACTCATGTCTATTCTAGGCCCTTATGAGCAATACATTAAAAAAATCAGGCGTATTACACAACATGCATGACACATAATGCACCTCAATTGGGTCTGTGGGAGCCTGTGTTTGACTTCATGGTCACAGGTTCAAATGCTGCCAGGTCTACTCAGCCTTTCATCCTTCTGAGGTGGATATAATGAGTACGATTGAGTTGGGGAACAATAAACATCTGTTATTTAGCGCCAAGATACCCTTCTGGGTGAACGTGCACTTTACAAATACACATGTTATGTTAAAATAGGCTCTATTTAGCAAAGTGTACAATTCACCACAACACATGCTTTTTCATATTACGAGGTGTTGAAGGGTTAAAAGATTTTTCTTGGGCTGCCTTTATATTAACGCTCCTGGCTGGCCACAGAGTCTGGGCATTGAGCCCAGGCCAGAAAGACATAATGCAATAGATTTCCTGTGGTGACATATGGAACAGGAAAAATATATATATATATATATATTGTTAGTAGAACACGAAGAACTGTGTAACTGTATTGAAATAATAGGTTTCGTGTATAAGTTTCCTTCCCTAACATTTTATTTTCAGGTGCAGGGCCTTAGGAGAGGAGATGTTTTGTTTTTTCGTACGTGTCTGTTCTATGTTTTGTTTCATTGTGTATTTGTCATCAGCTGAAGTCCCATACAACAGATTATGGCAGTGCGTTGAGAAATATTATTGTTGTTTCAAGGAATAGTTCTAAAGAATGAATTTGGAGGGACTGATTCTCTTCCCCACCGTGACAGACATGCCTATTTTGGACTAAGAGTTAAGCTAGAAAAGGAGAAAAAGAGAAATAAGCTGACTAGGATCACACAATTTGGTAAAATGGGAAGCCGGGATTAAATACAGAGTTTCAGGTTTCCCGTTATGCAGTTTAGTCACTGGATATATATATATATATATATATATATATATATATATATATATATATATATATAACCAGGATCCCAAAGAACGACCGCGGTGGGCCAAACAAGGACACAGGCTCCAGTTGAAGATGCAATAAAGAGAATTTATTGTCTTAGCATGTCAGGATGACGCGTTTCGACCACAAGCCTGTGGTCTTGATCACATAGTGCGCTAAGGTGAGAGGCATACAATTTATAGTGACATGAGTGACTTTACTATGTTCATAGTGACAAGGCAGAACATTTTACACTTTTGCAGCATGTAGTAAAACATTTTGTCATACAGTGATGTCTAGGCGCAGCAATGACAAGCAGTTTTGGTAGCAGGCATAGAGAAAAGACTACCCCTCTATATGTAGATGTAGATGGCCATATGTTCTGTAACATCAGTTGTATGTGGCAGACTAGAAGGTAAGCTCGTGTAATGGCGGTGCTGGCTGCATTGTAAAAGATAAAAAAAATGCTAAATATATGCAAGAATTGGGTTTGAAGTCTCCCAAATTATGTCTGATGGAAAACAAAATTAAACGGTATTCCTCATTAATCGTGGGTGTGTGAATACATCCTAGAAACCATGAATGCCATGTGGCACAATTAAATGTGGGAGGAATCCGGTGTACCATCGGAACTAGGAGGGGAACAATGTATAAAACCCATTCATGTTAGTAAAAGCGTTTGGAAGCCAATGCCAAAATCTCTGTATCTGTCAGCGCGCAACTAATGCAGTTGTATATTGAAAGCTTAGTGCTGGTGCGGACGAAGGGCCTAGATGTTGCTGGAGTTTAATCTTAACATGTTGAGGGCTGAGCCTGATGTATGGAAATCGAGTCAACTGCCCAAAAATATGTCAAATAAGTGAAAAAATGCTATACAGTGCAGTCACTTATGGGTAAAGTTAAAAATGAGTGCATAATAGTGGGAAAACTTTGTGTTGGTGCCGTGAGATGTGGTGGAGACAAAAATCCAAACAGTCGCTAAAGGAATAGGCGTGATTGGAGCAGAATAGTTAAAAACTGTGTTTGTAGTGGATTAAAAACTGGACATCTAACTTAAAGTCAGCCGACTTCTAAAAAATGTCATATTGGCGAAATTCTCAGAGCGCAAGACTGGAGTGAATATTGTAGAAGGACACTATAAGAAGTTATAAAAAGTTATAAAGGTCTTCACTGATGTTTAATCCTGCTGGGGCCTTAGTGTTGAGTTCTATTATGTATTTCGACTCCAGTTGTCTCAACAATTTCTCTCTGTTGCCACCCCGTCTGAGTGGCGGAATGCTATCAATGACGCAGTATTTAAGGTGGTCTAATTTGTTCTGGTGTGTCTCTTTGAAGTGCCTGGCGACAGGGTATGTCGGGTCACTGTTGACAATGGCTCTGATGTGTTGCAAAATCCGTAGGTGCACTTGGAGCTTAGTGCTCCCTACATATTTTAGTCCGCACCTGCAAGTAAGAATGTACACTGCGAATTGTGTTCTGCATGTGAGTTTCTGTTGTATCATTATGGGTTTGCTTCTGAATTCTGCCGAGATTTGGGTGGTGTTAACTCCAAATCTGCAGGCCCTGCAACTGCTGCATTTACGAAAACCTTTAACATTAGTTAACCAATTGGTGGTATTTGTTATTTCAGGGCTGTTTCTGACTATAGTGTCATGCATGGACCAGGCTCTCCTGTAGGTGATGTCAGGCCTAGTGTAACTGTGTAAACGTATGAACTGTATTGAAATAATAGGTTTCGTGTATAAGTTTCCTTCCCTAACATTTTATTTTCAGGTGCAGGGCCGTAGGAGAGGAGATGTTTTGTTTTTTCGTACGTGTCTGTTCTATGTTTTGTTTCATGGTGTATTTGTCATCAGATGAAGTCCCATACAACAGATTATGGCAGTGCGTTGAGAAATATTATTGTTGTTTCAAGGAATAGTTCTAAAGAATGAATTTGGAGGGACTGATTCTCTTCCCCACCGTGACAGACATGCCTATTTTGGACTAAGAGTTAAGCTAGAAAAGGAGAAAAAGAGAAATAAGTTGACTAGGATCACACAATTTGGTAAAATGGGGAAGCCGGGATTAAATACAGGGTTTCAGGTTTCCCGTTATGCAGTTTAGTCACTGGATATATATATATATATATATATATATATATATATATATATATCTACTAGCGGTCGCCAGTAGATAGTTATAGTTAGGACCTAGTTTCCATAGGAAAAGCGTTTTTTCTTTTCCCAATAACTTTGGCGTTGGATGACGAATCTTCGGGAAATTTTCAAAACTCGTGGGGCGCTCCGGTCAGCTCCTATCCTGGAAGTTTTGGGGTGATTCGCCAAGCGGGGGCCGAGAAAAAAGGGGATCCCAAAACGTGTTTTCTCCATGTTATTTTCCATAGGAAACTTTAGACACGGTTACAGCCCGAACTGCTGAACGGAATTACACCAAATTTGGCAAAAAGGTAGCCCTTGTTTCAGAAAGAACTCTTTTTGTTAAATGGTGTAAATCCGTTCAGTAGTTCCTGAGAAATTAAAAAAAAAGAGGGCGAAAAATGAATTTCCCATAGGAAACTTTAGACACGGCTACAGCTCGAACTGCTGAACGGAATTACACCAAATTTGGCACAAAGGTAGTGCTTGGTTCAGAAAGCGCCCTTTTTTTTAAATGGTGTAAATCCGTTCAGTAGTTGCTGAGAAAATCAAAAAATAAAAGTTTCGATATATAGAGGCGCGGTGGGTCCGCGGACCCTCCCGACCACGAGCTTTATTCTGATTGGCTGTCAACACTCCAAACCAGGAAGTGTTGGCAGCCATCTTGTGACTTGGTAGAACCGAGTCACAAGAAAAGAGAAAAAGAAACGCGAAAAACAAGAAAAGGGGGCAGGGTAGAAACACCCTGACCCCCTAGGCCTG
The DNA here is from genome assembly GCA_963921515.1 of Calotriton arnoldi. Taxonomy (NCBI): domain Eukaryota; kingdom Metazoa; phylum Chordata; class Amphibia; order Caudata; family Salamandridae; genus Calotriton; species Calotriton arnoldi. The sequence continues at coordinate 1,767,435 of CAWUFW010000426.1, read as the reverse complement.
CTCAGGGGGTCCCACAAGGATCCCCAGGGCCAAAAAAAGCATTTTTTTTTTTTTAAACTGCAAGATTTGCGCACCCAGCGCGAATTTCGGCCGAAAATTTTAAAAAAACGAAGCGCGGACTCCCGCGCTTCGTTATTATTTAGCCCCCGGGTGGGCCAAGTCCCAGGGGCATGTAATAATGTAAATGCGGGGGCCCAGGGAGGCGGGGCCCAGGGAGGCCCCCGCACCCCCTGGGGCTTCTTATTTTTAATGTGTGGGGGGCCTCCAAGGCCCCCCCAAGCCCCGGGGACCGCCACCCTCCGGGGCTTTTATTAATTATTTTGCGGGGGCACACGGCCCCCGCTGCCCCGGGGACCACCACCCCCCAGGGCTTTTTTTTTTTTTTTAAATACACCTGTGTGGGGGGGCTCGAGACCCCCCCACATGCCCCAGGGACCGCCACCTCCCCGGGGCACTAACATTCAAATGCGGGGGTCCGTTATGGACCCCCGAGCCCCGGGGACCACCACCTCCCCAGGGCTGTGCAATAGGTGGGAGGGGGAGGTGGGAGGCGCCCTGTCATTGCAAACTGCTTTGCTTCATTGAAGCAAGAGCAGGGAAACCTGCTCTCGCTTCAATGAAGCAAAGCAGATTGCTTTTCCACAAGGGGAGCTGCATGTCAGCAGCTCCCCATGTGGAAAAGCAATGCCGGCTCCCGCAGGAGGCGGGGAGCCGGCGGGACCGTGGGGGCATTGGGGCTCCCCCCACGGTCCCCAACGGATAGGGCCTGCCCCGGGGGATGGGGTCCCCGGAGCTAGAAGTGGCCTGGGAGGGGGGCCACGCGGCCCCCCTCCCCCCAAAAAAACGCAAATGCTGGCCCCGGGGGAAGGGGTCCCAGGGCCATAAATGGCCTGAGGAGGGGGCCATGCAGCCCCCCTCCAAACATATTTTTTTTTTAAATAAACACTGGCCATGCCCCAGGGGATGGGGTCCCCGGCGCCGAATATGGCCTCGGGAGGGGGGCCACGCGGCCCCCTTCCATTTTTGAAAAAAATAGTGGTCAGGCCCTGGGGGATGGGGTCCCCAGGGCCCAAAAAAAGGAAGAAGAAGGAGGGCCACACAGCCCCCTTCTAAAAAAAAAATAATAATAAAAAAAAAAGACACGATCGTGCTGGAGGCCCCACCCCCTCCCAGCAACACTCTGCAAACACGCCCTGTGGCGCGTTTTAAATTGGGGAATTCATTCCCCTTCAATACTGGGGGTCCCTGGGGGCCAACTAGCCCACCAGGTACCTCCAGTAAGCGCCACAGGGCTGCGTTGCAGAGAGGTGGTCCAGGCCACGCCCCTTTTTACACCTCTCTGCAACGCAGCTCTGTGGTGCTTACTGGAGGTACCTGGTGGGCTAGTTGGACCCCAGGGACCCTCAGGATTCAAGGGGACTTTATCCCCCAACTTAAAACGCGCCACAGGGTGCGTTTGCACAGTGGTGAAGGGAGGGGGCGTGGCCTGAGGTGACATGTGTGCAAACACGCCCTGTGGCACGTTTTAAGTTGGGGAATTAATTCCCCTTCAATACTGAGGGCCCCTGGGGGCCAACTAGCCCACCAGGTACCTCCAGTAAGCGCCACAGGCCTGCGTTGCAGAGAGGTGGTCCAGGACACGCCCCTTTTTACACCTCTCTGCAACGCAGCTCTGTGGCGCTTACTGGAGGTACCTGGTGGGCTAGTTGGGCCCCAGGGACCCTCAGGATTCAAGGGGACTTAATCCCCCAACTTACAACGTGCCAGGGGGCGTGTTTGCAGAGTGGTGGAGAAAGGGGGCATGGCCTTTGTCTACCTCTCACCAATCCCACTGCGTGGGGCTTACTGGAGGTAAAAGGTAGGCTAGTCGGCGCCTAAAGGACCCCCAGCAGTGAAGTGGACTTCAATCCCCATCCAAGAGCGTGCCAGGGAGCGCGTTTGTAGAGTGGTGGGCAAAGTGGGCGTGGCCTGGTACGAGTACTTACCAGTGCTGCTGTGTGGGACTGACTGGAGGTAATAGTTTGGGAAGTTGGCCCCCAAGGATGTCCTTGGGGGCCAACTACCCCTCTTGTTACCTCCAGTAAGTCCCACACAGTGGGATTGCTAAGACGTCTTCGGAGGCCATGGCCCCCCTTTCTCTACCACTCTGCAAACGTGCCTCGTGGCAAACTACGGGATGGAGGATGAAGTCCAATTTAGTCCTGAGGGAGTTTGGGGGCCAAGAATCCCTCCTGGTACCTCCTGTAAGTCCTACGCAGCGGAATTCCTGAGCATTGGTTGGACGCCCAGCTCCCTTTCTCCACCACTCTGCAAACGTGACTACTAGTTAAAGTAGCATATTTCTGCACCTCTGACTTAGAGGTAGTTTTAATCCCCCTGCCCTATTATGTACTAGGGCCTTACAGAGGAGGTCATGCTAATCACAGGGGTACCCCAACGCATAGTGTTCCCTAGTGTATGTAGGTGTTTTCACTGTATTCTAAGTGTCTTTTAGCATAGCACTGGCTCTAGGCCTGGTTAGTCAGAGTCAGTTACCACCAGTACCCGTCTGAAAAAGTTGTGGGCACAGGATGATTTTGAAACAAGGCCTCTTTCTGCTCCTCTGTTGGTTCTTTCTGCACATGTCTTGCTTCTTCCTGCACTTTTGTTCGTCTTTGTGGACTTCTGTTGCTTCTTTCTGCATTTCTTTTGCTTCTTTCTGTGCGTTTTTTCTTCTTTCTTCACATGTCCTACCTCTGTAGGCATAGTTAGAAACTAGCATTTAAAAAACCTTTGAAATTCACTTAAAAAAACCATAGGTTTCAGGCACGTTATAGTTAGAAATTAGCATCTAAAAAACCTTTGAAATTCACTGAAAAAACCATAGGTTTCAGACACGTTATAGTTAGAAATTAGCATTTAAAAAACCTTTGAAATTCACTGAAAAAACCATAGGTTTCAGGCACGTTATAGTTAGAAATTAGCATTTAAAAAAAAATTGAAATTCACTGAAAAAACCATAGGTTTCAGGCACGTTATAGTTAGAAATTAGCATTTAAAAAACCTTAGAAATTCACTGAAAAAACCATAGGTTTTAGGGAAAGTTATAGTTAGTTGGACATTTCACTCATACAAAACCAGAGAAATTCCCCCGTTTTAGTTAGTTCAGCTAACTATAACTCGCGCCCCCGCAATGCACTGCTGATGACGTCACATATTACATCACTCATGACATGGTCAGTGACATCACTGATGACATCTCAAATGACATCACTGATGACATCACTGATGACATCATCCATGTGATAATTTGATGTATCTTCTCACACCCTAATATAACCTTTGATACACCCACTCTAAATTACAGACTGCCATTCTCAAAACCATAGACACTCCAACACCAATAACTACATACCCACTCACTGATTCTTAGGTCTACACACACATCCACTCACTCACCCGTACAGTCACTCATACTTACGGTCACTCAGTACAAGACTATCATATGCACTCATACACCTATATAGACACTCACACACCGCCACTCATCCATAGAGGTACTCACACACCTAGTCAGTCATGCAAATAATTAATCACACTGCCATTTACTCACCTATACAGTTATACACACACCAGCTCACTTACTCATACAACTGCTAGCACATTCTTACGCTCTTATACAATCACTGATACAAGCACACACTCATCCATACAGTCACTCTCACAATCACACACTCTCACTTATAGCCATTTATATACTCCAACACACATATATACTGCCTTTCACATATGTAGTTACTCACACATGTACCACTGAGATATACATTCACTCACTAACACACCAATACACACACTCACCCACCCATACAGTCAATCACAGATGCACTCTTGAAACCATGCACCCAGTGAATCACCCACTCACACATCTATGCACAGAGTCACACACACCCCACCCACACAAACACTCAGGCACCCATACAGATACTCAGACAACCAATCAATAACCCATATAGACACTCATGTAGCTATTCGCAAACCCATGCAGCCGCTTACACACCAACAGACAGACGGATACAGACATTCAGACAGTTTAGTCACTAACCCATGCATTCAGTAAGATACGTTTAATCACTCACTTATAGAGTCAGTCACGCACCTACTAAATCATCCATTCAGACACTTATACACCCACTCATTCTTCAATACGCCTTTCCCTATATATATTAAACATATTTAAACTTTACAGAAACACACAGTCACTGGATGATGTCATCAGTGATGTCATCAGTGATGTCATTTGAGATGTCATCAGTGATGTCATCAGTGATGTCACTGACCATGTCATGAGTGATGTAATATGTGACGTCATCAGCAGTGCATTGCGGGGCGCGAGTTATAGTTAGCTGAACTAACTATAACGGGGGAATTTCTCTGGTTTTGTACGAGTAAAATGTCCAACTAACTATAACTTTCCTAAAACCTATGGTTTTTTCAGTGAATTTCTAAGGTTTTTTAAATGCTAATTTCTAACTATAACGTGCCTGAAACCTATGGTTTTCTCAGTGAATTTTAAAAGTTTTTTAAATGCTAATTTCTAACTATAACGTGCCTGAAACCTATGGTTTTTCAGTGAATATATATATATATATATTCACTGGAAAAACCATAAGGTTTAGGGACAGTTATAGTTAGTTGGACATTGCACTCGTACAAAACCCGTGAAATTCGCCCGTTATAGTTAGTTCAGGTAACTATAACTCGCGCCCCCGCAATGCACTGCTGATGACGTCACATATTACATCACTCATGACATGGTCAGTGACATCACTGATGACATCACTGATGACATCTCAAATGACATCACTGATGACATCACTGATGACATCATCCACTGACTGTGTGTTTCTGTAAAGTTTAAATATGTTTAATATATATAGGGAAAGGCGTATTGAAGAATGAGTGGGTGTATAAGTGTCTGAATGGATGATTTAGTACGTGAGTGACTGACTCTACAAGTGAGTGATTAAATGTATCTTACTGAATGCATGGGTTAGTGACTAAACTGTGTGAATGTCTGTATCCGTCTGTCTGTTGGTTTGTAAGCGGCTGCATGGCTTTCTGAATAGCTACATGAGTGTCTACATGGGTTATTGATTGATTGTCTGAGTATCTGTATGGGTGCCTGAGTGTTTGTGTGGGTGGGGTGTGTGTGACTCTGTACATAGATGTGTGAGTGGGTGATTCACTGGGTGCATGGTTTCAAGAGTGCGTCTGTGATGGACTGTATGGGTGGGTGAGTGTGTGTATGGGTGTGTTAGTGATTGAATGTATATCTCAGTGGTACATGTGTGAGTAACTACATATGTGAAAGGCAGTATATATGTGTGTTGGAGTATATAAATGGCTATAAGTGAGAGTGTGTGATTGTGAGAGTGGCTATATGGATGAGTGTGTGCTTGCATCAGTGATTGCATAGGAGCGTAAGAATGTGCTAGTATTTTTATGAGTAAGTGAGCTGGTGTGTATAACTGTATAGGTGAGTAAATTGGAGTGTGATTAATTATTTACATGACTGACTAGGTGTGTGAGTACCTCTATGGATGAGTTGCGTTGTGTGAGTGTTTATATAGGTGTATGAGTGCATATGATAGTCCTGTACTGAGTGACTGTAAGTATGAGTGACTGTACGGGTGAGTGAGTAGATGTGTGTGTGTAGACCTAAGAATCAGTGAGTGGGTATGTACTTATTGGTATTGGAGTGTGTATGGTTTTGAGAATGGCAGTCTGTAATTTAGAGTGGGTGTATCAAAACTTATATTAGGGTGTGAGAAGATGCATTAAATTCTCACATGGATGATGTCATCAGTGATGTCATCAGTGATGTCATTTGAGATGTCATCAGTGATGTCATCAGTGATGTCACTGACCATGTCATGAGTGATGTAATATGTGACGTCATCAGCAGTGCATTGCGGGGGCGCGAGTTATAGTTACCTGAACTAACTATAAAGGGGAATTTCACGGGTTTTGTACGAGTGCAATGTCCAACTAACTATAACTGTCCCTAAAACCTTATGGTTTTTTCAGTGAATTTCTAAGGTTTTTAAATGCTAATTTCTAACTATAACGTGCCTGAAACCTATGGTTTTTTCAGTGAATTTCAAAGGTTTTTTAAATGCTAATTTCTAACTATAATGTGTCTGAAACCTATGGTTTTTTCAGTGAATTTCAAAGGTTTTTTAAATGCTAATTCCTAACTATAACATGTCTGAAACCTACGGTTTTTTCAGTGAATTTCAAAGGTTTTGTAAATGACAATTTTTAAATGTATTAATTGTTATATTTATTTTTTTCATACTGATTTACTAGATTTTTAGAAACAATTTTTTTTACATATTTTATTTTTTAAATTACATTGTAATTACATTATACATTACAAAAAATACTTTCTCAGAATGAATTACTTTAGTTTAAATACTTTGCACATAGGCAATAGACTTTTAAGTACAGTAGTTACAGTTGTTGCAATGGGCAACACATTTTCAAACACAATGCAACATTCAGCTCAATGTGAATTTCTAGTTAAATGCAATTAGTTACTTTATGGATTACTTTTCTAACCACAGGACTGGATCCTAGATTCAGTCCTGGGACATCTCCTGTAAACAGTTGAGTAAAAGCGTTTTGGTTACAGTAGTGATTTTTAAGGAATATTATTGTATTTTAAAAGTTGACACTTTGAAACTTTTTCTCATAGAATCACCAATGTTATCCTATGGAAGGAAATTCACTTAGCAGGTAAAAACTGTTATCGTTACTTTTTCTTACTCAGTGTTGGATCCTGGATCCAGCACTGGTGCATCTCCTGTAAACAGTTGAAAGAATGCGTTTAAGTCATACAGGCGATTTTTAAGGAATATTTGTAGTTTGTGAAAATCGACACTTTGAAACTTTTCTGCTGAAAACCAGACAATGGATTCCTATGGAAGAAAATATAAGTTACTGGTAAGTACGGTTAAAATTACTTTTCAGGGTCAGTGCTGGGCTAAAAGATGCAGCACTGAGGTCTCTCCTGATAACAGGTGAGTAAATCGGAATTCGTATTTCGGCTGATTTTAGAGGAATATTTTAAAGTTCCAAAACTCCACACTTAGAAGAATTTCCAAGTGAAACCAGTCAATGTTAGCCTATGGAAGGAAATTCAAGTTACTGGTAAGTACGGTTAAAATTACTTTTCAGGACCAGTACTGGGCTGAAAGATACAGCACTGAGGTCTCTCCTGATAACAGGTGAGTAAATCGGAATTTGTATTTCGGCTGATTTTAGAGGAATATTTGTATGTTTCAAAAATCAACACTTAGAAACTTTTTCAGCAAAAAGCAGGCAATGATATCCAATGGAAGGAAATTCAAGTTACTGGTAAGTACGTTTAAAATTACTTTTCAGGATTAGTACTGGGCTGAAAGATGCAGCACTGAGGTCTCTCCTGATAACAGGTGAGTAAATCAGAATTCGTAGTTCGGCAGATTTTAGAGGAATATTTGCACAATGGTGAAGGGAGGGGCGGGGCCTGAGGTGACATCTGTGCAAACGCGCCCCGTGGCGTGTTTTAAGTTGGGGGATTAAGTCCCCTTGAATCATGAGGGTCCCTAGGGGCAAACTAGCCCACCAGGAACCTCCAGTATGCGCCAGGGGCTGCGTTGCAGAGACGTGTAGAGAGGCCACACCCCTTTTACACCTCTCTGCAACGCAGCTCTGTGGCGCTTTCTGGATGTACCTGTTGGGCTAGTTGGCCCCAGGGACCCTCAGGATTGAAGGGGATTTAATTCCCCATCTTAAAACGCGCCACGGGGCCTGTTTGCACACATGTCACCTCAGGCCCGCCCTCCCTTCACCACTGTGCAAACGCGCCCGTGGTGCATTTTAAGTCGGGGATTAACTCCCCTTGAATCCTGAGGGTCCCTGGGGTGCAACTAGCCCACCAGCTACCTCCATTAAGCGCCACAGAGCTGCGTTGCAGAGAGGTGTAAAAAGGGGCGTGGTCTCTGTACACCTCTCTGCAAGGCAGCCCCCTGGCGCATACTGGAGGTTCCTGGTGGGCTAGTTGGCCCCAGGGACCCCAGTATTCAAGGGGAATTACTCCCCTTCTTAAAATGCGCCAGGGGCGCGTTTGCAAGTACTGCAGGGAGGGGCGGGGCCTCCGGCACGATGCCGGTTTTTTTTGTTGTTTTTTTATGGGAGGTGGGCTGCGTGGCCCCCCTTCCCTCGGCCACTTTTGGCCCCGGGGACCCCATCCCCCGGGGCCTGAGCATTTTTTTTTTTTTTTTTTTTTTAAACGGGAAGGGGGCCGCGTGGCCCCCCTTCCCTGGGCCTCTATTGGCCCCGGGGACCCCATCCCCGGGGCATGCCCTCTTTTTAAATAAAAAATATGGAGGGGAGCTGCGTGGCCCCCTCCTCCAGGCCATTAAGGCCCCGGGGACCCCATCCCCCGGGGCCGGCCTTGCTCCTTATTTTTTATTTTTTTATTTATTTTTTTATTTGGGGAGGGGGCTGCGTGGCCCCCTCCCGAGCCACTATGGCCCCGGGGACCCCATTCCCGGGGCCTGGCCTCTGGTTGGGGACTGTGGGGGTCCCCAATCCCCCACAGTCCCGCCGGCTCCCCGCGTCCTATGGGAGCCGGCATTGCTTTCCACATGGGGAGCAGCTAAGATGCTGCTCCCCATGTGGAAAGCAATTGGTTGCATTTTGAAAGAGAGAGCAGGTTTCCTGCTCTCTCTTTCAAAATGCAAACCAAGTTTGCTATGACAGGGCGGGAGCCGCGAGGCTCCCGTCCTGTCATAGCTACAGCAGTGTCCCGGGGGTAGGCACCCCGGGACACTGCAGAAGCCGGCCCTGGGGGTGGCGGTCCCCAGGGCCATCAAGGGCTCCAGGAGGGGGCCGCGCGGCCCCCCTCCCTACATTTTGAAAGCCCCGGGGAGGTGGTGGTCCCCGGGGCATGTGGGGGGGCTGGAGCCCCCCCAAACAGGTTTTAAAAAAATAAAAAATAAAAGCCCCGGGGAGGTGGCGGTCCCCGGGACTGCGGGAGGGCTCAGAGCCCTCCCGCACCATTTATGATAAAGCCCCGGGGGTGGTGGTCCCCGGGGCTTGGAGAGCCCTTAGAGGCCCCCATACATAAAATAAACCCCCCCAGCATGCCCCCGGGACTTGGCCCACCCGGGGGCAAATTAACTATCGAGCGCAAGAGACCGCGCTTTGATTTTTTTATTGGCACGATCCGCGCACCCTGAGCGCATCCTGCCAATTTAAAAAAAATGCTTTTTGCCCAGGGGGTCCTTGTGGGACCCCCTGAGCAGACCTAGGGGTCAGGGTGTTTCTACCCTGCCCCCTTTGTGCGTTTTGCGCACTTTTTTTACTGCTTTCTTGTTCCTCGGTTCTACCGAGGAACAAGATGACTGCCAACACTTCCTGGTTTGGAGTGTTGACAGCCAATTAGCAGACAGCTCGTGATCGGGAGGGTGCGCGGATCCTGGGTGCCCATAGATATATATGTACTTTTACTTTGATTTTCTCAGCAACTACTGAACGGATTTACACCATTTAACAAAAGGGTTCTTTCTGAACCAAGAACTACCTCTTTGCCAAATTTGGTGTAATTCCGTTCAGCAGTTCGGGCTGTAGCCGTGTCTAAAGTTTCCTATGGAAAAATGAATGGGGAAAACGCGTTTTGGGACCCCCCTTTTTTCTCGGCCACCGCTTAACGAATCACCCCGAGACTTTCAGGGTAGGAGCGGACCGGAGCGCCCCACAAAGTTTGAACATTTCACGAAGATACGTCAACCGGCAAGAGAGTTATTTCAAATAGAATGTCGCGGATTTCCTATGGAAAATAGGTCCTAACTATAACTATCTACTGGCGACCGCCAGTAGATAATATATACATGTGTAAATGTGTGTGTGTGTATATATCTATATATATATATGCTTTGCTCCCCTATGCCCACTGTACCACAGACACCCTCCTGCCCGACCACCTCTTTGCCTGGCATCAATTCAAAGCCAAGTGCTGGGATTGGTGCATGCTTGTTTCGTGGATAGAGCATTCAGCCTGCTGGTGCAGCACATCTGGGCTTTGCTCACAAACTTCCCTTATCTTAAGTGTGTGAATTAGGCCTCTCTACAATTCGGTTTTAGGGTCCACTTTGCGATCTTTGACGAGTGCCAGAATAAGTGACAGGTTGCAGTATGTAAGAAATGTGGTATTGAAGGAACTTGTGGGTTTTTGGCAGCAGCAAGAAAGTGAAATAAAAGATTATGTCACTACGTGAAATACCACCGGCATCACCACTGCTTGAAATAAAGTCAGTTAAGTGTTCATGGATATATAAATCCTTCCCCCCCTTTCTCCCCCCCTTTTTTGTAAACGAATCAGGGGCACGATCAGCCGTTTTCGTTTCCCAAACTGCTTTTTAGATAAAAGTATGACTTCATAAAGTCACTGTGTTTGGTGAGTTTTTTGTGGGATGGGAGTAGTTTTTTATAAAAACAGAGTTGTACTACTACTGTTGAAACACTAAAATGACCAGGGCCAAAATCACGCCGTTAGTCAGGCTCAAACCGGCGTAGTGAGCTGTTTTTCCCAGAACACCGCAAACTTGGCCACAAACTGACGCCCATTTTGTGAAGTTAGTGGTATAGTCACTGATGCCACGAGGGCGTGAGTACGAGCCGACCTGACATTTAACAGGGCGGTCTCGGCTCTCGCATTTATCTTCGGAGCCACGGCCAGGCATAATGCGCTGGACGAGAGTGCAGCTTTGATGAAGTGAGTACGGCCTACCCAATCCCCTTGACAACAAGCATTTCTTCTCAACAAATCGCATTTCTGTAACCAATGTCTTGACAAAATTCTGTTTACTTTCAGTGTGTGCCTACAAGCGCCCCTTCCCTCCCGTGCAGAGCTCATGGGGCCAAATTTAGGAATTAATTAAGTACGTTTTAACAGACATGTAACGTATTTTTTACGAACTCATTAACTTGACAATTCTTTTCTTCACTACTATGATGGTAAACGGATTAAATAGATAATCGAATGACTACCAGCTAGGTATACCGATGAACATATATAAGGAGCAATTACCCTAATCTCTCCACAGAAATATTAACGATTACTCCATAGAGTCTGGGATTCATGTTTCATGTTATGTATTGTCTTGTTTGATTTTCCAGAAGGTCACCACGACAATGTAAATAAATAGACTAGCCATGCGCAAGAAAAATATATCACTTTGGTTCCACAGATTGGTGATGTGTTTTACACTACATAACTTCAGTGAAAAGTTAATCCTCTTGTAATATCTTATCTTTCCAGATCATATTGAAGAATCATACCTAATAGGTATTGTATTTTGCACGATATTTTCCTCATTTCACCTTAATATTAATTAAGAAGACCATCCGGTTTCGTTTAGGAGTGGTACAAGGGATCAATTAATCTGGTCCTGATGAAAAGCCATAGGGGTAAGGCTTGAAACATGTTGACCGGGAGTCACACATTCATTACTTTGTGCTCCTCCCTGAACCCCCTTTTTTAACATTAGCAGCCACAGGATTGAATAAAGTTTAGGTTGCAAGCGCCAGGTATTTTTTAATCTCACAAGTTCTGCTGACCCTTCCACTACCACATTATTTTATAGCTCACAACTTCCAAAGTGCTCCCTCGTCTCCGTCGGTCGCAGCACACCCCGTCCCACAGCGGGGCGGGAAGAACCCGATGATGAAGCATGCCACCAAGGTACCTTTTGGTGGGTGAGGGTTATTTTAGGAAAACTCATCGTTTTCCTCAAGTATTACCAATAGTACTGGAAGGATAGTTCGTTGCATTTCGAGTGGACATTCTTTGGTTGTTTATATAAATATACACATGTCCTACAGTGACACATTTTGCAGACTATGACCACGAAGGGTGGCAAAATTCGTCAGGTCAGGATCTTCTCCAAGGGACGTGATGGGGACATCCTTTTATTAATTCACTGTTGTTCTAAATTGTGACACATTAGTGGCCTTCCTAACACAGGGGCACAATGAGTGCAGCTCTGTGGCAGGAGGGAAGGAATAGTTGTGAGATATGTGCAGCTCTGTGCAGCATACGAAACATGGTACAGCGACAAGAGATCTGTAGGAATAGATTACCCCAGATAGCCACCACACCGACTTCCTCCACACACGCCCCAGTGCTAGGAAATACAAAGAATGAATAATACATGCTAATATTAAGTGTATTTCAATGTAGAAGGACAATATGCATTAAGTAGTGATGCTCAATATTGCAATATTTTCAGAGTACAATGTGTGTAGATTTAAAAATGCCTTTTAGACTACAGGTGCAGACTTTAGGGGTGGTTGCAAATATTTTGCAGTTCGACCACTATGAGTTTTTGTTTCCCAATTGTGTTACTTGGACGTAAATTCTTAAGATATTTCTATCTCTTGGGAGCAATTATAGTACAATATTTTGGTTCTTCTTTCGCTTTCGGACTTAATTGATGTTTCGAGGTTTTGCACACTGCAGACATTATTATTTTTGGGTTCTTCCCTTCGTCCCTAAGTAGTGTACTAGGTTTCCTGTTTTTGAGATGTTTGCATACATATGCTCAATGTTCACGTTTCCACCTCCTCATGTCTGGTTAGGAGTTCCACCAGTGCATTTGTATTTTTTATTTCTGAATATTATGCCTGCACAATTGCACAACTACTGTTTCACACCTGGCCACAGGTCATAGACAGAGAATGTTTGGTGAGAAGTAGACAACATATTTGGTATGACGGTGTGTCAGGTGTGAACATATATAAGAAAAAAAAATAATTAAGAAAACAAAATGTCTTTATTGCCTACCAATTACCCTATTTTCAAGCAGAAATATTCCAAGTTCTGACCACCACCTAACGCCCCATATGCTTGTCACTGAACAATTAATAAATGTATCAGTACCACAACTAGACCTAAAACTGATACTGAAAGCTCTTTTGAAATTATGAAAGCTGAAATGTATGAATATCTGTATGAGTTAACAAGCGCTGCGCTTTCTACTCAGTTATCCAAGCGGAAGGAAAAGGGCCCCATCGATCCTGAGCTCCTTCTCATTGATCTTTGTCTGGAAGGTCTCCATCGGAAAAAAAAAATTAAAAAATTGAAGGACCATTTAAAGTCACAGACTCCTCACCAACAGCTGAAGAACATGGATACATCAGAGCGACATCAGGGCCAACCCTGCACCACCTCAGCACTGAACAATGAACAAGAGGAGGGCAACTTGTTCCCATTGACTATCTGAGAAGAAGAATGTGATCGATTTTGTAGTCTACAGATACAGCCGCAACACCAGCAGCGCAAAAGATCCTTATAACAAGATATGTTGCTTTATTTTATATCTTTATCTTATTGTCAGAATGGCACTAACAATGTTTTAATTGGTTTGCTTTTCTTTCTTATTGCTTGGCTCAGAAGACTTGTATTCCTCAAAAGGTTGAAGTTGTCTACACTACTGTGCATCCCATGTCTTTTTTTCCCCTTCACCTGCTGACACTTGTAGCAATAGTAGTAGCACCTTTAATAATGCAACGCGTTCCAGTACCTCCATTGCCTGTGATGGTACTACTAATGTTACAATGTGACCCTCTAAGTCGTCCCGTCATCGTAGGGATGCCCCATTGGCCTGGCAGCATAGTGTCCATGATTCTCTCCAGGACATTATGTGGTAAAGCCAGATGACAATAGCAGGGAGGCAGAAGACTAATGAATACTGTTATGTGGCTCATACATTCCCCATGCAGTAGACGCAGATAGACTGATTTTTCCCAGGGAAGTACCACCACACACTGTAAAATGTCTACTACACCTGTTCCTCTACAGAATATGGGGACAAGGTCAGATTATTGAGGCCAACATCTCTGAAGTATTAGTAAATACCACAGTAAGGGACCACACCCTAAGAATGCATGAGGTTATCACTGACAATTCCAGAATAGAGGGGGAGGTAACAAAAATGCTTAAGATAGGAGTTCCTGATATCGACCTTAGTGCATCTTTTGGTTGGAAGAATGGGTTTATGATAACAAGATCACCCTCAGACTGTAATGGCTCTTTACCCCACACCTTACGTTGTTCATGCCAAAACAGAACTGCTCTATGTCTATTTGCACAAATTTAGATGGGATAGACTGGAAGATACACTTGGGGTGGGGGGAAAATGTCCAAACCTAAAAAAGCTTTCAAACTAAAGTCACCTCTTCTCTGTTTTCTAGGAAATGGCATGGTAACTGTTGGGCGCAACTCTGGATGCAACAGCACCATCTATAATTGGGGCATGCAATATGGCACCTCCAGCCTAATGGATTTCTACTGGGCTTGCGGAGTACGTCTCTATCTCCAACTGCCTCCTCGATGGAGTAGCCTGTGCTCACTAGAACAATGCACAAAGTCTCCCTAGTCGTTCCTACAGCCAATATCGCCCACATCCATGCCCATCCAATAACTGGCTCTGTTACCTTGCTCCACCGACATCGGCGGTATGCTGAGTACTTTGGGTGGACAGCCTTCAAAGTCATACCCCAGGAGTTCCGCCTATTCAACACCATCATTTTGATGTTCCAGATCAAGGCGAATGCACGTTGGCTTCGAAACACAGAGAGGAGGGTATGCCTTCGGATAGGGAGGTCGTGCTGCACATTAAGTGCCTGCCGACGATGAAGAAAAAAGCTCCATCACCAAGGTCATCGAGGACTTGAACAACATAGAAAAGAAAATGATTCCTGAAGGAGGTGCTATAGCAGACACAGCCACTGATTGGTTGAACTTTGACTGGATGCCTTTGTGGCTGTCTAAAAATGTTGTTACCAGTTTTCGGTGTGCTGTTGCTCCTCTGTTGTGCCGTACAGTTGTTCTATCATTGTGCTAAAAATACTGGTAGTAAATTAGTAGGTATGAATTATGTAGGAATAAGGAACATTCAGAAAGCCTATACACAAGAAGAAGAAGGGTAGAACAGGGAATGGGGATAACTCAGCACTCTTAGAAGTAGTAGAGCTCACAACGCCAGGACTACACTCAATGCAGCCTGCTACCATTACCCAGTGCCAGGTTGTTAGAAATGGGGGTCTTTAGTTGGCAGAGGTAGGTACCTTTGTCCAAATAGGGACCCTTGCTTCTAGTCAGGGTAAGGGGGATACACTTCTAAAATAACCTCTGCTCACCCCCTTGGTAGCTTGGCACGAGCAGACAGGCTTATTTCAGAGGCAGTGTGTAAAGCATTTGTGAACACATACAGTAATACAGTGAAAACACTACAAATGGACACCACACCAGTTTAGAAAAATAAGTAATCTTTATCTGAACCAAAATAAGACCAAACAACAAAAATCCACAATAAAGTAATACAAATATCACTTTCAGATGGTAGAAATAGTTCAGTTCAAAGCAAATTGCAGATACGACACTTTTCACACAAAGTACCTGGGATGCGTCACACTAACAAACAAAACGGGCCGCAGGGAAGGTGATACGTCAGTTCCTTACACTCAGGGAAGGTGATGCGTCAGTTCCTTGCTCTGGGGGAGGTGATGTGTCTGGTCCTTACTGCTGCGCAGGGGAGATGATGCGTCGGTTCCTTACAGGAGAGGAGGTGATGCGTCAGTTTCTTACATCATGGGGAGGTAATGCGTCGGTTTCTTACTGCGTCCTCCAACGATACCACAAACTTGGCGCCTCGATTCGATGCGACGATCCGGGACGATGCGTGGATTCTTCCAGCTCCCAGTGGAAAGCAGTCTCTAGAGGTCCAAAACAACAGCGGGTACCTCTTTGCAGGTCAGAACTCCCAGCAAGGAAGTTCAGGGGAGCTGGTGGTGAAGTCTTTGTGTCCCTGAGACTTCAGAACAGGAGGCAAGCTCAGTTTCAAGCCCTTGGAGATCTTCCTCAAGCAGGGGACACAGCAAACAGCAAAGTCCTTTTCTCCTTTCCTTGGCAGTAAGTAGCCACTGCAGACCAACCCCAGACAGCAAACAGCACAGGGGCAGAATTCCTCCTCAGCTTCTCCGGCTCTTCTCTTTGTCAAAGGTTCCTCTTGATTTCCCAGGAATGATCTAAAAGTCTGGGGTCTGGCCCCTCTTTTTATACCCAAAAACCTTTGTTCTCTGAAGGCAGAGAGTGTCTGTACCCAGCCTAAACCAGTTCTGTGGGGCACTTTGCAAGTGCACAACAACCTCCATTGTCAGTGTGAGCCCTGGCTCCAGACACACCACAGGGGGGCAGAGCCATCATTGTGGAAGGCAGGCAAAGCCCTATTCAGGTGCAGGTGCTACTCCTCCCACCACTCCAAATGCAGACCAGGCCTATTCAGCCCAGCCCTGACTCATCAGGCTCTCTGGAGCCACTGCTCCTCCCAGCTCCTGACACTCCAAAGCCAGACATGCAATACACAAACCTAGCAGAGGCATACTGGATGGCTAAGCAAGAAAATACCTGCTTTCTAAAAGTGGTATTTTCAAACACAGAATGTAAAAATCACCCTCACTAACAGATGCATTGTAACACTCTGAGTTCAGGCATATCAAACTTTATTTTCCGACCTTGTTCCCAGGGGTAGTTATGTTTATAAGATGTTATAAACAAACTCCCCATTCTGTCCTATGGGAACGGGTAACCTTGCAATAGTGAAAAACGAAATTGGCAGTAATTCACTATCAGGTCATGCCACACACACCAGGGCATGTCCTACCTTTCACATACACTGCACCCTGCCCACAGGGGTACCTTGGGCCTACCTTAGGGGTGACTAATATGTAAGAAAAGGGAAGGCAAGGGCCTGGCAAGTGGGTGCACTTGCCAGGTTGACATGGCAGACTGCACACAGGCTCTGCAATGGCAGGCCAGAGTTACATTTTACAGGCTGCTTCTGTGGGTGGCACAATCAGTGCTGCAGCCCACTAGCAGCATTTGATTTACAGGCCCTGGGCACACACAGTGCACTGTACTAGGGTCTGACTAGTAAATCAAATATGCCAATCATGGAAACACCAATTCATAACAACAATTTACAGGGAGAGCATATGCACTTTAGCCCTGATCAGCAGTGGTGAAGTGCCCAGAGTCATAACACCACCAACAACAGGTCAGAAAAAATACAGGAGGAAGGCAAAAAGTTCTGGGATGACCCTGTAAAAAGGGCCAAGTCAAAAGCAGGTCAATAGCCCCCAACTCACCACTAGTAGATACCAACTGAGAGAGGATTTAAATGTAGATACACCATCACCTACACCGATACACTATACCTCCCTCGTTGACATACCTGAAGGAGAGTATATAGAGTTAAGTAGGAGAGCCAATGTTCCAATGTGAATGGCACCCCTGGGATACCCCAACTAGGAGGAGGGCCTGCAAAGTACGCTGTAAGAGTTTTGTTCAAGAATGAACAAGAGGAGGGAATGAAGCATTGTCTAGTTTTACCATATAGTGCCCCAGGCCCATGCTGTCCACATCTGAAGCATGAGAGTCTCAATTGTCCCTGCCAGCCCATAGACAGGGTTGTGCTAAAATTGTCCACACTGCCTTGAGCATCTACAGAGGCAGTAGGCCCCATGCCCTCCTGTAACCTCAGATGTATCCCTCCTATGAAGGCGAATAACCTCAGGTCACTGTCTTTCTGATGAACAAGTCTTCGAGCCCCTGTCCTCTGCGTGTACATCTTTCTGAACATCAAGAAGATGTAGCAATAACAGGATGCATCTGTCATCTAGAAGAACAAGATGGGCTAAGAGTAGGAGTGGGGGCCAACTGGGACTTTCCGCAGATTTGGAAACTAAGTTAGCAACAGGGCTTAAAATAAACAATAGCCTTATAAGGAGCTTCCGCATTAAAGCTTCCGAGAAGTGACACAAATTGTTTTTGATATAATATGCAACTTTTTGTTATGTTCTGCGGTCAAACACCTGCTAAAGTTAGATCTTGCGGTCAACGGTTCCTCATTAAAAGTGTATAAAAGGGCCACTTACTGGCCCATTTGTTGATCACTTCACACAGTGGTTTTTCACGGTGAAGTGCTCCTGGTTAACCGTTTTACTTAGCTCTTGATTGAGGTTGTAATGCTCCATTGTACTTTGATATTCATTCTCTCTCTCTTTTTTCTTTGCATTGTCGTGATTTTAAACTTACTAGATTGCATGTTTTTGCTCATGATCTGCGATGTGTCTTTGACACTTGTAACTTACTAGATTGCATAGTGTTATTTTTGATTAATGATGTGTCTTTGACATTTGTGTCTAAATTGTTTGAATAAATATTGTCACTCCTGACTCGATTCCTGCATTTTCAGACATGTGTCTTGTTATTTCAGATAGCACATTTCCGTGCTAAATTATGTGGTAAAAACCACACTCCAACAATGTCAATCGTGTAATCCTGTACACTGTGAACATGAGCTGTGTAGATGTGCCTGTGAGGGGGGAAAGAATTTATTCACAAGTTGACATGGAGGAAGAAGCTACAGCGTAGAAAATATTCTTCAAAACACACTTCTAGAAACTAGCTTTCACCTTGAGAGCTGCTACTGAGGAGGAATGTGAACACCTGTAGCGAAGTGACTCTAAGCCAGCAGGGAATCAGCCCACATGGATCTGGCAGGAGTTGATTGTTATTATTAATTGCCATTTGTATAGAGTACATCCTGCCATTAGTACCCCTGGAGGTGTCCTAGGGCGTTGCCACCTAGTATGGCATCTGTTTGTACAGGTCTGGATAGCATGTTTGCACTACTGTGGCTCAAGGATGCAGTTTACTGTTGGCAGAGAAGTTGGCAGGGAAGCATAACTGTATTAAAAAAACACATGGCCAAAGAGTGGAGTCTGAAGGAATCAGGTGAGAGAAAAATGTAGGTAAACAATTAGTTCTCTTGCGTCCTTGAACAATCAAAGCTACATTGTCAGGCCTTTAGTTTCCCTCAATGTATGGCATATAGGTTCCTTTTTTTGGATTTAAAATAGGGGTATGTTACTTGATTTCATAAACAGCACGCCACCCCTGCCCCTCCTCGCGTTTGGTCGATGGTGCTAAGGTGGTTGCAGAGGAAACAAGAGTTGGCAATAGGTCTGGCTTTAAAGGAATGTTATATGGTAATGTGAAGCATTATAATAGCCAGAGCTGGACTGGGAACCCATAGCTGCCCTGGCAATTTTGTCAGGCCGGCCCCCACCCCCGAGGGAGGGGGCAAGTGTGAAGCAATGCTGCTTAACAAAAACGGCCCCCCAGCATTGCTGCTTTTGTTACTGGGGGCTGATATTGCAGCATCGCTGCAAAATCGGCCCCCAGTAACAAAACCGGCCCCCATCCTTCCAGCCTCCCGGGCAAATGTCCGATGCCCGCTATGGCCAGTTCGGCCCTGATAATAGCATGGGAATGGACATGTATTTGTGTGGAAGCAAAGAACTGTAGAGTACTATTGGTGTAGGTTAAAAGGTCAGGTAACAGTTGGACTGTCAAGCCAGACCTAAACACCCATGCAGGTTAATGACTGCCATCCTCACATCTGTGCTGCTCCCAGAGAAAAACACCTTAAATTATCTAGTTATCTAAGACACTTTAATAGCATTAAAATGCCATGTGTGTGCTGCTGAAAGTTCAAGCTGACACATTTGAATGAATAAAGAAAATGACCACAGCTGTGTGAAGAGCAAGCACGTTTTTTTGTGGAAACACCCAACTTCTGCCCAATCAAAACGTACTCCTGACTCCCAACATGTGGTTGGCACCAACACCTCTCCTTAGTGATGCTCACATAATTGTCTGACGACAGCTGCGCTGTCAAACCAGACCACAAAAAGGGACCATGCAGCACAAAGGACACAGTGACCTATTAAAGGCAACTTGAGGTGAGGCAGAGTAGGGAAAAGAGTGAAGGAATTGAAGCTTGGGAGGGGTGAAAGGGGAGAGAGGGAAGAAGGGTTAAAGAGCGGTCGACTCAAAAGGCCTGTCTTGCAGGCTACCAGATTAGTGTCTACTATGACTGCTAGCAGCCGCGGTCCGTGCAGGTAACATCGGTGGGGCGATGGGCCCCTGTGGGGGGGGATTTCGAGGGACGATGTCAAGGGAAAATTCATTATTTATTTAATTTTCCCTCAGCATCGTCCCTCGAAATCCCTCCCACACGGCCCCACTGCCCCACCGCTGTTAACTGCACGGACCGCGGCTGACTGCTAGGGTCCTGCCATGACGTAACAGGAACGATAAAACGGAGGGTTCAAAAAAAGAGAAGGGGAGGACAATAGAGCGAATCTGCAATTCGAAGTCGAGGGCAGAGGTGGGCACAAAGAGGGTTTATTTCTATTTTTGCAAACAATTAATTATGAAATTAGCCAGACAGATTTACTCCATAATTTGAGCAAAACTCTTTCTTTGGTGAGCAATTTTCCTTATTTGTACATATATTTCTGCAAATGAGGAACGATTATAAATCTTGATGATTGCAAATGCATTTTCCATGAGAAAGTAATAGGTACTGCCTGTTACAATGAGAGGGACTACATTTTACGGTTCTCTAAAGCTGCACTAAATAGAGGTTATTATTGTCTACTCCAATTAAATTCTTTAAAGTTCTCCTTATGGCAATTAAGAGGTAGTGTTCATCTTGTTGTCATGAGAATTGAGATCAACAGATCTGTTTCTTTCTTAAATGTGGAATACATAGAGGGTTAAACGAAGCTAGGTAATGGGAAACGAACCATGTCATTAGATGAGGAGCCGAGTATGCATTAGGAGCTGAACTGGTTTCATTTTAAACTTTTGCCCGATGATGAAGGAACACTCCCAATATTAGTTCTCACAAAGCTTGTAAAAATGCTAACTTAAAAAAAAAATCTTTATATTCTCAGAGCATTGCCAATCTATATTCCTGTGGCGTAATGGCCAGAGCTGCCAATTGTGCAACTCACTGAATCTCCCCGTGCCTAAAAAAACAAAAACATATTGTGCCGTTGTGTAATGTAACTGGTGCTCATAAAAAGCACTTCAGTACCTTCGGGTCGAGTTCAGGCTACATAAAACTGCAAAGCAAATGCTAGGTGTTCCTTTTATATTTGGGGACAAAAGACTGCAAGATGGGACATACAGGCCCTCATGTACAATATTCTGGCGTAGGGCAGCTCTTCAACCCTTCCTGCTGTGCTGCCCTACATCAAAAGAAAAGGGCAGGAATGTGCCCATATCTATGAGATACAGTGCATTCCTGTCGACTTCCATAGCGCTGGCGCACAAATGCCTGCCATGGTGCAAGGGTGTCTGTGTTGAAATCAGGTTGTTTTTGTTGGGGAAGGGACACCTTCCTTCACAAAAACAACCCTTACGCCACCCCTGGGGAGGCGCGGGCTTTTGATGCATTCCCAGGTTTACAGCATGTTGTAAATCTGGTAATGTGTCAAATGCCATGAGTGTTACGTGGGAACACCCGCCATAATGCCCATGGACGCCTCCTCATGGCGCTGCATTGCCTCACACCATATCAACGATACGCGGCCTCGTAGATATGGGTAAGCCCAGTTCGCCGCCGGAATTTCATAAAAAGTGACGTTCTGGCGGCACACTGGGCTTGTAAATAAGCCCCACAGTTTCCCGCTAGAAAAAGATGGATGTGCCATAACAAATTTCAAATCTTACTACTAAGCAACAGGGGGAGTCTAGAATAGTCAAGATTATGTGGAGAAATGCATCCATCGCTTCAGCCATACAATAAATCTGTATTCCAATTCTATGTCCTTTTTTCAGAGCCTGAAATTTTCACACTATTACACCTATGTGCTTCATTTTATATATAAGAATGCTGAAGTTTTAACAAGGATCTGAAAATCTGCAAAAATATCTCAGACAGCAGTGGATCCTCAAGATGCACGAAGGAATGGTGATAAGACGAAATCTGCTTCGTCCAATTTCAAAGCATCCCAATACACTGTACCGTGATTGGTGAGCCCTCAGTTAGTTATTTGTTGAAATGGGGTTCAGATGATTTGTAGATCAACAAGAGCACTTTGAATTCCGCGAAACTTTGGGCCTGATTCACAAAGATAAACGTAAACTTTTGTGTAAGTTTACATTTTTTTCATATTCACAAACTATGAGTTAATAGTAAGTTTGTGACTACAGAGACTCAGAAGTCTGGGCGGAGAACTCCGCACAGAAAAGATAGGTGCTTCACACCTCTTGGCAGGAGGGCAGCAGGCTGTATCAAGTGACAATTGCTGTAGTTAATCAGAAATGGCTAATAGAACTTTGGGGAAGAAAGTGGTGAATTTCTAAAGTCACCTTTGCATTAAACGTTACTTTAAATCCGACTTCAGCAATGCTTTGGGTTTAATGATACAATTAATTTCATACCTCGAAGTACTATATTTGGTGGTCGCAAAATGGAAATTATCACTTAGCGGTTGGGCTAGTGTAACACCATGTCAGCCAAACTGATTACCAACCCAACCTGGTCACAGTGAAAACGACAAATGCGAGTTTTCACTGTCAGGACATGTAAAACATAAAAGAAACATGTCCATATTTTAATTTAGCACCCTGCCTTATGGCTTTCAAAGGCCTTCCCTAGGGGTGATTTAATCATATTAAAAAGGCAGGTTTAAACCTGCCAATAGGATTTATTTTGCCATGTCGAGTTAGCAGTTTAAAAGCTGCCTGACAAAGCTACAATGGCAGACCTAGAGCCATTTTATCACTTTGTCACAGCAGTGATAGCACAATCAGTGCTGCAGTTAGCTAGTAAGATATACCTTTCAAGCCCTGGGTACACCATGTACCATATACTAAGGACTTGTAGATAAGTTGCCTTTGCCAATCCGTATTAGCCAAATTCACATACTCTTTGAGGGGTCAGAACACATGCACTGGGGCCAGGTCAGCAGGGTCCTTTGCACTTCAGAGTCGAAAACCCAGCAGTGTCAGTCCAAAATGTTGGGACCGTCATAATGCAAAAAGATTCCTTTCCTTACAGTTTGGGTGGGACATGTTAATACAAAATACACACCCACAAAAGAGAAAGAAAATTTCAAGTCACAAAGTATACTTCTAAGGTTCCTACAGCCCTAAAGGTGTCAAAACAGACAAAATGTACTTCAGCCTAACTTTGGAGCAAGTCAAGCACCACACATGGCCAACGACTTGCACTGCAACACACAGAATTGAAATAGCACCCTGTAGGAACTAATCTTAACTATAGTGTATGAGTAATATATTTAAAATATATATTTTTATTAATGTAAAGTTTTTTTAAATTATTTAAATATATTACTTTTAAACAAGTTTAAGGAACATTATATGAAAATAAATATGTTAGTGAGTGTTTTTGAAATTATTATTTTTTTTTTAAACATTCATATTTAGAAATTAAATTCATATATTTAAATTATGTTATCAACAATACACATATAATTTGAAGAGTTAATGTGTGATTCAGAGGGAGAAGCAAGATGGCGGCCGCTTGATCGGGCTGTAGGCGGCTCCAAACAAGGTGGCAACAAGAACTCTGTATGGAGCCTATAGCTTGAGCATGATTAAACCCCTGCAAAACAGAAAATTTACAGAACCCGGCTGGGCCCTACCTTGGATTCAATCCATAGCGCGACAGGCCGAGTCAGTGATTGCGCGCTGGTTGCAGGACGTCGGATCTCAGCATTCAGAGCAGTGTCGGCCATGGGGCCCAAATCGGCAACGAGGGGAAGAGGTGCAACCCACCAGACAGCCCACCAGACAGTCCAACATACGCCAGCCGTGGACTCAGCATCCGCACCAGCAGGGACGGCTCAATCAGCTCAATCGGGATGCCGGCAGAAGACGACCCGGACAGAGACAAACCCGGAGGGGAAGGGGAGGAGTGCGGTCGCGCAGCCCCAGCAACAGCGGACCGGTGCCTCAGTGCTCGAGTTGCTCCGAGGCGCCCGGAGCGGATCCATGCCCGCGGCAAGTACGGAGCAGGACTGTGCCTCAGCCTCAGCTCAAGTAGGCGGCTAGAGCAGCATGCAGGCCGGTAATACCACACTGGGCATTGGGGGCAGCGGGGGGAACGAGACATTGGGTGAGACATCGGGCGATATGCCAGGAAATTTGCCCGCAGTAACTGGGGGGAGAACACTGGGTACCCAAATGCAGTATGTGGAGGGAAAAGGTGACCAAACCCAGGGGCCAGCAGCCGAGGGTAACATGGGAATGAGTACAGAAGAGACGGATAAAAGCAGTAGTGGGGGCTTTTCAGGGCTATCCTCCCAGTCACAGTCGCAGGGGCAGGATGCCTCACAAGGTGCCCAGGTTCTGAACAAAGGTGATCCATTCTCACAACATATGGCCAAGGATGGGAACAAAGGTCACACTAAAGAGCATGCTGGACTAACAGGGGAGGCCGAGTCAGCTTTTCTATGTTCGGATCTGCGTGAGAAGCAAAACCGCCACAGGGTACGAAGTTCCAAGAAAGTGGGAGCACGTAGTGACCGGGAGCAGGACTCTGAGGCTAACGATTTCTTTTTTTCCCTATCGGATGCCACTTGGTCAGATGTGGGATCAGGTTCATGGTCCAATACAGATTCAAGTGAGATGGAGAGTCTACCAGGCAACAGCGGAGTGGATTTGACAGCTACCACACGGAAGACACACAACAAAATGGACAGAACAGACAACCAGAGGCGCAGGGACCTAAAGTGGGACTACTCCCCGGGTGATCAACTGGTTGGGGACAACAATAAGGTCTCCCCTGACGGCCAGCCTGCAGCGCCTCCCACCTTGGATACTATTTTGCAATGCGTGATTGCTCACCGTGAAGAGGCTCGCTTGGAAAACAGACGCTCACGAGCTGCAGCCTGTAAACTGCAGGGGGCAGTGAGGAAAGTAGCCAAAACATGCAACACCATCAGCGACCGGCTGACGGACCTTAAGTCAAGAACAGCTACCCTCTAGACGGACATCGCAGGCACCAAGGGCCAAGCAGAAGCACATGAGTCACAACTAATCGACATCCAGTGGAAGCTTGAGGACAACGAAAACCGTCAGAGACGGAATAATCTGCGGTTCCTAGGAATTCCTGAAGGGAAAGAGGGATCGGATGTCCGGATGCACATGGTCGAGCTGTTGCAAAAGTCCTTTCCAGAACTAGAAGGTTGGAACTGGCCCCATGAAATTCAAAGGGCGCATCGAGTCCCCTTTATTCTTCGGCAACCAGTTAACCCTGATGCCAAACCACGAGCGCTCCTGGTGTATTTTGGAAATTTCCTACTGCGACAGAACATCTTCGAAAAGGCTAGGCCTGAGGCTCAGCGGGTCGGGATGGCTTTTCATTCTTTACCAGACCAGGCTTTTGTCATATTACTGTTGAACGTCGATGGCGCTTACGCCAAATGATTAAACCTTTCCAGGAGAAAGGGGCCCAGGCTTTCCTATTGAACCCGGCCCGCTTGAAAGTAATCTGGGGTGACCGAACCTGATTTTTTACTTCAGAAATCAAGGCTAAAGAGTTTTTGACTTCAGGCGGGGTATATTTGTATAACTGTATAATTTAGGAGTTTGTATAGCTATTGTCTATATGGTTGAGGGCCCCAGGTGGGTTGATAGGACCCCTAACGTAAACTGACAGGAACCAGTGGGTAAATTTAAATCTTAAAAAAAGCAGGGGGTGGGGACTGGGGAAAACTCATCGATGTCTGTTTTAAAAACAGAGAGGGACCAGATTCACGAATCTTTACGGTAGGGGTAAGGAATTAGGGGGAACAATTTAGGGGGGAAAAGGGGATTAAATGGAGATGTTCACATAACATAAACTATCATTTTCTTGAGATTACTGTAGGGGTACAGAGACACCAGATAGGGACACACGTACATGAATAAGCCACCAGTTGGGAGGGGCGCCATCTTTCATCCTCTACAGACTGACACAGGTCTGTTTTTTCTCCGAATGGGGGGGTGAAGGAATGGGTGGGATGGTTGGGGCTGGGGGGAGGCTAGGGGAGGGGAGGAGAAGAGTGGGGGGAGGGTGGGGGATGGTGGGGGGGGAGGGGTTGTGGGGGAAGAAAAAACCCAGAAAAGCAGCATAATTTGCGTAACCTAAGGAAGGAGACTGGAAACAGTGTGCATAATTTAAAAATGTATAACAATCGATTTGGATGTTTAACATGTTTTAGTAATGGGTAGGTTAGCTATTTGCTCAATTAATGTTGGGGGACTAAATGATAGGGGAAAGCGGGCTAGGGTGAGTGAGGCACTTAGATTTCTGGGGGCAGATATAATATGCCAACAAGAAACCCACATCCCGTGGCAGAAGAGAGGGCTCAACACAATCCCAGGATACACACAGGTAGCTTGCTCTTCCCAGACTACTACGACTAGAGGGGTCGCAATCCATGTTACAAATCGGTTGTCCCCAGCAAAGCAAATTCTAACGGATAAATGGGGGAGATGGGCAATAGTCACATTATCAGTCGGGCTTACCATATGTATGGTTTACGGGCCTAATTTAGATGATCCCGGGATGCTTGAGGAACTGGAGTTAGAGCTAGCCTCCTGGCCGGGCCCCCATATTATGTGTGGAGATTTTAATATTCATTTGGATGCAAGTGGCCCCTTCACCAAGGAATATCAGGGGAGAAAGCCACAAGTTTATAAAGCATAGCTGCTCTGATGTCTAGCCATGGGCTAATCGATATATGGGCCTGTAGGAAGCCAAGGGACTTAGGCTATACTTATTTTTCATGTCCTCATAGGAAGTACGTTAGGCTCGACTATTTTTTTGCTACCAATGCCCTTGCTGATGGTGCTAATATAAGGAAGATGCCGAAAATACTGTCGAATCACAACCCCTTGATGCTGGAAGTCATGGTTCAGGGGCATCAATGATGTAACAAAGTGGACCTTTGATAGGAAATTACTGGTCACTGAGGGGTGTATTGAGCATATAAGGGGATGGACCGGACAGTTTTTTTAAATAAATAGGTTAAGTGCCTCTAGAGAAATAGTGTGGGACACGTATGAGGCTGGCTTAAGGGGGGAGGTTATGTGTGAGTATCAAGGACCCCCTGTATATATGAATATACTATTCCTAGGACAGGGTAAACAACCAAGAGAATATATCGTTCCTAGGTAATAGACAAATAAAATCACAATAAATGTAATTGACACTGTAAAGACAACAAGGACAGAAAAGGATAAAAATTAAGTAAAAACTGGGATTATTTATTTAATTAATATTCATATATATGAATCAAGGATAACAAAAAAAGATCAAATTATAAATGACATATACAATTTAGTAACATAATACATTCATATAAGTGCAAATCAAGTTTTATAAAATACAAAATACATATAAAAATTCAGAGTGGCAATAAATGAATCTTCGACGCGCGTTTCGGCGCACGTAGCGCCTTTGTCAGGAGAAGCCACAACAATATTGTAAATATTGATGTAATTATGACAATGATGGTTCAGACATATCTTTATTGATTTTAGGTTGTTGCACTTATATGAATGTATTATGTTACTAAATTGTATATGTCATTTATAATTTGATCTTTTTTTGTTATCCTTGATTCATATATATGAATATTAATTAATTAAATAATCCCAGTTTTTACTTAATTTTTATCCTTTTCTGTCCTCATTGTCTTTACAGTGTCAATTACATTTATTGTGATTTTATTTGTCTATTACCTAGGAACTATATATTCTCTTGGTTAAGGGGGGAGGTTGCCAGCTTTGTTGGATCACGTAGGAAGAGGCAGCAAGAGGAATTGCTCCGACTAACAGATCAGCTGACGAAGTGTGAGGAGGAACACACGGCTGCAATCGCTCAAAAACAGGTAGAGTTACAAACTCAGCTACAATTGGAGGTCATAAGGATAATGGCAGAAATTAATGGTATTTACAATAAATCAGTGGCAGACGCATTTCAAACCTATAGCAGGGACAACTATGATTACGGGGAGACCACAAGCAAACATTTAGCACTACGCCTAAGACAAAAGGCAGTTACAAATAACATTGTGAGAGTAAAAAGGAAAGATGGGACCCTGGCAACAGATCCTCAAGAAATTCTTAGTGTGTTCGCGGAATTTTACAGGGACCTCTACCAGACTGAGGATAAATCATCAGAGACTGTTGGGCTCGGAGATGATATAAATCTTCCTATTTTGCAGGAACTAGAGGCAGATATCTCGCTTAGTGAAGTCACCGATGCACTCCATGCGATGGCCGCAGGGAAAGAAGCAGGCCCTGATAGACTTCCGATGGAAGTGTATAAAGTACTCCAGTCGGAGCTATCCCCCTTGCTCCTGGATTTGTTCTCGGCCGTACAAAAGAAGGGGCAGCCACCTCAATCCTGGCAAGGCACCAACATAGTCGTATTCTTGAAGAAAGGGAAACCCACCGAGGACCCAGCCTCATATCGACCCAGCTCCCTGATTAATGCCGATGAGAAACTATATTCTAAGATCAACGCGCTTTGGCTTGGCAAAGTTATTGCCTCATTGGTGAGTCCATGGCAACATGGTTTTATACCATGGAGAGGGAATACGGATCACATATGTCGGGTAATCTCCCTGTTTGACATAGTGGATATTTCGGGAGAACAGATGGCTTTGATTCTCCTCGACGCTCAAAAAGCTTTCGATCGGGTTGAGTGGGCATATTTATGGGACAACTGAAGGTCCAACGGGTTTGGACCACGAATCCTCACGGCTATAAGAGCTATGTACTCACAGCCATACGCTAGGATCCAATTGATGAGTAAGGAGTCCGAAAGGATAGTGGTAGCTCGAGGGACGAGACAGGGATGCCCTTGCTCACTGATTCTCTTCACATTATATATCGATCCGCTCATTAGGTCAATTATGCAAGACCAGTCGATCAAACCAGTAGTGGTCAGGGGGTATAATACCAAGGTCTTAGCATATGCTGACGACATAGCTGTCGTTACCCCGACCCACTGGGAGCAATTACGAGGATCGAAGTTTTGGCCAAGGAATTCGGGAGGCAGTCGGGATATCGCCTGAACTCCGATAAGACCAGGATTGTCTGCACCAAAAGTATTACCTGTCAGGATCCCCGCAGGACCGAGGTAGCTACCTATCTTTGGATCGACATTTCGGCGGACGTGGGTTCCATTTGGGCGACGAACTCGGCTCCCCTTATAGACAAAATCAGTAGAGACCTAAAAAGAATAGATAAATTACATATGTCTATAATAGGAAGGTGCAACGTGCTCAAAATGACTATGTTCCCGAAGGTATTATATCTATTTCGTTCTATCCCATTAGAGCCGGAGCCTGCTTTCTTTAAAAAAACTGGATGGAATATTCTCCCAATTTATCTGGCATTATCAGAAGGTCAGGCGCTCATTGAAATTCCTGACCCTTCCTCAAGCTCGGAGGGGGGTGGGTGGTTCCCAATCTACTATATTAT
This sequence comes from Calotriton arnoldi, assembly GCA_963921515.1. Classification (NCBI taxonomy): domain Eukaryota; kingdom Metazoa; phylum Chordata; class Amphibia; order Caudata; family Salamandridae; genus Calotriton; species Calotriton arnoldi. The sequence goes on along the minus strand of CAWUFW010000426.1, from coordinate 1,737,983 downwards.
TATTGGGCCATAATGTTGCAACAAATGGCTATTCTGTTTGAATCGAATATGGGGGCAGAAACACACTTGGGTCCATAGGAATGCGAAGTCCCGCCCTCAATTTTTGAGCTGGCCATAGGTGGAGCAGCACCAGGGGTTTTACTCAGGCAGTTGGAGGTTAGTTACTACAAAAAAACACGGTTTAAGCCTCTTAGAGTGGCTTGGAATGTATGGCATAAAGTCTGCAAGCTATTAGAAATTCCCAGGCTCCAGAGATACCTACCCCTGTGGAGATCACCGTTTTTTCCGGCCCCTCTCTATGATGGAATTGGTAAACATTGGGAACAGGCCGGTGTTAGCAAAATAGGGGATGTCATAGACAGGAATGGTATGATTTCTTTTGTAGAGCTACAGGAGCGGTATAAAATCGACCCTAGATCTTACTTTAAGTATGTCCAAATCAGGGAAACCATCAGACCTTTCATATCAAATATCACCTCTACAGATAGGATCCCGTTGCTAGAAACCATCCGATACAAAAGTTCCCGAATTAAGGATATATATTGTTTCCTGATAAAAGCCACTCCGGATGATTTAGCAGAACTGAAACTACATGGGCAGCCAAATTAGAGAACCAGGATGTGGACCTAAGCAGGTCATTGGCTCTTTCAAAGAAAGTATTTCTTTCCGCCAATATGAAGGCCCAACACTTCAAAACAGTTTTCAACTTGTATTTTACCCCAGCAAAACTGTTTGGATGGGGGAAAAGGGAAAATGATCATTGCCCGAGATGTGGGCAAGGCCCTGCAGATCTGGTTCATATGTTCTTTGAGTGCAGTAAGCTAAACCTTCTGAAAAAAGGGATTGAAATTTTTCTGCATAAGGTGTTACGACAAGGTGTGCCTATTTCGCCAACTATGATGCTATTAGGTTGTGATGAGAAAGCACAATTAGAATCGACACAGGTATATTTTTGTTTAATTTCAATGGGGGCATCAAAATGGAAGGATGCTGACCCTCCGGCGTATCAAGCTTGGTATGCTAGGATGCTCCATATATGTAATTTGGAGATGGCACTGTAGAAATGCAAGGGACGGAGAGCGGGGAAACGGGGCAGGAAAATCTGGGGCCCCTTGATGGAGTAGGTCTGATGTATAAATTGTCTATGCTTTCTCTATATTCTTGCTATAATGCAATAAAAAAAAAAATCTTTAAAAAGAAGAGTTAATGTGCTGTAAATTTAATTTGATTATTTCTGACGCAGTAATGAAAATGTATATTAATATACATTTATATCATACATAATATATATATATATTTTTTTTTAACTAAAATAATAAACTTTATTGAATTTCGATGTACTTTCCTATTGGGAGGTGCCCATGGCTGTGGCAGATTTAGCCCAACACGTGAAAAGTTGCTATTAGTAACTTTACATGTGTGAACTCTGCTGTGACATGTAAGGCTACAACTTTGTGTAAATCTCAACTCGAAAATGGTGAATATCAAAAAGGTGGACAGTTACACCTAAGTGTAGGAGTAAAAAGACATGTGAGTAAAGATACAAGTGTTTATTTACCTTCATGAATTGGACCCCATGTGTTTGTGGTATTTCCCAAGCTGACTGACTAATGGATAGGAATTTTCCATTTTTGGGGCGGGGTGGGGTTCTGGACCAGAGTTTAATACCATATTTCTTTGATAATTTTATTTTTACAATAATTTCACAATAATTCTAGACTACTCAGTAATATTAATTCTCCATACACATAGTATGAGTATGTTGGTTTTGTACATATTGTAATGACAATCACATTGTTTGCAAATATAGTTATCATAACATAGTGATAGTTTAAGGCAGACATAGCACATACAGTCAGGTAGCGCTGGAATAACAGCATAGTATCTCTAATCATGTATTGCTATCTGGTAACTGCTGCAGGATTGTTAGACCTAAGAAAACCTACATGCAAGCTCCTCAAAACATCTTTGAGCCTTAATGTTTCTAACTGCCCATTTCAATAAGATATCCCCATAAGTCTGTTTTTACAATCCCCGACCCCACCGCCTGGTGACTTTTGCAACCAGTGGGGAAATGGCACTGAATTTCCTCATGGTTGTCGGGAGTAATTTAACAAGACCAAGAAGATCTATTGGGGTATCAAGCTGTGTGCCTATATCGATCATTATGAAAAGCGCAACTATATCCTCTCGCCAATATTTTCCACCAAATGCAAGAAATTTGCATCTACTGCTTGGCATCTCCCACATCAAGAGTCCTCCCTCAAACCATACTTCATCTGTTTTAATTAGGTGTTACAGATTCTATGAATATGTTTGAAATGTTTCAAGTTTCAAGTTTATTTATGTTTGATAGTATGGCAATTAAGGCATTTTTTAAATGTATTATTCTCAGACTTCTACTGGAGACAGTTCAGTAAGAGACCCGCGACATTTCCGGTTTTCTTCTGTGATGAAGTGGTACAAGTCTAAATTCTATTTGTCTCGTGAGGGTGTTATAACTGTACAGCTTCTCCCTGCATGGTCTTGTGGAGATGTATTGTGGCGGCTCGCAGTGGGAGTGCTGCGGGGCGGTAGGGCGGGGGTAGTGGAGTCGGACATACGACGTTCACGAGTAAAGTAGGTAAATAAATAAATAAAACTATTTACCTTGCGCGCGCTGCATCACCAACTCGGGGATGCAGCGCGCGCAAAGTAAATAGTTTTATTTATTTATTTACCTACTTTACTCGTGGACGTCGTATGTCCGACTCCACTACCCCCCCACCCTGTCCCTCCCCCGCACCGCCCCACCGCCCCACAGCACTCCCACTGCGAGCCGCCACTGAATACCATGCACCTCGCATTCAGGGAGTGCGGCAGTAGTGCAAGAGATTCAAAGGTTGAAGGAAATATTTAGAATTCTTCCTTACATGCAGCCCTTTATCTATAATACATCGATATGCCAAAAGAAGGATGATTTGGTCTATTAGTGATGTTATGGAGTTGAATTAAATGGCTACTTGGATAAAGATTACAAAGTTTGGTGATTTTCAATAATGTAAGTTGGTGCTATAGATCGTTACTGAGTCAAAAGGCATTTTGAATGATTAAGGAGTGGCATAGCTGCAGAGTACGTAATTTAGTGCATAGTCTATCCCAGGCGAGAATAGTGCACATTACTGAGGATACTGCTTGGGTGGGAGTTTTATATATGAGTGAATACGGGGTATTGGATGTCGGTTGTCCAATTCAATGGCTACATGTGAGGCATGTATTGGGGAGAACAACATATAGGCCTTATTTTGATGTTGGGTGGTCCCGACTGATGAATTTTGATGCGACCACACATGGTGCGGTCGCAAGCTCCCTTTCTTGTATGGGAGCTTGTACTGCGGTCGGAAACCGGCCGCAGCACAAGCTTCCATACAGAAAAGGAAGTTTGTGTTCATCCCTGCACTGCGTAGCAGGCACCTCACAGTGCCTGCCACATGGAGCAGGGATGAACAGGGGGGCACCAATGGTGCCCCTCGGCCCACAACCGGAGGCCGCTGGCTGGGGCCCCCAAAGTCGCTTTCTGACAGGCTTTCTTTGTCGGAAAGCCCGGCATGGAAACCCTGCCGGAACCGGGCATCGTAATCCGGACAGCGTAAAACGTCGTCCATAGGGATTATGTGCTGGTTCTGACTGGCAGACGTGCTCCTTGAGCCCGTCGGAAGTCAGCCAGAATGTCCGGACGGTTTCAAAACCAACAGCCTCCATTGTAATGAGGCTGTCGGTTTTGAAACCACGATGAGGCACGGAAAGCCTCCGAACTGTGTTCAGAGGCTTTCCGAGCCTCATCGTAATGAGGCCCATAGTGTGCAAAGTGCACCTGTGCACATAGATAGAAAACTTAAAAATCTGAAGTCCTGAATCCCCTTGATCAAACGGAAGAGTTACTATCTCCCATTTTATCCTGTGTTGTTTTCCGCCCAAGTTAGCCTCATCATTAGTGATTTTAGGTATTTGAAGATGTGGTTATTGGGATAGGGATGTTAATGAACAAATAAAGTAATTTGGTTAAAATATTATTTTCCTTAGGGCTACATGGCCAGCTAGGGTGAGGTGGAAGGATAACCAAAGCTTCACTTTGATTTTAGAGTGGCAATGCCATATTTTTCCCTGGTCATTTATTGAGTATCCCTAAATATTGAGAACCAAGATATTGACAGACTCTGTACACCACCCCAGCAAGAATTCAAAGGCGACCTCCAGTGTACTGTTCATAGGAAGGTAGAGATTTGTTCCAATCAGCAATGAGGTTGGGAAAGGTAACCAAATCTGATAATTTCCTGTTTGACTGGGACTAGGTTATTATTGGGTTCTCTAAAAAAAAAAATACATGATCTACACAGAGGGACATAAGGAGAATGTGGGCTGATTCAGAGGTCCCTGTTTGAGTGATGCTGTCTTAGTTTACAATCTAGAGTCTCAAGAGTGATGGCAAATAAAATAGCTGATAAGGGGCATACCTGTCTGGTACCTCTGGTGATGATGATGGGACATTATACACTCTGCATGGGAAGCCTATAGTTGCTTGATTCAGTCTAGGAAATGGGCGAGAATGCCCATTTTCCCCAGAATAGTGAAAATGTGCTTCCACTCAAGGGAATCAAATGCTCTACCAGCATCCAATAATAATGTCACCACCTCTAAGGTTGGATTTACTTGGTGGAGTAGGGCAAATACTGTGTGTAGGTTGCTTGAGGCGGATCTCACAGGGATGAACTATAAATGTCCAGGGAGCATCATCTTGGAAACATTCAAATTAAATTATTGGCCATAACATTAGCAAGTATATTGATGTCAGTATGAATCAATGATAGAGGGTGTAAGTATTCACATTTTTCATGTAGTTTACATGGTTTTTATAGTGTGATTATAAGAGCTCCTCTCATTGATGGGGAAAATATTTTAGATTTCGGTGCCATCTTGATTAGCTCAAGCAGGGGTAGAGCAAGGATTGAATAGTACATTTGATAAAACTCACTCCATATTCCATCACTTACCTGGGCCCTGACTACTGGGTAAAGCGATACAAAAGAGGATGATGGACGGAACGTTTGAGCCAATCAAACACTCACCCCCAGTCAACTGATCTGGGTTTAATCCATCATCATTCTTTAGCTCACTCCACCACCCCAGTTCAGACATGGCCATATGCAAATCAGTCTGACCCTGTGCCTCATGGGAACAGTCCAGCCCGAACTGCCAAGCCATGTCTTCCCTGGACCGGAAACAAGCATCCTAGGACCGGTTTCTGGCATTCCAGCCGTCATCAGCCAGGCTTGCTTGAATCCAGTGGCAAAGTGAGCAAGGGACCCACGTCTGGGCATACCCCCGCCAACTTAGGGCGAACAAAGCGATACAAAAGAGGATGATGGACGGAACGTTTGAGCCAATCAAACACTCACCCCCAGTCAACTGATCTGGGTTTAATCCATCATCATTCTTTAGCTCACTCCACCACCCCAGTTCAGACATGGCCATATGCAAATCAGTCTGACCCTGTGCCTCATGGGAACAGTCCAGCCCGAACTGCCAAGCCATGTCTAAAGTGAGCTAAAGAATGATGATGGATTAAACCCAGATCAGTTGACTGGGGGTGAGTGTTTGATTGGCTCAAACGTTCCGTCCATCATCCCCTTTTGTATCGCTTTGTTCGCCCTAAGTTGGCGGGGGTATGCGCAGACGTGGGTCCCTTGCTCACTTTGCCACTGGATTCAAGCAAGCCTGGCTGATGACGGCTGGAATGCCAGAAACCGGTCCTAGGATGCTTGTTTCCGGTCCAGGGAAGACATGTCTTGGCAGTTCGGGCTGGACTGTTCCCATGAGGCACAGGGTCAGACTGATTTGCATATGGCCATGTCTGAACTGGGGTGGTGGAGTGAGCTAAAGAATGATGATGGATTAAACCCAGATCAGTTGACTGGGGGTGAGTGTTTGATTGGCTCAAACGTTCCGTCCATCATCCCCTTTTGTATCGCTGACTACTGGGTAGGCTTTGAATTGCGATAATAATTTTATAGACTGAAAAATAATTTTCTAAGAGTTTTATTATGAGTCTGGCAGTCCATGGACCGCTAGACTTGCGGGGGCGCAGTGGTGGCGGTCTTCCGACTGCACCATTATGACCAGGGCGGTCAGGCCGCCCTGGGACCACCGCAAATGCCAGGGATCAGAGATCCCTGGCGGTGTTGTGGCAGTATTGAAGCCACAATATGCTAGGCAGGGTAGCTGCAGCCTCTCTAAGCATATTATGAGTGTCCTCATCACCACACTTTTCTTGGCGGTGCGACTGCCATGAAAGGTGTGGCGATGTGGAAACAAAGGGGGCCACGTGGATTAACAAAGGGGATCCCCATGTGTGCATGCACACCAGTACTTGCACGGCATGACTGCAGCAGTCCATGCCGTGCAGGTACAGCCTTTGACGTTCCCATTGCTGTGCCTATCTCATAGGCACCGCCCTGGGAACGCCAAAAAAACCACCCGTCCGACAGGAGAAAACTCCTAATCTGGCGGGCGGTTTGTACATGCACCGCCAAACCCATAAGGCCCTAAATATTGTAGATGTACATACCCAAACCAGGCTAATGCAACATCTTCTAGATAGTCATGAATGTGTGCATGTGTCATATGACTAAGCAGTGTACAGCTTAGTGTAGAGTTTACTGACTTCATCAAATATTTGCGTCTCCATCTGTATGAGCTGTATTATGTCACTAACGGCCCAGGGATATTGGCCCAGATTGGCTAGAGTTTTTCTGAGTCACTTTCCTTCCCCAAGGATTCTTGCTGTGGCATTTTCTTCCCCCAAACACTTAATTTCTCTATCTTCGATCTCTTGATATTCTGTATAATTTGTACGAATCTCACTAAGTGCCTCTTTGCCACCAGTTCTCATGCTTTTGATTTCCAGTTCTCACAGTTCACAGTCTAGTCTATTCATTTGTGCTCTTAGTGTTTTTAAGATTTGTTTCTGCTTGACAACACATAGGTCTCTCATAACAATCTAATAAGGCCTTCCACAGAGTGCAGAAATTGCCCACTGTGTCAGTATCGATGAAGAAGTTATACAGCATTGAATTTATAGTTTTGTCCCAAACAATTGTGCTTGCGAGTGCACCCAGGGGAAGCGTCTAGCTACATGCACTACGCTGCTTGTCTGGAACCTGGAAACATAGTTATGTTCATGCCAGGTGACAACAGGTTTCACCCATGTGCTAATTACTTTCGCAGCCAACCAAATGTCTATCTTACACCACAGATTATGAACTGCTGATATAAACATACCCTCCTTAGTTGTGGGTCTTCTCCCTCCGCCAAATGTCTACTGGTTACTGGTATGAGCATAAGTTTGTTCAGTGCCTGGGCTGTGGAGTATGAGTGGTGATACAATGCACCTGATCCACCCAACTATACATCTAGAACAAAGTTGAAGTCAGCCACACAGAATTATTAGTGGTAAAAATGTGAGCCAATTTTTCCAGACCTCCCATATAACATTCACATTATTTGTGTTAGGTGTGTTACATTTATTTTTAATATCCCGTTGAGTTTAGTAATAGTCCTGACACTTGCTTAGAGGACAGCTGCACATGTTGTAACAAAAATAGCATTCTTTAGGGCATGTGATTGTACAGTGTGCATGGAGCATGATTTCAGGTATAGTGAGCCTTGCAATTATGACAACTTTTAACAGCCTGTAGACACCACCCTGCTCCCACATTGACATGTGCCACCACTAGTTGGACCACTGAATTAATTATTTTGATACAACAACATTAAGCAAAACTATGGTAGTTGGAATTAATACAAAAAAGGGAGTATGTTCCTGGGACAATCATAAGTGCCAGCAAACACACGCCACCTACGGGTGGAGATCTCTACCGCCCGATCTCGCTTCTACCTTTCCCCGCCAAAGTCTTGGAAAAGGCTATCAACTGCCAGCTCATGGACTACCCCGAATAAAACAACCTGCATGATTCTTCCCAATATAGCTTCTGACCCAATCTCAGCACTGAGACCACCCTGATCACAGCAACTGATGACATCAGATGCCTCCTCGACCTAGGTGGAACAGCTGCCCTCATCTTCCTTGACCTATCAGCAGCATTCGACAGTGTCTCCCACCACACCCTCATTAACAGACTCCACCACATCAGCATCCAAAGAAACGGACTCAACTGGATCTCCTCCTTCAAGCTCCTTGTGCACGCCTACAAAGCCATCCACAAGTCTGAACCTGCCTACATCAACAGCCGCCTGACATTCCACCAACCAACCAGAGAGCTCTGATCTTCCACCCTCGCCCTGGCCCACATCCCCCGCACCTGTCGTAGCCACTGTGGAGGGCGTTCTTTCTCCTACCTCGCCGCCAAGTCCTGAAATGACCTCCTTCTCTACCTGTGCACCTTCCCATCTCTGAAGGACTTCAGGAAGCAGCTCAAGACTTGGCTTTTCGACTTCCATCACACTCTGACCGAGGCTCGCACTACCCACCAGCACCTGGAGACCCTTAGGGGTGAGAAGCCGCGCTTTACAAGACCCACTGATTGATTGATTGAAGATAGCCAGAAGTCAAAAGACCTTCAGAGTGGTTATACATTTTGAAATGCATACCACAATAAGTCTTAACACTCATCTTAATATTGTTGACTTAGATACTAGCCAAGCCGGTGAATGAGAAAGGGATATTACACACAATGGCGCTATTCTGGCCATGCTTAAAGGAGAAAGGGTTATACCATAGAGCAACTCTAATCAGGTAGCATGTGTCATGAAACTAAAGATGGATCATGAAGCATTTACACTGGATGCACAATCTATTGCCAATAAGGTCTGGTACAATATTACTTCACATGCAGAATATAGGTGTTAACCTGCCGCCTCATGTTGAGGGGAGGAAGATATGTCATGAATGTCTCTTTCCCCTTATGCAGGCTGAGAAAACCTGCTTTCTTGAGGAATAAGGTAGCCTGTTCAGGCCTGTTGAAAACATGATTGTTGCCTTTTTTTTTTTTAAATCAGTTGGGCCAGATAAAGCATAGCATTGCATTTTTGAGACCTGCCTGTTGCATGTTCTTCTTTAGCCCTAGATTTTCACATCTTTCCTCCTGCACTGCAATACTAAAGTAAGGGTAAATCGCTACAGCGTTTCCATCAAAAGATAGTACTGTTTTTGTTACTTGCCAGATAGGAGTGTCATAAGCCCTAAAACCGAAAAGACGTGCAATAATGCAGCATGCTGGTGCTCCACGTGGCAGCCTAGGAGTAAATGCTTGATGTGTTCTTTCAATAACCAAAACTTGTGCAAACGTTTCTGCACCAAACATGGTGGCACTCAACCCTTCAATACAGTCCTCTATCTTGCCTGTGTTTACTTACTCAGGAATGCCAATGATTCTTAGGTTGTTTTTCTGCAACCTATCCTCTTGGTATTCATTTTTGAGGAAATGAGGGTAAGAACATTGTCCATGTGCAGTTATTTCTCATTCCACTCCTTTGATTGATCTACTACATCCAATATCCTCAACTCCACCACATCTAAATGATATTCATACTTATCCAGTCTTTCCTTTATCAGGTTTATTCTTAAAATCAAACTATATAGTTTATCAGTCAGTTCCAGACTTTTTTGTATTTCAACTAATATTTATTTGGTATCATCTTTATTGGCTAATATTCTGAAAAAAGGGGTCCAGCTACGTCCAGCACAGGGGTCAGTCTTTCCCCATTTTTGTTTTTAGCATGTTGCTTAAGGTCAAAAGTAAGAAATGTTTGCTTGTGATCAGTTTTACCATTTTTTCTGTGTGATGCATTTATTATCAAAGGGGGAGATCACTCAGAGCAAGAGAGCCAGACAGGCTCTGTGTTGTAGCCAATATATATCACTTCTGAACGATTATAAAAACACCATTTGCGCCCTGAAGAAGGTGATACCCAAAGAAGGGGTGTTTCACCGAAACGCGCGTCGGCGCTGTGAATATGTTCCCTCTATGAATCCACCTGATCTACTTGCTCTGGAACATCGATTTATTGTTTGAAAAGTCTTTCTTTGATCATTATTGTTATATATTTTGAGGGGACGTGGTGCATATCATGCTTCTTGATATAAATGTTAAGTATGGTATCTGTGGTCTGTGTGAGGATGTTTGAGCATGAAATTGTATGCATGTTGTGAGTGGAAGTTTTGCAATGGGATCTGGTGTTTTTATAATCGTTCAGAAGTGATATTTATTTGTGATATTTGTGATGAAAAGATAAAAAACAAAAAATAAAGCAATGTTTAATATATCTTGGATGGTGTGGATTATATAGTTTGTGGTCTAGCAAGAGTGGTCAATAAATTAGATGACGTATGGCATATTCTAAACATTATAGGTAGAGTATTTATTTTGTGCTTTATTGGCTGCTTTTCCCCTGCTTCTCTACCTATATTTATTTCGGGGGTCCCCTTTTTATGAGAGGCTCTGTGTTGTAACCAAAATTACCAGTGCCCCATGCAGAACTCAGCTCTGTTTACAAGTGCATTTTTATTATGTTGCTTCCCCATATCACTATCACATCGCACACCCAATGTTGTGCACTGAGTTGAATACTTATTTCATTGAATGTGGTGCTTTTCTTAGCAGTTTCACTAACAGCCAAAATTTTGCACTGGTCGGGTTAAAGGAGTTTGTAGGTAGTGCAAGATATCTATTATATATATATATATATATCTATATCCATATATATACATATCTACATCTATCTATATATATATAGAAATATCTATATATATATATAGATAGATAGATAGATAGATAGATAGATAGATAGATAGATAGATAGATAGATAGATAGATAGATAGATAGATAGATATTAACAGTTTGGATATAGGAAGAGAGATCAGTGGTCACATAATGGCATCTAATCAAACAGACATCTCTCTACTTGAGCAAATGGGGCTCCTGACGTGCCATACCATTGACAGTGGTTTGAAACCAGGGAGTAGATTCACGCCGCAGTTGCCAACTGATAACTTGCTGGATGTATTCCATGAATTACTAACTGATGACATCAATAAGCTGAGGGTTGACACACACCGAAAAAATCACAACAACTTTACAGCACAGTATTGGCGTGAGCTAAATGCACTCAGGAACAACAGATCTATTATCCTGAATTCCTCAGACAAAGGCGGCAACATCATTGTCATGAATACCAGCCAGTATATCAGGAGAAATGAACAGGCAACTGAAGGTTAGAGAGCACTAACTAGAATTAAAGAGTAACCCTATTTGTGATCACTAAAAGGAATATCATCCCATGCTCAAGGGATGGGCTGATCTGGAGATGTTGTCAACTGAAGAATATCTATATTTAAAGACTGATCATCCCAAGACACCGGTTATTTACTGTCTACCGAAGGTGCACAAAAATCTTCAAAACCCTCCAGGGAGACCGACTGTTAGCATGATGGGGTTTTTATTAGAGAACAGCTCCAGGTTTTTAGATCTATTTTTATGGCACTATGTCACAAGCTTTGCATCGTATATACAGGATACTAATTATTTTTTATGCAAGATTAATAACATCTCTTGGCGTAGCAGTTTCATAATGGTAACAATGGACGTTTGTTTCTTATGTACATCCATTGCCGATCATTATGGCATTGAGGCTTGCCGTTATTTTTTTAGATCAAGACCCCTGGCACTTGCTCAACACACCACGATGCTCCTCATGATGCTATCTTTTTGTCTCACGCACATCTTTATCTTCGATACGAAGATATATTTCCAAAAGCAAGGCACAGCGATGGGGGCAAAATTTGCCCCCACGTATGCCAACATTTATATGGACTGGTGGGAGAAAGATGTGGCGTGGGCTGACTGTAATGGGCATCACACACAAATAAGATTGTAATGTGGGTGCGCTTTATCAAATGATTTGTTTTTTGTTTATTCTGTGAGATGGAGATGAGGCATCGCTGAGTGAGTACGTTGCAAGCTTGTACATCAATCCCTACAATATACAGCTGACACTAGTCCCAAGGCCTGGCGATTAGGAATTTTCCCTACTGAACGAGACCCCTAGCAAGGGACAGATCGAGGACGAGTCATGCATCTGGCCCACAATAACTTCATTTGGGTGAGCCAGAAAGGAGGGAGGGGGGAGGGTTGTTATGGGTGGTTTTATGACTTTAATCTAGCAGTTAGACATTAACTGACAGTCTACTGCTGTAAAGCCATAACAGCTTGAGGATGCAAAAAGCTAATGTCTTGCACAGGCAGTAGCCTGGATTCTGAATGTTTCCTGTACGAATAGATATTTTGTCCCTAACCTATTCTCTGCTGAACTGTCTATGTACTGGATAAATCCACGCCCACGCATGACGTGGCACTTTGTAAACTCAATAAAGTATGTTTAAAAAAAAAAAACAATATACAGCTGACTGTGAAGTGGAGCTTGCATGAAATTGAGTTTTTGGATGTGAAGTTGCAAGTGGCAGGTGACTCTACTAAAACCACTGTTTTCCGAAAGAAAACTGCCTGTATTTCGATCTTGCATGGCAATAGTGGTCATCCTCGCTCTTTGAAATGGAGCATACCTTACAGTCAGCTATTAAGGGCTCGTAGAATCTGCTCAACTGATGGATTGTTTGAAACAGAAGCCAGATCTATGATTGTAAGGTTTTCTGAAAGAGGATATAGAGGAACAAGTGCTCAGAGAAGCAAAACAACAGAGGGTTCTGACCAAGAGTAGGGAGGAGTTGCTGATCTCCAACACACAGGTCAAATCCACAATCACACCAGGGGACATATTGATGCAAGATAAGGTGATACGATTTATGGGCTATAATATGGAACATGGTTCTATCAGTTCCCTTATCAAGCATAACTGGCGTATACTACAACATGATGAACATTTGAAAGACATCATAAGTCAACATCCCAGCATAACGTATCGCAAGGCACCATCATTGGGCGATATGTTAACAAGATCTATGATTTACCAGGAGCCAGATTGGCTCATGTGAAGGAATTATGGTTTTAAGAAGTGTGCCACTTGTAAGGCCTGCAAATATGGAGCCAATCGTACGAGCTATAAGACATTTGAGGGTAGATCTTGCAGAATCAGGGAAAAGATCACATGTGAAACTGAGCTTGTGGTCTATGTTCTGGAATGTGGTTGTGGAATGCGGTATGTGGGCAGCACTGTCAGCAAGGTCAGACTTAGGATTTTGCAGCACATCAGTGCTATAAAGCATCAATATTGAGCGTACCCCATGGCGAAGCACTTTTGGGAGATGCATCAGGGCAATTTAACATCTTTGCAGTACTGTAGTATAAAGCACATTAAGGTCCACCCACGCAGAGGCAAAGAGGAATTGGAACTGCGTCAATATGAATCAAGGATGATTGTCCTTTTGGGCACTGAAAAACCATGGGGCCATAACTTGATGCAGAACTGCATGTCCACTTATGAGCAATATGTAATTGTGTCATTAGAACCTGAACTTGATGGATAGAATATTGGCAGACCCTCGAGGCCCACATTGGGTCTGAGAACTGAGATGAAATTGAGCATGTCATGGGTTTTAGTATTATTAATTTGATGCACTGTCAAGCACTTGCACTTTACTAAAGGTTGAAAGGGACATATAAAAGTTTCTGTCAAAGCGTCTTGATATAATGTGTTGTGTACCACATGTGGAGTGATGATGCCAGAATACATACAAGTGGACATGTGAGTGTTCTCACGAATGAAATCGCATTGATGATTTTTGTTGGGTGGTCACTACATAATTGTTGTAGAGCTAATGGCTGGATAAAATGAATTGTACCTCAGATAGAAATGAGATCGTAGAAACAATTGTTTATGTACAGCATTTGCACTTTAATCTGGATATGATTGATGCCTTTGAGAAATTGTCTATAAATATGTACTTGCACTTTAGGTGCACTCAGACAGAAATGAGAGTGTATGACAATTGTTTAGAAACAGTACTTGCACTTTAATTTAGATATGTTTGATGCCTTTGAAAAATTGTCTACAAATATGCATTTCTTCAATTTGATTGTATGGACGGCCCTTCTTTCCCTCAGCTGTCCCTGAAAACATTCTAACAACAAGTACCGTTTTTTTTTTTTTTTTTTTTTTAAAGCAGGCCCTGGGGGATGGGGTCCCCAGGGTCCCAAATAATTTAAAAGGAGGGGGGCCACACAGCCCCCCTTGAAAGAAAAAGAAAAAAAAAAGCCAGCATTGCGGTGGAGGCTATGCCCCCTAACTGCAGCACTCAGCAAACACGCCCCCTGGCGCGTTGTAGGTGGGGGAATTAATTTCCCTTGAATACTGAGGGTCCCTGGGGGCCAACTAGCCCACCAGGTACCTCCAGTATGCGCCAGGGAGCTGCGTTGCAGAGAGGTGTTCAGAGGCCACGCCCCTTTTTACACCTCTCTGCAACGCAGCTCTGTGGCGCTACTGGAGGTACCTGGTGGGCTAGCTGACCCCAGGACCTCAGACTCAGGGAATTAATCCCCCAATTTACAACGCGCCAGGGGGCGCATTTGCACAGTGGTGCAGGGAGGGGGCGGGCCTGACATACCAAGTGTGCAAATGCACCCCCTGGCACATTGTAAATTGGGGGATTAAGTCCCCTTCAATTCGGAGGGTCCCTGGGGGCCAACTAGCCCACCAGGTACCTCCAGTAAGCGCCAAAGAGCTGCGTTGCAGAGAGGTGTAAAAAGGGGCATGGCCTCTGAACACGCCCCTTTTTGCAAATGCTAGGGGCATTGGCCATTGTGTCAGAGATGTAATCCTGGAGGGAGCACAGGACATCCTACGCTGACCTTCAGGCATGGAGCTATTCAGTCTACACAGGAGAGTGCCTACACATAGGCCCAAGACACTGAAGACAATGCCTGCTGCCACAAAGGAGCACCCGCATTGAGATACTCCTTGCAGCCCCTGCCGAAAAGTTGACAGCCACTTACAATACATTTGGACTAAAGGTGGGAAATGAAGGGGGCCGTTGGACCGGTTGGTGGGGTACTTCTGGGGGATGTCACCAGTGGTTCAAGTTGAAGGGTGGGCCCGGGATGGCAGAGATACCCCACTAGCAGGAGACAATCAATGCTCCACTCCAAACACAGTGGACCGGGACATGCCAATGGACTGGCCCTGCCTGGAGGCCCACTCTGCCACAATCCAGGTGGCAATCCGCAATACTACGGCTGCCCTAGAGCAAAAGATAGAAGCTGTGGTGGTTTTTGTGGGCCTACTACTTGCGGATCATAAGAAAATTGCAGACAGGATGGCAACCACGGAATCTACAGTGGAGCAGCTCAGACCCACGAATCACGGACCACAAGATCAAACTCCAACAACTCCAAAGGAATATGGAATTTCTAACGGTGAAGTTAGAGGATGCCAAGGGTTGATCTCGGTGCAACAATGTGTGCTTGGTGGGAATACTTGAAAAAGCAGAGGGGCGTTCTATGGAACTGTTTGTGGAGCAATGGCTTTCATTGACGTGCTGGTGGGAAAGATCTCGAACCTGTTCATGGTGGAGCAAGCACATAGGCTCCCATGGAGACCCCCGGCCTGGGGCACCCAGGCCTATAGTGGCACATTTGCTTAACTTTAGGGACAGAACAACATCTTGCGGATTGCCCATTCCCATGGGCCTTGGCAAATTGAAGGGTTCCCCGTAAGCATCTAACCCAACTACACCAATGTGGTGCATCGCCAAGGCAAAACTGTTTTGGTGGTGAAACAGCATTTGAGGCACCTCAACATCAAATATGCCCTACTGTTCCCAGCGCGCCTCCATATCACAGTTGGCGCAGAGGCATATTTCTTCACACAGCGCCAGAAGTATGGGACTGGCTTGAGAGATAGGGCCACCAAATGCTTGCTGCATGGGACAGAGAACGTCCACCTGGATGGCAGGTGCAGCGATCAAGGAGATGTCCGCATTGAGGCCCCAGGGTAACCCACACAAAAGACGAGGCACGGACAGAAAGGGGTAAGGTTGCAGCAGATCTACAGCGGGACACCTGAGACTCTTACAGCACTGCTGGGATGCCCTGGACAGAGACTCTGAAATGAAATGAAATGAAATTAAATTAAATGAAAAAAACATTTATATAGCGCAATAGCTACCCTGAGGCATCCCAGCGCTGTGGACGAAACGCAGACAGAAGGAGGACTCAGTGGTTATTAAAGAGAAAAGTTTTTAGGAGTTTGCGGAAGGACAAGAGATTAGGTTCCGTCCGCATACGGAGGGGGAGTGCATTCCAGATCTTGGCAGAGTTATAGGAAAAGGATCGTCCGCCGCATCTGGCTCTCTTTATAGTAGGCAATAGGGCGAGGGAGGAAAAGGTTGATCGGAGATGCCTGTTTGGTTGGTAGGGTGTTATCAGGGACTGACTGATTAGCGAGCCGGTCTTCCTAAAAGCCTTGTGCGCAATGCACATGGCTTTGAATTGAATTCTGGACAATCAGATGAGGGCACGGCTGCCTCTGAAGAGGACATAGAGGAACTTAAGCTCCCAGTGGTCACCCCCATGACGGCAGATGAGGTTGTGTGAAGGCTAAGCCTTTGGCATGGGTTCGGATGAGGAGGGCAAAACAACATGTAACGGCTTGCCATGGCACAGCCAAAGACTTTGCCAGTGGGGTCTGACCTCAGACAGATCATACTTTTTGGCAGTTAACTCGATTGCCAATGTATACACTATGTTGGGGACAGGCATCTTGGGCATTGGGTGGCAGGTCATTTAATACTTGCAGAAAGAGGTGATAGGGAAGGAGTGTGGGGTGTGAAGACACAGATGGCTTCTGCTAAGCAGATTGGCTACTGTTTAAGACGGCACAGGGCGCAAGCAGTGAGGCACCTGTATTGTCTCTGATTATGGCACAGACTAAACCCCTCTCAGTAGGGAAAGACACCTCCCTCAAGCTTTTATCATGGAATGTTAATGGCCTCTGCAACAAATTGGAGAGTGGTGGTGATGAAGCATCTGACACGCCATGCCCCAAACCTGATTTTGTTGCAAGAAAAGCACTTGATCAGTAACTGTGGGTTTCTGGGTAGAGAAAGCTACAAGACCTTAGTACATTCAGGCTACTCCACAGGATCTAGGGGGGACCGGGAACCTTGCCCACAGGTCCTTGCTATTTCATATGACAAAAACATAGATGGATGGGTGCTGGGCGGCAGTGAGGGGCTCATGGAATGAGTAAAGTCTAATTGTAGCTTCCTGGTACTTTACATTGGGCCTTCAGGGGGATGGGGGACTGGATGGCCGAGATCCCCAAAGCATTGCTGATTGTAGGTGGGGACCTCAACCTGACACTCCAGGGGGACGCAAAAGACGTGATATGATGGAGAAAGTAGTGGAGTTAGAGAATGAGATACAGAGTGAGGAAGCAAAATACGTGGCAACACCACACCCGGAACTGGCAGAGCACCTGACCTATCTCAAAGAGAGGTACAAAGTGCCTTCTACAACAACAAGCTAGAACGCTCTACAGGGAAAGCACAGTAGGATTTATGAGCTGTGGAAAATGCCGCGCAAGCTATTGGCCTATCTAGCGAAGAAAGTGGAGGGCCAGAGATGGATCCTTGTGATCCTCCCAGCCCAGAGCACATTGAAAGACTCAGCAGGGAGGGAGAATTGCATGCTTCCTGAAGGACCTGTACACCTTGCGTCTTTCTCCTGTGGCTTGGTGGGACATGTGTAATTTTACAACCAGTATTCCAGCCGCAGCTGGGGAGGGCTGCTAGGAAATCGTTGGACGCGACATTATATTGGGGAAGGTCATGGATGCCCTATCCCAAATCCAGGACCTAATGTGTCAAAAGTAAGGTGGTGCAGCCACTCCATGACATGTTCCATTAGTCTAGGGAGGGGAGAGAGTTTCCTGGGGACCTCAGACAGGCGACTCTAGTTCTTATACATAAGCTGAGGAAGGCACCAAAGGAATGTGCATCCTATAGGCCATTATCTCTTCTAAACTTCAAAACCAAAATGCTCACCAAAATTCTGGCAAGCCGATTAACGCCAGTAAAGGACAGTGGGCTATATGTATCAACCCTTTTCCCGTTCGCAAACGGGCCGATTCTCAGAATCGGCCCGTTTGCGAACGGGAAAAAGCCTTTTGGGATGTATCATCCCAAAAGGCAAGTGCAAAATAGGTAATCGCAATTTTTGCGATTACTTATTTTGCGCATGCATTTAGAGAATCGCAAATTGTGATTCTCTAAATGCAATGCAGGAAGCGCTTCTTAAATTGGGAACCTGCTTTAAGGAATCGCAATTTACCACCAACTTCAAGGTGGTTAATTTGACACCCTTGCACCCTTGAAATTGCATTCGCAATTTGCGAGTACCTAATAGGTACTCGCAAATTGCGAATGTCTTCCATTCATTCCTATGGGCCTCTAGGCCCATAGGAATGAATGGGAAGGTATTCCTTAATTGCGAATCGCTATTTGCGAGTCGCAATTAAGGAATATGTAGGAATCGCAATTATTATTGCGAAACCTACATACATTTCGTTTTGCGAGTCCTTAATAGCGAATTGCTAAAATTCGCTATTAAGAAGTCGCAAAACGGTTTGTTGATACATATGCCCCAGTATCGTGGCTCTGGACCAGTTCGGTTTGATAAGAAAAACAAACATAGAGGGCCCCTCCCTGTGGACAGATAGGGAGCGAGGAACCAGGGGAAAACAGTGTGAAGAAAAACAACAAGCCACTAAATACTCCCTTCAAGTCAATGCTGGATATAACTCCAACACAGAGCCAACATCCAGAAACATAATACATACATAATACATAAGAATTCATTCTCATTTGTACAATATAGCCCAAAACTGACATTTGAACAACAAGCAGCTATGACAATATTGAGGGTTACTGCTTGTTAACTTTGTTTGTAATTGAATGTTTTGTATGAGAGAGAGTGTGGTATGTATGGCTGATGCTATGGTGTGAGGTTTATGGTTTCGAGGGGTAGGTGAGAGTTTTTTTCAATGATTAATTAAATCTTTGTTTATGTAAAAACAACTTTTTTAATAAAAAACAAAACTTTTTGGAAATGTCTGCAAATGAAAATTAATTCTTATGCATTATGTTTCTGGATGTTGGCTCTGCAACTGACTGAATTGTATTTATGAAGTGTTGGAGTTATACCCAGTATTGACTTGAAGGGAGTATTTAGAGGTGTGTTGTTTTTTCTTTGCCGAGTCCGGTTTTATGCCCATCAGGTCCACTAGATACAACCTCTGGCATTTGTTTGGGTGCTTGGCCCATGGGCAAAGAGTGAAGGAACCGGCAATAAAAAAAAAAATACCGTTGGCGCTTGAAGCTGAGAAAGCCTTTGATTCCCGAAAATGGCCTTTCTACTGGCGCAGATGGAGAAAATGGAGTATGTACTCTCCTTCCAGGCTTGGGTAGACCTTCTCTATTGTAGATCAATGGCAAGGGTCCGTGTTAATGGAGCTCTGTCGGAGGAATTCGAGCTAGGCAGGGGCACCCATCAGGGTTGCCCTTTATCCCTGCTGCTATTCACGGTGGTGATGGAACCCCAGGTGAACTAGATACGGGGGAAGCACTGCTAAGGAACTTCTGATGGGATGGTGCATGAGGGATGTTATCTCCCTCGATGCCTACGATGTCCTATTGTATCTCGCAGACCCAGACCACTCTCTCTCAAGAATCCTTGAGATTCCTTGAGTCTTCAGACTCTTATCGGAAATCACTTTCAACTGGAGAAAATGTGTCAAGTATCCACTCTCGCCATGTAGTTCACAAAAGGAGTAGTCTAGTCCTTTGGTCTGGGAAGAGGCCAGATTGACATACTTGGGCATTTATGTATCATAGACCACAAATTACTTCATGAGAGAAATCTGGGGCATATTGTAAACTATTGACGTCAACTCCCACACTCACTGCTGGGTAGAGTCGCCCTTTACAAAATGATATAGCTACCCAAATTCCTTTGCGCTCTACAGAACTCGGTATTCGAGGACCCCGATCACTCCTTTAGAGTGGTCAAGGTCAAGACTAGAATCCTGCTATGGAACGGCAGCACACCACGGATAGCACTTACTAACCTGACCAGATGGCCAATTGACAGGGGAATTGCAGATGGGGGAGCCCTTAAGAGAGTCTCTGAGTTTGATTATCTGGGTGTTCATTGGGAAGACTTACTTGGTGGCCAGCTCAGTTGAGGAAGAGCACCCTGTCCCTCAAACAGTCTGCAGGGCCTATTATAAGGTTTGCGAATAGCTCTCCTTCTTTTCCCATTTCTCCCCCTTTGGAAATCTATAGGAGCCAAGCTTGTGGGATGACTCTTAACGGAGCAGACATTTGGGGCCACTGTAACTCAGAGATGCTGGGAATTACAGAGAACAGTTTCCTCAAATCGCTGCTAAAAATTCCCTTGAGCACTCACACACACTCTCCCCATTCGTATGGTTTTAAATCTGAGATCCATTTCTGATATTGCAGCATTGAGACCGATCCAGTATTGGTTAAGGGTGTGGGTCACAGAAGAACTAGAGCCCTATAGGTAATGGCTACAAGGTTTATTAGAGGGTTCGTGTGTTGATAGGATCCCTTGGTGTGCTTACATAAAGAACTGGTTACAAAAGCTTGGACTAGGGTTTTTTTGGTTAAACCCCCAAGATTTACCACGCAACGCCATTGAGAAGTTCAAAGTGGCTTGTTGGGACTATGTTCTGGGAAAAATATTTCCAAGACTGTTTCGGGCAGCCTGACTGATGCTTTTCTCTCATTTAAATGTGGCTTCGAGTTTGACATGTATTTAGATATGGCTACCAAACCCCTTACACAAGAACTTTTTATCAAGTTTAGAATAGGCACACAACCAATAGCTTCCTTCACCTGTCTTTGGAAAAAAGGGTCAGGCAAATCAAACATGTGCCCTATGAGATGTGAGGTTCCAGAGTCCATTGAACACGTCTTATTCTTCTGCACGGCATCCAAAAAGCAAAGTATACGCTGGATCAGGCCTCTGTGCAAATTGATAGGTTTTTATAACCGTATAACAGCACTGAGAGTATGCAGAATGAATACGAGTGGTCTGGTTGTCTTTTAATTGGTAACTTTTTAACAGCTATATGATATCTGAGGTCCAAGAAAATTCTTGGCCAAGAAAGGACCTTAGGGATATTTTAAATTCCTCACATCTCTGTCAAGAGTGCTGTAACTTGTTTTTAGCATTTTATAATCTATAGTGTTTTTATATGTACATATATGTAGTTGGGTTTAGTCTGTTTTATTCATATATGATTGTATATTGTTGTCTTTTATGTTTTCTTACGAACCGAAATAAAGGAAATGAATGAAAGAAAGTACTCAGTCTCGCCATGGAGTTCACAAAAGGAGAAGTCTAGTCCTTTGGCCTGGGAAGAGGCCGGATTTACATACTTGGAAATTTATGTAATCATAGACCGGAAATTACTTCATGAGAGAAATCTGGGGCATATCCTGGCGGACTTTCGTCGAGTTGTAGACCATTGACATCAACTACCATGCTCGCTGCTGGGGAGAGCCACCCTTTACAAAATGATATAGCTACCCAAATTCTTTTGCGCTCTACAGAACTTGGTATTTGAGGTCCCCGATCACTTCTTTAGAGTGGTCAAGGTCAAAACTAGAGCCCTGCCATGGAACAGCAGTACACCACGGATAGCACTAACTAACCTGACCAGAGGGCCAATGGACCAGGGAATTGTACTCCCAGATCTGTGCGTGTATTATTGGGAGACTCAGCTATTAGTGGTACACGAATGGTCCTTTGCAGACCAAAGGTAGCCCTTGCTACTGGCAGACTGCAGGGCGCTGGACCCATAGTGATATATCAGGGGACTGTAAGGAATGGAGAGATCCTTGAATCTCCTGGAACCCACAGTCATCTGCATCTGGAGACGGACTCTGCACAGGATGTGGTGGGTGGACAAATTGACACTATAGACTCCAGTATGCTGGTGGAGCTGTGTGGGGTCACGGGGCACCAACAATGGGACATATTGGTCATCTCGAAGCTAAGGGACCTGCAGGGTGAAGATGAGGGGCTGTCCTTTGAGAAACTACAGAGTCATATGACCTGTCCGGCCAGTTCCTACACTTTCTGCAAGTTAGGTCGATGCTTAACCACCAGATCGACCAGTTACAAGACCTAAAGGAGGAGAACCCATTGGAATATAGGGTTTGTGGGAACCCACGCACAGACACACCATATCCCTGATCAACTCCAAACTCCTTATAAATTGCCAGTCCTCCCTACAGTTGCTAAGAGAGCAATGGGAGTGTGACTTGGGTAAAATCGGGCCTGATGTATTAGGGGTTGCATGTAGGTACCCCAGGTAGGTAGCTATTCTGGCTGGATTCCACTGATCCAACTGAAACGACTTCATTGGGCCTACTTCACCCATACAAGGTTACACGCAGTGGGCAGCATAGACACTGATCAGTGCTGGAGGAGGTGTGGCCAACGAGGCACTCTGCTACATATAATGTGGGAGTGTCCAAGACTGAGGAGGTTTTGGTCAGGCACAAAGCACAGGATTTCCCTGGTAGTGGAAGATCCCTTGGGGCTCACCCCCTAGTTATTATCCCTAGGAATCTAGAGTGAAGTGACTCTTGATAGGTACACACTCGCCTTCTGCAACACAGCCCCGGCAGTCAGGAGATGTGACATAATAAGATGCTGCGGGAGAACAGAGGCCTCGTCAATGCAGAAATTGAGGTGTATTATAGAGGGGTGCAGACAGGCTGAGGAACCCATTTACTGGGGACGGGGATGTCTCCAGAAGTTTGCAAAGAACTGGGGCTAGTGGCAGGACCACAAAGAAGTGTGAGGAGGACAGCCAGACCTCCTGGACCCAATTTGTGTGATTGGCTTTATACTCTGGGAAGCACATGGGGGAAGTGGGAGACCCATGGAGGGGGTGCCACAGAGATCTGGTGCCATTTCAAGCCATCTCTCTGGTCTCAACCACACTAGTGTTGGCAGTTATACAATATTAGTAAACCACACACTAAAGAAGAATAAATGCATAAAGTGTGAATCCATGAGGAGAATGATGTAAAAAGTAGTCTACAGGAATAATTGACCTGTACTGACCTCCACCCATGGAAACATTTTAGAACAGCAGTTTTTTTAACCTGGGGTGTGTGACATCTACTCAAGGGTCCAATATTGTTAAGAAAATGAAATAATATTAACAGATTAATAAAGTATACATACATAAAAAAGCAAAATTGAAAGTTTGACATTTTAAAATGGACTGTAAATGTAAAAGAATTTGACATTGGAGGCTAAAATTTATGTTGGTATTCTTAGCTTGGCTCACGGGGCAGCACAAGTACTTCAATCAGACTCTAGTTTGGACGATTGGTGACTTCAATAACAGCACTGGAATACGCAAATAAAAAAAGAGTATGGATTAAGAGCAAAAAAGAAAAGTGATATGCTGGAGTGGAATAAATCGCTTTGTCTATCAGGAATAAAACACTCTTTGGAATGCTCCAACCTTCCCATTAAAATTTCGATTTATGTATATTTTTGTGACTTAAAATATTTTTTAAATGGTGTATTTGCTTTATGTATTTCTGCATAGTATGTATTGTTTTGAGGTTCACATCATTGAAATTTCTTAGGCCGGGTCTGGCTATCAGTATTGATCCAGTAGGGATCCATAGAAATCGAAAGGTTAACAACTGCTGTTTTAGAAGTCATCCTAAATAGAAAGCCAGAAATAGACTGAAACAGATGCAGGCGAAAACAACCAACCTTAATTAACATGTCACTAATGTGTTCGTTGTAATCAGTTAAACGCATGGATGTCCCTGCTTCTCTGCCAATACAATGCTGTCAGATGCTAATTACTATTGCTAATGGGCATTTTATAGTTTTAATTGCACCCTAGAGGTGTGCTTTAAGTTTTTGTAAACATTTGTCTTTTCTCATTTCGCCATTTAAATCAATCATTTGCTAATGTTTCTTTTGAGGCGGGATCTTCTCACTGACAAAAGCCCAATCTGCTCTGTGTCGATGGCAGCTTTTCAAACCGTGACTGAGCGCAATTACAGGTTGGACACATTAACCTTCATTTCTCCAGAGATACCCTTTGCCAGTTACAAGATAGGAGTGAGGTTGAACCCCGCATCGGTCCTCGTTCTGAGGGTGTGATTTTTGCTGTATCAAGAAATGTATTGCACCAAGACATACGGTGCTTGTCAGTGGCACCCGTAAAACACAGGCGACTTCCAGTCCATAGTCCCCCTGTTCCGCGCACCTTACCTTTGTGGAAACACTGATTTGGTAAACATTGCCAAGATGATTGTAGTAGGCAGGGCTTTAAGTGGGCCGGGTCTCTCCGGTGCTGAGCACCGGCAGTTAATTAAAGGGGGGCTCGAAACGGGTCTCTATCGGGCTCTGATTTGTGCCCTGGCACAGGCAGCCCGTTTTTTCTGGGACTGCAGTGACAGCAGGCACATCGATGTGCGCTGCTCACACTGCTCATTTCTCACTAGTGGAGAAGTTAGGGCATGACGTCATGCCAGGTGAGCTTGTAGGGGAAGGGAAATCCTTTAAGGAGAGTCATTTTCTCTCTGGATTTCCCTTCTCTTTTTGAAACTGAGGAGCAGCAACTTTGTCGTGGTGTCACCAGGGCTGTAAGTGGAAGCTTTTTCAATATTATATACAAACCATAGTTGCTGCTTATTTATATTATGCAGATAACAACCATTGACAAAACCAATAGTCCTGACTTGTAGGTATGATGTTACTTGTATCATATCTAGATGCAATGACAGAAACAGTAAAATACAAGTCAGGCGGCTCACTATGCTAAACATAGATTTTTAGGTTACGTGTTTCAAGCCACGCCCTTAATTACATTGGCCACGCCCCTTTATGAGACCCCCTAGTTTTTTAATCCCACTTAAAGCCCTGGTAGTAGGGAATGTGGAATCCAAACTATTGACGAGTCAGGGGCGTGGCTACCAGTGGTGCAGCCGGTGCAATGCACCGGAGCACAGAGGTGAGGGGGGCAACTACAGCAGCCCCTGGAGCCTTGAGAGGCCACCTGAACAACCATGCTGGAGTTCTGGAGGAGAACGAGAACTAAAGAAGACTAAACATTTTGCTTTTATACTGTCACATTTGCTGTGTGTTCAAAGACAAAGGTCAAATGTCAGTCTAATCTGCTGACAAATTGCCGCTTATTTCTTCAACATGGGGACTGGTGTTTATTTTTCTTTCACTTATGGCAAAGTTTGAGGATTTTGTAAAGTAACCTGTGTAACAATTTTGCTGGTGTGAAAGGAAAGGCTGTATAATGTTGTTTTCTTCTAACACAACAGCATTTAAATACCTATAAACGAACGGTACCAATATTTCAAAATAAATAAACATTTAGGAAAGCACAAATGAATTTTTTTTTTCCAATTCTGAGGTGTAATGGAAACAAATATTTTAATAGGATCAAAACAAATCAATACACTTTACTTGGTGACGTGCAAATGACAAATATTCACTGAAATAAAATGTCCAAACATTATCATTTGCATGCTATATAGTTTTATCAGTAAAACTGCATGTCTGTGCAAATTTAGTGGCTATTTCGATGGAAAATGTGCTGTACATTAATGACAGTGGCTACCACACCATGCTTTAGTAATATATTTGTGACAGTGTGCTCCTAAATGCAACACCAGCTACATATTACATCGTTACCACTCTCCTGCTAAATGGGCATGACGCATTTGTGACACATGTTCTTTGTGTGATGCTTGTATTTTTCAGAATCCCTATGAGTTCACTGCTTACTAATGCCACAGCAGCTCTTACAGTACTAGGAGCTTGCTGTTAGGTCTGCCTGATTACCTCAGCTGTGGAAATCAGCCTCCAAGCAGCAGAATCTACTGAAGCACCTGTGGGGCACTGCAAAGGCCTCATTGCATGCGTACTAAATAGCTGAGCAGTGCACATGCTCGTTTTTGTAAATGCAGAGTACGCCACTCGGCCCTGGCTACCTGATGCCAGCAGAGGTCAAAAAAGAAGTTATGGGGGCGTGGCGTAGGAGCCAAACGAAATGGCGGCGTCCTAGCAGAGCTCCGGCTCTCGGGTCTCTAATACCCCAATATCCGGACATCCAGCCAACCCTGCAGCAACGGAAACAGCACAAATGTGCGGCGGAACATCAAGGGCCAACGACAGACAAAGTGTTGAAAAGGGCAGTGGCGTGCGAGGTGTCTTTTGCCATCCGATCGGAGCGAGGCCTACAGGACGGCGGCGCGTACGACGGGCAAAGCCAACGACAGAGAGAAGCGAGAGGAGAAATTCACGGAGCATCGCAGCGACGCCGAGCACCACCCAGAGATCGAGGCACGGTGACTGGCGGTCGTTTACTGAGGGCAGAGCCGGAGCACCGTAAGTTCGTGCCGGGCTGGGCGGACGAACGGGCTCCACAAGAGAGGGTGTGGCCTTGCTCCCCCGCCTTCCTACATAACACCACAGGGGAGGACACCACAACCGGAGCAGGAGCCTGACGAACCCTGGGCCTGTGTTTCCAGGGAAACCCTGAATAGCCACAACCCTCGTCCACTGCCCGAGTGCCGGCTACAGCACGCCGCAACGTGCACGGCCATATTGAAACAAAGAGGCCCCCGCTGGGGGCGAAGAGGAGTGCGAACGGCTGGGGCCTGCCCCGGGGATAAGGGAGCCAGAAAAACGCCTACACAGCCCGCACTGAAACAAGGGGCAGGCGCCACATGCTGGGGACAGATTGAAGGAAACAACTACATGGTGGCAGTGGGTCCTGGACAGTACAGAGCCTGGAGGAAAGCTGGCACAGAATGGATAAAGGGCGAGTGGTGACAAGGCACAGGAGGCAGTTGGGACCAAGACCTTGGTAGAAGGGACAGAGAGGAGAGCGGCCCACACA
Organism: Calotriton arnoldi; assembly: GCA_963921515.1. Lineage (NCBI taxonomy): Eukaryota > Metazoa > Chordata > Amphibia > Caudata > Salamandridae > Calotriton > Calotriton arnoldi. The sequence continues at coordinate 1,710,985 of CAWUFW010000426.1, read as the reverse complement.
GAGTACATTGGGTGCGACAGAGTGCAGCAAGGTAACAGGGGCGAACAAACCCATGGTGGATGAAAGAGATGGCGATTGGGTTACGGATGAGAGGGGTCTTTCCTTTTTTCGCTCCCCCAGTGTAACATCCAGGGCCCATGGCACCATAAGTGAGGATTGACTCTGAGGTACAGATAACGCACCCAATAGGGGCGAGGGAGTAAACCACGACACGAGTCAGCTGACAAACACGATCCCGAGTGTCGTACTTAAGCCTACGTGGCCCTAAGGGGGAAAGATAGACGACATCCACGGAGGAGAATACATTAGAGGGCCGGAACCTTACGGACAATTTAAAGTACAATAGACTGCTATATAGTGCACCCGAATGAAGCCAAATGGACATGCAGGGGAGCAGATTAATTAGATGGATAAGTCTGTGGTCCCAAAACAAACGGCAGTAGCCCAGGAACAGCAACCGGAAGAGTCGGCGGAACCCTCACTGAGCGCAATAATGGCGGCCATTGTGGTTCTGAAGGGCACGATAGACCCTAAAATTGACGCAGTGACTGTGGATGTAAATCTCTTGAGAGCGGATCTTCACGAAATGGCAGACAAGGTCGCCGCAACGGAGACGGAGGTGGCGCATCTGCAGACCAGTATGAAAAGCCTTGAGGAACAAGTTCAGGCCCTCACAAAACAACAAGAGGCAATGGCGGCCAAACTGGAATATCAAGAAGGGCGGGCACAAAGGAACAACATAAGGGTATTGGGGGTTCTGGAGGGCATGGAGGGACCCAGTGTCGATTTGTTTTTGGAGGACTTAATCCTAAACCACTTGAAGCCAAAACGACTCTCCAACGACTTTACAATAGAGCAGGCGCACAGGGCGCCCATCCCCAAGCCTAAGCCAGGTGCCCCGCCTAAGACAATTATTGCGCGACAGGGACACCATACTGCAGACAGCACGCTCGCATGGGGATTTGCATCATGAGAACGCGGTGATCCGGTTGTTTACGGATTTTGCACTGCAAGTCCAACGACAGCGACAAGCCTTCGAGGGAGTAAAGAGAGAACTGCGAGCCAAAGAAATCAAGTACTCCATGATGTTTCCTGCTAAATTGAGAGTAATCGCCAAAGGGAAAACATGGTACTTCAATTCCGCAGAGGAAACATGGGAATGGTTGGGGGGGTGGTGCACTGTGGGCCACAACTCCCACCGTGGGAGACGACGAGACCAGCAAAAAGACGATCAAGGAGAGCAGTGAGTGAGGGTGTGCCTGCCCAGGTACCAGGCGCAGTGGAAGGTAGGTCTGGAAAATGAAGACACTGCGGAAGACCTATGCTGATGACTGCGAGGAGCAGGTCGTATGCCACGGTTCAAGAGGGAGGGGGTGTGGGGACTATGAGAATGGACTCCCACCCATAGAGACAATTTGGGCTGCTAAAAGTCAGTTAAGTTGCTGGCAGGACTAAAACAACCATTAAAGGATTTGGGGGGGCAAGAGACTTGGAGGTGGCGTTTCAATAGTTCGGCACCTGCCAACCCCCATATAGTTACTAGTTTTAGGGCGACAGGCACTCTGCGAGTTGGGGAGGTGGGTGGTTGTCACACCCGCCAGTAGGGTAGCAGGGAGGGGGGAAGCTATAGTTGTGGTATGATGTGTTTATTTTGCTCCTATTGTGGTAATGTTTCTCATTTACTATTGAGATTTCTATTTGTGATATTAGTACAGTATACTGAAATTGTAGTAATGGGACCATTACAGACATGGCATCTGCAGAGGTTGTGATATCCCAGGGGAAAGGTCAGAATGTGAAAGGGCGGCACCAAGGGGAGTACTGAAGGAAATTTAGCCTTAGAGTCATGTCATGGAATGTGAATGGTTTGGAAAACCGTATTAAACGCTCAATAGTTCTACAGTATCTGCACCGACACTCCCCAGATGTGGTGCTGCTTCAGGAAACACACTTGAAGGGTAACAAGTATCGAGCACTCGACAGGTATGGGTACAAATTAGCCGCCCATGCCGGCTACACAACTGGATCGAGAGGATTGGGAATACTTGTATAGACAGGCCTCCCACTGGTGGTGGGGAAGGTTTGCCACGACCCCCTAGGACGATCTGTAGCTCTCACGGGGAGGTGGGAGGGACAGACTATCAATATTGTCTCTTCATACCGCCGGCCATACAACCAGAGGCGTTCTTAGCACTGGGGACCCTCTTGGTAGATCTCCCGCCAGGAATATTGATGCTGGGGGGGCGACATGAACTCCACTATTGACCCAGGGCAAGACAGGGAAACTACGACAACTAGAGGGAGAGGGGTGGAGCCACTTCGAGCAATTGTCGAGGCCATGGGCCCGGTGGATCTATGGCGACTTCACAACCCCCGAACCCGGCAATACACCTTTTACTCAGCAGCACATGGCTGTTCGTCTAGACTAGATCACGTCTTAACACACAAGGGGGGGCGAGGCGTGGTTCTGCAATGCCCGAATTGGACCACGAGGTATCTCGGACCACTCCCTGGTGGAGGTGGCCTAGCGGGGGCCGACACGAACCAATACACTACCCCCCCAGAATAAATTCCTGGTTCTTTAAAAATAAGGAAGTAACTGAAAAAGTTAAAGAGAGGGCGCAACTCTACTTTCAGGATAACAAGGGTACAGTAGACTCGGCGTGCACCCTATGGGAAGCATTTAAGCCAGTCATAAGGGGACACATTCAGGCTTGGTGGAAGTAATAAAGAAAAAAGGCTACAATGGGATACACTGGAGAAGGAAGTGGTAGAAATGGAGGCCAAATTAATAGAGGGGGGAAGAGCCGATCCAACACTCACACATCACCTAGACATCAAGAGACAGAAAATGCGGGATATGGCGAACAATGCCGCGAGATCGGCGGCATTAGCCACAAAAATAAGAATATATGACCTGGGGGACAAGGCCAACAAAATGATTGCTTGGTTGGAGAAGCGGGATAGGGAAAGAAACTGGATGGCGGAAATCTGCGGCCTACAGGGGGACAGGCACAGTACCGGGTAGGAGATAGCGCAAGTTTTTTCAGACTATTATGAAGGGATTTACACATCCACTCCTGTCAGGTCAGAAATGGACTGTAGGGAACTACCAGCTGAAATTAGGCTTCCAGTGCTATCCGATGATGATAGGGAGGACATTGAGAAAGACATAACAACCGAGGAAATAACAGGCACCATACAGGATTTACAGGCGGGGAAGGCCCCGGGACCAAATGGGTTGCCCGTGGAGCTATTCAAAAGCACGGCGAGTGTGTTAGCGCCGTACCTCCTGGAAATGTTTAATGAGGTGAGGGAAAAGGGTGGATTGCCACTCGATCAACGAACAGCAACCATTGTAGTAATCCCCAAGGCAGGCAAGCCGGCGGACCAATGTGGCTCGTACAGGCCTATATCCTTAATGAATATGGAAGTTAAAATCCTGTCTAAGGTCCTAGTGAATCGCCTTTTGGGGCCAATCACGACATTGATACATCCAGATCAGTCTGGTTTCATGCCTTACCGGAGCACCAGGCTCAACCTCAGGTGCCTCTACGGAGTAATGCACCTAATAAGATCCCGTCCTGGGGAGGAGGCAGCACTGCTGTCATTGGACGCACGTATATCGTTCGACAGTATTGAATGGCACTACCTGTTCGCAGTTTTGGAAAGATTTGGGTTCGGTCCCCGGTTTCAATCCTGGATCAAATTGTTGTATAAAAACCCTCTGGCCAGGGTACGTGTGAACGGCTCGGTGTCCCGCTCTTTTGCCCTTCACAAGGGGACGAGACAGGGATGCCCTCTTTCTCCTGTTTTATTTGCACTGGCGTTGGAGCCACTCGCGGCATGGGTGAGAGGGGGACCCAGTGATTTCCGGAATTCCAGGGGACGGACAATGGGAAGAGCGAATATCACTGTATGCGGATGACGTCCTCCTGTACGCGACAAGACCCCGCTTTACAATAAACCGGTTACTACAGATTTTTAAGCTATTTGGAGGGTACTCAGGATATCAGATTAATTGGGACAAGTCCCTTCTGTTCATGCTATCGGACGGTCCCCCGCCTGTGCTTAGTGGGGAGATAAAGCTCCAAGTCAAGGATAGCTTCAGATACCTGGGTATACTCATTGCCAAGACAGAGGCGGGATTTCTAGAAGGAAATCTGCAGCCCCAAATGGAACGTCTGAAACGAGATGTCGCCCACTGGTGGATTCTGCCGATCTCCCTGATGGGGAGAGCAGTCCTATTTAAGATGATGTCACTGCCGCAAATGCTGTATATTCTTCAAAACACCCCATATCCAATACCCGAAAAATTCTTCAGGGAAGCTGAGAGCGAGCTACGGAAATTACTGTGGGATGGAGGAGGGGCAAGAATTGAGTTAGCTAAACTTCAGAGAGGAGTGTACGAGGGTGGTCTTGCCATACCAGATCTCCAGAAATACTATTGGGCGTCACAATTAATGACGATTAATGACTGGATATTTGCGGACAGGAATGACCCCGCATGCCGAGTAGATCATTGGGTGATGGGGTCTAGAGGATACCCAGGAGCATTATACCGGAGGGCAGGGAAAGAAAGTATGCCACCACACACGAAGATTGTATTGGAGGTGTGGACAACGGCTAACAAATTCCTAGGGTGGAACAACAGACTGACCGAAAGAACCCCGCTGTGGGACAGCGATATGTTAAGAGAGGTGGGCAACTTGCAGGGTTTTAGAAAATTAAATTACTAGATATAGTGCACCTCTGCGATGTATGGAGGGGTCAGGCGATAATCTCGTTTGAAGATCTACAAAAAGAATACCAGTTAGCCGAGACAGAAAGATATTGCTATTTACAATTGGAACATGCACTGCGTAGACATGTCAGAGAAGGGGAACAACTCCCTGAATATAGCCCACTAGAGGACCGGCTCATACTGAACCCAATCCCAGAGAAGGCATTATCCTGTACATACAAAAAGATTATCAATAATTCCCCTGACTTACTAAGGACTTTGCGTGAGGCCTGGGAGACGGACACTGGTTTGCTAGAGGACGACGACTGGGCGGAGGCCATACAGAGCCCAAGAGAAGGGGAAACAGCATTTACAACGCTGTCATTACATCGCTGTACCATTACAACGCAGTCGTTACAACGACCGCGTTGTTAGTACGCAATGCATTTACATCGCAAGTCATTACAACGACTTGCACTAGGGGGCGCGGAGGTATTGGAAATAAATTCCAACACCTTCCCTACTGTTGCGCAAACTGGAGTAGGAATAGTAATTAATACTATTCCTAAGTCCAGCGCCCCCCCTAGTGCAAGTCGTTGTAATGACTTGCGATGTAAATGCATTGCGTACTAACAAAGCGGTCGTTGTAACGACCGCGTTGTAAAAGCATGCGATGTAATGCATCGTGTTGCAATGTACCATATTCAAGAGAAGTAGCAATCAGGGCGAGATTCAGGCTTGTACGGTCAAGAATTCTCCATAGGTCATATTCCACCAGCACGCTCATGCATAAATTAGGGCGCACTCCCGCGGACCGTTGTCTGCGGAGCTGCGATCAGAAGGGTAACTTTTTCCACATAGTTTGGGAATGTTCTGCTATACAACAATTTTGGGGGAGGGTGGTGCGGGTAATGTCGGATGTGATTGGATAGACTGTCCCTATGGAGGCCAGATGGCACATATTGTGTGTATCGGGGAATCAGACTTGGCCGAAATACCAGAAAATCTGGCTGCTGGTGGCGGCAATGGTTGCCAAGAGGGACATTGCCAGGACATGGGGAGCTGCCCAACCCCGACGATAGGTCAATGGAAGATGGACCTGGACTGGTGTTGTGCAGCTGAGAAGACTTTATATGAGACTAGGGGCTGCCCCAAGAAGTGGGAAAAACTGTGGAATCATTGGGAGACATACAGGAATCCTTGAGGGAAGCGAGGGAGGGAGGTCAGGTCACTAAGACGGGAGGGTGTTAGCAGTCCTGGGATACTAGAAGGAATGACTCTTGATCTGTTGGGATTGCCGTAATAAAAGATTGCACACTATGATGTAAGGGGGAATGCATATGTATTTTCGGACATTTGTTAAAGTAATACTGTACATTATCACTGATGTATGTTTAATAAAAAGACTTGTTAATAAAAAATAAAAAAAAAAGAAGTTATGCCCATGCTACTGAATGGCTTCTGAAGACAAGACAGTCAGAGTAATCACTGCATTCAGCTTTACGGGTGAAGGGCAAACTATGGCATTCAGTAAAAGAACATAGACTTACTTAGGACAGAAGGCTTGAACTGGGAAAATGAATGAGTTGAGTGTTGTTTGTTTCATTTTACACTACAAAATGGACAGGTAACTTTGAAGCAAATTCTTGGTGTTGCTTATGCACAGTTCTTCCTTATTAAAACCAGAAGTTGAGATAGTTAGCCTTCTGAGACCTGTGGAAATCTGCCAGAATCTCAGAAAACAAGATGTTGCACCCCAATGCGAGATACGGAGAGAGGGGGAACTAGAGTAACTGTTATACACAGTACTGTAGTAGAAATGGGTGAGCCAACAAATTAACAGGGAGAGCTGAGTCAAAGATCTTTCTTGTCTCTAAGAACCCAGTCAAGACCTGAGCGATGGGAACATTTGGTATGGAAATCACGCGTATACAAATATTACAAAGTGTCTCCAAAATTCAAAAAGGTATATTTCTTTGACAAGTGTTTCAACTTTTTGCATCAGATTATGTCACTGCATAGAGAGGCCTTTACTAACCGTAATAGTTTAAAAACAAGAACTTAGAAACATTCCTGTCCCCACCCTCAACTCTGACAACAATACCATTAGCGAACTAAGAGGCAAGTTAGTTGTCATGTGCATCCTTTATGTGGACTATATTCTTATTTTACGCTGAGCAAAAGTATAGTCAATTAAGTCTTACACAAAGTAACATCATAGTCCAGTAAGTCTAACACAAGAGAGATTTTTGTACAGCACACATCCTCACGTATTTCGTGGTTTTCTCATATGCAGTAATGAAAAAGATAGGAAGAACAATAAAATAAAATAATTGCCTAGAATCACACAATTTGATCAAGTGGCCAAGCAGGAATGATCCCAGATTTTTGGTTTCACACTGTGTAATTCAGCCACTAGATTGGTATCCCTTTCTCGCTCCTGTTCAACATCAAAGTTTAATTGTTTGTCTTTCATTCTTGGTGCATGAGGTTAGAGAGTTGGGTAGTAGCAGAAACCACAAAAAAACTCAGCGCATTTTGGACACGTGGAACTTGAGCTGAAACACAGTCTAGTATTTGGCTAGATCCTTCAGTGGCTCACCCACCTCTATACTTTATTCTGTCCATGTTCTGTGTATGCGAAGTAAGCTTGCATTGTTTCTGACCAGATAGATATGCATTCTATGGGTGTGAGGGAAGCGGGTAGTCCTGCCTGGCATTGTACCTTGTTTTGTGTGTGGAAGGTTTGTAATGCCTGTGAGTAAAGTTTGCACTCATACACCCCAGTGCTGTTCTTTACACTTCTACCAAATCTTAAATCCTGCTTGTACATTGTATCTAAAGGAGGCGTTAAATAGTGCTGCACAGTGCCACATTTGTTCCATGTTTTGGAAGGAAGCTTGTAGTGGCCCTGTGCCACGCTTGTTCTATGTCTTTGAAACTTGCACTGGCTAGTCCTGTGGTACCACACTGCACCATGTGTTTGTGCTGTTTTGATTAATAATCTGTATGGTTGTTTTAGATCTACTAATCAACAGGATGAGACTGTTGAAATAAACACTTTTTAGTTAAAGTTTCTTTTTCTTGGTGTAGTTTGTATGTGTGATATTGTAAAGAACAAAATTGGCTCTTCAAATTACTATGATGTCCCTGGATTACTGTTTAGGCACTTTTTGTAACCTAAAAGCATTGATGCCACATCAACTATGTATTGTGTGGGGTTGTTCAGGACTACAATAACCTGTCTTTCACATTCAGTCATTGGTGCATAGAACTAAGTTCACTTGCGCCGCCTATGGATGTGAAAACAAACCTTGTAGAGCTAAGAAAGATTTTTAGTATATGCAGCACTGTAGTCCCTTATTTGTTCCATGTCTTTGAATGAAGCTTGGACTGTCCCTGTAGTCCTGCATTTATTCCATGGTTTTGAAGGAAGCTTGCACTGACTGGCCCTAAAGTAGCATGCTTTTTCAATGTCTTTGAAGAAAGCTTGCACTGGCTGTCACTGCAATACCACAACTGTTCTTTGTCTTTGAAGAACGCTTGCACTGGTCCTGCAGAATCACACTTGATTAGGGACTTTCATTCAAAATTGTGATGCTCTTGACCAGTGCTGTATGTCTTATGCATGTGAGCAAAGGACCCCCTGTACTCCAAGTCCCTGTGCTCTATTTCTGTGCGTTTTTTGTCTTATCAAAAGCAATAGCTGTCTCCCCAGCCTCATATTTTTGCAAAAATAATACATAAACTTGATTACAGAAAATGGGCTTTGGGTAAGCCCACTTCAGTTATTCATCAGACAGAGTGTCATTCACATATTAGTTCAGCTCTTCAGAGCAGCATACATACAATTGGGCTGTGGACCAGCCCTCTTCACACATTGGTATTGTTGCCAACGTTTGGCTCTGCTTGTAGGCAACCACTGGTCTTTAGGATGTCAGGCAGTCTGAGTAACAGTATTTTGCCTGCTTACACTATGTTACTCTGTATTCAGAGTACTCCAACCTCCGGAGATAGTTCCTTTAAGTTCACCCTCCAGTAGCTCATGCAAATGCAGACTAGTGCTAATTGAGTCATGAAAGTACCAGTAGCTTCGCTGCCATTGCTACTGAACTACAATTTCTTAGGCTGAGCACCAGGTGTCACTGCTGCAAGCTTCAAAATCATGCCACCATGAAATGGTATTCTGCATACTCTGCATAGTTTTTTTACTGTTCCAAGATGGCAGCCCAATGTGAAGGTTTACTTTCTTAAATTTTTATTGAAGTACACATCCGGATCACTGACATAATATCGATGCATACAATTTTGAAACACAAAAATATCAGAAATTAATTTTGTTAACAAAAATATCGCTTTCCTATACTTAACTAATAAAGGCACAAATATCAAGAACACAAATATCATTGTTAAAAATAACAATTTGTGCTTATATTGAAAGCAAATATCAGAAACAAAAAAATCATCACCTTTAAATTAACATATAGGAACATATTTACAAGCCCCTTGTGCCGCCGGTGCGTCACTTTTTTGTGGCACACCGGCAGCGCATTTTGCTGCCCCATATTTACAAGGACACATAAAGCCACCCTGTGTGGCTTTTCAAGTCCTTGTAAATATGGCCCCTTTTCATGCAGCACTTTGCTTGAAAGGGGCCCCATTAGTGTTGCTGTGGGTGTTCCCACGCAACACCTATGGATTCTGCCACATTTCCAGATTTACAACCTTTCGTAAACCTGGGAATGCTTCAGAAACGAGGAGCGAGGAGAAATGTTTTAATTTCTCGTTGTTTTTTCCTCAATCTATGCGTGCTGCATTCTGCAAGGTGTCCCTTCCTGCACAAAAACAATCTCCCCACAACGCAGGCACCCTTGCCCAATGGTGCAAGGGTGCCTGAATTGGCGCATGGGAGCCAATTGTGCAACAGCTCAGGGGAAAGTACAGGGATGTGATATTTTATTGTAAATATGTCGCATCCCTGTGCTCTGATAGTGACTCAGTGCGGCGCAGCCAAATGGCTTGAAGTGCCGCACTGAGTCACTTTCTCATAAATTCGGCCCCTGATGTCAAAATTATTAATTCACACAATATCGACTACAATAATATTGCCAAAATAAAGACATTATCATTAATAAATATAAAAAAGCACTTTTTGACGTAAAGCAGTTATTTAAAATAAACATAAAACATTGTATACACATGTTTGAAATAAAAAGAAATCACTTCAACAAAATATATAACTAAATTCATAACAATTATAACCCCAAAAAAATATACATTAACTACAAACATTCATACAACAATCTTAATATTAATAAATGTATATATAAATACAATTATTTTTAAAACTATCAAACTATATATCAAACATTATAAATATAAGCTAAATTAGCATTTACCATAGAACGATATAACTGACAAAAAAAATCAAACTAAAACTAAATCAACCAATAAAGTTAAACTATAAGCAACCTTAATCAATAAAATCAGACAAACAATTAAATCAACAATATAAAAGACACACTAATTTTATCAACTAAATAGCTCAAAAATGACATACGCTTCAAGATGAAGAAACTTTGCTAGATTCTCTGACCAGACCCTTAAAGAAGAAATATACACACCTCGACAACTACCTAACCAAGTAAGTAAAACATATATTTAATCTAAAACCTGCTTGTAAATGAAATATAAAATAGCAAATAATTAACAAAATACTCTCCAACTTCTATCTCTTGGCATGTACTTCCTAAATGAAAACACTACAATAGAAAAGTGATAACCTGCCAGAAACAACACATATCACAAACCAGCAAAAAGATATAACAACGTACGTATCCATGAATTATTTAAAAATATAAACTCACCCCAATGGCGAGTAAAAATAAACCTAACAACCTTAATCGCTACAAACTACCAACAAGTAAATATTTAAAATAAAACATGCGTTTTTTTCTTCCAAATAAAAGAAAGCATCTGCTCCACATTACAACCCCTCAATGTAAAAGATGCAAAACAGTGTGAACCATCTAAACAGAATATACATGCAAGTATAAAAAATAGAAGTAGTTGCATAATTTTAAATTTATATAACAAATGTATAAACTTAAAAAAAATGTGTTTATTAATACTATCATACTACTTTCAGATACAATGACAGAGAAAGCTGAATATATAACATCCCTGAAAGGAAAGCAGTTACATGGGTTACACATACAACCAAGAAAGTGCATTGACAGAAATTTTCATTTGGAAATGTACCAAAACTTATTCTAATGCATGTTATGGAAGGGCCACGACAAACAATGATGTTGTAATTAATGTAAAGGAACACAATCACCCCCCAAATGTGATAGAAATAGAAGTAAGGGGGTAATGCAGGATATAGGAACGGCAAGCAATAGCTCCCAGGAACTCACAACCAAAATCCTGAAATATATACTGCCCAAAATCCTCAAACACATCACGGGCCAACTACCACCTATACCCACTTTAAAATGTTTAATTGCACAAACAAAAAAAGCCACCAGTGATGTTCCTCATGTTCCTAGAAGATACCAATACATAGAAATACCTGAACATTTAAAAATGACACATAATGAACCTTTGCTTCTATACAATAACCTAAACAATGATAAATAAATCCTAATATTCTCTACAGTGGATAACTTACTAAAACTAAGATATTGTCAAACCTGGATGATGGATGGGACTTTCAAAATGTGTCCCAAATCATTCACTCAGATATACACCATGCATGGTAAATATCAAAACACAAATCTCCCATTTATAAATACCCTACTACCCAATAAACAAAGCAGAACGTACTACAAACTCTTAAACCATATTATCAGAAAACAAATAACTACTACCCACAAACAATACTCATATGCATTCAACAAGCCATAATTCAATACATTTTAAAAATGTACTCCCACACAGTCATTGAAGGCTGTTTATACCATTTCAATCAAACCATATGGAGACACCTCCAGCAATCTGCACTAAGTGTAGAATATGCTTATAACACCCAATTTGCCTTTAAAATATAAAACATGATAGCACTAGCATATGCCCCTGTCACAGAGGTAGCTAACCACTACAGTTAACTAATAGGAAGCCCTTTCTACCAACAAAATGAAGACAAACTAAGCCATTAATGGATTATTTTGAAGACACTTGGATTGGCAGACTGCATCTCTCCGGACACAGATGCCAATCCAATTTCCAAATACCATGGTGTAATGTCTATGACAGCAGCTTGGCACAAGAAGCCAAAACAAATAATGCAGTTAAAGGATGGAACAATGTCTTCCGATCCACGCTAGGCAGAATCCAACCTACACTCTAGAAATTTATAGAAGCATTACAAAAAGAGCAAAGCTACCAACAACTACGAATGGTGCAATCTGTTACCCAAATTGCACGTAACCATATCAAAACAAAAGAATGTATGAAATGCTACAATTTAAAGTCAAACTCCTCATAAACAATAATGGAGAAGATTACTTAGAAATAATAGCCAAACACATATTATAAAATCAATAGTAAACTACAGAAGTCCCAAAAAATTGTTACAAAATCTAAACCAATATCACAAATCATTTTGATATAAATACTAAACATAATATTTTATTACATAAGTCTAAACATTAAATGAAACTCCAATGTTAAATAAGACTGATATAATAAAATAATATATCAATTATTTACATGAAAAATGTAAACCTCACCAACTAAAAAGCTCAAAGAACAAACTCAATCAATCACATAAAATAAATACAACACATAAACTACACATTTCCAAATAACAATCACATAATATATACACAAGCAATATAATGTAGCATTTCACACCCAAAACAAATAAAAGAATATGACTTACTATTCTCTAGTGGTATGTGCCCGGGTTAGGCCCATGTGGCGAAGCAGCTTATTTCTTACATTGTCCTCTTTTTGACAATAACATTTCTGCTGTGACCTTTTGCACATATTTGCGTGCGCAACAATGTTGGATTAGTTTCTCTGCCGTGGCGTTATATCAATGGCACAAATCTGTTTCCTGCATACAAACTGACTGAGAGACAGATATTGATGGCATGAAGTGATGCGAAATATACCATGTGGCAAATAGAAAAATTAGACCAATTACCTTTCACCGTGGCTGAGACACCATCCACAGACTCGATAATCCATGATGTAACGGCTTTCCAATTCCAATATTGTCTACAATACCACCAAGTAGGCAGATATGAAGCACTAGCGGAAGGTTATGTGCATGTATACTGGGAATTACCATTCAGATTTCGATGCAGGAATGGGTACATGGAAGTTTTCCTTAGTGGTTCTGACTGTGAGGATGCTTTAAGTGGGTCTTTAGTGTGCAAGGACATTTCACTTCATGGGGCATTTAGGAATTAGTACTGTTTTCACCTGCCCGCACAGTTAGGGAGGCAACACTATGGCCTTCGATAAATGTTTCCAAAATACACTTTGAATCACTGAGCAAGCTGAAAGCCATGCTTTTTCAAAAAGATGTGGCCTTAACATCAGCCAGAGAGATGTTTGATATCCAGGTTGCAAGGTCCTCGTCCGAGATACAGATGCTACTCCATACTAACCTCTCCCTGCAGTTTGGGGAGCTGGTCCACCGTATCCTTAATATGTCTGATACGAAGGGGATAGCGCACTTTTTAAAATATATATCAGCTCTGGACTGGTTAGCACCTTTCAGATGATTTTTGGAGTTATACCATCTTTCATACACTCCGTGTTGAGAAGCGTTTTTGGAGGTCTCCCGCTTGTCCTGCTACTTGTGGTGGGAATCCTGATTTTAATTTTCTGCTCCACAATGGGTGTTCCAGTTCAACACGGAATGGAGACAACACTGGCTGTGCTGCGATGTCATGAGCGCATGACACACCTCTTCGGCACACCTCGGATTCGAGAACTGAATGAGCAGTGGTTCTTTTTGTTCAGGCCTGTTTGGCTTCACTGCGTACAAGCTGTATTCCGCTGCCTGCTTTGCAGCCATGAATACGTATTGGATTTATCCCTCGGATCACAATTGGTTGTGCCACTGGAATACTGCTGTACCCCCTAAAGGCCCATGGGTATTGTTGTCCATAGCATATTCCATTGCTCATAAATACATTCTTCGAGCCACCCTGGGATGCTTTGGCTCCTAGTGAACTGGATACCTGCTCTATGATACTCTTACAGGATGCAGTCCCCCCCTCAGCAGCTGTTGTGGGAACTGGATGGAATCACTTTTGCTCCATAAACATGCTTCGAGGTGTACCCCTGGGAACGTCGTCTGCGGTTGTGGGCAACAGCAATGTTGCATCTACCACTCGGAACACATAAACAATTGGCTTTTTCTGTGTGGTGGGAAAGATTTGGCCTGTTTTTTCATCAAAACGAATCCAAACAGTTTTTGCTTTATTTTTCTAGGCGCCATGGCTTTCTGAGTGCTTGGGATGTCAAATAGTATAATGAGTTTTAGAGGCTTTTTATGAATATTTTAAAGGAAAGCTTGCTTTTAGATGATTTTAAAAGTGGTTTTAGACCTTTTTAGTTTTAATTTCATATTGGCTTGCTAGCTTTTTAGATAGCTTTTATATATCGACCCTTAGTATGAGGAGTGGGTGTTATGTGCTTTGTTTAGGCCCATGTAGCGAAGCAGCTCATTTCTTAGATTGTCCTCTTTTTCACAATAACATTTCTGCTGTGACCTTTTGCACATATTTGCGTGCGCCACAATGTTCGATTAGTTTCTCTGAAACTACTTTTGTTTACACATCTAGCTCCGCATAATATTATCATGATGCCTCGAACACCATGTACAAGGCTTTTTTACGCACAATGTACAAATGTCATTCTATCTTCATCCATGGGGCGACAGGGAAAAAAGATCAGCAGAGGAGGCATTTCAGCTGACACCAAGGGACCCTGCATGCTGAGACTTCACCATGCAGCGGTCTGACATCTCCGTGAGGGGTGTTCAGTTTGTGACCAAGACAGGGTCCTACATTCTCTCCCGCCAGGTGGGGGGATTCTTGGCTTCACACCTACACACACTCTAGGTATATGCAGAGTATGGTTTGTCTGGTAGGAGTACGCCTGATTACTGCCTTGTTTTATATGCCTGCATACATACACTGTTTTAGCACCATGGTAGAACTGTATCTACGGCCCTATTTATGAGAAACTAACGCAGTGCGGTGCCGCAAGTCATTTTGCTGCGTTGCGCTGAGTAAGTTTCGAAGCACAGGGATGCGACATATTTACAACAATATGTTGCATCTCTGTGCTTTTCCCTGCGCTGGGGCACAAACTGCTGCCATGCGCTGGCACAGGCACCCTTGCACCATGGTGCAAGGATGCCTGTGCGTGGAAAGATTGTTTTTGTGCAGGTAGGGGCACCTTCCTGCACAAAAACAGTCAATTGAGGTGATTTCCTCTTCCAATGCAAGCTGTAGAATGCAGCACGCATTGAAAGAGGAAATAAAACAGGAGAAATGAAACCATTTCTCCACATTGCGCCTCGCTACGCCACCCTTGGGGTGGCGTAGCATTCTGACGCATTTCCAGGTTTACGATTGCTTGTAAATCTGGAAATGCATCAGTGGACATGGGTGTTGCATGGGAACACCCACAGCAACACCCATGTCACGCCCCTAACACGCAAAGTGCTGTGTGAAAAGGGGCGATATTTACAAGCACACGTAAAGCCACGCAGGGTGGCTTTATGTGTGCCTGTAAATATCACACAGCAGATTGCGCCACCAGTGCATCACGTAACATCAGGCACCATCGGTGCAAGGGGCTTGTAAATAAGCCTCTTACTATTTATTTTTTGGGTGCTTGTAATTACTTTAATTTGCTTCTGTCTACTGATTATCACAGCACATGTATTTTATACAAGAATAAAGGTTCAATAAATATATTGAAAATGTCCCAGTGTTTATTCTGTATATTTCTCTGAGAACAAAAGAGCACGAGTGGCTGAGCAAGAGGTTCTGATCTGTTAGCACAATCCCTGAGGGATCAAAGTTGTCATGTTCAGTGGTTGCCAGAAACCATGCGCTCCCTGGTAAGGTTAGGGGGGCTTACGGTGCCACTGTGAAATAGCTGGTCACTGGGCCAACATATCCTGCGGGGGTGCCCGGAATTAGTCTAGGCACCTCACCCAAAGTTTATGTTGTCCAACAAACGTGCAGGTCCTACGGATTGGTAGGAACTACACAACACTAGCTGCAGGTCTTCCTATGTGTCCACATAGTAAAAAATTATAATACATAAAAAACAGGAAAAAGAATTTCCAAAAAGCCCAAAAATAAATGCAAAAATAGAACGAATCCAATAGAGATCCCTCGAAGCAATCCAAAGTATCCAGAAAACATAAAAAAAAACAAAAAAGTGTTTTAAAAAAAGAACACTTCTGGAAACCGAAAAGAAAGGAAATCAAAGTTAGTAATATTGGTTTATTATAAACCAAAAGTGATTTCCATAAAAAAGGTAATTTCCAATTCCCATAGGACACATTCGTAGATAGAAACCTGCAAAGTAAAGTAGTAAACCCACAGCAAAGCACATTACATTCCCAAAAATACATATACATTACACTTAATCATCATAGAATAAGTAACATAACATAACGATGCATTACTAAAGCAAAAACCCAAAACTACACACTAGTGAAAAACACTGCTATTAATACAACAAAATGTACAAAAAACCCAGAAACACCACTATAACTAACCTCTAGACCTACCCCCTACGCCCCCAATACTCTCAAAACCCTTAAAAAAAAAACCTTTAAAGAGGACTTGCCTGTTCTGACTAACAACAGCACCTTACCGTGACCTGGATCCTGGAGAATAGACTAAAATTAACACAAATAGACTACAAAATAGAAGGTAGCATAAAGAAAATGACAGCTAAATGAAACTAAAAAAGGACTACCTCTCCATAAAAATAAATTTGAAGCAATTTAAAAAGTATTAAAAAATTATTAAACATGTAAAACATGTCAAAAAAACTTGCAAGAAAAAGTAAAAAATTATAAAACATAAATCAAAAAATAGTATAAAATAAATACAATTATTTAATATATACTGAAAACATGTATCTTAAAATTATGTTAGAAATATGTATATAAAACAATTTTATAAGAAATGTTAAAAACGTTAAACAATGGAAAAAAGTGGAAAATGTTTAACATACAATACTATTTAAATATGATTTAAATTTTTTATGTAATTTTTACTTTCGATATTCCTGTCGATGATATTTAGAACAACATGATATTCTTGACACAATATTTTTGTATGACAATATTTTTATTTGATATTTTGTCCAAACACCACATGCCCTCCACATTTAGTTACCATTTTTTTGTTTTTATTTATTTATTTCAGCATATTCTTTTACTACTGTAAAAACCCACATAGAGATGACTCACATAGTCTGCAGTGCTAGTCCAAATGTGGCTAATGGGAGATTAGATAACCTCAGTGGATATTCAGGCTTCACTGTAGCTTGCCTCAACAGTTTTGAGTTGTACTATTGGCTCGATGCACCAGATACTCAAACTGTGCCTCCTATGCCACCATCTATCCAAACTCTGCTCCTTCCCAGTGAGTGTTTTACATGTGAGTGAGCAGTGCACTTGTGTGAGTCCAGCACAGCCGTCAAATTAATGAGTGCATGATTAACATTGCCTTTTGTGAGTGCAAGGTAAGTGGTCTACTAGTTGAAAGTTGTTCCTGCGTTAGTGCAGAGTGACATTACAATGCATGCGTTTACAACTCATGCTTTTACCACGAAATACTTTTGCCATGCATCCATAACCACGCATTGCCTTTACCATGTATGTGTTTACCACAAATATGCCTTTGCCACACATGCCTTTACTACAAAAGGTATATATATTTAAGATAAGGGTGTGTATGTTTACATACATACATTTATATATATATTAGTTGAAAAAAACAAAGGTTAAAGTAACGTTATAGCTAGGTGTAATAAAAAGATCTGTTTCTATTTTTAAAACAATCCTTAGAAATTCACTGAAAAAACAAACATTAAAGTAACATTAAAGTTTTTTGCCTTTGCCCTGTTGGGTGCTTTTGTAGGACTGTTTGTTGCTTTGTTTGAGGAGTCAATACTCCTCAGAAAAAGAACTCCTGTTTCCTTGCATTGAGGACGGGTCCTTCACTAGAATCCAGGTTTGAATTTACATCAGTTGTTGAGCCTTCTGCCCTTCTATCCATGGATTGCAACTTATTGGGCCAGATTTATGTACCTAGCATTTTGCGATTCTAAAATAGCGATTTTTACCGAATCGCTATTTGGGAATTGCAAAATGCTATGTATGTAGGAATCGCAAAATATTTTGCAATCCCTTAATATTACCAAATAGCGATTCGCTAAATAGCGAATCGCTATTAGATAATATGACTCCATTCATTCCTATGGGCCTACAGGCCCATAGGTGTGAATGGTTTTGCATTAGCAAATTTGCGATTACCTAATTGGTATTCGCAAATTAGTGAATACAAAGCTAAGGGTGCCCGGGGGCCTAAGGCCCCCATGAATCACCCAAAAAAAAGAAAGTGTGCACATGTAAAGAACACACATGCCCTAGGGGCATGTGTGCGCTACATGGCACGTTGAAAAATGCATTTTTGTGCATTTTTCAAACTTGGCACATGGTTACCAACTTGAAGTTGATGGTAATTAGCGTTTCCAAAATGCACAGTTCGCATTTAGGAAAGGCTTCTTACATGTGCATTAGGGATTCGCAAATTGCGATTCCCTATTTGCATTAGCAATTTAGGTAATCGCTAAAAATTGAATTGCGATTACCTAAATTGCGAATGCCAAAGCCTTTCATACATAGGGAAAGGCCATTTTGCATTCGCAAACGGCCGAATTTTGCGATTCGCACCATTTGCAAATGCAAAATGCTTTCATACATCTGGCCCATAGTCTTTAGCCAATTGACTTCATATCTTGTCAAATTTCCTTGCGAATGTTAAGATTCACCCTGACTCATAGTCTTTTTCTTCCCATTGGAACTTGTGTTGCTTCCGCTTGATAATTTCCTTCTCATAGATTTGAATATGTTCATCAATGAGCTTTAAGGTACTTGTTACTCATTCCGGATCTGGGTCCGCTTTGATTTGGGACATAACATAATTGCCTCAAACAGCAGTTGGAGTTGGGAAATTACACCCCAGTGGGCTAAGAATAAACAAACATCCAGCAGTATTCTAAGAAAGGGAGACATGACACATACTGTTGCTATCACAGCCCCCTGGGGCATGATGGCACAACTACAACTGCTATTTGAAGCCTTTATGTTATGTCCCTTAAGGGAGATCATTATCAGCACACTAATCTATCCTATTTGATTAAGTGGCAGGGTATAATGTGTGATACATGATGTTGCCACTCATTTAACCATTGTCCATCTGTAGCTGAGTAAGGAATATATTTCACACATACTTACATGGGCATCTCTAGCTTTAGCGTGCCCTTGGTAGCACATGATGGGTTCTTCAGATCAGTCAATGGGGCTATGCTCTGCCATTCCTTTCCGATCTACCGCACCTTCCATACACATCAGAGAGGCAATCAAAGGAGCACCTGCCCATTCAGCTGCAGGAGGTGCAGGCTCTCTTCTCCGAAGGGGCCTTAGAGAGGGTGCCGGTCTCAGAAATAGAGACTGAATGCTGGTTCCACTATTTCCTCGTGCTGAGGACAGAGGTATTCGTCCTATTTTTGATCTCCGGCCACTGAATGCCACCCAGCTGAAGGAGAGAATCAAGATGCTTACATTGGCCCAAGTTCTGTTTGCTTTAGAACCAAGCAACTGATGGTAGCCCTGGACCTGCAGGATGTGTATTTTCATTTACCTATTTTGCAATCGCACAGGCATCTCCTGCAGTACAAGGTAGGCTGGGAGCATTTTTAATTTGCCATACTCCCCTTTGGCCTCACCAGTGCCCTTTGAATGTTTACAAAAGTGATGGCAATAGTCGAATGGTCATGGCACACCTTTGTGGGGTTGGGGATACCAGTTTTCCCCTATCTCGATTACTGGCTGTTGAAGGCGGGCTTGCACCGCCAGTGGTAGACCATCCCCAGACAATGGTGAACCCCCTGACATTGTTGTGGTTCACAGTCACCATGCTGAAGTTACACATGATTCCTTCCTAGAGGCTCACTTTTATTGGAGCCATTTTGAATGTGGTGCAGTTCAGGGCCTACCCCCCTTCATAAGGAGTCAAGGACATTCACACCATATGATCCCAACGTTTCAGTCTCAGCCTGTGTCTCAGTGAGAGTGACTCTGAAGCTTCATGGCATCTTGGCCTCCTGCATCCTGCTAGTCAGCTATGCCAGGTGGTATATGCTGTCTCTATAGTGGAACCTGAAGTATCAGTGGGCGCAGCACCAAGAGAACCTTCTGGATTCCATTCATTTCGGAGGAGACTGCAAAATATCTGCAGTGGTGGACCCTTGACTAAAACTGGACCAGAGGCAGACTCCTCTCCCTTCCCCATTCAGAGCTGATGGTGGTGAAGGATGCGTCGCTGCTGGGCTGTGGAAGTTATCTGGGAAAGGCGGAGATCAGAGGACTTTGGTCTCTAGTGGAACCCGACTCCACATCACCCCGTTGGAGTTGCAGGCCATTCACCTGACACGGAAGGCCTTCCTACCATCTTTCACAGGGAGGCTGGTACAGTTCCTCATGAACAGCATCACCACCAAGTGGTACTGCAAAAAGCAAGGCAGTATGGAGTCCTGGGTTCTCTGCCAAGAGGAGTTGGCTGGAACATCAATGCCTTTCCCTGGTTGTGAATGGCAGGGCAGATGAACTCAGCCGACTCCACCTTGCAGATCACAATAGTGGATGAACCCTGAGGTGGCACAGGGCATTTTCCAAGAACAGGAGGAACCCTGGTTGGATATTTGTGCCACGACGAGAACAACAATATCAACAATGTTGCACACTGGAGTTCCCAAGAAGCGTCTCTCTGGGAGCCACATTCCAGCTAGAGTGGAGAACAGGAATCCTGTATGCCTTTCGGTCCATCCTTCCCTGCAACGAGTTCTGAAGATTAGGAACTTCTGGGCATGAGCATCTATCTCACAATCAGGCTTCTGCTTCGGGAGGATCTTCTGTTGCAGCAGCAGGGAAAGTCACTACTCCCAGGCCTGTACAATCTACACCTCCACACGCTGAGATTGAGCTGTGGCAGTCAATCTTCCTCCTGAGGTTGTGAATGTTATCCTTGCTGTATGATGTCCCTCTACAAAGTTCAATTTCACTGAGCTCTGGGACAAGTTTGTGGGCTGGTGTGGTGTTCACAACACAGACATGTTACAAGCCAAACTGTCAAATGTCTTATTGTTTTTTGTATTTGGCCAATCTAGGACTTGCAATGGACACCATTAAAGGTTATTTGTTGGCCATATTTGTTTTTGCTGGCCAGCCCCCCTTGTTTAAATTACCTGTTGAGAAGAGATTCCTAAAAGGTTTAACACACATCTACACACACATTCACGGAGCACTCCTGCCGTAGCAGCCAGGTCTGATGGAAAGAACATTTCGCCCGTTTGGACCTGCACGAGTTTTTTGGTCTAAACTCATTCCACAGCCCCTTTGGAGGTACTGCTTTGGTATGTATTCCAAAGGTGAGGAATTGGCCTTTCCAATCCTGTGGAATGGTCTCTTTTCCCATCTAAAAACGCCCCTCTATCTCGCTAATGTAATCCAGTACAAGTTGTGACAATGCTAGGTAATTGTCCCTCTCTTTTTTTGCTGGATAGCTTTTCCCCAACCATTGTCACCCATAGTTTCATTAACCAGTCATATATTGTGGGAACAGACATTTATTTCCAAAACCATGCTATCACTATTCTTGAAAACACCAATATTTGTGACAGCAGTTTGCAACTTCCTCACTTCGCTCCTTCCCAAGTCTTCAGCCTCATTAAAAATACAATCGATCTTTCATATTCATTCATTCCAAAGTCTTCAGCCTCATTCCCAAGTCTTCAGCCTCATTCCCTCTCTCTCCTCCCATTCCCGGCGAAGGTCCTTGAGAAAGCCATCAACCACCAGCTCACAGACCACCTTGAGAGGAACACCCTGCTGGACACCTCCCAATCAGGCTTCTACTTGAACCACGGCACCAAAACAGCCCTCAGAGCCGCAACAGATGACATCAGGACCGTCCACGAGTGTGGAGAATCAGCTGCCCTCATCCTCCTCAACCCTGTCCGCAGCCTTCAACACTGTATCCGACCACATCCTGGTCAACAGACTACATCACATCAGCATCTGCGGCAGCACACTCAAGCTCATCACCTCATTTCTGACAGGATGCCCTCAAAGAATACGCCTCCCACCTTGCACCTCCGAACCCAAAGTCACCATCTGTGGCATCCCCCAAGGCTCCTTGCTCAGACCCACCCCATTTAACATCCTCATGACTCCGCTGGCCAACATCGCCGGCATCCACGGACTCAACATCATCTCATACCCCGAAGACACCCAACTCATCCTCTCTCTCACCGAAGACACCTCCACCACCAGAGCAAACTTCCAGAACGATATGACCAACGTCACGGACCAACTGCCTAAAATTGAACACAGACAAGACAGAAGTGCTCGTCTTTGGTTGAGCCTCCTCCCCCTGGGACGACGCCTGGTGGCCCTCTGCCCTCGGACCTGCACCAACCCCACCACCCATGCCGGAACCTAGGCATCAGACTGGACAGCGAGCTCTCCATGAAATGCCAGGTAAACACAGTAACCTTCTTCAGTTTCCACATCCTCCGAATGCTCCGTAAGATCTTAAGGTGGATCCCACCCAGCACCAGGAAAACAGGAACAAAGGCCCTCATCACCAGTCGACTAGACTACGGCAATGCACCCTATGCCGGAATCAGGAACCAACAACTGACACAACTCCTGACCATCTAAAACACAGCAGCCAGACTCATACTGGATCTCCCAAGACATTCAAGCATAGCCCCCCACCACAGAGACCTACCCTGACTTCCAATCAAGAAGAGATGCCACTTCAAACTACTCACCAACGCGTTCAAGGCCCTCCACAACATAGGACCAGCCTACATCAACCACCGACTGACCTTCCACCAGACAACTCCACGCAGCCCATCTAGCCCTTGCACACATCCCACACATATGGCAGGCCCGAGGAGGAGGCCATTCATCTCCTTTCTCGCTGCCAAGCCCTGGAACGACCAGCCCCTCAAACTCCGGACCTCAGCCACCCTCGCTGACTTCAGGAGAGCACTCAAGACCTGGCTAATCGACTAACCAGCCCATCCTCAGTGCCTGGATACCCCCCCCCCCCGGGGTGGTAAGCCACGCAATCCAAATCCAAATTGATTGATTGACTGATTCCCAGTACAATAGATCTTGGATCTTTTGGAATTGGAAACCCTATT
Source organism: Calotriton arnoldi (assembly GCA_963921515.1). Taxonomy (NCBI): domain Eukaryota; kingdom Metazoa; phylum Chordata; class Amphibia; order Caudata; family Salamandridae; genus Calotriton; species Calotriton arnoldi. The sequence goes on along the minus strand of CAWUFW010000426.1, from coordinate 1,687,767 downwards.
GTCTCCTTTACGGGCACTTGGAGCTGTATTATATATTGTACCCTGGGGGGGGCAAAGTCAGTGCAATCTCTCTGTGTGCTCCTGGGGTCACAGTGGTATTATAGAAGGGGCCCTCAGATGCTTGTCCAGCCCCCTTATGTAATACTGATAGCACTGGTGCACATATAGCATCAGCGCTATCACAATATGGCGTTCCATTATTTGCATGTGTCCACATACCAATAACGGAACGCCATATCATGATAGTTCATCTCTTTGCCTCTGCCTCTGCACAGTACCGTGTATAGATGTGTATTATAGACTGTCAGTGGGCTTCCTGAAGGCAGCTCTCTGGAGGGGGAAAACGGGATCCCGTGGACCCCCTAGACATCTGCCTGCAGACGGGTGAAGTCACTTACTGCACCATCCTGCAAGTGGATCTTTCTCCCCTCTTCAAAGTGCAGGTAGGTTGCCTCCGGCACAGAGAAACACGGTGCAGCTTTGAAGAAGCCGCTCACTGAATGCGCTGCCCCAAGGGCAGAGCAATTTCACAGCTGCCTCGAGAGCAGGACATTCATTGTAGTAGAGTGCACTTTACCTCTTTGCCCCCGTCTCACCTGTTTAAAGGTACACTGTGGCGCAATCAAGGAAAATGCACCCAGGACTTCTTTCCTATACATTTACAGTTTTGGGCAATCCACCAATTGTGGATGAGGCCTTCAGTTCCTCTGCATCCCCTCCAATAGGTGGGATTGTGCCCTACCTACGTATTTTATCAGGTATCATGTATAATTTTTTTATCAGAGATTCACTAAGTGCTACTAATTTATTATGTGTTGTTACTTCCCTCCACTTATGTTCCCATGCCTCGAAGCTTATTTCATTATCTGGTATTTTCCCATTTTTTCATATGACCTTATTGATTTTGGTCTTGTGGACTGCTAACCAAATTTTGTAGCTGGGAGATCAGTTCTTTGGGGACTATGTGGGTGGTTTGCTCAGCAGGTGTTGTTGTTCCCAAGTGTCTCAACTAGTGATATCGAAAGGCCTCTCATTCCTCCATCCCATATGTTGACTTACATTCATTAATCGATCTAAAGGTACTTTTATTGAATAGGTGGCTATGATCCTACGTTCACATTCTTTCCATGCTATAAGAGTCTCCCCTTTCCATTACGGACTGTAGTGCGGGTTGTCATTGAGTGAGGCGGAAATGTGATCAGTCCCATATTTGTCGCTATTGAGGTCCATACCTCTAATAGTGTGCTAGTTAATTGACTTTACTCCAGTCTGCCTGGTCAGTTATGTTTAGCGAACCATTCGATGTCTCATAGTGTTCTTCCTGCCCCTAATGTACCATGTACGGGCAATGTTTACCCGAGCTTTTTAGTGACCATTCTCCTATTATTAAGAGTTGTGCTGCTATGGAGTAGTTTTGTGCTACTGGGAGGCCTAAGCATCCCTTGCTTCCAGGAACCATCATAACTCTTCTAGATTGTCGGCTTAGTTTTCCTTGCTATTCAAAGTCTTTGAGTCTGAGGCATGCAGTACTCTGGCCAGAGAGCAGAGAGACGCAGAGAGGTGAGGAGACGCCGAGAGTGGTGAGCAGGGGCGAGGCGAGGCAGCAAAGACGAAGGGGTTTGTTTGTGCCGCCTGTCCCCTGTTACCGCGGATCTCCTGCTGACACCCAATTCCTGGCAGTGGGAGCCCATGTCCCCACACGGGGGCAAGAAGGAAGGGGGTTATTTGTGCACCTGTCCCCCGCTCCCGCAGCTGCGGATCTCCAGCCGACTCCCGCTGACTCCTGCCGATTCCTGGCAGTGGGAGCCCTGCCCCGCAAGGAGGCAAGAAGGAAGGGGGTTGTTTGTGCACCTGTCCCCCGCGGATCTCCTGCTGACGTGCTTTTGCCGGGGGTGAGCAGACAGCTGCAGAGACATTGCTGCCCCCGCTGTGCCCCTTGTTCTCAATCATCTGTCTCCGTCTCCACCACCGCAACACCCCGGGAGAAGTACCGCACCCACCCGAGTCACGCGGCCCGAGCGGAGGTTGAGCCTGACCGAAGCCGAGAGTGAGCTCAGAATACAGAGCACAGCAGCACAGCAGCATGGGCAGCACAGCGGTAAGGAGCAGGGTGCAAGGTGTGGCCTGGTGGGGAGCAAGTGCGACCGGCAATAGCGGGCGGTCGCTGAGTGTGAGCCCAGGTGAGGCAGCCGCAGCGGCCCAGCTAGGTTGGGTGCTGCTTGCTGTCCCACCTAGAGTGCCCTGCTTGCAAGGTCCCCTAGGCCCCCAGGCCCTCTCCCTCCTCCTACCAACAAGCAGTACAAGTGCCACCAGCGTTCACCGTTGCGCCATTAGAGCAAGCACATGATAGTGTGGTCCGCTGGGGTTAACCTTCAACAACCCTCATGAAAGGAGAGCGCTCCACGCACCTCTGGGTCCATGAGCGATATGTTTTCGCTTGTGGAAGGCCCCCTGCACAGCCTTCGTGTCCTTGCGCCTTTGGTCTCAGTAAGCCAGAAAATCTACTGGACAGACAAGACAGGAGAGATTAAAAAAAAAATAATTAAAAGGCCCGGTTTCACAAACGCCGTTTAATTACTTTTCTACCTAGCTACCACCTAACAGCAGGAAAATGAGATCAGGCAGGACTAGGAAGCAACCATTACAATCAACACAAAAGAAAACAAAAGCAGAAGCAAAAACTAAAAGACATCAAGTCCCCTCAGGGAGGTTCGCCAAAATCATCTCAAAATCCTGGAGAAATACTAATATTGCAAACACAAGGAGATGATGGACGGAGCGCTGAAACTTTGAAGACACTCACCCCCAGTCACAGATCTGGGTTCAACCCATCATCATTCTTTAGCTCACTTTGCCACCCCAGTTCAGACACAGCTATATGCAAATCAGTCTTGACCCTGTGCCTCATGGGAACAGTCCAGACCGAACTGCCAAGCCATGTCTTCCCTGGACCGGAAACAAGCATCCTGGGACCGGGTTCGGGCTAACAGTCCTCATCAGCCAGGCTAGCTTGAATCCAGTGGCAAAGTGAGCAAGGGACCCACGTCTGGGCATACCCTGCCAACTTAGGGCGAACAAAGCAAACACAGGGAGATGATGGACGGAGCGCTGAAGCTTTCCAGACACTCACCCCCAGTCACAGATCTGGGTTGAATCCATCATCGTTCTTTAGCTCACTTTGCCACCCCAGTTCATACACAGCTATATGCAAATCAGTCTTGACCCTGTGCCTCATGGGAACAGTCCAGAACGAACTGCCAAGCCATGTCTTCCCTGGACCGGAAACAAGCATCCTGGGACCGGTTTCGGGCTAACAGCCCTCATCAGCCAGGCTAGCTTGAATCCAGTGGCAAAGTGAGCAAGGGACCCACGTCTGGGCATACCCTGCCAACTTAGGGCGAACAAAGCAAACACAAGGAGATGATGGACGGGGCGCTGAAACTTTTCAGACACTCACCCGCAGTCACAGATCTGGGTTGAATCCATACCAGAAAACTGATCCAGCGGGTTACTAGCAACAAGCATTCATACACTATATGCTCACCTGGGCCCATTCATTCATGCTAACTAATAATCACCGCTGGTGGGAATCAGTTGTAGCATCTTCTAGCATATTTTTGTCAGTCTCATTTTAATATTTTATATTCTTATCTTCTCCTTTCAGTTTCTTGTATATTTCACTTTTCAGATCTTCTAATTCAATTTCATCAAATTTTCGTTTCTTGCTTTTTCCTGTCACTCTATATGTTTCATTCTTTCTACAACATTTGCACCATATCATTATTGACAGTATTATTATTGCTATCCCTACTAAGGGTACTAATATTTGACCTATAAGTCCTTTTCCTACGTTAGTAAACCAGGTACCAATTGACGCAATGCTATTTGTCAATCTTTCCCATACACTATCAACTTCCAGTGGTTTCAGTTCATTCTCAAGTTTTGTTATATTCTTTATATATGTTCCGATTTCTGCACTTTTGTCAGGAATATATGTGCAACAATGTTTCGTTTTCAATAATTTAGAGACTCCGCCCTCTTTTGCTAATATTACATCAAGAGCAAGTCGATTTTGCATAACCATAGATCTAATCGCAACCATTTCCGCATTAATCATTAGAAATCCTCCAGCAGTATCCGTCGATAAACGATCAACCACTGTAGATAATTTACATATTTTCCTTGAGTTCAGAATTATTCCCACTGAAGGTATCAATGCACCAAATATATCACCTACAATTTCTGAAAAACTAGCTCTTTTACTACGTGTTAATTCATTATTATTTTCATTGTTCCCAGTGTTTCTTTTTACGTGGTATATTTTTGGAAAACTATTCTAAAATAACAACTTCCATACCATCGTGCAGGAAGCCTAAAGTAAGCCTTATTCCCACACACATAATAAATTCCAGGAAAAACTGAATCTGTTCCTCCCTTTAGTCCCCAACCTCCAAGAATTAAGAAATGATGTTCACATTCACTGGTACCGATGAAAATATTGTTATAATCAGTCTTTAACCTATGTAGACAAATGTTCCCTGTCTTTACAAAATCCAGAGCCATAGCAGCTTGAGCTTTGCCAGGTGTGTAAATACCCTCTTTCTCAGCCCAAGGTGGAAGATGAGCTTTATGCTCAGATGCTTTCTTTTGGAAATTCTGTCTTCTATTCTCAACTAAGTTCAAAAATATCTTTTCTTCTTCAAGTAATGAACATGTTAGATTGCTTCTATGTGCATGTGTTATGTCTATCGACTTCATTGTTAAGAAAAATTCCCCCATTAATTGTGCATCTTGACTACTAAGCACTGGGTTCAGATTCTTTCGAATAGGAACCTCTGAAAATATCACATCTATATTTGAATAATAATACTGAAGTTTCCCTGTTCTATAAAATAAACTAGTTAATACACTACATGATATGCCATAAGTTAAAGGCAAATGATGATATGTTAACCCTTCTGCTACTGATTCAGGTAACTTCATACAAACATAACAGTCACTAACTTCCATTGTATCTACGTACTGAAACAATAATTTAGTGAAAACATTTAAACTAGTATCGTTATCTGTTACCACGTGATGAAACTCTGGTTCATCTTCTGCTTCTATTTTTACTCTATTACCTTTCAAGTTATCTATCCTTCCTTTTGTTTCATTGTTAATCTTTTTATCCATTATCATAAGGTAAGGAATTGCTACAATCACAACTAACCACACTAAAAGCACCACTACCAGACTACATATGCATATAGCACAGCATCTTTTACAACATTTCCGTTTCGGTCTCCCAGAAACTCTGTCGTCAGGCATTTTGACAAAGGAGATTTCTCTTCTTTTCTTTTTCTTTCAAGACTTTAACGTTATCAAGGTGGTTTCACTTCTTTTTCATAAGTCAGTTCTGCACTTGATCCTTCGTCACCACTTTCACTTGACTCTGAACTTTCGTAGTCTTCAAGGATTATATAAGTCCAGTCAGGACCTTTAAATTTATTGTTCACAAGTTTCAATCTCTTGCTTTTTTGTTTTTCAGTCCCACTTGTTTGTCCAGATAAGCTTGTTACTTCATTTACTTGTTCTGGATCTTCACTTCGGGTTTCTATATGGTATTTTACTCCTTTAATGACACTTGGCCAATGATCACCTTTTCTGACTTTCTTTGTTTGTACTGTATCTTCACCTTCTGAGTCTTTTCCAAAAACTCTTTTATTTTCAAGATGTGGCACAAATTGATTTTCTTCGATTTCAGTTTTCTCTTCTATCTGCTCTTGTTCAGGTCTTGTTGTGGTTTCTTCAGTTGCCTGTGAGTGAGTTTCTACTAACTGACCCTGTTCAGGATTTACGTCTTCGTGCTTGAGGATTTCTTGATCGTTGTTTTCTTGGTTTTCTTCTCCCTGAACGTATTTTTCTTGTTCTAACTGGTTCTGATCAGGGTTTATTGCACTTTGTACTTCTGCAGCCTGACCGCGTTCTTCTAAACCTGTCTGTCCCTGCTCAAATTTTGTTGTTTCGTTGTCGATTTGAGCCCAATTTCCTCTCCCTATCTGGACCTGCTCAGGTTCTCTTATTGTTTCATTCTTCCTATCCTGCGCTGCTTCTTCTTCACCTATCTGATCCTCACTAATTTCCTCTAATCTAGCTCGACTTCTTGTTTTGTTGTAAACTTCTGGTATATCAACCACTGGTATCCAGTCCTGACTTGTGCTCGGTTGTTCTTCTTCAGCTTCTCCCGAATCTCTCACCTGGGATTCTTCAGCTCGCCAACCTTCAGCTTCCTCAGCTATTGATGCTGACTGAGGATCTTTTCCTTCAGGAGCTGGCACCCTTTTGGTGTGGCTTACATGAATCCAATTAGGCAATCCTGCACATTTCACTGCTGTGTTTGTAACTAATATAACCTGACAAGGTTCGCCCCACCTGGGTGATAAACACGTTTCTCTGGTGTGATGCTTCACTACCACCCAGTCTCCGGGGTTCAGATCATGCTCTTGTTCAGGCTGCCTGGAAACTGCGTCTTCTCCAACCTGGTGAGAGACAGAACGCACGAGGTCAGCCAATGCTTTGCAATAATCTAGAACCATATCATCAGTTATGTTCAGCAGTTTGTTTCCAGGTACATGTGCATGTCTCATTGCTCTGCCCATGATGATTTCATGTGGACTCAATCCTGTATTTCTATCCGGAATGCTTCTGAGTCCCATTAAGACAAGGGGCAATGCATCTGGCCAATCTAACGATGTAGATGCACACATTTTTGACAATCTTGATTTTATTGTGCCATTCATTTGTTCAACCACTCCAGAAGCCTCTGGGCGGTACGCACAGTGCAATTTTTGTTCAATTTTAAATGCTTCACAGATTATTCGAATTACATCGTTATTGAAGTGACTTCCTCTATCTGATTCCAAAGTTACCGGGAAACCGAACCTAGGAATGAGTTCTCGTAACAACAGTTTTGCGACTGTAATGCTATCATTCCTTCTGGTAGGGTAAGCCTCCACCCATCTTGAAAACAGACACACTATGACAAGTACATATTTCAGTCCTTTACATGGTGGTAACTGTATGAAATCTAACTGCAATCTTACAAAGGGACCCTCAGCCTTTCCAATTTTTCCCAAACCAATTACTGTTCTCCTTCCTGGATTATTCATTTGGCAAGTTAAACACCTCTGGCAAAGACTCTCTGCTGCAGCCCTAAACTTTGGATTGTACCAACTTTGTCTGAAAAGTCTAATCATGGCATCTCTCCCTACATGTGTGTCTCCATGATACATTCTGGCCATTTGTGAAATCAAGCAGTCGGGCATGACTGGTCTGCCATCTGAATATACCCATACATCATCATCTGTTCTTCGGGTACACCCTATTTTTATCCAAACATCTCTTTCATTCTCCTCAGCATCATCTTGCAATCTTTTCACATCATTCCATGTTTCAGGTGTTGAACATAGCATAAGTTGGCAGCTGATTCCCATCCTTTCAACTTTTCTGTTTACTGCCAATCTGTTTCTGGCACAATGTTGAGCAACTAGGTCTGCGTATCTGTTACCGGCTACCACCCAGTCATCTCCTGACTGGTGTGCGGCACATTTCACCACTGCCAATTCTTTTGGTGATTGTATTGCCTCCAATAGTTCCTTTACAAACTGCCCATTTTTGATTGGGGATCCTGAAGAAGTCATGAAATCCCTCTGCATCCACAGTTGGCCAAAGTCATGCACAACCCCGTACCCATATTGACTGTCCGTAAATATGGTTACTTTTAAATTTTTCCCAATTTTGGAGGCTTTGATCAAAGCAATTAATTCAGCTACTTGTGCAGATTTGACTCCTGGTAAATAGGATGCTTCGACTATTCCAGAAAGTTCACATACAGCATAGGCTGCACTCAATTTGCCATCCTCATGTCTTAGGCATGAGCCGTCCACAAACAGCTCTCTGTCTGGGTCTTTTAGGGGCATTTCCTGTATGTCGGGACGCGGTTTTGTACACAATTCTGTGACCTGTAAACAGTCATGTTCTGGATCGTCCTTAACTTCTTCACAATATGGATCTGGCAATAATGTAGCAGGATTTACAACTGTGCACCTAGCTATGGTCACATTTTCAGCTCCTAGAATTATTCGCTCATATCTTGTCATCCGACTAGGTGTGAGATGCTGAGTTCTAGTTCTTGTCAACAGGATCACAACTGCATGTGGGACAAACACTTTAACAGGATATCCCATTACTATTGACTCACTTTGTTCAATGCTCATACAGGTAGCAGCAACTGCTTTTAAACAGCCTGGCAATGCTGCAGCCACTGGGTCCAATGTAGCAGAAAAATATGCTATAGGACGCCTGTCTAGTCCATGTCTTTGAGTTAACACTGAAAGTGCACAATTTTCTCTTTCATAGCAAAACAGTGTGAATTCTCTTGTATAGTCAGGCATGCCCAAGGCAGGTGCCTCACACAAAGCATTTCTTAATTTTACAAATGCACCGGCACTTTCATCATCCCATTCAACTGGATCTTTTGCTTTCTTTTTGGTTAGCTGAATTAAAGGCTTTGCTAGTAGTGAAAACCCTATAATCCATTGTCGACAGTATCCTACTATTCCAAGAAACATTCTCACTTCTCTTTGTGTTACTGGCATTTTCATTTGCTTGATTATTTTTATTCTATCAGATGTTATTCTTCTTGTTCCCCTTTCAATTTGGTGTCCCAAATATTTAACTGCTGTTGTACAAAACTGCAGCTTCTCAGCTGACACTTTGTGTCCTTCTTCAGCCAAATGGTTGAGTAATGCAATTGAATCTGCAACACAATCATCATGAGTTTTGGATGCTACCAATAAGTCGTCAATGTACTGCACCAGGACTGAGCTCCTGGGCAGTACTAATTTTTCTAGACACCCTTTCAGTATTTGATTAAAAATGGAGGGACTTTATGTGTACCCTTGAGGAACACGATTCCACACATAGACATGGTTTTCGAATTTAAACGAAAACAGATATTGGCTATCTGGGTGCAATGGTATTGAGAAAAATGCTTGGCATAGATCAATCACGGTAAACCATTCTGCACTCCATGGTATCTGGTATAGGATCACTGCAGGATTTGGTACTATAGGACAACAAGGTACCACAATTTTATTAATTTTCCGCAAATCCTGAACGATCCTATACTTTCCACTAGGCTTTTTCAAACCCATGATTGGTGAATTACAAGGACTACTCATAACTTCTTTTAATATGCCTTGTTTCACCATTCTGCCAATTTCCTCAATAACTCCTGCTTTTACTTCTGCACTCATTTTGTACTGTCTGGTATTTGGGAAAAGTGTGCCTTCTTTTACAGTGATCTTTACTGGGTCTATTTTTGCCATAAGTCCTACTTCTTTCCCAGTAAAATCCCATACCTTAGAGCTCACTGTAGTTCTTAATTCTTCTGGTAATTCGTCTTTGGTTATCAAGGAGAACATCTCATCTACTTCCGTACCTTGCTTGGCTATCATGAACTTATAAACATGATCTTCATCCGGGGTCTGTATTGCAACACCATCCGGTGTGCAAAAAATAGTGCAATTCATTTTGCACAGTAAGTCTCTACCCAATAAATTTACTGGACTGGAATCACACACCACAAATTGGTGCATTTCTCGGAAGTTTCCTATTTTTACTTCCATAGGCTCAGTAAGGGGTGTTCTGATCTTTTGATTTGCTACACCTACAACTTGGATAGCTTCTCCAGAGAGAGGGAGGTCTGGGATGTCTGCTGTTCTTACAGTAGAACGGGTAGCACCAGTGTCCAAAAGAAAAGTGATATCATTACCTCTTACTTTCCCTTCAACATATGGACCTGACTGATCTACCGGTAAGGATGCGCCAAGTACGCACTCCTTCTCCCCTCTCTTAGGCACCGTCATTGATAACTATATGGATCAAATTCATCCTGTAAAAGAAACTGTGAAGTTACATATTCATTCTTACCACTTCCTCCTTGATATCCGACGTCTGTACCGTGCTTTGCTCTGCTTACATTACCCTGTATAGGGGCAGGTGGCAACTGACTCTGAGGGTTTACACCCTGCTGTGAGTCATTCTGCGTCTGTGGATTTAAATTATGATTTGGGCCATTATTATTTTGAATCTTTTTACATTCGTTCTTCCAATGTCCCAACTTTCCGCATCCATGACAAGGAAATTTCTTTTTAGCCTCTTCTCTACTCATTCGTCCTCTCACTTTTCCACCATTCCCTGTGTCACCATTCATTCCAGATTCTTTTCCCTGACTATCTATTGGATTATCCAAATTAATTCCCTGTCGCTCAGCCATTTTCACTTGAGCCCACATCACTTTTTCCTGTAGTTTCTTGTGCCTATCCTCAATGTCGTCTCCACAATATTTAGTATATTTCAAAATTTCGTCAATAGTTTTCCCTTGCCAACATAACATATGTTGCTTAATCATCTGACAAATCTCTGGTTTTAGACCATAAACAAATCGATAGACAAACTGACTCATATTTTTGTCTCCAATATCCTCAAAACCACTATACTGTTTGAACACCTGTAATAGACGTTCATAATAGGCATGTACCGATTCACTTGCTTCTTGGGTAGTCCTGTCTATTTTCACCCAATCTGTTTCTTTTGGTGGTATTTTCCCTTTCAAATAAGTTATTACTTGGTGATACTTTTTCATTACATCATTTGATGGGGCACCTGTCTTTGAATCTCTAGGATACTCTTCACTAGGCCAGTCGATTGTGATTTTACAATCTGTCCATAAATCAGCAGGTACCACTATGTCAAACAAACCATCTAAGTCCTTTAACAATACCTTTGAGACTTTCACAAACCTCTCAACCTGCTTGTACCATTCAATTGGTTTTTCTCTCAACTTTGGAAAATCATTTGTAAAGGACAAAATATCTTGCCTGCTCCATGGGACATGAACGTAACCTCCTCCTGGAACCTCTCGCATCGGGTACATCTGATCTACTTTCCCTGTTTCCTTCAATAAATATTCAGAAGTCGTTCTACTGTAGCGTGCCTCTTCCTTTTTCTTTGTCCATCTCGTTTTCCATTTATCTAGTTCTCCCCATTTCTGTAATACTGACATTAATTCTTTCACTTGTAATTTCCTACCAGATGTATTCATATTTTCTAAATCTTTGTCAGTAAAGTCTGCTCTATATGGTTTCTGTAGTACTTTTGACTTTCTTATTTCAATTCCCATTTCTGAGGCCAAATCCGCCAACTTTTCATGGAATATCTTTACATTTCTTGTTATGCTCCTACATACGAACAATAGTTCTTCTTCACTGTAGGTATTTAAACGATCTACTCCTACATTGCCTGCTATCATTTCTTCTAACTCGACTTTTCATTTATAAATGTCCAAAATCTTTGGGGGTGAACTTTGTCTGTCTATTCCTTGTGCCCATCTTTCTAAGTCCTCTGGGGTTACTACTGTTGCACTCTTAGTTCCTGAAGATGTTATTATATTTACATCCTTTGAGCAACCAGGTGTGACTCTTCTGGGGGTGCTATTTACGGAGTCTCGAATAGGTAAATCCATTAGTGAAATCATAGATTCACAATCGCTGATATGATCATCAATTATTACTGCTTCGTGTTTTTAAATCTCCACAGGTGTAAGCCTAATTAAAGGCTTTGGACAATTTTCTTTGTCACCATATAAAGGGACCACGGGACCAATGGTTACAGGTATGGTCAGGGAATCAGGATGTATATTCAACTGTGTTATTTTCTGTATCAATTCTGCTCTGTTTCTGTCTATAGCCTCTCTTTCCTTATCCTGAAGTACCCTATTAACTGGTGGATTATGCAGTACTTGAGGTACCAATGGGGTTCTCAAAATTGGTGCGCTTGGGGAACATCCACTTGACCCTTCCTGATATGGTGGAGGGTTCTTTAATATTTCTTCCTTAAATTCATCTTTGGATTCTCCAAACCCTGTCATATGTTTAGTCTTTTCTTTGCATTTACTCCCTAACGGCTCATCTGTCATGAAAACTGGATACAAACCCTCGGTAAGCATCGCTCTTCTCCACTGTTTCATCTGACTTTCTCTTGTCTCATTTTGGTGTCTAGGGAAAAATCCCCTATAACCCCTATTGCTTCTGGGTCTATCACGTTCAAATGCCTCGGTTTCCCATTCTTCTAGGGCTTCGTATTGAGTTAATCTTGGTCTGGGTTCTAATTCATTCATTCTTATTCGTAAATTTTGAAGAACTCTCCCATTGAAAGTACCATTCTCCGGGAAAGCTAATATTCCGTCATCTTTTGTATATTCTATCCAATTTTCTAACCATACGCAAGTATGATAACCCCTCTCCATCATCATGAATGAGGCGGGCGTTTTTGCTGGTGGAATGATAATTCCTTCCCTAGTTTTGATTGGCTTATCCTTCTTAAAATAATTCTTAATCTTTTGTAAAAATGACATTTTTCTCTTTTCTCCGTACATTTTGGGTAAATATCTATGTATTGAATTATATTCTGCAAAACCTAGGAATCTTCTGTCTGGACGTGTTCCTATTAAAGTCGGATCGCGTTTCCACATATAATCTACTTTGTCCACTAAGATTTTGACTTCTATGCTGACAACTAATCAAATTCCAGCTAACATTTGTCTCGGACCAATCCTAGCGTGGCTTTTCGGTGACGTCTGTCTGACGACCCCTCCTTTACAATCTGCGCTTCTCTGTCCCTCGCTGTTTCAACCAATCCCAGCGCGACACCTGTGACGTCAGTATTACTCCTGTCTATTGACCCCTCCTTTACAGCTCGCTCCACGCCCGCCGTGTCGACCAATCCCAGCGCGGCGTTTGTGACGTCAGCTTTACTCCGACAGCTGACCCTCCCTTTACAAAAATCGTACGCAAAACTTTATTTTCTCAACGCTTCTTATTTAAATTCAGTAACATAAAACATTCGCTATCGTGCCAGTTTCTCTAAATTGGAAAAAAATAGTTTCTCCCACACTTAGTAAAACCTCTCTGTTTACTAAACATACACTACGAGTAAAACCCTTCCGTTTACTCTTCACATAAGCTTCGGAAAATACCTGCTACTTCTTCAATGTTACCCTTTCTAGGTGATATAACATCAAATTTTTACCAGCGTATTCCTTTGCTGTCACTCACACGCACAGAGTCCCTAACAAGTACTGATAGCCCTGCTTAACTTTTCAGTACTATTTCTGCCTGGCAGATAACCTCACTGCAGTATGGCTTCCACTTACCATCCGCTATTCAAATTCCCCCGGGGATTCTAGGCAACATAAAACAAAACTTTTAAACAAACGGATGTTATATTATAAAAATAAAATTCTCATTACCCAATTAACAAAGTAAAACCAAAACCATCCTCTGATAGCCAGAAAACTGATCCAGCGGGTTACTAACAACAAGCATTCATACACTATATACTCACCTGGGCCCATTCATTCATGCTAACTAATAATCACCGCTGGTGGGAATCAGTTGTACTCTTTATCAAAAATCCTTGCTACCAATTACCTTTCTGATTGAAGAGTAATGACTTACCAATGGACCGTTGATAATTGGGGATAAAATGAGAACATACAAATACAATTTCATAAACACCTGAAATAACCACTGACTCAGGAAGTTTTAAAATGTTTATCTAAATTCTTTAGCAGAGTAAATTACAAACCACATAATACTTAATCGCATAAAAAGGAGGAAGCATACTAAATAATCACCTATTTAATCAAATGACGGTCCCTCAGAAAGAAGAAGAAGAGACAGCAGTACAGCTAAAGATTTACGCATTTATAGTTACCTAAAGGTGTGAAAACCAAACCCCTTGGCCAAGGAGTTGGAAAAATGGGTCCCAAGAAGGATGAAGACCAAAGACCTCTGGACCAGGTTCAGGACAGGATAGGTGACCTCTCTATCAACGACGCCTGCGTCGTTCCCCTCTCTGACACTTTGTTCCTCCTCGATTCTTCTGTGTCTTCTTTCTAATGGAATCCGCCGCCCCCACCTCAGGACCTCTTTGGACAGCGATTCAGTCTGCAATCGATCATCTCGTTCTGTGCTCCTGTGCAAATGCTATGCTAACTAATGAACTAATTCTATATCTATTATATCCTTCTACACTCAGGTACCTCCCATTAATGTTTCAAAATTATGGGCCCAATACTTCTGATTGGACAGGGACAGGGGGTTGATCCTCACACCATGACAATTTAGTTCAATTTCTTTAAGCCCATTGTTTTAAAATACCGCCCCTCACAATTAATATATTTGCTTTATTTCCCACCCGTCTCACAACAAATTTTAATACAAAATGCATACACATTGTTTCAAATAGTAGGACATCTCAGATGTACAGTGAAGGTGATCAGCGGGTAATGTCCTTGGACCTCTTCCAAGTTGACTTCATCGCTTTGTCTTGTTAGTTTCAGAGCGCATGCGCAAGTTCCATGGCTCTCGAGCTGCTGTTCAGTTAACCCAAAACACACAAGATGATGGACGGAATGCTGCACATTGGCAAACATTCACCCCCAGTCACAGATCTGGGTTTAATCCATCGTTATTTTGCTTCACCACGCCACCCCAGTTCAGACATAGCCATTTGCAAATCAGTCTTGACCCTGTGCCTCATGGGAACAGTCCAGACCGAACTGCCAAGCCAGGTCCTCCCTGGACCGGAATCAAGCATCTTAGGACCGGTTTCAGGCTATCAGCCAGGATAGCTTGACTCCAGTGGCGTAGTGAGCACGGGACCCACGTCTGGGCATACCCTTCCCACATAGGGCGAAATGCAAAACACACAAGATGATGGACGGAATGCTGCACATTGGCAAACATTCACCCCCAGTCACAGATCTGGGTTTAATCCATCGTTATTTTGCTTTCACCACGCCACCCCAGTTCAGACATAGCCATATGCAAATCAGTCTTGACCCTGTGCCTCATGGGAACAGTCCAGACCGAACTGCCAAGCCATGTCTTCCTGGACCGGAATCAAGCATCTTAGGACCGGTTTCAGGCTATCAGCCTTCATCAGCCAGGATAGCTTGACTCCAGTGGCGTAGTGAGCACGGGACCCACGTCTGGGCATACCCTTCCCACATAGGGCGAAATGCAAAACACACAAGATGATGGACGGAATGCTGCACATTGGCAAACATTCACCCCAGCCACAGATCTGGGTTTAATCCATCGTTATTTTGCTTCACCACGCCACCCCAGTTCAGACATAGCCATATGCAAATCAGTCTTGACCCTGTGCCTCATGGGAACAGTCCAGACCGAACTGCCAAGCCATGTCTTCCCTGGACCGGAATCAAGCATCTTAGGACCGGTTTCAGGCTATCAGCCTTCATCAGCCAGGATAGCTTGACTCCAGTGGCGTAGTGAGCACGGGACCACGTCTGGGCATACCCTTCCCACATAGGGCGAAATGCAAAACACACAAGATGATGGACGGAATGCTGCACATTGGCAAACATTCACCCCCAGTCACAGATCTGGGTTTAATCCATCGTTATTTTGCTTCACCACGCCACCCCAGTTCAGACATAGCCATATGCAAATCAGTCTTGACCCTGTGCCTCATGGGAACAGTCCAGACCAAACTGCCAAGCCATGTCTTCCCTGGACCGGAATCAAGCATCTTAGGACCGGTTTCAGGCTGTCAGCCTTCATCAGCCAGGAAGCTATCCTGGCTGAAGAGGGGTGAAACCCCGAAACCGGTCCTAGGATGCTTGTTTCCAGTCCAGGGAGGACCTGGCTTGGCAGTTCGGGCTGGACTGTTCCCATGAGGCACAGGGTCAAGACTGATTTGCATATGGCTGGGTCCAAACTGGAATGGCATGGTGAGCAAAAAACGATGGATATAGGCCCAGATCTCTGTACTGGGGTGAATGTATGACATTGTTCTGCATTCTGTCCATCAACTGTTGTTTTTGCATTTGTCACCCCGAGTGGGACGGGTATGCCCAGACGTGGGTCCCGTGCTCTCCATGCCACTGGACTCAAGCTATCCTGGCTGAAGAGGGTGAAACCCGAAACCGGTCCTAGGATGCTTGTTTCCAGTCCAGGGAGGACCTGGCTTGGCAGTTCGGGCTGGACTGTTCCCATGAGGCACAGGGTCAAGACTGATTTGCATATGGCTGGGTCCAAACTGGAATGGCATGGTGAGCAAAAAACGATGGATTTAGGCCCAGATCTCTGTACTGGGGTGAATGTATGACATTGTTCTGCATTCTGTCCATCAACTGTTGTTTTTGCATTTGTCACCCCGAGTGGGACGGGTATGCCCAGACGTAGGTCCCGTGCTCTCCATGCCACTGGAATCAAGCTATCCTGGCTGAAGAGGGGTGAAACCTCGAAACCGGTCCTAGGATGCTTGTTTCCAGTCCACGGAGGACCTGGCTTGGCAGTTCGGGCTTGACTGTTCCCATGAGGCACAGGGTCAAGACTGATTTGCATATGGCTATGTCTGAACTGGGGTGGCGTGGTGAAGCAAAATAACGATGGATTAAACCCAGATCTGTGACTGGGGGTGAATGTTTGCCAATGTGCAGCATTCCGTCCATCATCTTGTGTGTTTTGCATTTCGCCCTATGTGGGAAGGGGTATGCCCAGACGTGGGTCCCGTGCTCACTACGCCACTGGAGTCAAGCTATCCTGGCTGATGAAGGCTGATAGCCTGAAACCGGTCCTAAGATGCTTGATTCCGGTCCAGGGAAGACATGGCTTGGCAGTTCGGTCTGGACTGTTCCCATGAGGCACAGGGTCAAGACTGATTTGCATATGGCTATGTCTGAACTGGGGTGGCGTGGTGAAGCAAAATAACGATGGATTAAACCCAGATCTGTGACTGGGGGTGAATGTTTGCCAATGTGCAGCATTCCGTCCATCATCTTGTGTGTTTTGCATTTCGCCCTATGTGGGAAGGGTATGCCCAGACGTGGGTCCCGTGCTCACTACGCCACTGGAGTCAAGCTATCCTGGCTGATGAAGGCTGATAGCCTGAAACCGGTCCTAAGATGCTTGATTCCGGTCCAGGGAAGACATGGCTTGGCAGTTCGGTCTGGACTGTTCCCATGAGGCACAGGGTCAAGACTGATTTGCATATGGCTATGTCTGAACTGGGGTGGCGTGTTGAAGCAAAATAACGATGGATTAAACCCAGATCTGTGACTGGGGGTGAATGTTTGCCAATGTGCAGCATTCCGTCCATCATCTTGTGTGTTTTGCATTTCGCCCTATGTGGGAAGGGTATGCCCAGACGTGGGTCCCGTGCTCACTACGCCACTGGAGTCAAGCTATCCTGGCTGATGAAGGCTGATAGCCTGAAACCGGTCCTAAGATGCTTGATTCCGGTCCAGGGAAGACATGGCTTGGCAGTTCGGTCTGGACTGTTCCCATGAGGCACAGGGTCAAGACTGATTTGCATATGGCTATGTCTGAACTGGGGTGGCGTGGTGAAGCAAAATAACGATGGATTAAACCCAGATCTGTGACTGGGGGTGAATGTTTGCCAATGTGCAGCATTCCGTCCATCATCTTGTGTGTTTTGCATTTCGCCCTATGTGGGAAGGGTATGCCCAGACGTGGGTCCCCTGCTCACTACGCCACTGGAGTCAAGCTATCCTGGCTGATGAAGGCTGATAGCCTGAAACCGGTCCTAAGATGCTTGATTCCGGTCCAGCGAAGACATGGCTTGGCAGTTCGGTCTGGACTGTTCCCATGAGGCACAGGGTCAAGACTGATTTGCATATGGCTATGTCTGAACTGGGGTGGCGTGGTGAAGCAAAATAACGATGGATTAAACCCAGATCTGTGACTGGGGGTGAATGTTTGCCAATGTGCAGCATTCCGTCCATCATCTTGTGTGTTTTGCATTTCGCCCTATGTGAAAAGGGTATGCCCAGACGTGGGTCCCGTGCTCACTACGCCACTGGAGTCAAGCTATCCTGGCTGATGAAGGCTAATAGCCTGAAACCGGTCCTAAGATGCTTGATTCCGGTCCAGGGAAGACATGGCTTGGCAGTTCGGTCTGGACTGTTCCCATGAGGCACAGGGTCAAGACTGATTTGCATATGGCTATGTCTGAACTGGGGTGGCGTGGTGAAGCAAAATAACGATGGATTAAACCCAGATCTGTGACTGGGGGTGAATGTTTGCCAAAGTGCAGCATTCCGTCCATCATCTTGTGTGTTTTGCATTTCGCCCTATATGGGAAGGGTATGCCCAGACGTGGGTCCCGTGCTCACTACGCCACTGGAGTCAAGCTATCCTGGCTGATGAAGGCTGATAGCCTGAAACCGGTCCTAAGATGCTTGATTCCGGTCCAGGGAAGACATGGCTTGGCAGTTCGGTCTGGACTGTTCCCATGAGGCACAGGGTCAAGACTGATTTGCATATGGCTATGTCTGAACTGGGGTGGCGTGGTGAAGCAAAATAACGATGGATTAAACCCAGATCTGTGACTGGGGGTGAATGTTTGCCAATGTGCAGCATTCCGTCCATCATCTTGTGTGTTTTGCATTTCGCCCTATGTGGAAAGGGTATACCCAGACGTGGGTCCCGTGCTCACTACGCCACTGGAGTCAAGCTATCCTGGCTGATGAAGGCTGATAGCCTGAAACCGGTCCTAAGATGCTTGATTCCGGTCCAGGGAAGACATGGCTTGGCAGTTCGGTCTGGACTGTTCCCATGAGGCACAGGGTCAAGACTGATTTGCATATGGCTATGTCTGAACTGGGGTGGCGTGGTGAAGCAAAATAACGATGGATTAAACCCAGATCTGTGACTGGGGGTGAATGTTTGCCAATGTGCAGCATTCCGTCCATCATCTTGTGTGTTTTGCATTTCGCCCTATGTGGGAAGGGTATGCCCAGACGTGGGTCCCGTGCTCACTACGCCACTGGAGTCAAGCTATCCTGGCTGATGAAGGCTGATAGCCTGAAACCGGTCCTAAGATGCTTGATTCCGGTCCAGGGAAGACATGGCTTGGCAGTTCGGTCTGGACTGTTCCCATGAGGCACAGGGTCAAGACTGATTTGCATATGGCTATGTCTGAACTGGGGTGGCGTGGTGAAGCAAAATAACGATGGATTAAACCCAGATCTGTGACTGGGGGTGAATGTTTGCCAATGTGCAGCATTCCGTCCATCATCTTGTGTGTTTTGCATTTCGCCCTATGTGGGAAGGGTATGCCCAGACGTGGGTCCCGTGCTCACTACGCCACTGGAGTCAAGCTATCCTGGCTGATGAAGGCTGATAGCCTGAAACCGGTCCTAAGATGCTTGATTCCGGTCCAGGGAAGACATGGCTTGGCAGTTCGGTCTGGACTGTTCCCATGAGGCACAGGGTCAAGACTGATTTGCATATGGCTATGTCTGAACTGGGGTGGCGTGGTGAAGCAAAATAACGATGGATTAAACCCAGATCTGTGACTGGGGGTGAATGTTTGCCAATGTGCAGCATTCCGTCCATCATCTTGTGTGTTTTGCATTTCGCCCTATGTGGGAAGGGTATGCCCAGACGTGGGTCCCGTGCTCACTACGCCACTGGAGTCAAGCTATCCTGGCTGATGAAGGCTGATAGCCTGAAACCGGTCCTAGGATGCTTGATTCCGGTCCAGGGAAGACATGGCTTGGCAGTTCGGTCTGGACTGTTCCCATGAGGCACAGGGTCAAGACTGATTTGCATATGGCTGGGTCCAAACTGGAATGGCATGGTGAGCAAAAAAACGATGGATTTAGGCCCAGATCTCTGTACTGGGGTGAATGTATGACATTGTTCTGCATTCTGTCCATCAACTGTTGTTTTTGCATTTGTCACCCCGAGTGGGACGGGTATGCCCAGACGTGGGTCCCGTGCTCTCCATGCCACTGGAATCAAGCTATCCTGGCTGAAGAGGGGTGAAACCCCGAAACCGGTCCTAGGATGCTTGTTTCCAGTCCAGGGAGGACCTGGCTTGGCAGTTCGGGCTGGACTGTTCCCATGAGGCACAGGGTCAAAACTGATTTGCATATGGCTGGGTCCAAACTGGAATGGCATGGTGAGCAAAAAACGATGGATTTAGGCCCAGATCTCTGTACTGGGGTGAATGTATGACATTGTTCTGCATTCTGTCCATCAACTGTTGTTTTTGCATTTGTCACCCCCGAGTGGGACGGGTATGCCCAGACGTAGGTCCCGTGCTCTCCATGCCACTGGAATCAAGCTATCCTGGCTGAAGAGGGGTGAAACCCCGAAACCGGTCCTAGGATGCTTGTTTCCAGTCCAGGGAGGACCTGGCTTGGCAGTTCGGGCTGGACTGTTCCCATGAGGCACAGGGTCAAGACTGATTTGCATATGGCTGGGTCCAAACTGGAATGGCATAGTGAGCAAAAAAACGATGGATTTAGGCCCAGATCTCTGTACTGGGGTGAATGTATGACATTGTTCTGCATTCTGTCCATCAACTGTTGTTTTTGCATTTGTCACCCCGAGTGGGACGGGTATGCCCAGACGTGGGTCCCGTGCTCTCCATGCCACTGGAATCCAGCTATCCTGGCTGAAGAGGGGTGAAACCCCGAAACCGGTCCTAGGATGCTTGTTTCCAGTCCAGGGAGGACCTGGCTTGGCAGTTCGGGCTGGACTGTTCCCATGAGGCACAGGGTCAAGACTGATTTGCATATGGCTGGGTCCAAACTGGAATGGCATGGTGAGCAAAAAAACGATGGATTTAGGCCCAGATCTCTGTACTGGGGTGAATGTATGACATTGTTCTGCATTCTGTCCATCAACTGTTGTTTTTGCATTTGTCACCACGAGTGGGACGGGTTTGCCCAGACGTGGGTCCCGTGCTCTCCATGCCACTGGAATCAAGCTATCCTGGCTGAAGAGGGGTGAAACCCGAAACCGGTCCTAGGATGCTTGTTTCCAGTCCAGGGAGGACCTGGCTTGGCAGTTCGGGCTGGACTGTTCCCATGAGGCACAGGGTCAAGACTGATTTGCATATGGCTGGGTCCAAACTGGAATG
The DNA here is from genome assembly GCA_963921515.1 of Calotriton arnoldi. Lineage (NCBI taxonomy): Eukaryota > Metazoa > Chordata > Amphibia > Caudata > Salamandridae > Calotriton > Calotriton arnoldi. The sequence goes on along the minus strand of CAWUFW010000426.1, from coordinate 1,666,737 downwards.
GCATGGTGAGCAAAAAACGATGGATTTAGGCCCAGATCTCTGTACTGGGGTGAATGTATGACATTGTTCTGCATTCTGTCCATCAACTGTTGTTTTTGCATTTGTCACCCCGAGTGGGACGGGTATGCCCAGACGTGGGTCCCGTGCTCTCCATGCCACTGGAATCAAGCTATCCTGGCTGAAGAGGGGTGAAACCCCGAAACAGGTCCTAGGATGCTTGTTTCCAGTCCAGGGAGGACCTGGCTTGGCAGTTCGGGCTGGACTGTTCCCATGAGGCACAGGGTCAAGACTGATTTGCATATGGCTGGGTCCAAACTGGAATGGCATGGTGAGCAAAAACGATGGATTTAGTCCCAGATCTCTGTACTGGGGTGAATGTATGACATTGTTCTGCATTCTGTCCATCAACTGTTGTTTTTGCATTTGTCACCCCGTGTGGGACGGGTATGCCCAGACGTGGGTCCCGTGCTCTCCATGCCACTGGAATCAAGCTATCCTGGCTGAAGAGGGGTGAAACCCCGAAACCGGTCCTAGGATGCTTGTTTCCAGTCCAGGGAGGACCTGGCTTGGCAGTTCGGGCTGGACTGTTCCCATGAGGCACAGGGTCAAGACTGATTTGCATATGGCCGGGTCCAAACTGGAATGGCATGGTGAGCAAAAAAACGATGGATTTAGGCCCAGATCTCTGTACTGGGGTGAATGTATGACATTGTTCTGCATTCTGTCCATCAACTGTTGTTTTTGCGTTCAGTTAACCCAGGCCCATTTTACAAACTAATAGAAACCAAAGAAGAAACATATTAAAATCAAAAATAAATGTTTTCACTGTATACCCCCTACTTCTACTCTATTCCCATTTAATTATAAAATCTATCCCGCATTAATAGCGTTAGAAATACCACATTATTAATTGCAGCAAATGCGTAAGCTTTACCATGTGAGAACATCAAGCAGCCATTTTAGCACAGACTGCGCAGAAGCAAAGATTCCCTCCAAGCAAAGAAAGACGTCATACCACATGATATGGTTGACACATGCGCAATTGAGTTCCCGCGCTTTAGCGGCCATTTTGGATTAGACAAGGATTACTTATTAGTTTTAAACACATAGGCAAGCGTCTCTCGGATAAGGTGTAGTGTATACACTTATTAATAAAGACATTACAAAGTTTAATTAATTAATACTGTGAGAAAATTGCTTACGAGCAAGTCTCATTGCGAGTCCTTGCTCCATCAGTCTTTAGCTCACTTTGCCACCCCAGATCAGACACAGCTATATGCAAATACTAATACTAATATCCCCAACCTACTCCATCTTTGAATCAAGGAGTACCACTGGGAAATTTAAGTTTTCAAAGGATCCATCAGCTAGTCATTTATTCAACACCAGACAAACTCATAGGACTTCCCAAACCTCTGACGCCACACAAATTAGCCTCCGCACAGGATGAAGACTTAAAGGACACTGCGAGGCATACATTAATAGCAACGACAAAGGATACAGTTTCACGCAGCACCAGAAACTCACATTCTACGGAAGCAGACATACAGCCAGAGGCCGCAAAGCTAAATAGCTTCAACAGTACGAGGCAAGTCATTAAAGCTCAAGTCCACACGAGCACTGCAACCCATTCCATGTCCAGGTTCGATCTAGTGACAGAAAATAGACTGGAAGCCATCTGTAATGCAGAAAAACCCAATGACCATTCCACTCCAAGACAACAATCAGTGAAAAACAATACGTAGGAAGTCACTCATAACACAGAAAATCTTAGTGATCACTGGATGGAGTCCCTCTCAATAACAAATGACACACACAGACATAATGCATGTATGAAAAAACAAGGGACACCCTACTCACACAGAACCAGGGTACTTTACAGTTTAACAGAAAACAACGGTTCCTGTGGACACTCAACAAATGATACTTAATATATAATAGCACAATCACAATAATCGAAGGCAAAGAGATGTCTGAAAGAGAAAAAGCATATAACAAATTTTGTATGAAAAAACGTTGTTTTATATAATGTAATCACATTATTTTAAATCCAGTGCATGGTGTCCCAGATGATTGTGAAAACTATATTTCAAGATTGTGACTCTTTGTGACATAAAAACAAGGTTTCATCAAAAATGTACAAAAGCGACCATTAAATCAATACATAATGTGTGCTCGCAGTCTACTAATACAATTTTAGTAGCTGACAAATGGTTCGCTTCACTTAGTCGACGAAGTTTCGACCCACTTAACAATGTGAGGTCTCATCAGGACCCAGCAATGAAGGGGCACCTAAAAAAATGATAACCCTAGTATCAGTGATGGGGTATGGTGGAGAAAAATAAGAGAAAAGCATCAAAAAGGTAGACTTACAGTCTGTAATCATCCCTGGGGATGACTGTCAGATAATGTGGTGTGCACCGTGTGGGGGTGAAAGGAAGAAGTGTACTCACATAGGGTCCAGCCGGGCACTGTGGGGATGAGAAATGAGGAACATTTAAAATACATACGGGCACACGGGGTTAACACTGGATGTCACCAGCTGTGAATATAAGTAAAACTTACCCTATAGTGGGGAGGGTACTGACAGTCAGGATGGCACAAGGTAGAAAGTCTTAATAATTTCAAAAGGACGATAAGCTGTTGTCAGGAAATTCTGAAAAAAGGGGGTTCAGACACCCAGTGAATACGCATATTGCACAAGTAGTCAATATATACAGTAATCAAATCGGAAAAACTCTTACCCCTCGCAAAAATTCTGTACTCTAAATTAGCCTCAAAAGAAAATGATGACAATCCGTCTTTAGTTACCTAAAAATAAAGAGTGAAATGAGTTAATAAACATTTACCCAATTTCCAACTTACTAAACCAGAATAAGGCGCGAAGATGCTCATACCCGGTGTGAAGAGGATAATGGAATGAACTGGGCCGCCAAGGTCAGCTGTGGTAATTAATCATGCTCGCCTCGTGGAGAGAACTGCACCTGTCTGTCTCTCCCGTACAATGACAAGCCCGATCGAAAGGAAATGGTCTTGTTTTATGTTCACGGGGCGCGCCCTGCTGGCCATAATTAGCATAAGTGCTGGAACGAGGACGGAGCTAGGGGAGGGACTGAGCCGGTCTTCCAAGAGGCTGGAGTGACCAGTGACCACGAGGAGAGGGGGGAAGACGGAGACTCCGGCACAAAGAGGCCAGGTGTCACACCGAGAGAGCGTCGGAGGGAGGGGGGCTCGCAGGACCAGGGAAGATCCCTCTGCAGTCACAGCACCGCCGCAGCCCCGGGAAGCATGCACGAGAGCTGCCGGGGACCTTCTGTAGGACTGGACAGGCAGCCCAGCTGGGACCGACCGGAGGGGCTGCGGACAGCAGGTCTGAATCCGGAGTTAACGACTGCCGACGATCACACATTCCGCTGCCTGAGCGATGCTGGGCTGTAGCTGGTGACACATGGCTGCCGACCAATTCGCAGTTGACGGCTATGGAACTGAGAGCCCGGGACTCGGCGTCGGGGACGGAGCTGCCCTGCCTAGCTGCCTAGACTGCCGGAAGGCTCCCCCGCACGGTTGATCGGCGAGCTGCTTTATTCCCGCCTCAACCCCTACGTGAACTTCTGGGTCCTGTGTTGCGGTGTGGAACTCCGCTTTGCAGGAGGGGTGACGCCCATGCGTCGCGGCGTGGAGGATCTGACCGGAGGACACCGCAGATGCCATATGGAAAGGCGGCCCCCCGCACCTATCTGCCAACACGCTGGGAACCGGGACTCTCAGAGAATCAGCGGTGAGTGCGGGAGCCGGCTGCTGGGGGCCGTATGGATGCGTGGAGAGGCCCCTCTGACTGTTGGGAGGAGAATTGAGAGGCAGAGGAGTCCCCCCCCCAATAAGAGGCTTCCTGTACACACTTGACAATTGGACCTCCGAGAAATCACACACTGAATCCGAACGGCCCTCAACGAGCAATCCGATGGAGAGGGAATTTTATAAATGCACCAGTCACTAAGAGGGAGCAACTCCCAGAGCCTTGGCTCGCGATCACCAAGTTTGGAATAATTTATTGGAGCTCCAAGCTGGATCACCGTGTTGCCTGACCTTACAATGGTTGCTACCAAGAGGTTTATGTCACTCATGATCTCCCTGGTCACATGCCGAGGCAACAGATCCCCTCGCCTCTCAGAATCCTGAAGTTAATGTTGAGGCTAGTCCTTCAGTGGAGCGATCTGCAATTTATTGTTATTCCTCTGTTCCGATTTTTCTTTGAACTACCTGCCTGTCCTCAAGATGGCCACCACCCTTGTGTTTTAACCTTGACACAAAGTCCTCTATGTGATCTGGTGTTGGAGGCGGAATCAACTTAGAGCACACAATCAAATAACCTTCCCCCACGAGGATGGAATCTTCTGATTGACCTCTGACTATGCCCCATGTGCGGATTCTAAAACTGTTTTACCATGCAATACACCATTATCCCTAAAGTTACCACCATGGTGTGTGCCCTTTACCAAAGCACTCCTTCTCCCCTTGTTGGGGAGAGATCCAGCATTTATTCCCTGGAGTCTCAGAGACCCCCCCCCCCCTGAGAGAGTCACAGCGTCAAGGGAGCCACACACAGCGGAGGTGTGGGAATGGCACCCCTTGCCAAAACACTCCTTGTCCCCTTGTTGGGGAGGGATCCAGTATTTATGCCCTGGAGTCTCAGAGACCCCTCTGAGAGAGTCCACAGCGTTAAGGAAGCCACACACAGTGGAGGTGTGGGAATGACACCATTTCCACTGGGATCACAGCACACCGGACGTTGGACACTGTTTTTCCTCGTCTCCCGGTTGTGTTTCCTTCACCCTCCCCCACCTCTTTTCCTCTTTCATTCTTTGTCTACCTCCCCTTGCCTGCTTTTTCCCTTACGTATATGTTTTTAACACATGTAACTACGCCCCAGCAACTTGTAACTATGCTCTGAAACTGTGTAACTTGTAACTATGTAACTGGTAACTATGCTCTGAAACAATGCTCGTCCTCATGTAAAGCGCTCTGATACCTCCGGGTCTAGCCAGTGCTATATAAAACTTTTCAAACAAATAAATAAATACAATATGCAAGCAGACATGACTAAAGGAAAAGACGGGGCACGGACAATTCCGTGTCCTCAAGAAAACATGCAACAAAATATTTGGAAAAAGGGGCTGAATGGAGGGGAAGTACCCATATAATTATTGGACAAAATAACTGAAATAAAAAACGGATCAACTGGAAATATGCATGAGTTTACCACGTGGTTCAGAAAACTAATTTTTACTATGTCTATGAAAAATGTGCAACAAGGTGATATTCATCATGCGAAAGGATCTTTGCCTTTGATTATTGTGATTGTGCTATTATATATTAAGTATCATTTGTTGATTGTCCACAGGAACCGTTGTTTTCTGTTAAACAGACATAATGCAGGCATTAGGACTTACCACCAAGAACCCAGTTCAATCCAGTAATCAACCGACATCCCAACTGGAGGAACAACAACAATCAATAGTAGAAATATCAAGTTCGCCTGAGTGGCCAACAAACGATGTAATAAATTTAGCAAATAATAATATCAACAAAAACAAAACAATTGAGCTTCAGCAGACCAAACAGGAGGACAAATCTGACAAAGACAGCAAGGAGCCACTCCCAATAACAAACAACAACGATCTAATGCAGGCTACAGGAATTATCATCAAGAATCCAGCCAATGCCAAGGCACGAATAAACTGACACCTCAACTGGTAGACTGTCAACATCAATAATAGAAATACCAAGCTCACCCGAGCAATTAAACAATGACGTCACAAGTTCAGTTAACAACAACAACAATAACAAAATAAATAACGATCAGCAGTCCGGAAAGGACGACTCCGTATATGAAGACAGCTTGCCCAAATCTGCCGGATTCACAATGGACCGAAATGAACAGAGGCTTTTGAGAATATAGCATGTTACAATGCATGCTATAACATCGAGTACTATTACAACGCGGTCGTTACAACGACCGCGTTGTTAGTACGCGATGCATTTACATCGCAAGTCATTACAACGACGCGCTGGACTTAGGGGGGCGCTGGACTTAGGAATAGTATTAATTACTATTCCTACTCCAGTTTGCGCAACAGTAGGGAAGGTGTCGGAATTTATTTCCAATACCTGAGCACCCTCTAGTGCAAGTCGTTGTAATGACTTGCGATGTAATTGCATCGCGTACTAACAACGCGGTCGTTGTAACGACCGCGTTGTAGTGGTAGCGCGATGCAATGACAGCGTTGTAAATGCTGTTTCCCGCTTTGGACCACTATCCAACAACCAACGGGAAGGAATTATGAATCCAATAAAGCTGACGTAAAATTGGAAGTTCTTTCAAATTTGCACACTTTCTTAATAAAATCCTTGCAAACTTCAGTTACTGCCCTCAATATGCAGTCTGACAAACTTGATATTCAAATCAATCTGATGATCATCATAGCAGATTACATCTCCGGTATAAACACCAAACTCGGCTCATTAATGGGCCTAATAATTGCTAAGAACAACATACCTTCCCCGGATTTAACAACATACCTTCCCCGGATTTGGTAATCAATTGTGCATGTTGCCCAATAGTGGAAAAATTAAGTGAACTACCAACCATTCTTGCAAATATTTTAAAGGAATGCAAGCAGTCAGTCCATCTATCAGAACCACACAGGATAATAGCGAGTGACTTACCAAATGGGAAAAAAACATCAAAATCCTTAGCCTCGCCAAAAACTCGTAGTAACAATCTCTCAGCAACTGATAAACGGAAAACCTCACTGGGAATAGACAATGCATCTGTAACAGAACCACCACCACTGTCACCTGTTATTCAGGATGACATGCACCGAAGCTTAATGGACCAGCAAACAAATTCCATGAAGGAACACTCAAAATGCACTTCTTTTACCTCTATTGAAAAGACAGAAGAAACATGCTAGGAAGGCCAGAAAGCACCCTCACAATAATAAGGCAACAGACCAACTGGTAAATGGAATTTACCCAATTTTCAAATTTAATGAGGAAAAGAACCGGTCACTAACTGCCACCGTACCCAGTCGAGGCAATAAGAGGAAGGGGAGAAATACTGCAACGTTCAATCGGTGACATTGGAGACGTCAGGATTATCATCAGGACCAAATGGCTTAAATAAAGCTACTGAGAGGTCTTTAAGTAGAGGGCCCCTGCCAAATATAACTCAAGCAGAAGTAACAAAGCCCTTAGACAGAAGATCGCTGCCCCCCATGAGTAATACAAAAACAACACAGAACACATCGAACAAATACTGTAATGGCTTGACAAATCCCCACCGGACAGCAGTTAATAACACAAAAGAGGCTTGTCGCACTTACAAAAGTCCAGTTCTCGTCTCACGGGCCCATATTGAGACAATCAACCCCTGTATAGGAGAAAGAGAAATCATATTACAAAGAGGTCACCAACCTGGCAAAGAACCAAGCGACCAGGTATTGATAAAAATAAATCTGCAATGTAAAAAAGAGAAAGGCAAAGACCTAAATGGGCAGCCTGGAAATCAAAGTCTTAGTCCAACATCCGTATCTCACCTACGGATGAATTACCCTAAACAACATTTAAACAACCGGATATTATTAACTCCACATTACATATCACAAGGACCACAAGACTATTTAAACAGAGGAAACGTCCTGAGCCTAATGGCAGCCATCCCAGCACTAAAGCACCTATCGTCAACAGACCTGTTAGCAATAGAGTTCATCGATCAGGAGGACAACAATGGAAGGGAAAAAACACTCGCAAACTGGAAGACGGAAGACATGGTCTTAGCTATTCTAAACGCCGCCCCACAGTTTGAGGCTTGGGGTATATCTATGTCTATTCCCGCAAAAGACATTAACCTCTACCCCTCCTACATCTGTGCAACTCCAAGTTTAATCATCTCAGCGTAAAGCCAGTTCACTCAGTACTACGAAATGCGAGAGGTAAAGAGGGTAGCATGGCACAAACATCAAAACCACAAGATATAACACACACAGGACCCTGCAGAATAAGACCAGATTCACTTAGAGAATGACCCGCAACTACACAAAGCACATCAGCGAACCTGCCAATAAACATTCTGTCATGGAACATAGCAGGTGCAAAGCGTGACTTGTAGGATAATACACCTCCCGAGAACTGGAACAACTGTGAAGTAGTTGCCCTCCAAGAAACATGGCTAACAGCCCCAGTCGAGGTCCCTGGGCGCATCCTTCAGCACGTAAACACCACAAGAACCCAGGGGTACGGCAGACCGAAGGGCAGCCTCGCTGTTTACATTTCCACAACTTTAAATATCACATCTGTCCAACTGCCTGCTACAACAGATTTGCAAATAATAAAAATGGACTTGGACACCAACCGTGCTGCAAGTACTATCATCTTCATTAACCTCTACGTACACCCAAAACAAAAGGTCAAAAAAGAGTTATTCAAAACACTAATTGCTACCATAGCAGAATTTCGGTTTGAACAACAAACATGGGAAATAATACTAACAGGAGACTTTAACTCAAATCTAATATATACCCCAGAGGAAGACGATAATATTACTACAGCGAATGCAATCTGGGCAGTACAAACGCAAGTCAATCCTACCTTCAAGCGGAGTGATTTTAGTGGTCAGCAATTGGTGACAGATCTTGAAAATTTAGGGATGTGAGTACCAAATGGTAGAGCGGCACAGGATAGACCTCCGATTTGCACCCATCACGGTCCCCACGCAAGCTCTATTATAGACTACACAATAGTCAGTCTACTGCTGTTAGAGCAAATAAAGGTGTTCACGATCATATACACCACTGAGAGCGAACATTCGCGTCAACATCTTGAACTAGTCACAATCGCAACGCAGTACGAAGATCAACCAACGTAGATTCCTCAGTCAAGCGGCTAGAAACTTAAGGAAAGAATTAAGAGGCACTATCAGGTCCACACGGGGACTCAATACACCTACCGCGACATGGGAACAAATACAACAACTTAAGAAGAAGTATAAAAAACAAATCTGGGAGGACAAAAGAACACTGCGGGACAACTTTTGGTCGAAACTATTATACAACGCTAAATGATCAAACCTCAGAGCTTTTTGGGATCATGTAAACTCCCTCGCAAGAACATCAAAAGTAATAAACATGACCTGCGTAACAGAGCCAGCTTGGACGCAACACTTACTTACCACCTTCTCAATAACACCTGAGAGAGAGATTGCGGTGCTGGAAACGCTAAACCCTCTTTTAGCTAAGGTCCAAATCGCAATAACGCAGTCGAGACCAACCCTGGCAGCCCATACACCACCAGCAGGCTAGCAGAAACAGACCAACAGAGACCACACAATTGCCATGCCCTTTAAAACATCAAGAAGAACCCCAAAGGGCAATTTGGCCATAGACCAGTCATTCATACCATACTCTGAAGAAGAAATCTCCAAGGTCATAGCTAAGGGCAGACTAGACGGGGCACCAAGCCCGAACGGCATACCCCAAGAAATCTACAAGCAAGATCCCAACTTCTGGGCGGCCCGGTTGTCCCCCCTGTTCCGCATGGTGGGCACAATGAATTGCCTCCCAGAGAGCTGGGGAGGTTCTATAATCAATCCAGTATACAAAGGTGGGGAGCGAACTGATCCAGCTAACTACCGACTGATCGCCTTAATAGATGCCGAAGCAAAATATTATGCTTCACTCATCTTGGCAGATTTAATTAGCTGGTCTGAGAGCAACAAAATAATTCCTATTAACCAGTCTGACTTCCGCTGGGGCACTGGTATACTATCACGAATGTCCTCGCTCTAGGTCTAATGGCAGATAAAAGCCTACAACAGCAAAAGAACTTGTACCTATGCTTTATTGATTTTAAAGCTGCATTTAATCGAGTCAGCAGAAGCATTTTATGGCATAAGTTGAAGCAGTGGGGCCTTCCGGAAGCAATACTAAGACCAATAATGGAACTATACTCCGACACATGGATGCAAGTTAAAATAGCCGACGGTAAGAGGCTCACCACAATAATTTACACGAGTGATGGTCTAAAGCAAGGCTGTGTACTAGCACCGATTTATTCAACTTATTCATGGCCGACCTATCACCAAGGCTAGATGAGATCAACTCGCATCCCCCACACCTGGGCACACTGCCAATTACACACCTGTCTTATGCTACAACATTGTGCTCCTAAGTTACACGCGAATTGGCCTGCAAAGAGCAATTAACGAACTAGGGAACTTTGCCAAGTCTAACTTATTAGAGATAAATGTCACAAAAACAAAAGCCATGATTATAAGCCGTTGCGTCCATAATCAATCACCATTTACAATTACCAATGCAAAACTGGAAGTGGTTAGTAGTTATAAATATCTAGGGATACACTTGGACAAAAAACGAACCTTTCAACAGCAGAACGAAGCAATACTAAAAGAGGGAAATGCCCTAACATTTGCATTCTGTATGATGTCAAAGAGTTTAAAAGGCCCATTGTTCACTCCATTATTAGCAATCATTAAAGCAAAACTTTTACCAACTGTAGCTTATGGAAGTGAAGTACAGCACGGGAAAGACGCAGTAATCCTCGTTAGCCTCCAAATGCGGGTGTACAGAACGGTGTTTTCTTAACCACGCAACTCTTCACCGGCACAGATCCGGCTGGAATTTGGGCTGCAACAGCAACTAACATATAGAAGATATGTAACAATAAAAACCTGGGATAAAATCTGGAGTAACCGAGGAAATGAGATTAATAATGCACTCTGGAATGCATTACAAGGTGACCCTCAGTCCGCCTATACCAAGTACCTGCAATCAGCTTTAAAACTTACCAACATGGAAGACCTTTGGCAGCGGAACCTACCGTTTACCTCGTTTCAACAAATACTAAAGAAGGAGGCAAAAAAGCACTCACTAACGGAGGACAAAGCCAGGCTAAGCAAGCGAGCCCATGCATGGATGGTACTGCAATCGTATAAAAAACTGCAACCAGCTCCCTACATGGGTCTGTCCTTTTCCCCTTACTTAAAGACTAAGTTTTTAGCAGTACGACTAGGAATGTTGCCGTCCTATGCAGGCCAGCCCTGCTGGAAATATCAGGGCCCAAAGTCATGTACTCTTTGTGGATCACCAACACAGGATTTTATTCAGCTAATATGCATTTGCCCAGCCCTAAGTCTACACCGTCGTAAATTGCTGAAGAAACTATTCAACATAAGAGGCATTCGTTCTTGTAGAACTGCAATACTAAAATGTCTCAATCCAAATGACACACAGCTCAACTGTAATTTAATAAAAATTGTAATTCTTGCGAGAAAGCATTAAGCACGGCTAGCAGCCATGCATAACGGCACTTTAGAGACTAAGGTCTGTCTCCTTTTTAATATCAATGTACTGTATAGATCACTTATCCTGTATACTCTGTGTATTTATGACCCATAGATGCACTGTTAATTCATCTTGATTTTTTATTCCCCAATTGAACTTTTACGGTACATTTGCAACAAGAATTTTTAAAATTGAAATCTTTTTTATGCTATACTTCAATGGTGTTTTGTATTGAGATTATTGGCATATTGTTATGGTTTTAATTAACTAAACAATAAAATATTCTGAGTGACTGAGTCTAGGAGAGACTTCAGGATTGTCTGAACATTTGAGTTTTCAATTTTGATCGATGGTGCCCGGAATATGTACAGTAACCTTTTAATCACCTACACTTTGATTGCTTCTACTCTGCTTAGCCATGAAAAGTAAATGTCTTTCCAACCTTGGAGGTCTGACCTAATGTTCTCAAATAAGGGCATTGTGTTTGCTTCCTACAGCTCGCTCACTCAGGGGTATATATATATTTCCAGGTATTTCAACTTCTTATTTGCTATCCTGAAGTTAGCCACTTTTGGCAGGGTTTCCTTGGCCTCCATGTCAGACCTATTGGTAATAGTACAGATGTTTCCCCGTTAATTTTCTATCTTGAGGCCTCCCGATAGCGCCCTAATATTGTCAACAGATGAGGTTTTATTGTTTACGGTTCTGCGGTGTATATTAACACATCACCTGCAAACAGCTGCCTCAAAATTTCATTCCGACAGTTTCTGACTTCAGGCAATCACCAATGAATCAATAAAAAGAACAAACAGAAGTTGGGGAGTGAGCACGCTTGTCTTGTGCCCCATGTGTGGGATGAAAAAAAACTGGGGGGTCTTAAAGGGGCGTGGCTGATCTATTTAAGGGCGTGCCTTAAAACACGTAAACAAAAAATCTGTGCTTGGCATAGTGTGCCTCCCGACTGGTATTTCGCTGCTTCTGTCATTGCATCCAGATATATAATACAAGTAACATTACACCTACAACAAACGAGGACTATTGGCTTTGTCAATGGTTGTTAGTTGCATAAGCTAAATAAGCAACAACTATGGCTTTGTTGTATAGAATATTGAAAATGCTACAGATTTGAAATGATTCCGAAATAACTATAACTAGTCTCCTTGAAGTTACATCAAAGGCTGCCAAGGGTGGTCCTACTCCAGAGTTAAGATTTTTTTTTTCATCCTGAGGGTGAGGGCAAAAACAGATACCCCGATAGGGACCGGTCTCAGCACCTGCTTTTTAGAACTGCAGGTACCGGCAGGACCCGGCCCACTTAAAGCTAAGAATAGTAAATTCTTCGGATAAGACCCATTTGGCCTATATGTTTGCTCTCGGTCCCCTGTAAGAGGCCATGCCCATTTTGATCCAAGCTTCTCCCATATTAATCTTTTTCATGACATTTGCAGAAGTGCCCAGCTGCCCCTGTCAAATGCCTTATGTGGCATCTAAGGCCAACAATGCCAATTGCGTTTTCTTCTTTGGTCTTTTAGACAAGGTGAACGGTTCGTGTGATGTTATCAAATGTCTAGCTTCATTTCACACAACTTGATTGGTCTGCATCTATTAAATCGTCCTGAGTATTAACCAGTCACATAGTTAACTCCTTCCTATATATTGTGTTGTCTGCCTTTAACAAAGCTATCAGACAATACGAAGCACATTGGTGTGCGTCCTTGGCAGTGGTTAATTTGTAAAACAATATGTACCGGGGCTCTCATCAGGAGGCAGCTTGCACTAGCTCATTTCTCCTGCTAGTGCCGCCTAAAAAATAACCAGCCATGAAAGTAGAGAGAGGATATGGCGTACTGGCCAGAGCTGCCTACTTCGGAGCTGGGGAATCAGGTTCGAGTCTCGGCCTCGGCTCAACATCCTGTGATTCTGGGCAAATCACTTAATCTCCTGTGCCTACCATAAATGAATGCTTATGAAAAGCGCCGGTGTTTATGATTAAGTGGTGGTGCTGAGCACCGGAAACCACCAGCTCAAATTAAGCACTGGTCCTTGGCTAGTTTAGGTATCATTAGAGCATCTGCCCTTCTCATACATTCCGTGATCTGCCCTTTTTCTGCTATTGGCTGAAATGTGTTCCTGACTATGATGGTGGGGTGTCGCGCATGAATATTTTGTAAAATGCGCATGGTGTTCTTGTGGCCTGGAGCTTTGATGATTTCAAGCTGTGAGTGGCTCCCCACACCTCTTTCTCTGTAACCAGGACTTACAGCATCTCTTTTTGTTTGGCTGTGACTTTGAGGAGACTTATTTGTCTTAGAATTTGATCTTGTTTATCTTCTGTTTCTTAAAGGTCTTTATAAAAAGAAAAAACATGAACATAGCTGCATTCTCCCGGCCTTTGAATTTTCTTGTTTAGGTCCCGTCTTTTATTCAGTCTTGGTTCATTCCTATTTTTTTCTCGCCCATGGCGTTGGCTTGTGTCACGTGCACTTTTTTTTACCTTTTTCATAGAATTTTCTGACCTGTTTACAAGTAGTGCATCACATTGACCCGATATAACTTGTGTATTTCCAATGTCAACCCTGCTTCCTGATTGTTTGTGCAGTTTCTCGGCTTTGTGCGGTCATTTTCCTAATGTCTCTTGTACTAGACCTCTGTTTCTTTTCTCAGCTGCCGCTAATGATATTAGTTTTCCGCTTGCTACTGCCTTCAAGGCTTCCCAATTTAGCCACTGTGTCATAAACCTGAGTCGCTGTTGTTGTGCATTTCGTAGTCTTTGGCTGTGTCTACTATCTCTGTAGTATTTGTTGTATCTTGATGTAACTACCTCCCGAATCCCATTTCTAGTACTTCAGGGTTTCTTTTGCAGCCTCCAAACGTGATGGATACTGGTGTGTGATCGAATATTGTTATGGACCATATTTTACCTTCTAGCAACATACTCATTCATTGGCCCGATATAAAAATCATACTGATATGTGAATGCATGGAGTGTATGTGAGAATAAAATGTGTAGTCTGTATTTGTAGGGTTCGTTTTCTGCATGCTTCCAATAGTCGCACGCCTCCCAGGTGGTTTTTAATGTCACAGGACATGTTGCTTAAACCACTAATATTTTGTACCTGATCTGCCCATTATTTCTTCAATCCTTTGATTAAAGTACTCTCCCCCCACAATTATGTTGACGTCTCTGAATCTTTGTGATTATACATATAATACTTTCTGTCTGAATTTGTCCTGCCCCGGTTAGGCACACCTAAAATCCTCATCTCCCACCCAACTTTTCTTGAAAACATATTTGCCCTGGGTAACTGTCAAACACTGTTTTTTTTTTTTATTCCAGCTGTTGATCTTAACAGTACCACCACCCCACAAGTTTTAGCATGTATTTATGCGTTGTAGTGCATGCTTCTAGAGCTCCCTAAATCTACCATCTTTAGGTGTGTTTCGTGGGGAGAACTCCTTATGCTCTTTCCTTTTCCAATTTTGCACACAGACATCCCCTTTTGGTTGGGAAATGTATGCCCTTGCATTATATAAAATAACCTTGAATTTCCTGTTTCTGTTTTGCCGTTTTCTTTTCACTTCATCTCCCACGAAACTGCATTTAAGTGTCTGCCGTTTCACCCCTTCTCCCCCTAGCAATAACCCTTCTCTCTAACTTCTGTATTGCACCACTGATTTTAATTGTTTCCTACATAAACAAATTGTTAGCTCGTGTAAACTAGCATGCGCTCCATGGGTTATTTTCCCTGGCAATCTCCCTTTCTCGCTTCATCCCAGCTCTTGTATTCATTGTGTTGGAATATGTTCATTATTTTGTGACGAAATGAACAATGCAAGTGTACAGTCAAAGTGCATCATGCATTCATTGGGAGATCTTGTTTTAGAACGGGTTTTATACTTGTCAGTTTCATGGCTTTCCATTTCATCCATTAGTCAGTGATGTAGTTAGTTCCCATATTTCTAATTTGGGCTGCGCTCATTCTTCCGGTATTTATTTGCTGGCCAACTTCAGTCTTTTTCCCTTCTTGGCGATTTATATTTTCGCTGATTTCTGTCTTTGAGTGATGTACTCTGTCATTACAACATCAAAGATTGTTCTAAGGGCACAAGTCCTATAAACAAAAGTGGGGGGACTAACCAAGTAAGGAATCAATCTTTTTATTTGGAGGAAGACAAGAGAATTGTACAATGCTTCCTGCCTACATCCATGGGCCGGCAGAGCGATCATAAGATAGGAATACACAGAGTTCAAGCCAACAACCCGGAGCCGGACGCGTAATGAGCAGGGCTGATGCTCTTTAAGTTGCATCTTCCAAGTTTTCGAGGATAACAAGGAAAAATAACACAGAAAAATATAACAAACGATAAAGGATATCAAAGCAAAATCCCTCCCAAACCCTTACTTCCCGTCCCCACCCCCTCCGCACCAGCTAATGCCTCGCTATGCACCTCCAAGCTTCTAATATTAGTTGTTGAGAGAGCCATATGTTTACGTTGCCGATGGCTGGGCAGCAGGTAGTCGCTCCAGTGGAAGCAATTTAAGAATCTGCTAATACTTAGGACAAGTGACTTCCCTCATGTCTCGTGTCAGCAGCTGCAAGAAAGGCGCCCACAATTTAGCAAAATCCCTCCCCCTGCCCTCCACGCCAAGAGACATGCGTTCCATAGCCAAGAGATACCACAGACGGTGTATCCATGACAGCAGCTCGGGTGCCACCGTCGTGCCCCATTGAGCTAGGATGACCTGTCTAGCTGCCAGCAGCGCTAAGGCTATTTGTCTACCCCGTATGGATTTTAATGGGAAGACCTTGGGGGTGAGAGAGGCCAAGGAGGGTGTATTCTGGTGAACGGGGCAAAGAGAAATCAAACGCTGCACCTATGTTGTCTAGGACCTCTGTCCAGTATCGTTGCAATTTCGGACAATGCCACAGCAAGTGAGCCAAAGTACCAGACATCCCACATCCCCTCCAGCAAAGGTCTGTCTTGCTTTTATCCCAATTGTGGATTCGAACGGGCGTGTAATACCAGTAGGAGAAAATCTTAAAAGAGGATTCAGTCCCAGCTGTGTTGTGCGCCATGTGATGAGTGCGATATAAGATGTGTTCCCATTCCTTAGGAGATAGTGGCCTGCCTATTTCCGTTTCCCAACGGACCTGTGCCTTTGTGCGCTGCCCAGTGGGACCTGCCGTTATCATAGTGTACAATTCAGATATGAGACGACGGTCGTCTTGTTTGCGAAGCAACCATTTCTCGAACGCGGTAAGAGGTCTGGACATTTGAGCATAATTGGAGGGCATCGTAATCCAATGAGTTAGTTGACGATAGGGGTACTCGTCAGTGGTTAGAAGGCCATAATCCTGTCTCAGCTGAGCAAACGAGACCAGCCCCTCTGTGTCAAAGAGGGATCCCACTCTTTTACAACCCTCTTCCCGCCACCGCTGAAATACCGCAGACTCCTGACCTGGAAGAAAGTCAGGGCTATCTACAATGGGAGTCATCGGCGAGGGAAAGGAGGTCCAGCCTTTTTTAATCGCCACCCTATCCCAGACCCTGAGCGTCGGCGACGTGACCGGAGAGGAGTAAGGACCCCAGGCCCTATGTTTGCGGGGTAACCACAGTTCCCTCCAAATATTGACGCCAGCAACAGACTGGTCCATAAAGTTCCAGTGTTTGCGGGATAACGGTCTGTTCCACTCCACCAAATAGCTGAGGCATGTGGCTTGATAGTATCCCTCAATCAAAGGTAAGCCCACTCCCCCCTGCGCTTTCGGACATGCCATCTGGGCGAGTGAGAGACGCAGCTTTTTCCCTCTCCACACGAACTTATTAATGAGAGCCTGCAATTGCTTAATTGCCCGAGGTGGCGGAGAAATAGGAATCATTTGAAAAGTATAGAGAATGCACGGAAGAATTGTCATTTTCACTGCCGCGATCCTTCCAAACCACGCAAGGCGCAGCCGTGACCAGGCGTCCAGCGCCTTGGCCGTCTGCTCCAATAGCGTCGCGTAGTTGAGCGTAACCGTTCGGGCAATGGTTGGTGCTAATCTAATACCAAGGTACATTATGTCACCCTGTGTCCACTGGAATGGGAATTGTTGCTGTAGAGTAGTCACCTCTCCTGGAGGGATCACCAGATTCAGAATAATGGATTTACCCATGTTAACCTTAAACCCTGATATTTCCCCAAAAGAGGATAATTCCGCGAGCAGGGCAGGCAGGGTAGTCTGCGGCTGCATGAGGGAGAGGATCACATCGTCTGCATAAAGACTTATTTTATGGATGTCCGCTCCAAATTTTATACCTACAATGCGATTATCCGCTCTAATACGCTGAGCTAAGGGCTCCATATAAAGCACGAATAAAAGCGGGGATAGGGGGCACCCCTGCCGGGTCCCTCGAGAGATTGGGAAGGATGACGATCTGCTGCCATTGACCCGCACGAAGGCCGTGGGAGTACAATATATGCACCGGATCCAGTTAATGAAATTTTCTCCGAACCCATAGCAACGCAGTGTCTCGAAGAGATAGGCCCACCCCACTCTATCGAAAGCCTTCTCGGCGTCTATTGCCAGCAGGAATGCCTTCCTATCCGATCGCTGCGTGCTATCAAGGAGGTGGAAGAGCCGTTTGGTGTTGTCTCCTCCCTGACGTGTGGGGATAAAACCCGATTGGTCGGGGTCTATTAGGTCAGCCATGAGGGGATTAAGTCGGGCAGCTAAAATACCTGCAAAAATCTTCACATCTATATTAAGGAGGGAGATGGGTCTATAAGATCCACATTCCCGCGAGTCCTTTCCGGGTTTCAGAATGACAGAAATCGCCGCCTCAGACATGGAGGGTGTTACCTTACCCGTCTCTAAAAAAGAATTAAACAATTTGGTTAAAAAGGGAGTCAGGTCCGCACAAAAGGTCTTGTAAAAGGAAGCCGAGAATCCGTCGGGACCAGGTGATTTGGCCACTTTCAATCTGGAGATTGCCGAAATCACCTCCTCTATTCTAATCTCCGAGTCAAGCCCCTCCGCCGAAGTCCTAGAAAGAGGTGTGATCCCGCAGCTGCCCAGATACGCGCTAGGGTCCTGCGCTGGTGGGTCCTGCCCGGTATATAAAGTGCTATAGAACATACGGAAAGCATCCACGATTTGTTCATCTGCACTCTGTTCCTCCCCCGTGTGATCTCGTATGGACTGGATCAGAGATGCTTGCGTTCTGGCTCTCAGTCTATGGGCTAGCATCCTACCGCATTTATCGCTACTAAGGTAGAATTTGTGGTGGAGACGGAGAAGGGTATATTCTGCTCTATCCAAATCTAAATGCTTTAGCAGGCGCCTGCGATTTTCCAGTTCCCTCCAAACCCTCGGAGCCCCAGTGCGCTTGTGAATCGGCTCGAGTTCCAGAACCTCTTTTTCCAGTTCACTAAGCTTCTCCTTACGAAGATTATTATACGCCGCAGAAATAGCAATGAATTCCCCCTGTGTAACTAGCTTCAGGGTCTCCCAGACGGAGGACAAAGGCGTAGACCCCACATCGTTGGGCATTAAGTCATCTTTTATTGTCTGCTTGATGCACTGCACCGTATCGTCAGAGTGTAAAAGATTCTCACGGAGACGCCAGCCTGAGGGAAACGCTTGTGATCGCTGTGCAGGGATGTGAATAGTAATGAGGGCGTGATCTGAGAGAGAGCGGGGCTCTATCGTGGCTGTGTGAAGGCGAGGCAGTAGGGAGGTAGAGGGCAGAAAGTGATCTAGCCGCGCATAGGTTTTGTGGGCCGCGGAGTAGTAGGTATAATCACGTTCCCCAGGGTGCTGTGTGCGCCAAACATCAATTAATCCGTTATCCCTCAACCATTTCTGTCCCTTTGAAGAAAGTGCCCCTGTTTGATGTGTTCGCTGACCGGACCTATCTAGCTCAGTGTCCATAACAAGATTCAGATCTCCCCCCACCAAAATTGCCGCATCTGGAGACGTGAGAACTTCTGTGAGTGCTGAGAGGAGGAAGGGTTCCTGTTGTGTATTTGGAGCGTAGAGTGATGCTATGGTGAGGTGAGACCCGCCCCATTGTACTCTAATGGCTAATAAGCGCCCCTTTATTTCGGCAACAGTCGCTAAAACCTTACCCGAGAAGCGGGCCCCAAGCAAAATTGCTACGCCATTCCTTTTTGACGGCCCCGCTGACCAGAATTGTTGAGGGAAGCGCCTATCGCGCATCCGTGTGGAATCTTTGGAAAGGAGATGGGTCTCCTGCAGGAGACATATGTCACCCTCGGCACTGTCGAGGAGGGACAACACTGCTGCTCTCTTCACTGGGTTGTTTAGGCCCCCAACGTTGAGGCTGAGTATTTTAAGGTCTTTCCCCATCTGAGGAGTGTGGCTACGGTGCTACGGGGTGTAGTGACGTTCCTGTGTCCCATCCTATGCTGACTGGAGCGCCGTCTAGCAATCCCTTGAGGCAGGACTTACATGATGGCTGGTCCGGAGTTCCCAAACTAATCACCCAAACAAACCACCCCCAAAAAGATAAACAAATTGTCAAAACAGTTATCATAGGTAGAAAATGACCAAAGTCTGTCAAGATAAGAAAAGCCCAGGGGGACATGGCTCGGGCAGTTACCCAGCCCATAGCGGGCCAAGTTCGTTCCACCCGCCTGCGGAAAGGTTGTCAACAATCGACTTAGGACAACCCTCCTGTCCCCCGACACCCAACTAGGCACCCATCCCTGAGCCTCTCATTGGGTACCTCACGGGGTATCCGGACGCTCCGATGTTTGCGACAGCGATGAAATCACTGCCTCCCGCTCTTTGCCCCTTGTGGCCTGATCGGGCTTCCGGACTGTGGCTGCCTTTCCTACTGTCTGCCATCCTGCTGTGCGGTGGGGGTTGAGATTTTTAGGCCGTTCTGTTTGATCCGTCGCTGTGGTGTCTTCCAGGCCGAGGATCTCCGTGGCCTCGGCTAGAGAGCGGATCTGGAGCAGCTTCCCTCTGATTTAAAAATGATGCAGAAGGGATGGCCCCACGAGTAAGGGATACCTTGTTCACGCAGGTGCTTGGTTACTGCTTTGAATTCACGTCGCTTGATGAGCGTGGAGGCCACCAGGTCTTGGAATATGGCTCGTGAGTGCCCTCGAAACTGTAGGGGCTGTGTTTCTCTCGCCTTACGGATGATGCGTTCCTTCAATTGAAAGTCGTGTACACACACGAGGATGTCCGGCTGTGGTGAATTGGTGCCACGTGGGAGGCCCACTCTATGAACACGGTCCATCTGAATGTCCGTCGACTCCGACTCTCCCAACACTTGCCGGAACAGCGCCCCCACGTAGGCCCTGAGATCATCTCCTTCCTCTTTCCACGGAACGCCTCTGATCCGAACGTTGTTCCGCCGAGATCGGTTCTCTAAGTCCTCGGCATGTGCCTGTAGGTCAAGGTGTTGCTCTTTGAGGCGCAGCATATCTTGCTGTAGGTGGTGGAGTTCCTCCTCTCGGTTGACATCATGCTCCTCCAGCGTGGCTACGCGCTCTCCAATTTCGTCCACATCCTTCCGCACTTCCCGCAGGTCTGCAGCAAGTTGACCCTTGAGCTCCTGTATATCCTCTTTGATGGCCGCAAATAGTTCCAGCATGAACGCCTTGGTAGCCGGAGCGTCATCGCCATCCACCAGTCCCTGATTTTTCTCACCAGAAGTTGAGGCCGACCCCGGCTGCTTCATGAGCAGTTCCTTCAGCGTCTTCTCCTTCTTATTGCGAGCGGCCGCCATGTCCCGCCAGCCCAGTGAACTGCGTCTATTCAGGTGTAGCTCAGTGCGGTAGCTCCAAGGATGCTGCCAGGGCAAGAAGGCCACAGAACCGGCAAGGACCGTCACCCCCCTTCTCTCGAGAGGGTAGTATTCACACCATTCGTGAATTCTCTAACAGACCGGTTATAGAACGGCAGGGCCCGCCGGCACCGCAGGCCTCCACGCCCCTCAGCCCCGGAGAAAGGTTTGCCCCCAGGCCACCGCCTCGTCTTCTCAGGTGGCGTGCTCAGGACTCGACCAGGCCCGCAATGGCACCGTGCTGTGATGGCCCGCACTGTTGTAGAGCGGCCTGTAATGTTCTCCCAGGGTATGGCCCAGTGACTGGCACTACTCCAAGCAAGCTGAAGCTCCTATCTGAGCCTTACTGCCGCGTTGCCTCAATTCTGCCGTCCCCCAGGTCACAAATTGCCGTTTCTAGGTCTCTCCGCCTCACACTTGGTGCCTGGGCGCTATTTCCCACTCCCGCGCGGCCGCACTCCAAAATGGCGGTCAACGTCTCATGCACTCCGGGGGGCACTCACGGTTCGCTGGGTATGTCCGCTGATCTTCTCGCACCACTCAGTTCTTGTGGGGGCACGGCGCCTACTGCACTGCTTCACCGCCTGCATTCTCCGCCACAGTCAAACCGGCATGGCCTCCGGATCCTCGCGCCTCACAGGGACTCTGCTGCGCCAAGGAGCATGAAATGGCGGCCGCCCGGCACTCCCTCTCCGATGGCAGTATCTCGGCGTCTGCACTGCCAGCCGCCGCCGCCTGCTGTCAGGTAATTACCGCTCCGTCTCGTTAGCCAGTGCCACTCGCAGCTCGCAGGCCGCCGCTATCAGGCCACGCCACCGCGGACTCGTCCTCGGGCTGGTGCCTCGCTCACACGCAGCCCTGCTAGGCCCTGACTCGCGGCGGTGCTGTCCGCTGTAGGTCCCAGGATCGGAAACTCGCTCAGCTGTTGCAGCTCGGCTCCCGGGAGCTTCCCGGACCCGATATGCGATCGCGGGCCCCAGGGAAGAGGTGATATAACAAAGCTTAAGCGTAGCGGTGTCGGAGGGACACGATCCTGCGTCCTACCGAGCCGCCATCTTGTCCACGCCCCCTCAGGGCTAACCAAGTTAGGCAGTCAGCAAGTGACATCATGACAGGTGCCCTCACAGTGCCCGACGTCTTGCCGCGTGACATTGTACGTGACCTCACAGGAAGTGACATCACAAGAAGTGACATCAGATAGCAAGACCTCACACATAATTTCATCAGATCACATGAGTACATTTTAAGCGCATTATGAGATTTAACAAATGAGATTTGGCGTTTGGGTTGTGTCAAATAAGTGACGCAATCCTGACGCAAAATCTGGGCGTCAACTTATATATATATTTTTTTATAAACCCTGCCACAAAGAAACTTGCAACAAGGAGAAGCCTGGTCTTAGATCTGGTCTGCTTAATTGGTTGCAAAGTTTGTATTTTAAAATATTTTATGGGGTTAAGGCATCTGGTGCAGAGGTGCCCAGTAAATAATAATGGTGAGATTTAACGTATTTGTTGGAGAGATTTGTATTTTGTGTAGTCCCAGATATGAATGAAAGTAGTGCAGAAGATTAAGGTGTGTCCTGTAAAGCACATCATCTAACACGCAGAATGCCATTTTTTATTATATGTAGATAGGTTACTGCTTTGAACACAGAGATCCTTTTGTTACTGCTATGAAGGACATGAGACTCCTACACCATGTAACGCATCTTGTTCATTAATATGCACACTTACATGAGTTATTGCCAATGGACAATATGTATGTTATGTAAAGCGCTTTAACACCCTGCACTGGGATGAGTAGCGCTATAAAAGAAATAAAATAGTGCCATTTAAATTGTTATTTGTGTAAATTCTGGGACAGACCAACACATGTGGCATTCTTACAGTGCATGGACTTGTGTACAGGGACTGAACAAAGTAAAAAGCGACACCACATGCCGCTCTTAAGTACCTGTGAAGAGATAACAAGCAGTGTGCTTTTGTTTCCCCTCTGTTGCATTTTAGTGTGAGGTTCCACGCCGCCTCCAGTCGGGATACTCAATCAAAAGGAGACCTGATGGCCCCATAACCTCGGCCCAGCTGGAGGTGAAAAACAGCCCGATCATCGCCTGCACGCTGCTGCTGGGAATGGAAAGCAGACTAAATGTGCAGGCGCTGCTGAACGAGTCCCGGTGCCTCAAAATTACACCGGGACAAGTTCAGCATATTTGTGTGTGGCCAAACTTGTTGGCAGGGTGGACGGTGTCCACCCTGTGAAAATAGTGGGTGGACGCTGTGTACCTGCGTGTACCCCCGACTCGTGCCCTGATTGTTCTTCCCTCTGGAGTTGCCTAGGTGGGCTGGGCCTTTATGACTCCTTGAATTCCCAAAATGTTCTCTCCTTAATTCACTTACCTCACATAGAAGTTTTCATTGTTATCAGTTGTGAATCGAAAGGTCCTCCACCAGTGGCTTGAAATCTTGCCGCCTTGATAAGGTGGCCTGTGTAGTATACTGTAGAATGATAATTGTGTCTCCTTCAGAGACATTTTCCTCTGACATCTCTTATCAGTGTCGGCTTCTGCTTGTAGAACGTCAGTTTCACCATGATGTCCTTTGGGCATTTGCCGGCTGTAGTTTTCCTCTACCTCAATCTGGGGACTCTCCCTGTCTGTACTTCTTCTCCTATTTTAAGGTCTAGCATTTGGACAAGTAGTCCTTTAATATATGCCATTATGTGGTTTTCTTCTGTGCCTTCTCCGACACTATGAACGTTCCTATTGTTTCGTCTCATCTACTCGTGCAGTTTTCTATGTCTTTTCATTTTAGTTGCAGTACCTCTATTTGGTTCTCCATAGTTTCTAATTTGGGCCTGCTCCCTATTTCACAGGTCTCCATTTCCTCCATTCTCCCCTCTACCTCCAGTACCGTCTAGCCAAGTTGGTAAACGTGTTACCTCAGCTCTGTTGCTGCTTCCATAAAGCTCTTTCTTCTATCCGTGAGTCCTCACTTTAGGGTCCTTACACTCCTTAGTCAGGTCCTCCAGAGGGGACCTGATATCTTCCTTTGTCTGTCTCGAAGTGTCTTTCTGTACCACCATCTCTTCTTCTCTAGTTTGTATTGTCTATGGGCGTTTCACAGTTTTTTCTATGGTTGATTGTGCCCAATGCGAGCGGAGTTCTCTCTGATTTTTAACGTATTTCAACTTCATCCAGATTATGTCTTGGTTGCAGTGCTCCTCACCTTGTTGTTGATTCATGTTTCGCACCAGTCTCTCCTTATTTCTTCCTCTTCCTTGCTGAGCTACTTGTGGGTGTAAATCTACACTTAGGAATAGTGGATATCAAAAATGTGTAACACCTAAGAGTAGGAGTGAATATGCAAATATATATTTCTCTGTGTTTGTAGGACCTGATAAGTCTGCCTATAGACAGCTAAAGCTATCTGTAGCTGACACCTAAAAAGAAAAAAAAATATTTTTTCACGTTACATTTCAGGAGGACAACTTGCTCTTTTTATGGGGCAAACGAGTAGCCTTAATTAAGGACTGTGACAAAAAAAATCTTGGACTTGGATTTTTGAAGATTACTGGTAAGTAATCATCACATTTGTCTTAGATGGTTGATCAGGGTTCAACCTAATGCAGCTGCTCCCTGGACCTTTATTTGACAAGGCAGAACTGCACCTGAGCTATGATCTGCATTATGCAAGTCACTCACAAGACTGTCATGCAACACTGATGGAGAAAGAAGCCTTTTATTGGGAGGCCTTGAGGGCTTGCAGAGCAGACACGAACCCAAAGATCGCGTTCCCGGTCTTTAGTTTTTTTCAAGCTGCATGGTTTGTAAGATTAAAATATTTAGGCAGTAAATCGTGACCCATCTCTATTCTTAATTATTTGTAACCACTGTATTGCTAGATTACTTGGACAGTGCTTGAAAAATTTGCATATACTCCTGGCAAGTATTTAGTGTCGCAAGTTCATAGCTCAGCTATATTCGAATATCCGTATTTGGCACTGTCACTTAATCTTATGTGTTGCTGTTTGAAAATTTTTGCACATTGACTAAATGAGCATTTACTTATCGTTGTAAGATTGGTGTGCTGTTATACTGAACATTTGCACTTTGGCACTGTCAATTTAATCTAAAGCATTGCTATTTAACAGGCTTAATCTGTATCTGCATTTGTATCTTGGCACTGTCATTTTAAGCTACGTGTGGTAGCTTTGCTTGCCTGATATGTTTAGGTCGAGCCTGGGCAGCGCATGTGCTGCTCTGCGAGGCATGCTGTATTCCAGTATGGACTTGAAGCTCCGTCCACTCTCTGACCATATTTTTCATTGGCTTGTGTCATTGTCCTTTGTAAATGCTGGCGTCTGATTCGTTAATAAGCTTGTTAGCCCCTCCTTAGTACTGCCTTGTCTGCATTTGAAACCTCCCATGAGGACTGGCCCTTTTCCTTCTGTTGATACACGGTATGTCTTATTTAGTCTGTAAGCACTATTTTCTTTAATGAGTTTCCCCTACTGCAGGCATGACATACTTTCCTGCAACTTTCAGCGTGCCATGCGCGCTTTCACTTTCCAAGCAGCCCGGGACAATGGCGGACGCTTCTTTGAAATTAAATAGGTCTCACATTTACAAGAGTGTGAGCTATTGGGATTGTAAATGACAATGCCTTTTATTTATGTGTTAATTATCAAAACAGATAAATAAAAGGCAGTGTCAATTACAATGCCTATAGCTCAAACTCTCGTAAGTGTGAGAACTATTGCATTGCAAATGCTTGTTTTATATCTGAACCTGATGACTTCTTTTTAAAAACAAAGAGGAATTACCACTGTACCTCGTTATTGTCTCACAAAACATTGCAACTGTGTTGAGGAATCAAAGAGCATCTTCTTACCTGAAAGAGGAGTGACGCCTCTGCTACATGGTTGGGATTCAGCTACACATGATGGACAGAGTTGTTGGTTTCAGAAGTCTCCTGTTTCAGAATCTGTTTGCTAGACCGAATTTTGCCACATATTTTGCACATTAATTTGCCGGGGAGAGAGGAAGAGTGCACCCATGCAGGCAAAGACCTTTACTCTGCCAAATCACTCTAAAGATAAATTATAAACTGATCTTTTGTCCTGCTAATACAATTGCATATTTTCTATTCGGAATAGTGCACTTTCACAAGAGAGCTTATGGTCTACATTTAGTCTATATATCAATTCATCTCATCCCAAAAAGTATTATGAGAACTCTTACTTGGAATGTCAACCGGGGTTGCCGCCTAATAACAAAGTAAAGATGAAACAGATGTTATGTAATGTGACCTCCAGCTATCACTACTGCAGTTCCATCGAGTGGTACAACTTAGGGCAAGTAACTTTTACATTTTGTTTTGTATAAGAACAAACAATTTTTATAAACATTTTTTAGATGAAACCTTACTATCAACGAATCAACACTGTGATTACACTATCTTCCCCACTTGCCCTCCACCCCGGCCCTTCCCACAATTGCGTTATCCAGCCTGCCCAGTAGCACTCTACGCCTCCGTGCTCTCCAGCCCATAGTAGGTCCACCACTTGCCCCAAACTCTTTCATACTTGCGGGGACTTCCACGTGCCGAATAATTTGTCTCTTCCAGCTTTGCGCACCAGTCCCTGCCTTTCCTCCTGGCTGCCAGAGGGGGCGCAGCGGGGATCTCCAATGGTTAGCTATGTCTCTCTTTAATAATGTCCCCAGCCCTGCCCACCAATGTCCTGTCCCCACAGGGCCACCCTTATCATCAAGGATACCCAGTAAGGCAATCCTTGGAGTAGACTCGAGCTGTTGCCCGACCACCCTAGACAGTATGGAGAAGACACGTGACCAGAAGTGCTGAATGATCAGGCAGGACCATACCACGTGGTAGA
Organism: Calotriton arnoldi; assembly: GCA_963921515.1. NCBI lineage: Eukaryota > Metazoa > Chordata > Amphibia > Caudata > Salamandridae > Calotriton > Calotriton arnoldi. The sequence goes on along the minus strand of CAWUFW010000426.1, from coordinate 1,639,678 downwards.
AATCCCCCTTGGGCTCTTGGCAGCGTAGGCATGTGGGCAATATGCACACCCGGGCCCTCAAAAGGCGATAAGGCGTGAGATATGCCTAATGTAAATATTTTAATTGGATGAGGCGGAGTCGTGCCGAAATTGCCAGTGTACGAGGAGCCATATATGCGTCTCGCCAGTCCTCCTCACCCAAAGGGCCTACCCATTCCTCCCATTGTTCCCTCTGGACCTCCAACTGGGGGGGTGAGTGCCTGACCAGGGTCCTGTAAATCTGGGAGATCCTCCTTTACTGTAGTAACCCATCAACACCCAACGTTTAAATTTTATATATCACAACATGGTCATTAGGTTTGGGTCATCACCTAATGATTACATCACTTGTCTGTATATTTCTGCAACTTTTGATTTTGGCAATTTTACTTTTAATGGATCTAACATTTGGCTTTGTAAAATATGTTTTTTATGGAAATGTGGATATATTCTTTCCTCCAGAGGGGATAAGTGAAAACCTGCTGGCCGACTTATCAGGTAGGAAGACGTGGTGTTCCCCAAAATTATTGAAGGCTACCTTGTTAGATTTCCTTAGCTCCAAAGAGATACTGAAACAGTTCAGAGAAATGGTAAACTGCCAGGTGTCTTTCACCTCTCCCACTCCGTTATACTCTTGCGGGTTACAGAGCTTAATTTGTAAAATTAATAAGTGCCAGGGCTCTTGTCAGGAGGCCACTGCAGCTTGCACCACACATTGCCCCTGCCATGCTGCCAATGATAGTAACAACACAACCACTAACCATCACACTTCTACAAGCGTGACAATTCAGACTATTCCAGGCCCCCAAAGCTATAAGAATGATTTGGCCAGAAGGTAATAGTAATTTTCAATGTATATTGAATTAATAATTTGGGACAGCGCCACCTTGTGGCAGACTGTCACAAGCGCCGGTATTGACATTTAAGTGCTGATGCCAAGCACCAGAAACCACCGGCTCAAATTAAGCACTGTCAGAGAAGCTCTCATTTGCAGGTAAAAATGTGGACTCCACTCTTAACTTCGAAATCAGAAAACACACACAAGTATTGGTATTTTGCAACAAACCAGTATGTATTATGTGCAATTCTCCTACAAAATAAGTAAAATTATTGCCACAATTATTAACTACTCAGAGAACAAAATGAATAAAAGTATCAACCCTAAACTATACTCCTAATCTTATTTCGACACACATCTCTAACCAATTAGTCTAATTCCTACCTATGTTGCAGTTCGCTTATTTATAGCATGGTTAATATTTGCTGAGAAATGCACCAGGTAGCAAACTATGAGCAAATAATTTATAAGTTAAACATCTACTTAGCAATTTTGGACAAGGTTTGGGGAGAATTTCTGCGGATGTGACATTGTCATAGGGCACATGATCTGACACTGATTCTTAGGAATAAGACGCTCGCACACGGACAGTAATCACTATGAAGTGATGCTGTATTGACTTTGATGTTAATGTTATATATGGACTATAGTGTCTATATTGTTCTCTACATACCACATACCCTAGGAGCACTGTACATGTTGTTGTAGTACTTTCATTATCTTAATTGTTGTTTAGGGTGGGAAATTAGTTTGGCGATTGGTGGGCGTATATTAGGTGGCAGGAGGTGTGGTATTCGAGAGATAATACCTCGAGAATACTGTATAGATTGTGTTATATTTGAGGAGAACACCTTGATTAGAGTTCAGATATCTAATAGGGTGATAGATTTGATAAATTATGTCTCTTTTGTAGAGTAATTTTGCTTTCACAGTGACTTAGGAATAGGATCAAATGTAACAATATGTATAGGTTGATCAGTGATTACAACCAGCTTATTAAGATAATGTAGTGTTCAGGTTTTCCCTGAACTGCTTTTCAATAAAAAATAAAAGTATATAAAAAAGAATATCCATGGTGACTCATATAAAGACTTCTATACCTTCATGCCATTTGGTCTGAAGCCTGTTTTCAGCACTCCTAAAGATTTGATTTTAGCATTTATAGAGCGCAAGCTGTCACTCCGGAAGGAGCATCCTCGCGCTAGGCGGAGGAGGGATGAGATGAAGCCGCGGGGAACCTATATGAGGGATAAGCAGAATTCGTCTGGGGATCCAAAGATCCAGGTTTTCAGTGCCTTCCTGAACTGTGCCTCTGTTTTTATAGCAACAGGTCCATCTGCCTTGCCACTCCCCAGTTACCAATATCTTTCATAACTTTCTCATACATGGTAGTCTATGGAGCAAGGAGGGGTTTGCACGTGGTTGCCTCCTGCACTTATTTCACAGGACAGTAATCAATGCTTTCGTTCAGATGCTGCTCTCGTAACTTTAGTTCCTCTGATACAGCAAGGCTGTTTATACTTACAGAGCAGATCCCCTGCTACTACAAATGCAAACTGCTCCAGAGAGTGGAAAAATCCCTTTTTTGGCTTTAACCAATAGAAAAATATGTAACCGTTGAACATACATATATTGTAAATCTAGCTAAAGTTGTAAGGCCTGCGTTAGTATTGAACAGGCCTGTCACCTGGGCCCTACACTACTATCATACTCTTAATTGCACAAACATAGCCATGTTAATATACAGCAAGACCTGCGCTGTTAGACCTGGCACCATTGGCGTGGGTCTCCCTTCCATTTTTCGCTGTTGCCTCATGTGTTTTTGCTGGTTATAGATGCTTTGGGCACTGTGCCACTGCTATTCAGTGCCACAGTGCAAGTGCTCCCTATGGTAAAATTGATGTATGGATTGGTGACTCCATGATTTGCTGGATTGGTTTACTTGTCAGACCCTAGTACAGTGCACTGAGTGTGCCCAGGGCTTGTAAATCCAATGCTGCTGGTGGGCTTGCAGCACTGGTTGTGCCACCCACAGAAGCAGCCTGTAAAAGCGTGTCTCAGGTCTGCCATTGCAGAGCCTGTGTGCAGTCTGGTACTGCCATGTTGACTGGGCAAGTGCACCCACTTGCCAGACCCTAAACCTTCCCTTTTCTGCATATTAGTCACCCCTATGGTAGGCCCAAGGGCAGGGTGCATTGTAAGTATAAGGTAGGACATGCCCTGGTGTGTGTGGCATGTCCTAATAGTGAATTACAGCCATTTTCGTTTTTCACTATTGCAAGGCTACCTGTTCCCCATAGGCCAGAATGGGCAGTTTGATTATTACATCTTATAATCCTAACTGACCCAGGGACCATGGTAGAAAAACGAATTTAGTATGCCTGAACTTAGAATGATAAAATACATCTTTTAGTAAAGTTGGTTTTAACATTCTGTGTTTGAAAATACCACTTTTAGAAATTAGGTATTTTCTTGCCTAACTATCCAAGCCTGCCTCTGCTAGGTTGTGTATTCCATGTCTGGTTTGTGAGTGACAGGGGCTGGGGGACTCCAGGAGACAGGGTGAGTCAGCCCAGGGCTGAATAGAGAGATCTGCATGTAGATGGGTGGGAGGAGTTGCACCTGGGACCTGAATAAGGCTGTGGCTTCCCTCCACAATGCTGGCTCCACCTCCTGTGGTGCGTCTGATGTCCCTGGCCTACACTGTGAAAGGAAAGAAGGAGTCTTGTCAACAAAGTGCTCCAGGACTGACCAGAACTGGTTTGGACTAGGCAAAGGCCTCTCTGCCTTCAGAGAACAAAGGGAAAATGAGTATAAAAGAGGGGACCCAAACCCCAGAACTTTAGATCACTTTGGGAAACAAGAAGAACCTTTGCTGAGGAGAGGAACCAGAGAGAGAGACTGCAGGAGGAGACTATCCCTATGCTGAGTGGTGTTTGGGGGATTGGCCTGCAGTGGTTGCCTGACTGCCAAAGAAAGGAGAAAGGACTTTGTGCTACTTTCAATTCAACTTGTAAAGGATCTCCAAGGGCTTGAGAGAGAGCTTGCCTCCTGTTGAAGTCTCAGGGACAACAGACTTCACCCACCAGCTCCCCAAGAGTTCTTTTGAAGTGCCTGCTGTTGTGTTGGGCCTTCTGAGGGACTGCGTGTCGCAAGGAGCTGGAAGCGCGATTCACGAAGATGAAGCGTGTTGCCACCGCAGCCGCTGTCGTCGCATCGCTGAAGAAGGGTGTCGCCGCTGCCGTTTCGCAAAACACAGAAGCGCCTCGCATCACCGGAGAAGAGGATCGACGTCGCATCAGACGCCGCCGCATCATCGGAGAAGCGTGTCGCCGCCGCAGACGCTGTCATCGCATCGCTGAAGAAGGGTGTCGCCGCTGCAGCTGTCGCATCACATCGCCGAAGCGCCTCGCATCGCCGGAGAAGAGGATTGACGTCGCATCAGACGCCGCCACATCACCGGGAAGCGTGTCGCAGGGCCTGTCGCGGCTCAGAAGAATCGTTGAGTCGCCGCACGGCCATCGGGCGTGCACGCATCGTGTCGCATCAAGAAGAAGACGCCATCTTTGTTTCATTGCACCTGATCTTCATCGCATCACGGCGTTGCTGGTCGCATCGCCACGGAAGCGCAGTAAGAAACCGACGCATCACCTCCCCATGCCGAGAAGAACCGACGCATCCCCTACGCATCAGTAGGGACCCGAGGCATCACCGTTCTTGCGTGTAAGGAACCGACGCATCACCTTGCCTGCAACACTTTCGTTGTATAGCGTTACGCATCCAAAGGTACATTGAACTCAAAGTGTCGCATTTACCATCTAAAGAGAACTGAGCTAATTCTACCATTTTTAAAGTACAGTATTGTGGATTTTTGTCGTTTGTGGTCTTGTGTTAAATCTATATAAAAGATACTTATTTTTAATATACAACCTGTGTGGTGTCCATCTGTAGTGTTGTCACTGGGTTACTGTATGTGTTCACAAATGCTTTACACACTGCCTCTGAGATAAGCCTGTCTGCTCGTGCCAAGCTACCAAGGGGGTGAGCAGGGGTTATTTTAGGAGTGTACCCCCTTACCCTGACTAGACGCAAGGGTCCCTATTTGGTCAAAGGTACATACCTCTGCCAACTAGAGACCCCCAAATCTAACATTGGTGGTCAGGGGTGAGGATTCTGGACTTGCATTTGTGACTCATGTACAGTGATTGGTGAACACTACTAGTGAGTGCAGACCAAACGGGACCACATACTTTTGGTAGATTATTTTTCCTGGAATTTTCTATTTTTGCCAAGAACTGCCAAGTTTAACCACAATGGATAAAGCAGCATCCATAGCATCTGTTGATTTTGATTGGGAAGAGAAGAAACTAGAATGCTACAATGTGAGACAGCTAAAGCACTTCTGCAGGAAATTTAAAGTTGCTATGACCGGTCTCACCAAGAAGGATGAGTTCCAAAGGGCGCTGAGGGCCTGGGTCGAAGCAAGGAATACCCCTGAGAATGAGGAGGGGGTTGAGAATGCAGAGGAGCAGCTGGATGGGCCATTGGGTCCAGGGGGGAGGAGAGCAACCTCCCCAGCGGGTAGCAGTGTTTCTGCCAAAGGCCTGTCCACAGAGGAGTTGGAGGACAGGGAGAGGAGTAGGATGCATGAGTTGGAGCTAGCCAAAATGAGTGGGCAGTTAGAAATTAGGAAATTGGCCCTGGAAGAAAAGAAGATGCAACTGGAGCATGAGAGAAGTTTGAGGGAGTTGGAATTGAAAGCGAGGAGCTTAGAGATTACTCCCTCTGGTGGCAGCACACCGTCCATGCCTGTAGAAGCAAGAGTGTATATCCCTAAAGATGTGGTAAAAGAGTTTTTTAAAAATGATGACATTGGGCAATGGTTCAAGGCCTATGAGGTAGCCATGTCCTCCCACCGGGTCCCTGAGAAGGATTGGGGAGCGGGGTTGTGGGGGCGGTTCCTTAGTGAGGGGCGGGATACACTGTTAGACTTGCCCTCTGAAGTCCATAATTCTTATAGCCACATGAAAGATGCATTGATGTCCAGGTATGGGTTGACTCCTGAATTGTATAGGCAGAGGTTCAGGAAGTGCAAGAAGATAGAGGGCAGTACCTGGGTAGAATATGTCACTTTTTTCTGCAGAGCACTGGATGGTTGGGTGAAGGGTAGCAAAGTAAATGATTTTGAGGCGCTCTTTGATTTAATTGCATGGGAGCACTTGTCAAGTAATTGTTTTCCAGAGCCACGCCAGCACCTGATTGATAGTAGGCTGACTAACCCTAGGAAGCTTGCTGAGGAGGCGGACCGCTGGGTGAGCACCCGGGTCCACAAGGGTCATGTGGGAGACTCCGCCAAAGGTGGGCAGGGTCCCCAGCAGAAGAGTGGGGGGGACAAGGGTAAACAGAGGGAGTTCCAGAGAGGGCCCCAAAGTAATTCCCAAGGGAACCAAGGGAAAGGTTCCCAGCCTCCCCCTGAGAAGAAGCAAGGGGCCCGACAGGTAAACCTGTTCAAAGAGGGCCCCTGACCTGTTTTAAGTGTGGCCTAGTGGGTCACGGTTCATGGGATCCCCAATGTCCCCAGTTTGGGAAGACAGCACCCACTGGTGCAGCACCCCGGCAGTTGGCTAGTGTAGCCCTGGGGGAGGAGATGGGTGCCCAAGGTGGGTGGGGTCCCGTAGAGATGTCCCTTGTCTCTTTGGGAGACTGTGAGGTGGTCCCCAGGACCCAACTGCCTGATAACACTAAAAAGTACAGGCAGTGGGTGACCATCAATGGCCATAGAGTGGAGGCTCTTTGAGACACAGGAGCCAGTGTGACAGCTGTCAAGTGTCACCTGGTGTCTGAAGAGCAGGTTGTCCCCAATGCATTTTACCCAGTTGGCAGCAGGAAGGAGGACCCTCCAGGGAAGAGTTCTCTGAGGAGCAGAACAAGTGCCCTTCTCTTGTGGGTTTGCGGCAGCAGGCTGCAGACCAGGCAGCAGGTGATCAGTCTGGATCACATTGGATCTACTGGGAGAATGGTCTCCTGCATACTGAGCCTAAGGTTGCTGAGCCTGGGTCAGCCCTTGTGCTGGTGGTACCCCAGCACTTCAGAGCCTTCCTACTGGGGCTGGCTCATGATGTGCGGTTAGCAGGACATTTGGGGCAGGACAAGACCTTTGAGAGGCTTGTCACCCACTTTTATTGGCCCCAAATGCGCAGGGGTTCAGATACTCACTGCAGGACCTGTCAGACTTGCCAGGCAAGTGGAAAGAGTGGGAGGAAGCAGAAGGCTCCTCTCCAGCCATTCCCTGTGGTCAGCACCCCCTTTGAAGGGGTGGGTATTGACATTGTGGGGCCACTGGACCCCAAGACAGCCATGGGCAACAGGTTCATCCTGGTCTTGGTGGACCATGCCACCCGGTACCCGGAAGCCATACCTCTGAGGACAGTGACGGCCCCCGTGGTGGGACGGGCACTGATGGGAATTTTCTCCCGAGTGGGATTCCCTAGAGAGGTAGTGTCTGACCGAGGTACAAACTTCATTTCCAAGTATATGAAGTCCCTGTGGCAGGAGTGTGGGGTCACTTATAAGTTCACCACTCCTTACCACCACCAAGGAAATGGGTTGGTTGAGAGATTCAACCGGACCCTAAAAGGCATGATTATGGGTCTTGAGGAAACTATGAGCCGTAAGTGGGACGTCCTCTTACCATGCCTGCTCTTTGCATACCGTGAGGTGCCACAGAAATCTCTAGGGTTCAGCCCCTTTGACCTTCTCTATGGACACCCAGTGAGAGGACCTCTGAGTCTGGTCAAGGAAGGCTGGGAGCAATCTCCCAGGAAACCTCCCCAGGATGTATATAGCTACATGCTGGCCTTCAGGAACCAGACTAGGCGTTTCAGGCAACTCGCTGAGGCGAATCTGGAAGCCAGCCAGGAGGAGATGAAGCGGTGGTACGACCAGAATGCCACTCTGGTAGAGCTTCAGCCTGGTCAGAAAGTGTGGATCATGGCCCCAGTGGAGCCTTGTGCGCTCCAGGATAAGTGGACCGGACCATTTGAGGTGGTGGAGCGCAAGAGTCCTGTTACCTATTTGGTGGACTTGCGGTCTCCCAGGAACCCCTTGCGGGTCCTGCATGTCAACCGCCTGAAGCCCCACTTCGAGAGGTCCGAAGTGGGCATGCTCTTAGCGACAGATGCTGGAATGGAGGAGGAGACTGAGCCTCTTCTATCCTGACCTCCTATCGGCGACAGAGCAAGATGGGTCAGTGGATGGTGTGAACCTCTCTTCCACCCAGACCACTGAGCAACAGAATGACTGTCATCAGTTGCTGGGGCAGTTTTCTGATCTGTTCTCCCTGATTCCCAGTGTCACTGATTGGTGCGTCCATGATGTGGACACTGGAGACAGTCCTCCTGTTAAGCACAAAACGTACAGGGTAACTGACAGGGTGAGAGCTTGCATCAAGGAGGAGGTCTCCAAGATGCTTGCGTTAGGGGTGATTGAGTCCTCTAACAGTCCTTGGGCCAGCCCAGTGGTCTTGGTCCCAAAGGCTGCCGCACCGGGTGCCACGCCAGAACTCCGGTTCTGTGTGGACTACCGAGGACTGACGCGCACCCCATCCCCAGAGCTGATGAGCTCATCGATCGGTTAGGGGCTGCCCGGTACCTCAGCACGTTTGATCTAACGTCTGGGTACTGGCAGATCGCCTTGACTGATGTGATGGGGCAAGAGAGAAGTCAGCATTCTCCACACCAAATGGGCACTACCAGTTCTGGGTTATGCCCTTTGGGATGAAGAATGCCCCTGCCACCTTTCAGAGGTTGGTCAACCAGGTGTTGGCTGGACTGGAATAGTTCAGTGCCGCCTACCTGGATGACATTGCAGTGTTCAGCGCCAGTTGGGAAGAACATCTGCGCCACCTTTGGAAAGTGTTGATGGCGCTGCGGAGGGCAGGCCTCACGATTAAGGCTAGCAAGTGCCAGATCGGGCAGAGTTCCGTGGTGTACTTGGGACACCAGGTTGGGAGCGGCCAGGTGGCGCCCCTACAGCCCAAGATTGAGACCATCCTGGCTTGGGAGCCCCCCAAGACCCAGACAGAGGTGAGAGCCTTTTTAGGACTCACTGGGTATTACAGGAGGTTTGTCAAGGGGTATGGCAGCATCGTTGCACCCTTGACAGAGCTGACTTCCAGGAAGCAGCCCAAGAAAGTGATTTGGACTGACACCTGTCAGAAAGCTTTTGAGGCCCTGAAAACTGCCATGTGCATGGCGCCCGTGCTCCTGGCACCCAACTTCTCAAAAGAGTTTATCGTTCAAACAGACGCTTCAGAGCATGGTGTGGGGGCTGTTTTGTCACAGATAAATGAGGAGGGCCTAGATCAACCCGTAGCCTTCATCAGTAGGAGGTTACTTCCACGGGAACAGAGGTGGAGTGCGATTGAGCGTGAGGCATTTGCTGTGGTCTGGGCACTGAAGAAGCTGAGACCATACCTGTTTGGGACTCACTTCCGGGTTCAGACAGTCACAGGCCCCTCAGATGGTTGATGCAGATGAGGGGTGAGAATCCAAAGCTGTTGAGGTGGTCCATTTCCCTACAGGGGATGGACTTCACGGTGGAACACTGCCCTGGTACAGAACAAGCCAATGCTGATGGTCTGTCCAGATTTTTCCGCCTTAGTGATGAGAACTCCCAGGAGGTAGGGTAGTTCTCCCCACATTTCAGCTGGAGGGGACACGTGTTAGACCTGGCACCATTGGCGTGGGTCTCCCTTCCATTTTTCGCTGTTGCCTCATGAGTTTTTGCTGGTTATAGATGCTTTGGGCACTGTGCCACTGCTATTCAGTGCCACAGTGCAAGTGCTCCCTATGGTAAAATTGATGTATGGATTAGTGACTCCATGATTGGCTGGATTGGTTTACTTGTCAGACCCTAGTACAGTGCACTGAGTGTGCCCAGGGCTTGTAAATCCAATGCTGCTGGTGGGCTTGCAGCACTGGTTGTGCCACCCACAGAAGCAGCCTGTAAAAGTGTGTCTCAGGTCTGCCATTGCAGAGCCTGTGTGCAGTCTGGTACTGCCATGTTGACTGGGCAAGTGCACCCACTTGCCAGTCCCTAAACCTTCCCTTTTCTGCATATTAGTCACCCCTATGGTAGGCCTAAGGGCAGGGTGCATTGTAAGTATAAGGTAGGACATGCCCTGGTGTGTGTGTGGCATGTCCTAATAGTGAATTACAGCCATTTTCGTTTTTCACTATTGCAAGGCTACCTGATCCCAATAGGCCAGAATGGGCAGTTTGATTATTACATCTTATAATCCTAACTGACCCAGGGAACATGGTAGAAAAACGAATTTAGTATGCCTGAACTCAGAATGATAAAATACATCTTTTAGTGAAGTTGGTTTTAACATTCTGTGTTTGAAAATACCACTTTTAGAAATTAGGTATTTTCTTGCCTAACTATCCAAGCCTGCCTCTGCTAGGTTGTGTATTCCATGTCTGGTTTGTGAGTGACAGGGGCTGGGGGACTCCAGGAGACAGGGTGAGTCAGCCCAGGGCTGAATAGAGAGATCTGCATGTAGATGGGTGGGAGGAGTTGCACCTGGGACCTGAATAGGGCTGTGCCTTCCCTCCACAATGCTGGCTCCACCTCCTGTGGTGTGTCTGATGTCCCTGGCCTACACTGTGAAAGGAAAGAAGGAGTCTTGTCAACAAAGTGCTCAAGGACTGACCAGAACTGGTTTGGACTAGGCAAAGGCCTCTCTGCCTTCAGAGAACAAAGGGAAAATGAGTATAAAAGAGGGGACCCAAACCCCAGAACTTTAGATCACTTTGGGAAACAAGAAGAACCTTTGCTGAGGAGAGGAACCAGAGAGAGAGACTGCAGGAGGAGACTATCCCTATGCTGAGTGCTGTTTGGGGGATTGGCCTGCAATGGTTGCCTGACTGCCAAAGAAAGGAGAAAGGACTTTGTGCTACTTTTAATTCAACTTGTAAAGGATCTCCAAGGGCTTGAGAGAGAGCCTGCCTCCTGCTGAAGTCTCAGGGACAACAGACTTCACCCACCAGCTCCCCAAGAGTTCTTTTGAAGTGCCTGCTGTTGTGTTGGGCCTTCTGAGGGACTGCGTATCGCAAGGAGCTGGAAGTGCGACTCACGAAGAAGAAGCGTGTCGCCGCCGCAGCCGCTGTCGTCGCATCGCTGAAGAAGGGTGTTGCCGCTGCCGCTTCGCAACACAGAAGCGCCTCGCATCACCGGAGAAGAGGATCGATGTCGCATCAGACGCCGCCGCATCATCGGAGAAGCGTGTCGCCACCGCAGCCGCTGTCGTCGCATCGCTGAAGAAGGGTGTCGCCGCTGCAGCTGTCGCATCGCATCGCCCAAGCGCCTCGCATCGTCGGAGAAGAGGATCGACGTTGCATCATACGCCGCCGCATCACCGGGAAGCGTGTCGCAGGGCCTGTCACGGCTCAGAAGAATCGTTGAGTCGCCGCACGGCCGTCGGGCGTGCACGCATCATGTCGCATCAAGAAGATTCATTGCACCGGATCTTCATCGCATCACGGCGTTGCTGGTCGCATCGCCACGGAAGCGCAGTAAGAAACCGACGCATCACCTCCCCACGCCGAGAAGAACCGACGCATCCCCTACGCATCAGTAGGGACCCGAGGCATCACCGTTCTTGCGTGTAAGGAACCGACGCATCACCTTCCCTGCAACACTTTCGTTGTATAGCGTTGCGCATCCAAAGGTACATTGAACTCAAAGTGTCGCATTTACCATCTAAAGAGAACTGAGCTAATTCTACCATTTTTAAAGTACAGTATTGTGGATTTTTGTCGTTTGTGGTCTTGTGTTAAATCTATATAAAAGATACTTATTTTTAATATACAACCTGTGTGGTGTCCATCTGTAGTGTTGTCACTGGGTTACTGTTTGTGTTCACAAAAGCTTTACACACTGCCTCTGAGATAAGCCTGTCTGCTCGTGCCAAGCTACCAAGGGGGTGAGCAGGGGTTATTTTAGGAGTGTACCCCCTTACCCTGACTAGACGCAAGGGTCCCTATTTGGTCAAAGGTACCTACCGCTGCCAACTAGAGACCCCCAAATCTAACATGCGCTATATGTGATATTGTATAATCATTATAAAAATAGTGCCACACATATCAAAGGAGGAAACTGGTGTGTTGCAGCGGCCAGGGCAGCTGACTTCGGAGCACAGGGTTCACGGTTCGATCCCCGGCTCCGGCGGCAGCTCAGCTCAGCACCATGTGACTCTGGGCAATAGCTCACTTAATTTCCACTACGGCCCCCAGCGCCTTGAGACCCGTAAGGGTGAGTAGCTGCGCTATATAAAAACGGACTTACATTTTTTTTTTTTTAAACTGGCGTGAAATCAGGAAGGGTAAAGCATGCAAATCAGCGGTCTCTCTATTTCCACTGTTTCGTTCCAAATCAAGAGAGGATGGCACTCAGTGGCGGCTCCTCCGCTAAGGCGGAGGAGCGTCGCCCCACTGACTTCAATAGGAAAAAGAAAATGATAATAACGTATTGTTATTATCACTTTCTTTTTCCCATTGAAGTGAGTGGATCTCGGGGCGGGGCTGGCCAGAGCAGGGAGAGGAGTGGTTTCGACTCCTTAAGTGCGCAGGACTGCTTGGCCAGCCTTCTCGGGCCGGCCAAACAGTCCTGCGCACTTTGCATCTTCCCCACCAGGCTGCATTACACAGCCTGGTGAGGAACATGCAAAGCATCTCAGTCCCCGTCTGAACACCGTGATTCAGCGTTAAGACCAATCACAACGCTGCATTGCGGCGTTGTGATTGGCTATGGGGAGCAATGGGGAGCCTGGAAGCCCGGATGCTTCCTGCTCCTTCCTGCAGTCGGAGGAGACAAGAAGAGGACGGAGAAGAGGCGGCCGCCGGCCAGCCCAGGTAAGTGTTTTTTTTTTTGTTTTTTTTTCCGTCCCGCGCCCCCCCAGCCCCCGCCCTCGCCCCTCCTCTTCCGATTAGTAGCAGCTGCTTCTGGCACTAATTACAAAACTAGATCACAAAAACTGTGGCCAGTTTCTCATCTGTGGCTTCAGGTGCATTCTGTGCAAAAGGTGCAAATAAAGTATGATACTGAAGACCCTTTCAGCACTTTCTGGTGGTCCTGGCGCTAGTTGACAATTCTGATCCCATGGTTCTTTTGAGACTCCTATCCCTTAGCACTGGGAGGGAAAGAGATATCCCAAAGTTTTCCTGAATGGAGGATCCAATTGGAATTCTTCCAGTGTCCACCTGCAAACTAGCTGGTGGTGGAAATTTTTCACTATATATGCCTAATATTAAAAAGCACTAATGAACATCTGATTATATCACAATTTCTTCTTGAAAAAAATGGCCCCACTCTTCGAATGTATGCAATATTTAACATTGTACTGCAGTGTGGATTGTGGCCTCATTGTCGACATTGCTAAGTTAGCTTAGGCCCCGCTGCCATGATGCCTTCTTTGCACACGTTCCTCTGTGACTGTTTTTCCAGACTCTGCTTGTGACCGTTCACTTTAGAACTGTCTGCCTTTTTGCCTTTCACCTTTTCTCCTGTTCTCTGTGGTTTTCGTCTGCACATGTACAAGGTCGAAAAACAACGTCCCTTGTTTTTGCTGTTCTGGACAGCCCCTCGCACTTAGACATAACATGACATACAGCTGCACTGGAGAAATTCGGGTGCTTTTTATATTGTGAACTCGCTGCTGAAGGGGGTTGGAGAAAAGCCTTTCCAGGGAGAAAAGCTGTGCTTGTCCGATGATGTAACCCTTACATCTAGTTTTTGAGGTATGGGGGTCCCCCTGACAAAGCCCAGAGGTCTTATATTTTTATAATAAACTAGTTCCTAGCACGGGGAGGGTGGCAAGGCCTTTTAGTCCTATATCCACTGTCTTTATAAAATGCTGTCCGCGTTCATATTCTATGGAATTGTAACCATGCTTACTGTTTTAACTTTATGCATTATGCTGCTAGTACTGGCACGTGTACTGTGTCTTAGAGCACGTTAGTTGAAATAAACATTTTAAACTATACTGTGTCTCTTAATACGCACGTTGTGGACAAGTATGAGTGAGTAATGAAAGAGTGTTCTTGCTCCCGCGATTCCTGTAAGAGTCCGTGTTCTGGGATGTCTAATCATTGGTAGCTTCGCTGTAGTGCGGAGAACGAATGTGACACTATAGCTAGTCGGATTGGGATTTTGGGTACTAAGGCGTATGGTTGGTACACCACTATACACTGAGGTCCTGTTTTCCTGCGCATAGTTCTGTATATGTGCCGGAATCCCCGCAACATGGCGCCACCAACGTGGTGGGCTTCTTATCTGCGAGACGCTTGAGTAGTACTTGTGCTTGTCCACAACCTCCTTCACTACTGTTTCTGGAAACATAAGGGAGGGTGTAACCTCCTATAATGATGTTTTTATAGGTTTATTCTAGCTTGAAGTTATTAAAAGGTGTTCTCTTTAAAATTAACCCTATATTGCGCTGCCAAGCACTAGGTTGTTTTTCATTCTTGGTCTTCATGGCTGTGGATATAAATATCCCGGCACATAGCCGCGCTGCGCTCCGAGCTCATTTGACAGCGTATGGAGTGCCTGACGTGGGGGTGGCCCTCATCTTTGTGGTGCAAGCCGATCCGGCTTACCACTTTGAGGTGTTTTACTCATGGGTCACTTTTCCGGCGGTGGAAGGAGCTGACAATTTGTTCCACACTTACGCAGCCACCGCCCTTCCTAATGTTTATCGGCCTTATCAGGCTCTTGAAGTACCGCTCACGGCGTGGCAACACCGTGTTTGGTTTAATGGCGCCCTCCCACATCCGGTCACCCCGATTCGTTTAGGCCCCTTATCGATAGATGGGGCCACTTGGCCTGTTTTGGTCGGGTATACCCCTCATCCACGTCATTTAGCAGTTCCGATCGATGAACTGCGCTTGTTGCATGCATCTTTAATCCGTGTGCACAGAGCTTTAGTACAATATGTTACAGGCAATGTCCAGATGGCCCCTCCTGGAGTTGCGGCGCATCCAGCTGGACATGGCGGTGTGACCATAAGTCCCATCATGGTTAATTCAGTGATGGGCAAGCGCCCACAGAATAAGGATGATTTGCCTTATTGGCTTGCAGAAAAATTTGACCAGCTGGAGGCGGTGTTTCGAAATACCTCTCCTGTGGAAAAACACAGGATTCTGACTATTAGTTTGCCAAAAGACTTAATTCCCGAGTTGACAGAATGCAACAACTGGGGCAAGGTATTTGCAGCAGTGTATGCGAAGTGTTTCGGCACTCCATCCATGACAGTCCTCCCTACCGTGATTAAGCGTGTGCAGGATGAGCATGGCCCTGAAGCAGCTGTGGAGCGGGGGATGAGACTGGTGGGAGTGTTCGATGTAGTGGCTGATCTAATCCTTGCGAACGTCAAGGGTGATGCAGTCAACTTTCAAGTCGCTAATGCTTTGGCTTTGGTCCCTGAGCCGGACAGGCCTCGCGAATTACCAAAAATTATTGCACAGGCTTATAAAACCATTGGCCGCAATAGTTTGGGGGTTAAGCCTTTTGCTAAAACGCAAGCTCACACACAAACACAACAAAAATCTCAGTCTGATAAAGACCAGAAACCGTTCTTTTCTAAAAAGAACTGGAAGTTGAAGAAACAGGGAAAGCAACAACCAAAACCAGGGTCACCTACTGCGTCGCCGGTTTCCGTTTCTTCTGAACGCACTTATGATTTGCGCGACCGAGCGAGAATTAAATCTCCTGATAGATTTCAGGTTCCTGAGCAGCGTTCTCCTCGTTCTTCGCAGGCACCATCAACCTCACAGGCTGGTGGAGGAGATCGCCAGGAAAGAGGCAGGGGTCGTGACGCCCCACAGGGACGAGACCAACCTCGACAACCTGGCAGAGGGAAACAAGAAGAATTTCCCCATCCACGCCCGCAGTTTCAGAAGAAAAAAGTTGCCGCTTTAACAGCGAGATATGCCACAGACGGTGAGAACGAGACTCCTGATTTGGACGTGGGCAGTGACACTGCTAGACAGCGCCGCGGAAGTTACCATAGTGCGGGAGGCACTACGTCCTCATGTGGAGGTGACAGCAACTGATACTTTCATTACTGTCGAGACAGCTGACACCCGAGTGGCACCCCCTGACAGACTATTTAATATTGTCCTTCAAATTGAAGGTGACATTGAGCGTGTTATTAAAGGGATTTTTTGGGAAAATCTGACCTCTTCTTATGACATTTTGTTGGCGGAGGCGGATTGGCCACCCCCATTCGTACTTGCTGCTCATAGACGGGAGGAGGTAATCCTTCCGAGCTTTTCCCGGCATGTCCCCAAGGACAAAGCGGAGGCTCTCGCAGCTGAATGGGCTGTGGCCCAGGCCCTCGCACTGTACCGTAATCACGTGGGCTGGGATGAGGATTCACCCTCCCATGATATACCATTGCAGTCTCTGCCACAGCCTCAAGCCCAATATCCCCTCCGGCGGGAAGCTAAGGGTCCCGTTTCCGACATTCTAACACAGTTAGAATATCAAGGAGTAATTGAGACATGCGTGTCACCAATGAATAATCCCTTTTTCGCGGTTTCTAAACCCGATGGGTCGTACCGCTTGGTATTGGACTACCGGCATTTAAACTCCCATTGCCGAACCTTTGCGGTGCAGAATACCCATAGTTCTGCGCTCGTAGACAGTCTTGTTCGTAAAAAATTTATAACGACACTTGGCCTTTCCAATGGTTTTTATACTCACAATCTGTCCCCGGACTGCAGTCAATGAACCGCGTTCACCTCCGGTGGAAAACAATTAAAATTCCGGCGTTTGTCAATGGGCTACAGGAACAGCCCGGGGGTCTTTGCCGCCCGTGTTGTCTCTTTGTTGGACAGCATAGACCCAGATGCGTATTCGTACGTGGATGACATTTATCTGACAGACGACGAACTATGGCCGCATCTTACCCGAGTAGACCGCATTAATCTCGAGTTCGCGGTTTTAGGATACAAATTTAATTTTGCCAAATCACACATCGCAGAATATACTGTGTTGTTTTTGGGCTACGAGCTCAACAATGAAGGTGGGGGCTTAGCTCCCCACTTCCTGGAGAAGTGCGCACTTTTGCGCCCTCCATCAACTTTGAAAAAACTTCAGTCTTTCCTGGGATTTTTGAACTTCGGGCGCACTTTCATTCCCTAATATGCCCAGCGTATCAAGCCTCTCTATGCCCTGATACAACCTACCTTTTCTAAGTCATGCTGGCTTCCGGAACATTCGCTTATACTGCAATCTTTGCAGTCTGATCTACTTGAATCTAAGTTCTTGTTGACGCGTGATAACCACACGAACCTGGTGATCAGAATAGTGCCAGGGGCAGTGGGTTTCACTTACTTGACGTTTAACGAAGGTGACACAGTACCTATTGCCTACAAGTCACATCTTTACACTTCTGCCGAGTTGCGCTTTTCAACTGTGGAGAAAGTTTTGACTGCAGTGCAAATGGCGATTCTTAAGGAACACGCACTGGCACAGGGAAAACGCATCTTGGTTGTCACCCCCTATCCTGCCCTTGAGGCAGTGACAAAGGCAAGTGTTCCAACTCTAAGGCTTTGCACCCCAGTTGGATACAATGGGCTACTTCTTTGACATCTCTGGATGTCACTTTCATCTTTGATTCCTCCCTTCAGACACAGGAGTTCTTACAGTATGAATTTGTTCATCCTCCTCCTCTTTCTTTGCTGCCGCTTGAAGAGTACAAGTGTATCATTTACACCGATGGTTCGGCGCAACCGGCCACAGGTTCTAAGCATGCGTACTCAGCAGCATGTGCTATTGTGGCAGGTCACATGGTGAACGGGGAGTTCAAATCGAGTGTTGTGCACACGCAGGCACTGGGAGACAGTACCGCACAATTAGCCGCGCTACGCGCTTTGGTGCTAGCACTTGAGGTTGCGGATCCGGGTGTGACTACGCTTATTGTATGCGATTCTTACTACTGTGTCCAGGCTTTTAATGACAACTTATTCTTTTGGTCTCAAAACGACTATAGAGATTCTAAGGGCAGCGCAATTAAGCATAAAATGCTTTGGGTTCAAGTGGCAGATCTTAAACAACGTCTGCCTCTCACACAGGTGATTCACACTCTTGGCCAACAGCGTGTGGGTGCACACGCAGTCGGTAACAGTTTGGCAGATGAAGCTGCCAAATCAGCAGTAGCCACGTGCTCAGTAGCAGCCGTTAAAAGATCCATGACAAAAATAGATAATGAGATTTTGGCAGCTATTGCTGCAACAAAGGAAGGTGCTAATTACCCACAGGGTTTCCCTTCCAAGTACTCTTATCACTTAAGTCCCGACCAGGTTCCTTATGTGAGAATTCCAGACGTTGGTGATCGGCTGGTTCCCAACGCGGACCACAGAAATTCGTTAACAGCCGCACATGAGGGCTTGGCTTCGGCCCATGCTGGCGTGTCTGCAACTGTTTCAATCTTGCAGCAGCGTTACTGGTGGTGTGGTTTATATAAACAAAACCGTACTTAAATCCTTTCTTGTGACATTTGTCAACAGATTAAGCCATCTACGGTTACACGTCCGCCACAAGCACAGCTCTCCATTTCTAATAAACCTTTTGGTTGTGTATACCTTGATCACTGCGGTCCATTTTCTTCTGACACTGCATACAAATATATCTTAGTTGCAGTTGATTCGTGCACACGTTTCATCTGGGTGTGGCCACAATGCAGTGCTGACGCTCGAAATGTCATCAGGGATTTGCGAGTCTTTGTGGGAATTTTTGCCTGTGGCACCTTCCATTCCAACCAAGGTCCAGCGTTCGCCTCTAAGGCGTACAAGGACACGATGAGGTCATTGGGGGTGCTGGTGCAATTTCCGTCTCCATATAGGCCTGAGGGCAACTCGATTGTGGAGCGAATGAACCGTGACTTAAAGCAATCCTTGACAGCTAGAGTCTTAGGTACTGGCAGGAACTGGCTGGCCCACTTGTATGGCGTGCAACGTGCACTTAATAATCTCCCTAGAAGATCTCTGAGTGGGCGGACCCCCTACGAAATGCTCTTTGGCATACAGATGTTTGTGCCAGACCTTGATGGTCTAGACATGGCGGCAACTGCCGCAATCTTTGACGTAGATAATCATTCTACTATGTTGCAGGACTTACAACTGACCCGTGACAGACTTGCAAACAAACATTTACCTTCAGCCACAGACGCTGCGTTGCAGATTCCGGTTGCCGGCTGGCTTCCAAAGATTGGAGATCTGGTCCGAGAGAAGGTGGAGAACAAAAAAGAATTTGGCCCCTCTTATCGTACACCGGTTCCAGTTCTTGGCTTGAAGGGTACTTGTACAGTCATCTTACCACCGCTTCCTGGTCGCAAAGACAACAGATACATCTCAGTGGACAATGTCAAGCTACACCATCTGGCTGATTCTGAATAGTGTGACACCTGCTGTATCATGGCCGGCAATTTCAAGAAATCCTGATCGTGGCCCTCCAGTCCCCGCAGGCGCTGATGTTGCCATTGAGATGGTCGATTTGCCAGATCGCCTGCTCAACCTCCCGGCTTCTTCCTGCAACGCGGAAACCAAGTATACTTACCCCGCAAGTGAGTCAGTGGCTCATTTGCCTACAACACCACTGAACCCTACTCGCTTTTCCTTTGACTCGTCTTCCACCTCATCACTTGTCCCGACCAAATTCAGTATTTTTGTATCCTGGTTCAGAGACAATTTTGTGGTCCCTCCATGGACATACATCTGGTTGGTGCTATTCCTGATTTTTCTGTTCATGTCCATTGGCTTTGTGACAGTTTTTTTCTTACTCATCAATGGGCACTACTTGCCAGAACGCTCTGCGGTGAACTCTGTGGCTGGAACTTTGGCTCCGCATTCTTCTTCACACATCATGAAGCGTGACCACACTTTTGTGAACATTTCCGCCTTTCCAGTTGCAGATGGCATCGTATGAGATGCAGTGAATTTCCAAATTCATGGACCAACAGAAATTATTAATGTTCCTAATGTACTTCGTGTCTCCATGGGTGATGTGGTGAAAAGGAATATTCATTCAGATGATTGGGATGTGCATGCCATTGAATCGTTATTTTCTGATTTGAAATATTATGCTGCCTTTAACGCTGAGGATTTGTACTTAAATTCTGCTAATTATGCCGATTTGTATTGTTACCAGCATTACGGCAACCAGTTTCTGCATAAACCCAGTACAATTCGAGGTAGTTTCAATTACACCCAATGGGAACATTGCCCAACCCCTCTGCAAGGTAGCTCTCGAACACTGATAAATAAATGTTCCTACTTTACAGACTTTGACAGATCTAACCCAGGGTCCTATTATTTTAAATGAAACATTTCTTCTACTCCTAAGGTAATGTTGACCCACACCAAATTGCTATATTCCAGTTCCTTTCTAGACGCATTAGCTGTAGGTGGCTATGAGCACTGGAAAGACACCATTGACTTAAAATCTATTTGGGGCACTAAATCTTGTCAGGTTTACGGGACGGAGGCTTTGCACCGTGCTTGCCTTATCCCCACACAAATATTATTTTTAAACAGTACTATATATCAAACAACCTGTTTCGGTTTGGCAACTTCCAAACAATTGAATGCCCCTTCGACTCCTGCATTGTCTTCCTGGCCGAACGGAAGCTTGCATTTAAATATTTCCCTTGAGGGTTTGCAAGCGTTAGTTCAGAATAACTCATTTAATGTCTCTACACTAAGTCACTCAGCATGGTTGGTGTGGCCCGTAGCCTCTAATGCCTGCCAACTGCGTTTTCATGACTCTGCTCCGGGTTACAAACAGGATAGGCCAGATTCACGTTTTTCTGCTTCCCGTACAGTTACGACTTATTCAGTGGGTAAATTATGTAAACAGTGGTTGCAGCACTCTAGTTTAGATTCCGTAAAACAACACTTATCTCTCTTATCAGGCAACATCGATCTGGCTGACTTTGTCCTAGGACCTAGTGGTCCGAGATCTAAACGATTTGTTTATGCGACTTACAATGAAATTTGGAAGCTTTCACAAATAGAAGCTGCTTCCCGTTTACGGGAAATTGATCAGGCAAATCTAGAAAAAGTGCTTGCTGTTGTCGACAGTAGTATTAACACCCTGTCTTCCCGCATTTACACATTAGAGAATATTGTTTCATCTGTTGTTGATATTGTACAGGATGACGTGTCTGTGTTATATCATGGTCAAAATCAATTGCGTTCAGTTATGTAGTTTGCATGGACTTTGCAGACATTGAAAATGGGCAAGGTTCCATGGCATTTTTTAAAAACATCTGCCTTGTTCTTGCTGTTTAATTTGACTGGGAAACAGCAGTTCATGTCCATGAAAGATGCAACATACACTCTTCTACATATCGAGAAGATAGATCCTTTACCATTCTCTGTGGCGGAGACTGACTCTGCAGTGTGGCTAGTACACGGGGCTATCACTTTTCCTTTTTCTTTATTTGAATTTAGTTCATGCATGAAACATTATCCTGTTGGCCGTTTCGAGCCTTTGGGTAGTGCCTTTTTGCACGAACTCTGGTCCCTACCTTTCACATACAGATGCCTTAGGGAGGACAAGGAGGTATTTCTCACAGGGGAGTCTTGCGATTCTACAGTGGGTCATTCCCTTGTTTGTAAAAACATTAAATTGCACGGGGCTTGTAATTTTTCTGCCCCGAATCTTGCTTGTGTTTTAAAGGGCGTTCCTGCTCCTGTTATATCACCTACTTTCACTATGCTTGCTAATGGTAGCTATCTGCTTTTGAATAATCAGGATTGCTGTGGTTTGCAGGCTGGCATACCCTATATAGTAACGGTTTCGCAACGCGTGGTGTGCTGCAAAAATTTGCTTTTTCCGCCCCCGCGTGGGAAGTTAGATAGTTCCATTTGGCCTTACATTCCGACTTTGAAGGCAGATTTCAATAAATTGAGCAGAATAAAGGCGCTAATATTAAACCAGGAGGTTATGCTCACTTCCACACGGGAGACCTTCGTGCTCCAGGTGGCCAGTGCCCACAGTGAGATACAGGCCCTTTTAAACACTAACCTCCCCCAACATTTCGGTGAACTGATTCACCGTATATTTAATGCATCAAATACAGCAGGTCTTGTACACTTTTTTAAAGTTGTGGGCTCTGGCCTTTTGACCTCCTTTCAGACTATATTTGGTGTAATCCCGGCTTTTATTCATTCTATTTTTTACAGCGTCTTTGGCGGCTTTCCATTTATCCTAGCCTTAGCTGCAGGCGTATTGCTTTTACTCTGTCTGTGGCGCAATGGCTGCACCACTTGTGGCCCTACACAACCCAGGGCGACTGCGGATGCTCCGTGACCACATGATTGACAGCTTCGGCGTCCTGCCGCTGGCAACCCTCAGCGTGTATTATAGACTATCTTTTCGCTTTGCGTATTTCACTTGTGTGCAACCTGTGATGTCCTGCTTACGATGTCCGTTCTCTTGGTCCTTGGATTTTTGCCTCTCCAATACGTCTTGTTCTGACCCGAATTTCAACCAGTTGGTGGGCCCCTTAGTAGCCCATGAACGGGACTGTTCCGGGGCTGGATTAATGGCGCGTGCGGCTGCACTTGGGGTCTTGGCACAATGGGATATCTGGGCGGCTGCTCGGAATCTCCTACAATGAAGTTATATCGAGTATCACGCAAGTTGTCCCGCAATGCTGATAGATGCTCCCTCTTGTGAGGAGCATGAATGCAGTTTCAATTTGTTGAATTGGATGGCATCTCTTTTTTCGAACGATGACAATGATGTCTTTCTGGAAGGTGTTGCAGTTTTCTGCACATACACTCTGATGGATTGAGGACATTGACTTTCAAGGAACTGCATTACTGGATTTTTTATTCTCTTAGAGTGCCCTCTTTTCTGGCCCTTTCTATAATTTTTCCCCCCCCCCAAATTTTTTTCCCCTTATTCCCTGACTTTCCAAAGGACATTAAGCACCTATAGACGTTTTCGTTCTGCTCCATCTATTCGAACTCTGTTGTCATCCTATGTCTTGCCGATGGACTGACCAGGGGAGGGTGTAGTGTGGATTGTGGCCTCATTGTCGACATTGCTAAGTTAGCTTAGGCCCCGCTGCCATGATGCCTTCTTTGCACACGTTCCTCTGTGACTTTGTTTTTCCAGACTCTGCTTGTGACCGTTCACATTAGAACTGTCTGCCTTTTTGCCTTTCACCTTTTCTCCTGTTCTCTGTGGTTTTCGTCTGCACACAATGTACAAGGTCGAAAAACAACGTCCCTTGTTTTTGCTGTTCTGGACAGCCCCTCGCACTTAGACATAACATGACATACAGCTGCACTGGAGAAATTCAGGTGCTTTTTATATTGTGAACTCGCTGCTGAAGGGGGTTGGAGAAAAGCCTTTCCAGGGAGAAGAGCTGTGCTTGTCCGATGATGTAACCCTTGCATCTGGTTTTTGAGGTATGGGGGTCCCCCTGACAAAGCCCAGAGGTCTTCTATTTTTATAATAAACTAGTTCCTAGCACGGGGAGGGTGGCAAGGCCTTTTAGTCCTATATCCACTGTCTTTATAAAATGCTGTCCCCATTCGTATTCTATGGAATTGTAACCCTGCTTACTGTTTTAACTTTATGCATTATGCTGCTAGTACTGGCACGTGTACTGTGTCTTAGAGCACGTTAGTTGAAATAAACATTTTAAACTATACTGTGTCTCTTAATACGCACGTTGTGGACAAGTATGAGTGAGTAATGAAAGAGTGTTCTTGCTCCCGCGATTCCTGTAAGAGTCCGTGTTCTGGGATGTCTAATCATTGGTAGCTTCGCTGTAGTGCGGAGAACGAATGTGACACTATAGCCAGTCGGATAGGGATTTTGGGTATTAAGGCGTATGGTTGGTACACCACTATACACCGAGGTCCTGTTTTCCTGCGCATAGTTCTGTATATGTGCAGAATCCCCGCAACAGTACACATTGTGAGAGAATATTTTCAGTTGTGTCATTTAGGGGACCCCTTTAAAATTATCCTTTACTCAAAGGTAGTGGTGAAAGTGGTGGCGTGTTATAAAGTAAGATTTTGTATTTATTTATTTGTAATTGTTTATGTAGCACAGTTGTAACCTAGAAGGGTTTTGGAGTACACCATGCCAGATTTGATTTACATGGGGATGTGAGAATAGGTTTCACTGCACAAAAAGTAGATCACATGTGTTTCAAGTGTACAAGTCAACAAGAGAACTCTATGGGACTAAACAATGGCTATATAAATCAGGGCCAGACAGGTCTTTTATTCCACTGGGCATTTCTCCGGGGGGGGGGGGGGGGGTTGGAGGCCGATTTCGTATGCCCATGGCTACTTCTGGTGCATCTGTAACTTTCTCCGGCTCAGGGAGTTAATTGCAGCAGGCAGAGCCTTCAAAAGAGAGAGAGAAAGAGGGAGGAGGAAACTTAGCATTGGGGTAAATGCGACGATTTAGGTGCTCAAGTATGGGGACTTCTGAAAAAACTAAATCTTGATTGGAAAAAGAATATTCAAAATTTCCCTTCCATACATAAGGCTCATCAAAATACTACAGATAACACCATAAGTCAAAAGAATATGACCATAAGTGATACCCTCTGCAGCTGATGCAGGCAACTGCATACAAAAGTAACAATCCCTGGCATCCATAGTGTCTATATACTCCTAAAGCTGTTTAAAATAAGCATTTGCAGAATAACGCCTCTAGATGTATCTATGCATGACTCTGTCTCATCTAATGAATACAAGCTATTACCTCTAGGAAGAAAGGGATGTTGGATAGTTGCAGATTTAGTCTCAAACAGAATTAGATGTAGATGGATATAATCCTGAAAGCAAAATGATTAGTACTGCAACTACAACTATTATTGTGCTTGTGATTATGTACCTACGTCTATTAATACTAGGATTGGCTTCCATTACTTCTCTAAAACCCCGTGTAACGGAGCAGCAGCAGAGTCTTCTATGTCAATTTCCACCTGTGTAAATAGCAAAACCAAAGTCCAAATAATATGCAACAAGATTATGTACAAGGTCTTCGTGAGGCTTCCTTGGCACTACTCTGTGTTCTTCTAAAGGACAACCTTACACTCCTTCAGCTGCCTCAGTCCTTGGTACTCTTCTTTCTTCTCCTACTAATCAATATAAATGCCTCTAATAGATGCACAGTTCAAAGTCACTGATAGTCATATACAGAATAAAATGTCTTAGTCTCTTTGATGATAATGTAAGTTCCAATCGTACTTCAAACAAATTGTTCAGTTCAAGGAGGTTCAACTGGATCTGTACTGTTATCCCAGTATTCCCAGAACTCTCTCTCTCTCTCTGTGTTTCACGGCAAAGTAAGTCCATTCAGGGGACGAGTACCTCCAACATGGTACTGAATCTCGTTTTGATCTTCTGAGAGCAATCCCTTCTTCCCCTTCGTCACTTAAATCCGAATTCTCAGTGTTCTCCGGAATAGTCTGGAGCCCACCTTCTCCTTGCGTATCCAGTCTCCCTTCCTCCTGCTTTCTTAGCCAATGTTCTCCTGCTAACACTTGCGGTTATTCAGCACTAGGCCCTTCGTCAGGGTCTGAGTCTAACTTAGTTGTCACTGTGGGACAAGAGTCTCCCGCTTCGGCTCCAACTATTGACTCCCCAAGACCCCCCTCAGGCCTAACAAGTGCTGCCTCCTGGTCCCCCACAGCTTGACTAACCTGCTCCCGTGATCTCTCGATCACCGCCAGCTCTTCTGGGAGAGGTGCTGTTACATCATCAAGGGGACATGGAACTCGGCAAGTGTGGGCAGCATGCAACCAATTGGGGAGACCTCCGCACTTCACAGCAGTTGTTGTGACCAGAATCAGCTGGAAAGGACAATGTCAGTGGGCTCCAGACAACTCTTTCGTACATGTTTCTTGACCAAGACCCAGTCGCCAGGACTAAGGTCATAGCACTGCTCCTGATGAGGCGGTGCTGTGGTGGCTTCAACCTGATGAGACACAGAATGCACCACGCCAGCCAGTCCTTTGAAGTAATCAGGTATCATGTATTTGGTAATGTTCATAAGTGCATTTTCAGGTACTGCTGGCAGTCTCATAGCTCTGCCCATAATGGTTTCACGAGGGGACAATCCTATCCTCCAATCAGGTATGCTGCGAAGATTCATCAACACAAGAGGCAAAGCACCAGGCCACTTCAGAGACGTAGAAGCACACACTTTTGAAAGTCTGGATTTCAATGTTCCATTGATTTGTTCCACCAGAACTGAAGCCTTAGGTCTATACCTACAATGCGGTCTCTGCTCAACTTGTAAAGCTGCACAAAACATTCTCAAGATTTTGTTGTAGAAATACTTTCCCCGGGTTGATTTCAGAGAACTCAGATAGCCAAACCTAGGTATTAACTCCCTCAAGAGCAACTTTGCTACTGTGAGACTGTCATTCCTCCTGGTCAAACATGCCTCAACCCAGCAAGAGACGATGCATACAACAATTAAAACATACCTCAAACCCTTGCACACATGCATCTCAATGAAATCCAACTGCATCCTGTTGAAGGGACCACCAGATCTTCCTATGTAGCTCAATGTTACTGCAGTTGTTTTCCCTACATTGTTCTGTTGACACACAACACATCTGTGACACAATGCTTCAGCCATCAATCTAACCCTAGGATTAAACCAAGTCTGTTGAAACAATCTGCCCATAGCATCTCTCACTACAAGAATAGGACTGTTGGCCATTGGAGGCAATAGACTAATAGGCAGCACAGGTCTTCCATCTCCTGAAATACAAATATCATCCTCATCTCTCTTGACACAACCTGCCTTAATCCAACTTCGCTGTTCTGCCTCTGACACTTCTTCCCGAAGCCTCTTGACCTCCTCCCACGTATCAGCAGTTGATATCAAAAGGTTGGAGTTGGTCTCATCTGGTCCTTTATTGGTGTACTCACCATTAAAGGTGCAAGCATTATGAGCACAATACTTTGAGACCTCGTCAGCATATCTGTTGTCGAAGGTCACATAATCTTCAGTCTTACAATGAGCAGCACATTTTACAACTGAAACTTGAGCAGGCATTTGCAATGCTCCAAGAAGCTTTCTCACTTGTTCTGCATTATATATGGGAGATCCTAAAGAGGTCATAAACCCCCTCTAGGACCATAACTGTCCATTGCTGCCCGTTCTCATCTTCATATTGTTTTCATGTGGTTTCGTACAAGTGGAGATTTTCTGTTGTAAAAACAAAGTCCTCAGATTGGGTAGAATGCAAGTAAATAGGGAAGTAGTAATAGTCAAAACTGAAGCACGAAAAGCCGCAAATAATGTGACTGTCATGAAGTAGGGGGTAAATAATGTAGATGAAAAATCAACTAGAGTAGGGATGTTAAGATTGATGTTGATGTACGCAATGATACATGTGTGCATAAAAACGAAATTGAATCACTGTTGTCGAAATCACCCGCTATGACCTCTCCATCAACCCAGAGTCAGAAATACGTGGTCAGGCAGGCCCTGAGACCTAGGCCCGAGGTAACTGAATGACAGATCACAGGTGGGGTGGCAAGTAACCAGCAGAACAAACGTGCAAATAAGAAAAACCCAGATTAATCCCACAGATAGGCAGTGACACCACAATGGTCCATGGAGATTGGCCTCAATAAAACACACATGGCCATAGAGGTGCGCGTTCTCAAAACACCATAAAGTTAGAGGTCACATGACGTTAGGAACACTGAACCAATCAGGACACAGCACACACAGTGACCAGGCATTCCCCATGCCAGACATCTGGACACATTACCCACTGGCCCTCATTGTGTCCACGCAAGGTCGAGACCCACCTGCGTTTGTTATCAGGTGGGAGCAATTTATGGCTCCATGACTAGGCCCACATTCCTCTTCCTAAAAAGGATCTATGAATTGTTTGATGATGCTCCAAGAAATGTATATAATGGAACTCAAATCAATTTGAGATAGTCCTCAGACCCACTTCTGGCACTGTGCTCCCGGCCGAGGTGTTTAAATAAACCAACTGTTCCTGTTTTGCCAAACGCCTCTTGTCTTTGGTTTTTCAAGATAAATTCACATTTGAGCAATAGGAAGCTAGTTGGGACACCTGACACTTTGCTCTCGCCCTACCTTCTATTAGTTCCTTAAAAGTGTCCTGTTTCTCTATTAAGTTGTTCTGTTCATTCTGGCCTTCCTCCGGGGAATTAACCACTAAAATTGCCTTCTCTAGCTCAGTAATTTCCTCCTCCTTCTTCCCAACTTCCTCTCGAAACTTCTTTGCCTTGACCAACCCCATCTTTTGAAGCACCCCTAGTATATATGCTTTAAAGACATTCTACATCATAGCTGAGGAGGCTGTCTCGATATTATTCTCAAAGCATCGCCTGTTCAGTTCTTCCAGCTTTTACACTACCTCCAAAGTCAATTAAAAGTGTTCTATCTACTGTCCATCTAATCTCCGCTGCAACCTCTGAAAGTTGTAATGTTATGTTATGTTATGTTATAGGATTTGTAGAGCGAATGGCTGTCCCGGCAAAGGGACGTCCCAGCGTTAAAAGCCGGAGGTGAGGATGCAAGAGGAGCTACTAGATCGATGGAAAAAGCCAGGTCTTCACTGCCCTTCTAAAAGACAAGAGATTGGTGGTGTTTCTGGTAGAGAGCAGCAGAGAGTTCCACAAAACGGGTGCAAGCAACTTGAATGAGCGTCCCCCAGCTCTGGACCTACAGAATCGTGGCACTCTTGTCAGATGTAGGTCAGCTGAGCGAAGAACGCGGGTAGGAGTGTAGGGATGACATAGATTGCTCAGAATCGCGGGGCCTGCGCCTGCAAGAATTTTGTGTGTGATGCAGAGCACTTTAAACTGGATTCTTTGCTCTACGGGCAGCCAATGAAGGCGACACAGCAGGCCTGAGACAGAGCTATATCTAGGCAGAGGAAACAATGTTCGGGCTGCTGCATTCATGGTGCGCTGTAGCCTGTTGATAACAGACTTATTAGATCTCAGCAGCAATGTTAAAAGGACAGTAGAATGGTCAGAACAATGACCTGGGATGTGAGTGATGTCTGTTACTTTATGGTTCAAAATGTTATTGTTGGAAATGTACCGCTCTACAGGGTCACCCTCAAACTTTTTGACTTCCTCCTCCTACATTTTGCCTGATTTTTGCTTGTTGGCCTTAGGACTCTGTGCACTTTACCACTGCTAACCAGTGCTAAAGTGCATGTGCTCTCTCCCTAAAGCATGGTAACATTGGTGTATCCACAAATGGCCTATTTAATTTACTTATAAGTCCCTAGTACATAGCTGCCAAGGTTTCAAATTGCGATGTGTGACATTTTCATATTTTCAGTGTAATTATGAGTGACATTTGAATGACTATGAGTGACACTTTCTCGTGAGCAAAATCATGCAATGAATAAGGGGAAACATAAGTATATGAAATTACACCCAACGAGAAACTGTAATAAGATCTTAAAACTGCTATAAAGCATCAGACATAAAAGAAAGACCAGAATCTAAGAAAAGGAGAGCAGAGTTATAGGAATTATGAGAGTGCTGTCATCAGTCTGAGTTAACAGAACCCCGAGCTCACTGCAGAACATCCATGGCATGGAGAGGGAATTAAAGAGTGTGTGAGTCGTGTGGAAGCTTGGATTCTTGTAAGTTACAAGTTGTAACCCCTGATATCATGGGGTGGGGGGAATGAGAAAAAGGGGGCTGGCTGGCAACACTCCAGAGTTTTTGTGGCCGTTTCCGGTGACAGGATAGATCTGTGTTAGATCTTTCACAATTCGATATTTTGCACTTTTTTTGTTAAAAGGTCATTTTAGGTCGTAATTCGCAAACTACTAATATTTCCATTTTTAAACGGTACATCCCGCTAGTAGAAATACAATGCAAAACATTATAGGTGGCCATGAGTTTACCTTGAGGTGAAAGGGCAGCAATACGCTCAGTGCGAACTCCCGATCGTCCATGATGCAACTTAAAGGCTGCAGACAGCACGTACCCAGCACTGAATTTGGGCAAGACAACCTGACAGACAGCTGAGGCACACACTTAAAAGGCCCGGCCGCATGCCGAAAGCCTCAGTGACCAGGGCAGAACTACACCGACTGGCAGGCAGCTGATGATCTCGAGCTAGCCTACGCGCTTAAGTTAAAAGTACATTTTTTGCAGATTAACATTTAAAAACTCTGGCACACACTGTCTAACTGACACTTACTTGTGAGCCATGGCAATTTGGGTTTACAGGCCAGCCGCCTGCATCCTTAAGGTCCTGGCCTGTCACTCCCTCGGCAAACGTGCGTCGGCCGCCCGGGCTCAGACTCCCTCACTTAGGCTCAGCAGCAGGAACAGCTAAGCTGCACAGTGTGGGCTCCAGTGGCCGCCGGGGCACGTTGAGTTGAGCCCGTCGGTTGCGGGGTCATTATTAATTTACAGCGCGCTGCCATGATTTGCCGCACTCTCAGCCAAGCAGGCTTCCCACAAAAGTGACGTCCTGTGGCACGCGCCTATTGGACACTGCCTCCTGACGTCAGAATGAATGCTGCGCTGCCGCTCCGGAAATCTTCTCCTTTTATTAATACAATGTGGCAACCAGTGAATTAGCAGCAACTAGCCAGCCCCCAAGGCTGTCTGGAGCAGTGCGCTGCCATTCTTTTATTTTAGTCAGCATTACCAGCACTACTGCGGCTTGACAGCAAAGCAGGCGCTGTGCCTGTTATGCGTGACTTCGCATTTCAGTGCGGTAATGTGAACCACCGCACTGAAATGCGTTAGTCTAACGCCTGATGCGTGATACTTGGCAGAGCTGCTAGTAAAGTACACTACATGTGCCCAGGGCCTGTAAATTAAATGCTGCTAGTGGCCTGCAGCACTGATTGTGCCACCTACTTGACTGGACCTTCAAACATGTCTCAGGCCTGCCACTTCAGAGCCTGTATGTGCAGTCTCATGCCATGTCAACTTGGCATTTAAAACCCCTTGCCAAGCCTTAAACTCCCCTTTTATTACATATAAGTCACCCCTAAGGTAGGACCTAGGTAGCCCATAGGGCAGGGTGCTGGGTAAGTAAAAGGCAGGACATATAATTTTATGTTTCACATGTCCTGGTAGGGTAAAACTACCAAATTAGTTTTTCACTACTGTGTGGCCTACCTCTCTCAGAGGTTAACATTGGATGATTACTTAACACATCTATTAAGTATAATTCCTGATTGAGAAGGAGTAGGATAGTCATGTTTGGTACCTATGAATTTGCAATGATAAACCTAACCTTAGTGGTAAAGTCAACTTTATCCTAACAAGTTTGAAAATGTCACATTTAGAAAGTTGGCATTTTCTTTTCCTTAGCCCTTTATGCCTGCAGCATGACTTTAGTCACATGACTGGGTGTATCTGACAGTTAGACTTTGTGAATTCCCTCCAGTCACACAATAGTGGGATTAGCAGAGTCTGAAAGGGCCTTTAACTGACTTGATGAGGAGGCAGAGCTAAGCCCAGCCCCATTTGTATCTGAATAGGCTAGGCTCCGCCACCATACAATAGGCTTAAAGACCCTGTATTGTCAGTGCAGCCAGATTGGAGCCAGGGAAGGGGGTGGTAGGAAACTCCTTGAACTCCAAGGACCTTTCCAGAAATTTCTCCAACCTTCTGGGAGCAGGGCACCAGGGTATAAAAATTGGGCTCTCAGACCCACTCCTCAGTTCACTTCTGGACCTGTGGAAGGACTCTCAACGGACTGCCTGCTGCTGTGGGCTGCTGTGCACTCTTTCAGACTGCTGCTGTACCTGGAAGGACTGCTTTAATGCCTGGAGCCTGCCTTGAACATTCAGAGGCCAGCTCTGCATCTTCCTGCTGTGGAGCCCTGCATTTTCACCTGCACCCAGGACTTCCAGAAGTGACTCCAAGGGCAAGTTTTGCTGGCCTACTGTTCAGAGTCACTGGGACATAACAGGCTCCCACCACCTTGAACACACACCTGGACCTAGCCTGAGTCTTGAACCCCCCAAGAGGACTACATCCACCCCTGGGCCCTTGGTTGTGGAGCTAAAGGTGCCCAGGTGGCCATTTTCTAAAACTGAGGACCTGCTATTTTGAACCTTAAACTTAAAAAATTCATAACTCTGGTTCTACTAATTGGATTTTGATTTCAAATAATTTAATAAAAATTGCTATATTTTCCTAAATTGGACTGGGATTTTTATTGTGTTGTGTTTTCGCTGTATTGCTGTTTGTGTGCTGCATAAATACTTTACACATTGCCTCTAAGCTAAGCCTGAATGCTTTTTGTGCCTAGTTACCCAGCATTAAGCACAGGTTAATTCAGTGACTTTTTGTGGTTCACCTTGCAAGGGATCATGGCTGTTGCTTGACCAGGGCTCATACCCCAGTCAACCAACAACCCAATTTTTCACACTAGTGAAAGCGGTTGAATCAGGACTTGTGTTTGTGCAGTACCATACAGTGATTTGTGTTACACAAGAATCCTAGATAAATAATTTGGCATCAGAGTGACCTTTTAAAAAAAAAAATCTCCATAGTCTTCAATGGCTGTTTTTATTTTTTTTCTAAATTTAAGTTACCCCACCTTCCCCTACTAGAAGATGGAGCTGGTGAATGTTGACAACCTCACTAAGGTTTAGCTGCAAAAGCTCTGCAAGGGCGTGGCCATGATGGCGGACCGATAGGATGTGCCTTGCGGTCCCTCCGATCCGGCCTCCGGCAAACCCACCCTTTTTCCCGGCATTCTCAGCTGCTGGTGCCCCAGCAGGCTCTCCAAGCTCCTGGGAGCCACCCCTGCCCCAAGAGAAGGACACAAAACAGTCTCGCTCCTCGCCCCCTCGCCATAATGGGGCCGAGTCCTGGGGCCTGCTGCGGGGAGAAAGCGGCGACCGCACAGTGAGCAATACGGACCCTGCGGAGAGGCCCTGGCCTGGCTGCTCTCTGGTGAAGCCGTGGACCTTCGGGGTCCTGCACCCGAGCATGCAGAGCTGAGTGGTGGCATCGGGCCGGACTGGTGCTGTGGGAGAGCCCCATTATCCATGGCCAGACTGGGAGACAAAATGGCAGCCGCCATGAGCCAAAAATACTGAGACAAGGGGGTGATCCAGGCCCAGTGGTCTCCTGACAAGAGAGGGCAGCCAGCGGCATCTGTGTTTCTGCCCTTCAGCGGCCTTTGGGTCTTGGGGCCCTGCCAGGGGCCGTGGTAGTGGAGGTGCCCCCACCAAGGCGGTGGAGCAGAACAGATAAGACTGGGGGAGAGTCCCACATGGGCCCAGGGTTGAGGTTGGGCCCTGGTGGGCAGGATGGCCTGTCTGTGTGATTGATGTCGTTGGACTACCATAGGCGCCCCCGCAATGCAGGCTGCTATTTTCCCGTGACATCTCTGGGGACAAGGGGGGAGAACACCCAGTAGGCAGGCCCCGTCATGACAAAGAAGCATAGCGAGCAGCAATGGTGAGAGGCTGTGTGTGGCCCGGGTACCGGCAGTGACTACTCCGTCTGTAACAAGGTGAGAGCAACGAGGTGCAACCGGAGTTTACCCTATACATCAGCTACCACACTTGATGGGGATCACGTTGAAAGGAGACCCCGAAGTCGCAATTGCCATGGGATCCCGGGAATGACCCCTAAGCTTGCATTACTCTGGTGTGGGCCTGTGAATTGGAGAGGTGCTCCTCTGCTACATCGTCCCAATCCATGATATTAAAGAGGTGCGCCCTGAAGGTAAAGGCCTGCACAGGCCTAGCTTTAATGAATGCATGCAGGGCTGATCCTCTTGCCGGTGAAAGGGGAGTAGACGATTGTTCCTTGTGGGCATGGCCACCCTGAGTGATTGGTGTCCGGTAGACTACAGATGGACCAGCAATTGCTTTCTGCCACCCCCCCCCACCCCCCCTCCGTAGTGACTGTTCACTGAAGTGGCCCGACGGGAGGTGGTCTTAGGAAATTTAGTGGGGCTTGTCAGTGAAAAGTTGCTTGGTGCAGCCATCACACTGACCCTGAAGAGAGTAACAATTGGACAGCTGACCCTCCCTGGGCAGGCTCCCTGATTTGGGACAGCTGCTAGTCTATCCTCACCGGACACCTTTGAGATCTCACCCAGCTTTTGCGGGCTCACAACTGCAATTTGCACCTGCACACCAACCCTCAAGGATGACAACGGTGCGTAGCAAAAAAGCCCGCACACTCAAGGACATGCTCAAGAAGCCGGCTGGCCGATCACCTTGGGGCCGGTCCCCTAGCGTCTAGCAAGTCCACATCCCTGGAGAGAGGACACGAGGCCCAGGTCACCCACTCATTCATGGAAGCATTATTCGCCTCTCTGCAAGATGACCTTCAGATGGTCAAGAAAGACCTCTCACACAAGCTACAAGCAGTCCGGAAAGAAGTGACTGAAATTGGGGACCGAGCTGATACCTGAGAGGAACATGAACTTACTAGGGATGAAGAGATCGAAAAAGAAATTATAAGTCTCATTGATTAACAACTTGATCTCCAGCCACACTCAGAGGATTTAGAAAATAGGTCCTGGTGAAACAATATAAGGATTCCAGTGGCGCCCATGGCAGCGGAGGCAGAGGACATCAGGTCCTACATTAGGGCCCTCTTTACCCAAATCTTAGGGGACATGCAAGCCTTGGACGTACGCCTAGACAAGGTCCATAGAGTAGATCTGCCATGGCCGGGGGACTCCCGGCCAGTTCACTTTTTGACGTATGTTCACAATTATACCCTAAAAGAGCAGATCCTACGAAAGGCCAGAGACTTACAGCCAATGCAGTTCTGGGGCCACACGTTGCAGCTATTCCAGGTAGGTTCTCTCTGCCAAATGCTCCAGAAGAGGTAGGAGTTCCACCTGGTGACTGCTTTCCTAATAGATAAGAACATTCCATACTCCTGGGGTCACCCCTTTCATATCATCTTCAGATGAGAAGGAAAACTTAACCAAATCCGCTCTCTCACGGCCGCTTGCTAACTATGCAGATAGAGAGCACTGAGGAAACTACTTCTGGACCGGCTGCCAAGGGGCAGAGGGCCAACAGGCATCCACGCTGGCGGCAAACTTTGTACCCACTCTGGGGTCTCCAGGCCTGACTGCAACAATTGCCCAGGAGAGAAGGGCAGTTCTGTGAAAGCTGACTGACGATTTGATGACCCAGGAGATTACTTGATACTTTCAGGACCTCTATAATGTGTTTTTGAATTCCGGGGGGCTCCACTGGTTAGGGGAGTTTGGGGAGCTTGTTCTTTAGAGGTGCACTGGCCATGGACCCCATTTACCTTGTTTCCACTGGATTGGTACTGGTGCTGCTCAGTGACTTCTACATTCCAGGGACTTTGACAATGTTCTTGTTGGGGTTTCTTATAAAGGGGTGCTCACAAACATAACATATGCATTACACATTGTTTCTATATCAGATGGGGGAGGTTTTTCCATTACATACCTCAAGTGAAACAGTCCAGAAGCCCAGGACCCAGGGACTCACAGGAGCGATAAATATTCCATTTAAATGCCTCAAAATACATTGAGGGTTGTCACCCTTAACGTGAGAGGGGTCAACAATCCAATTAAGGGGCATGCCATCATCTCCTATTTGGAACAAACGAACGCTGACATATGCCTACTCCAGAAAAAAACCCTGGTTGCGAGTGACTGGCATCGGCTTAAGACCAAGGCCTTCCCTGAACAA
Organism: Calotriton arnoldi; assembly: GCA_963921515.1. Taxonomy (NCBI): domain Eukaryota; kingdom Metazoa; phylum Chordata; class Amphibia; order Caudata; family Salamandridae; genus Calotriton; species Calotriton arnoldi. Next base: position 1,604,078 of record CAWUFW010000426.1, on the reverse strand, counting down.
TATTTCTCCCCCATGGCACATAAAATGGCCGGGGTGGCAATCCTGGTCTCCCGTTCCTTTCGGGGGAAACTGGGCCCCAAACTCGCAGAAATCAGGGGGCACTTACTCATTCACCGGGTACAGTTGGACCCTCACACATTGATTTTAGGTTCCTTATATGCACCCAGTGATAGACAAGAGCGGTTCCTATGGAGGGCAGTAGCCGAAACCATGACCGCGCAGGATCGGGTGGTTCTCATCGGGAGTGATCTTAATCTGGTTTTTCACAACAATCTGGACAGCTAAGCCCACAGAGAGGGGGGTACAAGAGCAATATCATCGTATTGCACCCTTTGGTTGCAAGAGATGGGGTTGAAGGATCTGCGGCGGGAGCGCCATCCGCAAACGCGTGATTACACCTTTTATTCCTACGCACATAAGACATATGCTCATCTTGACCATTTTCTGAGATCTAGGGAGCTACAGGTGGTGGTTACAATTGGTGGAAATAGAACCACGGTCGCTTTCAGACCACTCTGCTGTTTCCCTGAATCTAAAACTATCACAGGTCGATGGCACTCAAGGGAAACCCTCCTGCAGAGACTAGCTGTGGTCCAGCAGATACACAAGGCATTCAATGATTATCTTAGGGTCAATGATAACCCAGATGTCCCCGTTTCACTGGTGTAGATGCTTTAAAAGCTGTTATCAGAGGCAAAGTTATAGCGATATTGGCGGCAGATAATAAAATGAGGAGAGACAAAAGAGGGCAATTACGGCAACAGGTGAAGGGAGCTGGAGCGTATTCACCATCGTATTGGGGCCCCTAGAATCTGTTGCCAGTTGACAGCCACCAGGAAACAATTGGCTGGGCTAGATCTCGATAGGGCTGAATACTCTTTACTCTGCCTTAAACACACCTTTTATGTGGGAGGAAATAAATGCAGGATGTTTCTGGCTAACAAACTCCAAGCACAGCGATAGACCACTGAAATGGAGTCCTTATTAATGAGTTATGCTGTTGTTATTGAGGGAGATGGTCCCATCACTTCTAGATTTCAGGACTTCTGCAAAGACCTTTATTCAGAACAAGTCTTGTCCACAGATAACCCTACACTCTACTTGCAACGTTCGAACACGGTCCACCTGACTGAAGACCAGGCGTCTAGGCTCGATCACCCGATTTGAATAGAAAAAGTCATAACTGTAATCTCTAGTTAAAACTCTCTAAAACCCCCGGGTCTGAATGGATTTCCAGCGCTTTTCTCCAAGGTCTTCTGTGCATTATTAGCTCCCCTGCTCCCTAGGTTCTTCAACTCAATAACAGGCCCTGCCATGATCCTACCCTCGATGATGGAAGCATCGATTGCGGTCATCCCTAAGCACGGTAAGGACAAAAGCCAGTGTGGGTCCTATAGGCCCGTTACACTGCTAAATTTCGATGCTAAGCTGTTCACTAGCATTCTGGTGGCCCGTCTTACCCCCTTAATGCCTGGACTGGTGGCTCCGGACCAGGCAAGCTTTATTCCCCAGAGACACAGAGCTGACAACACTAAGAGGATCCTTCACCACTTAGATAAGGCCAACCGCTCCAAAAGAGAGATCATGCTACTGTCTATTGATGCTGAGAAGGCGTTAGATCACTTTCACTGGCCCTATTTTGCTGAGGCACTAGCTCATTTTGGCTTTGGGGGAACGGTTGCGTGCCTGGATATTAGGCAACTATGGAGACCTGAAGGCATCAGTTAGAGTTAATGGAAGGAGCTCTACCTCATTTTCCATATGCCTGGGCACACAACAGGGGTGTTCACTGTCACCCCTGTTGTTCACACTCTACATGGAGCCATTCGCCCAAAGGGTGAGAGATCACCCTAATATTACCGGAGTCTGCTTCCGAGGGGAGGAACAGATCATCAACTTATATGCTGATGATGTTATTGTGCCACTGGAGAACCCTCGAGACGCCCTACTGTTCATCATAGAGGAGATAAGAGGTTGGAGAGGCCTCAGGATTCCGCATGAATCTAAATATATCACACACCTTTAACCTTTCAGTTCCAGGTTCACCTGGCCCAGAGACACCCGCTACAGTGGATAGCTGGGTCTATCCCTTACTTGGAAATTCAGCTGGCACTGACTCTGGACGTTACTAAAAATCTTAATTACCAAAATCTTATGCGGCAGATGAGGGCTGATTCGGCCCGCTGAAAATTATATTCACTGTCCCAGGTGAGTCGTGTGGCGGCCCTAAAAATGACAGTCCTTCCAAGGAGTCTTTTCCTTTTCCTTTTCCAGACCCTTCATCTTCAACCTCCCTCTAGAACAATACAATCTCTACAGGAGGCAATTCAGCACTTTGTTTTGCCCGATGGACGCACCGTATGAAACAAGATTGTACCTGGCGCCCACCAGCGGAAAGGGGCCTGGGTAGCCCGAGCTTGCTCCATTATTATCTTGCGACACAGCTCCATTACCTGGTTGAATGGTCTAGAGCGGAGTCAGAGAAGCACTGGTTCTTTATGGATTGGGCAGTAGTGGGAACCCTGTTATGGAAGATCCCATTCTTGCCTCGCATTCATTGTCCATCAGGCCTACATCTATCCCCGATAACAAGATCAGTCTTGAAGGTCTGGGACGGACAGGCAGTACGTAAGAGTCTCTCAACATTCCCTTCCGCTCTGACCCTGGTGGTCGGTAATCCAGACTTTACACTGGGACTTGACCGTGCCTTGCTCTGGGCCTGGCAGGTGGCCAATCTATCGGGCCTTTCTTTGATGAGGAGGACCCCATATCCTTCGACAGGATTCAAGAGGACTTTGCACTCCCTGAAAGAGAGAGGCTTCACTATTTACAGATTAGGCATTGGCTCATGCAACCCTCAGATAAATGAGCAGCACAGAGACACTTGACAAGGTCTGAAAAATGGCTTCTCATCAAACACACGGATAAACACCTCATCACGAAGTTGTATGATATGCTGCTCTGGGATACACCAGGACCAAAGTCCCCAGCACAGATTTGCTAGGAGGTGGAGTTGGGTAAACAATTATCCCCTAAGGAATGGCAGGATATATACTACAGAGTGCGACATACAGCTTGCAATACATTAAGTATAGAGACTAACACTATAATCGTCACCTACTGATATTTGACCCCACTCAACTACATAGAGGCAACCCGGCATGTAGTGCTGAATGCTTGAGGTGTTGTGGCTCCCTTGTGACCCTTTTACACATCCTGTGGGAATGCCCCAAGCTGGGCCAATTCTGGGACGAGATCCTGACCAACACTGATACACATCTACACATTCAAAAACCTCGATTCCCGTCCTTCACCATTCTACACATTGGCTTGGTACTTCGGGCAGCACACCAGACAATTCAGGCACACTGAGGAACAGAGAGATTGCCGACCCATCTGGGATGGCTCCATCACATGTGCTAGGAATGGAGAAGCTTACACTGACACTAACAATGCAGGGGGACTCTTACCGAGGTCTCTGGCAACCATACATAGTGCTTCTTTCCCAGGAATCCAGGGAATTGACTTGACCCCAATATCTTAGATTGCTCTGGTTGACCTGCACCATAACTGGAGAATCCACCCACGTAATGCCTCTTTTTCCCCTAATCATATCTAATGTTCTTGATTCTGATGTGAGCGCACTAGGGGGTGGGGGGAGGATGGGGTGGGGAGGGGGAGTTGTTGGTGTAGTTAAATGGTTGCATCCTTTTGCGTGGAACATCATCATAAGCGCTACAACACTCTCATTGGTTGGCTATTGGAGGCTCATATTCTGCAACAATTAAAACAAATTTTAACCTTAAAGGTCTGGAAGGAGAGGGGGCTGAATGTGGGCAGGAATGTTTCCAAAGTGGACCTACAGATAGCTCTTTGAGACTATGAGGTGGTCAAGAGGCTGCAAGCAGCAACAGAGGAGGATGATCCTGAGGGGGACCTGGGACCAGATGGGGATGAAAACCAGGACCCAGAGGAGAGCCCAGAGATGTAGGGAGAGCCCAGAGGTGTAGGGAGAACCCTCCGACCCCGGGAGGAGAATCAGGATACCCAGGCAGGGAGCAGGTGTCTTCCAGAGGCCTATCACAAGTTGAAGGACAGGACGGAAGAAAAGAAGCTCAAGCTGGACCTGGCCAAACTAAAGTTGGAGGCAAAGAAAGCTGAGAAGGCCTTGGCTGAAAAGAAACTACTGTTGGAGCATGAGAAAAACATGATAAATACAAACATACATTGGTAATAGACCAAAGTTGCGACATCAACGGAGTGAAAATTATAGCTAGACAGATATTAGCACCAAGCTGGAAAACCAGCAACATAATTCTGTATAAGAGGAGAAAGGGAGTGGAGGGCACCACCCACCCCAGAAAAATAATGGCAACTGCTCATGAACCAATGCTACTGACTAACAAGGCTACTATCAGGTGGTTAACAGAAAATCAAAAGAAAACAGTTGGTGTGAAAGCTCTGCTATGAAGGGAATGAAGACCACCACAGGGGTCCATCAAAAGGTATAGTCGAAATTAAGGCCAACACACAGAAGGCCTCGACAGATTAGCAATTTCCATCCAATAGACAGTGAGATCAGGCAGCAAGACCTGACTGAAGCATCTTATAAAAGATGGAGTACATAGCAGTGAAAGGCTCAAGTCCCATGAAACGGAAAAGCCGTAAATAATGGATGGCAGTGCACAACAGCAAAACAAGGAATGAGGCCAGTAAGAAATGTCTCAAGAGGAGATAGGATGTATACAAAACAAAACCTCCAATATACCACAACTAAAAAAGGGAAAAAGACCCACATCTTCCAAAGGAAGAGACAGAGAAAAAAAGAAAAAAATTCCTTCAAGCAGAAGGAATTCGCAAAATAAGGTGGGAGTGGTATAACGGAACTTTGATGGATAGAATCCTATTCACATCCTATGAGGAGGAGGAAGAACCTTCAGGAAAAGGATGCTAAAGGAGACCCTAGCCTCCATGCACACCAATCCTCAAAGAGATGGAACCATAACGATGAAGAGACACATGTTCCAGAAGGAAAACTAAAGATGACAATTAGCCACGACACCGACAAAAAGGGTGAGATGGTGACATCTGAAGAACAACCAATACGGTAAGCAAATGCCCAAGCTGTGATCTGAATTGGCAAATAAATAGTGCCTATAGGAAAAAAGGGTACAAGGCATTCCAGAATGCGACAATTAATAACATCCTCTCCAGGGATGAAGCAGAGAAAAGGCAGCAAGGTCGGTGACACAGGACGAAGGTAACCTTGCGGAAGTGGTGGGATCTGAACCATTGCATTAGAGGGGCCTTTGATACCCATGGCACAACTGAGCTATAGCCTAACAAGGAGCCAAAAGATCAGTGGCAGGAAGCATTCTTGCCAATGCATAGCGAGAGCAGAACAATAAGAAGTGGTGAAGCACTAAGAAAGGACCTAAGTGAGAACACTGTCTTAGCACAGAGCTGAAAATCTACCCAGGCCAAGGATCATGCCACTCGTTCCACTGCTTCCAATAAGGACGCCAGATAAAGGGAAGGAATACCCCCTAATGATGAGAGATAACCCTTATGGGGATGGGGGGGGGAAGGGTGCTGGTGCAAGTCAGAACTCACATGCACTATGTTAACTGAACAGATAAACTGAAGTCCCTATAAGAGATTCTAAATGCCAGAAACAGATCCCAAAATGCCTATGAGACATACAGAAGATGGTCCCCATAAAACAGGGAACAAGGCAACAGTGCATCCTCAAAATGCAAGCAAAATACCCTCTTTAGAATAAACACTTGGGTAGAAAAACTAGCTTCAGAAAGAACAGTAGCGCATAGGGCCACAAAATAATATATGTCTCAGATAATGGGAACCATAACCTGTCATCAACAGTATAAGAATAAAAGTACATGCAGAAGGCAGGAAAACCTCACCGGATGTCGCCCGTAGATGGAAAGGGGGTTTGAAAAGAAAAGCCAATGGAGTCCGCCCTGGGATGGCTCAAACGTGAAAGGAAAAAGGGACTTTCCCTGAACAAACCTAGTACGGGAGAACTAGGTAAGCAGACAGGAGGGTTCAGAGTATGCTCCACCCTGACTATCTCAAAATCGCGGCAAAGCAGAGTCAGCATGTGCGCCAAACAAATGGATGCCATCAAAAGGCATATCAATCAGGGTGATTTGAACAGCCTCTGAAAACCCATAGTGCCACTGAAGAGGCCATAGCTGGACCTTCAAAGTCAGTGGTATCCATACCACAGCAAATGATAAGTCTAGCTGCTTGTTGCCCATCCCGTATTAATGGAACAAGATCGGTCCGGGTCTCATCGGGAAGGGAGGGCACCAGGTGTGCCAATGAGCCTCACAATGTATGGGAGAAGCATCTGAGGATGCAAGAAGTTTTAAGGGATCGCAGTGCAGAACTGGTGGAGGAGAAAATATGCCTGCCACAAGCATCTAGTCTTCTGGCCTCTCTGTCTGAAGGGACAGTAGGAAAAGAGTCGATATTTTGGGCGGCCAAGGCAGCCTGCACCACAAAACTAATATGAGTAGTATATCTGAGGCGACATGCCGGATTACCAAGGGCCGGAGAGTGTCTGTGACAAATAAGAGCGATACACAGGGGTCCCTGTATCGAGTTTAGCCCAAGCCCCCAACAAAATGTCATAGTGAGCCTCACTATAAGGAAGCACCAGCTTTACCCCTGATTGGCCTTGATGGAGGATGGCAAGTATGGAATCTGCAGTCATTTATACAGAAGGAAGTGTCATATCCGCCAGAGAGGAGCTCGCCTCTGTTGCCAAACCAGGAGGGGACAGAGGGCCAGAGGCTGGGGAAGACTCCAAGCCACTAGCTTCACCCAACTCAAGTAACCAGCTAGTCTCCATAGGAGGTTGGACCGTGTCAGAGATGGGGTGATGAAACTCCAAATCCTCTCAATCACCTCCATAATCGTGATCCTCAGAAGGAAAAAAACCGGAGGCAGGGCTATATCTGAGACGGGCGGCTCAACCTGCGCAGCATCCGTCCGGCGTCAGAGAGGGAAAGAGATGGGGCATAAAGCGACACCGTCGTCTGAGATGGTTGATTAGAGCCAGGCGCCGAAGGTGGTAAGCCCGAAGGTCTGTGCACCGGCATCGAAACGGATTTGGAATCCGCAGGCCGAAATAAAGCTGAGGGCGAACCCACCGGCGTGGACACAGTCACGGCTTCGTGCACCTCCTTTGGGCCTAAGGACGCGCCAGGGGTGAAGACCCAAAGATACTCTGAAGAGAATTGTAATATTCTCTCATCTGGGTCAGAGTTGCCTTGGCTCCAGGGTAAGTTGGGAAGCACGGGGTAGACTCGTGCACCGACTCTTTAACAGAAGATCGGAAACAGGCTTTATGTGATGAAGTCGGGAAGTACCATGACTTCGACTGCCTGCGTCGTTACTTACCTCGGGACGTCAATGGAGATTGACGTCCACAGGAATGGCTCCTGGATCAGGCCCACGGGCGGTCAGTGGAGTGCGAAGGGGACCGAGGTTGATGGGAAGTCTTGGAAGACTGCAACATCTGTGCCACTAGCAGCTTCATTCCACGTTCCCTCAGTGCCTTCGGGCGAAGTTAGCGACAGAAGTAGCACTCCTCGGAGTCATGGTGCTCCCCCAGGCACCACATACAAAGAGAGTAAAGATCCGTGGCACATATTTGTCGTCCACAGGACCCACAAGGCTTGAACCCAAAGGACATGAAAAGTGGTTTATAAGGCACACTATCCATTCCATGAAACCATCATGGTAGGCCAAAAAACAGCCTGAGGAACCGTTTATCGGATCTGCGTTGTAAGCGCGGAAAAGAAGAAAACTGGCATCAGAGCACCAGGGCAGGGCTTATATGGGCTCCATTGACGTCACAGCCAGAAGACGACATCTCTACGGAGTTGCAGGACGCCCTCTACTGACGTGCAAAGGTACTGCTGTAAATAGTTTCCAGATCCAGCCTGGCGCCTGGGGAGAATTCTAGGGTAAGGAATCTGGGGATAGATGTCTCTATCATATCAGGACTTGAAATAGGAACTCACTCACTTGCAGGGTTGAGCTATTTTTGAGTGGGATCAAGGGTTTTTATGTGCTCCTGATTCATTAGGTGCAGTAAATTTTGTTATGTGACAGATCTTCCAGTCACCCACTTTATCAGATCGCATATGCTCAGGTGCCAAAATAGATGAGGAAACTTTGTTCCAGAGCAATCCCTCCTCAGTGCCACCAAGTGATGACATGGTCCTATAAACAGTAATGACTGGCAATAGTTCCTTACATTTTTTCAGTGCAAAACAGATGTGTGCAAAGCGTTTAATGACAGCAGACAATAAAGCGACAACAGTAACAATATTTTCCATATCTTGGAATTTTACTGTGACCAGTAGCAACTTAGATGGGGAGATCGGGTGGCAGCAAGAATTCTGGGAATACATAGTGTCCATGAGAAATATTTTTACTGAAACTATCTTTTTCTTCTGATGGATAGGTCTTCATGCAGATTCCTCACCTTATGAATGAGTCCCATTGCAGTACTCACCCAGAGGGGGAACTGAGTAGTGCCGAATAATCAAGGAAATCATGTAACATGGCCCTCGTGAAGGATCCATCACTCTGCACAGGAGTTTCTAAACAACAATATTTGGCAAAGGTACGTAAAAAGGATCAAATAGCCACCAGGCAAACATCAGACACAGGGAGAGGAGCAGAAGCAGCTGTGGCATTTTTGAAGTTTGCGTGAATGCCAGTCGGGCGGACTTTTGTCACTAAGGTATAACCAATCTTACTGTAGAGTGACCTAACAAGAGACAGTATGTTTGGTCGCTACTTTGCCTTTCTTGGCTCTAGGAAAACTAATGAAAAGCTGATCATCTACTCGCCCTGACCACATCTGATCAGAGTAGTAACCCTGCTTGCTTTGTGTCCAGTCGATTTAATCTGCCCCACTCCTTGAAAGGTTGAGGAAGGAGAAAGAAAGAGGGAAGGATGATAGGCTAGACCATGTGGAAGGCAGGCACAATTTTTCAGTAGAAAGGATGGACAAGTGTGAACAGAGAAAGTAAATTGAGTCTGGACTGTCAGGGTCGACAACTCTGACAGTGCGGGCTGATGAAATAACCACTGAGAAGATAGTCATAAGTGGACTGTGTATCAGTTGGAATGGCGATTCCCTGGATTGGTGATGCTCTAAAAAAAAGTCACTATTAAGTTTAAGTCCCTCTGAGGAACGACAAAGGACCTGGGCGGAAACACATACTGTAAATCTGTACAAAAACATGCCACTACCGGCGATCTGAACATCAGTTAACCAGGAAGATATAAAAATGCAGAGACCAGCAAATTAACCTTGGATGTTGGAAACCTCTGAGCCCTGTTAAACAAGGGAGAGCACAGTATAGGATGTCAGACAGGCAAAACGTAAAATGGCTCAAACTTGCAGCCTTGCACCAAGGATAAAAAAATATCCTGGAGACCCATAAGGAATCACTTGATAGCCGGCTTCCCGGCAGTTAAGATGTCATCTGCTACCTCTGGAGATAAGCATAAAGCTTCTAATTGGCTATAATCTTCACATGTGCAGACAAAGTGTTTTAAAATTGGGGTGGCTGCATAGATCCAATAGATTGTTGTACCAAATCCTTCTTGCCCAGTGCAGGTGATGAGGATCAGGTTTACATGATTGTCGCACATTTTCTGCAGGCCCGTTTGGGGATTACTCCTTGCGGAGAGGCTTACATGAAGGAAGGGAGAGGAACCATGTTGGAGTGTTTTTATGGGACTAAATCACAAATAATTTAGCCCCCAGGTACTGATTGATTTTGGACGCAGGAGTCACAAGCTGAAAGAGAATGGTCAGCCTCCAGACACCACATGCAGATGTCTCGGGGATCAGACAGAGACATCTTTTTTCGACATCGAAGGAGTTTGAACCCCAAGATCTAAGGAGGGGACTTCTAAACTAACCTGCTGTCAAACTGTCTTTTAAAAATTAGAAATGCAGTAAACACAGAAGTGGTCTTGACCCGTGATTGTAAAGCGGAGAAAAACAGGAATTGATGGCAGTGCACCAGGTGAAAGGGTCATTATATTCTCGATGGATGGAGCTGCGTTGTGCCCCCTGGTGGCACTGGAGAGCTACTGCTAGGCAAAAAGGTTTGCAGATCTAGTCTGGTGCCTAGATATATTCATCAGATGAGGAATCTGTGGGAAGAAGTGTCCATCAGAGCTGGTAAGCTAGTGCATCTTGGTTAACTGTCAGAGGCTGACAATCACCCTGTGCTTCGACAGAAATAGCTAAGCCCATTAGTTTTTACACAAGGCGATCTGTGCAAAATAAATCTGCAGTCTAAGGTAGAGCTAACGGTGCTTGAAAGTGGAGTCGCTACTCCCCTCGCAGTCTGTGCGTATATGTTGTGGCATATAAGTACGAGGCCTGCACAAGAGCTGAAGCAGTGAACCTGTCCTTTACCATACCTCATTGAGCTCTTGCGATAGAGGCACTGGGAACAGCGAGCAAAACTGCACTAGAAGCTTGGCTTTAGGTCATCATAAAGGACTCAAAGCAGTTAGAGAACAACATCAAAGTAAGTTCATCATTAGGGGTCAGTGAGCTGTAAACCTCCATTCATCTGAGCTCACTCCTAACAGTAGTGCCAGATTCAGGAGTGAACCATCATAGGCTTAATAACCTTGGAGCTTTTCAGCTACAAAAGTAGAGTATGGAATTCAGATGAGGTCTACACACAAGAGATTGGAACTCAAGTACCAATGAAAAAGTTATTTACCTTCGGTAACGCCTTATCTAGTAGTGACTATCTAACTTCAGATTCCTTACCGTATAATTATCCCCTGGCATCAGACTGGATCCAGAAATTTTTCTTGAGCAGTATCCCTGCACGCCACTAGGTGGCGCCGTTCGGCTCAGCGTGGCGTTGTCCGGAATGGAAGCGACATGCATGGCACCTATATAGGCATCACCCCAGTGCGCTGATGTCAGTTACATTTTGTGACTTTTCACGCCAGAAGCGTGGAGCTACAAAGTACATTGACCACTGGTATGGAATACCAGAGCCCTGAAAGAGGAAAGCCCTGTCCCTAGAAATCCGTTTGCAGAGCGGGGAGGATGGATGGGTCAGTAAGGAATCTGTGGCTAGATAGAGTCTCTACCAGGTAAGGCATTAACAAAGGTAATTAACATGTTCATCTGATAGAAACTTGTAGTCGCAGATTCCTTACCTTAGAATAGATACCCAAGCAATACCTCCCGAGAGGTGGGGCTGCAGTTCAATTTCACACAAGGAAGTCCAGCAGGACCGAACGGGCAAAGTGCCCATCCCTAGGGACCTCACTGTCCAGGCAGCAGTGCTTGGTAAACTTGTGCAAGGAAGCCTATGTTGCTGCCTGGCAGATGTCCAGGCTGGATTTCCGCGTGCTAACGCAGTGGTTGCAGCTTTAGCTCTGGTGGAATGAGCACGCAAACCCTCAGGAGGTTGCTTCTTAGCCAATGCTTAGCAGATTTTGATACACAGCACGATCCATCGTAGGATGGTCCTCTTCTGTATGGCCCGTCCTTTCGACGCTCCAACATACCCCACGAAGAGTTGGTCGTCCACATGGAACTCTCGTGTGCAGTCAAGGGAGAATTACAATGCTCTTTTTGGGTCCAGACAGTGAAGTTGCTCCTTTTCCTTGAAGGGATGCGTCAGTGCGCAAAAAGTAGTCAGAGTGATGGATTGGCCTACATAAAATGGAGTGACCACTTTTGGAAGAAAGTTGGCTCTCGTATGAAGCACCAGTTTGTCTGGGTAGATGTTCAGATAAGGAGGTTTGGACGACAATAACTGAAGCTCACTGACCCTCAGGGCAGAAGTTATAGGCAGGAGACAGGCAGTCTTGATGGTAAGGAGCCCGACTGGACAATTGTGGAGGGGTTTTAAAGGGAGTGCACATAAAGAATGTGAGGACAAGATGAAGGTCCCATTGGGGTATAATGAAAGGAGAAGGTGGGAACAAATGTTGCAAATCTTTCAGAAACCTATTTACAATAGATGATTTCAAGAGGGAAGGCTGGTCAAGCAACCGCAGAAAAGCTGAAATAGCAGAGAAATAGCCTTTTAGAGTGCCCAGAACAGAGCCCTACTGGGCAAGGACGAAAAGGAGAACCTGAGAAAGGGGAGAAGGAAGGAGATTGATCTATCTTTCTGTACACAATGCCACACATTTTTACCAATGGCAGGCGCAAACCGTCTTGGTGGAGGGACGCCTGGCTGCCAAGATAACGTTATAGAATTTGGGAGGAAAGTTGCAAACTGTCAACTGTCGCCGCTCAATCTCCACGCAAGGTGGAACACTGACAAGTTCGGGTGTCGAACCCTTTCCTGCTGCTGCGACAGAAGATCCTCCCGTAGGGGCAGAGTGATTGGAGGACCGATGGCCATGCTCAACAGGTCGGGATGCCATTCTCTCCATGCCCAGTCTGGAGCCACAAGGATGACTTGGACCTGGTCAAACCTGATCTTCATGAGAACTCTGGGCAACAGTGGTACGGGCGGAAAGGTGCACAGGAGGCCTGAGCTCCACTCGAGTCACAAAGCGTCTCTGGGCGAGAGCCACTTTGGAAACTCCAGCACGCAGAACTGCTGGAATTGCGCATTCTCTGCAGCCGTGAATAGATATAACCAAGGCTCTGCCCACTGATGAAAGAGTCCTTGCACCACCTCCGGATGGAGATGCCATTCGTGATTCTCAAGGCATCTTCGGCTGAGTTTGTCCTCTCTGTCGTTCAAAGAGCCCACCAGATGTTGAATCACCAGGGAAATGCCCCGACATTCCAGCCATGTCCAGATACGCAGGGCCACTTGACAAAGGGTCCACAACCCCACACAACCCTGTTTATTGCAGTACCACAAGATGGTGGTGTTGTGTGTGAACACCTGCACTAGCCTTCCGTTGATAGAGGGTAGAAAGGATTTCAATGCCAGCCGGATCGCCCGGAACTCCAAAAGGTTGGTGTGGACTCCGGATTCTGCTTGAAACCAGAGACTTCTGATCTCCACCTCTCCCAGTTGGCCGCCCCATCCCAGGAGGGACGGATCTGTCACTACTGTCAGATCTTGTTGGGGAAGGGAGAAGGGTCTTGCGCTGACTCAATCGCGGTTCGTTAACCACCATTGCAAATTTTTTGCAGTTCACTCAGAGATCTGGACCATGTCAGAGAGATTCCTCTGATGCTGAACTTACTGGAAATTCAGGTCCCACTGCAGAGCCCGCATATGCCAACGGGCATGCATCACCTGCAGGATGAAGGAGGCCATTAGGCGCAGCAGCCTCAGAGTCAATCTCAATAAAATCCAGGATAGAGGCTGATACATTGGTATCATAGCTTGAACATCTTGGACTCACCGTTTGGGAGAATAGGCTCGAAACTGTACCTTGTCCAGAACAGCTCAGATGAAATGGAGATTTTGAGAGGCCGTCAGGTGTGACTTTGGCATGTTGATAGTGAACTCCAGCGAATGCAGGATGTCCAGCGTAGTCTGGAGGTGGGAGACGACAGCCTGGGGTGAGCCTGCCTTCAACAGTCAGTCATTGAGATAGGGGGAAGACTGGCACCTATGATCTCAGAAGATGAGCTGCAACCAGCGCCGTCATCTTGGTGAACAGCCAAGGGGCACTGGTAAGGCCAAATGGGAGCACGGAGAACTGAAAGTGCTCGTGGCCTACTGTGAACCGCAGATAGCATCTGTGGGTAGGAGCAGGTAATATCTGTGGGCAGGCAGGACGGGGATGTGAAAATATGCGTCCTGCAAGTCCAACGCTACCACCCAGTCTCCTGGGTCCAGGGCTGACAGGACCTGAGCAAGAATGAGCATCTTGAACCTCTCCTTCTTGAGAAAGAAATTGAGAGAGCGCAGGTCAAGGATAGGATGAAGGCCTTCTTCCTTTTTGGGCACCAGAAAGTAGCGGGAATAGCAACCACCACTGACTTTTGGCGTTAGCACTCTCTCTATGGCTTCCTTGGCCAAGAGAGCCTTCAATTCCTGGCGGGGAAGGGATAGGCGGTCCTCCGCCAGCCTCTCTTACGTAGGTGGCATAGAGGGAGGGGTAGTCTCGAAGGTGAGGAAGTAGTCCCTTTGGACGATCTGCAAAACCCACCGGTTCGACATTATAGACAGCCAGTGGGGGAGGTGATTGCAGATCCTGCCCCCCAACTGTGTGCCCACGTTGGTAAGAGAGCAGACTATAAGGGTTTGGAGGCTGCGGCTGCCAGGGAAGTGGTGGACTGGCCTGACCTCTGGCAGCTAGAGTCACGAGGTCTTGGGGTACCGCGTCCTAGGCCATGCGGTGGCTGGGCAGGTAAATACGCAGCTGGAAGCCCTTTCTGTGGCCACAAAATAGAGGGAGGTGGATAGGGGGTGATGCGGGATCATGGAAAGGCCCAAGGACCTGACCGTAGCCCTACTGTCCTTAAAGCGCTCCAGTGCAGAATCCGCCTTGTCTCCGAAGAAACGGGAGCCTTCAAAGGCCATGTCCGTAAGTGATGTTTGGGCATTCCCAGAAAAGCCAGCAGTCCTCAAACATGTGTGGCACCACAGGGCTACTGTAGATCAAACCACTCTGCCCAGTGAGTCAGTGGTGTCCAGTACACATCGAATGTTAAACTTCGCTGCCTCCCTCCCATCTGCAACAGCCTGGGAGAGCATGGCTCGGGCCTCCTCTGTAACTGTTGGCAGCACCTGCGCAACCATATCCCACAGAGCATGGGAATAGCAGCCCAAAAGGCATGCGGTGTTCACAAAATGCAATGCCAGGCTGGAGGAAAAAACCATTTTCTTGCCTAAGTTGTCCAGCCTCTTGGATTCCCGATCCAGCTGTGCAGTTGGGAACGCTCCAGGATTCACGTGGGAGCTGGAGGCTTGGACCACCAAGCTCTCCGTGGTAGGGTATTCTGTGAGGAATTCGGGGTCCCCTGGAGTGGGGCGGTGGTGGCAGGCAATTCTCCTGTTCACAGGAGCCCCTGTGTTGGGCTTGGACCAGGTCCCAAGCAGGACATCAGTAAGTGCCTGTTACATGGGAGAAGCAGTTCTGAAGGGGGAACTCCTGGCTGAAGCACTTCCGTCAAGACATTAGTAGGGTCAAGGACCTAAGCTGCCCTCCTCACTACTGTTGCCAATGAAGCTCCCACCTCCGTAGCCACGTTGGGATGAGAGAGTATGCCAGTATCTGGAGAAGTATCCAGTCCACTGGCATCCTTCAAATCCTCACACCAGTCCATGTTAGTGTCATATGGCTGGTATTCTTCAGGGTCCAGCGACCCCTCCCACTTCTCCCCAAGTCCTAGCCCATAAGAATAGGGTTCAGGCTAAGCCTGGAAGGCATGGCTCCAGTTGGCACCGGAGTTGGCATCGGACAACGCCTCTCCGGCTCCGTGTCGAAGTCCGGGATATAATGGGGAGTGAGCCGCCGGTGGGCGCCAGTAGCATCAGCTTTGGGACTGGCACCGGGGAAGGTCTGTGGCTCCCTGGGGCCCGACTAGAGCCGGAACTGCCAGCGTGGATTCAGTAGGGGCCACTAACTAACCTATGGGGACCGAAGGTACGCCAGAAGGAACGGGCCACCCAAGTATGAAGTGCATAGCCTCATAAAATTCTCTCATCTGGGTGGGGGTCACTCCAGCACTCAGAACCTCGGGGAGGCGCTGAGTCAGCCAAGGTGCTGGCTCAACCACACAGCCAGGCCTCAAGTGACGCTCCCTCGTCTCATTGGCCGAGGTGAAGTCGAAGCATGCTTTGACTTCTTCTTGTGGCAGGACCGACCCAAATGGCCCGACGACTTCGAGTACGACAAGCTTTTTGGACTCCGTCACCTTCTTCTCAATCATTGGGATCTGGATTGTCACAGCGTCGCACATCAAGGTGCCAAGAGGTTGAGGGATCGCTCCCCCAAGGCCTTAATGTGCATGGCGCAACAATCCGAGCAGGCCTTTGGGTCGTGCTCACGCTCGAGGCACCACAGGCACACAAGGTGCAGGTTTGTCACTGACATTGAACAGTGACAGGTATCGCAGTGCTTGAAGCTGGCCTTTTTAGATGACATTCCTGCCACACCAGGAGGAAAAACACTCGGACAAAATATTGAAAAGAGGTTGTAAAAAATTTACTATGGGGTAACTCTTCCTGGATCTGCGCTGACTGACGTGGAAAGAAAAGAACCGACGTCAGCGCGCTGGGGTGGCGCCTATATAGGCACTGCAGACTTCACATCTGGCAAAGATGACGCCAAACGACGCCACCTACCAGCGCGAAGCGATACTGCTCAAGAAAAATTACAGATCCAGGCTGATGTCTAGAAATAATTCGAAGGTAAGGAATCTGCAGCTAGAAGTCTCCGTCAGATATCACATGACGCTTTTGATTTTAGGCAAATCAGGATAATCCTATGTTTAGTTTCTCTGCAATTGAATGGTGGTGATTAAAACCTGGTATCATATTCATGAACTCATCAACATATTTATTCTGTCATGGATCCATGGAAAGTTCTGCCATGCTTTAATATTGCCTTCTTTTCACAATGTCATTCTGACTCTTGGACATGTCGCAGCCTGGCAGAAATTAAGTATGGACATCCCTCATGCAACACAGTGTTAGCAGCCTGCTCCCTGTTGGAATGAGCTGTCTGACCCTTCTGGGGGTTTCTTCCTAGCAGTGTGTAGCAATGTAGATCCAGAAGACGTCCAACCTCGACATGGTCCTCTTCTGCACAGCCTTCACTTTCTTTGCTCCAGAAAACGCCACAAAAAGCGGATTGTTCACTTGATAGTCCTTGGTACAATCAATGTAATAAACTTAAAGCACTTTTGGGATCCAATAGATTTAGCCTCTCCTCCTCTTTTGAGAGGTGAATGGGAGCAAAGATTGATGGTAGGGTGATCGACTGCATGATGTGAAAGGGAGTTACAATCTTTGGAAAAATGGCACAGAGTCCTCAGGACCAATATGTCTGGAAAGAAGGTGGTATAATGTGGTTGTGTTGCAAATGCCTGCAGTTCACTCATCCGAAGAGCTGAGATAATCACAATGAGGAAGACTATCTTTAGGATCAGGAGATGCAAGAAGCAACTGTGCATAGGTCAAAAGCCTTACACCCTAAGGAATGTTAAGACCAAGATAAGGCCACACAGGGGCGTCATAAACAGCTTGGGAGGGAACATGTGCATCAAACCTTTAATAAACATAATCATAACAGGAGATTTGGACTAGGACAGTTGGTCTGGAAAACGTAGAAAGGCAGAAAGGGCCAACAAATAACCTTTTACAGTGCCACCTGCAAAGCTTTCCTAGGCCAAAGACAAAACGAACAAAAGGACTTCCAACAGCTTCGCTTTTAAGGGGTCAATGTATGGGGCACCATACCAGACTACAAATCTGCTCCAGAATCCAGCATAAATTAATTTTTTCGATGGACATTTGGCGATGATGAGGACATTCACCACTTCAGATGGCAAATCAAATGCAGTCACTTTCTGCTGCTCAGTCTCTATGCATGGAGGTGTAAGTTGTTGAATTTTGGATGAAGTAGCCTGCTTTGTTGCAGATATAGGAGTTCCTCACAAAGTGGTAGTCTCCTCGGAGGGCAGATGCTCATGCTCAGGAGTTTCGGGTACCTCACTCTTCTGGCCAAGTCCGGATCAATTAGCAAGACTAGGGCCCAGTCATTTTGATCTTCTTCAGCAGTCAGGACAAGAGAGACAGGAAGAGGTACAAGAGTCCTGTGTTCAAGGCCAGCCAGAATGTGTCACCTAATGAGATGAGTCTCTTGAAGAAACTCCAGTGGTAAAACTATCGACAGTGTGCATTTGACGGTGGTGAAAAGATATGTCCAGGGCATTCCCCACAGGTGGATTATGCCCTGTGCCTCCTGGGGTTGCAGACACCACTCATGATCTGCATGATCTGTCTCCTCTATTCATACACTCTGGTGTTCAGGGCCCCTCCCCTTCCTTCCAGCCATAACTTTTGTGAACACCGAAGGGTTGGAGGTGAGGCCGAAGGGGAGCATGGAACCCAAACTGCTCCTTGCCCACCTTGAACCGCAGGGAATGCCTGTGTGACTGCAGGACAGGTACATGAAAATAAGCATTCGCATCCTGCAAGACCGAGTACACCATCCAGTCTCCCAGGTCCAGAGCAGAAAAGATTTTAGCCAATGTGAACACCTTGAATTTGTCCTACCACAGAAAGGTGTTATGGGGTTGAAGGTCTAGGGCAGCCCTAAGTCCTCCGGCCTTTTTTCCGAACAAGAAAATTGTAGAAAAACAACCCCCAACTTTCTCCAGATCTAGTATCCACTCTATGGCACACTTAGAGAGTAAAAGTGTACATCTTGGAGCAGGATGCAAAGGCACGCCTCCAAAATAAGTCTGTGGCAGGAGGAATATTGGGTGCGGAGGAGTAGAAAGGTAGGAAATCACTATTAACAAATCGACAAGACCCATCTGTTGTACATAATGGATCACTAAACTGGAAAGAAGTGCTGAATCCATATCCTCATGTGTTGGTTGTTAGTCGCTGAGAACAAACTAAAGCACTTTGTTTTCCACTGTAGTAGAGGAAGAGGATTTGGAGTACTAGTGCCCCTGCTGGCCTGTGCAATGTCTTCCGGTACTGTGTCTGCGAACTCAGAAGGAATGAGCAGTCTGCTGCATCACTGGCTGGAAAGGCTGTCAGTGCCTATAGGGTAGCCCCCTGGAGTAGCCCTTACATTTTTAGAAGTGATGGTGAAATTGGTTTGCAAGTGCCAATAACCCCAAGGAAATCACAGTGACCTTACTATTCTTAAAATGTTCCAGAGAGGAGGCCACCTTCTCTCTGAAGAGGTGAGTCACGTAAAAGACCATGTCCATCAGCGATGCCTGCACATTGCCAAACTATCCAGTAGACCTCACCCATGTGAGCATGCACAACACACCAGTGGAACTGCACTGCAGACCATCTAGGTGTGCTGGAAAGTGTATTTCACTGCATCCTGCCCATAATGGATCATCTGAGCTTAGGTCCTCTGGGACCACTAGCAAGAACTCACTTGCCATATGCCATAAGGCACATGTATATCAGCCCAACACATAGACTGTGTTTATGGACCTCAGAGCCACGCTGGCAGAAGAAAATGTTTAGATGCCACCAAACTGGTTGGAGCACGTATGTAATTTTCTGGAGTAGAGTGCATGATGATAACATCAGGATCACAAGATGCCAGCCTATGTAGTCTGGCCACCTGACAATTGACAGGCGGACAAGAAAATTGTTTTGATTGGGTAGCCATCAAGGGATTTATGAGGGCATTACTGAATAGATGCCTGTGAGGATATCACTGAATGGAAGCTAGGGCTCTGATGTTACTGATCTAGGCTGCTAAATCTCCGTCTAAACATTCGCTTTAGTCTCAGTGAAGAACAACTGTAATTCTTATACCTAAGTGGCTTTCTGACCCATCATTGTAAATGAGGCACTTGCTTCTGCTGGTGGCCCATGTGGAGAGTCAAGCACTGTTTCAGAGTGTCAAGCCCACTGTTGTTTTGTAAGTCATGGCATAAGGTATCATCAGTATAATGAGGGTGGAGCAGGCCATCCACTCACCATCATCATCTTCAGTATCATGGGGTGCACCCTGTTCTGACACAGGATCAGAGTCAGACTCGAAACGAAAATGGAGCCTCTTGCGATAGTTGCATCCTGGTACAGGCACCAGACTACAGTCAGGCTACATGACAATTGGTTGTACTTTTGTGATTTCGTAGCAAGATAATGATCGAGCACAGGCAGACATCAGCTTGAGGACTGGCATGGCGGTCTGTCCCGTGTCATCAACCAGCACTGGTGGCTTTGGTATCAGCACTGGGGTGAATGGTACTGGTGTCGCTCTCAGAGCCAGAGTGGAAGTCTCTAAATGGGTCAGTACATGCTCATTAACAGGTCCGATAGGGACAAATGGGACTGAGGAAGGCATGCTGGTAGTACCCGGCTGGAGGCTCCTGTGGTTCCATGGGGCCCAAAGGCAAACCAGGAGACGGAGGCATACTAAAGATTTGCAGCATGGCCTCCTTGAAAGTAACTGCGGGTCGACAGCCTGAAGAAAACGAGGCACATGATGACCGACTTAGGAGTAGGCACTGTGGCCGGTGACTTGACGGAGTGCCACTCAACTTTTGAGACAGCATGCACCTTCTCTTTGGAGTGGTTGGTTAAGGCTATAGTGCCGCTGAGCTTTCTTATGCTTGGGCTTCGACTTGCCTGAAGATTCTGAGCAGGAAGAGAAGCGATCACGGTTGCAACCATGTTACAGGGACTGGGCCAACAAATTGGAGCTGGAGGGGAACCAGTGTGAAGACCATGAATGCTTCTTATGTTCAACGATGTACAACTTCGACTCCCAGTCTTGAATCACCATCGGGTGTATTAAGGCACATTTGTTACACAAGTTTGATGCGTAGTCAGAGCCCAAGCACCAAAACCACACCTCGTACAGGTCTGTGACCAACATCTGCTTTGAACAGTTGCGGCACAGCTTACATCCTATTCTTTTGCTGGGAACATCATTCTCTAGTGCACTTAGTAGGAGCTTTTGGAAGACCAACAAAGGTGGCGGTGGAGTTACAGATCTGAGTTGGAAGGCATAGAAAGACAGGAAATAACATCAGTGCGTAGGAATGGTGCTTATATTCAGCTCCGCTTCACCACTTCCAAAGCGGCATGAAATTAATGCAGAGACACACAACTTCACCTAATGTCAGGCAGAGGCATTGCTGGAAAATTCTCTGGGTCCAGTCTGGTGTCTGGGGGATATTTTAAGGCAAGGAATCTGTGGCTCGAAGTATCCATCAGAAATTATAATTACTAGAGGGATACGGTTTAAGAGACTTCATGGATTCCTCATCTCAGTGGAAAAATGCATCTGTTGAAGGCATATGAATCACAAATCTGAATCTGTAGTGCAGGGGGGGGGCACACACATATGCTATTTTACAATTCAATCTTTGAACTGGAAAAATCGTGCATGTCCCACTACGATATGCGTATTTTGGGAGGGAGTACCAGCGAGGAGGGTGTAACAATGATACAATGTATTATATTATTTAATAGGTCTCTAACAAGATATTGCCTTGGAAAACAACTTCTGATGGAATGCTGATGTTTCTAACCAAATAAGGGGAATAACAGCTAGATCCCATCGCTAGTTATACAGCTCTCAATGGCCCAGTGTAGGGCAACACCTCGATTCGAGTTTTAGGCATGACACCCGGAACTTTATTTCTTTTGGACTTGTAGGCTTGTCAATTAACACCTCCAATGTGTGGCTGCAAATTAGATAAGCATGGGAAAAAGCGTGAGCATTTTTTTAAAATACTCGACACCTGCCTTCCTCTAAAACCTTTTGAAAGTTCGCTGGTGGGGCTCCATTCTATGGTACGAGGAAATAACACAAATAGCAACCATCTCCTCCCATTGTAAACGGCACCCACTTGATGGCACCCTTTACCAGCAGAGGATTGACGTCTTGCAGCAAGATTGTGGAATAATCTGCTGGGAGTCACTCGAATATTGGAGTGGGGAGGAAATGAAAGGCAGGGCATAGGCCCTTTAAATGATTTGCAAGACTCCTGTGTCTCATGCGATGGCTTTTGAGCCAGGAAGGACATGTCTTATCCTGCCTCCTACAAGCTGAGTGTGGGCCTCTGAATGCAAGTTAAAGCAGTATAGCAGCCCTGAAACAAAGGAGGAAGAGTTATACAAGAGCAGCATCTGGTAGTGCAAATGGTCTAAACCGCTATCCCGAAAAGATCGAGTCTTATGTTGATGTACATACTAGGAGGGCTGGCTTCATTTGTAAGTTAGCCCCCTGGAATAAAACCAAAACTTTCTGTATATTTATGGAACTGCTTGGTGGAAGACAGTCCCAAAGCTAGTGATGCGGCTCAACTGTCCATAAATCTTTTGAACACAATCTGCTTTCTCTCTAAATATGCAGCTATCAAAGGACATGTCCAACAAGGATGCATGGACATCCAAGAAAACCTAAATGATATGATCTAGCTGTGCACACTAGTGACAATGGCTCTGTCAACACAGTTTATGGTGTCCTTGCCTGCTTGTAAGACGTACTTTGCTGCATTCTGGCCATTATGTATTATGAGTCAGCGAGGATCTCGGGTCTTATGCGATGACCAGCAAAATTTCACTGGCTATGTGCTATAATGCATGGGCGTGTTTGGCCAGAAGTCACACTGAGTTCAAGGATCCTAAGGTTAAACATGTCAAACAGGACATTCTCTTTCCAAAGGCACCAATTAGTTTGACTGTCTATCCAGAGGGTAGGTCGGAAAGGCATTGAGTGACTACTTGTCAACACTTGTGCCACCAGCCTTTCAGCCGTACGACACCTTTTCAGAAAATCAGGATCACCGGGGGGCCGGTCTATGTCGCCTCGATTGACTGACCAGGGGACCCAAACAGGGGTTAGATCAGGGGGCCATAATAGTGTCTGTGAGAGCTTTGATGAATGTCAATAGTGTCTCAGAAGACGTAGGACATGGTTGAAGGATCTAAGTCAATATATTTGTCTTAGTTTCAACAGTAGGCAACTTTAAACCTAGCTAGTCTGCTACAGTTCGCACAACTACTGCAAAAGTGGCACTTTCTCTTTTATTGGTGGCCCAGGTGGCCAATTCAGCTCTATCTCTGGAGATGTATCAAGCCCACTGGCATTCTGTAAATCTAGGTATAGTTTGTCATCTATATACTGAGAGAGAGCAAGTTGACATCATCATCATTGGTGTAACGGGGGGCATTTCTCATACCGTGAACTGGGTCAGAGTTGGATCCGAATAGGGCCTCTAGCATCTGACAGCACTGACAAAAAGGCCAAGGATTAAAGGCTGGAAGCAAACTGACTGGTAGCGCTAATCAGGTCTAATCAGAGTCAGAAACCGATTATGTTGTATGTTGTTTCAACTGAAGCCATTGCCCCTTCTTGCATGATTTAAGTGGAGGCAAGGGACCTATTCCCACTTAGATTTCTTGGACTATTTTGACTTAGAAGAACACTTCAAGAATGGGACTTCATGTGGGACTGGCTTTTTGAAAGTGAGCAGTGCAGTGATATCGAAGCACAACTTCTTTTTGACCACGACCTATTTTTATGCAATATTTTGGATCTTCCTTCAAAAAAGCCCTTAGGTAAATGTGGGCATATTTATTGCACAACCTAATAGTCATGACTGAAGCCCAAGCACCAGGTGGTGTATAGTAATCACCACTATGGTGTGTTGTTGGGTGGCATCATCATTGGGTTTCGCACCTAGGTACTCGCTTCCCTAGGTGAGTACCGCCTCAATGTGAGAGAAAGTACTGGTGGGATCTGAAGGGTGTTTTTTCTACAATTAACTCCTATATCTCTGCGAAATATTTTAATAAGGGTGAAGCATACAGGGGTAAGATTAAAATGGTGCAATAGTGACTGACGTTAGATGAACGCATGACTTGTCCTTTACATCACACATCGGTAGTTGATGGTCAACATGTTTCAGCCCGTGTTGCCCAAAAGGATCTGGGCTTTCATCAGGACCAAAAATACAGGTTCAACGGGTCTCTCTCTAATGTTTTTCTGTGTTATGTAGACCCGTAAATCTTTTACTCACGTATCTTCAGTCCTATCTAGTTTGTCAGACAACTGGGTGGGCTTCCATTGAGCTTAAACCTTGTTAAAATCTGTTACTATTAGTAAGAAGTCATTTGCTTTCCCAAAAATAGAAACCCAAGTGGCATATTCATTTGTGTTGTTTTAAGAGATATACATATTCTGTATCAATGCATTAGTCTAGCATTTTATCTGTGCAAGCTATAGTCCTTATTGTATGTTAGGGTGTTCATGAAAAATTATTTTCAAGATGTTGAGCACGACTTGTCCTTACTTTTGTTATGAATGGCCTCAATTTTGTCATAATAATTCCGGTAGACATAATAATTACCTTGCTAGGGTATCTTATAAAGCCTCATAGGTGCAGATGAGGTGGGATGTCGTGGCAATCTGTAAATTGCGGTTGAGTGAAAAGTGAAAACAGAAGAAGGAAAGGAGAGTATGTGATCTATTGATCTTAAGAAGTGGGGAAATAGATTGGCTTTTGACAAGTATTCTAATCTCTCTTTGGTTCTGAGGAGATTAAGTTTGTTTGTGGGCTAAATGATGTCTCCACTCATTCCTTCACTAGACCATTTTCTTACTTCATGTGTTCCATTGGCCTTGGGCCAAGTATGTAATGCCCGAGGCCCCGATGTTCTGTGGTGCTAGGCATGTTATGTGCACTCACAGACAGTATGTCCACCTCACGGGGATCTGATAAAGCTATGTTGTTAGTCAAAAATGTCTCAGAGGGGCCAGGTACTTTTCGTCATTACTGCCCGGTGTCAAAATACACGACTGCGCTATGTGCTTTCGTAAACATGCCATCTGTAACATATATTGCATGTTTTTTTAGGGAGAAGGGTATTATACTTTTGGTTAGGAGTCGCGGCGGACTCCATCTGGGGACTTTGCGTCTAGTGATCCTTGGAAATGAAGCCCCGTTTTGCTGGTTAATACCGAGGGAAGTAACGTGCTACACTGCCATTGCGGGCCAGAGAGGGAGAGGGAGGGGTAGACTATTTTTGGCTAACGCTGCAAAGTACTGCTCCCACCCCTGGCGTTCCAGAAATGCTAAGGGGAAGTGCCCCGGCTCATTTTACTTACTTTCCGGTTTAGAAACCCTGTTGTGTGACCTACGTCTCCTTCAGCCATCCTGGAGTGAGGATGTGAAGGTTGGGCGTGCGGTATTTAAAACCTATGTGTAGTGGTTCGGAATTGGGTAATCACCCTCAGGTGCGGTGTAGGAGTGTTCACTGTCTCTTGAAAAAGGGGCCAAATGTTCCTTTTTTTTTGTAAAAATGACCCAGCCGGGATACATAATATTTCCTCCTGTGCACGTGTAGACATAGAAAGTGCCTTCATGCCATCGGTCTTCTAGCCTTTTTTTAAATGGGTATTTTTAAGGTTCGGATGGCGTTTGTATTTGTGTCTAATCTATTTTGTAACATTCGTATTATGCAGGGAGTTTGTTTGGAGAGTGTACTTTGAATATTTGTTTTCTGGTGTCCTTTGCTGATATTTTCGTAAATACTCCTTATTCATAATACTGGTCTTTATATTGCCATGCTGACTATTTGCTCAGTGCGACCCAGGGTATGTTCTCGTTGAGGCCGTGTTCACAGGTCTTATGTCTGTATACCCAACGTTCTTTTTGAAAGAGTGTCGTTTTTGCATTATTATCAATGGTGTCCAATGTTTCTAGAATTATCCACTCAATATCATTCTGTGTGTGTTTTTCCATGCAGAAATGGTTACTCATTCGTGTTGTTATCTTGCCACATCGGATGTTGCTGCGGTGTTCCCCAATTTGCATCTTTTTTTTTCTACAGGTCATGCCAATGTATCTCAGGTGGCATGGGCAAGTAATCATGTAGATTGCGTGGGTAGTGTTACAGTTGGTATGTTTTTGTATTTTCCATGTCAGGTTGGTATCCAGATTTACAATTTGGATCTCTTTGTGA
Source organism: Calotriton arnoldi (assembly GCA_963921515.1). Classification (NCBI taxonomy): domain Eukaryota; kingdom Metazoa; phylum Chordata; class Amphibia; order Caudata; family Salamandridae; genus Calotriton; species Calotriton arnoldi. The sequence continues at coordinate 1,578,429 of CAWUFW010000426.1, read as the reverse complement.
GATGGCAGACCGAACATGTGCCACAAGGAAAATGCTCTGTAAATGGTTGTAGACCCCATGATGTGGATAGAGTCACATTCTCTTGGAGGCACATTAAGGATCTGGGGTGTACCAAGTAGTTCCTAATGTTCTTCCCTCGTTTGTTGGCGAACCTTTGTTTCGGCCAATCTAGGGTGCCTGGGGTGATGATGTTCCAATGTTTATTGATGGCTTTCTTTATTTTGTTGGTTGCTGAACAATAGGTAGTAACACATATTAGGTTATTTTCTTCTGTGATTTTGTCCTTTTGTTCCAGGAGGCTGTCTCAATTCTGATTCCTAGCACGTTCGTTGCATTTCCTTATTCCTTATGATGTGTGTTGGATATTTTCTTTGTTCCAATTTCTTGACCAAGTCCTGGGCTTGTTTTTTTGTAGTCTCGAAGATTGCTGCAATTATGCCAAATTCTCAAGAATTGGCTGTATGGAAGGTTTTCTCTCAAGGGGCGTGGATGGAAACTCTCAAAGGATAAGAGACTGTTCTTGTCAGTTGATTTATAATAAGTTTTTGTCCTGAGTCTTGTCCCCTCTAGGAAGATGATAACGTCTAGAAATGCCAATTCGTTCCAGTGTGTAGTGCATGTAAATTTGAGAAAGTTGTCTTGGTCGTTAAGCCAACTCATGAACTCTTGTACGGATTGTTCGTCTCCTTGCCAGATAATAAACACATCATCAATTAATCTTTTCCAAAAATGGATTTCTTGTCTTTAGAGATAAGTTTCTGTAAGTATGTGCTTTTTCTCAACATTACTCACATATAGTCCGGCTACGCTGGGGGTGAAGTTAATGCCCATCAAAGTTCCGTGCTCTTGGAGATAGCATGATCCTTCATATTGAAAAAAATTCTCGGTTAGTGCCAGTCTGCAGCACTCCGGGACAAAGTGTTTTGGGGTGCTGTATTCCCACTGTTCTCTAAACATTATGTCTTCAATGGTTTCCAGTGTTCCCTCTTGTGGTAGACTAGTATATGGACTCTCTATATCGAGTCCCACCATAATGTGGAGGATTGGGTCAAAGTGTATCTTGGCTAGTTGAATTAGTAGATCCGTTGTGTCTGTAAGGTAGGTAGGTGTTCACTGGACAATGGGACGGATAAAGTGATCTGCAAATTGTGAAAGTGGTTCCAGGATGTAACCAATTCCAGACACTATCGGTCGTCCTGGTGGGGGATGTATATTTTTATTTTAGGGAGTGAGTAGAAATATGGAGTTTTTGGATCTTGTGTATAGCGGTAATCTGCCTCTTTCTTTGAGATCCATCAGTTCGTTTCTGTTTCTTCCACCATACTCTCTATGGTGTTGTGCAGTCTGGCTTTGGGATCTGCCTCCAATTTTTCACCCCCTATTTTTCATAATAGCGGGTGTCCAGGAGTAATTTCTTGCACTGTATATGATACTCATCCTTCTTCAGGAGCACTATACTGCCTCCCTTGTCTGCTGGTTGTATTATAAGGCCCTCGTGGTCCATTAGTTCTTGGAGTGCTTGTCTTTCCTTTTTCGTAATATTTCGGACTAGTTGGTAATCTTCTTTATTGATTTTTTCAATTTCTTTAAAGAGCGCTTGCTCGAAGGTTATGATTTCAACTGGCACCATCGCAGTGGTGGGACAAAATGTGGATTTCTTCCTCACTTTGGTATCTCCTTCCTCCTCCTGTATTGGTTTGTCTCTAAAGTAGGCCTTTAGTTTCATCTTCCGGCAGAATTCTGCCACTTCCCTGTGTAGTCAAAATTTGTCCAAATTCGGAGTAGGTACGAACCCTAGTCCTTTATTGAGGATGCTCTCCTGGTCCTCTGTTAGTGCAATGTTTGTTAAATTAAACACTAGTGACTGTTTGTGCTGGTTCCTGGAGATGGTTCCTTTGTCAAGCTTTGTGTGTTTATTCTCTGTTCATGATCCTCCCATCTGACACCTCTTTTATTTTTGCTTCTTTTGGGGTCCTGGCCTCATCCATCCTGATATAAGGGGGGGAAGGTTGATAGAGTGGAACTTGTAGGCTCTCATAAGGTCAGTCCTGCCATCGTGTGTACCAGCTCCGTCCTCTTCCTCTACCCCAATCTCTTTATCTGTTCTTGTTCTCGTCTCCACTGCTCCAACTAGTGGAATCTGTGGAACTTTCTCCCGATGAATCATGGTCTGATTCCTGCTCTTTTAGAGAGTTGTAGTCTGGTTTTGTGTAGGGATACATTTTCTCTTGAGAAAAACTCTTCAGATCTTTTCCAAATTTGTGTATTTTACTCTGTGTTAAGAAGTCTTTTATTTCTGTCCTTTCCTTATTGATTTCTTCTAGGCGTTTCTTGAAAGTAGTTATGTGTACTGATGTCTTTACTTTATTTTCACTGATTTGTATTTTTATCATCATTGCTTCGGAAAGTCTACTGGCTATTTTTATTATAAACCAGTACTGTGTGCAACGCCATGAGATGGATGCCCAGTCTTTTTTAAAAGTGGGGTCATCCAGGAAGATATGGGGGCGTTATTGACCAAGAGACCTCGGAGTGCTACGTTCCCTCTTAAATATTCAGTCATCATTAACACATGAATGGCTGTCCTGATCTGTTCTCTTTTAAGTTCTGAGAGAGCCTCCCAATCATTCGTTTCGGCAAGGGATTGTGAGATGTTAAGGTCGCTCATGAGTGATGATCCTGAGAGAATTGAGTCTATTTCCTCTTCTGTGTGTGCCAGTCCTAAGTTTTCTGCCATTGTGTGTTCTATGATGTGGAAGAGTTAAGAGGGGGAGAGAGAGATCTAAAGAAAGGTGGTTAGCAAAGTGGAAATGGATATGCTGCACGTATAAATTAATCCTGTATTATCAGTATGGAAAAGGCTTTTCTACTACTGTCTTATAGTAACTCCCACAGCTGTATGCTGCTGTTAAGCAAACAAATCTAAAGGGGGGGGTAGAAGTTGTGTGTAGATGTCACTCCACTTCCACTATATAATTATCTTTAATCAATAGAGAGCGACCCCTGTGGGTTCCATACGGTCTGGGCCTTCCAGGATTGACCTGAAACCCTCAACCAATCTTTACCACTGGTGATGTATAGTAATCACCACTATCGTGTGTTGTTGGGCTGCGTCATCATTGGGTTTCGCACCCAGTTACTCACTTCCCTAGGTGAGTACTGCCTCCATGTGAGGGAAAGTACTGGTGGGATCCGTAGGGTGTTTTTCTAAAATGACCTTCTGTAGCTCTGCTAAATATTTTAATAAGGGTGAAGCATACAGGGGTAAGATTAAAATGGTGCAATAGTGATGTTAGATGAACGTGTTACTTGTACTTTACATCACACATCAGTAGTTGATGGTCAACATGTTTCAGCCTGTGTTGCCCAAAAGGGTCTGGGCTTACGTCAGGACCAAAAATAGAGGTTCAATAGAGGCTATAATGGTTTCTTGTGTCATGTAGACCCGTAAGTCTTTTACTCATGTGTCTTCAGTCAGATCTAGTTTGTCGGACAATTGGGTGGGCTTCCATTGAGCATAAACCTTGTTAAAAACGGAAAAAAGAAGTTTAAGACAATTAAGGGCGCCCAATCGGTGCGCTTTATCTGTTACTGTAAGAAAGAAGTCATTTGCATTCCCAAAATTAGAAACCCAAGTGGCATATTCATTTGTGTTTATTTTAAGAGATATACATATTCTGTATAGATGCATTAGTCAAGCATTTTTTTCTGGTCAAGCTATGGTCCTTATTGTATGGTAGGGTGTTCATGCTTTTAAAATTGAATGTTAAGAGATATGACAAATTATTTTCAAAATGTTGAGCATGACCTGTCCTTACTTCTGTTATGTACACTTTTGAATGGGCTCAATTTTGTCATAAAGATTCTGCTAGACATAATTACCCACACTCACACTCCTACACCGCACATGGGGGTGATTACACAATCCCAAACCACCACATACAGGCTTTAAATACCAAGCGCACCGACATACACTTCCTCACTCCAAGATGTAGGAGACATAGGTCACACAACGGGGGTCCGATACCGGCAAGTAAGTAAGATGCACAGGGGCACTTCCCCATAGCATTTCTGGAACGCCAGGGGTAGGAGCAGTAGGTTGCAGCATTATCCAAAAATAGCCCCCACCCCCTGACCCGCAATGGCAGTATAGCACCTTACTTCCCTCTGTACTAACCAGCTAAACGGGTCTTCATTTCCAAGGGTCACTATATGGAAAGTCCCCAGATGGAGTCCACCGCGACTCATAACCGAAAGTATAATACCCTTCCCCCTAAAAAACATGCAATGTATGTTACAGGCGGCGTGTTTACAAAAGCACATAGCATAATCATGTATTTTGACATCGGACAGTAATGAAGAAAAGTACCTAGCCCCATTAGGAACTTTTTGACTAACAACGTAACTTTAGCAGAACCCGTGAGGCAGACATACTGTCTGTGAGTGCACATAACCTGCCTAGAACCACAGAATATGGGGGCCTCGGACACTACATACTTGGCCAAGGGCTCAAAGGAACACACGAAATAAGAAAAATGGTCTAATGAAGGAATGAGTGGAGACATCATTTAGCCCACAAAAAACTGTGTCTCCTTAGAACGAATAAGAGGTTAGAATACTTTTCAAAAGCCAATCTATTTCCCCACTTTTTAAAGTCAATAGATCACATACTCTCCTTTCCTTCTTCTGTTTTTCACTTTTCCCTCAACCGCAATGTACAGATGGCCACGACATCCCACCTCATCTGTACCTATGAGGCTGAACAGGAACGCAGAGCCATGCAAGAAACTGACTACTGGTGCCATGAAACTAGGGCCCTGAAAGGGATGACCTTAACCCTAGAATCAGTTCGCAGAACGGGGAGGATGGGTGGGGCGGTAAGGAATCTATCACTAACTAATGTCTCTTACAGATATATCGTTACACAAGTAGTAACTTGTGCATCTGAAAGAGACACGTTAGTGATAGATTCCTTACCTTAGAATAGATACCCCAGCAATACCAACCCCGGTGGTGGGTCTGTGAATAGATTACACCAGAAAGTCACGGAGAACAGAACGGCCAAAGAAGCCGTCTCTCCGGACTTGACTGTCAAGGCAGTAATGCTTGGTAAATGTGTGCAGCGAGGCCCACGTGGCTGCCTGACAAATATCCTGCAAGGGAACGCCGCGTCCCAAGGCAGTAGTGGCTGCTGACGCCCTGGTAGAATGGGCACCAGCCCCACAGGAGGCTCCTTCTTAGCCAAGGAGTAACATGCTTTGATGCACAAAACGACCCACCGAGAGATGGTGCGTTAGTGCACGGCCCGACCTTTTTTGGCGCCCACGTAGCCAACAAAGAGCTGGTCATCCACCCGGAACTGTTGTGTGCGCTTTAGATAGAACGAGAGCGCACGTTTTGGGTCCAGACGATGGAGCCTCTCTTCCTCTTTTGAAGGATGCGGAGGCGGAAAGAAAGTCTGCAAAGCGATGGTCTGCCCGATGTGGAAGGGCGTGACAACCGTTGGCAAGAAAGTAGGACAGGTCCTTAAAACCACCTTGTCCGGATGAACAGAAAGGAAAGGAGGTTTAGAAGAAAGAGCCTGGAGCTCACTCACTCTTCTGGCAGAGGTGATAGCTACCAGGAAAGCCGTCTTTAGAGTAAGAAGACGTAAAGGACAGTTATGAAGGGGCTCAAAAGGAGCGCACGAGATAGGTCAAGACAAGATTTAAGTCCCATTGAGGCATTATGAAAGGCACGGGAGGAAACGGGTGTGTAATGCCTTCGAGGAAACGGTTAACAACCGGGGACTTAAAGAGAGAAGGCTGATCTGGAAGCCGGAGAAAGGCAGAGATGGCCGAAAGATAACCTTTGACAGTGCCCAGAGCATAGCCCTGCTGGGCCAAGGATAGTAGGAACAGAAGGACTTCAGAAAGAGGGGCAGAAAGGGGATCCACAGACTTCGCTGTGCACCATGCCACAAACTTGTTCCACCTGCAGGCGTACACCGTTTTAGTGGAGGGACGCCTGGCTGCCAAAATGACATCACAGACTACGGGAGGAAGATCTAAAGCTGTCAACTGTCGCCGCTCAATCTCCACGCATGGAGGTGGAGGCTGGACAGGTTCGGGTGGAGGACCGTCCCCTGCTGCTGCGACAGAAGGTCCTCCCGAAGAGGCAGTCGGATCGGGGGATCGATCGCCATGTTGAGTAGCTTGGGATACCAGTATCTTCGTGCCCAATCCGGAGCCACAAGGATGACTTGGGCCCGGTCGCGCCGAATCTTCTTCAGCACTCTGGGCAGAAGTGGTATAGGCGAAAGGCGTACAACAGACCGCAACTCCATTCGCGATGAAAAGCGTAGCCGAGCGAGTGCCGCCTTGGAAATTCCAACACGCAGAACTGATGACATTGCGCGTTCTCTTCGGTGGCGAATAGATCTAACCAAGGCTCTCCCCGCTGCAGAAAGAGACCTTGCGCCACGTCCAAGTTCAGACGCCATTCGTGATCCATCAAGCACCGGCGACTGAGTTCGTCTGCCCTGGCGTTCAGAGAACCTGCCAGGTGTTGAACCACCAAGGTAATACCTTGATGTTCCAGCCATGTCCAGAGGCGCAGAGCCTCCTGACATAGGGTCCACGACCCCACCCCGCCCTGTTTGTTGCAATACCACATGGCGGGGGTGTTGTCTGTGAACACCTGCACAACACCTCCCCGGACAGAGGGAAGGAATGCCTTTAGTGCAAGTCGGATCGCCCGAAGCTCCAAAAGATTGATATGGAGCCGGGACTCCGCCAGAGACCAGAGGCCTCTGATCTCCGCCTCTCCCAAGTGGCAGCCCCATCCCAGGAGGGACGCACCCGTCACCACTGTGTGCTCCGGTTGGGGAAGGGAGAGGGATCTGCCATTGACCCAATCGCGATTCGTGAGCCACCACTGCAATTGTTGTGCAGTGCCCTCTGAGATCTGGACAAGATCGGACAGGTTGCCCTGATGCTGTGCCCACTGGAACTTCAGGTCCCACTGCAGAGCCCGCATATGCCACCTGGCATGTTGCAGTAGCAGAATGCAGGAGGCCATCAGGCCCAGGAGCCGGAGGGTCATCCTGACTGAAACCCGGGATAGAGGCTGAAAGATCGGAATCATAGCCTGAATATCCCGGACTCGCTGCTCGGGAGGATAAACCCGAAACTGCGTGGAATCCAGAACCGCTCCGATGAAGGGGAGCTTCTGAGAAGGACTCAGGTGCGACTTTGGCACGCTGATGGAGAACCCCAGCAACTGCCGGAGGTCGCCGTAGTCGGAAGGTGGTGACGACTGCCTGGGGCGAGCCCGCCGTCAACAACCAGTCGTCGAGGTAGGGGAAGACTGACACCCCTGACCTGCGCAGATGAGCTGCAACCACCACAATGACCTTCGTGAACACCCGAGGGGCGCTTGTAAGGCCAAAGGGGAGCACGGTAAGCTGAAAATGCTCCTGGCCTACCGTGAACCGCAGGTAACGCCGGTGGGCCGGCAGGACGGGAATGTGAAAATATGCGTCCTGCAAGTCCAACGCTACCATCCAGTCTCCAGGGTCGAGGGCAGCCAAGACCTGAGCCAGAGTCAACATCTTGAACTTCTCCTTCCGGAGGAAGCGATTGACGTTCCGGAGGTCCAAGATGGGGCGCAAGCCCCCCTTGTCCTTCTTGGGGACCAGAAAGTAGTGGGAATAACATCCATGTCCTACTTCTGGCCCAGGAACGCGCTCGATGGCCCCCTTAGACAAGAGGGCCGTGACTTCCTGTTGGAGAAGGGCTAAGTGATCCCCCGAAATGCGGTGGAACTGAGGTGGCATGGACGGGGGGGCAGACTCGAAGGGGAGGGAATAGCCCCTTCAGACGATTTGTAGCACCCAGCTGTCCGAAGTGACAGAGCGCCAGTGGGGAAGGTGATGTTGAATCCTGCCGCCCACCGGCGTGGGGTGCACCGCAAAGCGCGGAATAGGAAGGCTTTGAGGCGGATGCTGCGGGAGTGGAGGTGGGCTGACCCGCACGCTGGCCCCCTGTGCCGCCACGGCGGCCAACACGCCCGTGCTGAGGCTGGTTCTGCGCCGGCCTTTGGCTGAACGGACGTGTAGAGGCACCCCTGCCGCGGCCACGAAATGAACGAAAAGCAGACGTGGCCGGGCGGGTGGTGGAGAGACCCAAGGACTTGGCTGTAGCCCGAGAGTCCTTAAAACGCTCCAGCGCACTGTCTGCCTTATCGCCAAAAAGGCGAGTACCATCAAAAGGCATGTCCATGAGGGAACTCTGGACATCCCCCGAAAACCCCGTGGACCGCAGCCAGGCATGTCGCCGCAAGGCCACTGTTGTGGAGATGGCTCTTCCCAAAGAGTCCACGGTGTCCAACCGACACCGGATTGCGAACTTCGCGGCATCTTTCCCCTCTGCAACAGCTTGGGAAAGCACAGCCCGAACCTCTTCGGGGCACTGGGGCAGAGTTTGCGCCACCGTGTCCCACACAGCGTGAGAATAGCGGCCCAAGAGGCATGCGGTGTTGACCGACCGCAGCCCCAGGCTGGCAGAGGAAAACAACCTTTTGCCAACCTCTGTTTGGGAAGTGGAAGCCGGAATGACCAGGCTCTCCGGTGTCGGAGGAGTCGTCAAAAAGGCAGGGTCACCCGGTGCCGGGCGGTGACGTGTGGCCACATTTTTATCCACAGGGACCCCTGTGGCTGGCCTAGACCAGGTACCCATCAAAACATCCGTTAAGGCCTCATTGAACGGAAGCAGAGGTTCCACAGAACTTGCCGCCAGCTGAAGCACTGCAGTAAGGAGGTTAGGTTTGAGGGTAACAGTAGGCAGGGTAAGGCCAAGAGCCTGAGCTGCTCTACGGAGCACCACAGTGTATGTGGCGCCTTCCTCCATGACAGTGGGAGGAGACACAAACCCAGGCGCAGAGGAGAGGCCAAGGCCACCTGCATCCTCTGAGTCTTTTGCTCCAATGGCGCCAAGAACGGCGCCGGGAACGGCGCCGGTCGACGCCGATCCGGCTCCATGTCCCAAGTAGGAGGTGAAACGACGGAACTCAGTGCGGCGCCGGGAATGGAGCCGCAAGGGGTGCCAGGGCCGGAGCCGCCAGCAGAGGACCTTGCGGCGCCAGCGGAGGAGCCGGTGGCAAGCAAGGGCCCTCAATAGGGACCGCGGGGCCCGAAGGCGCGCCGGTGGGAGCCCTAGGCCTGAAAAGGCAGCCCATGGCGGCAAGAAACTCTTGCACCTGGGCCGGAGCCTCCGACGGACCCGGTAGGGCGGGCAGACCGCGGGACTCACAGGCTCCAACGGAGCCGTGTGGGAAGGACCCCTGGCCCCCTCGTCCGCGTCCGGAGACTGATGGAGGGGAGGTCGGAGAGCGTATGCGCTTCTTCAACCGGTACTTGTGAAGTCTCTTACCCGATTCCGAGGGCGAAGACTCGGACCCCGAGGAGCGATGATGATGGCTCCGCGGTCGGTCCCTCGACCGACCCCTGGGCATCGAACGGCGCGGAGACGACTGTCGAGCCTCCAGCAGCTTTCGGAATCGCTCCCGCAAAGCCTTCGGAGCCATGGCCAGACAGTCGGAACATGACCGGAAGTCATGGTCGCGCTTCAGACAGTAGAAACAGACGCTATGGGGGCAGCCACCGACCTCGGACGGCGGCAGGCCCCGCAAGATTGAAACTGAGCATCCGTACGTGGCACCAGGAGTCAAGACTCAAAAGAAGTAGGACAAAGTCCCAAAAAGAAATTAGTCAAAAAATAACTAGGGTACGTGTTCTTAACCGGATCTGCGCTTGCTGGCGCGGAAAAAGAAAGAACTGACGTCAGCGCGCATGGGTGGCGCCTAAGTAGTCTCCGTGACATCATCTCGGCGCCTACGACGCCAGCGACGAACGCGGAGCCGCACAACGCTACCTACCGACACGCAGGGGTACTGCTGACGAAAAACTTTCCGGATCCAGTCTGACGCCTGGGGATGTTCTAAGGTAAGGAATCTATCACGAACGTGTCTCTTTCAGATGTCCCTTCATATTTACGTGATACCATGGAATTCATCAATAAAGTTGAGGGTTTTGAATTCAACCCTACAAGCCATATCTTGGATACAATGGACGTAACATCCCTCTACGCACAAATTCCCCAGCAGGACACGCTGGATTCAATGGAATTTTATTTGGAGCAACGGCCAAGACCACACCAAGTACCAACTCAGTTCATTCTCAGTTTGGCCTCCATATCCTTGCGCAAGAACTTTTTCAAATTTGAGGAGGATTTCTTTCTACAAGTCAAAGGGACAGCCATGGGTTGTCCCTTCGCTCCAGAAATGGCAGTACTGTACATGGCCAGGTACGAACACCGATATATCTACAACAACAATCCATTCATTGATCAAATATTGCAATGGTACAGATATATTGATGACGTTTGGTGCAATTGGAAAGGCACTAAATCATCCCTTTTGGAATTCCACATGTGGCTAAACAACTGCAATCCTGATATAAAATTCAGCCTGTCACACAGTAAAAAAAAGTCTCGCATTTTTAGACGTGGAGGTAAAAACATCGCCAAATGGTCTGATCACGACGCTACACACCAAACCAACGGATAAAAACAACGCCTTACATCATAACAGCTACCACCCAAGAAACTTGAAAAATAATTTGCCGTATAGCCAATTTTTGCGTATTAGACGTAATTGCACCAGACGAGAAGATTATGAATTACACGCTGAAACGTTGGTAGGGAAATTGAAGGAAAGAAGTTATTCCCACAAGCTACTCAAGCATTCCATGAAACGAGCGTGGTTTACACCAAGGGAACATCTTTTGACTAAAAAGCAGAAAGCACCAACAGAACGTATAGTCTGTGTCACAACTTTTGGGCCTCACACTCATTCTTTCAAGAAGATTGTAAGCAACAATTGGCATCTGATCGAGGGGTCCATACAAAACATAGGCCCACCACTCTTTGCCCTAAGAAAGAACCATAACATTGGACAACACGTCATTCGCACCACAGAGGCGCTCACTAAAAGACCGGAATCGCTGCGCACCATGTTGAACCTCAAACCGATTCAAGGACACCACAAGTGTGGCAACTGCTCTGTCTGTAGTTCGACCACTAAAGGAACCACCTTTACGGATGGCCGCACACACTGGCAACACAACGAGTTCACAAACTGTAAAACTAAAAACGTAGTGTACGTCATAGTGTGTCCATGTCAAAAAATATACATTGGCAAAACCAATCAAGAAGTCAAGCAAAGGATCGTGCAACATCGCTCAAGACTTAAAAACAAAATTCTAACCGCGCCCATGGTAAACGTTTATGTGGAACGCAATCACACTGAAAAAGATTTCAAATGGACTGTCCTCTGTGCCATCAAACCTAACCACAGAGGTGGAGACTCTGAAATTCTACTTATAAGAAAGGAAGCAGATCTCATAATGAAATTCGACACAGTCATGAGTGGGCTAAACAAAATGACTGAGATTGCCAAATTATAAAACACCCAACATGCTCAAAACATCTATTACGATGTGAACGAACTCTGGTGGAACTACGGAACCCAGAATGCAACACGATCGGCTTAGCCATTCAAACACGATCCGAAAACTCCATCTTGGAACTTGTATGCATTTCTTTGAAGAGATGGCTGCCAGCAGGCACTTTCGACAAGAAATCTGTGCAGAAGCACGCAGCGTTATTCGGGAGAAAATAATCACCTACAGGCAAGTGATTTGGCACTGGTGACGCAGCACCGCGATCGCTCTCAGATAAGATGTAGCCGCTTTCAACTCTAAGTCACAGCGACCAAGAAACAGCGCGACCGCTTACAGACGAGACACTGCTTCGAGTTCAATTAAACTGTTGTCAGTTAAACGCATGCGATTGAACTACACACACGACAGAGCACCTGAGTTTTTTAAGCATGCAGCGGTCCAACACAGATGCGGGCTCAGTTAAACGCATGCGATTGAACTACACACGCGGGTGAGCACCTGAGTTTTTTAAGCATGCCGCGGTCCAACACAGATGCTGGCTTGCAATCTAGACTAGTCACGCATGACCAAAATAGCACAAGGGATTTCTCTCACGCTTGACGAACACATTTGTCCTTTACGTAGGTGTAACATACACAACAAGGCAGGACGTCTCAACAAACTAAAGAATTGGATTGATACAGGCAAGTATATCCGTTTTTCGCACTCAATCAAGAGTTACCTCTCAATAAAGATCAGACATTTTCAATGAAACTTCCATATACTTTCTTCTGACAGGAATTGGATGAGTTACAAAATCATTTTCCGCTCCCCCCTTTTACGATTTGCTCACGATGGCCACAGAGGACCATTGCAGCCCTCCCACACTCTCAACACATTGAAGGTACTTTGCTAAGTTGAATAAGTACACAGCAGTGGATCAGGAGTCTCAATAGTATGTAATAGACAAGTATTTTATTTACTTTCAGCTGACACGACCAAGTCCAGGTCCTAAAGAGAACCCCTCAACAGGTCGGGGTTTGAAATGTGTCGAACCCAGCTCTTGGGATAAGGCACTCGCAGGGTGTGCTGGGAGAGTATTTCTGTACTAACACCACTCTCCAACTGACAACACCCCTTAAACTCGAATTCCCAGAGCCATATACACTGGCAGGATAAAAAAGACATTACTCGTAAAATTACATTTTTCCGCCTAGTGTTTCAGAATGTAGTAAGGGACTGATCTTATATGTCTCGTCTATGAATCAGTCATTAAGTTTTGTTATGTCATTTTTGTTCAACTATTTGTTTGTTATGTATTTTTTCATTGTGTTTGTAAATATGTTGCAAAACCACGTGTTACCCTTCATGATGACATGATCAAAATGCAAAAATCTCGTTTTTCTGAATTAGATAAAGAAAAGTGAAATAAATCACACAGGCTTCTGAATTAAGGACATTGGCTCGTTTATTGTATAAACTTTTTTGTTAAATAATGCTATCTAGATACCATGTGTGCATACTTTCTAAAAGTGGCATTTTCAAACACATAATTTACAAACCATCTTTACTAAAAGATATGTTATTAAATTCTGAGTTCAGAGAGTCTAAACTTTATTTCTCCATCTTGTCCAAATGGTAAGTTATACTCGTAAGATGTTACAAAGTACCTCCCACACTATCCTACGGGACAGATAGCCTTTCAATAGGGAAAAAAGGAATTGGAGGTATTTCACTATCAGGACATGACACACACCAGTACATGTCCTACCTTTCACATACACTGCACCCTTCCCAGGGGGGTACCTTGGGCCTACCATAGGGGCACCTTACATGTAAGAAAAGGGAGTTAGGGCCAGGTAAGTGGGTGCACTTGCCAGGCTGGCATGGCAGTTTAAAACTGAGCGCAGACACTGCAGTGGCAGGTCTGAGATACCTTTACAGGGCTACTCCTGTGGGTGGCACAATCAGTGCTACAGGCCCACTAGTAGCATTTGATTGACAGGCCCTGGGCACACACAGTGCACTGTACTAGGGACTTACCAGGAAATCAAATATGCCAATCATGGATAACCAATCATGATAACAATTTACACAGGGAGCACTTGAACTTTGACACTGATCAGCAGTGGCAAAGTACCCAAAGCATCTAAGCCAGCAAAAACGAAATCCAGCACATCATCAAAAATACAGGAGGTAGAGGCAAAAGCCAGGGGAAACCACACCAAAGATGGCAAGTATAACAGTACATCTCTTTAAAAAACACAAATGAATATGCCACTTGGGTTTCTATTTTTGGGAAAGCAAATTACTTCTAATTAATACTAACAGATGAAGTGCACCGATTGGGCGCCCTTGTTTTTCTTTAACTTCTTTTTGTTTTCTCCGTTTTAACAAGGTTTAGGCTCAATGGAAGACCATCCAATTGTCTGACAAACTAGATTGGACTGAAGACACATACGTAAAAGACTTACGGGTCTACATAACACAAAAAACCTTTAGTGAGGGACCCGTTGAATCTCTATTTTTGGTTCTGACGAAAGCCCAGACCCTTTTGGGCAACACAGGCTGAAACGTGGACCATCAACTACCAATGTGTGATGTAAAGGACAAGTCACACGTTCACTTAACGCCACTATTGCACCATTTTAATCTTACCCCTGTATGGTTCACCCTTGTTAAAATATTTCTCAGAGATACAGAAGGTAATTTTAGAAAAACACCCTACCAGTACTTTCCCTTACATGGAGGCGGTACTCACCTAGGGAAGCAAGTACCTAGGCGCGAAACCCAACGATGACGCCACCCAACAGTACACCATAGTGGTGATTACTCTACAACACCAGTGGTAAAGTTTGGTTGAGGGTTTCGGGTCAATCCTGGAAGGCCCAGATCCTGTAACTAATAGCTTCTTCGTGGAGGTGCAGTAGGGCTTGAATCCTGTTGTTTTCAGGGGGAGCAAAGAAGGGGCGTGCTGTTCAAAAGAGGACTGTAGGAAAGTAGGATCTCCTTTTATGGTTACCCCCACATTTTGCCTGGTGCTATGCTGTTTCTGACTAGTCTGACTGGGATCCTGCTAATCTGGACCCCAGTCTATCTGCTTTCTCCCTAAATTGTTATGATCAGTACTTAGGTACACCCCAGATTGGATACTGGGGTACCCTTATAAGTCCCTAGTATATGGTACCCATGTAACCAGGGCATAGGTACCCCAGAGGTCTCCCATGGGCTGAAGCATGTATTATGCCACCCATGAGAGACCATTCAAAAAGGAACTATAGGTCTGCCATTGCAGCCTGTGTAAATTGGTGCTAGCACCACTTACTAAAGATTTAGGTTTCCTATATCTAGGATCACTGCACTTAAAACCTATAAGTCACCCCTCTAGCAGGACTTTGCAATCCTGAAGGCAGGGTGCTTGGTTCTAAGTGAGAGGGTGCTGCTGCATGAGCAGGACACCCCTGCAGCCTACGGAGTCCATTCTCCCGGGTTGTCAGTGAAGCAGCCATATACTATATAGAGGGGCACCGCGTAATTACGCAATGACCATCTCGAAAACGGCTGCAACGAATCCTATCATGTTTTGTATCAAACATGTTGGAATCATACCCCCACACAGTAAACGGTGTGGGAGGTATGATTCCAAGCACTGGAAGAGCCCTCCGTTAGGCTCTCAGAGTTCCCAGTACCAGCCTTCTTGACCCAGACAGCACAAAATGGTTGCTGCCGACCAGAGACACGATTCTGCCCTCCTGCTGCTGAGCCAAGTTTGAGCAGGGGAAAGCAGAACAATAGGCATCCTGTCACAGGGAGGTGTGACCACCTCCCAGACAGGATTTAGTGTATTGTGGTGGGGTGGGTGCACTTGCCAGCACCACGCAGTCTGCATGAGGGGCACATTTGATGTCCCTGTGCATAGTCCAGTTCAAACCAGTCCTAGGAGCCGGTGGCCCCCGTTCTGGCGCGAAACTGGACAAAGGACATGGGAGTAACCTCCCCCCTGTCCAGACCCTCCCCTGGGAGGGTCCCCTGAATCATCCCAACCCTTTCCCTAGGGTACTTAAGGGCTTACCTGGGTGTAGGTCCCTAGATTCGTCGTGGGATAAAATTCAGATCAGACACCACTTCTTCTACCGTCTGGGCACTCTGGACTTTGTTTGGGCCTGACTTTGTCTCCCTTCAAGTCTGCTGCATTATCTGTGCCTGTGCATCATATAGGAACCTTCCAAGGCCTGTGAAGCATCAAAGCCACTTGAAGGAATCTCCCTTGGAGTGAAGGAGTCACTCCCCTGCATTCGCAGGCACGGCAACTAAGTCAACCGGTCTGCTGATCCTGAGCTCCTCCGGACTCCAAAGTCTCTGCAACACAGGTGGTGGTTTTCCACAGCTCCCGAGGCCTGCCCTGTCCTCTCACCAAGTTTGAGGCCAGTATCCCTCATGGGGGTTGCAATAACCAAACCCCTGTGCACTGCGTCAACTTGCAGTTGCAAAAGCTTGTTGACTTCTTTCCAAGAAGATCTTCGGGCTCCAAGTAGCACCAACCTCGGCCACCTCCAGTGACCAGAATCTTCAGCAACACCGCATCGTGTGCATCGTGGCCTGCATCTTTTGGTGAGCTGCTTGAGGTCCTCTCGCGACTCCAGAGCCTCTGGCCTGAGGGTCCACTTGAGGGTCACCGTTGTTTCTTTTGGGCTCCCCTGATCGCTCGGGCCTGGCCTGACTCCCCTGCTGGTGGTGAGTCCCCTGGACCTTGCTGGTCCCGACGTTGCTCCTTCTTCACTTCCTGCGTTGGTTGCATTTGCCAAGGCTTGTTGGTGCTCGCGGCGGACACCGACCCCTCAGCACTCGACATCCTTCGTAGGACAGCGCGTGCACGGCTCCTGGTCCTCCTCAGTGTCGCCTGGTCCTCACAGCTGCAGAGTCAAGGTCATCGTCACCCATCTAGCAACACCCGACATCGGAGGGCATTCATCTTCCAAGTCTCCTGGTCACTCCTGATTGACATAGACTCTGTCCCCTCTGCTTGCAGTTACCTCTCATCTTGAATCCACCTTTGGATTCCACCGAACACTTTCTCCTTCGTCAGCAGCGGCACTTTCCTGAAGTCCTCCATTGAGTTCGACGGCAGTTTCCCTGGTGTAGGTAACGTGGGTACCAGGGTATCCACGGGTGGGCTGGCTCTCCAACCTTCTGCCTTCCACGGGGTTTCTTCAGGGTCCACTGCGAAGGGTCCTTAACCTTTCAAAATCCAACTGCGACTTACACGTAGAGTTATACGGAGCACGCCGTCGTGTTCCCACACTGCACACGCTCTCCGTTGGGTCACTATCTACTCACCTTGGGTGGTTCCTTGGGTCCCCAGCACTTCTACGTCCTCTAGACCCTGTCTTGATCCGAGTCATGGTTCTTCTACCACTTTCTTAGTATATGATTTGGTCCCCCCCTGGGGTCCACTGTGTATTTTGTGCTATTTACTGTGTTTCTTTGCTAAAGTATTGTGTGCATTGTGCATATCTCCGGGTAGGATATATTTTTATGTGTTCGAGAGTATTATATAATAAATACATATTTATATAAATTCTTTGTGTGGTTCTTTTTCACTTAATCTATACTATAAGATTGTATTCTGGTAAAAACAAGCTGCTTTACACTCATTCTGGCCTAAGTCTGAAGGCTGCTCTCCACAACTACCAATTAGAGAGCTTCTAAGGTTGTCTAAGACCTCTTAAAACACCATAAGGGTTGTCTTGACTGGTGCAAGGTGCCCACTTACATAAGTGGACATCATATACCAGGCCATCTTCTCACACAGGGGAAGCATCGTTCCTAGCCCACGTTCTGGGATAAAGTTTAGAGTTGTTGGAAAACTGACAAAGTAGGGGGAGAGGATCCACATTCACGTCGAAGAGTGCAGCAAAAGAAGGAATCTTCCTTCAGAGCACAGGATTGGTGCTTATTTACAGCTCTACTCATTCACTATCAGGGTGGAATGCAGCCACACAGTGTCATCTGACTGTGTGTGGAAGCACTGCTGTAAAGACCTTCGGATCCAGTCTGGCACCTGAAGATTTTCCAAAGGTGAGGAATCTGGGTTAGAAGTATCCTTCTGAAATCTTTATAACTTCAAGTGAGTCTTCTTTGTCACAGATGTTTATCGCATGGGTAGTGTGCTCGAACACAAGAGAAGCTCAATATATTGCCCCTAACATGATACATGTAAACATGTAATCTTCTTTAAAACAAAGGGCATAGTCTGTTTCCATTATGCCTTAACTTCACCCTATGTGCCGATAAATCCCTATTGGACCCCAGAAAGACCTGAGAGTCCTAAGCCAGCAGAAGAGGCTGAAATTTATTGAAGAGTGTTGCAGGACTGTATAATGAGAAAGACACGCTTGGCATAATGAAGATTACTGCTGAGTAATCATAGAATTAAAATCTCATTAGGTCACGCTTGTGCCAATCCTTACTTTGTGAGGATATGCTAGGTTTAGTCGCCTTCTGCTGACAACCAATACACTCGAAAAAACGCAGAAGGCAATGCAATACCCAAATGTATTACTGATTAATAAAGCATAGCATGGTTACATAGTAACAAAAGACAGAACACCATCAAAAACAACCTACTCAGGTCTGTAATGACAGACAAATGTGTGAGGAAGGGCCCACGTTGCTGTCTACAGAGCTCAGTCATGGTGAAATCACTAGCCTTTTCCCAGGAAGCTTCCATTCCACTGATAGGCCTACTCAATATCACCTAATGGGCAAACGCAGTAAGCAGTAGAGATTGCATAAACATAACTCAACAACCGATGGATGACATTGAAGGTTTCCTACCATTCGCCCAATTTCCCTTGTGCCAAAAGTGACAAACAGGCACTCGAGGATTCAGTGAGAGCCAAATAGATAAAAGTCTGTAGGACACCCAGCCTATGCTAACCGATCTGCTAATGGTATGTTGAATGGGACAGCAATTTCATGTTCTATGTGAAAATAGGAAAGCACTTGGAACCTACCCTCTCACCCAACCAGGTTGAATAAAATGCCTGTCTGGGAGAAACTTGAGGTCAGGTTCCTCCATTAGCAGGACTCTGTTACCCAAGCTGCTATGCTGAGGTAATAGCTAGATGTAAGCAAACATTAGTGGACACAAAAAAATGACATATGCCCAAAGGTTTCAAAAGTGTCCTCTGGAGCCCTTGGAGAACAAATGGAAAATTCCCCTACAACAGTGGAGAAAGAAACCTTGCCTTACAAAGTTCAGAACTGTGAAGCAGATGTGTAGCCAAGACACTGACATCAGAGGCAGTTCTACTAGACTGTCAAAAAGAGCCAATAGGCAACCAATGCACCCTGAGGAAGGGCACTACAAGCCCTTTTAAACAAGCCTCATGCAGGAATTCCAACACCAACAGATCCAGAACGTGGCATGCAGACACTTAAACGTGCACCAGCTGGAAAAATGCAGCAAATTATTAGCGTATGCAGTATGGCTGGAGGGCCTACAATTTTGCTGACTACATGCAGTGACCTGCTAGGAAAAATCCAGATGACTAAAGCTTAACTGGTCAGTCTCCAAGCCACCAGGTGAAGTGCTGTTAAGGAAAGATCTGGAAACTAGATCAGTCACAAAACCAAGGGAATGTCCATTAGCGGCAGTAGGAATTACATATTCAAAAGCAGGACCAAACAGCAGCAAAGAAAATCACTTGTGCCCCCTTCTGGAGAATCCTGTTAAACACCCATAGAAGAAGGAAAATTGTTAAAAATAATAATAATAAATGGGCAGGAGACGCAAGTACCACAAAAAGGAGAGGGTGCCAACATTTTAGGTCTCCAGAGAAGTCCTTGAACCAAAGTATAGGAGAAGATAATTCAAAAGGATCTTGTAAAGGAACCCTCAGCAATGAAACTTTGGTCCATACATGGTAATCCAGGGAGAACACAAACACCCTCCTCAAACAACCTGCCAGTGTATTCCCTGACCCCGACACCCGATTAGTCTCTGCCAGACTTAGAACATTATAAGTCAGTTGCCTCCAGTAGGAAGAGTAGTGTAATCTCTTGGGGACCACTGATCCAGACCCACAGTGTCCTTCAGAGCTACTTGGACTGACCGCTCTGATATTAATAGTGGCCCTCTGGGAAACGTGGGGCCTGAGTTGAGATCGGGCCAAAATGGATTGAGTCCATCAGCCACCATGCCAGTCCATTCTGAAATTACGGAGAAATTGGCACCATGGCATCCAGATGCTGGTTAACATGATCCCATTGAGAAAGGATGTGAAAGCCAAAGGCTTCAGATGCAAGGCCCACTAAAGTACCACCACCGCTGCAGTCAACATAAAATCCTACAGCTTCAGTCAGGTCTGAAATGAAGCAGAGTCTACAGCCAAGAAAGCAGACCAGTGAAACTGAAGAATGGACAGGCAGTGAAGCAGAGGAAGCAATACATGCCGCAGATCTGTGCGGAACCTGGTACTTCGGAAGGCTTGTGATGAAATTTCTCAATTCAGGAGAAACCTGAAGTTTTGTAGCATGCCAAACACAGCCAGCATGTTCTCTAGAGACTTGAAAAAGAGAGGGAGCATAAGAAAGGAAAAAGTTGCTTACCTCCTGTAACAATCTTTCTGGTAGATACTAGAACTGCATATTCCTCACCTTGTCAATATTCCCCAGGGCAGAAAACTGGATCCGAAAACTTAAAGGCAGTTCTCCTGTGTGCATCTTGTGAATAGAGACCATAGTAGACCCTCCCAAGATGGTGAGTCTGTGAACTGGCTGAAACCAAAAAATCCTGCAAGACTGAGCAGGCAAAATGCCCTTCTCGAGAGACCGGACTATCGAGACAGTAGGGCTTCATGAGCATATGTACCGACACCCGCATAACTGCCTGACAAATATCCAGGACAAGCACTCCACATGCAAGTGGAGTCGTAGCAGTCTTAGCTCAGGTAGAATTAGTTCATAAGCCATTTGAATGCTGCTTCTTTGCCATTCCAGTGTTCCAATCTAGATGGAAGGTGTTTTTGAGATAAAGGTGACTTGGAAACTCCAACGTCCAAAAGCGCTGAATTTGCACATTCCCAGAGGCAGCGAAAAGATCCTGCCAGGGGCCTGTACATAGATGGAAGACGCCCTATGCCACATCTGAAACTGCCATTCTTTGTTCTCCAAGTGTTGGCGACTGAGCGCGACTGCGATCACAATTGGAAATCAGCAGTTATTCAGCACCAGAGAAATTTCCTTGCTGGTTCAGCCACTTCAAGAGGCGTAGGGCCTTGGCACAGGAGTGTAGACACAAGACCCCCACCCTGCCCTTCTTCTTTCAGTACCACGTGGCAGTGGTGTTGTCTGTGAGTGCCTACAGCAGGTTTCCTCTGATGGTGGGCAGGAAGACCTTCAATGCCAAGCAAATCTCCTGCAACTCCAACAAACTGATGTGGATTCAAGGTTCTGCTGAAGGTCAGTGGCCTCTGATCCCCACCTCTCCAAGATGGCCTCCCAACGCCAAAGCGATGAATCTGTCATAACTGTAAAATTTGGGTGGGGTATAAAGAGGGGTCTGACACTGACCCAATCGGGGTCCAGTAGCTACCTCTGCATTTTTTTTGCAGTCTCCACCGAAGTATAGATACCATTGAAAAATATCTACTGTTGCTGAGCCTACTGGGACTTGAGGTCCCACTGCAGAGACGGCATTTGCCTCCTGCCTTGTTTGGCCAATAGGATGCTGGAAGTCAATAATCCCAACAGTCTCAGTCATCCACATTGAGATCCAGGATAGATGCTTAAACATTGGGCTCATAGCCAGAATGCTCTGGACTCCCCACTCGGGGGGGAGGGGGGGAAAGGGACATATCCAGAATAGCTCTGATGAACCAGGGCATCTGCAAAGGGGTCAGGTGGGATATTGGCAGTGAATCTCAACGATATTAGAGGTTTGTCATAATCTGGAAGTGGTTGACGACTGCCTGAGGCAACCCCGTCTTCAGCAACCAGTCTTCGAAGTAGGGGAAGACTGGTACCCATGACCTCCAAAGGTGTGTTCTGAGCACCACCGTCACTTTTGTGAACACCGAAAAGGATGTAGGTGAGGCCAAAGGGGAGCACTGCAAGCTGAAAATGCTCCTGGCCCACTGTGAACTCAGCGTAGTGACTGTGGTGCTGCAGGACAGGGATATGAAAATAAGCGTCTTGCAGGTCCAATGCCACCATCAAGTCTCCATGGTCTGGTGCAATCAGGACCTGGGTTAGCTTGAGCATCTTGAATTTGCCCTTCTGCTGGAAGGTGAAGAGAGGGCAAACATCTTACATAGGAGGAAGGCCTCCATCTTCCTTCAGGGCAAGGAAGTAGCAGGAGTAACACTCAATTCCTACTTCCAAGGCCGCAACCTCTGCAGCAAGACAAACAGGTCCACCATCGGTCAGAGGGGTGGAAGGAAATGGTAGGGCATAACCGCAATGTACAATTTGGAGGGCCCACTTGTCTGAAGTGATAGCCTTCTACCCTTGAGGAAATATTGGGTACTAATGTCGACAGAATGGCTGTGTGCTGGCAAGGACACACTAAAGGGGTTTTGTGGGTGCAGGAGGGACGGGGATTGAGCTGCACTTTGTCCCAGATGTCCTGGTTGTTGTCTGTGTGAACAGCGGCCTCTTCCAATGAAAGAGCGGTAAAGCCTGCTGGGCTGTTGAAGGGGTCTGGCATTGGTGAAACTGAAAACACCGACCATAGTCACACAGAGGGCGAAATTGCTGGTTGAATTGTCTGGTTGGAACAGAAAGACCCAAAGAATGTACCATAGCCCTCTTTTCTTTAAACTATTTCTGGGCTGAATCCACTTTGCCACTAAAGAAGCGAGAGCCATCAAATAGCATGTCCATTAGAGATGCTTTGACATACTCAGAGAATCCTGAAGACCCTATCCAGAGGGGAGGGGCTGCCACATTTGTACCCATCACTCGACCTAGGCAGTCAGTTATGTCCAAGCCAAAGTGGATCACAAATTATGCTGCATCGTCATCCTGGATATCCAGAGTAAGGGATGCCCTCAGATCCTCCTGAACTGCTGATAAAACTGGAGCCAATGTGTCCCATAGGTCATGGAAGTAGCAGTCTAGAAGATAGCTGGCAGTTACTGAACGCAGCGCAAGGCTCATGGATGCAAAGATGGACTTGCTAAAAGTTTCTATTCTCTTTGACTCACGATCAGGTGAAGTGGTAGGGAAGGCATTGGGATTAATTTTACTGGTGGATGCCTGTACCACCAAGTTCTCTGGCATAGGATGTGCAAAAAAGGCAGGGTCATCTGGTGCTGGACGATGACGGTGAGCAACATACCTAATAACTGGTACCTGACAACCGGTGTTCCGGATAATAGCTTTGCCCAAGTGCTCAAAAGGGTATCCATGAGAGCCCTAATTAAATGGCACTAGAAGTTCTGTAAGGACTTGATCAGGCTGGAATACCTCTGTCAAAACATTAGTGTTCACCTCTACAGTTGGAAGTTGTAGGTCTAATATATCTGCCACCCTTCACGTAACAGTGGCGAAGGAGGCACTTTCCTCAGTAGCAGGACCAGTAGCTGGAGAAGTTATCAAGGCCACTGGCATAATTGAGTTCTTCATACCATTATTCCTCATCATATTGGGGAATATAATCATCCCAGTAGGCAAAACTTTAATTATCTGAATCACTGGCAAACAGATTGTGCAAAGTTTGGGCCCTACCATGTGGCAAGAGCAAAGTGCCAGAGTCGGAAGGATTACCTGTTGACTGCGCTCAGGAACGAGCCGAACACGGCCTGTCTGGCCTCAGCTGAAGTTGTGGTGGATACTGCACGGAGTCTGATAGCACAATAGGCTGCATATCCTTGGGCTTTGATGCAAAGGAAATCCGTGCAGAGGATGGCGCCAGAACTGAAGTTTGCATTAGATAAGCTGAACCTGAAGAAGGTGCAAAGAGCAGACTCGCCGGCAGAAAACCGACTGGAGGGCCCTGCAGATCCTGTGCTAGAGGTAATTGGTAAAGTGCTGAAAATGAGGAGCATTGCCTCCGTCAAGACTTTTACTTGATGCAATGCTGCCTACGGACCCAGGAATTCAAGGTACATCTGGACCAGACTATGGATCAGCTCAGATGGAGATTATAAGCGAGACCGTGTAGCATGTTGATGCCCTTGCACCCTCTCTGGAGTTTGAGGATGGTAGAAGGGGCCAATTTTGATTTGGATTTTTTGTGCTTCTTCTTCTACTTACCCAAAGACTTTGCTGCAACAAGGATCTTTTCTGGGAACAACTGAGGGAGGGAATGGGACCTTCCACTCGAATTTAACCAGTCATGGCAGGGAGTTTTTCGATGTTTGGCGACATACAACTTTGCCTCGCAGTCTCGTATGGCCGTATGATGCTTCTGATCGCAGTCAGCGCAGGCCCTGGAATAGAGCTCTGGCCCAAGGCACCAACAGCATACTTTGTGAGGGTCAGTTGGCGACATCGGTTTGTGACAGTCCCGACAGGGTAGGCATGTATCTGGCCAAAAGGCACACAGTGTCAAAGAATTCAACATCATACTGCTGGCCACAAGCCTCCAGGCATTTTGACACTGTCTGACAGAGTGGAAGGGAGAGTTCCTAAGACCTATCCCAAAGTGCAAGGAGCTTGAATTACTAAGTACTCCAACAATAGGTGTGGATAAAGAAGGGGGTCCTCTGGGATAGGGCGATAGAGTCTTGTCAGCAATCTTAACTGCTGGAGCAGAAGTGGATATCTCCCATGCTGAGAATACCAAGTCTAGTAAAACCTTATTGAAAAGGAACAACACTTCACAGATTGAGGCAGCAGGCTGAAGAACCTCAGTGAGCACATTCGTTTTGGTTTTAATTGACAGCATGTTAACTCCAGAACATCTACTGCCATCCTCACCACAGAGTGCAAAGATGAACCTTCAGGAGAGGAGGCCCTGAACGGAACTCCATTTCCATTTCAGTCTCAGGGGCTAAAGTGAGGCCAGCAAAAGCAACAGCGGTGTCAATAGGGCTCTGGTCCAACCCCTCTCTGGTCACATAAGGTTCTAGGGAATCAGAATCAGACCCAAAAAGACAATGTTTATTGTTACAATACCTATCCTCCTTCAATAGTCTTTGGGCATATTACCTAGGTTTGTGTCCTTCCACGAGCCACACTGGCTGTGATTCTATAGGAGCCGGTAGTGGTGCCAGAGGCGCCAAACTCAGTGTCAGAGCGGAACAAGGTTACTGGGGGTGGGGGAGCGTCAACAGCCTTGGGGTTGGTGGCATCAGGGGTGGCTTAGCATATCTTTGGACTGGCAGGAAGAGTCTGGCCAGCTCCAGAGGCTGAAGGTTCAGCTCAGAACGATGCTATATGGCTACTGCGACAACACCAGGTGCCGCTTCTGGTGCCAACACAGAGCCATCACCCTCAACTGATGTCATAGAACTTTGAAGTTTTCCGGATTCAGTCTGACGTTGGAGATAGCTAAAAAGGAGCGGAATGTGCAGGCAGGAGTAGCCATCAAAAATATCTGCATTCCTAAAACATGAATGCAGTGCCATTTTCAGTGATGGAGACTTATGTGCCACAGAGCAACTGTTACCTTGGATTGTTGCACAGCCAGCATCTTTTTTCATTCTTTTCGGCAGATAAATTCCTCGGTTCATTCAACAGTGACCCGACCTGGGAATTCCATCCAGTGGCTACTCCAAAATTCCCCATAATCTCATTAAGTGACCCCCCTCTGGGACTAACTAGCCCACACCCCTTTATGCTCTCATCTTTTCTAGCGCTGATAAGGTTTTAAGTTACAATAACAGCAAAGCAAAGTGAACTTTTACACAGCCAGATTCTAGGACCATCCTACTGGTGCACATAATTATTGCAGGGAATTATAATTCTGGAATAGTTCCTCTACCCTCCTAGACCCGAGACTGCAGTCGACCACCTTGTCACTTGCACACCATGTGATCACTCTTCAAGCACAAAATAAATATGTATTTGTATGGAAAAAGTTTTCTGCAACATTCTGATAAATAACGATTAAGACTAAGGCTGATTTTAAATAGCATTCCGTACATAACTGGTCTAAGTGACTATCCATCAATTGAAATATCTGGAGATAACGGCTCTACTATGAACCACTGTTTATACATTTCTTGTAATTACCCAAGGTTTTTTGGTGAGGTATTGCATGGCACTTGTCATATTTAAAGTGGGGTTCCTAATGACACAGATAAATGCTGCCACTAGAACTAGAAATTGCAATGCCAAAGCTAGTACCAATGAAATAGCCACATAAGGCTCAAGCTGAATAAGAATGTTCAAATTTCTATAACAGGTAGGAAATAACTCTTTCTGCCAATACTTTAGCACCTCTATTGCCTGCAGAAATCTATGCATTTTTGTGAAAAGTCCATGTGCAAAGAGCCATGTTTGTGAAAGGAAAAGTGTATTTAATTGGCAGCATTACAATATCTGGGTTTCTGCATATGAGGCTGTATAAATAAAATTGTAACGCACATATTGGAATTGGTAAACAATGTCTCATGCTCACAGAGATGGAAGAACAAGTTACATAACTTTGGTAATGCTCTTTCGGGTGGATACTCTATCTAATTGCAGATTTCTCACTTTGTGAATGTTCCCTAGGGGTCAGACTGGATCTGAAAACTTCAAAGAAGTACTCCTGCATCCAGGTAAGTGGTGTAGTGCGGCTCCACACCAACACCGTTCAATTCTGGAAGTGATAAGAGGAGCACATTTAAGCGCCACCCAATCGTGCTGATGTCAATTGCTTCCTTTTAGGCTGGTCATGTCCTCAGATGCAGAACACATCAGCAAATTAGCATGCCCAGTGGGCAGATCTCTAGATTGGGGTCTTTTTAGAGTTAAAAAGAGTCTAGTTCACAGAAGGTGAAGGCGGGATGGTCATTGAGGAATTTATGGTTACAGTATCTACCAGAAAGAACGCCACCATAGATAAGTATCTCATTTTTTTAATGGATATTTCTAACTGCTGATTCATCACATTGTGAATAGATACCATAGCAATACCTCCCCAGATGGTGGTTCTGTTAACTGGCTCATACCAAAAAGTCCTGCAGTATTAAGCTGGCAAATTGCCCAACTAGACAGACCAAACTATCGAAGCAGTAGTGCTTCGTGAACATGTGTAAAAATGCCCATGTGGCCGCCTGCCATATATCCAGAATAGGCATTCCACATGCCGAAGCAGTGATCAAATGAGACAGTGGGCCATCTAAAGGCTTCTTCTTGGCCATTGTGTAGCAGACCTTCATGCAGAGCACAATCCATCGAGCGATGGTCTGCTACTGCACTACCTTGCCCTTCTTTGCCACAGCAAACCCCATAAAGACCAGATCATACAACCCAATGTTCCTTGGTGATATCAATGTAAAATCTGAGTGCTCTCTTGGGGTACAAACAATGGAGTCTCTCTTCGTCTTTTGAGAGATGAGGCAGAGCAAAAAACACCGGAAGCAATATAGCCCACCTGACACGAAAGGATGTTACCACTTTTGGCAGAAAAAAGAAACTGGGGTCCACAGCACCAGCTTATCTGGGAAGAACGTGGAATGGGTGGCTGGAGAAAAAGAGCATGAAGCTAGCTCACATGCTGAGTGGATTTTTTGGCAATCAGGAACATCGTTTGGAGGGTCAGCAGACGTAATTGACAACTGTGCATCGGCTCAAGGGAGTACACATTAAAAAAGTAAAGAATCAAATGTAAATCCCACTGTGGCATCGCAAATGGCTTTGGTGAAAACAGATGTTGCAAACCTCTCAAAAATCTCAATAGCTGATTTGAACAATGAAAGCTGGTCTACAACAGTAAAAAAGTGGACACAGCCCACAGGTAGCCTTTAACAGTGCCCACGACTGTCAGACATAGATTTTGTAAAGGGACGCCTTGCTGCCAAAATTAAATGAAAGACTTCTGAAGGAAGGTCAAATAAGATCAACTGCCACTCTCAATGTCCTAACATTGAGATGTAGAATGTGCAGGCTAAGGTGCAGCACATCATCTGTTGCTGTGATAGAAGATGCTTCCGAAGCGGCAGCTTGATCAGAGGACAGATGCTCATGCACAGAAGCTCCAAGAACCACAATCTCATGGCTCAATCGGTGCTACTAGGATGACTTGGGTCCTGTTGTTCCAGATCTTCTTCAAAGCTTGGGGCAGGAGAGGTAGCGGCCGAAAGGCATACTGGAGTCCCCAGCTCAACTCTAGGCAGAATGACAGAGACAGCCTCCTTGGGCACTCCGACACGCAAAAGTGCTCACATTATATGATCTCAGCAGTAGGGAAATGTTTGAGGCAGAGATTTCCTCACTGATTGAAGCCTTCCAGTGCCATGTCTGGGTGTAACTGCCATTCTTGGTCCTCTAGGCGACGGCAACCAAGTTTGTCCGTCCTAGCAGTTAGAAATTCAACCGGTGTTTCAGCACCAGAGAAATTCCCTTGGTGGGTCAGCCACTTCAAGATGCATAGAGCCAGAGGGGGGCGTGGCTAGCCACCGAAGATGGCGAGTGGACTCCCTTAAAGCTCCCTAGAGGCACCCACGAAAACTGAATATCTGCTGCCAACCTTACCACAAATTGACACCAGGATGCTGTGGATGTGCTGACAATCACCTCCTGCGCCCTTGATGGCAGTCCTGTTGGCTGGCTGGGGCACGGTGAGGGTGCGGACCGCCATTGTGGGGGGCATGCAGCGGGGCTGACAGCGCATCCTGTCCCTGATGGTCTCCCTGCACCCCACGCTTTTCCTGCCTCGGACACTGAGTTTGCCCAGTGGACTGGGTTGTGGCTTCACCTGGGTCCCCCTGGCCTCCGGACTCGGACCACCCTGGCCTGCACCAATTGACTGGGAGATTGCCCCCGAGGTGAAGCACCCGGCACTGAAGAGCCACGCACTAGCCGGGTGTGGGCCGTGCTACGGGAGCGGGACGCTTCCGGGGGTGGCCTCCAGCAAGCCCCATGCTAATCGACCAGGGATCTGAGGACGGAGGTAGGTGCAGGAGTGCCGCTGAGGCAGGCGCGTCTGGCGCCATACAATAAACGGCGGCTTGCTGGTTCTCCCTACAATCCTAATGGGAGAGTGGCCCTCCAGCAAGCCGGCCTTAGAGATTGCCTTAATTGAATCAGTGCTACACGTCCCGGCTCGTTTCTGCATAGCCATACCATGGAGTGAGCAGGATCCTGAGGACACTCTGAAACAGGGGCCCACTAGGCCCACAACTGGGATCAACAGCTCAGGACAAACCCTGCTGGGATAAGGACATAGCCCGCATCCCCTACCCTATAAGATTTCTCCTGCCGATACATTGCCACCAATGCACTAGGGCCATGACAAGCAGGCCCTGGGGTCTTTCCATTGCCATTTTATGCCCTCCTAAACAGAGCTGCCCTCCATGTGAACAATAAAGGCCTGGGCATCACTAGTGGAAGATCACTGCAAATTATACGACAAGGTCAAAGTCACAGAAACATAAATAGCGACACAGACTCCACAACAGGTGACCCATACAGCTGAACTAGATGATTGGCACTCTCATCTGCACCTTTTACATGACAGGGCTGAGGATACGGAGGGCTGAGCGCAACCAAACAATGTGCAAATTATTGGACTGCCCGGAGGGACTCAATACTACATTGTTTATCGAAAACTGTCTGAAGACCAGGGTGGCCCCACAAAGACTCTCTGCCTTCACCGTAGAAAGCACACAGGGTACCCACACACCATCAACAACCAAGTGTACCTCCCAGGCCCATCGTGGCCTGTATTCTTAACTTCAGGGATCGAGACAATGTCCTGAAGAAGGCCAGGAAAACGCTCCTATTTATTGTTGATAACACTAATGTGGCCCTCTTTCCTGACTACGCTCTAGTAGTTCTGTGCAAACGAGCATAATTTCTTGCTGCAAAGAAACAACTCTGATCAGAGGGTTTACAAATGTAATAATGTTTCCAGTGCACCTTAGGGTAGTACATGACCAGCGAACTCTGTTCGTTGCCACCCCGAGTTGGTATGGGACTGGTTGGAGACACATTACCCAAATGCCCGTCGCATCCCACCCCTGGAGACTTCACAGCGTCCCCCTCAACGATGCCGGCGTGGGAATCCTTGTCGGCTTCCATCCAGATTTGCCCCCGCTTCTCAACATGCGTTGGAGGAGTGAAGTGCAGTAATAGCTACTGTGACTTTGACCAGACAACAACCACACCTGCCTCCAACCAGCTCATCTAGCTGCGCAGCCTCAGACTCTGATATAAGCATGGCCCTCTTTCCCACTGTGACGCCACAGACGTCATACAATGTAATTTGACCTTCCTAGCATCGCCATCTTGGACTCTGATGTCCGGCACATTACTGAAGGGACCCAGCTGGCGGCCACGGCCTTCTTCGCCACTCCAGACTTACATATTGTAGCTGAAATGTTATGCTGTACCTCTATGTGTTTTTTTTCTTTCCCGTGGTGCGATGAGAGAGAGAGTAAGTTGTGTTGTATTAAACTATTGCTATAGATTGTCCGGTACTTCCGGTCCGACTAGCCGACCCCCAGAGCAGTTGCTCCAGCTTATGCTCGGTTGAGATGAGTGCCTTTTTGGTCGAACAAATGTTCCTCACTGGATCGAGTAATGGAATTTGATTGTTGGTTTTTCACCTTCTGTACTAAATTGTGTATTTATGTTTCGGGGGATATAGGAGGTTTTGAGAGAGGGCGCTATTACTCACGTTTTTCACTCGCTCTATATATGTTAACAGTTGCAAACGCTTTCAAAATCTTAACGTGGAATGTCAGGGGTCTGGGCTCAGCTCACAAACGTCACTGTATCCAGTCTCAGCTTAACTGCTGTAAAGACCACATTGTTTACAAGAGACCCACCTCTCCTCAGCTGAATCTCTCAAACTATGCATGAAGTGGAGGGGGCAGCTGTTCGACACTGCATTCTCTGCTTTTGTGCATGGAGCAGCGGCTTGGTTGCAGGCTGGAACACCGTTTGAGGCAGTGGAGAATAAAATAGATACAAATGGTTGTTATGTGTTTGTTGATAGGAACCTGGATGGTAGACAACTGGTGTTGGGTAGCTTATATGCCCCAAATACGAACAAGATGGCTTCCTATAACACCTCATCTATGTGCCGGCTGACTGGTCCCAATTGCATGGCTGAGGACACTTCAATGCGGTCATGGACACACACCTAGAACACTCCCACCCCTACCCCCCCCCATGTACTCCAACATTCAAACAAGCAAAGACATTGCGAGACCTGGGCATTATCAGATGCATGGAGCGAGCTTAATGTAGGACTTACAGAATGACTGAATCAGAGACAAACTCCTTCACCCAGGCAGTATACGAAATGGGCACCGGTAGGCACCTGGTAAAATGGCTGTATAAAGGCCTGTATACACATTTCACTAGCATGGTTCAAGTTTATTTAATTCTCAGTGCTGCAGAGGACTTAATTTACGCCTCAGAAATTGCACAAAATATTCCCCACAGTAGCCCCGAACTACCCCAGATGCCATGCAGATCCGGCAGATTTGTTACACATGCTTTGGAAGGTTAATTGGGCTGACGTTCACTCTGTCCTGGAGGACCTGGCGGGGTTCCCCCACTGGAAAAATGGTGGAGCACTGTCTGTAATGCCTGTACCCATGGCCTAAGAATTCTAAAAACATTTTGTGCTTCGCAGACCTAGCGCTCCTACTAGTCCAGCAGCAGATTACCAGATGCTGGAAATCTCACGCCCTCCTTGTGGCCAACTGGTGGGAGGAGGTCATGCATTGGGGTACACATTGGGGCCCAGCTGAGAGACACGCTTTGCGTAGGAAGGAGTACCGCGGACTTCGAAAATAGGCCATAGCCTTAGTACAGGGTAGTCTCTTAGAAACATTCAAGTCCCAAATAGATGATGGTTGGGGACCTGCTGATGGTGGGAGGAATCCACCCAGTAGATTTTTTTTTTATTTTGACAGTTTTGTATAGCGCGAACAAGACCCTTGCGGATATCAGAGCTCTTTACAGGGCAAATGCAGGTGATTGACATATACATATAAATACGCAGAGTTATGCAAATACATTACTGGTAACTATTAGAGACTAGCACATATCTACAAGAGTGTATAAGAGAGTTCAGGTGAATCTGGACAAGAAAATCGATTTAACTTCTTTTTGAAGAAAGCAGCGGATGGATTAAGTCTCGTTTCTGGGGGCAGCGCGTTCCAAATCCTGGGGGCCATTCCTGAGAAGGTACGATTGTATGTTTTTTTCTTGGAGAAGCGTTGTGGTTTAAGTAGAAGATTGTCAGAACTCCTAGTAGTTCTGTTACCACCCGATAATACTAGTTTCTTCGCCAGGTATCTCGGGTTTTGTGGTGCAATGCCTTATGTGTCATACAGGCGATTTTCAAATGGATTCTGGCCTCAAAAGGTAACCAGTTGAGGGCACGAAGGTCAGGGGAAATGTGGCAGTTTCTTTTGGAGCCTGCGATGAGTCTAGCGGCTGCATTGATTGAGGCTCTTAGCGGAGCGGTCGTTGATCTGGGAAGGCAACAGAGAGCGACACTCCCATAGTCCATTCTGGGAATTACTAGAGTTTGAACTGCCTGTTTAAAGTCATTCGCGGGTATGAAGGGTTTCAGTTTTCTCAGGATGTTCATCTGAAAATTGGCTCCTTTAGTTGCAGCGCTGATGTGTTTCTGCATATTTAGTTTATTGTCCAGAGTTATTCCTAGGGATTTAGCGGAATCAATGATGCGAGGTTGACCATCGAGTGCAGTTAGGTGCTTCATCCACTCGTGGATCATGGCTGTTTGGTTGGGGGGAGCGATAAGGAGAAATTCTGTTTTTAGTGTGTTAAGTTTTAAATGGTTGCTTGCCAACCAGGTCTGTGTTTTTTGGAGCGTTGAGTTAAGGTACTTGATGTCTTCAAGAGAGTGGACCTTAATGTAGAGTTGTGTGTCATCGGCATACATGTGATAGTGGATGTTTGAGGAGATGAGAAGCTCAGTGAGTGGTTCCATAAACAGATTGAAGAGTGTTGGGGAGAGGGAAGATCCCTGGGGTACTCCCAAGGTGACTGGGGTGGGGTTAGATAAAGATTGGTTGATCTTGAATCTTTGCGTTCTGTCTTGGAGGAAGGAAGTGAACCAGTTTAACACTGTTCCAGATAAACCCATTCTATGTTTCAAGAGGTCTGGTAGG
Organism: Calotriton arnoldi; assembly: GCA_963921515.1. Lineage (NCBI taxonomy): Eukaryota > Metazoa > Chordata > Amphibia > Caudata > Salamandridae > Calotriton > Calotriton arnoldi. Next base: position 1,545,696 of record CAWUFW010000426.1, on the reverse strand, counting down.
TTGCTGTGTTTGACTGTATCGAAGGCTGAGGATAAGTCAAGTAGGATTAACAAACAAGCTTTATTTTGATCCAGTATTTGTAGTGCGTTATCTATAATGTGGGTCATGGCTGATTCGGTACTATGTCCTGATCGAAAGCCAGATTGGAATTGATCGAGCAGGTTGAAGTGTTCAATGTGGTTACTAAGCTGCATGTGGACACATTTTTCGAGTAGTTTGGCCAGGGTCGAGATGTTGGATATTGGGCGATAGTTATTCAGGTCTGATGGGTCTGCTGATACTTTCTTTAGGATAGGGGATACCGGACCCGCTTTGAGGATGTCTGGGATGGTTCCTTGCAAAAGAGAGGTATTTATAATCCTGGTCCATAGGGGCACTAGCTGTGGAATGAAGGTCTTTAAGTGGCTTGCTGGGAGAGGGTCTGTGAAATGATTGGAGGGATTCAAAGCCGTGAGCGTGTTTAAGATAGTTTCTTCGCTGTAGAGGTTGAAGGTGGTCCAGGAGGCGTTGTTCTTGAGGTCGAGCTTTGTAGCGCAGTTAAGCGGGGTCATTGGTGTGGTCAGCGAGGTGTTAATGGGTGGGTGGGTATGGGATAGTTGGTCGTTGAGTAGGTCTGTCTTTAAATTTTCAGTCTTTGTTGTGAAAAAGGAGGCAAGTTCCTTTCGCAATTGGGGAGTGTTTCTGGATTAGCTTGGGGGGAGCGGGAGACACCCTTAGATTGAGCTTTGATTATTTCGAATAGTTTTTTGGGGCGATTCTTAGCTTGGTCTAATTGTTTACATATGAAGTCAGCTTTTGAACGACTAATCTTTCTGTAATAGGAGTTTCTGGTGCTTCTTAGTAGTTTGAGGTGGGCAGCAGATGGAGCGGTTCTCCATTGTCTTTCAATTGCTCTCAGTGATCTTCGATCTTCATTTAGCCTACCATCATACCAGCGGTTTGAGTCTTTTGTGGTGGTTCTTTTCAATTGTAGGGGCGCTAGGTTGTCGAGTACCCTGTTCATAGAGTGGAAGTAGTGATTGGTCAGGTCCTGTACATCCTCTAATCCATCCCGTGGGGGCGTGAGGATGTGGCTAGCGGTTGCGAGCGCGGTAGGATTGAGGTTTTCTAGGTTCCTCCTCCAGATTTTCGTTCTCTTAGGTTGGATAGAGAGTAATTTAACTACTTCCTTGATATGGAAAGTGATTATGTGATGGTCGGACCAGTCGCAAGGAAGAATCGATTCCAGCTGGATAGAGTCTACTTTGGAAATTACTAGACCAAGGGTTGAGCCTTTTTCGTGGGTGGGGCTATCACAAATTTGGGACAAGTTGAGGTCGGACAGGAAAGCTTTGAGACTGTTGACCTCTGGGTCATCTAGATCGTTCCAGTGGAGGTTGAAGTCCCCCAGGAAGATCTGAGTAATCCGTTGACCGACATTTGTGGCTAGAATATCCATAAACTGTTCGATGAAGGTAAGGTTGTTACCAGGAGGATGGTAGAAAGAATGAAGTGAGCATATTGGCTTGTTATTGCTCGTGATGTCTAGGCAGAGGTATTCACAGGAAGAGAAAACCGGGGAGTTGGAGCGGTTCACAGAGAGGTCGTTCCTATGAATGCAGGCAATGCCACCCCCTAGCTTATCAAGTCTATCCAGTCTTGTGATGTAATAGTTTGGGGGAACTAAAATGTCTAAGATGGGCATGGATGATTCGTTTAGCCAAGTTTCCGTTAGGATGATAAGGTCGGGTTCGTTGGTTATAATGAGGTCAGCTATATCAGCGGCATGTCGTGATGCTGATCTACAGTTTAGTAGGATACATTTTAGCTTGGCCTTGGTCAGAGTGGTGTTCTGGTCATGGGAGATGGGTACTCTCTTGAGGTTATTTTCATCAATACCCCTGGGGGTGTGTCTTGTAATTCTAGATGCATTCAGATGGATGGGTTGGATTAAGGACAGTTTCTGTGTGTCGTCCGTGTGCGCAGGTTTAGAGGGTAGGGAAGGGAGTTCGTAGGAATGAAGTAGGGAAGTGAGCTCACTCGATGATAGGGTTCTCTTTTCCCTGATCGGGCGTGTTGAGGCATTAGGGTAAGGTACTGTATTCCATTTGGGGAATTGAGGCGGGGGGCTAGTGCATTGCTGATGAATGGGTATCGCTTGTGGCTTGATGCCGGATCAGGTCATGAAGAGTTTGGATGTCCTCTTTTATTTGTTGAAGGGATAATAGTATCTCATCGAGTCTGGGGTCAGGTGTAGGAGTTATCATATTGATGGCCTGAAGCACAAGTTACTAACTTGTGTAACGATATATCTGTAAGAGACAGTAGTTAGTGACAGATTCCTTACCTTAGAATATCCCCAGGCGTCAGGCTGGATCCGGAAAGTTTTTTGCGTAGCAGTACCCTTGCGCGTTGGTAGGCGGCGTCGTGCGGCTCCGCGTCCGTCGTCGGCGTCGTGATCGCCGGGATGACGTCGCGGGCAGTACTTAGGCGCCGCCCCTGCGCGCTGACGTCAGTTCTGTACACGACTTTCCGCGCCAGGAACGCAGAGCCATGCAAGAAGCTGACATAGGTGTCTGAAAAATACTAGGGCCCTGAAAGGGATGTCCTTAACCCTAGAAATCAGTTCGCAGAACGGGAGGATGGTGGGCGGTAGGAATCTGTCACTAACTACTGTCTCTTACAGATATATCGTTACACAAGTTAGTAACTTGTGCATCTGAAAGAGACACGTTAGTGACAGATTCCTTACCTTAGAATAGATACCCCAGCAATACCAACCCCGGTGGTGGGTCTGCGAACAAAGATCAGACAAGGAAGTCCTGGAGGACAGAACGGCCAAAGAAGCCGTCCCTCCGGACCTGACTGTCAAGGCAGTAATGCTTTGTAAACGTGTGCAGCGAGGCCCACGTAGCTGCCTGACAGATAACCGGCAGCGGAACACCGCGGCCCAAGGCCGTGGTAGCAGCCGCTGCCCTGGTGGAATGGGCACGCAGCCCAACAGGAGGCTCCTTTTAGCCAAAGAATAGCAGGTCTTGATGCACAAGGTAACCCAGCGGGAGATGGTCCTCTTGTGCACCGCCCGACCTTTTTGGCGCCCACGTAGCCAATAAAGAGCTGGTCATCCACCCGGAAGTGTTTTGTGCGGTCAATATAGAAGGAGAGCGCACGTTTTGGGTCCAGACGGTGGAGCCTCTCTTCCTCTCTGGAAGGATGCGGAGGCGGAAAGAAGGTGGGCAAAGTGATGGTCTGCCCAATGTGGAAAGCAGTAACCACCTTTGGCAAGAAGGACGGACGCGTCCGAAGAACAACCTTGTCTGGATGAACAGACAGAAAGGGAGGTTTGCAAGATAGAGCCTGGAGCTCACTCACCCGCCGAGCGGAGGTGATGGCCACCAGAAAGGCTGTCTTCAGAGTCAGAAGACGAAGAGGACAGTTATGTAGAGGCTCAAAGGGAGCGCACATTAAAAAGGTAAGAACCAAGTTTAAGTCCCACTGAGGCATCACAAACGGAACAGGAGGGAAGAGGTGAGTAATGCCTTTAAGAACCTGTTAACAACAGGGGACTTGAAAAGGGAGGGCTGATCAGGAGCCTGAGGAAGGCCGAGATAGCACAAAGATAACCCTTGATGGTACCCAGGGCAGAACCCTGTTGGGCCAGAGAGAGAAGGAACAGAAGGACCTCAGAAAGAGGGGCAGAAAGGGGATCCACAGCCTTTGCTGTGCACCATGCCACAAATTTGTTCCACCTGCAGGCGTATACCACCTTAGTGGAGGGACGCCTGGCTGCCAGAATCACATCACAAACTTCGGGAGGCAAGTGGAAAGGAATCAACTGCCGCCGCTCAATCTCCACGCAAGCAGGTGTAGACTGGACAGGTTCGGGTGGAGGACCGTCCCCTGCTGCTGCGACAGAAGATCCTCCCGAAGAGGCAGACGGATCGGGGGATCTACGCTCATATTGAGTAGCTCGGGATACCAAACTCTTCGAGCCCAGTCCGGAGCCACAAGAATGACTTGGGCCCGGTCGTGCCGAATCTTCTTCAACACTCTGGGTAGAAGTGGTATAGGCGGAAAGGCGTACAATAGACCGCAACTCCACTCGTGACGAAAGCGCCGCCGAGCGAGTGCCGCCTTGGAAATTCCAACGCGCAGAACTGATGACATTGCGCGTTCTCTTCGGTGGCGAATAGATCTAACCAAGGCTCTCCCCACTGTAGAAAGAGTCCTTGCGCCACTTCCGAGTGAAGACGCCATTCGTGATCCATCATGCACCTGCGGCTGAGTTCGTCCGCCCTGGCGTTCAGGGAACCTGCCAGGTGTTGAACCACCAGGAACATGCCCTGGTGTTCCAGCCATGTCCAGAGGCGCAGAGCCTCCTGACAAAGGGTCCACGACCCCACCCCGCCTTGTTTGTTGCAGTACCACATGGCAGTGGTGTTGTCTGTGAACACCTGCACTACCTTCCCTTTGACAGAGGGAAGGAATGCCTTGAGTGCAAGTCGGATCGCCCGGAGCTCCAGAAGGTTGATATGGAGCCGGGACTCCGCCGGAGACCAGAGGCCTCTGATCTCCGCCTCTCCCATGTGACCGCCCCATCCCAGAAGGGACGCGTCCGTCACAACTGTGTGCTCTGGCTGGGGAAGGGAGAGGGATCTGCCCATGACCCATTGCCGGTTCGAGAGCCACCACTGCAACTGTTTTGCAGTCCCCTCCGAGATCTGGACGTGATCGGACAGGTCGCCCTGGTGCTGCGCCCACTGGAACTTCAGGTCCCACTGCAGAGCCCGCATATGCCATCTGGCATGAGTGACCAGCAGGATGCAGGAGGCCATGAGGCCCAGCAGCCTCAGGGTCATCCGTACCGAAACCCAGGATAAGGGCTGAAAGATCGGAATCATAGCCTGAATATCCCGGACTCGCCGTTCGGGAGGATAGGCCCGAAACTGCGTCGTGTCCAGAACTGCTCCGATGAAAAGGAGCTGTGGAGAAGGAATCAGATGCGACTTTGGCACATTGATGGAGAACCCCAGCGAGTGCAGGAGTTCGGCCGTAGTCTGGAGGTGGGAGACGACTGCCTGGGACGAGCCCGCCTTCAGCAGCCAGTCGTCGAGGTAGGGAAGACTGAAACCCCTGCCCGGCGCAGATGAGCTGCGACCACCGCCATCACTTTCGTGAACACCCGAGGGGCACTGGTAAGGCCAAAGGGGAGCACGGTGAACTGAAAATGCTCGAGGCCTACCGTGAACCGAAGGTAACGCCGGTGGGCCGGCAGGACGGGGATGTGGAAATAGGCGTCCTGCAAGTCCAACGCTACCAACCAGTCTCCGGGGTCGAGGGCAGTCAAGACCTGAGCTAGGGTGAGCATCTTGAACTTCTCCTTCCGGGAGGAAGCGATTGACGTTCCGGAGGTCCAAGATAGGACGCATGTCCTCCTTGTCCTTTTGGGCACCAGAAAGTAGTGGGAGTAGCAACCACGCCCTACTTCTGGGGTCGGAACATGCTCGATGGCCCTCTTGGCCAAGAGGGCCGTGACTTCCTTCTGTAGAAGCACCAAGTGATCCCCTGACATGCGGTGGAATTGAGGTGGCATGGCTGGGGGGTGGTCTCGAAGGGGAGGGAGTAGCCCCTTCGGACAATGTCCAAGACCCACTTGTCCGAGGTGATGGGACGCCAGTGGTGAAGGTGATGGCGGACCCTGCCCTCGACTGGCGTGCTGTGCACCTGAAAGGAGGGACTAGGAGGGCTTGGAGGCCGCGGACGGGTTGGAGGTGGTGGCCTGACCCGCACGCTGGTTGCCCGAACCGCCACGGCGGTATCCACGTCCTCGGCCACGCGAAGGCGCTTGCTGCGCGGGCCGTTGGCCGGGCTGTGGACGTGACTGGGCGCCCCTTCCGTGGCCACGAAAGGGGCGAAAAGCAGACGTATGCGGAGGGCGCACAACAGCAAGGCCCAGGGACTTAGCAGTAGCCCGTGAATCCTTGAAACGCTCCAGCGCATGGTCCGCCTTTGAACCAAAGAGACCGACTCCATCAAAGGGCATGTCCATGAGAGTATTCTGGACATCCCCTGAAAAACCAGTGGTTCTCAGCCAGGCGTGGCGACGCAGCGCCACCGTCGTTGCAAGCGATCTGCCCAGCGAGTCGGCGGTATCAAGGCCACAGCGGATGGTATACTTAGCCGCATCACGCCCTTCCGCAATAGCGCGGGTAAGCAGTGTCTGGACCTCCTCAGAACACTGCGGCAAAACATCAGCCACCGAATCCCACAGGGAGTGGGTGTATCGGCCCAAGAGGCAAGCGGTATTAACAGACCGCAAGCCAGCACTGGAGGAAGAGAAAGCCTTCTTCCCAAAGTGATCCAGGCGCTTGGATTCCCTATCCGGAGGGGCGGTAGGGAAGGCTGTTTGGGAGGCAGAGGCTTGGACAACCAAGCTCTCAGGGGTGGGGTGTTGGGAGAGAAACAGGGGTCGCCCGGAGCCGGGCGATGGCGTCGGGCCACGTTCCTATCCACAGGAGCCCCTGTGGTGGGTTTGGACCAGGCACCCAAAAGAACGTCAGTGAGTGCATCGTTGAACGGCAGCACAGGCTCCGAAGAGGAGGCCGCCGGCTGAAGCACTTCAGTCAGGAGGTTAGTCCTGACGGCCACTGTAGGCAACTGGAGATATAAGGCTCCAGCAGCTCTACGCAACACCGTTGCAAAATTAGCCCCCTCCTCCGTTGCCACGGGAGGAGACAGCATGCCAGAGTCGGGGGAGGTATCCAGCCCACTGGCATCCCCAAGTTCCTCAACCCAGTCCGGGTCAAACTCGCACTGTTGTGTGAGAGGGTCCTCAGACCCCTCCCAGCTCTCCTGGTCCTCCTCAGGTTGAAAAGATGGAGGAGGAGGGACATAAAGGGACCCAAGGTCTCATCGGCGCCGGAACCGGCGTCGGGCGACGCCGGTCCGGCTCCATGTCCGGACCCGGGGAGAACCGGGGAACGACGCCGCCCGGAGCCCCGGACGGCGCCGGAAACGGCACCGGGGACATCGGCGTCGGCGGAGGCGTGGTTAGGTCAACCGGCGTCGATGGAGGTTGCGGCACCACCGGAACCGGGGTCGAGGCCGGGGCCGGAGCCGAGGCCGGGACGAAGGCTGGTGGGACAGGCGACGCCGGGACCGGAGTCGACGGCGACGCCGGAGCAACCCCATCTGGGCCCGCGGGGCCCGAAGGCGCACCGGAGGGACCTTGAGGCCCGAAGAGGCGGGCCATGGCCGACAGGAATTTCTGTACTTCGGCCGGAGTCGCCCCCGAACCCGGGAAGGACGGGTAATGCGGGGGCAACTCGACAGGCACGTCCGGGGCCGCGGGGCGGGGACGGTGCCGACAGGGACCTCAGCCGAGTCGCGCGACCGGCGAGGCGAAGTCTTAGAGCGATGACGCCGCTTAGACTTCTTGTGCTTCGACTTACCGGAGGAGCGCGAAGACTTGGATTCCGACGAACGGCGGGGACTCCGCGTCCGGCCCTCGACCTCTCCCGGGACCGGGGCTTGCTGCGGCGCGGAGCCGACTGCCGGACTTCAAGGAGCTTTCGAGACCGCCTCGCAAAGCCTTCGGATGAAGTTTCCGGCAGTCAGGGCACGACTTCGTGTCGTGGCCTCGGCCGAGGCAGAAGAGACACTCGAGGTGGGGGTCCGTGATGGACATCATACGACCACATACCTCGCAGGGCTTAAAGCCGGGCATCCCTACGACACCTTAGGAGTCGTGAAGACTCGTTGAAGAGAACAGTGAAAAATTTCACAAAAAGATAGTCAAAAAGTGACTAGGGCACTGCTCTTCCCGGATCTGCGCTTACTGGCGCGGAAAAAGAAGAACTGACGTCAGCGCGCAGGGGCGGCGCCTAAGTACTGCCCGCGACGTCATCCCGGCGATCACGACGCCGACGACGGACGCGGAGCCGCACGACGCCGCCTACCGACGCGCAAGGGTACTGCTACGCAAAAAACTTTCCGGATCCAGCCTGACGCCTGGGGATATTCTAAGGTAAGGAATCTGTCACTAACGTGTCTCTTTCAGATCTGTGGTTAGGTGAGGAGGGGTTATTGCTAGTGTGGTGTCTCGGGGCATGACTTGAACTGGTTCGACGAATGGTGGTTTTTCAGTGAGGGAGTCCGTAGGGAAGGGATGAGTGGAGAGGAGATGTGAAGGGGTGTTGAATTGTGCTTTAGGAAGATCTGATTCGTTGTGTGGCATTCTTATTGAGTGGTGGTAACTGGGAAGTGGGAAAGTAAAGAGGGGACTTGAGGGGGTATTGGAGTTGGCTATAGGAGGAGGAACGGTGAGATTCGTGGTGCAGGGAGAGGGAGAAGGTGGAACTGCGGATTGGTCTGGAGTAAGTGTGTAAGAAGAGATTGGAGCAAAATCCGCAATGGAGTTACTGGGGATGATGATGGGGGTGGGGAGGGATGTACTAACTAAAGGGTGGGCGAAGGTGTGGTTGTGGAGATGGGGCGTGGTAGTGGAGGACGCGGGGCGTGAGGGAGAACTGGGGGAGAGGTGATGCGAGTGAGAGGCGAGGTGGGTATAGTAGAAATTGTGGTGGTGCTGGGGAAGGAGTCGGGATTATGTGGGTGTATGTCATTAGATGGGGTGTCGGTTAGGTCTGGGGTGGGTGTATGTGAGCAATGGGATACCAAGGGGGAATGATTGGATGGGACGTCAGGTAAGGGATCTGACAGAGTGTTAGGAGAATGGTTTGTTAGGGAGGAGGAATAGGATCTTGCAACCTTCGCTTTGATGCTCGGGAAGATGCTGTCCAGTAAGTTCAGGTTATGGTCTGATGCCTGCATGAGGATGATTCCATTATGATAAATGGTAAATGTAGCAGTTGCTTTGTAGAACAGGGAGGGAATGATAGTTAATGTGAAACCGTGTGCGGTTTTCTTGGTTGATGCAATTGAGAATAGGGCGATAAAGGCTTTTCGCCATTGTGCTCTCCTTTTGGTGTAGAAGATAATGTCGTTCGTTATGTGTCCTGTGTTATTTGAGAAATAGGGGTCAGAGATTGGGGTTTCTGGGTGTGATTTTAGTAGGCGATGTTTGAAACTTTTGGCCGCCTTGTTGATACTCCCTCTGACATTCCCCACGACAGTTGCCATGTGGCAGAACAAGCCTATTGTCTTTGTGTAGCTGAGCACCCCATGTCGACCTGACCTAATGGGTCTCGCCCCCTCACTCCCCAAGACCCTTCTAACAATACTGTTCACTAATAATTACACACAACTGAAGACTAGTTGGGGTTAGGGTGGGGAGCAATGTATGAACATTTTGTTTGAGTCGCACTACCTCAACGAAACTGGGCTACACAGTCTATGATTACCTCCTGTAACAATGTTAATATCTTTAATGTGCTGTGTCACCCACATCGCCTGATGAAAAGTTTATACTGCATATACTCTTGAATGGCTAAAATGTACACTGTGACTAAAGACTCAATATATGCCTTGTATCTTCTTTTATACGCTAAAACTCAAAGTATGTTTTAAATTATTTTTTTATTTTAAAAGAGGCAAAGAGCCTCCTGACACAGGACCGTAGATCCAAGACCCCACCGTGCACTGCTTGTTTCAATACCACATGGAGGTGGTGTTGTCTTTGACCACCTGCATCAGCTTTCCTCTGATGGTGGGCAGGAGGTCCTTCAATGCCAAGCAAATCTACTGCAAATCCAACAAATCGATGTGGACTCAAGCTTCTGCTGGAGGCCAGTTGCCTTTGATTTCCACCTTTCCAGGTGGCCTCTTCGACCCAGAAGTGATTAATCTGTCACCACTGTCAAATATGGGTGGGGTAAGGAAAGTGGTCTACCACTGACCCAATCGAGATCCAGCAGCCACAACTACAGATCATTTGCAGCCTCCTCTGAAATCCGGAACAATCCGACAGTGCTGTGTTCACTGGTACTTTATATCCCACTGCAGAGCCTGCATATCCTATCTGGCATGTTTCACCATCAGGATGCAGGAGGTCAGCAATCCCAGCATCCTCAGTCATCTAAACTAAGATCGAAGACAGAGGCTGAAACATCAGGATCACAATCTGAATGTTCTGGCTCCGAGGGAAAGGCCCGACACCGTACTGTATTCAAGATGGCACCAACGAACAAGAGCATCTACGAAGGAGCAAGGTGTGACTTCAGCATGTTGATTCTGAATCCCAATGATGTTAGGAGGTTCACTGTCATTTGGAGATGGCCGACTACTGTCTGGGGCAAGCCCGCTTTCAACACCGAGGCAGGGTACGATTGGTACCCCAGACCTCCAAAGGCGTGCTGCGACCAGTACTATCACTTTTGTGAACACGCGAGTGGCACTGGTGAGGCCAAATGGAGCACTGCAAACTAAAAATGCTCCTATCCTACTGCGAGCCGAAGGTAGCACTTGTGGGTCTGCAGGACGTGTATATGGAAATAAGCATCCTTCGGGTCAAACAGACCATCCAGACTCCAGGACCTGGGCTAGCATGAGCATCTTGAATTTGCTCTTTCGCAGAACGGCCTTGAGAGGGTGAAGATCTAAGATAGGACAAAGGCCTCCATCCTTCTTCAGAACAAGGAAGTAGCAGGAGTAACACTAAGTATCTACTTACGAGGCTGGAAGCCTCTTGATGGCCCCTTTAATCAGATGGGCCTGCACTTCCTGCTGAAAGATGGACATGTGGTCCTCAGTCAGTCATCTTGATAGGGGTGGAAAGTGTGCAGGGTAGAAAGAAATGGTAGGGCAATCGGAGGACCCCCCTGTCTGATGTAATGTCTTACCACTTCTAGAGCAAATGCTGGATCCTGCCCCCAATAGGGGGGTTGAGTGCCAGGAAGGAAACACAAAAGATGTTTTGCAGATTCAGCAGCTGGAGAGGTGGAAGACTGAGTTGCCTGTTGCCACGGGCCAGTACACTGAGAAATATCCAGGCCGCTGGCATCTTGTAGCTCCTCACACCATGGGGGAACAAAGTGGGAAACAAAAACATCACCTTCATCAACATTTTCCTTGTCAGAATCATGGTTGAAAAGGTTGTGTAAAGTCTGAGCTCTACTGAGTGGTAAGGGCAAGGTATTTGAATTAACCCCGGGCGGAGACCTCCGCTCCGCCCGCGGAGTGTGCTGAAATTTGCCTTCTCCGCGTTCCGCGGAGAACGCGGAGAAGGCAAATCTCCGCAGCGGAGCAGAGTTTGCCAGCCCCCGCCTCCACCCCCTATTAAGAAATAAGTTAACATTAATTAAAAAGAAACTTAAAACCACTTACCTGTGTACTGCGGCGTCCCCGGGCTGCCCTCCTCGTCTTCCTTGCTGTACCAGTAATGCTTGAGAAAACTGCGTATGCACGCGCGCATTTCTCGCAAGAAATGCGCATGCGCGGGTGCGCGCGGTTTTCTCAAGTATTACTGGTACGGCAAGGAAGAGGAGGAGGGCAGCCCGCGGATGCCGCAGTACACAGGTAAGTGGTTTATTTAATTACTGTCAACTTATTTCTTAATAGGGGGGTGGAGGCGGGCGGCCTAGCGGAGCTCCACGGAGTTTGTTTGCAACTCCATGGACCTCCGCGTAGCCCTGCTACGCACACTATGCCTGGGGTTAATTTGAATCTGAGGAGTTACCTGCTGGCTGCGCTCTGGTGGGACCAGGGTAAGGCCTTGGTCAAGATCCGGATGGATTTTGGTTTGAGTCGGAGTGCACAATAGGCTGCAACTTCTCCTTAAGCATGGATACAAAGGGAAGCGGCCAGTTGATGGCACCAAAACTGAAGTCGGCACCGGAGCCGTACTGAACCTGAAGTAGGTTGGAAGGGCACACCCTCCATCAAGGGCGGACCCACCAGCAGAAGTCTGGCTAAAGGCCCCTGCAGATCCTTCAGGCCCGAAGGAGCACCAGAGGAAACCAGTAAAGTGACGAAAATGTGCAGCATGCCCCCCCCCCCCCCCCCAACGCCTCCGCTTACTACATTGGTCCAGATGGAACCGGAAATTCGGGGTGCATCAGGACCAGGCTTGTGATTGACTCCGATAAAGATAGGGAGCAAGACTGTGCCCTTTCTAAAGCTTCAAAAGTGGTGAGGAGGGGTTATTCCCGCTAGATTTCTTCTTCTTGGACTTACCTGAAGACTTCAACCGTGACTATGATGCTGCAGAAATGTGACCTTCCTTTCGACTTTGACCACATCATGGTGTGGAGTCTTCAGATGTTTGGAAACAAAGCTTCACCTTACAGTTCAGCAAAGCCTTCAGATTCATCTGGGTGTAGTGGTCACAGGCCCTTTAATCGTTTTCTGACCCGAGGCACCAAAGGCATACCTTGTGAGCGTCTCTCACAGACATCTGTTTAAAACAGTCCCTGCACAGATTAAACCCTATTGGAAGTGATATTTCCTTGCACACTAGAATGTTGTTTTTGTCCGCCTTAAAAAAAGTAAAGAAAAGGCTAAGGAGTAGCAGCACATCCACTTCTGAGGGTATGAAAAGACAGGAACTGATATCAGACCACAGGGGTGGCTCTTATATGCAGCTCCACTCATCACTTCCAGAGTCGAACAACGTCGTGTGAAGCCGCATGGTGCCACCTAACAGCATGCAGGAGTACTGCTTTGATGATTCCAGATCCAGTTTGATGCCTGGGGAGTAGTCACAAGGTGAGGACTCTGCGGTTAGAAATATCCATCAGAAAAAAAGTGTTGGCAACGTATCTAGGCCTGGCTTATTATTATAAGTCAGACGTATTGGCTTTGACAATGCTAAGTAGCACAAAGAAAGCTGAAACGGACAGTATTGGGATTACCAAGTCTTGTTAACAGGGATATAGAGTCCAGAACCTGTACACATGACACAAATAGTCACAGGCAGTGCTGGTGCTACACATAAGATGGAGAACATGCAGGGCTACAAGTGTGTTTCACAGGCGAAGACTTAGCATTTGTTTGAGATCGGCACATATATCCTACTTTTGGAGAAGGTAGCAACAATATTGCACATGACAGATTGGTGGGACAGTGACAATTAGGTAGGCCCACTACTACAGAGTTGGAAGAGGCAGTGCAGCCATGAGTTGTTTGCGGGAGGGTAACTTAAGGTAGTATAGTAATCATGAGCACTGGCAGCAATAGTGGAGTAGCAAGCAACAGTTATTGCTAGCACAATGGTCAGGTATAGGAAGCACTGTAGAAGTAGCCAAAGACCCAAATAGTGCCAGTACGATAGATAAGGTGTGTAGCTTTAGTGCAGAAGAGAAAGGCTGCAGTGTGCACTTGTACAGTAGCCAGAGACAAAGGCACTGCTAGGACATAAGTTGGCGACATCCCATCCCCCCACACTTTCGCGCATAGGAAGGCTATACTATGTCTGTTGGCTGCTTGGTGTTAAGGGGTTTGCAGTGCAGCAGATTATGATGAAAACAGAGCTGCAGGCTCCTGCTCCTCATGCAGCAGATACTGCTGCTCCTCAAGGTCCTTGATGCACATGAATGAGTGGCGGCTTGTCAGATGAGCCCTGGCCTATGCTTCCTTCCAATGGCACAACCTGAAACACAAACTCCGGGGGCTGCATAAATCCTTTCTTTCAAGCAAAGGAGGTAAGATGGCAGCATATGCTGGTAACTGTTCCTTTTATTCTTGTGGCTCCTCATCTCTGTGTAACAATATGAGCTTTCTAAGTACCGTGCTTCCTAAAGAATATCAAGCAACCAGCACCCAAAGCAGTAAACACACTTATGTGCAGCAAAACTGCGTGTACAACAATAAAAGATATCATGTTACTAGCACCAAAAACAAAAAATAAACTCCTTTTAACCCCATCATCAAACAAGTCTCAGCCATTGGCTGAAGACACCTGATCCAAAATGACTTTTGTATCTTTGGTGTTTTGCGAACATGAGCTCTCCAAAACAGTGAAGGGTGTCTGTACCCAAACCTAAAAATAGTTTACGTTCATTGGGAGAGGGAATGAGGTGCAACGTGCCGTCTCTGCTAAGAAGAAACACTTCGGCACAGAAAGTTCGTATTGTATATTGTTGAATTCATTTGACAATACTGAATGCTAGCTTATGATTACATTTCTTGCCAATTTTAACAATACCTCTTACGTAATGTTTTTTTTTTTTAAATTGGTCAAACCATTACAGAGCTCTATAATGCGTAAAAGTATTACTCTAGTTGATGACAGAACCAGAATGAAAAGGAGATAATGCCTAACAACTAACATTGCAAAAACAAAGAAATCAGCATTTCAATGTTGGCATTAGGGATGGGTGAGGCGGCAGAGAAAGGGCAGCAATGTTATGTAGACATCAAGAGGGCAACATAATGCATGTGAGTTCAGGAGGATATTGCGGATCAAAACGATTTTCACTATCCTGACCCTAAAATGTAGTTACCTTCATTAGCGAGTATTTAAGTTCACAATTTGCAGGGAACAGATATGGCAAGTCCATCTGTACAGAAAGCATTTTAGACCTTGCATTTCACAAGTGCTTGTGCTATACTGATTGTTAAATGGGCTAGCTTGGAATCTTCAATTTCTGGTAAAATTTACAGCAATAGACTATATTAATGCACTATAACAAAATACTTCAAAATACAAAAGGAGTTCTTCTAAGATGATAAGGACACATGGCAATAGGTTAGGTTCACAGTCTAGAAACATAAGCACGCTAAAATGCGACAAAATATGCCCTCCGAAAGAAACATCCCAACTCCAAATCTAACGTAATTGATGTAGAAGGTAATGTCAACTTAAAACTTGTATCTATTTGTAATTCATTATTCAACTATGCCCTGTATGTTTGGGGATGAAGTGCCATTTGCAACTGTAGAACAATCAATGAAGGGTGATTTGCAGTCAGACAACAAACAATGCATGGTAAAAGGCAGCTTACTGTTGAAGTTTAAACAGCATGGTAGCTTCTAAGTAAATGCATGTAGTCATAACCTGTGGGATGGCTGCATGTTTTAGCTTAGTTGGTTAGCTATGGTATGAGCAGTGACTTTAGTGCCCAGGGTACATAAATGCTTAGCTTTTTAATAAATACAATATATTTGGTCTTCAAAAAATGGCAGTCCAACAATCGCACAAGAGACAGAACCATATTGCTTAATGTCAAACAAACATACAACAAATGAAAGACAGATGACTAATTAATTAGACAATGGAAGAACGCAATCATCCACATACTAGAGATGAGATACATATTTACTGTAAACTTTCTACACAGCAGTGCACCTTTTCCATTGGATGTAAACAAAAAGAGAAAGACTATTGAACTGATTAAGCAGGTCAATGCCAGTGTGATAATTTCGATGAGATTCGTTTGCTTAGCGACGTGTTCCTGAATTGAAAAAGTAAATTACACATAGCATCCAGTACATATTACAAATATTCTACCTTTCAAGATAAAAACAGTAGGATGACTGTTTGCCAATCTGAAATAAGGCTGTCGTAGGCATAACTGAACGTGGAGAATGGAAAGAAAATATCCTCACTTTGGCTAAGGTCTTCTAACCATTCAAGATGGATAGAGGCAATCGACAACTTTACAAAACAGGCATCCTTCAATATTGATAATGTTGGAACTTGTCTTTCTTCTTTTGCAGGTGCAGTCACTCAAGGGTGGGTATAAAAGGCATAATAACCCATTTTTTTGGTTTCTGATTTCCATTGCACCTACTGAAAACACAACAGTTCACTGTCATAATAATTTCTTTCTTAATAAACAATTATAAGGAAATCCCATTTTCTATCATGCCAACTCAAAAAATAAAATTAATATATGTGCTCAAAAACGCACATGCTATAGGTAAATGTTCAAGGGTACATGCTTCCACTCCCCACCTCACTGGTAATTTCTGTAGGTGTACACTTCTTTAGATCTGAGATACAAGTATTTCACTTGGTTACAAATAACCAAATGCTGATGTTAGCCTTATCCAAGTTATTAAAATACTGGCATTTCACAATATTTGTAACCCATTTTCTTCAAAGGAACATTCTAAAAACAAGTTATAAAACTCACAGCATGAATGAACCCGTGGCTAATTCCAACATATTTTAATATCTGGAAACAATAAAATAACTTTATCTGCTGAACTGATAAGAGCACAGTTGATAGACATTGAAGTATTCTCCTCGCCACAATGTTTCCACACTGCACATCTGCAAAAGAAATGCAAACTCCCAGCATGCAACGTGGTTCGGTCATATTGTGCACTTGTTTTTACTTCGTCTTTTGCACTTTACAGAGCATGGACAGAATACTACATCAGCTGTCCATGAATAGTCTTTTTCTTCACAGGTCTACCACTGCATTATCCATTTTCAATATACTGTACAGTAGGCGTTCCCATTTGTCCAGCCTCTTTGTTGTAAGAGATGATAAAAAAACGAACATACTTTTTCAATGATGGCAAGTTCTAGTAAGTTCCATGGATAGCTAGGAGTAGGTTAGCTGCCACTAGTCCAATCAGACAGCCCATGACTTTAGCTAATCCAGCTCTTGGACCCCTGATTTATTGCCTCCTCCCACAGGAGGTTAATAGAGGTTAATACACCGGCAGCAGATACAATAGCACAGAAACTTTTGGCATATGAAATTTTCACATAGGAATGATGGAGCACTGCGCAGTTTGCTCATCCCTCATCATTACAGCATTATTGTCCTTGGCCACAGCTGAGTCCTCTTTGCTCCATTCTTCACGTCCCAAGCGTCATAATATCCAATAGCCGTGAGAGAAACACTTAAGTTTGATTGTTGTAATATAATGCACCTCAGTTAAAGCCACGTGACTGAGGTAAAAAAAAAAGTGTATGATTTGTGCTAGGAAACAACCGTATCCATTGATAAATTTCTTTCCCAATCCCTCTTTCCCACCCCAAAATGTCCAGCAAAAATAAATGAAGAGAAAATGGATGATTTCTATTTTTTCTTCTGGATGAAATTAATGATGAATTTTGAGTTATCAGAATTGATACCACTTCTTGTCTTTGTATTTCAACATCATCTAAATAAAAGGAAAACATATACAAGCCTGATTAGCAAAGTGCATAAACATGTCAATAGATTAAACAAGACAATCTCTGAACACACTGTTAAATATCAATGGCTATCAAAGTTTAATGAAGAAACAGGAAGTAAGAGAGTTTGGTTATGGGCAAGCTTACATTTATTTCTAATAATCCAAATGGCTATAATATAAGACTTTGACCTGCATATCTGAAAGGTTCAAAGAACACGGATGAAGAAAAAATCGAACTCAGAATAGCTTCAGGGCATAATTCATGCTTTTTTCAGGGGCTCGTAGATAAAGAAGATGGTTACATATGGTAAACTAACATTTAAGGAAACTTATCTTATTCACTTATATACTCATATTGCTTCAGCCTCTTCCTTCTAAATTCTCAAGAAGGACTAAAGGACATGCAATGGATTACCATTTACCACTGCACACCCAGTCCTTCATCACACATGCCTAACTGGCCATTACCAAATCCTATCTCTTCGTTCCTGTCTACCACTTGCAGTGGGACTAAGACAAGATCTGGTCTCAGAAGAGACTTCCTGCAAGTTCCTAGATTCCCTAATGGATCCATAGGCTAGCTGTCATGTCAATACGATCTGGATTCCACAGTCCGACCCGGTTTGTTTGCCTGTTGAAGAATGGGCACCAAGTCAAAGCCTATTGTACAAAGACCCATCAAGATCCTTTATGATATAAACACATCAGATGACCGTGCCTCAGGAGCAAGTGATCTTAGACACCAGTGATTGTCAGTAGTATAAAAAGATAGGCACAGCAATAATCTGAATCCTCCCACCTAAATGACTATTCAACTCCACCCATAAAAGGAGTGTCAGGGCACCGCATTGGAGGGCTACCTTTCTCGGAAAGGGTACCTGTGTTTATGAAAGCCAACCCTCCAATGACCAGTACTACAGGCAAAAAAATGGAGAAAAAAACTGACTGGTAATAAAAACCCTTGCAAATGTGATTATCTATACAGCAACCTCAGATAACTTCAAACACATGCAGGTGCTCCAGAAATTATTAAAATGTGCACAGAGGCAAGTCATACTAAAAAAGAGATATAGTAAAGTATTAAGTACCTCCCAACATAGCATGATATTTGGCTGTATGTGGGATGCACAGTGGAAGGGGATTCTACAATGTAGGTGCTTGTATAGCAAATCCATTTATCTCCATTTCAACTCAGACGGGATGGCCTTCAGAAGCATCTATGCAGAGCCCAGACTTTTTGTTCAAAATATAAAATGAGGCAATAATGCTCTGAACTCTCTTTCTGACAAGGAACCAATAGAGGGACCTTAATAAATGAAGACCATGGATATTCTTGGAACTGAAATAAGGCAGCTGCTTTCAAATATTCTGAAGGTCGCAGTGTAGGAAACAAGGATGAACAGCAGCACATGACAATTGTTTTAATTGATGAAAATAAGCAAGAAAGAAAACATAACCTCAGAGATCATGCTTCCATTATAATTAAGGCTCCCGGTTTTCCGTTTAAACGGATTTTTACATATAAATACAGACGGAAAAATATTTTTCTTCCGTCTGTATTTATAAATAGAAACGGAAAAATACGGATTCTCGGATTCCGAGAATTGTTTGGCAATCTGTGCTCCAGCCCAGGGTTGCCTCGCCTCGCTCCTCTTCCTGATTGCAGTGTATGCCTGCCCACTTTAACACCTGCTGGGCCATTAATCTTTGGTAGGCGCGGGAAAATGAGTGTGACCCAAAAAGGTCAGAAAGACGGGTGGTATGAACACATTAGGGAAATTAGGTTGCATTAGCTTTCGGATACTTTTAGGCATTAAAATTTAAACTTTCCTCCATGACTTGGCGCTGCATGAAGAAACACAAACATTCCTGAGAGACAGAGACAGCCGGGGCATATCTGTAAGCCCTTTTTCAAGTTAAATCGTTTTTTTCACCACTGTGCGAGGAACTGTGTGGGATTACTGTATTAAAGTAGATTGTTCAATTTCTACTAGGCAGTAGAAAGTAAAATAATGCAAGTGATACACGCCCAATGTTTTCAAAGCAGAGACTGTCTAACTTATGGAAAATGTGTTATGGAAAATGTGTTTTGCATTAGCGAAGGACTTAGTTTAAAAAAATATGAATTAAAAGCTGCCAGCTCACGTGGGTGTTGTTGGATATTTTAGGCCTCAGAAATGTGAGGGAAATAGTGCCCAGCAGGACTAATGCAAGGGCCTTTAATTTATTTCTGAAATGAGAGCTTTCTGCTTCAGAGGCACAAGTTACTAACTTGTGTAATGATATATCTGTAAGAGACAGTAGTTAGTGACAGATTCCTTACCTTAGAATATCCCCAGGCGTCAGGCTGGATCCGGAAAGTTTTTGCGTAGCAGTACCCTTGCGCGTCGGTAGGCGGCGTCGTGCGGCTCCGCGTCCGTCGTCGGCGTCGTGATCGCCGGGATGACGTCGCGGGCAGTACTTAGGCGCCGCCCCTGCGCGCTGACGTCAGTTCTGTACACGACTTTCCGCGCCAGGAACGCAGAGCCATGCAAGAAGCTGACATAGGTGTCTGAAAAATACTAGGGCCCTGAAAGGGATGTCCTTAACCCTAGAAATCAGTTCGCAGAACGGGGAGGATGGGTGAGGCGGCAAGGAATCTATCACTAACTACTGTCTCTTACAGATATATCGTTACACAAGTTAGTAACTTGTGCATCTGAAAGAGACACGTTAGTGACAGATTCCTTACCTTAGAATAGATACCCCAGCAATACCAACCCCGGTGGTGGGTCTGCGAACAAAGTTCAGACAAGGAAGTCCTGGAGGACAGAACGGCCAAAGAAGCCGTCCCTCCGGACCTGACTGTCAAGGCAGTAATGCTTTGTAAACGTGTGCAGCGAGGCCCACGTAGCCGCCTGACAGATAACCGGCAGCGGAACACCGCGGCCCAAGGCCGTGGTAGCAGCCGTTGCCCTGGTGGAATGGGCACGCAGCCCAACAGGAGGCTCCTTCTTAGCCAAAGAATAGCAGGTCTTGATGCACAAGGTAACCCAGCGGGAGATGGTCCTCTTGTGCACCGCCCAACCTTTTTTGGCGCCCACGTAGCCAACAAAGAG
The DNA here is from genome assembly GCA_963921515.1 of Calotriton arnoldi. Classification (NCBI taxonomy): domain Eukaryota; kingdom Metazoa; phylum Chordata; class Amphibia; order Caudata; family Salamandridae; genus Calotriton; species Calotriton arnoldi. The sequence continues at coordinate 1,525,585 of CAWUFW010000426.1, read as the reverse complement.
CTGGTCATCCACCCGGAAGTGTTTTGTGCGGTCAATATAGAAGGAGAGCGCACGTTTTGGGTCCAGACGGTGCAGCCTCTCTTCCTCTCTGGAAGGATGCGGAGGCGGAAAGAAGGTGGGCAAAGTGATGGTCTGCCCAATGTGGAAAGCAGTAACCACCTTTGGCAAGAAGGACGGACGTGTCTGAAGAACAACCTTGTCTGGATGAACAGACAGAAAGGGAGGTTTGCAAGATAGAGCCTGGAGCTCACTCACCCGCCGAGCGGAGGTGATGGCCACCAGAAAGGCTGTCTTCAGAGTCAGAACGAAGAGGACAGTTATGTAGAGGCTCAAAGGGAGCGCACATTAAAAAGGTAAGAACCAAGTTCAAGTCCCACTGAGGCATCACAAACGGAACAGGAGGGAAGAGGTGAGTAATGCCTTTTAAGAACCTGTTAACAACAGGGGACTTGAAAAGGGAGGGCTGATCAGGGAGCCTGAGGAAGGCCGAGATAGCACAAAGATAACCCTTGATGGTACCCAGGGCGGAACCCTGTTGGGCCAGAGAGAGAAGGAACAGAAGGACCTCAGAAAGAGGGGCAGAAAGGGGATTCACAGCTTTTGCTGTGGACCATGCCACAAATTTGTTCCACCTGCAGGCGTATACCACCTTAGTGGAGGGACGCCTGGCTGCCAGAATCACATCACAAACTTCGGGAGGCAAGTCGAAAGGAATCAACTGCCGCCGCTCAATCTCCACGCAAGCAGGTGTAGACTGGACAGGTTCGGGTGGAGGACCGTCCCCTGCTGCTGCGACAGAAGATCCTCCCGAAGAGGCAGACGGATCGGGGGATCTACGCTCATATTGAGTAGCTCGGGATACCAAACCCTTCGAGCCCAGTCCGGAGCCACAAGAATGACTTGGGCCCGGTCGTGCCGAATCTTCTTCAACACTCTGGGTAGAAGTGGTATAGGCGGAAAGGCATACAATAGACCGCAACTCCACTCGTGACGAAAAGCGTCGCCGAGCGAGTGCCGCCTTGGAAATTCCAACGCGCAGAACTGATGACATTGCGCGTTCTCTTCGGTGGCGAATAGATCTAACCAAGGCTCTCCCCACTGTAGAAAGAGTCCTTGCGCCACTTCCGAGTGAAGACGCCATTCGTGATCCATCACGCACCTGCGGCTGAGTTCGTCCGCCCTGGCGTTCAGGGAACCTGCCAGGTGTTGAACCATCAGGAACATGCCCTGATGTTCCAGCCACGTCCAGAGGCGCAGAGCCCCCTGACAAAGGGTCCACGACCCCACCCCGCCTTGTTTGTTGCAGTACCACATGGCGGTGGTGTTGTCCGTGAACACCTGCACTACCTTCCCTTTGACAGAGGGAAGGAATGCCTTGAGTGCAAGTCGGATCGCCCGGAGCTCCAGAAGGTTGATATGGAGCCGGGACTCCGCCCGGAGACCAGAGGCCTCTGATCTCCGCCTCTCCCATGTGACCGCCCCATCCCAGAAGGGACGCCGTCCGTCACAACTGTGTGCTCTGGCTGGGGAAGGGAGAGGGATCTGCCCATGACCCATTGCCGGTTCGAGAGCCACCACTGCAACTGTTTTGCAGTCCCCTCCGAGATCTGGACGTGATCGGACAGGTTGCCCTGGTGCTGCGCCCACTGGAACTTCAGGTCCCACTGCAGAGCCCGCATATGCCATCTGGCATGATTGACCAGCAGGATGCAGGAGGCCATGAGGCCCAGCAGCCTCAGGGTCATCCGTACCGAAACCCAGGATAAAGGCTGAAAGATCGGAATCATAGCCTGAATATCCCGGACTCGCCGTTCGGGAGGATAGGCCCGAAACTGCGTCGTGTCCAGAACTGCTCCGATGAAAAGGAGCTGTGGAGAAGGAATCAGATGCGACTTCGGCACATTGATGGAGAACCCCAGCGAGTGCAGGAGTTCGGCCGTAGTCTGGAGGTGGGAGACGACTGCCTGGGACGAGCCCGCCTTCAGCAGCCAGTCGTCGAGGTAGGGGAAGACTGAAACCCCTGCCCGGCGCAGATGAGCTGCGACCACCGCCATCACTTTCGTGAACACCCGAGGGGCACTGGTAAGGCCAAAGGGGAGCACGGTGAACTGAAAATGCTCGGGGCCTACCGTGAACCGAAGGTAACGCCGGTGGGCCGGCAGGACGGGGATGTGGAAATATGCGTCCTGCAAGTCCAACGCTACCAACCAGTCTCCAGGGTCGAGGGCAGTCAAGACCTGAGCTAGGGTGAGCATCTTGAACTTCTCCTTCCGGAGGAAGCGATTGACGTTCCGGAGGTCCAAGATAGGACGCATGTCCTCCTTGTCCTTTTGGGCACCAGGAAGTAGTGGGAGTAGCAACCACGCCCTACTTCTGGGGTCGGAACATGCTCGATGGCCCTCTTGGCCAAGAGGGCCGTGACTTCCTTCTGCAGAAGTACCAAGTGATCCCCTGACATGCGGTGGAATTGAGGTGGCATGGCTGGGGGGTGGACTCGAAGGGGAGGGAGTAGCCCCTTCGGACAATATCCAAGACCCACCTGTCCGAGGTGATGGTACGCCAGTGGGGAAGGTGATGGCGGACCCTGCCCCCTACTGGCGTGCTGTGCACCTGAAAGGAGGGACTAGGAGGGTTTGGAGGCCGCGGACGGGTTGGAGGTGGTGGCCTGACCCGCACGCTGGTTGCCCGATCCGCCACGGCGGAATCCACGTCCTCGGCCACGCGAAGACGCCTGCTGCGCGGGCCGGTGGCTGGGCTGCTGACGTGAAGGGGCGCCCTACCGTGGCCACGATAGGGGCGAAAAGCAGAAGTCAGCGGAGGGCGTGTAGCAGAAAGGCCCAGGGACTTGGCAGTAGCCCGTGAGTCCTTAAAGCGCTCCAACGCATGGTCTACTTTGGACCCAAAAGACCGACTCCATCAAAGGGCATGTCCATGAGAGTATTCTGGACATCCCCTGAAAAACCAGTGGTTCTCAGCCAGGCGTGGCGTCGCAGCGCCACCGTCGTTGCAATAGACCTGCCCAGCGAGTCGGCGGTATCAAGGCCACATCGTATCGTGTATTTGGCCGCATCCCTTCCTTCCGCAATGGCGCGGGAAAGCAGTGTCTGGACCTCCTCAGAACACTGGGGCAAAACATTCGCCACCGAATCCCACAAGGAGTGGGTATATCGGCCCAAAAGACAAGCGGTGTTGATGGACCGCAAGCCAGCACTGGAGGAAGAAAAACCTTTCTTCCCAAATTGATCCAGGCGTTTGGATTCCCTATCCGGAGGGGCGGTAGGGAAGGCGGTTTGGGAAGCGGAGGCTTGGACAACCAAGCTCTCAGGAGTGGGGTGGACAGAGAGAACAGGGGTCGCCCGGAGCTGGGCGATGGCGTCGGGACACGTTCCTATCCACAGGAGCCCCTGTGTTGGGCTTGGACCAGGCGCCCAAAAGAACGTCAGTGAGGGCGTCGTTAAACGGCAGCACAGTCTCCGTAGAGGAGGCTGCCGGCTGAAGCACCTCTGTCAAGAGATTAGTCTTGACCGCCACAGTAGGGAGTTGGAGATGTAAGGCTCCAGCCGCCCTACGCAACACCGTTGCAAAATTGGCTCCCTCCTCCGTAGCCACGGGAGGAGACAGCATGCCAGTGTCAGGGGAAGTATCTAGACCACTGGCATCCCCTAGACCCTCTGTCCAGTCCTCATCGTACTGACACTGTAGTGCCAGAGGGTCATCAGACCCTCCCAGTCCTCCTGGTCCTCCTCTGGTTCAAAATAAGGGGGAGGAGGGACATTTGGGACCCAAAGTCTCATCGGCGCCGGAACCGGCGTCGAGCGACGTCTGTCCGGGTCCATGTCCGGAGCCGGAAGGAACTGGGGGACTACGCCGCCCGGAGCCCCAGGCGGCGTCGAGAACGGCACCGGAGACATCGGCGCCGGCGGAGGTGTCGTTAGGTCGACCGGCGTCGATGGGGGTTGCGGAGCCGGGATCGAGGCCGGGGCCGAAGCCGGAGCCGGGATCGAGGCTGGAGGCACGGGCGACGCCGGGGCCGGAGCCGTCGGCGACGCCGGAGCAACCCTATCAGGGCCCGCGGGGCCCGAAGGCGCACCGGAGGGGCCTGGAGGCCCGAAGAGGCGGGCCATGGCCGACAGGAATTCCTGTAGCTTGGGCCGGATCCGCCCCGAACCCGGGAAGGACGGGTATTGCGGGGGCGACTCCACAGGCATGTCCGGGGCCGCGGGCGGTGCCGGGAGGGGCCTCAGCCGAGTCGCGAGACCGGCGAGGCGAAGTCCTAGAGCGACGATGCTTTTTGGACTTTTTGTGTTTGGACTTACCGGACGAAGAAGACTTTGATGCCGACGACCGGTGTGGACTCCGCGATCGACCCCTGGACCTCTCACGCGACCGGGGCTTGCGCGGAGCCGAATGCCGGGCCTCCAGGAGCTTTCGAGACCGCTCTCGCAAAGCTTTCGGGTTGAGGGCCCGGCAGTCGGAACAAGACTCCGTGTCGTGGCCTCGGCCGAGGCAGAAGAGACACTCCCGATGCGGGTCTGTGATGGACATCATCCGAGCACAGGCGCCGCAACGTTTAAACCCGGGCATCCCTACGACACCTTGAAGTCGCTGAAAGAAAAACAGTGAAAAATTCACCAAAAAGATTGGTCAAAAAATGACCAGGGCACTGCTCTTCCCGGATCTGCGCTTGCTGGCGCGGAAAAGAAGAACTGACGTCAGCGCGCAGGGGCGGCGCCTAAGTATTGCCCGCGACGTCATCCCGGCGATCACGACGCCGACGACGGACGCGGAGCCGCAAGACGCCGCCTACCGACGCGCAAGGGTACTGCTACGCAAAAAACTTTCCGGATCCAGCCTGACGCCTGGGGATATTCTAAGGTAAGGAATCTGTCACTAACGTGTCTCTTTCAGATGAGGTTGTTTGCTCTCTCAGCTGTGGATAGTCAACGCGCACCACAGAGCATGCTGCAGGGAGGAGCATGGAACTGACAATAAGGAGAACGAGGCATCCAATATCTCTAATTTATCAGGAAAGTAGACAGCTCTTTCATGCCGTCTTTGGCCAGGTCACTGAAAGTGCACAGGTGCACTCATCTAAATTCAAATTGTGTTTACATCTACTAATCATGGCTAGTGACAGTGTTTTCAATATTGTAACACAGCAGCAGCTCACTAATATTACTGTAAGTAATCTCTGTCACACCACTGTGACTTGTATTACAATGGCAAAGTTTTCAGATGACTGTATTGTGTTTACTTATTTGCCGCATATAAACATATAGCTAAACCTATAACAACCGTGTGCACTGTCTATTTAAATAAATGTGGAAAAATACTAGCTGCAACGTCTTGTTTTGCTTTGCGACAAAAATAAATGCAGATATATACAGATAAAATGGCATAAAAATAAATATGGATAAATACAGACGGAAATGTTAAAAAAATAAATACCATAAAACCGGGAGCCCTAATTATAATCCCAGATTATTCACACATTCCACAACTGATTGCACTGATATGTCATAAGAGATTTCTGTATAGTTATAGCATTTGTAATAAAAGATTCTGGTACAAAGGCCTTCAGATACAGCTTAGGGTGGTGTGTAGGGCCAGGTGGGACCTGTTCCTTGTACTCTGCCTGTACCACCATGCAGGGATGAGGGTGATGCAGCATGATTTTAAAAAACCATAATACACAACATGTTCATACACAGAAGAAACAAACAATTGAAAGTACATATGGCACACGTTAGACACAATGACACCCGAAACAGAGACAAGTGTAGTAGAAGCATCGTAAAAGCGTGCTTTAAAATGTGAGATGAAGAAACACATTTATAAGACAACACTAATACATATAAACGAGTTGAGAGAATTAATTTTTTTAATGCATATGTTGCTTATAGACTTATGTATATTGATGAAAATTGTGATGCTAAGTCAAGTGGCCTAGTGTTTTTCACGCTTGTTTGCTGAGAAAGCTCCATTTAGTAAAGTTGGTGCGAAAATGTGTAGCAATAAAGTATAAGCGTCATATTTTGCAAAATGATGCTATAGATATTACAGTTTATGAAACATTGAAAACAATTTTTGTAGTTTGAAAATAGAAAAATGTGCATTTATATGAATGTTGAGAAAAATTGTGGTAGGAGAGCATTTCTAACTAGCCAATTCCATGTAATAATATTTTGTGAAAGTTCTTTATATCTATATATTCTTCATTTGAAGTGATTTAATTTCATTGTATTTAAAGTAAAGTCCAAGCTCATTTTATTTAAACGTGCAATGCTAACTTAAAATTTGTCCCGTACATGTTCCCCCTGACAATCCTGAATGTTTCTTCGATGTTGAGAGGGAAATAATTCTGTAGGAATAGAATTTCAGCTATGGCAATAAATCACAACTTTGTATTTCTTTTCTACCAATGTTAGGCCTATGTGGACTCACAAACTTTCATTCCTCATGACTAGCATGGGAAACTAGCTTGATGTTTCAACCATTTCAGGTGACCTAATGTGATCATGGACATGTGGTAGCCTTTCAATGGTGGTGTGATGCCACTTCACTGAACTTTGCTAAAACTCTATAAAACAAGAAACCCCAAAGGAGGGTCACCGAACGCCAATGATTTTTGTTTCTTGAGACCTGGATGCTATGCGGATCAATCTTTTACTCTGGACTGATTGTCGATGCTACAATCGGTAGGTGATGGACTGAGATCTTCTTTGCCAAACCATTTCTATTTTTTAAATTTCCATTATATCTTTAGCTCTAAGCTAATGGACTTGCCTGCAAACGACTTTAAGTCTGAACTTTCCCCCTTTTGTAGGACCTGAGCTGTTAGGAATTTGAACCATCCTCCTACCTTAAACGGTAGTGGGACTTTGTAACTTTGCAAACTGAATCTTATTAATGACCTTTCAATAAAGATTTGCCTAAATGTTTGGTGCTTCAATACAAGCAGTGATATTCTTGATCGAAGTCCTTAAGAAATTGCTGATTTTACTGAATTTTGATTCTTTAATTCAATAACCAAATTAATCTAAATCTTATCTGAGTCTATTATTGAGTCCTGTTGGTTCTTCCATTCAAACTGTGCTTCTGTTTAAGTGTGTTGTAGAGAGAATCAGCGAGCCCTATCAGAACATCAGGTTTTACTTCTTTAGTTCCGTATTGCGATTGCAGAGCTTTTGGTTTGCATAATTCTCACTGGACTAAACTTCTTCAGGAAGTTGGGTCTTCCAGTTGCTATTCTTTATTTTTACAGTATGGTCTTAAGAGTGGTGTACCTAAACTTGATTTCGAACTTGTGAGTTTGCTGTCAATTAATGGTCCTCATTCGACAGCTAAAGTGGAGTTGGTCACCCTAAATTCCACCACTCCTCTCGGTGAAAAAAGATTCATCAGAGGATCATTGCCTGTGTGCTAATGTAAACACTTCAGACTGCCTAATCGTAGAGAACCCAATACAATTAGAGTAGTAAGGAGAGTAAGCGTACAATAAACAAATTTTACGCATGCTTCATGCTGCAACAAATTTGGTAGCAGACGTATGGTTTCTGCCTGGTGAAGTGAGATTTTAGGGTGCCTGAAATTGTCCTTAGCCCAAGTCCAAAGAGTCCACAATTTTTGGTTCAGCAAAGGGAAGGTTCGATGGAGTGCTGATGGAGTATTGCTCTGGATAGAGTCACCGTGTAGCAGCATGAAAAGGAGTGCGAGTATCAATAGGGATGCGCGTTGCTACTGCTTTGCTTAAGATTGCGTTTTTAAATGGCTGTGTGTTGTTGAGTGGAGTGAAGTGGTTAAAGTCCACGTGATTAAAGTCCACGTATGAGTGTGGCGCTTTTGTGCAAAGCTGAAGTTGTAAACAGTCTGTCGTAGCCGAAGATCTTGAAATATTTACCTACGGGATGTCTCAGTGTAGAAGACACAGAGTAAGTTGTCTGTTGGTTTGTGGTGTTGATCGTGAGACGTCGTCAACAACAACTTGGTAAGGGTTCTCTTCGAGTGTTAGTGGTAAACGATTGGCATGGGTGATCTCAGGTGCACAGGGACTAACTATAAGGGTGGAATCCTACCGGTCGAGGTTTCATTGCAGCCAATGAGTGTAGAAAGTTTAGTTACCTTGTGAGAACGAATTTCCTTTAGTGGAGTAGACGGTTTATTTGTTGCTTGCATTGTATAGTCATATTTTGTCTTGACAAAAAACTGCAGAAGAAATTGTGAAGGAAGGTGAGCTGCTGCGAGGAGCGAGTTCGATGTCACAGTGTGCTGTGCTATGATAGGTTGGTTGGTGTAAAGTTGCGCTGGGATTGGTTGACTACATCATCAGAGTTATGCTGTCAATAGTTGAGTTAGCCAAACAGGCGGATTGTGGAAGAATAAAATTTTTTGAATTTATGAAAATCATTTGTGAATACAGAATTGAACAAAAATGAAACATTTCCTGTCATTTCGAAGATTAGTAAAGAAAGATGAGACCGCATTTGCCAAGATAAAGGTAGAGGTACCACCCGAGGGTATGCAAGGAAACATTGTCATAACGGACAAAGGGGTTACATCCCTGTTTGTGGCTCAAGTTTTGCATTACAATTACTAAGAAGGACGAGGAATTACAGTTCCCTCGTTATGGTATATTTAATTTGAGGATTTTAGAAAATTTAAGGAAAAGAATATACAAAATGAAAGAGCCTGTTAGATCAGCTGCTCTTGAAGCTTTAAATACCTGGGAGCATATTGCTCAACAGAAAGATAGAGAGCCAGATGTACGACCCTCTTTTGCGCCGCAAACAGGAGATCCTCCCGTTTGCGACCGCAAAAAAGGGTATTGGCATGTACAAATGCTATTTTCCGAGTCACTGACTCGCAAAATAGCATTTGCGACTCCCGCTATTAGGAAGGGGCGTCCCTTCCCAATAGCGAGTCACCATGCCATGTACTATTGTTTGGCGACCACATTTGCGGCCGAAAAACACTCGCAGTTTACCACCTACTTCAAGTAGGTAGTAAACCACTCGCAAACGGGAAGGGGTCCACAGGGGACCCCTTCCCCTTTGTGAGTATGTGAGAAAATATTTTTAAGAGCAGGCAGTAGTCCCAGGGACCACTGCCTGCCCTTAAAAAATGAAACTGAAAAGTTTCATTTTTCTTTTTAAAAGCATGCCGTTTTCCGTTGAAGAAAACGGGCTGCATTTAAAAAAAAAAAAAACACTGCTTTATTTAAAAGCAGTCTCAGACATGGTGGTCTGCTGACCCCAGCAGGCCACCATCCCGGGGAGTGCGAGCACTTCCTAATGGGGTCGCAAATTGCGCCTGCCTCATTAATATTCATGAGGCAAGCCAATTTGCGACCCCATTAGGATTCGCAAACAGTGTCTGAGACACTGTTATACATACCAATTTGCGAGTCGCAAATTGCGAGTCGCAAATGCGACGCAATTTGCGAATCGTACATTGGTGGGTCGTACATCTGGCCCAGAGAGAAATACCAAAGGAGGTATAGGAGAATAATGGATCATTACGCAGAAGCTAGATGGGATGTGCAACAGAAAATGTGGAGAGCAGATATAATACAGGGAACACAATTGTATCCACTGTTAAAGGTAGAGGGAGAAGTAAGGGGCAAGAGAAAGGAGAAAAAGAAGCATCTGAAGACAGACAAAATTGAAACAGGGAAAGAGGGAGAAGAGAGTGACATTGATGACAAACCTTTGAATGAGTTATTACTGAATCATCCACCACCTTATAATGAGACACTGAGTAGAGACTTGATGCAAATGAGTACACCAGAGGGACTTAATGCTCCCTTGATGCCTGAAATACCAAAGGAACCAATGCTTATTTCTCCTGTGAACAGCAGGACAGAAATGTCAGCTCCAATAAAGCTGATCGATTCAAATGCTCCAGATGCTTTGACCGTTACTATTGGACCTGTTGTGCCTCTTTATAAGTCTGGGCCACAGGTAAATACGATTCATAATTTGGCTGTACCTACTGGAGTAAATAGAGTACATAGGATTTCTTCAGATCGGACAGTGAAATTACTGATTCACATGTCCATGGTTCCGCAGTGGGCCTATAATGCTGCTGTGAATATTGTCCCTAATCCGACACAAGCTGACATAACGCAAAGAATGGTGCAGAGGTTTCCAGCTTTTATTGTCCCAGACCGAGTGGACCTCCTGAAATGAATTATCATACTTCGAAAACAACTGTGCCAATGGGTGTTTCAGCTCAAGATTCATATGTACTAAATGTACAACCTGGAATGAATGCAAATTTTACTATTGGAAGTTTAAATAGTACAGGAGAGCAGTCGGGGATTACTTCTCAAGAACTTGATGAATGGCTAAAGGGATACAGTACTCCAAATAATCATGGCTCCGTTATGGTTTCAGTTTCAGTTCCAGCTCCAACTATAAATTCAGTTTCATCGCAACCTTCAGTTTGTAGTTCAATCCGTATTTCAGATGTGGTTGCAGGTCCAAGTTCAGCACAGAACTCAGTTCAGATAAATAGACTGCTCATGGATGTGAGCTGATTAAAAGTTGAATTAGAAGAAATTATTCTGGGACCACTTAGCTCTGTAAGATTAGAGGCTTACGAAGATGGGGAACTATTCTTTCTCTGTAAAACAAGACAAGCAACTGCGACTTATTAGAGATTTTTTGAATTGGCTCGGACATATGGAGTAGATATTTGAAATTCAAAGGGTTTGCAGAGATTTTACAGGATGGTTTTTACCGACAAAGACATTGAGAACATGAGAGAACCAGGAAGGAAATTACAGATAAAAGAGCTAATGACAATCAGAAAATGGGATGACAGAGAAACGTGGGAAGGCAGATGGTAGAAAAAGAAGGAAACTAAACGAGTTCAGGTGCAGTCACCTTCTGATTGCTATAGTGGCAGTGATGGGGATGTGCACATGCTTCCTATGAGCGAAGTACCTAGAGGAGGGTATGCTCATGTACCATGAAATAGACAAGATATTTTGTCATTTATGAACGATTTCCCTAGATTGAAAGAAAAGCCAGTGGAATAGTACAAGCAGATCGAACGATTTGTGACTATCTTGAAGGTTTTGTGGATTAATTTGAATACGTTGTATGAAATTGGGGTTCCAGCAGATTTACGGGCTGAATGTAAGATTGCCGTGGATTGCCCAGAGGGAGAACCTCCAAGGGATTCTAGAACAGGTGCACCATCTTCAGAGGTAATAAGGAAATATAATCAAGTGATAACTCACTTGAAGACTAAGGTTCCCGCAAAGAAATTGATTGGATGAAGATTGACAGGACGACCCAAGAGCTGTAAGACTCAGTAAATGCTTTTTATGAGAGGTGAGTACAGATTTTCAGACATTATTGCGGAAACAGATGTTGGACAATTTGTTTATACGCTTGTCATGTGTTTGAGACCTGAGATTTCTGAAAGGATTCGCCAGAGATACTTTGTTGGCAGAGTAAATCTGTAAACGAAATATTGCGCTTTGAAAAATATTGTGCAGATGATATTGACCTGAGGCATAAGAAACTCAAGGAGAAATTAATGATTACACAGATAAAGGCGATGCAGAAAGGACAAAATCAAATCGGTTTTGAGAACACAGGACAAGTAGATAGAGGTTATTATCAGGTTCCGATGAGGCAGGGTGTTAATGGTTTCCAACAGCAGAATTTCCTGTCGCAAGGTAGAGGATGTGGTGGTCCTGTAGCTCCTAGAACTGGTGTTGAGGTGTCAATTTTGAAAAAGATAAATCCATGTCATGCGTGCAGAAAGCCTGGACATTGGAGATGCGAGTGTAAGTCTGTTCTAAATACTAACGGAAATCAGATGCTGAATGTGGATTACGCACAGTCTCAAGGGAATAACATGGGACAGACTCAGCAGAGACAGAGAATGCAGAATTCTAATGTAACACAGCAAATGTAAATGCCACAAGCTCCTATGCTACAACAGAATGTTTAGGTGCAAAGATGCAATATGGATCAAAATGCCTACCAAATCAGAATGCAGCACAACAATATTTGATTGGATTGGATGACAGTGACCAAGGCCTGTTTGAATTAAGGTGCCCGAGGGGGAAGGAGGACTGCGTACTTGGCACTGCCCTAGAGGTAGACCACAGTGGTCCCTATGTGGATGGAGAAGTGGGTGGTAATCCTATCTCATTCCTTGTCGACACTGGTGCTATCCGCTCTACTGTAAGAACAGCAGAGGTTCCAAACCTACCCCTCTCGGGAGAAAGTATCCAAGTTATCAAAGTTAAAAACAGAAAGATGTGTACTCCAATTTCAGAACCAGTGACTGCTAAAATAGGATCCTTTGAGGATCGACACCGATTTGTGGTGTGTGACATAAGTCCAGTGAATCTGCTTGGACGAGATCTACTTCGTAAACAGAACTGTTCAATTTATTGCACACCCAGAGGAATTGAATTCCATACGAATGATGATGTTGTTTTCAAACTTGCCCAAGAGAAATCTGATTTGGGGATGTATCCTCTCCTGACGTGTGAGTATTTGCCAGACGAATTGAGAGAAAGTGTTTTACCTGAAGTTTGGGACTTTACAGGTAAAGATATTCGACTAATTAGAGGTGTTGACCCAGTCCGAATCACAATCAAACCAAATGCAGTTTCCAAGAATCCCACAACACAATTTGTCTCCAGAAACCATTACTAGAATTACTCCTGTGATTGACTCAATGATCGAGCAAGGGATTCTGAAGAAGATAATGGGAAGTCAGTGTAACTCTCCCATTATGGGCTTGCAGAAGCTGAATGGCAAGTACCACATTGTGCAGGATTTGCGCAAGGTGAATGCCATAGTTGTTCCCTGTTGTCCCGTGGTACCAAATCCAACTTTGATTTTATTCCAGATTCCATGTGAGGTCGAATGGTTTTCAGTCACTGACTTGTGCCAGGCCTTTTTCTCGATTCCATTGCATGAAGATAGCCAACTTTTATTTGCTTTCCGGTTCGGCAGTCGTGTTTCAGCATAGTGCAGAGTCCCATGGGGTATACAGAAAGTCCCTCAATTTTTAATCAGATACTCAAAAAAAATCTCAAATCTCTGAAAATGCAGAATCAATCAGTATTAGTGCGGTACATTGACCATCTACTGGTGGCATCAACTACAAGAGAAGCTTACAGTGTTGATACTATTTCCTTGCTGAATCATCTGGCAGAGAATGGACAAAGTTTCCTCAACTAAGATACAGTTTTGCAAAACTGAAGTCCTGTACTTAGGACATCACTTTAAGAAAGGAGCGAGGAAATGCTGACCTTTCTCCTGATTTAATATAATGGATCATTCTTTGCAAGTAAATTGTGACTTATCTGTCCCATACGCGTTTCCCCTGACTTTCCTAAATTTTTCTTCAACGTTTACAATGAAATATTCCTGTGGGAATAATATTTAAGCTATGGCTATAAGTCGCAACTTTGTATTTCTTGTCTACCAATGTTAGGCCTGTGTGGACTCTCAAACTTTCGTTTCCCATGACTAGCATGGAAAACTAGCTTGATGTTTCAAACATCTCAAGTGACATGATGTGAACATGGACATGTGGTAATCTTTTGATGGTGGTGTGATGCCATGCCACTGGACTTTGCTAACACACTATAAAAGAAGAAACCCCAAAGGAGGGGAACCAAATGCCATTTATTTTTGCTTCTTGAGACCCGGATGCCATGTGGATCTATCTTTTACTTTGGACTGTTTGTCGATGTTATAATCGGTAGCTGATAGACTGTGACCTTCTTTGCTGAACCATTTCTATTTTTCAAGTTTCCATTATATCTTTAGCAATAAGCTAATGGACTCGCCCATAATGGGCTTTAAGTCTGAACTTTCCCCATTTTGTAGGACTTGAGCTGTTAGGAATTTGAACCATCCTTCTGCTTTAAAGAGTAGTGGGATTTTGTAACTTTGCACACTGAATCTGAATAATGACCTTTCGATAAAGATTTGCCTAAATGTTTAGTGCTTTAATGCAAGCTGTGATATTCTTGCCCGGAGTCCTGAAGAAATTCCTGATTGTAATGAATTTTGTTTCTTTAATACAATAACCAAATTAATCTAAATCTTATCTGAGTCTATTATTGAGTCCTGTTTGTTCTTCCAAGCAAACTGTGCTTTTGTTTAAATGCATTGTAGAGAGAATCAGCGAGCTCTATCAGAACATCAGGTTTTACTTCTTTTGTTCTGTGTTGCGATTGCAGAGCTTTTGGTTTGCATAATTCACACACAACTTAACTTCTTTAGAAGGCTGGGTATTCCAGTTGCTATTCTTTATTTTTACAGTATGGTCTTAAGAGTGGTGTACCTAAACTTGATTTCCAACTTGTGAGTTGGCTGTCAATTAATGGTCCTCATTCGACAGCTAAAGTGGAGTTGGTCACCCTAAATTCCACCCCTCCTATCGGCGAAGAAAGATTCATCAGAGGATCATTGCCTCTGTGGTAATAGAAACGCTTCACACTGCCTTCTCGTAAAGGGCCCAGTACAGTTAGAGTAGTAAGGTGAGTAAGAGTAAAATAGACATATTTTATGCATGTTTCACACTGCAACAAAGGTCATTAATGTACTTGCTAGAGGGGATTGAGTGCTGACTTATGGGGCACTATGAATGAGTGGTGAGACGAGGCAGTAGTGCACACTTGCCAGGGCATACCATACTGGGGGGGCATCTTGCATATAGCAATGGCGGTTAAGCCATGAGAGAACATGTTCCTTTTTTCCTAGTGTTTAATCTAGTGTGCAACATGAGAGTACTATTGGTGTTTTGCTGCACGAGCACCTCATGGTCAAGCATAGTTGAGAAGAAGTGGACGGACACCTTACTCTCCGATATAGATAGAATTTCTTGTCAGAGTAGCAGGCCTTAACATCAGGGACAGGCTGCCGGGAGCAAGTGATAAGGTAAATCATACCATTTTAGCTCTTGAAATGAAAAACACATTTTCAGGTGGGTGAACGCCAAAAATATCTTAACACACAAGTAAGCGGTTTACTGGTTCAACTAAAATGGAAGGAACAAAGATTAAAGTTATGTGGTGAGTATTACCCCAAAGGAAAATACGACTGTTGATCATATTCTGAAAACTAAACCTGCAGTTCAAATATTCTTTTGAAGTCTGTCCAATTACCATAAAGAGAGGCCAAGAAGTTTGGGGATAAAAATAATAGGCTAACGTAAAAGCGCTCATAAAAATCAATGGCATTAAAAAAAACTGTACATTTATGAAGAACATCTTGAGCACAGGAAGCTCCAGATACCTTCAGTTGGGTTAATTGGTTTGAGAAGCGGAACATTGTGCAGGCGTGTGGTGCCTGAGGGACACTGACATTATGCTCAACCTTCATTTGTTTATTTGCTAGAGTCTTCCTGTGCAGGAAGAGGGGAAGTCTGTGAAAACGTTCAACAAGATAAACATAATAATTATTCTAAATCATTTTACATTCCAGTATAAAAACAGGACTAGATAGATATTGGGTACTTAAATAATGGCAAGGAGGCAGGAGTGAAAACAAATCCTGTAATATCTTTCCAGAACACAGAAGGAATAAATTCAGCCTTTAGAACTGGCTGAACTTTGACTGGATCAGGGTCTACAAGGAATGAGTAGAGGGAACCAGTTTGGCATCTACAGGAACCTCTATACCTTATTTGTTTTAGATAAATATGTTTGTGGGACTATGGACAAGTTCCTTTGATGGGTCCATCCTTTTTGTCCTGCGAGTCGGATTGGCAATATCAATTAAAAACTGAAACAAGTTCCTTGACCGATGATCACCTGCTAAAATGTTGTTACTACATTAAACTTTTTTAGTACCCAAAGTATTTTTTTTGTAATTTTAATATTGTGAGCATGCTTATGTTCGTTGCCCACCAGTACCACTGCCTCATTTTTCTTTTAACCATAGATACAAACTAGAGCAGCTTGATGAGATTGTATTTTAGATATTTTTTAAGTGAGAGACTTTTCTTCGACATCTTTCCAACCTGACTTCCTAGGATGAGCAGTGCATCTGGGAAACCTAAGCTATGAACAAAGTAGCTGCACAGCTTTCTCTGAATTGGTTAAACAACCAAGTTGAATGAAATATGTCACACATGGTGCACTCTAATGCTCTAGTAGTCTAAAGTGTATGTAAGCAAGACAAATACGATGAAATGTTTCAACTACTACAACAGACACTACACCAGCTACAGAATTAGATAAGTTTCATAGAATAACGTTTTCTGATTCGAGGCTTTCTGATTAGTTTTTACATGAAGACTGACAAAAGTTGCTGCTATGACCATAGAGGGGCATTAAGGATAAATGTTGTGGTCGCCAAAGCTGTGTACTACCTGGTGAAGTAGTGACAGAGGCTGGTGATGTGTTCCACATAAATCATGTTTGGTGGAGCAAATTGTGAAGTTAAAGCTTTGCGGTTTGTGTCTACTCATGGAGTGTATCAATAAACAAGGAAAATAGCTACCTTGGTGAAAACCATACTCAACTAATCTTGTGAGAACTAATACTTTGCTAAAGTCTCCTAACCTTCAAATTTATTAAATTCACTTCAGTATACTTTTAAATGAAAGTACACGTAATTCTCTTTTGTATGTCATTTGATGTCAGAATAAGCCTTCTAATTAATATGCATACATACAGATATGAATTGGAAGATTACTTATCACTGATATACCATTGACGTATCAATGATGAAAGATTATACACAAAAATATTCTATACATATGGTCGTACGATATAAACACATTTTCACTGGCTTTGTCGTATCTGAAAAACAAAGGAAAAGCTAATAATTTTGAAAATAAAATTATTCAGTGAATAACTGTAATTACTAGCTCTCCAATTAGGAGAAGGGTGCAATATTTATCAGAGTCAATAAAATCTGACACAGCACGGTTCAGAATTTATTCGGTTTAGAATGTATTAGACACTAAACATCCCTACTCCACAGGACCAAGTGGCCCGTCTCAAGGCTCCATTCCCATTTTTCTGGCCAGCAGAGGGTGCCACGTATCTGAAAATACAAATTCCTCCTACATCTAAGCCGATCATGCAGATAAATTATGCACAACTACTGGAAAAACTGTGATGGAACTGCAGTCCTGGCATGCAGAAGGTTTGTCTTGGTGTGGTGCCCTACTTAGAGTCATTTACCTCTTTCAGTTCCTGCCAGTGACAGTTG
This sequence comes from Calotriton arnoldi, assembly GCA_963921515.1. Lineage (NCBI taxonomy): Eukaryota > Metazoa > Chordata > Amphibia > Caudata > Salamandridae > Calotriton > Calotriton arnoldi. The sequence continues at coordinate 1,508,378 of CAWUFW010000426.1, read as the reverse complement.
CCGGGCAATCATGGAAAACATTTAGAGGATAATAAACAACTCTGTGTGGGTAGGGAAAATGTAGAGCCTTGCTAAACAAATGTGGGGGCTCGTCCTCCCCAATATTCTCCGTTACTACAAAGCAAAAAAGCTTACACTATTGGTAGACTGGGGAGATCAGAATCAGGGAAATACTGAGCTTTCACGGATCAAACTGGTTCATGTTGCCCGCATCCATATATGGAAAGTGCACTAGCTGGAAGGAAACAGACTGTGGGGTTTCTACTCCTCCCAGGTAGCTGGGTGATGCTGGGTGTGTGGGACAAAGTAGATCTGAGATGGACTGACAACAGCCCCCTCCCTTTCTATCCCAAAAGCAAGAGACCATAATTTCAACATGACCTTAGACAGAAACATCTAGGAGAAGTGGACACATGAGGGATGTAAGAGAGCGGGTAAACCTCTTCAACTAACTGTGGGAGATGTCCATTGAAGACCATAATCAGGAATTTAGGCTCCCAGAGACCCAAATATATCAAAAGTGTCAAATAAGACATTGGGCTCTTAATACCAAAGTCAACCACTGAACAGAGGAGTTGGGAGGAAGAGCAGAGAGAACACACTCACACAAAAAGTGTGAGAGGAGATATTCTACAGGGCACACTCAACATGGAGATGCACAGGAGAAGCAATGGAGAAGATAATGACTTAATGGTACTACACGCTAGTGAAGCTACATAACTAGGATTGGCGCAGGAGAGACACCTGTTGGCGGGGTATTGGCAACATATATCCTCAAATACATTTAACCTGGCATTTTCTAAAGCTAGACACTACAGGACGGGCGTCATAGGTACTGTTGATAAAATGTTAGGAACCTCCATCCCAGGTTTCCCATATACATGATTCTGGGTCTACCTAACAAACAGACCTTTCAGTAATATTCCATGAGAGGTGAACAAATGGCTCTATGCACGAATAGATAGGCCATTCCCACCATCTGGGGAAAAAACTAACCCCGGGATATCGGAGATTGCCAAAACAGATTGAGGGACATAGTGGGAAATTGAGAAGTTCTGTATGGCATTAGATCCGAAGACTTTGATGAGTTGTTTCCCCATACCTGGCATACCTAACCTCAGAGTTTGGAGATGTAGACATCTTCGGACTCTAAATGCACAAGTTACTAACTTGTGTAACGATATATCTGTAAGAGACAGTAGTTAGTGACAGATTCCTTACCTTAGAATATCCCCAGGCGTCAGGCTGGATCCGGGAAAGTTTTTTGCGTAGCAGTACCCTTGCGCGTCGGTAGGCGGCGTCGTGCGGCTCCGCGTCCGTCGTCGGCGTCGTGATCGCCGGGATGACGTCGCGGGCAGTACTTAGACGCCGCCCTGCGCGCTGACGTCAGTTCTGTACACGACTTTCCGCGCCAGGAACGCAGAGCCATGCAAGAAGCTGACATAGGTGTCTGAAAAATACTAGGGCCCTGAAAGGGATGTCCTTAACCCTAGAAATCAGTTCGCAGAACGGGGAGGATGGGTGGGCGGTAGGAATCTGTCACTAACTACTGTCTCTTACAGATATATCGTTACACAAGTTAGTAACTTGTGCATCTGAAAGAGACACGTTAGTGACAGATTCCTTACCTTAGAATAGATACCCCAGCAATACCAACCCCGGTGGTGGGTCTGCGAACAAAGATCAGACAAGGAAGTCCTGGAGGACAGAACGGCCAAAGAAGCCGTCCCTCCGGACCTGACTGTCAAGGCAGTAATGCTTTGTAAACGTGTGCAGCGAGGCCCACGTAGCTGCCTGACAGATAACCGGCAGCGGAACACCGCGGCCCAAGGCCGTGGTAGCAGCCGTTGCCCTGGTGGAATGGGCACGCAGCCCAACAGGAGGCTCCTTTTAGCCAAAGAATAGCAGGTCTTGATGCACAAGGTAACCCAGCGGGAGATGGTCCTCTTGTGCACCGCCCGACCTTTTTGGCGCCCACGTAGCCAATAAAGAGCTGGTCATCCACCCGGAAGTGTTTTGTGCGGTCAATATAGAAGGAGAGCGCACGTTTTGGGTCCAGACGGTGGAGCCTCTCTTCCTCTCTGGAAGGATGCGGAGGCGGAAAGAAGGTGGGCAAAGTGATGGTCTGCCCAATGTGGAAAGCAGTAACCACCTTTGGCAAGAAGGACGGACGCGTCCGAAGAACAACCTTGTCTGGATGAACAGACAGAAAGGGAGGTTTGCAAGATAGAGCCTGGAGCTCACTCACCCGCCGAGCGGAGGTGATGGCCACCAGAAAGGCTGTCTTCAGAGTCAGAAGACGAAGAGGACAGTTATGTAGAGGCTCAAAGGGAGCGCACATTAAAAAGGTAAGAACCAAGTTTAAGTCCCACTGAGGCATCACAAACGGAACAGGAGGGAAGAGGTGAGTAATGCTCTTTAAGAACCTGTTAACAACAGGGGACTTGAAAAGGGAGGGCTGATCAGGGAGCCTGAGGAAGGCCGAGATAGCACAAAGATAACCCTTGATGGTACCCAGGGCAGAACCCTGTTGGGCCAGAGAGAGAAGGAACAGAAGGACCTCAGAAAGAGGGGCAGAAAGGGGATCCACAGCCTTTGCTGTGCACCATGCCACAAATTTGTTCCACCTGCAGGCGTATACCACCTTAGTGGAGGGACGCCTGGCTGCCAGAATCACATCACAAACTTCGGGAGGCAAGTCGAAAGGAATCAACTGCCGCCGCTCAATCTCCACGCAAGCAGGTGTAGACTGGACAGGTTCGGGTGGAGGACCGTCCCCTGCTGCTGCGACAGAAGATCCTCCCGAAGAGGCAGACGGATCGGGGATCTACGCTCATATTGAGTAGCTCGGGATACCAAACTCTTCGAGCCCAGTCCGGAGCCACAAGAATGACTTGGGCCCGGTCGTGCCGAATCTTCTTCAACACTCTGGGTAGAAGTGGTATAGGCGGAAAGGCGTACAATAGACCGCAACTCCACTCGTGACGAAAAGCGTCGCCGAGCGAGTGCCGCCTTGGAAATTCCAACGCGCAGAACTGATGACATTGCGCGTTCTCTTCGGTGGCGAATAGATCTAACCAAGGCTCTCCCCACTGTAGAAAGAGTCCTTGCGCCACTTCCGAGTGAAGACGCCATTCGTGATCCATCATGCACCTGCGGCTGAGTTCGTCCGCCCTGGCGTTCAGGGAACCTGCCAGGTGTTGAACCACCAGGAACATGCCCTGGTGTTCCAGCCATGCCCAGAGGCGCAGAGCCTCCTGACAAAGGGTCCACGACCCCACCCCGCCTTGTTTGTTGCAGTACCACATGGCAGTGGTGTTGTCTGTGAACACCTGCACTACCTTCCCTTTGACAGAGGGAAGGAATGCCTTGAGTGCAAGTCGGATCGCCCGGAGCTCCAGAAGGTTGATATGGAGCCGGGACTCCGCCGGAGACCAGAGGCCTCTGATCTCCGCCTCTCCCATGTGACCGCCCCATCCCAGAAGGGACGCGTCCGTCACAACTGTGTGCTCTGGCTGGGGAAGGGAGAGGGATCTGCCCATGACCCATTGCCGGTTCGAGAGCCACCACTGCAACTGTTTTGCAGTCCCCTCCGAGATCTGGACGTGATCGGACAGGTCGCCCTGGTGCTGCGCCCACTGGAACTTCAGGTCCCACTGCAGAGCCCGCATATGCCATCTGGCATGAGTGACCAGCAGGATGCAGGAGGCCATGAGGCCCAGCAGCCTCAGGGTCATCCGTACCGAAACCCAGGATAAGGGCTGAAAGATCGGAATCATAGCCTGAATATCCCGGACTCGCCGTTCGGGAGGATAGGCCCGAAACTGCGTCGTGTCCAGAACTGCTCCGATGAAAAGGAGCTGTGGAGAAGGAATCAGATGCGACTTTGGCACATTGATGGAGAACCCCAGCGAGTGCAGGAGTTCGGCCGTAGTCTGGAGGTGGGAGACAACTGCCTGGGACGAGCCCGCCTTCAGCAGCCAGTCGTCGAGGTAGGGGAAGACTGAAACCCCTGCCCGGCGCAGATGAGCTGCGACCACCGCCATCACTTTTGTGAACACCCGAGGGGCACTGGTAAGGCCAAAGGGGAGCACGGTGAACTGAAAATGCTCGAGGCCTACCGTGAACCGAAGGTAACGCCGGTGGGCCGGCAGGACGGGGATGTGGAAATAGGCGTCCTGCAAGTCCAACGCTACCAACCAGCCTCCGGGGTCGAGGGCAGTCAAGACCTGAGCTAGGGTGAGCATCTTGAACTTCTCCTTCCGGAGGAAGCGATTGACGTTCCGGAGGTCCAAGATAGGACGCATGTCCTCCTTGTCCTTTTTGGGCACCAGAAAGTAGTGGGAGTAGCAACCACGCCCTACTTCTGGGGTCGGAACATGCTCGATGGCCCTCTTGGCCAAGAGGGCCGTGACTTCCTTCTGTAGAAGCACCAAGTGATCCCCTGACATGCGGTGGAATTGAGGTGGCATGGCTGGGGGGTGGTCTCGAAGGGGAGGGAGTAGCCCCTTCGGACAATGTCCAAGACCCACTTGTCCGAGGTGATGGGACGCCAGTGGTGAAGGTGATGGCGGACCCTGCCTCCGACTGGCGTGCTGTGCACCTGAAAGGAGGGACTAGGAGGGCTTGGAGGCCGCGGACGGGTTGGAGGTGGTGGCCTGACCCGCACGCTGGTTGCCCGAACCGCCACGGCGGTATCCACGTCCTCGGCCACGCGAAGGCGCTTGCTGCGCGGGCCGTTGGCCGGGCTGTGGACGTGACTGGGCGCCCCTTCCGTGGCCACGAAAGGGGCGAAAAGCAGACGCTTGCGTAGGGCGCACAACAGCAAGGCCCAGGGACTTAGCAGTAGCCCGTGAATCCTTGAAACGCTCCAGCGCATGGTCCGCCTTTGAACCAAAGAGACCGACTCCATCAAAGGGCATGTCCATGAGAGTATTCTGGACATCCCCTGAAAACCAGTGGTTCTCAGCCAGGCGTGGCGACGCAGCGCCACCGTCGTTGCAAGCGATCTGCCCAGCGAGTCGGCGGTATCAAGGCCACAGCGGATGGTATACTTAGCCGCATCACGCCCTTCCGCAATAGCGCGGGTAAGCAGTGTCTGGACCTCCTCAGAACACTGCGGCAAAACATCAGCCACCGAATCCCACAGGGAGTGGGTGTATCGGCCCAAGAGGCAAGCGGTATTAACAGACCGCAAGCCAGCACTGGAGGAAGAGAAAGCCTTCTTCCCAAAGTGATCCAGGCGCTTGGATTCCCTATCCGGAGGGGCGGTAGGGAAGGCTGTTTGGGAGGCAGAGGCTTGGACAACCAAGCTCTCAGGGGTGGGGTGTTGGGAGAGAAACAGGGGGTCGCCCGGAGCCGGGCGATGGCGTCGGGCCACGTTCCTATCCACAGGAGCCCCTGTGGTGGGTTTGGACCAGGCACCCAAAAGAACGTCAGTGAGTGCATCGTTGAACGGCAGCACAGGCTCCGAAGAGGAGGCCGCCGGCTGAAGCACTTCAGTCAGGAGGTTAGTCCTGACGGCCACTGTAGGCAACTGGAGATTTAAGGCTCCAGCAGCTCTACGCAACACCGTTGCAAAATTAGCCCCTCCTCCGTTGCCACGGGAGGAGACAGCATGCCAGAGTCGGGGAGGTATCCAGCCCACTGGCATCCCCAAGTTCCTCAACCCAGTCCGGGTCAAACTCGCACTGTTGTGTGAGAGGGTCGTCAGACCCCTCCCAGCTCTCCTGGTCCTCCTCAGGTTGAAAAGATGGAGGAGGAGGGACATAAGGGACCCAAGGCCTCATCGGCGCCGGAACCGGCGTCGGGCGACGCCGGTCCGGCTCCATGTCCGGACCCGGGGAGAACCGGGGAACGACGCCGCCCGGAGCCCCGGACGGCGCCGGAAACGGCACCGGGGACATCGGCGTCGGCGGAGGCGTGGTTAGGTCAACCGGCGTCGATGGAGGTTGCGGCACCACCGGAACCGGGGTCGAGGCCGGGGCCGGAGCCGAGGCCGGGACGAAGGCTGGTGGGACAGGCGACGCCGGGACCGGAGTCGACGGCGACGCCGGAGCAACCCTATCTGGGCCCGCGGGGCCCGAAGGCGCACCGGAGGGACCTTGAGGCCCGAAGAGGCGGGCCATGGCCGACAGGAATTTCTGTACTCGGCCGGAGTCGCCCCGAACCCGGGAAGGACGGGTAATGCGGGGGCAACTCGACAGGCACGTCCGGGGCCGCGGGGCGGGGACGGTGCCGACAGGGACCTCAGCCGAGTCGCGCGACCGGCGAGGCGAAGTCTTAGAGCGATGACGCCGCTTAGACTTCTTGTGCTTCGACTTACCGGAGGAGCGCGAAGACTTGGATTCCGACGAACGGCGGGGACTCCGCGTCCGGCCCCTCGACCTCTCCCGGGACCGGGGCTTGCTGCGGCGCGGAGCCGACTGCCGGACTTCAAGGAGCTTTCGAGACCGCTCTCGCAAAGCCTTCGGATGAAGTTTCCGGCAGTCAGGGCACGACTTCGTGTCGTGGCCTCGGCCGAGGCAGAAGAGACACTCGAGGTGGGGGTCCGTGATGGACATCATACGACCACATACCTCGCAGGGCTTAAAGCCGGGCATCCCTACGACACCTTAGGAGTCGTGAAGACTCGTTGAAGAGAACAGTGAAAAATTTCACAAAAAGATAGTCAAAAAGTGACTAGGGCACTGCTCTTCCCGGATCTGCGCTTACTGGCGCGGAAAAAGAAGAACTGACGTCAGCGCGCAGGGGCGGCGTCTAAGTACTGCCCGCGACGTCATCCCGGCGATCACAACGCCGACGACGGACGCGGAGCCGCACGACGCCGCCTACCGACGCGCAAGGGTACTGCTACGCAAAAAACTTTCCGGATCCAGCCTGACGCCTGGGGATATTCTAAGGTAAGGAATCTGTCACTAACGTGTCTCTTTCAGATATACTGCCACACGCGAAATCTTAGGGTCTTAAGCACTCTCGCACAACTATTGAACGACCGAAGGGTGGGATAAACTGAGCACAGCGTGTCTGATGCCAAGGTCCAGGCCAGGGTAGCCGGAAACCATTGCATGACCATGGGATTACAAGAGTTAAAAGGAAAGCTAGTGATTATTTGGGTGAAGGAGAAGGGGAATAGAAAGATACTTACATTCAGTAATGACCTTTCTGGGGGATACTCAATCTACATGCAGGTTCCTCAACTTTTGATTACACCCCTGCACCAGACTGGATCCGGAAACTTTGCATTAGCTCTCCCACACCAGTTGGTGGCGCTGGAAGTAGCACAGGGTGATGTCACTATAGCCATATAGTGCCACCACACCACCCTGACATCAGAGCCTCATCCATACTTTAAAAGCCCTTAGAGGCAGAGACGACGGCAGCAACAGATAGAACATGGACATGCAGGGCAACAGAACTAAGTTGGAGACTTAATACTTTTCAGGAACCTATGACCATCCTTCAGAAAGGGGATGTGGGTGGGATTGCAGAGGAATTTGCAGGTAGGCAGAGCTTGGCCTCCCGCTTCTTAATAGCCTTGGTATGCATGAGGCCACATTTCTCATCCAACGTGGAGTCGTGCTTCGGCCCCAGGCATCACAGACAGACCTTGCAGAGGGTCAGAGACTGACATCTGTCCATGACAGAGGGGCAAGGCTTAAGCCTTGATTGAATTTTTAGGGGTGACATCCCTAAAGCACTGCACAAAAGAGAATTGTTTTTGATGAAATCATTGAGAAAACGTGACAAATCATGAAGAGTAGCTCTAGACACACTTTGAAGGGCAGGGAAAAAAGGGAACTGATATTAGGGCACTAGGTTGGCACAATTTGGCTCCAGTTACATATCTGTGCTGCTTCCAGTACAGAGATGGAGCCAGCTCCATCTACCGGTGTGGGAGAGCTAGTGCAACATTTTAGGATCCAGACTAGTGCCTGGGGATAGTCAAAAGGTGAGGAATCTACAGGTAGAATTATTAATCAGAATAGGGGATGTTAACATAACTGGTTGGTTTTCTGAACTAAGCTGGCCATCAGATGAATGTTATACGAGAAAAAAACTCAACAATAAGCAGGTTTAAGCCTAAAATTTTAGACTCAGCGTCAGTGTTGGGCAAGGACTATTCCAAGACTTCTGCTGCTTGTCGTATCAAAGAAGTGTACAAACAGACTTCCTGTGAAAGAGGCCCAGAAGGGTACAGTAGGCCCACTTGCAGAGAAGCATCAAGGCTTCTAGCATTTTGTAAGCTCATATAGAGGCCAGGATCTGTATGGTAAAAAGGGAGGAGGTTGTCAACCTCCGAATCATCAACCTTTGTACATCTATAGCCTTCACCTGACACAGCAAGAGCATTTGAGTCTGATTCAAAAAGTTATACCGTCTAGGCACACATTTGGGTTCTAGGGAGGTACTCTTCTATGGGGGGATTATCAAGATAGACATGAACCTTGTGCCTCACTACTCAGATCATGTATGCCGAATTAGATGGAGGACACTGTGCCAATCTCAAATCTAAGGGTGGATTTAGTAACACCAAGGGCTTTGTGTTTTGGTAAGCATTGGCTTCCTCAGAAATGGTGCAAAGGTTGGAGGCTGAGCAAGGGCAAAGTCAGGCAGAATCTGTGCTGATGGAATCCCCAAGCCAGCAGAATGGGCACATCTTTGAAGAGTTGCCCGTAGGGAAGGGGGGCCATCTTGAATATAACCTGCAATGCTGTGGTGTAAGGTTTTGGCCTGCGCTGGGTCTGCAGTATCAATCGGGAATTCTGGCTTAATTCTTTTTTAAATATCCTAATACGCTCAAATAAGGAAGAAAATACCAACTTCAGGGAATTATGTCAATTCTTCGAACCATCCAAGGAGTGGCACGGTTTCATTAAGGAAGAATACTTTCATTCATATGGCAATCATAGCATTTTTAGTATGGGAAGCTCTCTTGGGAGATCATTCCATATAAGGAGACTTACGTGAAGGGGACAGAAACAGCTTTATGGTGTCCTTGTAAGCCTTGGCTAAAGTTACACAACATGCAGATGTCTTATGCATCTGACAAAGACATTTATATACAGCATTGACAGCAGGGTTTAAACCTTGAAGCACAAGTTACTAACTTGTGTAACGATATATCTGTAAGAGACAGTAGTTAGTGACAGATTCCTTACCTTAGAATATCCCCAGGCGTCAGGCTGGATCCGGAAAGTTTTTGCGTAGCAGTACCCTTGCGCGTCGGTAGGCGGCGTCGTGCGGCTCCGCGTCCGTCGTCGGCACCGCCGGGATGACGTCGCGGGCAGTACTTAGACGCCGCCCCTGCACGCTGACGTCAGTTCTGTACACGACTTTCCGCGCCAGGAACGCAGAGCCATGCAAGAAGCTGACATAGGTGTCAGAAAAATACTAGGGCCCTGAAAGGGATGTCCTTAACCCTAGAAATCAGTTTGCAGAACGGGAGGATGGGTGGGCGGTAGGAATCTGTCACTAACTACTGTCTCTTACAGATATATCGTTACACAAGTTAGTAACTTGTGCATCTGAAAGAGACACGTTAGTGACAGATTCCTTACCTTGGAATAGATACCCCAGCAATACCAACCCCGGTGGTGGGTCTGCGAACAAAGATCAGACGAGGAAGTCCCGGAGAACAGAACGGCCAAAGAAGCCGTCTCTCCGGACTTGGCTGTCAAGGCAGTAATGTTTGGTAAACGTGTGCAGCGAGGCCCACGTAGCTGCCTGACATATATCCTGTAACGGAACCCCGCGGCCTAAAGCTGTGGTAGCCGCCGGTGCCCTGGTGGAATGGGCACGCAGCCCAACAGGAGGCTCCTTCTTAGCCAAAGAATAGCAGGCTTTGATACACATAGTGACCCAGCGGGAGATGGTCCTTTGTGTACCGCCCGACCTTTTTGGCGCCCACGTAGCCAACAAAGAGCTGGTCATCCACCCGGAACTGTTGTGTGCGGTTGATGTAAAAGAAAGCGCACGTTTTGGGTCCAGACGGTGGAGCCTCTCTTCCTCTCTGGAAGGATGCGGAGGCGGAAAGAAGGTGGGCAAAGTGATGGTCTGCCCAATATGGAAGGCAGTAACCACCTTTGGCAAGAAGGACGGACGCGTCCGAAGAACAACCTTGTCTGGATGAACAGACAGAAAGGGAGGTTTACATGAAAGAGCCTGGAGCTCACTCACCCACCGAGCAGAGGTGATGGCCACCAGGAATGCTATCTTCAGAGTAAGAAGACGAAGAGGACAATTATGTAGAGGCTCAAAGGGAGCGCACATTAAGAAGGTAAGAACCAAGTTCAAGTCCCACTGAGGCATTACAAACGGAACAGGAGGAAAGAGGTGTGTAATGCCTTTAAGAAACCTGTTAACCACAGGGGACTTGAAAAGGGAGGGCTGATCAGGAAGCCTGAGGAAGGCTGATATCGCACAAAGATAGCCCTTGATGGTACCCAGGGCAGAACCCTGTTGGGCCAGAGAAAGAAGGAACAGAAGAACCTCAGAAAGAGGGGCTGAAAGGGGATTCACAGCCTTTGCTGTGCACCATGCCACAAACTTGTTCCACCTGCAGGTGTATACCACCTTAGTGGAGGGACGCCTGGCTGCCAGAATCACATCACAAACTTCGGGAGGCAAGTCGAAAGGAATCAACTGCCGCCGCTCAATCTCCACGCAAGCAGGTGTAGACTGGACAGGTTCGGGTGGAGGACCGTCCCCTGCTGCTGCGACAGAAGATCCTCCCGAAGAGGCATACGGATCGGGGGATCGACGCTCATACTGAGTAGCTCGGGATACCAAACTCTTCGAGCCCAGTCCGGAGCCACAAGAATGACTTGGGCCCGGTCGCGCCGAATCTTCTTCAACACTCTGGGTAGAAGTGGTATAGGTGGAAAGGCGTACAACAGACCGCAACTCCACTCGCGACGAAAAGCGTCGCCGAGCGAGTGCCGCCTTGGAAATTCCAACGCGCAGAACTGCTGACATTGCGCGTTCTCTTCGGTGGCGAACAGATCTAACCAAGGCTCCCCCACTGCTGAAAGAGACCTTGCGCCACCTCCGAGTGAAGACGCCATTCGTGATCCATCATGCACCTGCGGCTGAGTTCGTCCGCCCTGGCGTTCAGGGAACCTGCCAGGTGTTGAACCATCAGGAATATGCCCTGATGTTCCAGCCATGTCCAGAGGCGCAGAGCCTCCTGACATAGGGTCCACGACCCCACCCCGCCCTGTTTGTTGCAATACCACATGGCGGTGGTGTTGTCTGTGAACACCTGCACTACCGTCCCTTTGACAGAGGGAAGGAATGCCTTGAGTGCAAGTCGGATCGCCCGGAGCTCCAGAATGTTGATATGGAGCCGGGACTCCGCCGGAGACCAGAGGCCTGTGATCTCCGCCTCTCCCATGTGACCGCCCCATCCCAGAAGGGACGCATCCGTCACAACTGTGTGCTCTGGCTGGGGAAGGGAGAGGGATCTACCCATGACCCATTGCCGGTTCGAGAGCCACCACTGCAACTGTTTTGCAGTCCCCTCCGAGATCTGGACGTGATCGGACAGGTTGCCCTGGTGCTGCGCCCACTGGAACTTCAGGTCCCACTGCAGAGCCCGCATATGCCATCTGGCATGATTGACCAGCAGGATGCAGGAGGCCATGAGGCCCAGCAGCCTCAGGGTCATCCGTACCGAAACCCAGGATAAAGGCCGAAAGATCGGAATCATAGCCTGAATATCCCGGACTCGCCGTTCGGGAGGATAAACCCGAAACTGCGTCGTGTCCAGAACTGCTCCGATGAAAAGGAGCTGTGGAGAGGAATCAGGTGCGACTTCGGCACGTTGATGGAGAACCCCAGCGAGTGCAGGAGTTCGGCCGTTGTCTGGAGGTGGGAGACGACTGCCTGGGACGAGCCCGCCTTCAGCAGCCAGTCGTCGAGGTAGGGGAAGACTGGAACCCCTTGCCGGCGCAGATGGGCTGCGACCACCGCCATCACTTTCGTGAACACCCGAGGGGCGCTGGTAAGGCCAAAAGGGAGCACAGTGAACTGAAAATGCTTGAGGCCTACCGTGAACCGCAGGTAACGCCGGTGGGCCGGCAGGACGGGGATGTGGAAATATGTGTCCTGCAAGTCCAACGCTACCATCCAGTCTCCAGGGTCGAGAGCAGTCAAGACCTGAGCTAGGGTGAGCATTTTGAACTTCTCCTTCCGGAGGAAGCGATTGACGTTCCGGAGGTCCAAGATAGGACGCATGTCCTCCTTGTCCTTTTTGGGCACCAGAAAGTAGTGGGAGTAGCAACCACGTCCTACTTCTGGGGTCGGAACGCGCTCGATGGCCCTCTTGGCCAAGTGGGCCGCAACTTCCTTTTGAAGAAGCACCAAGTGATCCATGTCAGGGTGTAATTGAGGTGGCATGGCTGGGGGTATGGTGACGAAGGGGAGGGAGTAGCCCCTTCGGACAATGTCCAAGACCCACCTGTCCGAGGTGATGGCACGACAGTGGTGAAGGTGATGGCGGACCCTGCCCCCTACTGGCGTGCTGTGCACCTGAAAAGAAGGACTAGGAGGGCTTGGAGGCCGCGGACGGGGCGGGGTTGGTGGCCTGACCCGCACGCTGGTTGCCTGACCTGCCACGGCGGGAGCCACGTCCTCGGCCACGCGAAGACGCTTGCTGCGCGGTCCGGTGGCTGGGCAGCGGGCGTGACTGGGCGCCCCTTCCGTGGCCACGAAAGGGGCGAAAAGCAGACTGTTGCTGAGGGCGCACAGCAGAAAGGCCCAGGGACTTGGCTGTAGCCCGCAAGTCCTTGAAGCGCTCCAGCGCATGGTCTGCCTTTGTCCCAAAAAGACCAACTCCATCAAAGGGCATGTCCATAAGAGAGTTTTGGACATCACCCGAGAAACCAGTGGTCCTCAGCCAGGCGTGACGGTGCAGCGCCACTGTCGTCGCAAGCGATCTGCCTAGCGAGTCGGCGGTATCAAGGCCACAACTGATGGTGAACTTTGCTGCATCTCTTCCCTCCGCAATGGTGCGGGAAAGCAGTGTCTGGACCTCCTCAGGACACTGGGGCAGAACTTGCGACACCGAGTCCCACAAGGAGTGGGAATATCGGCCCAAGAGGCAAGTGGTGTTGACTGACCGCAAGCCAGCACTGGCGGAAGAAAAGACCTTCTTCCCAAATTGATCCAGGCGTTTGGATTCCCTATCCGGGGAGCGGTAGGGAAGGCGCTTTGGGAAGCAGAGGCTTGGACCACCAAGCTCTCAGGGGTGGGGGTGTAGAGAGAGAACGGGGGTCGCCCGGAGCAGGGCGATGGCGTCGGGTCGCGTTCCTATCCACAGGAGCCCCTGTGGTGGGCTTGGACCAGGTGCCCAAAAGAACGTCTGAAAGCGCCTCGTTGAACGGCAGCAGTGGCTCCGAGGAGGTAGCCGCCGGCTGAAGCACTTCCATCAGGATGTTAGTCCTGACAGCCACTGTAGGCAACTGGAGGTTTAAGGCCCCAGCTGCTCTACGCAACATTGTTGCAAAGTTTGCTCCCTCCTCCGTTGCCACGGATGGAGGAGACAGCATGCCAGAGTCAGGGGAGGTGTCCAGACCACTGGCATCCCCAAGTTCCTCAGCCCAGTCCTGATCAAACTCACACTGCTGTGTGAGAGGGTCATCAGACCCCTCCCAGTTATCTACGTCCTCCAATTCAGGTTCAAAATAAGGAGGAGGGACATGTGGGACCCAAGGTCCCAGCGGCGTCGGAGCCAGCGTCGAGTGACGCCGGTCCGGTGCCGTGTCCGGATCCGGAGAGAACCGGGGAACGACGCCGCCCGGAGGTCCGGGCGGCGTCGGGAACGGCACCGGAGACATCGGCGCCGGCGGAGGTGTAGTTAGGTCAACCGGCGTCGATGGGGGTTGCGGCAGCACCGGAGCCGGGATCGAGGCCGGGGCCGGGACCGAGGCTGGTGTTACAGGCGGCGCCGGGACCGGAGTCGCCGGCGGCACCGGGGAAACCCCATCCGGGCCCGCGGGGCCCGAAAGCGCACCGGGGGGACCTTGAAGCCTGAAGAGGCGGGCCATGGCCGACAGGAATTCCTGTGTCTCGGCCGGAGTCGCCCCCGAACCCGGGAAGGACAGGTAATGCGGGGGCGGCTCCACAGGCACTCCCGGAGCCGCGGGGACGGTGCCGATAGGAGCCTCAGCCGAGTTGCGAGACCGGCGAGGCGAAGCCTTCGAGCGATGACGCTTCTTAGACTTTTTATGCTTCGACTTACCGGAGGAGTGCGAAGACTTGGACCCCGACGACCGATGAGGACTCCGCGACCGGCCCCTCGACCTCTCACGTGACCGGGGCTTGGTGTGGCGCGGAGCCGACTGCCGGACCTCGAGGAGCTTTCGAGACCGCTCTCGCAAAGCCTTCGGGTGCAAGGCCCGGCAGTCGGGGCACGACTTTGTGTCGTGGTCGCGGCCGAGGCAGTAGAGACACTCTAAGTGCGGGTCTGTGATCGACATCATGCGACCACAGGCGTCGCAGGACTTGAAGCCGGGCATCCCTACCGACACCTTCGGAGTCGAGAGACTCGCTGTAGAAAACAGTGAAAAATCACCAAAAAATTTAGTCAAAAAATGACTAGGGCACTGCTCTTCCCGGATCTGCGCTTACTGGCGCGGAAAAAGAAGAACTGACGTCAGCGCGCAGGGGCGGCGTCTAAGTACTGCTCGCGACGTCATCCCGGCGGTCCCGACGACGGACGTGGAGCCGCACGACGACGCCTACCGACGCGCAAGGGTACTGCTACGCAAAAACTTTCCGGATCCAGCCTGACGCCTGGGGATATTCTAAGGTAAAGAATCTGTCACTAACGTGTCTCTTTCAGATACCTTAGTACGAAACACTTGACCTGGTCGCTGTCGGAATCTGATAAATTTCAACGGTGACGCACTAAGTGAGATCCTGGCCATGTAGATTAGATGCAGAAAATCAAGAACTGTTGCTAGATATATATGTACATATATCCTACTGGCGGTCGCCAGTGGGTAGTAATAGTTAGAACCTAGTTCCCTTAGGAGGAACATTTGTTCATTTGCCAATAAGTTTGATGCCGTTTGACGATCCTAATGAATATTTCAAAACTAATATGATGCTCACTTAAGCTGCTGTCTTGAAAGTTTCGTGGTGATCCGTCAAGCGGGGACTGAGAAAAAGGGAGGCCCAAAACTCGTTTTCCCCATCTTAATTCCCATAGGAACTTTAGACATGGCTACAGCCCGAACTGCTGAATGGAATTACACCGAACTTGGCAGGAAGGTAGCTGTTGGTCCAGGGAAGTGCCTTTTGGCGATTTGGTGAAAATGCGTTCAGTAGTTGCGAAGTTATCAACCAAAATCCAAATTTGTATACATAGGGACATAGAGAATCCATGGCCCGACGTAGTGTTACATCACTCACGACATGGTCAGTGACATAACTGATGACACCATCCACAGAACTACCCACACACCCACTCATACAACCTCTCATACTTCCACACACAGCCACACAACCACCCCATACCAACAGACCCATACATGTACTCAAAAAGCCCACTCACTGATCCATAAAGCAACTCACTTATACAGCCACTCACACAACCATTAACTCACCCATATAGCCACTCATGCACCCACTCACTCACCAATACAGCCACAGACAAATCCAGTTATTTAGACATATAGGCACTTACATACCCACTCACACCCATATAGCCACACACAGTCAGTCACCCATATAGCTACTCACACACCTACTCACTCACCCATACAGTCACTCATACAGCCACTCACTCACCCATACATTCACTCACACACCCACTCACTCATACAGATACTAACACAAGTACTCACTCACCTATATAATCATTGACACAAGCACACACTCACCCATAAGGCACTCTCACATTCACTCACTCACCCATATAGTCACTCACACCCACTCACTGACCCATAAAATACTTATGCACCCGGTCACTCACCTACACAGCCACTCACACACCCCATTACTAACCTTTATATGCCTCTCACATACCCGCTCATTCACCCACACAGCCACTCACACACATTAATACACCAATACAGCCACTCACCTCCACTCACCCACCCATACAGCCACCCACTCCCATACGGATACACACAGTCACACAGCCACTCACATATCATATGTTAGAAATAGTATCACTTGTTACTAGGACACAAACTATACTAATTTATGCAATGTAGTAGTTTACTATACATACTTAACACACAAACTTTTAGAAAACACTTACACTTAATGGATGAAGTCATCAGTGATTTTTATCAGTGATGTCATTTGAGAAGTCATCAGTGATGTCACTGACCAGGTCATGAGTGATGTAATATGTGAGGTCATAAGCAGTGCAGTTCGGGGGCATAAGGTATAGTTAGCTCAGGAAACTTTAACTGCTGAATTTCTCCGGTTTTGCACGAGTGAAATCGGAGCCTAACTTTAGCGTCCCTGTAACCTTTGGTTTATATACAAACACACACACACACACATATATACACACGCACACATTTGCATTATCGGTCAAACCCACTCGAGGGAAATAAATGTTTGTTATTGGCGAAAAGTGTGAATGGCCTGCAGTGATTGGATGCCGCAAATTAACCCATGATCAAGGACAGTGGTTGTCCGAAACGCGTTGGGTAATAAAGAAGTATCGCAGATGCATGTGCCGGTTTTTGCCACAAGAAAATAGCTTGCTGGGGAGCGCGGCTTCGCTCTAGGACACACATGGAAATACACACATATATATATATATATTATCTACTGGCGGTCGCCAGTAGATAGTTATAGTTAGGACCTATTTTCCATAGGAAATCTGCAACATTCTATTTGAAATAACTTTGGCGCCGGTTGACGAATCTTCGCGAAATTTTCAAAACTCGTGGGGCGCTCCGGTCCGCTCCTACCCTGAAAGTCTCGGGGTGATTCGTCAAGTGGGGGCCGAGAAAAAAGGGGGGTCCCAAAACATGTTTTCCCCATGCAATTTTCCATAGGAACCTTTCATCGCAGCTACAGCCCAAACTGCTGAACGGAATTACACCAAATTTGGCAAAAAGGTAGCCATTGGTTCAGAGTCGTGCCTTTTGGTTAAATGGTGTAAATCCGTTCAGTAGTTCCTGAGAAATTTGAAAAAGAAAACACATATATATCTGGGCGGAGCCTAACCACACATGTCATCGTGAGATCTGATTGGCTGTCAGCACTTCATCCTGGAATTGCTGGCAGCCATCTTGGGACCAATATAAATGATAGTACCCCATTGAAATGCATTGTAGTGAATCGAAGATTTTGAGGGATACCAAAAGGAGAACTATAAAGGGTGATAACAGACTTTAGTTACATTAGAATTCATTTGTTGATGGTACCATACTAATTTCAGGAATTGTGGTGTGTTCTAAGGTGATTTTACACTGTGAAAAACCTTCTGCTGGGATATCATGAATCATGTTTGAGAGAAAACTATTTTCACATGCTTGTCCCATACAGTTTTGGAAGGTGCTCCAGAAGCTAAAATGAGAGCATATTTTCTGTAAATTCACATTATCTTTCTCAGTCATGTGAGAATGAAGTCTGACATTCTCAGTAAAACATGTACATCCAACAAGGGCAGATACTGTCAGTTGACTCCTTTGTGTTCTACTGCAGCTTCCCAGAGTGTTCTAAAGAACAACTAGAGTGCCAACAGCCTTACTTATGACAAAAGTATGGCACACCTGAAGCCATCTTGATTGGAATAAACTGGTAACACTTAAAACATTTAATTTAAAAAGGAACAAAATGATGGGGTTCATTTTGTCATAGAAATTATGGTTAGTGCTGTAGAAAGAAAAATTAGGACGTTTCAAGTGTGATCTCAAATATCTTCCTGTTATATTTCAACAGGAGCAGCCTGTCAGTTGATGCCTTTGTGTTCTACTGCAGCTTCCCAGAGTGTTCTAAAGAAAAACTAGAGCGCTAACAGTCTTATTTATGACAAAATTATGGCACACCTGAAGCCATCTTGATTGGAATAAACTGGTAACACTTAAAACATTTAATTTAAAAAGGAACAAAATGATGGGGTTAATTTTGTCATAGAAATTATGGTTAGTGCTGTAGAAAGAAAAATTAGGACATGTTTTAAGTGAGATCTCAAATCCTCTTCTATTTCATTAGAAAATTCTGACATGCAGACTGAAACAATCACTTTCAATACCAGCAGTAGACTTCCAGTTAACTCCCTGGTGAGCAGTAGCTTTACTACAGTGATCTAATGAACAACTAGAGTGCTAACATTCTGAATTTATGGCAAATGTGTGACACATCTGAATGCCTTCTTGATGGAATCAAAGTAAAAACTGAAAGCATTTCCTACTGAGGAGACTGCAGTAAATGACGAAATTAGGAAACTTCATAACAAATAAGTCTCCCAAGGTGGCCACCAGAGAAAAGAGAGCCCAAATGTAGCACAAATATCACCCAGATGTAGCCCACATATAGCCCAATGACAGAAGTGTGCAAAACACTTTTATTTTTAGTTTTTCTGCAGTTTTATATAGTGCAAACTGGTCAGGTATTGGAGCGTTACATCTTACTTGGACCCCTTATTGCGTATTTTGCACGAAGTACATGAGATTGATCTTGCGAAACATTGAACTTTACGATTCTGTTAACCTGAAGTTGCTCTGAACCGGGCTTTGTAACACCCGTTTTTACCTACTGGTTTTAATTAATTCTCACTGTATTGTATTAGGAAAGAGGATTTACTGTTTTTATGTACACTTTTATGATCTATGTTTCTAAATCAGATCAAATAAAGTTTAATGAATTCTATGGCAGGACGGAGGCGAGGATTATGCATATCTTTCCTCACTTTATTTGCATAGCAGTTCAAAGAAAACGTAACACAACAATCCTTAAACAAAAGACTACACAACCCATGAACCATTAGGGGTAGTCTCCAAGGCAACTATAGTCCAATCATATCACAGTCCATCGTATATAATATCGTGACGTCCCTTCCGCTTCCTCTTTCTTCACTGCTCGTCAGTTAAGTGCATTCCTTACATTCTTGGCTTAATCTGACGTTGTTACTGTTTGTATAGCGGTTTCTTGTGCATGTTATTAGCATTATTGCCTTGGTATTGTTTCATATTCCTGCGCAGCAGGCTCTTGCCCGAGCGCGTTCTCCCCTCGCAGTTTCTCCCGCTGTGTGCTCTGCGCGTGGTGAGATCCTGTCAGGCGCCTCTGGTCCGAGCGAGGCAGCTCCGTCGAGCGCTCCCGCTGGTCTTTACGCGCGTTTGGGAATCCGGTCACTCCTTTAGTGTCCGCTGATTCCCGACCAACCCTCGCCTAATTTTGACACCGCTACGCGCTGATTTCCCCACATGGCCACGTTAGTGACCAGCGCCACCTGGTGGTGGTAATTGGTATTGCGCCTCAGTCTATTCTTATAACAGCTTCGGGGAAAGCCCAGCTGTTGGAGCACCGGCGAGGGGCTGTCTTAAGGATTTTAAGGACATTTGTTCTGTGCTCACACCCTCTGCTATCATGTCTTCTCCAGAAGACCATTTTTACTCCTCCTACCAGGAAGTGGAGGAGGAATGGCCCCCAACTTCTCCCTCCAGCAGTGGACCAAGCCCTCTCTCTGGCTATTTCTAGGCGCTGGCTCCTCTTAGGGATCAGGTTGATAAGCTGGCGAAAAGCATCCCTGGGGTGTTCAGTGACCCAGATCTCGTGGTGGCGGGTCCAAGTAGCTCCCAGATGGGGAATAAAAGGGCCGTTAAGCATAACGCGGGGCATTTTGAAGGATTTGATAAACTTACGGAGACCTTCCTCAAGAGTGCGCGAACGCTAAAACATGCACCCTGCCGGGAGGAGGAGGGGCCCGGAGAAAATTGCGACACTGTCACCACTATTGTAGACCCCGACGGCGGGTTTCCCTTAGAGGGAGAGGTTGTATCGGAGGACGATTTCTCCTCCGATGAGGATAAGGACTCAGGGCGTCCCTGGCGTCCAGAGTCCCACTCCTCTCAGTCCCCGGTTGGGGACGGGTTCCACTCGGACATGTTCGAGCCTACCCAAATTTACCATCCTAGGTCGGCAGAGTGGACACCTGACGCCAAAGTGGCAGAGTATGTGGTGGGGAAAATCCATCAACCCCTTGAAAGGGAGGTCAGGAATAGGATGAGGGGAGAATGCCCCAGGCCCTCACTGAAGGGGAAGGTGGCACACACGCCTGGAATTGATGAGAAACTATGTACCTTTTTCTCCAAGTATATGAGGGATCCCAAGAAAGGAATTGATAGGTCTTGGACGTGGTAGGGCCCTTGACCCAAATTATTCAATTGACGGAGCTGTCCCAAAGAGTCAGGATCCCCTTTGTCCACGGATATTGTGGCTGGTTGGGCGCACTACCCTAAACCCTAAAACACTACCCCTCCACTACCCAAACACCACTGCACTACCCTAAACCCTAAAACACTACCCCCAGCACGACACCCTACACTACCCAAACATAACTGCACTACCCTAAACCCTAAAACACTACCACCAGCACGACTCCCTACACTACCCAAACACCACTGCACTACCCTAAACCCTAAAACACTACCCCCAGCACGACTCCTACACTACTCAAACACCACTGCACTACACTAAACCCTAAATATACCCCCAGCATGACCTCCCACACTACACAAACACCACTGCACTACCCTAAACCCTAAAACACTACCCCCAGCACGACCCCCTACACTACCCAAACACAACTGCACTACCCTAAACCCTAAAACACTAACCCCAGCATGACCCCCTACACTACCCAAACACCACTGCACTACCCTATACCCTAAAACACGACCCCTACACTACACAAACACGACTGCACTACCCTAAACCCTAAAACACTACCCACAGCATGACCCCCTTCACTACACAAACACCACTGCCTCTAAACCCTAAAACACTACCCCAGCACTACCCCTACACTACCCAAACACCACTGCACTAACATAAACCCTAAAACACTACCCCCAGCACAACCCCCTACACTACACAAACACCACTGCACTACCCTAAACCCTAAAACACTACCCCCAGCACGACTCCCTACACTACCCAAACACCACTGCACTACCCTAAACCCTAAATCTACCCCCAGCACGACCCCTACACTACCCAAACACCACTGCACTACTCTAAACCATAAAACACTACCCCCAGCATGACCCCCTACACTACACAAACACCACTGCACTACCCTAAACCCTAAAACACTACCACCAGCATGACCCCTACACTACCCAAACACCACTGCACTACCCTAAACCCTAAAACACTACCCCAGCACGACCCCCTACACTACCCATACACCACTGCACTACCCTAAAACCTAAAACACTACCCCCAGCACGACCCCCTACACTACCCAAACACCACTGCACTACCCTAAACCCTAAAACACTACCCCCAGCACGACCCCCTACACCACCCAAACACCACTGCACTACCCTAAACCCTAGAAAAGAAACCCCACCCCATGCCCAATCCCCCTTACCTCTCACTCCTCATGGTTCCTCTCTCCTCGTGGTTCCTGCTTCACGTCATCTCTGAGGGGCGGTGCACGTCGTTGTGAGGAAACGGAACAGCCTCTGTTTCCTTACAACGACATGGATCGTCTACATGTTTTAGAACGCATGGTCATTTACCATAAATACCTTTACAACAAAATTCATTGTGAAGGCATGCGTGGTAAATGACCATGCGTCTAAAAAATGCATAGTAATGACTTCGTGATGTACAACGCATGCGTGGTAATGCATGCGTTGTAATGGTATCGCAAAGTAAAAAGTCATTGTAACGGCTGTTTACCGATCGAAGCTGGCCCCTGTTCTTCAGTGAGACGTTTATTTGATTAATTAGGAGGAAGGAATGTGGTTTTTTACCGAAAAGTGCATTCCCGGCTGTTGTATTGTGAAAGTGTCCGCGTGGCCTGGTTTCACTTCCGGTGAGAGAGTGGAAGAGTCTGTTTGGATCTAAAGGAGTTCTGTCGTTGGACGGGGCCGGCGCGACATGTCATCAGAAAACATAGCTAATGGAAAGCGTACTCCCTGAAGTGTGGAGCAGTGCCATGAGAGGTCAACGAGTGTGCGTCCCACCGCAGTATGACCGTACCGCGTGACCCATGTGCCGCCTTCAGTGTACGGGAGGCAGAAGCGGCATCGCAGGTCCTCTTGAAGACCGTTGTAGCACTAATTCTACATTTTGGTACTAGGGCATTTTAACTTCGTTGTTCCTGCCAGATACAAAGAGAAGATCATGTGTTATTCAGTGCCCTCGTTACCTTTTTTGTGTGTTGTGGTGCTTGTCACTTCGCTGCCCCGCCGGTGCACACGACTGGGCACCCCACCTCGTGTGCCATCTGCAGGGCCTCTGCCCTCGGATCACTGGTTTCGGTTTCTGGAGTGGCAACATAAACAGTTGCTCCCAAAGGACTAGCCTGAACACTTAGGTGAATATCCCCTGCACCAGCATTCCACGGAAATTCTTTCCTAGCTCTCCCACGTCAACGAGCACGGCTCCGCTCGCGACACCGTATGACGTCATCAGAGCCATAAGAGGACCTTGTCGGCGTGCTGATGTCAGTTCCACCCATTTTTTCCGTGCCACCGAGGCAAACAGGGGACCGAGACATTTTCACATGTATACATAGTATAATAAATATATATATATTCACTGAAAAACCATAGGTTTCAGGCACGTTATAGTTAGAAATTAGCATTTAAAAACCTTAGAAATTCACTGAAAAAACCATAGGTTTCAGACACGTTATAGTTAGAAATTAGCATTTAAAAACCTTAGAAATTCACTGAAAAAACCATAGGTTTCAGGGGCGTTATAGTTAGTTGGACATTTCACTCGTACAAAACCATAGAAATTCCCCGTTATAGTTAGTTCAGCTAACTATAACTCGCGTCATCCAGAATGCACTGCTGATGACGTCACATATTACATCACTCATGACATGGTCAGTGACATCACTCATGACATCACTGATGACATCTCAAATGACATCACTGATGACATCATCCTTGTGATAGAGTGACAGACCTCCTCTCACCCTAATATAACCTTTGATACACACACTCAAAAATACAAACTAACATTTTCAAAACAATGGACATACCAATACCAGTTACAACACACCTATTCAGTAATTCCAAGATCTACACACACATCCACTCATTCACCAATTTTCCAAACTTGTTGGGGCGCTCCGGTCCGCTCCTATCCTGAAAGTCTCGGGGTGATTCGTCAAGCGGGGGCCGAGAAAAAAGGGGGGACCCAAAACGTGTTTTCCCCATTCATTTTTCCATAGGAACCGTTCATCGCGGCTACAGCCCGAACTGCTGAACGGAATTACACCAAATTTGGCAAAGAGGTAGCCCTTGGTTCAGACTCGTGCCTTTTGCTTAAATGGTGTAAATCCGTTCAGTAGTTCCTGAGAAAATCAAAAATAAAATCACATATATATCTATGGCCGCGTAGGGTCCGCGCACCCTCCCGATCACGAGCTGTATGCTAATTGGCTGTCAACACTCCAAATCAGGAAGTGTTGGCAGCCATCTTGTTCCTCGGTAGAACCGAGGAACAAGAAAGCAGTAAAAAAAGTGCGCAAAACGCAAAAAGGGGGCAGGGTAGAAACACCCTGACCCCCTAGGCCTGCTCAGGGGGTCCCAGGGCCCAAATTTTTTTTTTATTTTATTTTTTTTAATCGGCAAAAAACGCGCAGGGTGCGCGGATCCAGCCGATTAAAAAAAAAAATGCTATTTTGCCCCCGGGTGGGCCAAGTCCCGGGGGCATGCGGGGGTGGGTTTATGTTTTATGTGGGGGGCCTCTAAGGCCCCCCAAGCCCCGGGGACCGCCACCCCCCAGGGCTTCTTTTTTAAAATTTTAAATACCTGTGTGGGGGGGCTCCAGCCCCCCCACACGCCCCGGGGACTGCCACCTCCCCGGGGCACTAATTAAAGAAATGTGGGGGTCCGTTTCGGACCCCCGAAGCCCCGGGGACCACCACCTGTGCAATTCAAGGGAGGGGGGCCGCGCGGCCCCCCTCCTGGAGCCTGTGATGGCCCTGGGGACCGCCACCCCCCAAGGCCGGCTCCTGCAGTGTCCCGGGGTGCCTACCCCCGGAACACTGTAGTTTGCTATCACAGGACGGGAGCCTCGCGGCTCCCGTCCTGTCATAGCAAACTGCTTTGGTTTTGGAAGAGAGAGCAGGAAACCTGCTCTCTCTTCCAAAAACCAAAGACTATTTCTTTCACACGGGGAGCTGCATCTTAGCAGCTCCCCATGTGAAAAGCAATGCCGGCTCCCGAGGGACGCGGGAGCCGGCGGGACCGTGGGAGGATTGGGGACCCCCCCACGGTCCCCAACGGAGAGGGCCAGCCCCGGGGGATGGGGTCCCCGGGGCTACAAGTGGGGCGCGTTTGCAGAGGGGGAACGAATTCCCCTTGAATACTGGGTTTCCCTGGGGGCCAACTAGCCCACCAGGAACCTCCAGTATGCGCCAGGGGGCTGCATTGCAGAGAGGTGTTCTGAGGCCACGCCCCTTTTTACACCTCTCTGCAACGCAGCTCTGTGGCGCTTAATGGAGGTAGCTGGTGGGCTAGTTGCACCCCAGGGACCCTCAGGATTCAAGGGGAGTTAATCCCCCGGCTTAAAACGCGCCACGGGGCGCGTTTGCACAGTGGTGAAGGGAGGGGGTGGGGCCTGAGGTGACGTGTGCAAACATGCCCTGTGGCGTGTTTTAAGTTGGGGATTAAGTCCCCTTGAATCCTGAGGGTCCCTGGGGTCCAACTAGCCCACCAGGTACCTCCAGTAAGCGCCACAGAGCTGCGTTGCAGAGAGGTGTAAAAAGGGGCGTGGCCTCGGAGCGCCTCTCTGCAACTCAGCTCTGTGGTCCTAACTGTAGGTACCTGGTGGGCTAGTTGGCCCCTAGGGACCTCGGGATTGAGGAGGAATTAATTCTCCAACTTAAAACGCGCCACAGGGTGTGTTTGCAGACATGTCACCTCAGGCCCCACCCCTTCCTTCACCATTGTGCAAATATTCCTCTAAAGTCAGCCGAACTACGAATTCCGATTTACTCACCTGTTATCAGGAGAGACCTCAGTGCTGCATCTTTGAGCCCAGTACTGATCCTGAAAAGTAATTCTAACCGTACTTACCTGTAACTTGAATTTCCTTCCATAGGCTAACATTGACTGGTTTCACTTGGAAATTCTTCTAAGTGTGGAGTTTTGGAACTTTATAATATTCCTCTAAAATCAGCTGAACTACGAATCTCGATTTACTCACCTGTTATCAGGAGAGACCTCAGTGCTGCATCTTTGAGCCCAGTACTGATCCTGAAAAGTAATTTTAACCGTACTTACCAGAAACTTGAATTTCCTTCCATAGGCTAACATTGACTGGTTTCACTTGGAAATTCTTCTAAGTGTGGAGTTTTGGAACTTTATAATATTCCTCTAAAATCAGCTGAACTATGAATTCCGATTTACTCACCTGTTATCAGGAGAGACCTCAGTGCTGCATCTTTGAGCCCAGTACAGATCCTGAAAAGTAATTCTAACCGTACTTACCAGTAACTTGTATTTCCGTCCATAGGAATCCATTGTCTGGTTTTCAGCAGAAAAGTTTGTGTCGATTTTCACAAACTACAAATATTCCTTAAAAATCGCCTGTATGACTTAAACGCATTCTTTCAACTGTTTACAGGAGATGCACCAGTGCTGGATCCAGGATCCACCACTGAGTAAGAAAAAGTAACGATAACACTACTTACCTGCTAAGTGAATTTCCTCCCATAGGATAACATTGGTGATTCTATGTGAAAAAGTTTCTGTGTCAACTATTAAAATACAATAATATTCCTTAAAAATCACTACTGTAACCAAAACGCTTTACTCAACTGTTTACAGGAGATGTCCCAGGACTGAATCTAGGATCCAGTCCTGTGGTTAGAAAAGTAATCCATAAAGTAACTAATTGCATTTAACTAGAAATTCACATTGAGCTCAATGTTGCATTGTGTTTGAAATTGTGTTGCCCATTGCAACAACTGTAACTACTGTACTTAAAGTCTATTGCCTATTTGCAAAGTATTTAAACTAAAGTAATTCATTCTGAGAAAGTATATTTTGTAATGTAATGTATAATGTAATTACAATGTAATTTAAAAAATAAAATATCTAAAAATAGTTTAAAAAAATGTAGTAAATCAGTATCAAAAAATAAATATAACAATTAATACATTTAAAAATTGTCATTTACAAAACCTTTGAAATTCACTGAAAAAATCCATAGGTTTCAGACATGTTATGGTTAGGAATTAGCATTTAAAAAACCTTTGAAATTCACTGAAAAAACCATAGGTTTCAGGCACGTTATAGTTCGAAATTAGCATTTAAAAAACCTTACAAATTCACTGAAAAAACCATAGGTTTTAAGGAAAGTTATAGTTAGTTGGACATTGCACTGGTACAAAACCCGTGAAATTCCCCGTTATAGTTAGTTCAGCTAACTATAACTCGCTGCCCCGCAATGCACTGCTGATGACGTCACATATTACATCACTCATGACATGGTCAGTGACATCACTGATGAGATCATTGATGACATCTCAAATGACATCACTGATGACATCATCCATGTGATAATTTGATGCACCTCCTCACACCCTAATATAACCTTTGATACACCCACTCTAAATTACAGACTGCCATTCTCAAAACCATAGACACTCCAACACCAATAAATACATACCCACTCACTGATTCTTAGGTCTACACACACATCCACTCACTCACCCGTACAGTCACTCATACTTACGGTCACTCAGTACAGGACTATCATATGCACTCATACACCTACATAGACACTCACACACCGCCACTCATCCATAGAGGTACTCACACACCTAGTAGGTCATGCAAATAATTAATCACACTGCCATTTACTCACTTATAAAGTTATACACACACCAGCTCACTTACTCATACAAATACTAGCACATTCTTACGCTCTTATACAATCACTGATACAAGTACACACTCATCCATACAGCCACTCTCACAATCACACACTCTCACTTATAGCCATTTATATACTCCAACACACATATATACTGCCTTTCACATATGTAGTTACTCACACATGTACCACTAAGATATACATTCACTCACTAACACACCCATACACACACTGACCCACCCATACAGACCATCACAGATGCACTCTTGAAACCATGCATCCAGTGAATCACCCACTCACACATCTATGCACAGAGTCACACACACCCCACCCACACAAACACTCAGGCACCCATACAGATACTCAGACAACCAATCAATAACTCATATAGACACTCATGTAGCTATTCACAAACCCATGCAGCCACTTACACAGCAACAGACAGACGGGTACAGACATTCACCCAGTTTAGTCACTAACCCATGTATTCAGTAAGATACGTTTAATCACTCACTTATAGAGTTAGTCACGCACCTACTAAATCATCCATTCACACACTTATACACCCACTCATTCTTCAATACGCCGTTCTCTATATATATTAAACATATTTAAACTTTACAGAAACACACAGTCACTGGATGATGTCATCAGTGATGTCACTGACCATGTCATGAGTGATGTCATATGTGACGTCATCAGCAGTGCATTGCGGGGGTGCGAGTTATAGTTAGCTGAACTAACTATAAAGGGGGAATTTCACGGGTTTTGTACGAGTGCAATGTCCAACTAACTATAACTGTCCCTAAGACCTATGGTTTTTTCAGTGAATATATATATATATATATATACACACATACACACACACACACTATAGTCAATTCAATAGCTTAGAGATTTCATGCAAACCGTATCCAAATATTTAAAGAACACCGTAAGCAAAAAGGATGAGAAATAAAATAAAGATGTTGACAGTCCTTACAAAACATATGCCAAGTTTGTAAATGGCTTTACCTCATGAGCATGTTTTGAAAAAGAATCGGCACTAGCTAGCATGGCTGCAGTCCTTTCATCCAGTTCACCTAATTTTTGCCCTCTTTCGTCAAGAGCTATCCTGGCTCGTGCAAGCTCTCCAACTACACCAGATGCTGCTCCTTTGACTCCTTCAATACCACCTGGTCCTGGGATATGCTGAGCAAGACTTCTTGATGGCTTTCCAGCTGCCAGTTCCCCAACTGACATAATACGTGAGCACAAAAAGAGAATTAAAGAATTAAAAAATATTTCTAACCAAAAGCATATATTCACCATCACGACAGCGAACCACGCATCTGAACGCCACATATTTATTCTTTTAGGATAGACTTCACATAGTAGATTCTGCAGATTCCACACATGATCATTATATCCCAAGCCCCTGGCTTCTAACAGTCAGACATAGAATATTGGCATTAGTGCGTTACTGAACTATAATATGTACAGTTAACCTTTAATTTACCTTTCTCATTTACACATGCTTATCATAAATTTTCCACTACCACATAAATAACCACTGACTGAAAGGCATTTACTGTATTCGACTGCCCGGGTCTTATCCATACTCAGAATATACATTTCCAAAGATCTAAATGTTAGTGAGCCTTAAGGTTCAGTGCATTTAACAAGAAATAATTAATGGTATCACATCAAACAAATAATTATATGATAATCATTGATCATATTTTATATGGCTAAGGAATCATATCCACAAAAGTCATACTATGGCAATGGTTGCATGCGATTTAATGAAATATGGTTTTCTCATAACTAGCTTCTCATTTCAGCATTTTAATGTGAACATTTTTATCGTCCTTTCTTTGTAAAATCATTTTCACACTGTAGAGACTCTTTCCTCTAAAAAGTTTTGAAGAATGTCTATTTTCTCTAACCAGCCATATTTACCATTCCCCCCCACCCAGCCGATATTATGTATTCTTTTCTTTCCCTATCTAGGAAGTTTAAACATTTCCTGTTTTCTTTTATATATTAAGTGTGGAAACATATTTAAAGGTGCAGCAACAGTTTAGAATGTTGAACTTTGTCAGTTTAACTGCCATTCCTGAGGAAGGCATCAGAGGAAGTAGTGACTCAAAAAAACATTATCTGTGTTCAGGTCAGTGTATCACAGGAAATGTAAGGGTAACTTTTGCTGCTCCAAATCTTCTGCAAGATAAAACAGCTTTTTAAGAAAATATTTACAGATATGTTTAATTTTACTGATCTGACGTTTTAGAAATCAATGACAAATACAGAATTCCAATAAAAAAGAGACCCTTTCTGGAAGTGTAGACCCAAATAATGCAAAGAGAATAACCAACGATCAAACAAAAATGAAAACACATTGTTCTAGAAAAATCAGCATTCCTCAGTGATTGTGAGGATGTTAGTGATGCTTGTGAATGGTGTTCCTTGAGAATGCTGGCTGTTGTAAATCTGTGTGACTGGCAAATGGTCCCCCGCGCTGATCCTAGCACTACTCTCATTCAATATGGCAGGCGAACAGCACAACCGTTACAATTTAAGCTAATAACACAAACATGGCAGTTACAAAGTTCTACTTAAAGCACAAGTTACTAACTTGTGTAACGATATATCTGTAAGAGACAGTAGTTAGTGACAGATTCCTTAACTTAGAATATCCCCAGGCGTCAGGCTGGATCCAGAAAGTTTTTGCGTAGCAGTACCCTTGCTAGCGTCGGTAGGCGGCGTCGTGCGGCTCCGCGTCCGTCGTCGGCGTCGTGATCGCCGGGATGACGTCGCGGGCAGTACTTAGACGCCGCCCCTGCACGCTGACGTCAGTTCTGTACACGACTTTCCGCGCCAGGAACGCAGAGCCATGCAAGAAGCTGACAAAGGTGTCTGAAAATACTAGGGCCCTGAAAGGGATGTCCTTAACCCTAGAAATCAGTTCGCAGAACGGGGAGGATGGGTGGGGCGGTAAGGAATCTGTCACTAACTACTGTCTCTTACAGATATATCGTTACACAAGTTAGTAACTTGTGCATCTGAAAGAGACACGTTAGTGACAGATTCCTTACCTTAGAATAGATACCCCAGCAATACCAACCCCGGTGGTGGGTCTGCGAACAAAGATCAGACAAGGAAGTCCCGGAGGACAGAACGGCCAAAGAAGCCGTCCCTCCGGACCTGACTGTCAAGGCAGTAATGCTTCGTAAATGTGTGCAGCGAGGCCCACGTAGCTGCCTGACAGATATCCTGCAGCGGAACACCGCGGCCCAAAGCCGTGGTAGCAGCCGTTGCCCTGGTGGAATGGGCACGCAGCCCAACAGGAGGCTCCTTCTTAGCCAAAGAATAGCAGGCTTTGATACACAAGGTTACCCAGCCCGACCTTTTTTGGTGCCCACGTAGCCAACAAAGAGCTGGTCATCCACCCGGAAGTGTTGTGTGCGGTTGATATAAAAGGAAAGCGCACGTTTTGGGTCCAGACGGTGGAGCCTCTCTTCTCTCTGGAAGGATGCGGAGGCGGAAAGAAGGTGGGCAAAGTGATGGTCTGCCCAATGTGGAAGGCAGTAACCACCTTTGGCAAGAAGGACGGACGCGTCCTAAGAACAACCTTGTCTGGATGGACAGACAGAAAGGGAGGTTTGCATGATAGAGCCTGGAGCTCACTCACCCGCCGAGCGGAGGTGATGGCCACCAGAAAGGCTGTCTTCAGAGTCAGAAGACGAAGAGGACAGTTATGTAGAGGCTCAAAGGAGCGCACATGAGAAAGGTAAGAACCAAGTTCAAGTCCCACTGAGGCATCACAAACGGAACAGGAGGGAAGAGGTGTGTAATGCCTTTAAGGAATCTGTTAACAACAGGGGACTTGAAAAGGGAGGGCTGATCAGGAAGCCTGAGGAAGGCCGAAATGGCACAAAGATAGCCCTTGATGGTACCCAGGGCAGAACCCTGTTGGGCCAGTGAAAGAAGGAACAGAAGAACCTCAGAAAGAGGGGCAGAGAGGGATTCACAGCCTTTGCTGTGCACCATGCCACAAACTTGTTCCACCTGCAGGCGTATACCACCTTAGTGGAGGGACGCCTGGCTGCCAGAATCACATCACAAACTTCGGGAGGCAAGTCGAAAGGAATCAACTGCCGCCGCTCAATCTCCACGCAAGCAGGTGGAGGCTGGACAGGTTCGGGTGGAGGACTGTCCCCATCTGCTGCGACAGAAGATCCTCCCGAAGAGGCAGACGGATCGGGGGATCGACGCTCATACTGAGTAGCTCGGGATACCAAACTCTTCGAGCCCAGTCCGGAGCCACAAGGATGACTTGGGCCCGGTCGCGCCGAATCTTCTTCAACACTCTGGGTAGAAGGGGTATAGGCGGAAAAGCGCACAACAGACCGCAACTCCACTCGTGACGAAAAGTGTCGCCGAGCGAGTGCTGCCTTGGAAATTCCAACGCGCAGAACTGATGACATTGCGCGTTCTCTTCGGATGGCGAATAGATCTAACCAAGGCTCTCCCCACTGTAGAAAGAGTCCTTCCGCCACTTCCGAGTGAAGACGCCATTCGTGATCCATCATGCACCTGCGGCTGAGTTCAGTCCGCCCTGGCGTTCAGGGAACCTGCCAGGTGTTGAACCATCAGGAAAATGCCCTGATGTTCCAGCCATGTCCAGAGGCGCAGAGCCTCCTGACATAGGGTCCACGACCCCACCCCGCCTTGCTTGTTGCAGTACCACATGGCGGTGGTGTTGTCTGTGAACACCTGCACTACCTTCCCTTTGACAGAGGGAAGGAATGCCTTGAGTGCAAGTCGGATCGCCCGGAGCTCCAGAAGGTTGATATGGAGCCGGACTCCGCCGGAGACCAGAGGCCTCTGATCTCCGCCTCTCCCATGTGACCGCCCCATCCCAGAAGGGACGCGTCCGTCACAACTGTGTGCTCTGGCTGGGGAAGGGAGAGGGATCTGCCCATGACCCATTGCCGGTTCGAGAGCACCACTGCAACTGTTTTGCAGTCCCCTCCGAGATCTGGACGTGATGGGACAGGTCGCCCTGGTGCTGCGCCCACTGTAACTTCAGGTCCCACTGCAGAGCCCGCATATGCCATCTGGCATGATCGACCAGCAGGATGCAGGAGGCCATGAGGCCCAGCAGCCTCAGGGTCATCCGTACCGAAACCCAGGATAAAGGCTGAAAGATCGGAATCATAGCCTGAATATCCCGGACTCGCCGTTTGGGAGTTGTAGGCCCGAAACTGCGTCATGTCCAGAACTGCTCCGATGAAAAGGAGCTGTGGAGAAGGAATCAGATGCGACTTCGGCACATTGATGGAGAACCCCAGCGAGCGCAGGAGTTCGGCCGTAGTCTGGAGGTGGGAGACGACTGCCTGGGACGAGCCCGCCTTCAGCAGCCAGTCGTCGAGGTAGGGAAAGACTGGAACCCCTGCCCGGCGCAGATGAGCTGCGACCACCGCCATCACTTTTGTGAACACCCGAGGGGCACTGGTGAGGCCAAAGGGGAGCACGGTGAACTGAAAATGCTCGAGGCCTACCGTGAACCGAAGGTAACGCTGGTGGGCCGGCAGGACGGGGATGTGAAAATAAGCGTCCTGCAAGTCCAACGCTACCAACCAGTCTCCAGGGTCGAGGGCAGTCAAGACCTGAGCTAGGGTGAGCATCTTGAACTTCTCCCTTCCGGAGGAAGCGATTGACGTTCCGGAGGTCCAAGATAGGACGCATGTCCTCCTTGTCCTTTTGGGCACCAGAAAGTAGTGGGAGTAGCAACCACGTCCTACTTCTGGGAGTCGGAACATGCTCGATGGCCCTCTTGGCCAAGAGGGCCGTGACTTCCTTCTGCAGAAGCACCAAGTGATCCCCTGACATGCGGTGGAATTGAGGTGGCATGGCTGGGGGTGGTCTCGAAGGGAGGGAGTAGCCCCTTCGGACAATGTCCAAGACCCACCTGTCCAAGGTGATGGCACGCCAGTGGTGAAGGTGATGGCGGACCCTGCCCCTACTGGCGTGCTGTGCACCTGAAAGGAGGGACTAGGAGGGCTTGGAGGCCGCGGACGGGGCGGAGGTGGTGGCCTGACCCGCACGCTGGTTGCCCGAACCGCCACGGCGGTAGCCACATCCCCGGCCACGCGAAGACGCTTGCTGCGCGGGCCGGTGGCTGGGCTGCGGACGTGACTGGGCGCCCCTTCCGTGGCCACGAAAGGGGCGAAAAGCAGAGGTCAGCGGAGGGCGCACAACAGAAAGGCCCAGGGACTTGGCAGTAGCCCGTGAGTCCTTAAAACTCTCCAGCGCATGGTCTGCTTTGGAACCAAAAAGACCGACTCCATCAAAGGGCATGTCCATAAGTGTATTCTGGACATCACCCGAGAAACCAGTTGTTCTCAGCTAGGCGTGGCGACGCAGCGCCACCGTCGTTGCAAGCGATCTGCCCAGCGAGTCGGCGGTATCAAGGCCACATCGTATGGTGTACTTTGCCGCATCCCTATCTTCCGCAATGGTGCGGGTAAGCAGTGTCTGGACCTCCTCAGAACACTGGGGCAAAACAGTCGCCACCGAATCCCACAGGGAGTGGGTATATCGGCCCAAAAGGCAAGCGGTGTTGACGGACCGCAAGCCAGCACTGGAGGAAGAAAAAGCCTTCCCAAATTGGTCCAGGCGTTTGGATTCCCTATCCGGAGGGGCAGTAGGGAAGGCGGTTTGGGAGGCAGAGGCTTGGACAACCAAGCTCTCGGGGTGGGATGTTGAGAGAGAAACAAGGGGTCGCCCGGAGCAGGGCGATGGCGTCGGGCCACGTTCCTATCCACAGGAGCCCCTGTGGTGGGCTTGGACCAGGTGCCCAAAAGAACGTCAGATAGTGCATCATTAAACGGCAGCACAGTCTCCGAAGAGGAAGCTGCCGGCTGAAGCACTTCGGTCAGGAGATTAGTCCTGACAGCCACAGTAGGCAATTGGAGGTGAGGCTCCAGCTGCTCTACACAACACCGTTGCGAGATTGGCTCCCTCCTCCGTAGCCACTGGAGGAGATAGCATGCCAGTGTCAGGGGAAGTGTCTAGACCACTGGCATCCCCAAGTTCCTCTGCCCAGTCCTGATCATACTCACACTGCTGTGTGAGAGGGTCTTCCGACCACTCCCAGCTCTCCTGGTCCTCCTCTGGTTCAAAATATGGAGGAGGAGGGACATCTGGGACAAAAGGTCTCATCGGCGCCGGAGCCGGCATCGTGCGACGTCGGTCCGGCTCAATGTCCGGAACCGGAGAGAACCGAGGAACGACGCCGCCCGGAGCCCCGGGCGCGTCAGGAACGGCACCGGGACATCGCCGCCGGCGGGCGTGGTTAGAGTCAACCGGCGTCGATCGGGGTTGCGGTACCACCGGAGCCGGGATCGAGGCTGGGGCCGGAGCCGAGGCCGGGATCAGGGCTGGCGGGACAGGCGACGCCGGGACCGGGAGCCGTCGGCGACGCCGGAGCAACCCCATCAGGGCCTGCGGGCCCGAAGGCGCACCGGAGGGACCTTGAGGCCCGAAGAGGCGGGCCATGGCCGACAGGAATTCCTGTATTTCGGCCGGAGTGGCCCCGAACCCGGAAAAGATGGGTAATGCGGGGTGGCTCCACAGGCACGTCCGGGCCGCGGGGACGGTGCCGACAGGGGCCTCAGCCGAGTCGCCAGACCGGGCGAGGCGAAGTCTTAAGAGCGATGATGCTTCTTAGACTTTTGTGCTTCGACTTACCCGAGGAGCGCGAGACTTGGACTCCGACGACCGGCGGGGCTCCGCGACCGGCCCCTCGACCTCTCACGGGACCGGGG